>OX459114.1:91287317-93687317 GCA_949775065.1 Brachyopa scutellaris | reverse complement strand
ACACTTTTTCTTTTCTTTTTTACATATAAGAATGATCATAGTTTTTTTTTAATTGAATATTATAACAAAAAGTAACAGTAAATCTTAGCATAATTTTTTTTTTCTTCTCATTTATATTTATTAAAATAAATTAGTATTAGTTATTTTAGTAAAATAAAGTATAATATCGATTTTGAAATTAATACAATAATATTGTTGTAATATTTATTATATTTATTTGAAAATATTTTTTTTTAGTTTTTTTATTGGTTATTTTATATATACAACATTTGAAATTATGTGCAGTTTGAATGAATGTATAGGTACAAGAAGAAATCTTAAACATTAGTTTAAGGGTGCAATTAATGTGGATATTATTTTTATTTTGTTTTCGAATTTATTTCGTGTGTTTTTTTTTTTAAATCGGAATTAGTGAAATATTTAATGTATTTATGAATGTAAACAAAATAAATATTTTCAATGAACTTGAATAAAGTAGGTACATTTACATATGTTTATGTATTTATTTACATATGTATTATATTGCCTTAAAGACAAGAAATTATTTTTGCTAAATATTTACAAATACCTACATATTTTATTATAATTAAATACACTTTTACAAGTTTATGTACAAATCTAATTATTGCTGTGGATGTTTCATTTATAGTTTAAATTTTTTTTTTTAAATCAAATACAAAGGTACAAACAAAGAATATATAATTACCAAGAAGACGCATCTCATACAAATTTTTGTACTGAAAATTCTTGTATGGCGGGTTCCAACGATGGAACCCGCTCTCACAGCTTTTGTTATTGCTTCTCCTTTTTTTTGAATCGCAGTATGCATAGTATTGGAGATTTCTATGGTGTATGTATACGTGTGGATTGAGGTTGAATGAGAAAGAGTTTTCTCCCAATTATTTTTCAGTCGGCTCTTTTTTTGTTATTCACGAAAGAGCTTTTTGTGTTCGATTTCATTTTCAAAGGCAGATAATACTTCTTGGTAATTATATATTCTTTGGTACAAATAACTAAAAATAATTCTAATAATAATTTAAAGCTGAGAGTTAAGTTATTCAGTGCTGATATGTTTTTTTTACAAAAATAAATAATAAATTATAAGAAATTCAATAAAATAAATTCTTCTTAAAAATGTACAGCATGGAAGGGTCCTAAGTAAATACAAGGATCTACCAATAAAAGAATAAAATTATGTGACCAACATTTTTGCGTGTATTACTTAGGTATACTTGATTTTCAGACATTCAGTTAAAGTGTAAATTCATGGTACGTGTTCGCTCTTATTTCGTGCACGATTATATTCGATTTTTTAGATGTAGCGAGATTTTATTGTGGAAAGAAAAAATGCAGCTGTTTACCATGAGAGTTTTGTTTCTCTAAACTTTATTATACGGATGTGACTTCCATCGTTATTTCATTTGACAATTATATAATTAGGAAGTGATCAGAAGTTTTTCTTATTAGGTAGGAAATACAATTACAGCAAGTCATAGTATTTAAGCATAGATGGCCGCTACATTACTTACTTACTTACTTAGTTGGCGCTACAGCTCGAGGTGAACCTGGGCCTGCTTCTCGCAACCATTTGTGTGTGCGTGTTATATTTTTGCACGAATGGAAGGGACCTACAGTTTTTTGCCGACTCCGAACGGCGAGTTGAGAAGCTCAATCGTGACAAATGATACTCTTTGATGCTTGTCAGACATTCGAAGGAGGTGGGCACTGTGAAAAACTTTTAGGTGTTTGCGGCGGGATTCGAACCCAAGACCGCTGGCTCGATAGTCCGACGCACTAACCACTTGCGCTATGGGCCGCTACATTACGACTATTGATAATTTACAAGTTTTTCAATAAAGTTTGTTTACTCTTTCTTAGAATAGTTACCCACAATTATGAATTGAGTAGTCGAAACATCCATCAAATGAGAAAAGCCCATGATCTGACAACACTGAGGAAACAAATTATTTAGCTGTACATATTTCGCAAATAAGCGTTTTACGAGGAATGTGTTTTGTGCGCTAAGAGCATCTTACGGTCCACATAATCGAACGCATCGAACGATTCGCTTCACCATCGAAAAATTTGAAACGTAATTTTCATTATGGGCACCGTAGCGGAAGTGGTTAGTGCGTCGGACTACCGGGCCAGCGGTCTTGGGTTCGAATCCCGCCGCAAACACAAAAAAAAAAGAAAAGTTATTCACGGTGCCCACCTCTTCCGAACAGGTGGCCTGACAATTCCGAAATTTCGAATTCCGAAACGCTACCGTTTAAGTCTTAGGACTCATGAAACGCTTGAAGAAGATCCACTATTTTCGACCAAAATTTTGTTTAGCGATGAGGCCCATTTGGCTTAATCGCTATGCCAATAAGCAAAATTTAACTGAAAAACAACTTGAAGAAGTTCAAGAGCTACCATTACATCCAGACAAACCAACGGTTTGGTAGGGTTTATGGCCTGATAGAATCATCGTTAATCAAACCTTATTTAGAATATTCATCCGTTATTTGGGATTCACCATATGCTATTCACGAGCTCAGATTGGAATGAGTTCACGAGATACGCGCTTCGTAAATTAAATATGTTTGATGTGTAAATTAAACAGTTGTGTAAAGCGATACTAAGAGAATTTACACTAGAGAACGTAGTGTTCTGTGTGTTCTGTGATGGACAAAAAAAAATTAAGCCGGCCGGAAGGTAACTGTGGACGGCGCCTGTTATTACACCATGATAGCAGACTATTTGCTTCCTGAAATTGAAGCCCGTGATCTCAATGACATTTTATTTAAAAAAGACGGTGCTATTTGCCACACAGTCCGTGAAACGATGGCTTTATTACGAGAACAGTTAATTTCGCCTAAATCATGTGACATCACACCTCTAGACTATTCGGTTGGGGGCTACGTAAAGTTCCAAATCTACATGGATAAGCCGGCTGCGTTTGAGGAATGGGAAGCCAACATTAATCGCTTTATTCGCCAAATTCGCTCGAACTCGTCATAGAAAATTGGAACTTCAGAATGGACCATGTAAGTGCACAAGCTTTCGGTCTATAGTCGCGTTTAACTCAAACTGTAGTCTGGCTCTGACCAAAGATAAAGAAGACATCCTCTAGATATAAAAGGCTGTAGTCAGAATAGACGCGGAGCTTGTTGCACCGAGTTATGTTAACCGGGAGGCAACTAACTCTACCTACTTAATAATATAAAAATGTGTTTCCCTTAAAGCGTTCTCTTTGTTCAAATTACTTATGTGCCAGTCAAAGCAACAATATAAAAAAAACTGTCAATTTGACACTAAATGGCATGCGGTACAGACAATTTGACAGTTCATTTGATTATTCAAAATTTTTATTAGTAAGGTCCGCACATTCAGTACAAAATAACAAGAGGAAATGCATAATATGCTTAAGGACCTTATCCAACCAAATTAACAAAAAACAGTATCAACCATTTACGGGCGCTCATCTCTTAGTTTTCACATCTAAATTAATTGTACAGGACTACTATTGACACTATCACTGCAAACATCAGTTTATGGCTTAATCCGTTTAATTTATTTAAAGCTCCCTTGGAAACAAATCGATTCGCAATACGTTTGCTACAATTCCAATCGTATTTCCATCTCTAGATTAATAAAAAAAAGAAAGAAATGAAATACATCACTATACTCGTACCTATACATATGTATGTAGGTACTTGCGTTCGTTCGCGTGTTATGCCACTGGCATAGATTTTAATTTAAATACAAATTCAAATCCACATGTAAAACGAATTCGGCAATTTTCTGCTCATTCAACTGTGTAACAATCTGAAATCATCAGCGAAGAGTAGATACTCGAATGTATTCGCGTGTTTGTATTGGCATAAGCACAACCAACGCCAACGATACGATTGCGATTACGATATCAATCAATCGAAATTATTCCGCCGAATATCGTATTAGCATATTTCGTCAATTTTCCAACCATTATTCGAGCACACAATAAAACCCGATAAACAGATATACGAGTGTACACGCGTACATACACACATAAATCTAAAAGTCCTCTCGCATACGCAGATTTATTTTATCGCACTCCGCAACTCCGGGACCGGGACTCGCATCATTATTAGCTTTCAGTAGTAATAATCAATTTCAATTGATTGGGGGGCTTTCCTCAAAGGATATCATTTGCGGCATGTACTGTCGTCTATGTAGCTCCTTTATTCACATCTACAGTACGTGTACAGTACAGTGTAAGCGATGTTGCTAGGCTTTTAGTACAGGGCAGCAAATAATAATAATCAGCGTTACCAGTTGCAAAACTAAATAGTAGTAGAATAGCGCTTAGTTAGGGGTCTGTTCAACAAAACACAAGCTAAACTGCAGTGTTTCTTTGAAAATTAATTTTTTGTTCATCAACCTCGTCTCGTAACGTAAGGCGTCCGTAAAGGTATTAGTATATCTTAACGATAACAACTTTAATTCTCTCACCTGCACCAATAAAACAGAACGATTGCAAGACGATTCCCTTAAAAAAAAAGCAAAAAAAAAAAAAACCATTGTAAATTATAAGAACGATGGCAACTCTGCAAGGATACTTGAACTTTGAAATTCCATTCAAAATTTAAATAATATTGCCATTAATAATCGAAGCGATGATATTGATTTAAAGTAAACAAGCGAACATGGCAATTTTGAATTGAATTTTGTCCTCATCGTCATCGATGATTGGTTCGTTGTGTCCTTTGTGCGATATACTCGTATATTTGTCCTGGATTCGTTTGTGTGTTCATTTTGTATTTGCATTTATTTTTCTAACTTGTTTTCATTTGGGCTCTTTTTTTTATGTAATCGATGTTGAAGATGACAAATAATATTTGATTGACGTCAAAATGTCGTTAATTTGAGGCGATGACAAAGGGAAGGCGAATTGGCGGATGGAAGGACTTTCAATGAGTGTAGCTTATAATATAATTGTGAGTCTACGGAGTTTGGCTTTTTTTTTAAGACTGTGTTGGGCCAATTGACAATGGCGACATTTTTTGTTCTATGTTGTGATTCATATTAACAGTGGCTTAACTGTATCCACAATCAACGACATTGAAACTTAGTTGCTGATACAGCTTTCATTTTAAAAATATATGAGTTACCCCGGCCCGGACTAAAATTAAACTCCATCAAAGAAAGCGACAGGTATTGTTATTTTCTGCAGCACAAAGAAATTAGTTCTTCAGCTAACGGGTTCTTTGAATCTCATCCCAATCTTTCACTTTTATGATATGATATGATGAATCTGGGGTACGGTAGCAATGCAACCAAAGTTGGTCTATTGTGCCCCCTTGTATGTCTAGGAATCATACAAAATCTTTAGAAAAATCCTGGAAAAAAACCTAAGAAGTCCAAATCGATATGCACCACCTTCATCAATTTCAAGGCCGCTTGTGACAACATCTGAAGAGATGAACTGTATATGTAGAGCCATGCCTAGTTTTCACATCCCTGCCAAACTCATCCGTCTGTGCAGGATGACGATGGAGAAAGCTTGCGGCTCCGTCAAGGTCGGCAATGACCTCACCGAGACCTTCGATGTAAAAAATAGATTCAAAGATTGCTACTTCTTCAGTATCATACTTGAAAGAATTGTTCGAAACTCACAAGCCACTACAAGAGGAATTTGCAAGATTCCGTTTAACTACTTGCATACGTCCACTACATTGCGAGCGAGCTGTAACCGGGCGCTTGCGACTATAGAAATGGAAGCGGCTAAAATGGTTTTGGCGGTAAATGAAGGCAAAACAAAGTAAATGCTGTCAACGAAAAAGGACACTCAACATCGACGAATTGGACAGAAAGTCACAATAGACAGCTACAACTTTGTCTACCTCGGCTCTGCTATAACATCAAAAAATGACATCTCGTCGGAAATCAAACGAAGTTTGTTTCTATGAGCTAAGAAGGCAATTGCGTAGTAAAGCCCTTTCCCGATCGACTAAGGAGATTCTATATAAGTCTCTATCCCCTTATCATTTCAGTCTTGCTATATGGAGCTGAAGCATGGACTTTATCGAAAGCGTATGAAGATATCCTTGGTCGCTTCGAGAGATGTTCGGTCCCGTTTGCGTTGACAGGTTTTGGAGGAGAAGATTCAACCACAGCGACATTGACCTGGTCAAAAATCTGCGCATTGGGCGTTTGAGATGGCTAGGATATATAGAGCGAATGGACATCAACGCATGGCCCGCAGAGTATTCTAATCCAACCTGGATTGTTAGCACAAGTGAAAAAGGACCTCAACCAACGGGAGGCAGTTAGCTAAGGACCGGGTTAGCTGGAAGGGGTTGTTGGTTCAGGCCTTGGTTCACCCCGGACTGTAGCACTACCTAAGTAAGTAAGTAAGTAAGTAAGATTGAAGGGAGAACCAACAGTGAACTTTTTAACACATGTTTAAACTTTGGGTTCGAATCCCGCCGCAAACACCTAAAAGTTTTTCACAGTGCCCACCCCTTTCGAATGTCTGACAAGCATCAAAGAGTATCATTTGTCACGATTGAGCTTCTCAACTCGCCGTTCGGAGTCGGCAAAAATATAACACGCACACATAAATGGTTGCGAGAAGCAGGCCCAGGTTCACTTCGAGCTGTAGCACCAACTAAGTAAGTAAGTGATACATCAAAATATAGAAATTAAGTTTATGACTGTTAATTTGTTTTGTTAAAAAAAAATTTTATTTATTTTTGTCAGGCTTTTTCTCCAAAATCAAGCTTTTCTGTCTTAACTGTCCGGCTTTTCCATTTTTTTGATGGTAATCCTAATTGCGGGACTGGTTTTTCAGTTTTTGAAAGACCTTAGAAAGCCACACAAGCGAGATTTCCCTTTTGAATAGTTTTCTTAAGTTCGACATTGTTTGTGGCGTGTGGCTCAAATTTAGTGTTTTAATTTTCCAATAATAAGGGGGGTACACACGATACGACCGATCTGACGGACTTGGTCTGTTTTTTGATATTTTGGTGGTCGGACGGACATATCTGATAATGTGTACACTTGTCCGTCCGACCTAGAGCAATTTTCATTTCTGAAATGTATTTCAAGCGGTGTGGTTGTTAGCGGAGAATTAATAATGGCTGTATATGGAAATTTTGAATTTTGGAGAAAACAAAAAAAATGGAAATATAAAAAATTCTGATCGTCTGGAGAATTCAATCTTGTAATTCTGTAAGCAAATTAATATAAAAAAAAACTTTCTTAGCTTTTGCATCCATTCCTGTACCCAAATTCGATTCCTTTTTCTTTCTTTTCTCTCTTAGATTTTTTCTTTAAAATTTTATCAATCATAAGTGCTGCTCTCAGTACGTCCGACATCTTTCAAATCCACTTGCAAAGTGAGGTCGGACAACATGTCGGACAATGTGTACGCTAACGACATCGGTCTGTCAGACATCCATCCGACCAGGTCCGTCAGATCGGTCGTATCGTGTGTACCCCCCTATAAACAAAGTCTTGAAAATTTTTGATTTTTTTCATGAACATTTTTTTAAAAATTTTTGTTTTTCAATTTTTCAGAATATTGGAATATTGGGAGTGAAAAAACAGCGCAAGCAAATTTAAATATAACAATGAACGAAATCGGTAGTAAAATGAAATTCGCCGTGCTTTTCTTAATCGAGCCACTGAACTATTACTTGCTGAACGTTTTTCAAGAATATTACAGTTTTTCCATTGTTGTTTTGAAAGCTGTCTAAAAATGCTTTAAAAAATAATATGCGTTTCTGACTTACTGAGGGCCCAAGAATTTAGCTACGTCAGTTCCACCGATTTGCCTTTTCTTTTGAGAACCAGAGCTTTCACTTTACCGTTCTTGAATTTAGATATTTAATAATTTTTTTCCAAAATTTAAAATTCCAACGGACTTGTATGTAAGTAAAATGTCCGCTAATAAAAAAAAATCGCCATTAGATGACCGGTGTCAGTAACATACTTCAATCATGTACAAGTACATGCATATCCTTGAAAAAACAGAAGGAAAGAGGAGAAAAATCCAACACCCTGAACTTTATACATAAATATTCTAAAGACAACATCGACTAGTATAGTAACCATATATCCAGAGGAAAGTGTAGTGTTTTTTTTTTTTTGAGAAATATCCCTATTTTTGGTTTTCCCACATATCCGTAGTCCTAGTCACATTAAAAAAAGTGCTCTGCTCTGCCCATTTCACATTCATCAATCTTCTTCTTTTTTGTTCTACGAGTATGGATGGACTGGACACATTTCATCATATTGACGTGGATCCATATGTACGAGTACATATAATATGTACACGTATACACTGGAAATGGCTAGTGTTGAAATGGATTTCAGTTTAGCACTAAATTCTGTGTCTACATGGCTCTTGATTAACGATGGAAAATATAAAAAAAAAGTGTTTGAAAACATTCGTTGCTTACCCGTTTCAATCGATTTGATACATATTAACACAGGGTGTTCCAAGACTGATTTTGTTAAATTATTTATTTCAATTTACTCTTTGTTTTTCTAGTAGCAATACATCGAAGGCTCCCATACTATTGCAAAATTTCGTTTTTGGTGATAGCTTTTAGTTACGTTACATCACGTTAAGCTGCGAAAGTTCAGTGACGTGTGGAAAAAGAGCGACAGATTCAAAATGTCAAATATTTTTCAATAAATGCAGTTGACAATTCTGAACAGAAACAAACCGAAAATAGCAGATCCGAAAAGAATTTTAAATCAAGAAAAGGTTTTTGGACTTTTTAGCAGAGCTAAATTCTTTTGCGGATTCCCTATAATGAAGTCCCTATAATTGGGTCAAATACTATAACAATAGCACCACATGCCTTTTATCTTCTCTAGCAGCGAAAACCAATTTCTGCTTTTGTTGACAAAAGTCATTATTTGTTCATTATGAGCTCTAAAAATCTTTAAAAGTAAAAAATATCGCTGGATTTGAAACCAACAGTTCTGTGTAAAAAATTAAGACCACTAGGATTTATAAAATACAGTCGACATTCGATAATTTGAATATTTAATAACTCGAATGAAATTGGTTGGCAATAGCTCCAGGACTGATATTTACATGTAATCTTTATTTGATATCTCGAACTTCTATTACTCGAAGAGATTATTTGGCGTCGCCTTCGATAAGTCGAATTCTGAATGGGAATTCCCATAACTCTGCGTGATTTTACAAGTTCGTTTTATAATGCATCGCTTTCGGGGGCACTGTGTTTGTATGTTCCTATGACCTAGTATACATACGTGTAGAAAATTGTGATTTCGCTACCTGTGTGTGAGTACGAATTGTCAAATTTCTTGTTAGTAGGGGTTGGAACACACATTACTTGGTTGGTATATTGGTCGATACGAACTCAAAACTGTTTTTATTTTTGAAAAAAATAGTAGGCGCCTAAAAAAAACACAGAAGAAAAGCGCACGTTAAAAGCATTATCTCTTGATGAAAAATTTCATATGTATACAGATTTATATCCATTTTGTATTTTACTTAATAACTCGAAGTCTTGATAACTCGAATTTTTTTTCTGGCAAGTGATGGTTCGAGTTGTCGAAGTTCGACTGCATTGACTTTCAACTTTAACAATTTTTAATTCTTTTTCAAACTTAAAAAAGTAATTAGATTGTAGTCTTCTATTCGGCTGTATTAATTTAAAGACTGTTCTCAACTTTATTTTTTCAAAGTACAAAACCTTCATCTGGAAAAAATAAGAACAAAAGTGAACAATTATCCTACTGGTCTTTTTTTTTTTACATAGGGCTGTACATTATCGTCAGATTGGAAGTTATGTAAGTGTTAGCTAACTGAGTTCTTCTTTCCTTAGGTGGCGCTACAGTTCAGGGTGAACCCGGGCCTGCTTCTCACAACCATTTGCATGTGCGTGTTATACTTTTGCACGAATGAACGGGACTTACAGTTTTTTCCGACTCCGAGCGGCAAGTTTGAGAAGCCCATCATGACAAATGGTACTCTTTGATTGCTTGTCAGACATTCATAAGAGGTTGCACCGTGAAAAAACGTTTGGGTGTTTGCTGGGATTGGACCCGGAGAAGCATGCGTAATAGTGAGCACTAACCACTACGCCACGGTGCTCAAGGAATTCCAAATTTGTCATCCGAAAAGTTTCAAGTGAACAACATTTCAATGCGAGTTTTAGCCACACCCTGTACATGTTTCTGTTTGAATAAAAAAACAACAACATTATAATAATAATAAAAATAAAATGAAAAATCGTTTTCCTATCTACAATTTTATTTTATTTCATTTTTTCATTTCGTTTCATTCGCGTGTTCATTGGCTTTCTCGTTCGTGTATGTATTTCTGTTACACACACACACAGAAAATAACCGCACATATAAGCGCACTAGACTACCATCAAAATCCCGTATGCATTAGTAATTTCAATTTACATTTTAAGTGATTTTTAAAAATTTACAATATTTACAATGAATGTAAGCAAACAAATAAATGACAGATATAGATTGAAGTTTTTGATTCAAAAAAATAAAAAAAAATTGTACACTTCATACGGTTTTATGTGGTGTACAAAATGTGGTATATAAAATGGAAAATATAAATTAAAAGTAATTTACATTTTAAATTAATTCCTTTTGTGCTATTTAATGGAATTTTTGTTCGCCTATTAAAACTATAGATAGAAAGAGTTGCTGAATTTTTTTATGTTAAGAATATGTTGTCTGTGTCTTTTTTTATATTTTACATTTTAATTTAATTTTAATACTTAAAGTATAATACTTTACCCAACTAGCTTGGCGTGGTGATAGTTAACATGTCTCGATGTAGAATTGTTGTGGCGAGCAGTGTTACTGACAGGAGCAATTCTATTCGAAAGTGTAGCAATAGGACCGGTGCACCTGAGAAAGAAATACAAAATATTTAAAACAATTGTTTAGTTTATATTCGTATTACAAATGTTGCTAATTTACAAAGCCGGCAAAAATCCTTGCGTTAGAAATATCAACAACTAGATGTTGCGACACCTTTGTCAAGACATAACCTTGCCTCTGAATGTTCAACTGAGCCGCCAATTTGTTGTTTTTAGACAGAAGTAGTTCAACAAAAGTGGTCAAATGATGTCATCAAAAAAAAAAATTGCACATAAACTTCCCTTTTGTTTTTTGTTACAATTTTGTGTCATGAGTGCTAACCATCTTGGGTTAGGCTAGGTTAGGTTAGGTGGCTATCCACCGCTAGGATTCACTTAACCAAAGAAGGTGCATTGTGTTGCCACATGAGCCGATTCTTATCGGAACTCCTGGAACCATCCTGAAAGTTGGATAAATATCCATATTTTATTGATATCCGTTGTGGAAAAATCTTGAAAGTCTGCAAAAAAAAGCAGAAAGTTTTCGAAGCATATCAGACAAAGCCGCCTTTGTTATTGCCGGGATGTTTCCCATCGACATCCTCGCAGACGAAACGATGAGGTGGACCTACAAGCTGATCACAACAATCAAGGACTGGACAACTCGAAAAAATGGGGACTGCAAATACCAACTTACACAATTCCTGTCTGGTCACAGTGGTTACCGGAAATACTTGCACAGATTTTGGACACTACACTCACCATCTTGCCCGGAATGCCGAAATGAAGAAGAAGACACGGAGCACGCAGTATTTTACTGTACACGCTTCGTAACTTGGAGAACTACTCTGCCAAATCTGCCGTCGCTCCTCGACCATATGTTGCGGTGAGAAGAGAATTGGACGGCCATCTGCAGCTATATATTATAACAGTACTCCAACACGAGCTGCGGAGAATAGAAAAGCTTAGAAAAGCAGCAAGCAGTGCTGTCGTTTTCCAATTTTCAAGAGTATCATAATTTGAAATGTTTCGGTATCATTTTCAGCCGAAGGGTATCCGTATCATAAAAAAATATACACATTTTCGTCTTTTTAAAAATACATTGGGTGTTTCCAAGTTAAATGTTAAGACTTTGAAAAATGATTTTTGGGTATAATGTAAGAAAAAGATCGCTCCACAATAAGGGTCTATCTCCAATGTGGATAAAACTTATCGAGAATTTAATAAAATACCTACTTTGGTGTACCTTGATCCATACAAACTCATTTATTTTCACTAATAAATATGTACTACAAAAACTTTATTAAGGGCTTTAATTTTAGAAGAAATAACTGCGTTTATATAAAATTGATACCTTTTCCAGCTTTCCAGATATTTTATTTTTAAGTCGGTTTAATTTCTTTCAGGTCACTTTTCTACCAACAATTTTCTTATGAACTGAATAAAGGTAAAACAAAATATGTGATAAGTATGCTGAAAAATCAACAGATTTAATAATACTTGGAAAAAACTGCAACAAGTTAAATAGAAAAATATGATTTTTTATACACAATCAGTGCGATTTTCCAACTAATTTATAATTTTTTCGTTTAAAATCTCAGAAAAAGTTATGTAGGTTCGAGTATCTAGGACTAGTTGTAAAATTTACCTAAGAAAAATTGTGTTAAAGATTGGCAAACAAAATTGAATTCATCAGCTTAATTTTTGAAGCCGAGCTGTTTAAAAACGGCGTTTGAAGTGGCACATTTCACAAACTAAGAATTCGCAGATATTATCTACGTTTATGGGCTGTGTAACGGATGTTCCAATAGAGCGCGACAAGGTTCTCTTTTCCGATGCTTCAAATAATTGTATCTTCCTTTCTCCCGCGTAAGCACAGCGCTGCAAGCAAAGCCATGTGCTTTGTCGTTTTGAGTTGATTCAGAATTCGCAGATATTATCTACGTTTATGGGCTGTGTAACGTATGTTCCAATAGAGCGCGACAAGGTTCTCTTTTCCGATGCTTCAAATAATTGTATCTTCCTTTCTCCCGCGTAAGCACAGCGCTACAAGCAAAGCCGTGTGCTTTGTCGTTTTGAGTTGATTCATAGTTAGTTTCTTCCAATTCTGGAAAAGAAGCAACGCGCTGCGAGCATAGAGTATAAGAAGCCAATACACCAAGGCAATATAGCACAGCGAACAAAATATTTGCGCGGCTCGGCAATTTATTTATTGAAACAGGATTGTGCAAAATAAACACATGTTATTTTTGTTTGGCAGCAAGCTGACACATGACGTACAGCATGATTTGCTAACCAGCCACGCGAAGTGGTACCTAACGGTGAGGTTTTGTCATTTGTTGTTTCTTTTTTCATTGCGTTGGTTTTGCGCACTGTGCTTACGTTTTTTGTTTTCGGATAGATACGCGAGCATTTTTTATATATCTGAAATTGATCGAAGATATTGATGCGCACCACCCCGCAGGATTTTTTGGGACAACGCCAGGAGAAGTAAGTGGCAGACGAAGAGGTCCGTAATCCAACATTTTTGGTCCTTCGAGCCGGATCACGTCAGCTGTATTGCGTTAGCATATTTGGTCCTTCGAGCTGGATTACATTAACAGTATTGCGTAAGCAACAGTCGTTACGTAACGCAGAAAAAGACATGAAAGTTCATGCGATTTGAAAGTGCATACTCATAAAAACTATGTGACATGTACCTATAAAAAAGTAAAAAAAAAAAATTACCTACCCGAACTGAGCAGCATTTGATTGTTTAGACTTTCATCATGCATTAGGACGGCACTCAGTGTTGTCTCACGTTTCAGTTTCGGATACTTGTAGATTTCCGCTATACACTTTAACTGTAGGCTCCGGCCAGGATTAAAGAATCTCGGTCCATTCAAGTAGAAGTGCACCTGCAATGTCTGTTTACGCAAATTGTAATCATGCGCCGGTATGGCCTGTTCCGATCTCGGCTGTAACTCGCCAGGAAAGGCCTATAAAAGAAAATTTCGGGTACTTTTCCCAATGAAACACAACCAAATCATTAACAAAAACACAATATTAACTCACCCTCTCACCATTGATGTACCACGTTAACGTGGCCGGTGGACTTGAATAATCCGATGAACAGTTTGCCGTGACGAACTCATCAAGCCCGTACATTGATTTGAAGCTGCTTATAAGCGGATTACTTTGCGGCAGAGCTGGAAGAAGTAAAATAAATACCCGACACCCACAATTATTATTAATGGTAATTTTGAAATGTATAGGTACACAGGGATTGCGTCCTGAATGCGCTCCAAAGAAAGCAATGTCTTGTCTCCAGGGATACTTTCTTATAATAGCGTGCTAAACAATATTGTGCGGAGCACTAAGTAGTTAAGAAGATTTGGTTGGAGTTAGTTTTATACGTAAACTATTTGATGCGTAACGTAAGATGCAATGAAAACATTTCTCTTTTGTTAAACATAAATAGCAAAGCAATGAATCATAAAAGTTGTCGAACACAATTACAGTTTCCCTACAATCAAAGCGAATCATCTTTATCACATGAAAAGGGAATTTAAGTGAAGATGTGTCAACCGCTTTGTTGTTGTTAATATTCAAGTGTTTATTGTTAAGTTGTAGCCTGATGTTTTCAATGGGAAATGCGTTCTCTGGAATCCCCATTAAAGGAGACAAAAAGGAGACCTTGTACATCTCTGTCTTCCTGTCATGGATGACAGTGAATTACTGTTCGCATTTAACGGTGGTATACACAGAAAAGAACAGAAAATAAAAAGACACAAACGTTCAAATGAAACAACAAACGCTTATGCATTTGACATTATGATGGTATGTGTCTACTTAAAACCATCTCTGCACTGCATACATTCTCGTACTCGTATATGCAGATGAACAGCTCTCGGTCGGATATAATGCAAGTGGCCATAAAAAGGACACCATAGTGCATTCAAAGTATGTAATATTTTAATAGTACCAAGGGCGAAGAAAATTTCCCAGGGACGTTTGCAAGAGCCCGGATGGGGAGAAGATTGAGTGGATTCACTCTGCGAAATGCGGCTCGTTGCAGTTGAGCTGCTGTAGACACGAAGGGGTCGTAAAGCATGAAAATCCTTGATTTATATGGCCTCGTTAATCTTTTTCATAGATTAGATATGCTTTCAGTACCGCATGAAAGTCTATACAAGGGATGATGTAATATAGCACATTTAAACTGAAAATTATGGCGGTTCGAACTTCTTGACATTTTCAATAAATAAAATGTCAAGCACGTTGACATCAACATTCAACACCGACGAATTGGACAGAACCTCACAATAGACAGCTACAGCTTTGAGGCTCTGCTATGCAATACTGCCCGGGTTCAGTCACAGAAAACACCTAAAAGTTTTTTTTACGGTGCCACCTCTTTCGAATGTCTGACAAGCAATCAAAGCGTACCTATCTATTAGTCAAAAAGCTTCCCAACTCGCCGTTCGGAGTCGGCAAAAAACTGCAGGTCCTTCCCATTCGTACAAAAATATAACACGCACATACAAATGTTGCGAGAAGTAGGCTCTGGTTCACCCCGAACTGTAGCGCCATCTAAAAGATTGTACAGGTATTTAAGGCATGAACTTTATTGAAATCTTCGAGAGAAAAATCTTTCGTAAGATATTCGGTCGTTTGCCCTGACGGGCGAATGGTCACCAACGCTTTGGCCCGCAGAGCATTCGACTCCAACCAGAGGGTCAACCCAACGGAGAACGACCTCGAATCGAAGAGGACTTCAAGCAGCTTGGAGTTCCAAAGTGGATACTAGAGGGAGTTAGCAAAGGACTGGGCTAACTGGAAAGCTTTTTGGTTAAGGCCTTGGTCCAACCCTTTAGCGCCACCTAAGTAAATAGACAACTATTTTTAGATCGGGAAACAAGCAAGACATTTTTAAGTTAGAGTCGCATGGCACTTGTTTGATGATAAAGACTGAAACGGCCGTACAGCAAAGCTGCTTGCAGTGATGTATGCAGGAATGCATGTGAAACAGACGTGTCTATGGATTCGACGTTTACAAAGTTTTTTTGATACTTGAACAAGCCTTAAACAATGCAGCAACTAAAAGTCGGCATTCGCAAGAAATAACAGTAATGACACCGTTAAAGCAGCTGACGAAACACATTATACTTATATGACTTCTTTCTGTTTCTACGAGTATTTGTCAAAAAACGATTGGCATTTTGATGGGAATGCAAGGTGTATAAAATATCCTTGTTATCTTAGCTTGTGGGATAGTAGAGCGGACATAGGGCATTACAGACAGCAGTTATGGCCAGAACGGATTGAATTCAAGCTGGGAAATAAAAATGTCAATAAGAACTGATTGTGGAACCTAGAAATATATTGATGACGATACTGCATATTAAACTAGACCTTTTAAAAGAATTCATAAAGGCTCTCAAAAATGACTCAGATGCTTTCAAGTATATTTAAGGCATTTATTTCCATAGCTGCCCGAAGATAAGGTAGCAACGCTGGAATCGTTAGAGGACTTTATATAATGGACAGTAGTGAATTCCCACAGTTACTCAAATATATATGTAGAAAAACGAGCATTGGAACGGTTTCACGGTTTTCTTGGAAGTAACAGAGCTTAAAATAACAAGGAGCTAATGTCCCTTAAACTTCACACGCTAAATGCTCATTTGGACCAATTTAAAAATAACATGGGGGCATATTCGGAGGGTGAACTTTTTCATAAAGTGATGTGATGCTCTTTGAACGTCGCATCGTTACCAGGGACAATATGAAAACATGATGGGAGATTATATTTGGCTATCAATACGAGAAAACCCAAACATTCATAAAAATATTCATTTTTAACATTTTTCAATAACTTGTTTTTAAATAAAAAAAACCTTAAAGACTATATAATATGTTGTTTAATACTTTTTACATATGTACTTGTAAAGGAGAAGTAAGACAAAATCCGTTATATCGTTCTAGTTGTTACAAAAACAAACTTTTTTCTGTTTGTGCGTGAAATAATATTCCGGACACGAACCATATCTCAGCAATCAAGAGCGCCATCTATTTGTTCGAACAAAGCTTGAATCTTTCTCTACTACCTGTCAAACTTTCATGACATTTGGTTAACATTTAACAATTATAAAAATTAATAAAAATAAAAATAAAAAAACAAACAAAAATTTGATCTTGAAATTTTAATATTGAACAAAGAGCGGTCATTCGATTCTACGCATCAAAATGCATCAGAAACATTCCGATTGATGCAACAAGTATACCATGGTGATTGTTTGAGTAGAACAAATGTTTTCGAGTGTCATAAACGTTTTTTGGGCGGCAGAGAGACGCTGGAGGATGTCAAACACACAGGAAGTCCAATTTCAGCTAAGACGCCTAAAATGATCCAAAAAGTACGTGATTTTGTAGCAGAAGACCGGAGTGCTTCACTGAGAATGATTAGAGATATATTCGATCCAGAAAATTGGTCTCTGTTTCACGATAATGCAAATGCACCGAGTCACACAGCACTCATTGTTCGTCAATCTTTGGCTCGAAATCAAGTGTGTGTGAAATCATCCGTTGTATTCACCTGATTTGGCACCGTGCGACTGCTCTTTGTTCTGAAATAGAAGTTGAAAGGATGCTTTTTTGAAGACATTCCGACCATTCAAGCAGCTTCGACACGGGAACTGGAGGCAATTCTGCAAAATGAGCTAGAGCGGGCATTTGAATCACTATTGAATCGAATAAACAGAAATCGTGTTTTAATTATGTTTTCTAAAGCCAGTCCAGAATATTATTTGATATGCTGTAGGTATACAATATTGAGTAGGCTACCCACTATCATTTTTTAAATGACATTCTTGCTGGAATGATGGCGTAAAATGATAGTGTGTAGCTTGGAATTATAAATGACGATTGAAATGATGGTGAGAATGACGAGGGTTGACATTTTTCGTGGATTTAGCTGGAATGATGGAGAATAATGAAAAATTTCATTCCTGGAATGGTAGTGTATAGCCTTGAGTGAAATGCTGAGAAATGACAGTCTAGGAATGTGATTTAAGAAATGATACAGTGTAGCCTACCCTAGGAACACTTGAGAAATGAGAAATAAATAAGGCGAACCCAGACACAAAATATGTAATATAAAAAAAATCACTTAATCCTAACCTGTCTGCACATTGCATTTTAATGTTCAAAAAACGAAGCCATGCAAGAGAGTACAAAAATAAAAACAGAGTTAAACTTACCCGCAACTGTCATATTAGCAGCTTTCGCTGTTAACTTGAAATGTGGTGCATCACCGGACACTTCACATCTGTACACGCCAGAGGACTTTTTACCCTGAAGACTCAGTTCGATTCGACATGTCATCTCGTTGCAGACATTTTTGTCATCGCTGACACGAACACCATCGACTGGAAATTTCAAATACACCGGATGCATCATTGGCGAATACCTGCGGGAAAGATAGAAAATAAAAGTTACAAATTAAATGTTAAATTTCATTTATCGACATGAAAAGTATTTAAAAAAATTTAGACTTTTAACCTTTTAAAAAAAAATACTTCTTTTAACGTTTAAAAGCATTGACAGTTCACAAGTACAAAGCACCCAACTCTCCTTTATCACGAAACATGATTTTCTAATGACAACCCTGGGGTTATGAGTCAAAAGCTGACATTGAACGAGTTGAGAACATACAATTAGTTCGTAAAACCCAAGTAAAGAGCTGCTATGTGTGTACAGCCTTTAAGCTATATCCTTCCGCCCCCCTAACTCCCAATCGCGATGACATTTACAAGTTTCTAAGCGTGTTAAAGATACACATACACATATACAGATACATTGTGATTGTGATTCCATCATATGCTCTAACATATCGCATCATGTATCTCAGCCATCAAACAGCCATAATTACCACGTTAATAACAAGCAGAAGAACATCTCCTCACATCATTTTAATTACGCATCCTTGTTTCCACAAGGGATCAAGGGAAACGGGCGGGGATGGTGGTGTGTTTGTTAATAGAAGAAACCACTCTGCGAAATTTCTTACCGCGCGGCACCTCATCCTTGGCGAATAACAAGCAAACTGAAAAAAGAAAACATATTTCACTTATGTGTATGGTATGTATGTGTGTTGGGAAGATATTCGTACTCTCGTGCTTTCATCCTGCCAGCCAGAGGCTATGATAGAAGGATTATAATTTGAATTACCCATCCCGTATGTCACAATTCTTTCCATAGTACCCCCTGCCGACGCTGTACTTCGTATAGGACTCTTGTTGGAGGGCTCTTGTCTTAATTAAAAATTTTAAAGTATTTCTATGGAAATGAGGAGAAATTGCGCGACAAGTCGGTGCGGATTAAGAAAGTATCCAGCATGTGTGTTGTTGTCACAAGACCAAAATTAGAGATACATTTTCTGAAGGCCAATGTTTGTCATTGAAACCTGAATGGTAATTTTGCAAAATTTTACTTTGGTAAACGGTAAACCGCCATGCAAAAGAGTTGTTGTAAAATGCTCATCCTGATCTTGATTCGCATCCTTTGAGTCCGGAGCATGTTAACGTTTATCCATTACCGCGCCCGTTTTCTTTTAATTTGTTTTTGTTTTTTTTTTTTATCTCAATTATAATATTTCCCATGTTCACACATGACCTCGCCGTAGTTAAAAGGTGTGTTAACGGATCAAGATTTTCATTTGTGACAGAGAGGGTCGCTGGGACACTTGGCGCATGGTATGGTTATGGAATTGGAAATGATGTGACACAGAAAAGCAAGCGCTCTAGACTTGGGATCTTGTTTTTGGGTAAAGCACTTACACATGACATTGGCATTGGGACTTTTTGGGGTGGTACTGTATAATTTCACGTGGCGTGGCTAATTAAAAAGTTAATTGGAATGCTTCCTTGAAAATATGCCAATAAGGATGAAAGCATTGGCATGCATACATATTTCCCCATGCCATGGATTTCGATAGACATTATCATTTGCGGTTTTCTGTTTCATCTTCACTGAATGGTGGGTGGGTGAAAGTTGGAAGAAAAACAAATGAAAATTAGGGTATTTACGGTGCGCGAAAACAGAAGCAAAGACAGAAAATTCTGAGAAAAGTGCTATTCGTAAGTAACAGTGTTGTCTTACTGTTTTATATTGACGTTTTTGCTTTCTGTTGATGTGTAAGAAGTCAACATGTACTCGGTATCGGTACTGTCAAAATGTTTGCATTCATTCTATAACCTGTCAACACAGCTTAGTATTTTTATTTTCTCGTTCATAATAATGATGTTTAATTTAATAATAGCCTAATATGACTTCACACGATTTTTTGTGACGTTTCATGTGTCATATTCAAACAAACTCGGGTGGATGTCAAATGTTATTTGTCGATTTACAATTAGGTCTGTTTGTAATCTCTCAATTTTTTTTATTCTCATTTGGCTCTAAGCTTGCGATGTATTTGCTACAAGACCTATTCCTCGGGGTGGGCCGAGCCAACTCTGTCAAACCAGACATCTGACAGTTTGTGAAATGGCATAATCTTCATTGTTAGTGGAAAACAAAACCAAATTGATAGGTTTGACCAAGAGTTGTTTCAAAAGCGTTTGTTTACTTTTGTGCAAGTTTTCTGTCTTTGAGAGGATTTCTCTCACTTTGAGAGGATTCTACTATTTGACACATCTCGATTCCGTATGCCAAAAAAGACACCAAACAGACCTATTATATCGTGAAAAGGAAATATTAAGTCTCTTTGGTGTATCTTTGTTGCGGAAAGTGACTGAGATCTGTCAAATAGTAAAATCCTCTCATATTTCGCGCGATATTCTTAACATGTGATAAAATGAAAGCCAAACAAAATAAAAATACAACATAATATTTTGCTAAATAAAATATATAAAAACCGTCTAAGCATGCTGCTTAAAAAAAATCTGGACACAATAATAAACGATAATTTTTGATTTCCTTAACAAAAAATTTCTATTAACAAACCAAAAAAAAAAAAAGAATAAAAAAAAAATAAAATGTTCAATATAAATAATCCTTATTTACGTAAAATTAAACTCAAACACAAGGAAACAAGCGGCTGAATAGAATTGCGCGAATTAACGGTTTGCCGGATAAGCAAAGGCAAAAACACCAAAAGCCGGTTGATAGAAGCGCGAAACATAGAAATACTAAAGAAGTAATGCGACTTAATTTTACAGCGAGCTGAACGCAAAACGAAATGACAATTTGCGATATGAGTTCTGCGAAATAAAAGAAATATATTTAGACAGTCGCGAGATAATTGTCGGTTACCCTGTGGAACGTTGTGGAACGTGTGTTTCTTTATTCCCTCAGACCGTCGTCAGAGGGTATTGTATGCACTCAGAATAAATTGACTGGGCATTCTGAGTAAAATGCTGAGCGTAGCAAAAGCAATATTTGATAGATAGGAAAGAATGGAAAACAATTGAAATGGCGGCTTTTTGTTATGGCCCAGAAGTTAGTTAATACAATTTAATAAATTTACAAAATCCTTATTTTAGGTTATAGATGGATGGAAAAAATGGTTGAAAAAAATACTTTAGGCGGCGCTACACCTCGGGGTCACCCTGGGTCTGCTCCTCGTAACCATTTATATTTGTGCGTGTTAAATTTTTGCACGAATGGAAGGGACCTGCAGCATTTGCCGACTCCGAACGGCGAGTCAAGAAGCTCATTGACATATGATACTCTTTGATTGGATGTCATACGAAATAAAGAAAGAGGTGGCACAGTGAAAAAAACTTTTAGGTGTTGGACCCGGGCTGGGATGGAACCCGGGCAGAGATAATAATAGCTAAGTGCTCATGCTCAATCAGAGCGCTCAGTCTCAGACTGTGCTCAGAGCACACTCATTTCAGAGCACGCTCGATTCGCTCAGGCTCTGTTTAGAGCTCTGCTTTGAACTACAAAAGAAAAACGCCTATTGCGGAATAATTTTCACACATTTGCCGAATGGCTAGACTTAGGAAAGAATTAGGTGCTACACCAGGACAATGATCCAAGGCATACAGCACGAACAGTTAAGTGCCTGAACAACTGCATCCACCCCAACAATCACCAGATCTCACATTTAGGATGAACTTGAACTCAAAGTCCGTAAATACACAATAAGCAGCAGGGAGCCCTAAAGAGCGCTTTAACGAGGATATAGTCCGAAATAACACCGAAAATCTCATTCTAGCACTGCAAGCAGTCATACATAGACTCATATGGAAGGCCGACAAAATATTGAGTGCTGTTTTTATGAAGTAATGAGTTATTTTATAAAGAAATTGATATTACATTTTTAACTGGTTCTTAGATTCTGCACTCTTTCTAAAACTATAAATGCTTTCACTTCAGTAATTTATCCAAAAGTTGATGTATATAATGAAGTGACATTAGCGGATCCTAGGGTGATAATGCGATCTAAATGAAAATGAGAAGCATATTCAGTCCAATCTACAAAACTCCCTATAGTCTTGGTTTACGTCCGATATCATCTTACACCAAACTAAGACAGTAACTCTATCAAGGCTAAGTATTACCTGGAGAGTATACCAAACAATACTATCCAAGAAAAATATTTGGTATTCGCTGGCATACAGGACCGAAGTCATATTTATCTCTGAACTCAAAAGTCTAACATAATATTCAATATTCCCAAATACGACGAATTTATGCGACACAAATATGACAAACGGCTTGCTTTGTAGCACCATCGTGCATTATACCTTTTTTCAATAACTACGTATCCATTTAAACTGTAAACACTTTTTAGAAATAATTTATTGACTTAACTATGATTAAGATGTTTCCCATAAGCCAGCATTTTTGTCAACATAAAATATATTATGTTAATGCTAAACTCGAAAATATAGATGTTGCCCAAATAATTTATATGTCTCGGAGGACACGCAAAAAGCTCCTCTCCATAAAAACCAAACTACGGGTATCTAACCTACATCCGTACATAAATAAATGCTTTGCTCTGTGTGTATCTGTAAAATGAAAAAAGATGTAAATACATATCCTCAGTTAACATTCGTCGTTGTCGTTTTGGGTTTTTTTTTTTTTTTTTTAACCCAAACTCCGTTGTGTTATGATAAAATGAGAAGAAAAAAATAAAATAAATAATTCTAATGTGGTTCTCATGTTGTAGCATTAATGTAACGTGTACACAACTGCGTGTGTGTATCCCTTTGGGCATCCGTATTTCGCTTGGCCCCTCATAAACGAACGGGTAAATAAATGGCGTGTTGTATGCTCTACTCGGCGCTGTATCACCGACCGACGGGTCCCCCGACATCTAAATAACCGACTGACACTGTGTCAGTTGGTACGACTGTAGCCCAAGGACAACGGACGGAAATTATACTCATTCAGCAGTTAAAGCATTATTACGGTTACGTCCATAGAATAAGCGAAGCAAACATAGCCTTGGCTCGTAATTTGTCAGTAACACATTTAATTCCATTCACTCACCTGAAAAATTCCATTTCATCTTTGTACCATTTCACGGAGTTTAATGTGTGGCCACTCATATCGTAGCTGCACGACAATGTCACATTGTCCCGAAAGTCAACAATTTCTGGAACATTGATGTCAGTCACAAAAAGGCCGTACGCGCCGCCACGTTGGCAATCTGTAAGGAAATAAAAAAAAAGAAAATAATAAGAGAAATTATGTGAATGCTCCGCATATCATGAATACGAAGTGGCAAGGGATTCGGTAACATTATTTGCATAAATCTAACTGACATGTTACACTGACAACGTTTTGTCACATCGCGTACTCGTACATACGAGTATACTGTCACTTCATTTGTTTTGCCAGCCTGTGAGTTTGGCATTGTCAACCCTGCGGGGGTTTAAAGAGGCTTTAAGAGCACAACGCCTTCTTTGGCACATGAGTGGATAAAGAATGAAAAGGCACAGAACATAATTGCGTGTGTTGTACTATATGTAGAGGTGGCGGTGGCGGTGTATTATTTGCTTGAAAACCATTAGGATAAAGGTCTGGAGGAAGGTGCCTGCAGTATTAACTTTTTTGACAGGTTACGCTTTGACAGTTATCATCATAATACAATGAATTTCGTGAATTGGCATTTTGATTCGTGATTACTTATGGTGTCAGTTTACTTGTTGATGAATTTGAAGTATGAGTACGTATGTAGGTAATCTTGTTCTATTAACTTTTGTAATTAAACGTGTAGAAGGTAAAATCATCAAAGACTGCTGTATATTACATATTTCTACATATCTATATAGGCTATTAGCCTTAGAATATATTTACGATGTTAACTACACTAACAACCAAGGTACATGTATAGAATCACGAATTCTGGATATCTACCGAGTCTTATGTCCTTAGCCTGGATACAAAATTTGCTACTAAGCTATTTTTTATCGATTGTTATCTAAAATGTTATCGAAAATGTCATATATGACATGTATTTAAGTGTGATATTTGTAAATAATTGCGGCAACGAAAACATGATGCTATGCAAAAAGAGTTTGGATTTGGAAGACAAGTGCAAAAGCGAGGTAGAAATATTAAATCAGAAAAATAAAATTGGAGATTAAACAAAACAAATACTGAAAACATACCTACATATTTGCAGCCATCATTTTATTGTTTCTAAAATGGGTTCTCAGGCCTTAAAAATTCTTTTTTATATTTACAAATTTTACTGAATTTCAAAAAAAAAACCCAGATTTTTTTTACTCTTAAATGTCAGTTAGAATAGTGCTGCCAAATCACCGAAGAGCGTTTTTTTTCCTCATTTTTATTAAAGCCTATACGTACATAGTATGTACATATACATATGTATGTAGATGATGAAAAAAACACGTCTATTATTACTCGAGCTAAACTTCTGTACTAGGCTGTTTTTATAAGTCTTGCGTATTTAAGAAATTTGAATAGTCATATACATACTATGTACTGTACATAGATTCTATGTTGAATAAGAAAACATTGGGAATAGGTAACGAAAGCAAGTCTCACAAATGCTGCCAAAAGATTCTATAATGGTTCTGTTAGTTTGAAGTTTAATACATTTTGAAGCGTCTGAGCCCGCATTTCGGCAATATCACGATTTGACGCTATCCTATCCGTCATAAACTACATATATACTGTACATACATATGTATTTAACATACCACAAATGAAAATACAGTAGAATCCGCTTAAGACGCTCACGCTTATGACCTTATCCCGCTTTTAATGCTTTATTTTCTCCGGACCCTTAATTTTGATAAGAATTCGTATGAAAAAAAAATCCGGTTAATACGCTCTATTTCCGGCTTAATACGCTGACGTAAAATTTGTATTTCCTTGTTTTTTAATATTTTTTTTTTCAGAAAAACCATTCGGTGCATTGGGTATACGGCGGCGCCGACGGCCACCACCGTTCTTATGGGGATTTTTTTGTTTTTCGCAAACAAACCATACGAGTCGGGTCGTTTTTGTGGTCGTTACTTTTGTCAGTTTTGTTTCATTTCTTGTGTGCGCCTTACGTACATACATGCAGGTGGTGTCAGTGCATTAGAATTTGATTGCGTACAGTGGTTTGTACAAGGGAGGAAAGGAAAACTGGCATGCATAACACATGTATAATTTCAACTCTTTTTATAAAATAACCATATTTTTATTTTATTTTTAATTTTTAGTTTTTCCCGTTTAAGACGCTCTTCAAAGAATCAACAGAAAATAGCGTCTTAAGCGGGAAAAACTACTGTATTTCGTGTTCCTATATTTGCAATATTGTAATTGTATTGTACAAACGTACGCTTAGATGGTGTCAATTCGTTACTTTTTGAGTTTCTAATGTTAACAATCTAATTTCAGAGCAATGAAGACGAACAAACGTAAAATTAGTGACGGTTGGGTTAGGAAAGGTATGTATGTATGTGCAATCATTTCCACTCGGAGAACCGAAGGTCATAATTTGGGGGTGAAAATCTTCTTCTTACCAACTCGTAATTTGTGAATCTTAGAAAATTCGATATCTTCGAATTTCACAGCTATGATATGTCTGCCAAGAATCTATGGTCTAATGTACGAAGGCGTCGTTCTTGGAAGGCGGTGCAGTAGCAGGGTAGATGTTGGTTCGATTCATTTTCTTCTGAATCTCCGCAGCTTCTACAGATCTCGTTGAGCTCAGATATCTATTTGCTTGTGATATGACCTATGACACAGTGTCCTGTGATTATTCCGATGATTAAAAAAAGATGTAGCATCGTCTTTGTCCTATTAAGATCAAGTTTCGGCCATAACGAACAAGATGTGATGCAGTCGGTTCTTGCGAGCCTCAAGGCATTGGTCTCTTTTCTGTTATGTGGTCATTTATGTTAAATAGTGTTTTTTTATCGGTGGCGGTATGGAGGTGACAGCATCACTGTTGCTCATAGCTGATCCAAATCTAGTTCGTCTGCTATCTCGTTCCTTTCGATATTGCTATGTCCGGGTATATGTAGTGACGTAAGGCCCCGATGAAGTTCAATCGCCAACATAGGAAGAAATACGTTTTGTTATTCTCAATCTGCAATCCCTCAAAACTATTTCAAAGTGACCAGACTGACGAGTCAGGCTGCTTTGATAAAATCGTAGCAGGTGATAAATTTTGGTTTTATAAGTTCGACCTAGAAATCAAACAGTAGCCCATGTTATGGACCTCAGAAGGTGCAAGTCCCCCAATAAAAGCCAAATAACAAAAAGCAGCGACAAAATGCATGATGGATGTTGATGTTGATCATGAACCTTAGTATAGGCGTACTTTTTGTAACCTACATACATATATAGCATTCTACGTAAAATACAATAACAAACTAAACCTAAATAGAATAATTTTAGCCTGCATAGGTATCGGGTACCTGTTGAGTTAAACTGCTATTAAACCTGTGCTTCCAAATTACTTTTGGCAACTTTTATCGAAAATGTCAAAAATAACAGGAACAACACGTCCTGTCAGTTATGAAAAAACTTGGGCAGGGAAGAATGTCTTCATAGAAGTAAATATAAATAATCAAAAATAAAAGCTAAATTATAAAAGACATCTTAATACAAATTCCTTTTTTTAATTAGCCAAAGAAAAATAAATACTAAAACTAAAGCGTCATTTATGTCACTATGCCCAGTGCTGCCAGAGATACAATACATACATTCTTAAATGGAGAGGACGTAAGTCCGAGATAATCGTTTTTTTATGCGAACTTTTTCTTAACCTATATACATATGTATGTAGGCTACAAAAAAAACACACGTATTCCTACATAACGTCAACACATAAGCAGATATAATATAGAAATAAATTTCTCCAAATCAGGATATCGAAAAATTCGCTTCACATGCGGAGTTTCACACAAAGAAGAATTGAGACAAAACAAAAAAAACAGCGTTCCAGTTTTACACCGCAAAAATCACTAGTAAGCGAAAGACATCAATTCCCCATTGAATGTCAGTTGAATGTCGAAGTGATGCCAAACACGTTTGTTTTTTTTTTTTTTGTAAAAATGCCTACGCAAATAAAAACGAAAATGGATATAAAAATTGGCCTCCAATACCATTTCGGTATAATCTCACAAATCGAGCAACGGCATGACTTACTTACTCAATCTGATCACAATCATTCCGAGAAAAGTCAACAATCCTTTCTTTTGAATTGCCTTCGAGCATAAAAATGAAAATTGCCACTGTGCCAATAAAACATTTTGCAAAAGTACGTCATCTATGAATTATATGACCCGAAATAAAATATATGAAGATAGTTGTAAAAGCATCACTTACCCCAGGACCAGACCGAGCCCTGAGCCCATCTCCATATCCATCAAAACACAACACTTATATAAATGACACTTTGATGCCAAGGAACATATAAAAAGAAACTCATCCCGAATTTCACACCATCATGCTGTCGAACACGAGAGCCGAAGACAGTGGAGCAAGGATAACAAACGAGAATGAATAAAACTGACAAGGACATATGAGAAAATCACAAAAGGACCGTTTAGGATCTCATTTATTGCTGAAGAGTGCGCGTTTTAGAGAAAGCGAAAGGGACAGAGAGTGAGAGAAGCATTTCACTTGGAGAAATGGAGACATGCAAAGGAGCTACTCTGCTAGTAGCCAGAAAATAACAAACCTCGAAACGAAATAACAAGTTTATAGCGCATGATAGTAATGCTAACCACCCCCAGTTTCCATTTATTCAAATTGTTGTTCGTTGGCCTTGTTCCTGCACAGATGCGGGACTGGTTCCAGATGCTCCCCCTGTGTTCCCTGTTTTTCAGTGTTGTTTTGTTCAACACCACGTGTCCTTGCTTGGAGTTTTTTTTTTTTTTTGTTGGTTAACATTTTTATGTGTGTATCGGTTTTATAACGCCATCATCCTGGTGAGTGGAAAAAAGCCATCCACATGTGTATGTTTAAATTAAATTAAAAATAACAAAATGAAAAAAAAAACCATTTTACAAGCTGTGGAACGGAATGAAGTAAATAGGGCGAGAAACGAATAAAAACCTAACAAACACGATTAGAAAGCGGAGGGGAGTCCTGGCCATAAAATTGACACGAATAAGTTTTAGTTTTGCATGCGATGAGGTGGAAAGGACCCCGTTAGAAAACTAAGGACTTCAATTGAGTGTGGTTGTGGAATTTGTTTTAACTCTCAAACTTTGTTATGGCTTAAAGGGGATTAGATAAACTCTGGTCGTAAAAAATGTCCAGCAAGTGGATGGCAAGAACATTTTTTATTAATTTGAATAGCACCGAGCGAACGCATTGGAGAAATCTCCTAATATTTCTTCGGTGGAATGGTGAACCTGGACAAGAGGTTACTTTCTGGAATACCTACGAAGTCGCACGATTGTTTACCAGGTGCAAGAGCTGGTTTTGGATGCACGGCTACGGTAGTTTTTGTATTTCACGAGAGAGATACATAAAACCTGCTGAGGCCTAACTAGGTTCCTAACCCAAATGGTGCCCCTAAAGGAAATTGGCATGGGCATATATCAAAAGAAACTTCAAACGACTGGCGTAATCTACAAATGATTGGTGCGACAAAAGGAAAAGTGCTTAGTAAAGTAAGCTTATATCCTACCTGCGGTGACATCGCTTAGATCTATCGATTTCTTAAAAATACTGGGCATGAATCAACATATTCCTTTTTACTTTTCCATTTTCCCATACAAACCCTTTACTCACACAAAACCCCAACCTTCCTTCTTTCTCAGCACAGTTCACGAGGGGAACACAACGGGCCCGACTCGCAGCCTACGTGAAGAGGAGAGATCTCCCCTCACCCTCACAAACCAACCAACCAAGTTCGGAAGATATATGAATTCTGGAAACCGGAGCTCTGTTTACAACAAGTACCCGGTTAGTAGTGCACAAACCACCAAATATCGTATCGTAATGCGAGCTTATTTTTCTATGGCAACTCCTAGATGGATAAGCGTTTCAGATTCTTAAAGTTATCCCAGAGTATGGGCAAAGCTAAAAAGAGATAGATGAATGCACATTATCGCTGTTGCGCCTCGGGGCTTTCATCTATCCCATCTCAGGGCAAGAAAACATTCACATACTCGTATGATACATCTTTTCATTTCGCGTTACAGTCCTTTAAAGGGAATCTACGATAAGGGTTCCAACACTTCGAATATCAGCGTAACGAAAAACCTGTAGGCTTAAACCTTAAACAGGATGGTTAAAGCAAACTAAAAATGATTAAAATAAATCATTAGCATGAATGCTAACTGATGTCTCAGACTGCAGAAGATAAGGCTAGATACTTCACATTCTGAAACAAAACCAAAAAACTTTTTTCTCTACAACCTAACATATAAGGCGTTAGAAAACCATTCAATTCAAATAATAGAGTTCGCTGGACCCTTTTTGTAAAGTTGATCACTTCATATATTTTTTGATATTGTGCAGTAACTGCTTGGAGAGAATATATCATGGAATTTTTGACTAGTGGAGAGCTATGTACTGAAACATGTATACTTTTAAAGTCGATCATTATTTGGCTAAAAGTTTAAAAGGCCAGCTTCTTAGTTTCGACCATTGGTGTATAATAACGAGCGTAACAAAAAAATCATTGACGACAAGCGAAAATATCAGCCACGATGAGAACGGTAGGAAGAAGCAAAAAAAAGACGAGCCTTCTTATCACGTTATAAATTTTAATGTTACCCATAAGCTGGTCCAGATCCAAGTGAAAGAGAAATCCACTCAGCAGCAACCAACAACGCACCTCAGTGACTTACGCACTTATTTACCTCCATGAGAGCAAGTACATAAGCTTTACAACCGGTCCCATGGTAATCGGAAACTTGAACTCTGATAGCGATTTTGATAAGGCGAGACAAAAGCGACGAGAGTAGAACTGTTAAGAGCGCGATTGTAATGTGTGGGTGCTGCTGTGTGGATAGCTGAAGGTTCTCATCACTGTAAATGCATTACATAAAAATCGAATGCGAAATGCATGTACAGTGAGTAACAACGATTGGTGTACATAGTAAATGGTTTGTTGACAATATTAAATTTAGGATATGTAAATGAATAGTATAAATTGAATTTGAAATCAAATAAAGTTTTAAAGTTTAAATTGTTAGATTTAAGCTTAGAGAAACAAACAAACAAAAATAAATGAAATTGAATCCAAAACATTCCGCCGCCCCTGGAACAACGTTTCAGCACACAGGTAGCACTGCCAGTTTATGAATGGGGCGTTTGAAAGTGCCGCTGGCAGTTCGCAAAGTTACAACTCGAACAAGGCCGTCCCGGCCTGGGTGAACTTCAGAGACGCGCCCCATAGCCCATTTGCCCGGTGGGAGGTTGGAGTCCTTAATGACGACCAGGTCGTTGACTTTGATGTTGACTGCTGCTTGCTGCCAGCGAGGACGTTGTTGCAGAGACGTCAGGTACTCGATCTGCCACCGCCTCCAATATCCCCGAATTTTGGCTTGGAGATGTTTCCAGCACGACAAACGATTGGTGGGAATGTCAAGCATAGACTCCGGTACAGCTGCAAATGACTCTCCTAGAATGAAATGAGCGGGGGTTAGCGGATCTAAATCAGTGTCAGATATTTGGCAAAGGGGCCGTGAATTTAGCAAAGCTTCGATTTGCGTTAACAGCGTGTAATACTGTTCGAACGTGAGAATATCAGCTCCTATGACTCGGGGAAGATGTTGTTTCACCGACTTTATCCCCGCCTCCCACAAACCACCGAAGTGAGGTGCAGAAGGTGGGATGAAATGCCAGGTGGTACCGTCGCGAGCCAATGATTCCGCTACCAATGAATTATGATGTTCCGAAAGAACGAGTTCATGCATCTCCGATAATAAACGACTGCATCTGCGAAAGTTTGTCCCATTATCGGAATGCATGTGCGAGGGTTTTCCGCGGCGCGAAACAAAGCAATGAAAAGCGGCAAGAAAAGCTTCGGTGGTTAGATCGCTAACAAGTTCTAAGTGAACCGCTTTCGTCACAAGGCAAACAAATAACGCGATATAGCCTTTAGTGAATGTACTTTTCCTGCCCGATTTCACTTTTAGCGTTATGGGACCGGCGTAATCACAACAACAATGTGTAAATGATCGGCAAGGTTGAATTCGTTGTGGTGGTAAATTACCCATCAGCTGGGTGGCGGTCGCTTTTCTTTGACGGAAACAGGGAACACAGTCGTGAACGATTTTGCGAAGAAGATTTTTGCACCCAATTATCCAATATTCTTGGCGAATAAGGGCAAAGAGGGTGGATACCCCCGCGTGCAGAAAATGTTTGTGCGCGTCGACGATAATAAGTTGAGTGATGAAATGCCCTTTAGGTATGATTATTGGGTGTTTTGTGTTGAATGAAAGGTCAGCTTGTTGAAGGCGGCCTCCGACTCGTAAAATGTCATCGCTATCCATGAAAGGAGAAAGGTTAAGAAGCGTACAGTCTTTGGGAAAGAAACGATATTTTTTGTAAAATGTTATATATGAACCAAAGTATTGATACTGTAACCATTTGATTATACTTATCTTGGCATCGTAAGCTGCCTGGGGTTGTCTGAGGTAGTCCGATAGCGATGGTAGTTGTTTGCGAATCCGAGCAATGAATCCAAGATATCGAGCTACTGTTCGGATAAGGGTACTCCACGATGAAATTCGAGTTGAAAGCTGTTCATATGGATGCTCCTTGTTGATGACGTGATGGGATTGGCATGAGCTTTTCCTCATTTCAAACAGGCAGGCAGAGTCTTCTTCAGGTGTGTCTGCAATCGGCCACAAGGCCGAATTTTGGCAAAGCCATTGTGTACCGGTCCACCAAAGTGGGTGATCGACGAGCTGCGAGGGTAGTATACCGCGGGAGGCACAATCCGCAGGGTTAGATTTACCCGAGATATGGAACCAACGATTACGCGGTATTGTGCTTAGAACTTCTGAGGTACGGTTACCGACGAAAACGCTCCAGCGACGAGGGGGAAACGACAACCACGAAAGCACAACTTTTGAGTCACACCAGGCATACACTTTAGCTACGTTAAGGTCTAGGGAATTTCGAATCGCGACAAGTAGTTTCGTGAGCAAAACGGCTCCACATAGTTCGAGGCGTGGGATACTTAATTGCTGTATCGGAGCTACACGAGATTTAGCGGCGACGATATTTGTTACGTAACTTCCATTTGAGAGTTTATAGCGCGCATAAATAACGGCAGCGTATGCAGATGCCGATGCATCGGAGAATCCATGCAGTTCAAAGGAATCATCACCGAGACCGATTATACGCGGTACCGAGATTTTGGTAAGCAACGAAAGTTCATCTCGATAAGAACTCCACAGGGTAGCGATTGTAGGTGGAACTTGGTCATCCCACTCCAATTTTCTGTGCTAGAGCTCCTGAAATAATATTTTCAACCGAATGACTGAGGGAGATAAGAACCCGAGGGGATCAAAGATTCGCGCCACGTCTCTAAGAATTTGGCGCTTGGTTATCACTTCAGTTGGGGTATAATTGAGTCGAAAGCTGAATACGTCACTTCGAGAGTTCCAGTGTAACCCGAGAACTTTGACCCATGGGTCCGCGTTGGCATGAAGTGGAATATTTTCCCGAGAAGAACAATTTACATTTCTAAGGAGGTCGACACAGTTACTTTGCCATTTGCTTAGTTCCATACCGCACTTGGAAAGGAGTTCAATAAGCGAGTTTTGTTTCGATATGGCTTCTGACAATGTGTCTGCTCCTGAGGCGACATCGTCCACGTAAAAGTCGTTAAGGATCACTTCCGACGCGATTGGAAAGTCACTTTGATAATCCTTGGCGAGCTGCTCGAGAGTTCGAACCGATAAATAGGGTGCACACGATGTGCCGTATGTCACAGTGCGAAGACGAAAGTGTTGGAGTGCCTCGGATGGCGATCTCCTCCAAAGTATGCGCTGGAAGTCCGAATCCTTCTCAGACACCCATATTTGACGGAACATTTTTACGATGTCCGCAGTAAACACGAAGGCAAAGCGACGAAACCTGGTGCAGACAGAGAAGAGATTTCGCTGAATGGGATGGCCGATCATGAGGGAATCATTGAGACATTTTCCCATCTTGCCTTTAAACGACCCATCGAATACGACACGCAATTTTGTCGTGGCGCTATCGGGCTTCAGCACGGCGTGATGGGGAAGGTAGTACACATTCGAATTTCCTATTTCCGCGGTAGGAACCGGTTCCATATGTCCTAGCGCAAGATACTCGTCAAGGAAATGAGTGTAGTTGGCAAGAAGCTCGGGGTTTTGGGAGAATTTCCTCTCCATCGATTTGAGGCGCGAAACTGCCCCAGATAGGGTATCTGTGAATTGTGGTGGAGATTTAAATCTTCCTCCGACAAAAGCGATTTAGGATCTACCTCCTCGACTGTCCAAAATGATTGCAAAAGGGAATCGGTGTCTAGCGAAGTATGGTTTGAAACGACATTGGGGTTTGAATTCGTTGAAAGTTGTCCAGCCAAAATCCAACCAAAAATGGTATGTTGTGCGATTGGATGACCCTGGCTGTTTTTAGTTACCTTTCCATGGAAGATTTCCCAACACTTATCTGCCCCTAACAAAATATCGATAGGCCTTGATTCGTTGAATGACGGATCAGCTAAATCCAATCCGAGTAAATGATCCCAGTCCTCAATCGAAAAAGAAAATGTTGGCAAGTTTGTAGTAACGTTGGGTAAAATGTAAGTATTAACTCGAATACAAAATAAACCACAGCGTGACGAGATTGCCAAAGAGGTGAGGCCTCTGGATGTACCTGCATTGGTAGATCCAATACCGTTGACCGATATCCTAGCGTTTCTTCGTTTGAGTCCTAATCGCTGAGCGCATGACTCAGTAATGAAAGAAACCTGGGAGCCTGAGTCGATTAGGATGCGAACTTCATGGGAATTTCGATTAATGTCTCGGACCATGGCAACAGCGGTGGGAAGAAGTGTTTGGGGTAATCGATGGGCGATATTTACCGAATAATTATTATTAGCAACGGGTGCTGACGAAGATGATGGTTGAGGTGACGAGTCGACGGGAACTGGATCGAAAGAATCGCTGGTATGAGAACCAACCGAGGAATTATTTACCGATGATGGTTGCCGAAGATGATTAATCAAAGGGTCATGAACCAAACTATGATGGCGTGATTTGCAAGACTTGCATCGACTGTTAGATGGACAACGAGCAGCGGAATGTCCATTACGCAAACAATTGAAACATGCCTTGGACGACTTGACGAAATCTCTTCGAACTGGAATTGCCATTTCGAGAAATTGTGGACATTGCCAAAGTCCGTGAGAATCACTGCATTTAAGGCAATGCGAAGAAGGAGCAGCGTACAGGCTCTTCACAGCTGACTTCGCTTTTGGTGCATTGCGAATGTTGCCTGTTGAGTTTTCTAAAGCCTCACAATGAGTCTCCAAAAACTTAAGGAATTGACTGATGGTAGGATAGTCTTCAAGAACGCTGGTCTCCGACCATTGTTTTCGAGTGTCGGGGTCCAGCTTATTAAGCAGTATGTGTATTAACCATGGATCCCGGTCCAGCGAGTTGAGCGAAATAAGACCTCTTACCACTTCGTCTGCTCCGTCAGAGATTTTCCGGAGAATACGGACGTTGGAAGTTTGGGTTGAGGGTAAATCCATAAACGATCGAATGAAACCCGCAATCGCGTACCGTGGTCGATGGTATCTACTATCGAGACGCTCCCAAGCCGTTTCATAAGTGGCGTCACAGAGTGGCAAATGGTTAATTAGGCTAAGGGCTTCGTTTCTTAAATACGATTTTAGGTAATGGAATTTTTGAAGAGGCGTTAAATTGGCATTATTGTGTATAGCACCCTCGAACATATCTCGGAAGGCAGGCCATTCCTGATAATTTCCCGAAAACGGTTCGATTCGAATTGTAGGTAGAATAAAGTCTGTTCGCCGCGAATTCTGCGATTTCGTAAACGATTCAATAAGGATTTGTTGTTGTTCCGCTAGTCGATTAATTGTGTCCTTACTTTTTTCAGCATTTTCACGTTCCCGAAACGCGGATAATAGAACCGATTTGACTAATAAATATTTAGCCTCAAATTCCTCAAACTCAGGCATTGGGTCCGTATAACCCTCTGTCTCTACAAACTCGTAAATGAGTTTCTGCGAGGCATCAAACTCCTTCCACAAATCGTCTGTTTTCAGAAGTTTGACCTCAAGATCAACTAATGAAGAATCTTCACTAATGTCCTCTGAATACTTGGCTAACTTGGTCAACGAGCCTTTAATGTGATCACGTGTCAACCGAAGGGCGGATAGTTTGACCGAAGAAGACATTTCAATAAAAGTTTATTTTTGTTTCTTTATGTTAACGAAACGATAGCGAAAATTCAGATAAATGTTTTTTTTTTTTTTTTTTTTAAATACGAATGTTCGATTGCAATTAAAGCGTAACAAATATTCCTTAAGACAAAAGCCACGCACTACCTCGATACGAAAATGTCCAAATTCCACGAGATGGTTAGGTGCACGTGGTCAATATATTTTTTCTCAAGGAAATTACCACAATACGAATAATTGCACTTTAATTCTGTACACTCCAGGATGTATATTATTTTAGCGAATGATCAATTCGAAACACAAGAATCCGGCTCGAAGGACCAAAAATTTGTATAATAACGAGCGTAACAAAAAAATCATTGACGACCAGCGAAAATATCAGCCACGATGAGAACGGTAGGAAGAAGCAAAAAAAAAGACGAGCCTTCTTATCACGTTATAAATTTTAATGTTACCCATAAGCTGGTCCAGATCCAAGTGAAAGAGAAATCCACTCAGCAGCAACCAACAACGCACCTCAGTGACTTACGCACTTATTTACCTCCATGAGAGCAAGTACATAAGCTTTACAACCGGTCCCATGGTAATCGGAAACTTGAACTCTGATAGCGATTTTGATAAGGCGAGACAAAAGCGACGAGAGTAGAACTGTTAAGAGCGCGATTGTAATGTGTGGGTGCTGCTGTGTGGATAGCTGAAGGTTCTCATCACTGTAAATGCATTACATAAAAATCGAATGCGAAATGCATGTACAGTGAGTAACAACGATTGGTGTACAATGTACATAGTAAATGGTTTGTTGACAATAATAAATTTAGGATATGTAAATGAATAGTATAAATTGAATTTGAAATCAAATAAAGTTTTAAAGATTAAATTGTTAGATTTAAGCTTAGAGAAACAAACAAACAAAAATAAATGAAATTGAATCCAAAACAATTGGTCTTCGGCCTTTTCTCACATTTTTCAATTGCACTAAATTGGCTCGATGTAAAATGCTTAAAAGTTTTCTGTGAAGTGGTATACGAACTAGTATTCGATCTAAGAGTAGGTACCTTCAAGTCCGTCGTTTGCCACTAATTTGTCTCAGCTTTCGGGCAGATTGCCTCAAATTTAAATACAATCCACGAATCGGCCCATTTTTTCGCAATATTCATAAGAAGTAAGCTTCTGCTCGGACAGGCCATGAGTCATCGATCAGAACAGGTAATAATTAGAAGGAGCAAAGCCTGGATAATACGGCAGGTGGGGTAGGACTTCCCATTTCAGTACCTATGTTTTGACCATTTTTGTGCGGACGAGCATTGTAGTTCTGCAAAATCACTTTGTCGTGTCTTTCGAAGTATTCTGGCCATCTTTCCTTAAATATATGTAAATGTGTGACATTATTCAGGTCATCGTCTCGGGCCTAAGATTTGAGGCCCTGGATGCAGTTTTTTTTGGATAAGCTTGTTCTGCACTTTTTTTCTCCTAATCAATACCTACAACTTTGCTGAAGACAGGAAAAAAGCCCCACGGTTAACCAAGATATAGCCATGAGAAAAAAACCAAAATAAGGTTTGAGCCTAAATATTAATGAGGCTATAAAATACGTTAGTCAGCCAATCTGGCAAAACGAATGATGCAGAGTTTCTAGTTTTGGTAAGTACTTTCAGGATCAATGCTCAAATCTTAGGCCCGAGATTAGTGGTTGCACTGTGTAATTGTAGTCGGTAACGATCTTCAGTAATGGTTTCATTCAGTTTGAGTAGCTCATGAAGATCACACTCTTATAATCCCACCAAACAAAGAGCATGAGCTCGGATCCCATGACTTTCTGCGCTTAGGATTTTCGTAATGGACCCACTTTTAATCGCTAGTCACGATTCGCTGCAGAAATTCCTTTCTAATTTTGCCATTGAAGCAGCTGTTGACAGATGAAAAAAAAGCCTTTCGACGTCCCTTGGTTTCAATTCTTGCTCGCTTTTGGATCATTCCCATAGCTTTAGGCCGTTTTCATACCGTTGACACCTCAACTCAGAAAATTCTTGAATTGTTTGAAATGGGACTTTATTAAGCAATTCCTTCAATTCTTCATCTTCGAAATTTTTCGGCTGCCCAGGTCTTTGTCTTCCGAGTCGAAATCACCACTTTTAAAACGTGCAACCACTTTCGACACGTTTACTAAGCTATTATCAGGGTCACCATAAACTTCCTCTAAAATACGATGACCTTCGGCAGAACTTTTTTTCATATTTAAAGAAATTAAGATAAACTCACTGCAAAACAATTTATCCAGAACAAAATTTGACACATTCGATAAAGTACTAAATGCTGTTATTCAACCTCCAGCCAAATGACATATTATACTGAAACTGACGCCTTGTGACAGCTGTTTATTTGGCGTAGGTTATAGGTCTGTTTGGTGTGCAGTGAATTTACGTAAAATTACTAAATCTGTCAAAAATCAAGAGAATAGAGAGACAAATGAGAGTATCACAAAATGTCCCCTACTGCGAAATCGTGCTACACCACATCCGTGGAGTCACCGAAGGACATCTATCAAACAGCCATCTGACAATTCGTGAAATGTCAATCTTCATTTTTGTTTGTGCAATAAGAAGTTTCTGAGAGGACTTTCCCTCACTTTTCAAATTATTTACTATTTGACAAATGTCCCATTTGGATGACGAAAAGCACACTAAACAGACTTTATACCTGAAGAATGCACCTACTACCTACGCCCTCTCTGGTAAAACGATACGAATTAATAGTGTTTTTGTTAACTTTTGTATTTATGTGCCATCTTAGAAGCTGTGCAAAGTGCAAACTACGTTTAGACACTTTTGCTCTCAAGGCTTGACAATATTTCCGGGCCTTAAGCATCCTGAGAGTTGTTTGATTTTCTAATGAAATGGGAGACTCTTCGATCGCCTCCTTACCATGTGTCCATTTTACACAATTATTTTGATATCAATATTTATTTGCTGTGGCTTTTGATAAAGAATAACCAATATTGGGTTGGACCCACTTCATTTGATGTTGTTGGTATTTTAAAGAGTACACACTCAGGTAGTATTTACGATTTTCGATTCTGAAAATAAGGTCATAAATTACTCACTCAAACATCAAATGTCTTCCTTTACACGTTCCGGAGATTTTATTCCTTTAGTAGTCCAAATCAAACTTCAAATAAAAGGACCAACTATAATTCGCTTATCCAAATGTGTACTCGTCCAAGTGTTCTTTTTGGATAAACATTTTTTGTCTACGTTTGGTTATTGTTCTGCCTTAAGACATGGTCAAAATCAATATTTGTGGAAATATATGTACATATTCAATACCATATGTAGACAACCCGGTTGCTGGGCGGATTTGGTTTTGCGGATATTTCGTGGTACTTGTGTATTATCTTATTTCGATACAGGATAACCACTCGTTCCCCTGTCTTTGGTTGAATAACGGAAACTCCAGATATGTTTACTTTGATGATTTCTTTGTTAAGTCCAAAATATGCTCCAGACAAATATAATATGTAAAAGGAGTGGGTAATAAAAAAAGTGGTGAATAGTTTCCTAACGCTGAGATGTTGAGAGATGCAGAGACGGAAATTAATAAAAAAAACTAAATGAAATGCTTCTTCCTCATTTACTTGCTTAAATAAATTGCAATCAAGTGCAAAATTACTTCTTTAAGTTAATGCATATGTGTCCCAGGATTTTGCTGAATCAAATCTCCATTAGTGTGTAATAGAATCAGACTGCGAATAAGGCGACAGACATCCTGTCTGGTTCATCTAATGCAATTTACTCCTTTGCTAATGTTGATTCTCTTTCACCGTTTCGGATATACATACATACATACATACATACATATGTACTGAACATACATGATGCAATGCATGTGTTTGAATACAGGTTTTTATTTTTCCAAAAAAAACCTCTTTGTAGTACGAGCAGTGTTGCCAATAGTTAGAAATCTAGGCTCAAGAAATGTTCACTCTTTTTGAAATTAGTGGCGACTTTAGGACCATTGGACGTAAAGATTAATTTTTTTTAAATCTTAATTTACATAATTTTGTTCCCAAATTGTATTTAAAGTAGCTTTTTCTTTTGTTAAAAATGGTTGAACACAGAAGCAAAGCTGGTTTAAATAGAAAATAGAAATCCATTGACATACAAACCTTATATGTGTCAGAGTTTGTGAGTATTATATTTTCCATTCATCATATTTTATCCGAGGACTTTTATCGGGTAACTTTTGCAAATTGTCCATTGGTAAACCTGATTGCGAGTAAAAAGCTGCTTGCTTTGATTGGATTACGTTTCGTAAGATGGTGGAATATGGCGAAGAATGAATTGCAAATTGTGTGTATTTTCGTTTTATGAAAACAACAATTGTTGTAATTACGTTCGTTCAAATAGCAAACGTAAGTAGGAGTCAGAACGGAATAATGAGAAAGCTGCAAATGAAAACAAACAAAAAAACCCTTTGAAATGTGGTTTCGAAAATTTATTAAACTAAAAACGTCCAATCCTTTTATGTGAAAGCACTTGTAAGGTAATTTCAATGATGTGGGTTAAACTTACAAGTTTCAATTTTATTTAAGTTTTATTTACAACGGTATCGAAAGCCATACATGTATGTATGTATGTATGTATGCAACTCCTTACGTTTAGACTCTGGGTGCAATACTCGGTTGTAACCAGCAGACCAGCCTCCAAGTTCGTTTAATTAGGGTACACTCTTATCTATTCTGCGCTACAATTTTGAATAGATAGTCGCATGCTGTGATTGCTACCACACAATAAATAATCCTATTGGAAGAGGCATACTCGTAGGCAGGCATACTAATTTATGAGTCTGGTATATCCACAAATCTCGAACTAAGGCTGGTTTATGACATGTAGAGATACTTCAAAATTCAAGAGCGTTTTACTAAAACACTTAACAATCCAACAGGAGCTGCAAGTAGTTGCGAGCAAAATGGAGATATCGTCATAATGATATTCGGCTTGGATACGTCATCGAATGACATGTTCATAGATACCGCAGATTTCTGCACCAAGTTTAAGCAAATGATCTGCCACAAGTGTTCAATGTTCAATTTTGTTAGCTAATCATTGCAGTCATTGACATATTATATACAAGCTGTTCTGCCCGGCTTCGCCCGTGTCTAAAAAATATAGTGTTACTTACAATACATACATTGTCATTTCGTTCAAAGAATCAAAGACAGTGCGATCGCACCCCAAGGTTTGCAAACTACCAACATACCATTTACAATCCACAATAGAAGTGTGGATTGTATTTATATTTTGAATAAGTGATATTTCGCCAGCTTTCGTTAGTGTTTTTATTTTTTAATTAATTTAAATAATTGTACTTATTAATTAATTTAAAAATCGTCCTATACCTAGCGCGTGCAGTAAATTAAAGAACGGGAATACGAAGTTTTACTTCATTGTGTGTTTTAGTTTTTGTGTTTATCGGGACAGAAAACTGACATGTAAAAGCGTGACATTGTGATTTATATATATGGTATATAGAAGATATAGATATACATAGATAGATAGATATAGATAGATAGATAGATAGATAGATAGATAGATAGACAGCCCTCTTGTTTTGTAGCGGAGAAATGTGGAAACGTACATTGTGTTTCAATTCACATAAGCAGTTGGTTTGAGATTTAAGTATTTTTTAATAAATTATGATAGGTTGTACTGCAATATAAAGCAAAAAGGCAAAGTTTTAATCAACACAAAAATTGAATTCCAAATAAATTTACCATTTTTATCCAGTTTATGGGTCAGTAAAGAAAAGTAACATTGCTGTACATACGAAACACGTGGCGCTAGTTATGTTGGAGCCAAATTGTCCGCAGACGTTGTATGAAAGTTATATTTCACTAGCAGTCCATATATAATATGTCAATGATTGCAGTAATACATTTCACATAACACATTGTAAATGGCTCTGAAAACGTCTGTCAAAAAATGGCAATCAACTCTTTTAGGTAAACTGTTTACTTTGCACCTGTCATTAAAACTGCTGCTTACTGCAGTATCTATCTTGTTTTACGCTGCTTAAGAATCGGGATAGTGTTCATCTGAAACTGTAGAAAAATTTCTTGGTTATTTCATACGACGAGTATTGGAACTTTCACCCAACTACATGATTTATCTGGAGTCTGGAGTAGCACCCCTATTTCTAGATACGTTCATACGTATGTTGAAGGCTTGAAAAACCTAGCAATGTTTCTTCGATCTCGTAGTTACACCTGATGATCAGTTGATTCCCCTAAAGCATAAGTTTCACACATTAGGTACTGGAAAAAATAGGCCATCGAATCTATGAAAAATTGATAAATAATCCCAGTGCTCACAATATAGAATTATAGAGTATATAATAGCAAACTAAATCATCATCTGCAGAATATTATTGAGAGTTACTCAACTGACATATTAAGCAATATCTTCAAAATAAGAGGTGAGCTTATAAGCCTAAATTATATATCGCACCGCCCAGATCTTTTTGTGTAGGAGGACGTGTTCCAACTTAGCGCCATATGTCACATCCTTGAAGAATTCCGCTGCAACTTCTTTGGAGCGCGGGTACTCACGGTTGAAGAAATGATAACCATCTTAAATGGCGACCGAGGCTGGGATCGATTATACACCCTCGCAATAAATGCACATCGATTGGATGTGGTCAATGCTCGCTAGGTAATTAATATTTAAGTCAAATCTATACAATATGTGTGAATGATTAAGGCCTCAGTTGCGATGTTTGCGAGTTACTATCGACATTTTACTTTGAGAACTCATCCCAACTAACCTTGTCATGAAGGTGAAACCTCACTGTTTTGCTTCCGAGCATATTTGTTCTATTCTATTCTTCCTCTGAAGCGTTGTGATGCAAAGGGACCTATGACGCTTGATACTCAGGTTCAAAATAATTTTAGGACACTTCTACTGGTCAGATTTAAAAAAAGTTTGCAAAATGATCATGAATAGATGTAGTTTCGAAAAACGAAACAATTTTCTTTTGACCCGCTGACTCTAAAATCGACCTGCGGGTCCCCTTAAACATTGAAATAAACAATAAGCAATAAACACCATCAATCTCTTTGATCTAGTAACGGCGCGCGCGAGTTAAGTATTGGTCTTAACACTCCACGGCCTGATACATTTTTTCTATTTCTTTTTTTTATTTCCCTTTAACGTATGTCGTAATTTATCACCGTCATTACTTTTATAGTGACCGATAAAAGTAACGACGGCCTAGAAAGAATAAACAAAAATTAAAACTAAATTAAACCAATGCACTGAGTTCACCACTTTAAAATGCATACTCATCATCTATTGTAAGTGAGCCAATGCACTGGATTCACCACCTGAACATGTGAACTCAGCGTCAACTATGGACTACATCAACAATATTGATTATGGGCTATATACTCTCGATCGGTAACGATTGGGTTTTGCTATATAGTATGTATGTCGCAAGAGTAAAAATGCTTAGTTCTCGACGCCTTCTTTTGACATTCCTTTTTATTTAGATTGTAAGTCAGTTTAATTCCAACCAGCAACCCGATAGTATGAAAACATATTATCTAGAAAAATAATAAATAATTACTTAAATCAAGAATAATAGAAATAAAGAAAACTTTATAAAAAAATTTGGTGTAATTAATTAATTTATTTCGCGCGGCTGGACTTTCTTTGTAGCCAAATGCAAAATTTAGTAAATCCGAAAAAGAAGTTTGAATTTTAAATTGTATAATTATTGTAATATTGAACGCAGAGCTAATACAGGACGTTTTCAATGTTTGATTTGACTAAAATGTCCTCATTGTTCTGATGTTCAAATTTAGCTAATTCCATGAAATTTAGCGTCCTCTTAGTCAACTTCTTTTTAACCCAAAAGCAATTCGTATCTGATCTAAGAGGACAGTGTAGATAATTTGTGGGTTATTTGTTAAAGGAATTTCTAAGCAATCCACTACCTAGAACTTTTCTTAAAAAGGTTCCAAGTAAAATAAAACAAAACTCAAACTTCTCTGTACCAACTAGATATCGCATGCCGACTTTAAAAAAATATTTAAACAGGTACTTATACTATAAAAACTCTTCCAGCAAAGCCTTAAGCTATTTGTATAGAAGACGCCTCCACATCAAGCACCCACCGTCGTCATAAAGGAGCACTTCCAACGAAATTATGTATGTATTTCGCACGAAAACGGCATTTTACAAAGTCAAAAAGTTAAGTAATTAAAAATAATTTCCCTGCCAGGCATCTTACCAAGTAGCAGCGCCAGCAGTAGCAGCATTACCGACATCGCCACCCAGTAATCCATTGTGAAAGTTTATTTCCCGAAAACAAAACAGCAAAAAAAAATTCTATGAAAGTTATTAAACTTTAATTGCAACGCACATTAAACGTAATCACAAAACATTATTAATTCATTCATTCATTCCTTTTAATTCACTTATGGTTGCGCCCGCAACCTGCAACCCGCACCCGTTACTCGCACCACGGAACCGCGCGCGTAAAGGTGGCGCCACACATTCACTTCAATTGAATTATTATAAAGACGGAGGTGCTCTCTAAAAGTCGACACGGAACGGATTCATTTTGCATTCCCGGAAGGACTAACAGAGTTTACTGATAAACTTTTTTTTAAATTGCAGTGGAGAAAAAAAGGATTTGCACCTTTTTAGAAAGGATTCGAGGTATGACGTCAGATTACTTTTTTCTCCCTGACAGCAATTTTACGCAAATGTGCATGACAGAAAAGCTTTAATTTAAAAGAAGACACCCACGTAAGGACGAATTTATTCCCAAAAAGGAATAGCAATGGTAATCCTATATTAAGTGTCACGTGTGCAAGTCTAAGAATGATTCGTATCGCCTTATGGCAATTAGGGAACTATTAAGAAGGATTAGGGTCCTTTAAGTATTCATAGCTAAGAATCCCCAACACGAACGCTCACACACAAAGTCACATTTAACGCGCGTCAATAAACAGCTCTTAATAAATTGCAACTTTATCCTCCATCCCTTGATGTCCTTGTTTTTGTGATATTTTTTTTTATTTTTTTTTATGGTGGTGAGGGTGAACCAATTTATTATGACACTGAATTATCCCACCCACAATCAATTACACACGACACGAGGCGCGATACACCGGACTGGCAGGGAAAGCCTTTCGCCAGCTATTCTGATTGAACCTTCCAGTCTGACTGAAGTACCATGGAACGTAAGTATTATCTCGGAGTCCCTCAATTTACTTTCGTCGATGCTCCATGGCCAGGACATGGTTGGTGTTCTTTTTTTTTGGGTAGCACAACACATGGGGGCAATATGTGTTCTGTTCCAAAGTTCCAGTGGCCCAACGTACAAAGTTTACTCTCTGTAACATCCTTTTTGTGGACACAACACGCCACGGGATGATTCTGTGGATGCTATCTAGGATGTGAGGAGTTTTTGATACATTTACATCGAATGAGAGTGGAGCTTCAAGATGAGAGTCGGAGATGAAACTTGCTCTCAAGTTTCGGAGTAGATTTGTGTTCGTGGCGCACGCAGGTTTCATCTGATATCTGAAGCTGAATATGGAGAGTGGAAAGCTTTGGTTACAAGGAGTGAAAGAGAGTTTAACTCGTATCCTGTAAAGTTTCTAGTTTCCATGATTCGAATTAAATTTCGGGAATTCAGGGTTAGGGCGCGTCCTGTGTACTAGTTCTTTCGTATTGTACGAGTACATGTCTTTCACATTTCTGTTGCAGTTTATTCCTGTTTATGTAATGTTTTGTGGGTTTTGGGTAACTCTTGACATATGAATGATCACGTCAATCTAGATGTAAGATATCAAAGTATACGAAGGGAAAGTGCTAGGAATGGATTTTATTTGTCATGTCACCTATTTCGTGATTGTAAAAAGCTCTAATCGTGGGATAGGCACTTTGGTATTCGAGAAGACGCGCATAAGGTATCTGCTTAAATGACTGAATTCATCTAACAACTCAACGACATGGCTGAACCAATTTTTATGATCTTTGATTTGTTGTATATGTCTCCTCCCTAAATAGCAGAATAACTATTAAAACATCGGAAAAATGCATGAAAAAAAACCACTTTCACGTTATTTCTACTCGAGAGAGTAAACGTTCATTTTCTTTTGGTGATCATAAATTATATTGTTATATTATTCTGACTTCGCTTTCGACTTGGATCATTGCAAACGCTTGAAGACGCACAGCATAAATTGATCTAAATTTACTCCATGGGCAATTTGGAGGAACAACTTGATCGTTTGCATGAACGTTGCTCTACTCAGAGATGCCACGTAATTACACTTGGAACTTGGAACGCTTCATCTAAGAAATGTTAACGTCTGATCATCCAGATGTGCGTTCTACTCTTGGTTGTATTTACACAGTTCATCCGAAGAATGACGAATGTTCGTGGACCGACATCATTTGAATCACGACGAACTGTCAATGGTATAGTGTGCCCAACTGTTCCTGCTGCATGTCAACAGCTCAATTTGTTTGACAATCACTGAAACAATTGTTTCTCCATCTCCAAGTCAGATACGCACATTATTTGCTATCATTATTTGGACATGCTTCCCGTCGACTCCACGTGAACTGTGGAACAAGTACAAGGATGACATATCAGAAGACATTTTACATCGAATTCGTGTCGGTTCAGGCAATCCGATCTCGAGTTGAATAAGGAGATACATAACTAGGATTTGCTTTTCATCGAAGACATGTGTTACTTCATGAGCGGCAGTTTGTTAGTCAAGTTAGGAATATCGTGGAATGAACGACGTTTTCAATCGAGAATTGAAACGTGAACGTGAATACGATCGAGATGCATTGAATCAATCAGTTCGAATGAATGTACCACTGTTGAACAGCCAATAGAATGAAGTGTAATGAAGGCAATTGATAATGAAAATGGAGGCATATTTTTCCTTGAGCCGCTCGGGGGAACTGGAAAGACATTCCTCATGTCATTGATTGTGGTCCGAAATTGCTGTAGCAGATGCTTCCTCTGGGATAGCGGCTACGTTGATAGATGGATGCCGAACAGAGCATTCAAGATTAAAATTACCGTTAAATCTTCATCTAACTGAAAACCCGACACACATGAAAGATCTGCGCAATGACTCAAGATGTTTTGGAGACGCAATGATTCTACTATTGGCAGCAGTAACTTCGAAGTTGTTAAGGAGTTTACCTACCTCGGAGTAAATATCAACTCCACGAATGACACCTTAGTGGAGATTCGACGAAGACTTACCTTAGAAAACCGCTGCTACTTCGGTTTGGCAAAACAAATGGGTTCAAAACTCCTAACTCGGAAGACGAAATGCATGTTCTACAAAAAATTGATCCTGCCAGTTCTGCTGTATGGAGCCGAGTGTTGGACGATAAGCAGGAAAGCAGAGCAGATTTTGAACACTTCGAGAGAAAAATTCTTCGTCGGATATTCGGTCCCATATGTAAGGAGGGCGAATGGAGGAGAAGATACAACCGCGAACTCTATGAGCTGCACCAAGATGTCAATATAGTCCGAAAAGCCAAAACACGTCGACTACACTGGCTCGGCCACATCGAGCGAATGGATAACAATGCTCCAGCAAAGAGGATCTTCGAATCACAAACCCCAGGTTCGAGACGACAAGGAAGACCGAACCTTCGATTTAATGACCAAGCTACCGCGGATGTCAGTGCTCTTGGTCTAGGCAACTGGAAGCAGCGTGCCCGGGATCGAAGAGAGTGGAAGGCTGCCGTGTTTCAGGCAGAGACTCTTCACGGGTCGGGAGCCTGTTAAGTAATGATTCTACTTTTGGCGATTTTCACCAAACACTACCAATCATTCCAAGATCATCGACTCTGTGGCGTTATGTGAAGAAACTTCAGCTAACGACAAACATGTGAGTTGCATTGCTAAACAATCTATTTATTTTACCTCACCTATTAAAAATACTAATTTGAATACAGCTAATAACCTGACTTAACATTTATTGATTCTGAGGCGGTACGAAGTTCGCCGGGTCAGCTAGTATTTAATAATATTTGGACTGCCAATAATATTTCTTATTCTAATCGGGCAACATGTACCCTTGACAATTGTCGATAATTAATAATTATACCAACAAAACGAAACGAAAGTGTATTCTAGTGAGAAATAGCCGAACTAATTTTTGGATCACGAAAATTGATCCAATTAAAAAGCAAGATCTCGTATTGTTGTTGTAATGCATACAAACCAATGATCTAACATATATGGATCATCGCCGATAATAAAATGCGGCTATTGGGTCGTATTAATAAAACCTGACTTTACTCAAATACCATATAAAGCAATTGCTCAAATTTTGAGAAAAATGGCGTTTGCTCAGATTCGTATGAATAAAAGGCATAAATCTAAGCATTTGCTCGGAGAATTCCAAGTCTGCTATTTAGCTGACTCAGAGCATTTGCTTTGTACTTTTTAGCCATAAATCGACAGACTTGCTGTGATTTTTGGTAAAAAAAAAAAACAACTAAAAGGCAAAATGGATAAAATTCCCTTGCGATGCTGATTAAATGGAATACGATAAAAAACGGTGATAAAGGCAAAAGGTTACTATCGAGATATTCCACTTTTGTTTCATGCAAACTATGGTCGTTGTCAATTTTGTCCAATTCGTCGATAACATTTTTTGATACCATTTCATTTGTATTTTTTTCGCAACAGATGCGCTCGAGATCATTCGAGTTAAATGATTTGTGGACAAAAGTGTGGTTTCAACACACCTAGAAATACTATTGCATACTCATTTTAAAGAATTTGTCTAAGACAGCAACGTCAACAAGAACAACATCGGACGGTTGTAAGACACCAACAACATGTACAGAAACATGTTACATAATGGTCAACGGAATCGCAAAGAAAAACCAATAACCACCGTCATCAAGTTAACTTTACTTCACACTTTCACAGTGCACTAGATTAAATCACATTTAAACACATATTAATTTAGGTAATCCATTTAAGTAAATCAATTTTATTAAGCCTACATTTCATTTATTTGTTGGTTGGTTGGTTGGTTTCGAAATTTTTTTTCCGAAATATCATGGTAAGCCCAGTACAAAACGTCATCATATTCATTTTTATTGCCAACCACACCTACGACTACATCAACTCAGCCTGACTAAATTGGTAAACTAAAAAGATAAGAAATAGTCAGAATAAACTTTAATGAAAAACGCCATTAAAGGGCGCAAAATTTAAAAGAAAACAAAAGTGGATAGGTGTTACGACAACCCTAACTTCTGTCAGTCATTCACTTTTTATTAGTTTTCAACCAATTATAGCATTGCCACCTTAATCTGTAAAACGAGAAACATCACGAAGGTCATGAAATCGATTAATGAATTCTTTCAGCAACCTATTCAACAGGCTGTTAAATTTCCACATGACAAAATGTTTCAACCTTCAAGGATTTTCTGGCTTAAAAGTGTATAAAAGCAAAGACCCGATTACTTTCGTTGTAAAATTTTTATTTTGGGTGGCAGTTTGATTTTTTGAACTTTGCAGATTTTTTTCAAATGTTTGTTTTTCTATTTAATTTTTACAAGCTTTATATTAACTTTACTTTCTGGGAGGGCCAAATCTGGGAATCGATTTTACACCCACTTCCCGATATCCCATCATGACGTTGTAAATTCAACATGGCGGACGCTTTTTTAACTTCAATTTCTGTAAGGGCAAAATCTGGGAATCGATTTTACACCCACTTCCCGATATCCGATTATGCTGAAATTTTGCATGTTCGGTGACAACTCAATATAGTATATTTGATCATCTCGTAAATTTAATATGGTGGACGCCCCAAGATGGTGGATTACCGTTGTCTTCATGACATCCTAAATATGGGTACCAAATGAAAGGATTTGACAAGTAGAATACGATTAGCGAAGTGACGTGATTCTAAATTCAGTATGGTGGATGCCATAAGATGGCGGATTACTTTTAACAAACTTTTTATTAACTTCACTTTCTGTGAGGGCCAGATCTGGGATTCGATTTTACATCCACTTCCAGGTATCCGATTATGCTGAAATTTTGCACACGTGTATAAGTTCGCTGACAAAACAATATAGGTAGTATATTTGAAGATGTTGTAAATCCAATATGGCGGACGCTTTTTAAACTTCAATTGCGGTGAGAGCTGAATCTGGGAATCGATTTTAAACCCACTTCAAGGTATCCGATTGTGCTGAAGTTTTGCACACGTGTATAAGTCTGGTTACAATACAATATAGAATATTTGATGACTTGTAAATCTTATATGGCGGACGCCATAAGATGGTGGATTACCGATATCTTCCTTAATATGGGTATCAAATGAAAGGGGTTGACAAGTAGAAATAGATTAGCTACGTTAATTCAAAATGGTGGACGCCCCAAGATGGCGGATTACTTTTTTCTTTACAGCCCCCTTGACATGAGTATCAAATGAAAGGGTTTGACAAATAGAATCTCACCCAAGATCACCCAATTTGCTTTAATTAATAGTCATATTTTGGTGACTCGGAATAAAATGATTTTTTTACTTTTTAGTTCATTAAAGCTTGTTTTTAAAAGTATTATTTTCTCTTTAATTTTTCTGAATGCAAATAAAAGTATTTTATGCATATTTTACTTTTTTGACAGTTACTGTCATATTTTGACAGGTCTAATTTATTTGCCAGAACAAACGTTTGGTAGATTATTTTGAAATTCCATTTTTGAAAATATACAAAGTAGCAAATTTTCAAATGTTTCGCTATGATGAATGTTTTTTTTTGAATCACTTCTTGTTTCCTTTCGTGATATTTCGGTTAGTTCTGTTTTTATGATTATTACTTTTCTTCTATTTTAGCTTAATAGTAATGGTTAAAGTCTTTATACTCGTACCAATGAATGCTAGGGATGAGTATGCGGGGCAAACTAGTCCATCATTCCCGTTGAGTCCTTTTCAATTTACTTTTTGGATTAAGAAAAGCCATAAAGGGTTCCACTATCCACTCTATCCACTGCTAACTGGTTCAACGTATTGCACTTATTTCACTGTATATACATACATATGTATGTGCTTATTGTATAGTATATCCCTTCTACAGCTACAGTAACTGTGTTTTATGACAAACGCTATAGCTACTCGAGTGCCATGAATGGTTTTTACGATCCTATGCTCTTGTTGTTCATTTTTTTTATATTTTTACTTTTCTGCGTTGCATGGACATGTACTCGTAGTTCATTCCTTTATTGGCTTAAGATGCAATTTCACTTTTATACTTCTTAAGTTTTGCAGGAGATTAACACATTCCCTGGAATACAAAGTATAAAATGTTCATCATATTTCAAGCACGTAATAGTTACGAGTATATTTATGTATATTTGTCTTCATATGAGTACTCGCATGTACATGTATGTATGGTTGTGTACATATAAAGAAGGGAACAAAAAATAAAAGTACATTAAGGAAATTGAATACAACAAAGTTATATTTATTAAAGGAAAAGGTACATGTGCTTATAGCAAGTTCAAATATTAGTTTATTCCATTGTATAAATTAACAGCTCAGCATTTATGAATAGTTTTGAATAACATAAGTTTTAATTTTTTTGTTGTGCAATATGAACCTACTAAAATTACGACTTTAATCTTTGGATATAATTGAGCATAAAAAAAAATAGAAACCCTTTAATTTAAATCAAGGCTGTCCAGCTGTTCTGACACATGTAGTGTAAGTTTACAAAAGTGTAAAAATAAATATTTAGTTCCCGAATGAACACAATTTTCGGATTTCGTGTTGTAGATACTTTTTGTTTTTATGTAACCCTGTATCCGCGAAATGTTGATTTTCATTTCGATGGAAACGTCAATGAAACGCATGCCTATGGTCAAAAGTAGTATGGAAACCACTAGAAACTGGAAAGCCCAGCAGCTACGTGTAATACAATCCTGATTCAATAGAAGAATTTCTCTTTACCGATTTATAGCCATCGGCGTTTTTCGCGAACTAGCTATGAAGTGCATAGCACATATGTCAGTGCACAGAGTGCCGGCAGGATTTAATTTGTGTTTTATGCGAAATTTGAACAGATCATTGGGTATATTTTACAAAGGACATGAATAATATCATCCATTTTAGATTTTCCTTGTTTTCGCAAGAACTTATGTACATTTCTGATCGCGTTCATTGTTTCTCAACGGATTGTGTACTTACGTCGATAGAGGAAGGCCCTGTTTTCTTGCACGCGTATATAAAAGTGCACAAAAAAAACCACTTAACGAATTCATCATAAAAAAATTGGCAGCACGGACATACATATTTCTGTGGCAATAAGTTAGAATCGCTTATGTCGACATAAGCCAATATCGAGTTTTTTTAACCAAAATGTTGTGTGTTTTACATGATACGACCGATCTAACCGATCTACTTTTTAATAAAAAAAAAAAAAACACAACAACAATAAAATTTATGTATGCTAAATTTTCTTTATCTAGCTTTAGTAAAATAAATAAGTAAATTTACGGCGTCAGCACTCCTACACAAAACCAAGCCCAGCTTTTCGCAACCATTTGTCTGTGCGTGTTATTTTTACCACGAATGGAAGCCTCTCATGACAAATGATACTCTTTGATTGCTTGTCAGACATTCGAAAGAGGTGGCAACAGTGAAAAACTTTTTTAGGTGTTGGAAACCGGACTGGAATTGAACCCGAGCATCATGCGTACATAGTAGTTCAACGCACTAACCACCCCGGCCACGGCCGCCACTAGCTCTAGCTAGTACTTTAAAAAAAAAAAATCTATCAAAATAGACCTAAGCTATTTTAACTTATTGCCACCGATTTATGACAGATAATGATACTTGAGCTGTCATTTGTTGACGAAATTGTAAAATAAAAATATATATATATACAGTAGAATCCGCTTAAGACGCTCTTCAAGGGACCGACAGAAAATAGCGTCTTAAGCGGGATAGCGTATTAAGCGGGAAAAACTAAAAAAATAAATCCAGTTAAAAATATGATTATTCTATAAAAAGAGTTGAAATTATACTACAAACTACAATCGCGCGGCCGACGTGCGTTTCTATTTTCTGGCGGTCGCATGTGAACGAATATGAGGACGGCAATGCAAATGAGAACCGCGGCGGCTATGTTTGAACGGTGCCTAACAGTTGCGGGATTTTGTTTTTAATTTTTCACTACTAGATGGCGTGGAAAATTTCTTCATGTATTAAAACTGGAAAATTGCATTTCGTAACGTAAATTACACTGTGTGCCATTTTTCAGGTCATCGTCTCGGGCCTAAGATTTGAGCATTGATCCTGGAAGTACTTATCAAAACTAGAAACACTGCATCATTCGTTTTGCCAGATTGGCTGCCATTTTATAGCCTCATGAATATTTTGGCTCAAACCTTAATTTGAGCACTTTTTGTTTTTTTTCTCATGGCTATATCTTGGTTAACCGTAGAGATTTTTTTTTTCTGTCTTCAGCAAAGTTATAGGTATTGGTTAGGTGAAAAAAGTGTAAAACGAACCGACCCAATGAAAAACTGCATCCAAGGCCTCAAAATCGTAAAAATACCCGGAGAAATAAAAAGCGTCAGACAAAGAGCGAATGATGAAAAACGAAATAAAAAAATTACGTATACGCCACTACGCATTGTCCACAAATATATTGTAACAATTATGTCTAAATTCATTTTACATAGAAAATATGTTTCCTTTGTATGTCAACTAAATGTAAGAAAAGGCTTGGGCTGATTTTGTTTCAATAGATGGCGTTAGTGCAAATACGTACGAGTTATGGGCCAGAAATGGTCGAAAAATGTGAAGAAATGGTAAAAAATGGGCATTTTTACGATTTTGAGGCCTTGGATGCAGTTTTTTTTGGGTCAGTTTGTTTTTGGGGCATTTTTTTTTCTCCTAATCAATACCTTTAACTTTGCTGAAGATAGAAAAAATATCCCTACGGTTGACCAAGAAATAGTCATGTAAAAAAAGCCAAGAGTGCTCAAAATAAGGTTTGAGCCAAAATATTCATGAGGCTATAAAATACGTTAGGCAGCCAATCTGGCAAAATGAATGATGCAGAGTTTCTAGTTTTGATAAGTACTTTTAGGATCTTGGGCCCGATATTAGTGGTTGCACTGTGTTATCCAGTAAAAGTGTACAAGATTGGATTGATTGTGACGATGGATGTTGTCAAACTGCCAGCTTTTCTTGGACTTACTTAGGTGGCGCTACAGCTCGAGGTGAACCTAGGCCTGCTTCTCGCAACCATTTGTGTGTGCGTGTTATATTTTTGCACGAATGAAAGGGACCTACAGTTTTTTGACGACTACGAGCGGCGAGTTGAGAAGCTCAGTCGTGACAAATTATACTGTTTGATTGCTCGTCAGACATTCGAAAGAGGTGGCACCGTGAAAAAACTTCTAGGTGTTGGACCCGGGCTGGCACTGAACCCGGGCAGTATTGCGTAGTAGTCCAACGCACTAATCACTACACCACGGTGACCACAGCTTTTCTTGGACTGTATGTATGTAATTTGTGGTCGCCGGGCCATGGTGGTTAGTACGTTGTACTACTACGCATGCTGCTCGGGTTCAATCCCAGCAAAATACCTAAAAGTTTTTTCACGATACCACCTCTTTCGAATGCCTGACAAACAATCAAAGATTTATCATTTGTCATGAGAAGCTTCTCGACTCGCCGTTCGGAGTCGGAAAAAAACTGTAGGTCCCTTCCATTTCGTGGCAAAAATAACACGCACACACAAATGGTTGTGAGAAGCTAGGCTTGGTTCTGTATAGGACTGCTGATGCCGTGTATTTATTTGTTATAATTTGGAAACATACCGTTGTATTGACATAGTTGCTATATATACTCTTATATTGACTAAAGCAAATATCCTTTCTGTGCCAGGATAGAATGTTCATCTCTACAAATATATGTAGGTACCAGAGATCTCGTAACCTCATTCTGTCAATTTAATTCACCTCTGCTCGAACCATCAGACTAATTTCTAATCCGTCAAACAGCAGAAGCAAGATATCACACATCGCAAGCATATTCCCTTCGGGGATATTTAAGTGGACTCATGGTCATGATTTATTGTCCTTTTAGCAAATAAAAAAGTCAGATTGCTAACTTCTTTTACCCTCTCTCTGTCTAGAACATATGTATGTATATACGACTCGTCTGGCATATTTACTGCGTATACATATACACCCAAGCTTGTGCACACAAATAACTCTCTGTACATCATCCAGCCACACCTACATAATATTTCATTGCAAACACTAAATTTATAGTTTATCCTTTGCTTTTCTTTTTTGTTTTTCGTTGTCCCTGCACGACGACGCTGCCTTTGCTTTTGTCTCACTGTTGATTGTTTTTGCTCGTCCTGTTTGATTCATAGTCTCGCGTTATACTAGTTTCATACTTTATTTCTCCCTCGAGATAATAATTCCGTTCCCGTCATCCCGATCTGGCTAAATCCACGTACATATGTATATATGTAGACGAATAGGAAGAAGTGGGAATCCTGCGCCTGCCTCCCCAAACAAAAAAAAAAACGTTTTGTGTGTGCGGCGTGGCGTCCGAACAAAAAGGATATGTGTGCAAAATTAATATACTTACACAGTGTGTACTGTTTGTGAATCTGTTTTCTTTTTTCTCTTCTCTGTTCACTAGTTTGTCTATACATATGACATACATACGAGTATATTATCCTGATATTTGCTAAAGTACGATAAATTTTGTTTTATGATATAAGATAGGCGGATAATTTCGTCCTGACATTCTGTAATTACATATACGAAGGAACATGTAGGTACTATGTTTGATTATTCTATTTTTGTATTCCGGTGTTGTACTTTGGGGGCAGCAGCAGCACAGCCCAGCAGGATTTGTACAGATCCGTGGGAAAGTAAGAAGGATAACGAAAACAAGAGTTACAAGGTGATACAACAACAACAACAACAATCACAAAGACACGACAATGTCGACAGTGTGACAAGGACGTGACTATAATGAAATTAGAATTTATGTCGTTTTAACTATTTTCTATTTGTTTTACATTTTGCTTTTGTTTTCTGTTTTTCTTCCATCCACTGTTCTTCTTCTTGTTGTGCAAATTGGATTTTTCGTATCCTTGGGTTTTCATTTATTGTTAAATTGTATTTTTCCCCATTCGTAGATTATAATTAATTTAATTTTTTTCGTTTATTCCCACTTGTGGTCTATTCTATGATACTACGAGACGAGTATATGTATGTACGGACAAGGTTTTAATTAACAAATAGAGACACCATGACTCGTCCTTGCCCCGCTAGAAGGTACAAAACTTATATTCACATGTGTATAGGTAAATGATTTCGTTATGTGTGGTTCTCCTATGGGATTAGGTGTATATTGTGTTTGCTTTGTTGTCTGGATGTTGCTAGATAAATAAATTAAAATGAAAAAGGGAGATTCTGTTAAGCATCTTAAAGTAGTCTGAGCTACCTGTGTGTGTGTAGTCACAAATAACCAATTTTTGGTTTTGTCAAAGGATAAAAGAGAATAACTAGATTTTCCTATGATACTCATTATGCATCTATTTATATACAAATATACGTATTTTTGAAGCTTAATTTAAGGTATCAATAGAATTAAGAGAATGCCCTAATAAAGATGAAATTAAAGAAAGAACAGGTAGGTACCTATGTACATGAGTTTTTCTAACCTGCTCAGAGCAACTCAATTTTAAACGCGCCTCTTAAGTTCATTAAAAAGTACCTATACTCGTTTGTAGATATCTATCTACTGTGGTGGGTATATGTATGTATAAATAGCACACTTTTAATTTTCTCAATACATATAAAGATAATTCTAAAATATGTAATAAAACAAATGACTTTTATACTAATAGTGTTTATCACACTTTAAAATATCAATTTATTTGGCCAAAAAATGTGATGATTTTCTTTTTCTTGAAAATAAATAAAATTTACACATCCATACATAGGTATTTGTTAAAGCATACCTGGCCATACAAATAGCACATTATATTTCGGTACGCCAAAGATATGCAATTGAGGTAAATACCTTTATGGACAAACCCTAAAAGCTGGTATTTTTTCGGAAAGCCTTTATTTTTAAGCACAGTTGCACATCCATTCGGAAGACTTTTCACTTACTTACTTAGTTGACGCTACAGCTCGAGGTGAACCGGGGCCTACTTCTCGCAACCATTTATGTGTGCGTGTTATATTTTTGCACGAATGTTTTTTGTCGACTCCTAACGGCGAGTTGAGAAGCTCAATCGTGACAAATGATACTCTTTGATGCTTGTCAGACATTCGAAAGAGGTGGCACCGTGAAAAAACACTTTTATGTGTTAGGCCCGGTCAGGAGTTGAACCCGGGCAGTATTGCGACCACTTTCCACTACTACCACTTCCACTAATACCTCACAATGTGCTTTTGGGATAGACCTCTCGGCGACTTGTATTTGTTTCCACAATTCTGCAGGATTTCATGGTTTGAATGCTTCTTTGTGCTGCCCGACGTCATTTCGTGGGTTCCCGATCGAGTTCGGATCAGGAAATTGTGCTGGCCACCCTGAACCGTTTATATTTTGATTACTAAGACAGCACCATACAACGAGGGAAGTGCGCTAAGAATCGTTGTCATGCATAAAACGCCTTGCCAGTGGCATATTGTCCTCGGCAAATAGGATCATGCTATCCGCGATAATGGCTTTATAGACGTAATTGTCCATTTTTGTGGTAATCTTCAGAATCGGTCCCACCCCGTGCCAGAAGGCCAGCCAACACCATCAAATTTTTTTACCCATGGAAGAATCCATTCTGCAAGTCCAAGGTAAACAAAATCCTCGCTGCACTCGTCTCGTCAATAAGTGGTAGTGGAAACCGATCTCGGATAATTACCTTGTTAAGATTTCGATAATCTACTTATAATCGCTTGATCCCATCCTTTTTATTTGCGCAAACAATTGGGGATGATTATTTGAAATTGCTTGGCCGAAAAATATCCGTTTCCAGCCACTCTACAATCTGTCCGTGAATAATTGATTTTTCTAACGGCGCAAGTCTTCTTGAACCTAGTGCAATTGAAACCTTGGGCTTCAGAATAATCTTCATTTCTACGTTCGTTGACTTCAATTTACTGGGCTTGTAGCTATTAGCTAGATGTCGAACTTCCTCCCTATATAATGGATAACCTACACAAAGTTCCCCTTCAGTACTAACTTGAAGACAATTTTTGAGATCTGGATCCATTGGCTTAAAGTGTAAGCCGTCTTTACTCAGAGAGTTCCGCGTTCCTCTTAAAATATCTTTACCCACTAACAGAGTATGCTTCAGACAACTTGAAGAAACCACGTAAATGTTCGTCAATATGCACTAATGCTTCGAAGTAGCCATATGACTTTGTGCATTCTTTGGACAATCCTCGAAAAACTTGACCATCTGATAGCAACGAAAGAGAACGCATCTTGAAAGGGAGTCGGACAGAATCCCGATTCCAAAATCCCGAAAGCCCAAAATCTCGAAAATCCGAGATCCCGAAAATCCAAAATCCCGAAAATCCAAAATCCCGAAAATCCAAATTCCCCAAAATCCCGAAAATCCTGAAAATCCACAATCCCGAAAATCAAAAATTTCCAAAAATCCAAAATCCCGAAAGGCCAAATCCCAAAAGTGAAAATAAAGATTTGTTTGTAGGAAAAAAAAATATTAGAGGAAAACTTATTTAACATATTATAAAATAACAAACTTCAAATAAAAAAAAATAACAAAGCAGTTCAAGTCTTATTGACAAAAAACATTTAATAAACGATCTATGACAAAGCAGTATCTAATACAAGTTCATATCGAACGCGATTTCCATTAAAAACTTATTTCAGAACGCTCGTTACGTTTCGCGTAATTTTTTATATTTTGCTTTCTTTAATAACGGAACGTTTTCTTATTCATTGGTTTTCACCGGAAATTATTTTCGATGTAAGTACATATTTACACATGGATTTGGTCTTCTTCTAAAAGAGCGATCAGTATACGCCAATGTGTGAAACTAAAATCAATTAGCCGAAACTAAAATCTAATCTATCAGCTATCACACTGAATGAGATCAACACAACTGAATTCACATTGCGAATTGTAAAATATTACAACACAAAAGCCAACGGGAAAAACATTTGTCTACTATCCTTTAAAAAAAAGTGTCCCGAAAACGAAATCCCGAAAAATTATATAAAATGAAAAATTTGCGCAACACAAATGCCAACGGGAAAAACATTTGTCTACTATCCTTTAAAAAAAAGTGTCCCGAAAACGAGATCCCGAAAAATTATATAAAATGAAAAATTTGCGCAAATTTTGCATTTTATATAATTTTTCGGGATTTCGTTTTTGGGATTTTGGCTTTTCGGGATTTTGGATTTTCGGGATTCTGGATTTTCGAGATTTTGGATTTTCGGGATTTTGGATTTTTGGGATTTTGGCTTTTCGGGATTTTGGTTTTCGGGATTGTGACCCCAACCCATCTTGAAATACTGTTTCGAACTCATCACTGTCACATCACGACCAGTATCAATTCTCGCTCGAATCTCAATGACATTGACCATAACTGATTTCACCTCTAGCTCATTTAAGCTGATAGGGAAGTCGACCACATATTATATTACGGATGGGTCATCCACACTGCCTTTTGCACCCAATTCTCTCATAGCCAACAAGTACTGGAAAGCAGTTTTCCCCTTTGCTGCACATCCGCAACTTTCATATTACCCCAAAATTCTTCTGATAACAGCTTCTTCAAATCTACACACTTAATTATTGTCGGCTTGGTTCGCATACCCATCATTGCAGCTCCTACTAATAACGTTTTAGCAAACAGTATCTGCCTAGAAATCTACATTTGCTTTGATTATGAACCGTTTCGATAGTAATATCGCGGCTAAACAAATTTCAGAGTACGATGCGTTTCGAAGGCCGCGAGAGAAAAAATGCGTTTTTTTGTTCGACTGATTGACCGCTAACCGAATTATTCTTTGTTTCTTTTTTCTAACTTTATTGAATTGATGGTGGGAATGATCCCGGTTGAGCCCCCATTTGTAGATTTCAATATTTTATAAGTCTTATATTTATTTTAATTCAATTATGTAAGTTTAGAAAGAAAAATACAATCCAAAAAATAATAATTAAGATTGGAAATACGATTTACAGTTATTTCAGAAGCAAAGTATGTTAGTTTGAAAACGGAAAGCACCACGTTGTTCGTCATTCGTCTTTGTTCTCCCGCTCGCCGTTTATTTCCAACTGCCTCCACTTCTTCATATGGTAATTACAGTAGCAGCTGAGGTGAAATTGGATCCCACATGTACACAAAAAAGATTCTTGCTCTGAATTAAGCTACAATTATGACGATAGCCCAGCTTGCTTTCTAGTGGAGCTAAACATGCTGCTGTTACCTATCATATTACTAAAATCATAGTATCTGTGCTAAAATTTGAGCTACCGCAGCTGCCTCTATGGTATGCCTTCTTTTCAAGAAGAATGATTGTTTAAATCTTACCACCAAAAACATTCAAGTAGCCGAGTTAAGTGCGAAGACCTATATGTACTCGTACCTTATTATGATGTAAACTAATCCAATTACACACACAAAGATTAGAATCAATTAATGATACAAATAAAGCATGTCGCTTATCCCAATATACAAAGGTGTCAAATCCCAGGAGATTTATCCCATCCATATTTAATGAAGAAGATAATGACAAAGTAGATGAAATTACACACCGAGCCTAACGTGCTCCGTGTATCGATTGTTACTTCGCAGATTAAAGCACTTTGTCGTAAATGTCCTTATGAATTAATTCCGTTTATTGTAGTTGCCTATACATTTGAGTATCTGTCACACACAGCGAAATAATGCGCCTTTTTGGAATTCGTATGAGGGGTCAGGACCCTCCACCCGACTAATCATATGTTAATTAATTTGATTTCTAATCTTGTAGAACATTTCTGATAGGATCCCGCATGCATGACATTGGGTATTAACGATTGAATTGTCGGGGATCCTTTCTTTTACCCACCCTCTGTGTATGTGTGAGCTGCTTTTTTGCAAAATAGATTACTTTCTCAAGGCAAGAGAGAGTGCAAAACAAAGGAGAAAAATTCTTGCCATGTCATGTCAACCCTTTCCTTTTGGAACAGAGCAAACTATTTAATATGCATGACTTCCATGTTGGGAGAGCAAGGAGAAGAGCGTACGATTTCTGGAATTCTTCTTCGCATTTTGTGTGCCCCCCAAACCCCTGGCTGTGCCCCTTCTGCTTCTTTTAATTACTATGCAAATTAGTTCGGTTAGTTCTCTTCGTCGCTTGCACTTTGTTTGAGTTTTTCGCCTCTTTGACGTTTTTCCAGAATTTTCTTCTTCAGTTTAGTTGTTGCTGTTGCCCATCGTTTCATTATCTCCTTCTTTGGGAAAATTTGAAATTTTAATTTCCTTTTTCTCTGCCATCATTCTCGTAGGAATTGTGCAGAAGGAACCCCGATCCCGAACCAGAACATGGAACATCCTAAACGCAATGACAGGTTGAGGAGATGAATCAGATGTGCATAATAATGTGTTGAAATTACATATTCACATATTGCTTAATTACGTGCTGTTTTAGTGGGTACGTGAGTATGCGTTGTGGTTTTAATTTTCCATGGACGACAATGGGCGGAGGTATGGGTGTCGGTTATTTCAGTCTAGTTTTGTTGGTGAATGTGAGGAAATCTCGTTTATGTTCACACCTTTTGAGAAATTGGGTGGGGTTGCACTGTAACCCCGCTAATTTAATTGTCCGCAATTATGAGCAATTTAGAATTGTGTTTGGTAGATCTATATACATAGGTATATAGCTCCAATTGAAAACTAATTACACCATTCCCGTGTGAAACTTTTAAGTCCTGAACTGAACACGATCTCTTCTGATATACTAAAACTCGCCAATAGGATCACTACCAGCAATCAATGGTTTTCGACTGATTCTTGAACAAATTAAAGAAGAGCACCCACATCCAGAATAAAGCTGAAGAATAAGCAGGTCGGCTCTGATGGACTTCAAGCAGAGATTTTCAAATTGAGTGGAGATATTTGGGCAGGGTGATTGAATTACGCAATGCTGTCCGGGTTCAATCCCAGCAAACATCTAAACGTTTTTTCACTGTGCCACCTCTGTCGAATGTCTGATGGGCAATCAAAGAGTAGGTATCATTTCTCAAGGAGCTTCTCAAATCGCCATTTGGCTTCGGAAAAAACCTGTAAGTCCCTTCCATTCATGCAAAAATATAATACGCACACACAAATTGTTGCGAAAAGTAGGCCCTGGTTCACTGCGAGCTGTAGCGCCACCTAAAGTAAAGATCGTGCCAAATCATCAACAAAGTATCGGAGGATGAAACCATGCCCAACAATTGGACAATTAGCTCCATATGCCCTATCTACAAAGACGTCGAATCTAACAAGAGAAACAGATGCATATCCCTGCTAAATGAAATGTCACGTATAAGAAGCCTTACTGAAACACTCTCATCGGTACTAGTGTGATTCCACCCCGGCAGGTCGACGAAGGACCCATTATTCAAATAAAGACAAGTTTCATTGACTTTTTAGCCACATATGATAGCATTCATCCTCTTGAGCTCTGCAAAGCGATGGCCGAATTCGAGATCCCGCAAAAACTGATCCAGCTATTTCGCCTTACGCTGGAAAACACGCGATGTGTAGGTTAGCTATCAACACGAATGTCACTATCTTTAACAAATTGCAATTGAACAAGACGGAGTACATGCACAAATACAAAAGACAGAGGAGCATCTGTTCACCCATGGCACTGTTGAAAACTGTTGAAGTGGACCTCGGAACAACTCGACGAATGACACCTTAGTGGCGATTCTATGAATAGTAATTAGTCACCCTGGGACACCGTTGCTCATTCGGTTTGGTGAAAAAACTGGGTTCAAAATTGCTAACGCGGAAGACGAAAATCATGCTCTACAAAATATTGATCTCGTCAGTTTGGTGCAGAGTGGTGGACGATAAGTAGGAAAGCGGGGTAGATTTTGAACAGTTTGGAAACAAAAATCGTTTTGTCACTGCGAGGAAGATATATGGAGGAAAAAAAACAACCCGAACTCTATCAGCTGCGTCAAGATGTGGATGTAGGCCGAAAAGTTAACATTCGTCGACTACACTGACTGGTTTGGCCACATCGAGCAAATTTACAATAATGGTCGAGCTAAGAGGATCTTCAATCCCAGCCGCAGCTGACGACAAGACAGACTTACTGATCAATGTGGTCCACAATTGAAAGAGTGGGGGTGGGGGAGTGTAGTATCTGGCAACACTTTTTTATAATTTAAGCTTGAAGAATTGATGTTTCAATAAATAACTAGGAACACTCGACTGACATACACCAGGCAGTAGAGACGTGTTTCAGGGGCTACAATAGGGGGGCGGCTGTGACATACAAACAGACAGAGAGACCGAAGCTATAGAGTAAGGTCGGGAGGTTTTGACACGTTAACGAACATTTGGAAATATCTTAAGATCCAAATACAATTTCAAATTTTCAAAATTTACATAAGTTACAATATCATTTTAGAAATATAAAAGCATTAATGATTAATCGATATATTTCCAAAACCTTACAATGTGTCAATTCCTCCTACAATGCAGGAGGATTTGCCATCTGCCTAAGGAGGTTTGGACAGAGAGAGGAGGATCTGACACATGATTATTTTAAAACATTTTTAAAATAATAAAACAACTGATATTTTTTTTTTGTTCAACAAATAATTATTTTTTTATTTTCAACGCATATCAATCTTTGTTTATTAGTTCAGTCTGCTTTTGTTTAAGTTTAAGGGCGTAGAACTGAAATAACAAAACAAATCTACCAACAGAAAAAACATTTAATAAAAACTTAATTTAAAACTTGTTTCATGGTTTGGCATATTTACTCTTTATTCTAAAAAAGAGTAAGAAGTTGCTTTACCACATAATTTTTATTTTGACTCATAAAATGAATGAAGGTGCACTACATTGCACTTTCAATGTCAAAAGCTACATAATTAAAATATTACAGTTGGATTGCTTACCATAAAAGTTAGATGAAATGGGCACAAAAATAAAAAAGACGTCCACTTCGCTTATCTCCTAGACCACAGTAATTGTTTATTTATCACTCAAACCAATCGTTACTAACTTCGTTATCTCATCATTTAAATTGCTGTCAAGGTCTTAGTTTTTCAGAAAAGTGCTGATGTCAATTCCTCCTGCCTTACCCTGTGCGTTCCTAGTACTCACGAATGAACAGATTGACAAGCGATTAGAGTTTAATTTGAAATGTTTTAAATTTGGGTAGCTCGACTTCTTGAAAGTCTGAGTTGAAGATCAGTTCAAAGATGGTCGCAAGATTGTAATTGGTATAGCAATCCAAATCATTTCTTGATTATACGTATGTAGGTATATGGGTGCACAACAAATTGTATCGAATGGCAGCTCCATGGGGAAACATCACTAAAACGCCCAAATAAAGCCCAGATAAAGAAATGATAACGAAGAACGAGATGGTGGTCCTTTTGCTTCAAGTCCTGAGTTAGGTGTATCCTGTAAGGAAACAATCCGATGTTTTTATGCTTCCTCCTCCTGTCAGTGTCAAAATAATATGAAACGAGCAAATAGCCCACCCTTTTAAGCGAATATTGTTATGTCTAGATAGTTGGAATTCTCCTCCTCATTTGGTCATTTTTCAATTAGAACTGTGTAAAGGGAAACTATCCAGCCTCCAGTCATAACAGATTATAATATGTAGTAATACGAGGTAAAGCAGTAAATCGATTTCTTTTAGTTCCAGTCCAGTGGACATCCATATCGACTACTGTTATTAGGTACTGACCTCATGCTCCATTTCATGATACATCCGATTTTTTTTTTTTTTTTTTTCATTATACGAGGATAATCTATCCGGTTCCATTCGCAGACGACATCAATTCGTTTCTTTTTTTCCCTCTCCAAAAAACTTTTTCCGTATCAAAAAAAAAAATAAAAAAATTCACTCATGTATGTACACGAGTATCCAACTCATAAAGTATGTATAAGCGAATCAAGGATTCATGGTACACCCACATGTCCGTGGACTTCACTAGCAAATCTCAGATCAAACGGCGCGGCCATAGACATGTGCTTTTACAGCCAGCCAGCCATTCAGCCATCGAGCCATCCCATTCGATGTCAATAGAATTTTAATGAAATACACGTCAAGCGGAAATCTAGGATATCCATATCCTTTTCATATATTAACTGATTTGCATGTACCGTAAACAGTGAAGCGGGCTTTAAGGTTTTTATGTATGTGCGCGTGCTTCTCTTCACACTGAAACCATACAAATTTTAATTTAGGCGACGGGTCAGTCCTGCTCACTGATGCACTGTTTTTTGTTCATTCCATGGATAAATGTCAATGGTGTTGGTGTGGAATGTTTAAAATTGATAAACATCACCTTTCAGCATCCATCGCGTGTCCCGTTTGTGGATTGATGGAGATTCAATTAAGGCCCGCGTCACACGAATAGATAACTCGGACGGAAGGGACAGTGCTGAATGATGTTTTAAAACGTGTTAGAGGAAGGTTAGGCGTAGTCCTAATGATAAATGACGCTGATTGGTGATGTAGTCGATTTAATGTGTTACTAGTTTAGTTAGCGTTATTAGCGACGGTGATAAATGAAAAGTTAATGAATGTAGCGGTTAGTTCTGGTGGGCATCATGGTGGATAAAACCATGTATATACATACATGGTTGATTGATTTTGTTGCATACATCTTAGTTGGTGTCCCTATGATTTTCTTGACTTGCTATCCTGCAAAGTCGTGAAACTTGAAATGACAAGCACTTCTGTGTTAAACTGCGGAAATCATTAAGTTATCTTCGAAAGCTTCGAACTGCAAATTTTAAAATGTTTGGAAAAAAAAATCAAGGGGTCAACCCTTAACTGCGGAAAATGTTCATATTACTCTTGTACGATAGGTGCAGTTAAGGGCAATATACAATTCCCACACTTCTTAAAACTAGCTGGTCTCAGGTGGACCAGTCTGACAAACTGTGTCATATCAAGGAAGATATGGCCAAATTACAACCAACAGGTTTAAAAGAAATGAGCTGCTACAAGGAACTCGCGTAGACATCGCAAGAGTAGTGCGGCAATTATTTCAGGGTGCAGTTAAGGGCAATATACAATTCTCACACTTCTTAAAACTAGCTGGTCTCAGGTGGACCAGTCTGACAAACTGTGTCATATCAAGGAAGATATGGCCAAATTACAACAGGTTTAAAAGAAATGAGCTGCTACAAAGAACTCGCGTAGACATCGCAAGAGTAGTGCGGCAATTATTTCAGGGTACTGGCCAATAGGGGACCATGCAGTCAAACTAGCGATCCCTCACGACAATTTCTGCCAAAACTGCAACGATGAAAATGAAAAATTTAGAAATTTAAAAAAATCGATTTTTTTTTCTTCTATATTTCGAAAATATAATGTATTGAGAATATATTGACTCGAGGAAAAATTAAAATATTGAATATTAACAGAGTTATCGCACATGTAGTCGAGTGCATATAGTACACTGCACATGGTAAAGCAAAACTTTAAACGCGATTATCTCGAATCCGTATTTTCAAAAACTGCTCGTGCTTTAACTTAAAAAGTTATTGATTGATTTGGCTGAAATTACCGGGAGGATAAACCTAAAGTTTTAAAGATTTCATTTAAATAAACTACTTTTTGTAGATGAAAAATGTCGAAAAAACAGTAAACAATTTGAACATTTTATTAAAGAGCGTACATAATTTTTAATTTTATACTTTCTATGATTTTATAGGTTTATCCTTCCCATGCATAGGTTAGAAATAGAAAGTAATTTTTTTTTAAAAAAGTTAAATAGAGAAAGAGTGACAGATGCAGCACTCTTTCTCTAAGACACCTGAAGAGAAATTGAACTGAGCCGCCATTTTGTGAATAAAAAAAAAATCTGTTTTTATATTTTCATAGTTCGAATAAAATGATGTATCAACTTCAAAATTATTCAATTATTTTATCACCTTTAAAAACACGGTTTAAAAATGAGTTATTTTGAAGCGTTCTAAAGAGAGGTTGTGGCTTGTGGTATCAAAACGGCTCCTCTTTGCGCTGTTTGGATTTTCTCCACCGAAATCACCTCCTCTACGTACATACTTACATACCTACCGTGTCAACCCAGTGGGAAAATTTGCAACTGCTTCCATGGTAACTGTATATTTCTTTAGAGAGAATATTGAAAATGTAAGATCTTACCAAAGTAACGCGCCAAGTAAGCGAAGGTGCAGCGCATCGAAAATCTTATTTTAAATATTATTGAAATTTTACATCGATGCCATTACTTATTCGCTTACCAGGCGTTACATTTGTAAGATGTTTTTTTCTCAAAAGCATTCCTGAAATGAAAATACAGTTATTGGACTCAAAAAAATCCAATCAAACTCCGTCAAGAATTTTTTCGATATTGCATCATTTGAAAATTGTTATTAAGCGGTGCCAATACTTTTCAGTATATTTTATAATACGTAATAACAATAATTTAAGAAGATTAATAAATGCTTAAACTTAAGGTTATAGTAACTAATGCTTTCAATAACTACCTTCCACTGCTGAATTAACTGATTCCCTGTAAGGCTAATGGGTAGTAAATGTAGTAATTAATGTTTTCAGCAATTATCATTCACCGCGGAAATAAGTGATTACCGGTAAGGCAATTGGTAATTGCTTGCCACCCAAGGAAAAGCAACCTTTTGGTGTATTGGACCGTAGTTGATACATTTTTACGTTCATCTTAACATGTTTCACCTGATAATTTCGGTGAATGACTAGTCTTAAGAAATTCTGATTTTACGACATTTTCTGATGGAGCTGTTGTCAGTGAACCACAAACAATTGGAGCAGATCATTCGTGCCAAAACTGGGAACTTGCAGCCAGAAACCTTACGTTTACTAATGGAGAATTATTTAAATTGAAAGCATTTCAGATATTTCAATATTGCAAACATAGTTCAAAAAAACCTTCATGAATTTTACTTTCTTCAGAAATATTTATATAAGGTGAACCTGTTCCTATACGTTCATGTTCCTATACGATTTGAATTAACCGTTAGAAGAAGTGTATTTTATATTATTAAATTGTCTTCAGTGTGTTACTCAACCAAAAATAAATACTTTTTTGACAGCTCAAACATCGCTCCTAACTAGAAAAGGAACAAGTTTCAAAAATGCATCCTCTTCAGTAAATGAAACATTCCTTCCACTTTCCACAACACTTACACTCGCAAATATGTTCGAATGCCTGACTTCGGCTACAGTGTTAAACGATAAACCTATCTATGAGTATTTACGACTTTTTTGTTTTCGAAGTTCATGCCTCCGGCAAAAGAAGTACCCTTATCTAGTAGCTCAAAATTGTAAATCCAATTAGAATGTATCTCGGAAAATGTTCTCCGCGCTTCCTGCTGCATTAACAATTTCATTTAGCTTTCTATAAAGTCCAACTTCTACATGACTAAACAATTTTCAATTCTATCGTTGCCGGTGGGTAGAGTGCACACATACTTTTTTTTTGCGAAAACGGATTTAGGACTCAACGTAAACAAGTCGATGCCAACGGCTTCAATGTGTGTTGGTGAGTTGTAAAACAGTTCCCTTATGAGTGTGTTTCTAGCTTCTAAGTCTTCATTTACACAGAAATGTTGTCGGCTCATTTCAACGAGACGGAGAACTTTTCCAACCAACATTTCTCAAAACAATAATAATCCGGCGAATGAAAGGCAGTGATACTCGTACTCGTTTCTGTATGTTTTTTGGGAAATTATTCTGCATTCGTGCACGGGTGTTGGAAAGTGCTGTTTAGCAATTTTCCCATTTTGACTATTCGTGACTATTCAGTGGAAATGAAAAATTGAGTGATACATTTGAGAAGTATTTTGGCAGTTTATTTGAAAGCATGTGCAGGATATCATTGAAATTAGTGGACTGCAGAAGTAGTTCCACGAGTTCGGATACCAAATTAGTGAATGCTAAACGAATGACAACGGTATTATTGGATTACCATAAGCAGGTATATAGTGTTCCTCCAAAAATCAAGGAAAGCCATACGTAAGCATATTACTTACTTATCTCAGTTTTTCACTGCATCCCTAGTTTAGGTGTTGTTACTAGAAACAATAAAAAGCGGATAACCTCAGAGGTAGAAACGACAGTTGAAATAGTTTTTTTTAGCGACAACTGCTTTGTCATAATGGGTACTCCTTTGGGAGTATAAAACTTGCTGCTATGATTTGCTGGATCACAACAAATATCTATTCGGTTTGACAGAAGTTGTCTTCTAATGGTTTCACAATATATGGATTCGTGCAAACACCACTATAGATGTATCGAAGTCAAACCGAGTTCCCAAATATGCAGAGAGCCTCCCAGTAGCGCTATCCTAGTAGTTTATGTGTAACTAGTGTGCCCGTGCGAGATCTCTCGCAAGAGAAGATCCAACCCTTAAATCCAAACTTCCCATCCAACGCCAACATCCAAACTTCCCGTATGATTTCCATCTGTCAAGTCAACTGATGAAAATCCCGTGAAAATCAAATGGAAAGTGTTTATTCTTTCGGGAGTTCATTTTGGGCAGAGTATTTATTTTGGTCGGTTTTTTAGTTTGTTAAAATTTATAAACTGAAAGGGCAATTCGTCAGTGCTCCAGGAAATTCTCTTTCTTTTGACACCTATGTAATTTGTTAGGATTGGTTAAGTAAGAGAGCCGCAAATGGTACCTATACTACAGAAATAATATATATGATGATGATTGGAAATGGAGGCCTTGAAGATTATTAAATTATCCAAGCACTTAAGATATCAAAAACCTGATGCAATACAGAAAGTAAACGAGTTCTGTTGATTGATTATGGTCTCTCCTCTCTAGATTGAACCCCGCAGTCTTTCGATAGCGCTGTTCAAATACTTAATAAAAGCATAGATTAAAAAACATAAGTTCTTCTTTCTTCCTTTCTTTAGGTGGCGCTACATACAGTACGGGGTGAAACAAGGCCTGCTTCTCGCAACCATTTGTGTGTGCGTGTTATATTTTTGCACGAATTAAAGGGACCTATTTTTTTGATGACTCCAAACAGCGAGTTGAAGAGCTCATTGAAAAATAATACTCTTTGATTGCTTGTCAGACGTTCGAAAGAGTTGGCACCGTGAAAAAACTTTGAGATGTTTGCTGGGATTGAACACCACATCTCGTATTTCTCTGATGGTTTCATAGTCGCGCTGCGGGCGCGGATGGTCTTCAGCTTGCCTACGAATTCTTTCCGTGGGAGCATGTTGATTTTCAACAATACAGCTTCATTCACTTCAACACTCTCGTTTAATTCCAGTCCTTGCGTTTTCAGTTTTGAATAATGCGTACGATCGGAGCGAAGCATGAATAGCAGGGATCCCTTCTAGCTCACTCGTACGGAGCATATTGTAGGTGTAGTGAATGCACATGTGAATCGTACAAATCCGAAGCTGGTGGCAAGTGTAAGCATGCTGAATATAGTTAAATGTTGTCGTTTTCGAACAATGTTCGTTTTCTGTTTTTATGTTGAAAATCGGTTAGAAATAGACCTTTTCAGACTGAAAAAAACTGAAAATCCGTAAAATATGCTCGATTTCTGGAAAACTGTTAGTATGCATGTATACATCCAAAAATCGCTAAAATCTGCAAAATCTGAATGCTTGCTGCTTCAGCAGATTTTTACGAGGTCTAGTTATAACACTTAAGTGGCAGCACTAAATCCTTTTTCACAGCTACAGAACTTCTTATGTATTTCAATTAGAATTCATCGTTTATTTTCTCAAGTACATGAAACCAATTTATTTAATCTTTAAGACGTAATGAAATAAGATCATTTTGGAATTAGAAAGTTTTCATTTCGATCTGCTACAACAAATTAGCGACGAGACAATTTGCTAGTTTCATGCAAGTCCACCAGAGCATGATGCAACAATTGGTAGAATTGACCATATCCAAATCAGATACAGTGCAAAAAGTTGCCTTTTTCGGAACATTTACAAGAAATATAAATATGTAGATACTTATGGACTCTAAAAATAATAAAATTAAATATGGACTGTTACGTTATGTGTACATCAAACTTTGTGGGACCTTCAGCTATTAAACTGGTCCATTGCGCCCGTCATTCACATTCTCCAGCGAGTGTATGGATAAAAGATGGAGGACATACATACATACATGGATATGTACAGTGAAATCTTTCTTAATTGGATAGCCACGAGACTGGAGTTTTTTGTCCGCTTATGAGGGCTGTCCGTTCATTTTGTATGGGAAATTAGAAATTGGTTTCCCAAAATATGCCCGTTAATGCGAGTTGCCCGCTAAGCGGGGTATCCGCCAATAAGAGATTTCACTGTAGGTATAAGTACATGTTTCCAAATTCCGAAAAAATCTGAAAAAAAAACCTTTTGACAATAAACAGTCACTGTGAATGGCCTTAAGCGAGTCCATTTTAGGATAATCAGAAAACTGAATACTGACATCACATAGCCATTTTCATCATAAACCCATAAACAAGGATTACAGGACTACACTGAGCGTGTTGATTGGAAAAACACATAAAAGCAATTTCGATTGCGATGTGTGTGCATATCAATTTCAATGGAACAACAACAATTAACGAAGAGAAAAGTAATAATACAACACGCAAATTAAATTAAAGGGAATAAAATTAAATGTTATCCTCAAAGGATTATTCTCAAAACACAACTCACCAGATATACATAATGGATTGGATTGTATATGTGTAGGTATACATATTCTACACGTCCTGCGTGGGCGCTATTAAGTCGTACCCCGACATGGCACATTATGTTCCCAGGGAACCTGTTCTTTTTTTTTTGTTTTAAGTCCTTTGACATCACTAGTACAAATAAAATTCTGTACAATTGTCTCGAGCAGACGTTTTAAATTATTCGATTTATCAGAGCAATTAACCGTTGTCCTCATTTAATGAATGATTTGCATAATAACCATTCACAGGATAACCAAATTATTTATTTATAATTCCGGTAGTACAAGTTCATGCGGTAGCGGCGAGTGGTGCTCTGGCCGGTGCAAAGTGCTGTCCAACGCCATTATGCAAATAACAAGGACGAGCGCAAAATTACTGACCATAATTAATTTTAGTACTGTAGAGGAAACGCATCGAAATCCGTATGAATAATTATTCCAAATCAAAAGGAAACCAAATTGCTTAAACAATAAAGCTGCGTACCTAACTGAGCGCATTCGATAGAACTGATTAAATTATCCGGATCCGGTTGAATGGGTGCGGGAGCGCGGCTGTTTCCCAGAAGTTCTCCCTTGAAAATGTAGCGATTCGATGAATTGCGCTTCAATGTTGTGCGGTCGTCGGGATCAGTGATGTGCAGTTCATGGATGAACAGCTAATGCCGCACAATCTGGAATTTGTATCCGGGAAGCGAACACTGAATCCATTAGTTGTAACGGTCACTAAGAGAAAGACTATTCAAACCCGACAAATGTAAAAGTTTACCAAATGGCGTGACTAAGTGCGTATGTAATAGCAATAGCGTGACACACATTTGGAATACGCTGTCTGTTGCAAATCCATCATCATTAATTAGTACCTGTCATTAACAACTGTTAGTTGTAAAACGAAAATGTGTGTCTGTTCCTATTATTCCCACCAAACAAACCATAGTTGTTGAATGAATGCAGTTGACAGACTTTGCTATCACACTATTCAAGCAGTTTAGCTAGTGCTGAGTAAACAAAAACACTAGACACGAATAAGAAAATAAGACAAAGATATTATTTAACTGCACTAGTGCTTCAACTGGTGAGTGACGATTGTTCCAATATGGCAAGCCGGGTAGGTTTGGGTATCTCTTCCGAAAATCTGCAGATATCAACGGTGCAATCCTGGACTGGCCTTGTTAGCATCTTCCAAGCCAAACTGGTAATTGGTTGACAGGCACTCAACGCCTAAGAGAAATGCTGTGATATACGAGTATGATTCACAGTCAAGCCAGTCAAGTGGCCCTCATAGCTCTCGTTTCAACTACCACATCTCACTAAATTGTAGAAAGGTTTCATAATTTACACCACCACCTATCTGGCATTTTGATAATTTGAATCTTTGTTGGAAACCATTGGGACATAATAACGTCTTGAAATATTGAAAATTCAAACGGTGAAAATGTCTCGGAAAGGTTTCATAAAGTTCATACTTTACGATAAATTTGAACCTCTCGGACAGGCAAGTGATGTGCAGACTCCATCCAACTCCTGTTCGTCTGGAAGGGCCAGGTTTTCAATCACACCCACAGCCGCGCCGTAGCTGTGAGTGTGATTGAAAACCCAGGTGTATCCATTTTGAGACGATCACAGGAATTGGGCCTATCCGCAGCCACTTTGCATCGCATTTTGCACAAAGATCTTGGCCTACATGCTTATAAGGTCCAGTTGACGCACAACACCGTTAATAATCTATTGATTTAAAATGACACCTCTTATTGGATGACGCTATACGTACAAAGCCGACAAGTTTAAATCGTCCCTTTCTTACATAATGTAAACAATTACATACAAAAACATACATTACATAATATAGATAGTTTTCTGTTTGACGGTTAAATATAAACTAACGGATGTTTTTATTTACATATTTTTATGTTTAAATGTACTCTTAGTCTTATGGTATGTAGGTGACAGATTTAAACTCATTTGAAAGACTTAACTGAAGTTCAGGTAGCCTGTGCGGTGCCATATGTTAGATTGCAAATGGACTTTTGTACCAAGAAGTGGCCTCAATGCTAAATGTGTCCAAGTCCGTTATTTTTCGCAACGTAAAGCGTGATATAGAAATCGGTTCCTTGAAAAGAAATCGGGGACAAGGTAGGAAAGACGACCGATAGGTAAGTTATGCCCTCAGAAACAGGACCGCAACATGGACTGAGATTAGGAGTAGGTATAGGCTTCTGGAAGTACGAAATGTAAGAAAAAGATTGAAAGACCATACCGACTAGCAAAGGGCTCCCTTCACACCAGGCGCAATAGAGTGTTGGCTTTGCCCGAAACTACGTAAACTGGTCTGACGACGACTGGAAGTGAGTACATTTCATTGTTGAATCCAGATTTTGCCAGCAGCCAGACGACAGTTAAGGAAAGTGAATGTACGACCAGGTGGGCGATATGCACTGCAACATCGTTCCAAGAGTGGCTTATCGTGGAGGTTCCATAATGGCGGGGTGGTATATATTTGGGAGCATACAACACAGAATTACACGTGATAGGAAATGGGTCCGTAATAGCGGAGTGGTATGTAAGGGACATTTTAGAAGAAATTGTTGTGCCCTTCGTCTCAAGTATCGGCTCCAATTTCCTCTTATTGCTGGATAACGCCCGTCCCCACACTGCAAACAGGGATTCGGAGTATCATCGAGAGGCACAGGTGAGCACCCTAGTCTGGCCAGCTTGCTCCGCTGACTTTGTCCACCAGTATATGACGTCTGACAAGAAATTTCTTCGAATTCTGTAACGGTTTAAAGGTCAAGTCAACCTAACCTAACTAGATGTCATATTAAAAAAAGACTAAAGAATATCAACAAGCCTTCCTTCAGCTAAAGGTGCTTATCTAATTAATTTTTGATAGCAAGGGCTCAACCAAAACTTGTCCTTAAATTGTCTTGTTCTTTCTTTTAAAACTGTTGATTTTTTTTTTTACAGATTCTATAGAAGTGGAGTGCAGAAGTGTGTGCTTCGTCTTGACTATAAATATTCAATGCTTGGTTCAAGTTTCTACGAACAGCAAAATCCTTTTCAAATGCCTTCGATAACACCTAATCATCCGAAAGATCAATCTGCCCAATTATCCTTACTCAAATAGAATTGAAAACCTCCAACACGACGAGGTAGGCACTCATAATTGAATTTTTACAGAGCATTGCATTTGAATTCGCCATGAGTTAACACCAATGTCAAATGTCATGTCACATTAACCACACACACAAACACACCCGGCACACCTGTTTGTCTGCTTAACTGAACCAACCCAAAAAACACAGCAACAGCACATTACCAAATGAACAGACACTGAAATCTAATTTCACTAAATTCAATTGAATCTACCATTGAAATATCAAGTATGTATACGCATACGAGTATTTCAGGTTTTAATCATACGAGCCAATTGTTTTGTATTCAGGCACTCGTACGAGTATTATCGTGCTCTTTGCCACAGTGACGAAAGTATACAAATGTTGCCCTCTCCAGGCATCCGTACGTGTACTAATGTTCGAGCATTTGACAAGGACTACCAATTGGCAGGGATAATTCAATTTCAATTGTATAAAATTGGAATCGCATCACGCTTGAGTTGCAATTGAAATTGTATATACAACTCTGTATATGTAAATAAAAATCAATAGATCCCTTTGAAGCTCGTACACACCGACATATAGAAAAAGACAGCGAAAGGATTCTGAAATAAAAGCAAAGTGCACTCAATACGAACTAAAACACATCAATTATTCCATCACAGGTGTATGTTAACATGTATAAAGAATCTGTGAATTTGAAATGCAGAATATCCAGGATACAGCACACTGGTACCTACACGAGTAGGTTAGTGGAATCTACTTATCGAAGCTTGATGGTGGAAGAAACCAGGTCAATGGGAACTACAAGTACGAAGTACTTGTATTTTATCCAGAAGGGACGTGTATCATCTACTCGTATATCATTCCTGAAGTTGACTTCGGCTGAAAGGCATCAGGATCGGCATCAAAGACAATTTGAAAATCTATCAAGTGGATGAGAAAGAAACTGATTAGGTATCTGCCTACAAATAAACGGACTTATTTTAACTTTGGAGTCATCCATTTGATGGTAGTCTATTAGGAAATAGGAATACACAATCAACTGTAAATTTCAGTCAGCCTTCACTCTTAACAGCGAAGTGAAATGACGTGAAGTAAAAGTACGCGTTACTATTCAAATCGAGAGAAAAAGGAATTTTAATCCGTTTCAGGTATGTTGATTCAACTTGAAACCGATTTCTAAGAAAATTTGAAATTGCTTGACAGTAACAGACATCGCTTTGACAGTAACCACATAAAATGGCCGATCATTGGAACAATGTCACTAATTGTGATGAGGTAGTGAAATGAACTTAATGAGCCAGTAACGCGTAGCATTAGGCCAGAATTACACTTGTAAGTTTTACTTCCGTAAGTTACTTACGTAAGTAACTTCTGAAAAAATTACCAGTGTAAACGGCTTTGTAAGTAACTTACAGTAAATTTTCCCAACTTACGTAAGCTGTAAGTTGGGAGAAAATTTAAACGGTATAAACGCGTTCGCAATCACTTACGTAATTCTCACAGCTTACGCAGACAGCACCTGTGACTTTTCTGCTTACGAGAAATAGAATTTATTTCAAATTATTTAATTATTTCAAATTATTTTCGGTTGTCAGTTTTGTTATTTTTTCCGCGCAATATGGCTCCTAGAATTTGGACAAAATCAGAGATATTAAAAATTATCGAACATTTTGAAACAAATAGTGTTTTGTGGGATTACACATCCTGTGAATATAAAGATAGAAATAAAAGGAACAGTGCATTAAATGAAATCGCCAACATTTTCGATACTAGTGCAGAAGAAATAAATAGAAAAGTGCACAACTTAAAGGGCCAGTTTCTTCAAGAGTTAAAAAAAAATAAAAATGAAAAAAAGTGGCAGCGGGTCAAAGGATATTTATGTTCCTAACTGGTGTTATTTTGATGCGCAAACAAACTGTCAACACGTAATTTCCTCGTAAGATAGTGTAAATGGTTTCGTAAGTGCTTACGTAAGTTTTACTTACTTTTAACTTACGTAAGTGTTTCTTACCGTAAGTTCATCTATAGTGTAAACGCTCCTGTAAGTAACTTCTGTAAGAATTACGTAAGTCGTAAGTAAAACTTACAAGTGTAATCCTTGCCTTAGGGAAGCTAATACTATTTGTAATCACGTTGATTTTTGTTTCTCACATAAGCCGAGACTCTTTTAAAAAATATGTTTTGCACATCTTCAATGTATAACCTGGTTATATATGTATGTATGTTTCCTTATCCGAAGTTGTTATTTATATTTTCCTTTTCAATTGTCAACAATGAAATACTGTTCTGTAGTTTGTAGGATTATATTTAGTTGTATAAGTCTGCTTGATGAAATAAATAAATAAATAAATAAATAAATAAATAAATAAACAGGGGGCCAAAGAGAACTATGATACGATTTAATAAATTTGGCGTGCGGTAGAGATGCGACCAAAGGAGGTATATTGTCCCCTTTAATCTAGGAATCGTACAAAATTTTTAGAAATTTGATAATCCCTTTGACTGGAATGCTTTCGTAGTCTTCTTCCTTTAACCTTAAGCTGCGTAGGTGGGGTGCTGACAACACCCCAAGCCATTTTTTTCAAAAATATTGTACTTTGCGACTGACTAGACCCGTTGTCGGTACAGTTCTTGTACCTTCTTGTTGTTTTCTATTATACATATTCAGATGGTTTTGAAATAGTTTAGTTGCACAAGTAAGCCGCGACAGATTGTTCAAGCTGCAAGCGTGCTGTCAACACCCCACCTAACCAGTTGTTTAATTTTTTTTTAATTGGGTGAATTTGTGTATTTAATTTAAAAATGTCATTTGAAAAAGATCAGCAACGTATTCAGCGTTTATTGCAAGATATTAGTGAAGAGTGGTCGCCGCGCCCGCGGCCGTGGTGGTTAGTGCGTTGGACTACTACGCATGCTGCTCGTGTTCAATTCCAGCACGGGTCCAACACCTAAAAAAGTTTTTCACGGCTGCCACCTCTTTCCAATGTCTGACAAGCATCAAAGAGTATCATTTGTCACGATTTAGCTTCTCAACTCGTCGTTCGGAGTCGGCAAAAAACTGTAGGTCCCTTCTATTAGTGCAAAAATATAAGACGCACACACAAATGGTTGCGAGTAGCAGGCCCAGATTAACCCCGCGCTGTAGCGCCACTAAAGAAGAAGATAAGTGAGGATTCAAGTGAGAGCTGTACTTAATTGATACGGATGATGGCGAATTTATTAAAACAAAAAATCGTTTCAAAAAGTAATACCGAAAGCACTATTTTGGAAGGGACGACTAAAAATTCTCTCAAGGGTCTTAAGGTTAATTGTTTTAACATTGTTCTACCCCAGAATAATATAATAATGATAATTTGACCATAGAACCACTTAACAGAGGAAAGCTAAGCGTAATAAAGTGAAATCATGATGGGGTATTTTCAGCACCCCACCTACCTACTTACGTAACTATTACTCACCTACCATATCAAAGGTTAAAATGTATTTAGTATTTGAGTGTTTTGGTTATTCGTTTTGCTAGAGAATGGCATTCTTGGATCAGATGGTCCATAGTTTCTTTTATTTGTTGACTTGAATCTACAGGTGTCTGTGTTGCTGATTTTCATTGTGTGGAGGTGGCTGTTGCAGATTCAATGTCCCGTCAGTTCTGCGCAATTAATTTTTAAATTTCTTCTCTTTAGTTTTAGGGTTTTATTTCTTCTTTTTTGTCGTGCAACTACTATTTGGAGTTGGCTTGTTGTCCATTCTGTGATGACTTTATTAGTGTCTATTTTTGCGAAGCTTTAGTGATAGCCTGGTCCAATAACTGTTGGCCCTTATTTGGCCAGGATATAGGTCATTGAATAGCTAAAAGGCTTTCCAGATTCAAAAATAATACACATGGTTCAACAAAATGTGGTTTTTCTCTGTTTTCGTTTAAGCAGATTAGAGAAGTATCTAAGAAATCTTAAAGTAAAGTAAAGTTAAGAACAAAAATTGTTGTAACGGGTGATTCATTTAGAGATGCTTTTTCAGTAGGGACTTTATGACAGATCACGAGTGAGTCATGTAAAACTGTGATGGTATTTTCGTTTAGTATCTCGGAAAGACTTATCCCGGCACGTCTACAAATTATTCAGCTGCATTACGTTCAGTGCTCTACGAAGATTCTGTTTTGTGCGCTTAAAGCGACTTATGGGCTTATGGCCCATATAATCGGCATGCCGAACGCATAATTCGCTACCCCATCGGAAAATTTGAAACACAATTTCCATTATTCGATAATAATTCGCGACCAAAACGACGTACTGAAGAAAATATAGCGGCGGTAACTGAGAGTGTACCTGATGAAGGGATTTGGCGCCGTTCTTAACAGCTTGGCTTGTGGTATGCAACAACTTGGCGTGTTTTAAGCGTGGTACACACTATCCCTCAAAACTGAAAGTCTGTACAACTGACGAGGTGCAAACATTTTTGCTACTGACTGACGATCAGCAGTCATCTTTGTTTTAGCTCGATTGTGTGTACACCAATTTCGTAATTCAAGAAGCAACCAAAGGAAGAGAGGCTCGAAAAAAAACTACAAAAAAGATGATTTGACTGTCAAACAAAACCTTTAGTGTGCACGAGTTACGTGCTACACCAACACCCACTATATGCATATGTACAAACATACTTCTGTACATATTATACATGCATAACTAGCTCACCAGCAGCATCATCAAAAATATTGGAGATCGGGTCAACAAGTGGCGTTATATTTTAACGGTTCCTATTTGTTGTTTTCATTATGTTGAATGTAAAGCTATGAATAAGAGTCCAGTTGGTAATTAGTCTTTGTTTTGTCGTAACGTGTTGTGGATCTCTTGTCGTCTTTATGATTTGTCAATTTATATGTTCCTTAGAAATAAAGTGTATTACTATGTTTAGTGTTTAATGTATAAATAAAGAAACTTATAATAAAATATAATGTTGTTGTTCATTTGTTTAATCGGTCACAATAAGAAGAAATTATAACTCACGCGAGACTCTTCCTCAAAAATGACATCTGTTTTGGTTGTCAGTTTTGATCGATAATGTGTACCACGCTTTACGTAAGGATCTTGGAATAAAAGGATACAAAATTCAGCTCGTGCAAGAATTAAAGACGGTCGACCTTCCGAAATGTTACCGTTTCAGTCTTTGGGCTGTTGAAAGGCATGAAAAAGATTTCGACTAAAATTTTGATCAGCGATGAGGCCCATTTTTGGTTTAATGGCTACGACAATAAGTAGAATTGCTATATTTTGGATCGAGAGCAACCTAAAGAGGTTCAAGAGCTCCAATTTCATCCAGACAAAACAACGGTTTGGTGCGGCTTATAGGCTGGTAGAGTCATCGGTCCTTATTTCTTCGATTGCACTAGCTATCACGGCATGATAATGGACTATTTACTGCCTGAAATTGAAGCCCGTGATCTCAACGACTTTTGTTCCAATAAGACGGCGCTTCTTGCCACACAGCCCGTGAAACTATAGCTTGATACCAAAACAACTCGGTGAACAGTTAAAATTAATAACGCTTCGGACCGATGAATTGGCCGCCTAGATCATGTGATATCACACCTCTAGCCTTTTTTCTTTGTGGCTACGTAAAGTTCAAAGGCCACATGGATAAGCCGGCTACGATTGAGGAATTGGTAGCCAACATTACTCGCGTTATTCCCCAAATATCACTCGCAATGCTCGAACGCGTCATCGAAAATTAGAAATTCAGAATGGACCATATTAGCCACGGTTACGGCCAACATTTTATGGTTCTTTTGTATGATGGTAAAGATAATCCGATAACATTGAGATTTTTTTATTTTTCAAAAAAGTACCTCTAAATGAGTCACTCGTCGCTGCCTATCGATTAAGGTACGTTTTCCGGTCTTTATGAGTTATGCAACGGACATTTTACACTCTAACGTATTTTTTAAAATTCAAATGCGAATGTAAAACAAATCAAAAGTCAACTTTTGAAGAAAAAATTTTATTTGGTAAGTGGTTACATTTTAGTAACGAATTTCGGCCTCTTTATAATTTTATCAACGTTTGATCATAACTACATCTAGTCTTAGTAGTTAGTCTATTTCCACAACTACGCACAAAACAGCCCTGGAAAAATTTGGCATACCACTCGAAGACACAGCCGCTTACATTCCTGTTTGCGTTTTATTACCGTAACCCGCGTTTATGTCAAAAGTCGCCTTCGTCCTTAAATGAATTGTATTGTACTTCACTTCCAAGTTAGATAATCAAGCAGGCGACAATGACTTACTTAGAGTCCTTAAATTTTTATTTTTTTGTCTTTTTGAAGCGCGCCCTCCAAAAAAACATCTTATCTCAGACACTGCTTAACGGCGGCGAACGATGCGCTGCGCGGCCATCTACTTGAAAATAAAACATTTTATTATTATATTTACCTAGCTTTTCATTTTGAAAATGACGGACAAACGAAAAACAACGTCGTCGCCATGCCATTGCCATCATGGCGCAAATAATGAAAACAGAAAAACCCTCCATTTGGCCGTTGATGGCGGTAATTAAACTTTTATACACTTAAACGAGTTCACATTACTTAGCCGAACCCCATCCGTGGAGCGTAGAGTCGAGTCCTGGTTATAAATTGCACGAGATAAGCGGCATGAATTTCGGGGGAATTTTTTTTTTTTTAAATATGACTGAGCACCGTGGGTGGCACTTACGCCCCACCGAAAGAGCCTGTTCCGAGTTATTTATGATATAATTGTGTTATTCCTTGGGAATTAATCTAAATATTAACTGAGCTGAATTATGATAACAATACAGCGCGCGGGGATTATGCAAATCATGGGAAACGGACCGCATGGAATTCGATTAATATGGTATACTTAAAAATTTCAGCCTCCTGCTAAACTGAAAGCAACATCCTTATCCGAGGGCTTTGTTTGAAATCCACGTTCAAGGAATTACGAGTACGAGAATGGCCAGAGGCAATAGGACTATGCTAATAATTCAAATCCTGAATCCTGATACGATAACGAAATATTTTATTTATTTGATTGGAGCGATTGGAAATCAAAATCCATTAAAAGTGATTACCAATGGGTGGCATTAATAAACAATGTCCTGCCAACTATTCGCGTACGCGTTCTCTTTCCAGAAAGGACTTTGGCGTATCCTGTGTGAAAATTTGGGTTTCCTTGCCCCGACTTTTATCCGGTCAATAAAGTTTCGGCGAAATTATGTCGGCTCCATAATAATTACGTCCTGCGAGGTTTAATTTCCTTGTTTGTACAAGAGTATACACGCGGGTTGTTTGCTTAGGATATTTGAATATTACATGAGTGTACAGACAGAATGCTGTACAAAGAAAACATTGGATCTTGAGAATATCATTTTGGGGATGCCTTGTAATATTTCAAGTGCTTGTATTTGCTTACTTGCTGTACGAGGGATACTTATAAGCTGGAATGGATAAGAGAATATTGTGAAATGGGGCTTAAAACACTTATACATATCGTCCCTTATCACAGCGTCACTTCTGAAACGCAATTTTTTAAGTGAACTTAATTCAAATGTTGTATTTGTCAACTTTTGGATTAACGCCTGTCCTGGCCATCTTTCCAAGATTTATTTACGGCTACATAAATCATCCCAAGTTATGTGATGTCCTAAATCTATTCCATTTACAATAAAAAAAAAATTGTTTGTAAGTTTTCACTTACCGCTGATAATTTCGATCTGGCTTGGAGCCACCGAACATCTTTTGGAAATTGAATTTACAAAGTAAAATTTTAATACATCTTTTAATATTTTTTTTCCATTTATTTATTTTATCATAAACAGTTAACTAATTAAAAACTAAAATCCAAATTATCACATTACATTTTTATTAAATAACAAAACTAGTCACGTAGGACAAAACAATAAGGCAACTTCAATAAACTTCGGTTTCTTGTTTTCTTTTGATTTTGTTTTTTTTTTTGCAGTATTTTGTGGCGTATCCCTTTTCTTTAACTATTGCTCGGACTTATCTTGGCACAGAATCAACCAGCGTACGACAAGTGGCTGTTGGTATCGCGTACCAAGCTGCTTGGATCTTGCTCCAAAGTTCTTCTTTATTTCGTAATTTTTCTTCGCCGTGTGTTTTTTTCTATACAATCGTCCACAAGTTATCTAATGGATTCAGGTCCGAAGATTGGGAGGACCAGCTCATCAGATCAGTGTTATACTCCTGAATCCACCTTTTAACTCTAACCGCCGCGCCGCGCCGTTTGCATGGAGTCGTTGTCATGCATCAATTGCTACCTGAACGGCATTTCCCACTCTGCATATGGAATCATGACCTCTTCTAATATTTTAATGTACAGATTCTAGTTCAAGCTATCCTCGATCAAAAATATTGGATCCACACCATGCCAGGAAAAACACCCCTCTATGTTTGATCCTCTATGTTTGATCGTTTTGGTTGTATAAGGAGGCTTGTAGGCTGCGTTTTTTTGCTTCTTTTAAAGAAATGCTGATCTTCACGTCTTCTTCGCATAGTTCGGGAGCAGACTGACAGGTTTAACTCAAAATATTTTTGTTAAAATGTCGTTGCATTTTCATGTTTTTTTTTTGACAATTGCTGTGTCATTTAATTTCGTTTTTTAAAGCTCAAAAGTAGAGCCATCAACGATGAGCCAGAGCAGACTGACAAACCTTGCCGAAATGTTCATATCAAATGGAAATAATGAAAGGCTTTAGGAAATTGTTAGGGTCTCGTTTTTAAAGAATCTAATAAAACCATCCGCTAGATTATGGATTTTCGAAGTTCCCGAAAATTCCCTTTTGCGACTGCAGAAATACATACATACATATGCCTCTTATGTCATTTTAAAACTATAAGCTAGTCACACCAACTTGAATAAGCACGCACACATACTGGGACTAGTACACTTGTTCGAGCTGTGAATAGGAGGATGAAAGAATCCAGCACTTCCTCTGCGAATGTCCCAATAAGTCATAAATATCTGGAAATGTACTTCTTGTCAGGGACAACATCACTTAGATCCAACGCATTCATCCCGTCATAACAACTATTTTACCAATACTTCTTATCGATCCAACGTGTACTCTGCAACTCCCCCACCCTCGGAGAATAACGTCACTGTATATAGTTTAGGTACATCTTGGTAGACATAGCAGAGCTCAAAGATGTAAAGATCTTCTAAGATTCAACAAGAGCACAACTGGTTAACGAGTTAGTAAGAAGATGATTTACTCCCCAACTATATGACGGGATACACAATTGACCTTCGGGTCTCCGAGTGGAAATGATTGCTCGAACAATCATACACCCTTCCTAACATAAACTAAACCTACACTCCCCAAACCCTTTCTTTTTCAAAACAGTTTTCGAAGGAACCTGGTACTCGCGGTCTACGTGAAGAGCCAATATTTTCTCCTCATCCTCATCAACTAACCAAAAGGATTCAAGTTGATAACCTGCGATAATCTACGCCATTGATTAGAGCCTAATACCACGCTGTAGTTGAACGACATCTTAACTTTTGAAAAGTAGCCTTTTTGGTTACAATCATTGTTGGTCGGTAAACCACTTTAACCACTTCGAGCTTTGTTCTAGTCATTAAAAAGATAATAGTGAATATACATTGAAAATGACTCAAAAACCAAATATTTCTCCTTTTCCCAATTGCCATTAGCACCCGTAAAACGGTTCGCTGGGAAGGACTTCAACTGAACTGGGGCATAACAAAGTTTGATGATTTTTGAAATTAGAAATAGTAAAAACTCCTGTTAAATCTATTTTGAAACCCATTTCAAAAATAGGCTTTGCCCAAAGCCCAAAACCAAGTTCATAGCATCATCGCTTTTTTTCAGATATCCCCTCAGATCCGAAGGTTGTTCATTATGATTTCCTAAATTACAGTTACTTTATTATCTATATACAGTACATACAAACAAAAACTCAAGACTACCACTCAACGCTTCCCCAACTGAATTAATGAAGACCCACTCGCTGTGTCAATGAACACATCCTAGCATTGATTTAATGCTAAATAAGGAACTAGAGTCACCACCCAAGACTTGTTCGAATGTAAATACCACTCACGTCCATGTCAATTGGGGAAGTATCGCCAACTAAAACTCACATCTACGTATAGGTTCCTCTACCTACATTAAGAAAAAAAGCAAAAAAAAAAATTGACCAAGAAATATGAAATTCAATTCACATCCCAATCAATCTCATTTCAGATTCCATCTGCAATTAGTACAACAACAAACCGAAAGCATAAAAAAAGAACAAATTTTATTGTTAATGAACAATGAAATAGACTCCTGAAAATCTTACCTAAGCCAACATCATCCCCCGTCTGCTAATTTTCTTACAACCCAACCACCCAAAGCCCCACCCTCCTGAAGAGCTATTCACAATGCATAACAATGTGTATGTAAAACATGTTTGTGTTATCCCTGTGTTTTGTAGCAATCATTTACATAAGTAAATAAATTGAAATTTGTTTTGTAAATTTTCCATTTGGGACATGATAGCTGCGCGATCCGTTGTCCTTTGAATTTTTTTTTTTTTTTGGGTGTTTGGTGTCGGGCGGATGGGCGGGTGGTTGAACGGGCGACGTCGAAATTAAACAAACCGACGACCATCGAAAATTGTAGAATTGCTAAACATATTCTCTCCCCTCACCCCCCGTATGCTAGAGTAGCGAAGGTCCTTCGTCGTATAAATTAACAAAAATATTTTTTGATAAATATGCAAACATTCAAGGATTTTCGCCGAATGTACTCGAGCTGAATTTTAATTTTTATTGAACATCGTTTGTTGTTGCTGTGTTTAGTCGTCATTGTCCTGGCACAGGGGAATTATCTTAATTTTAAAAGATCTCTCTCCTCTCACATACATATGTATACGGTATACCCGTCGTCGTATATACCCACTTCTAATTCTAAGGACGAACAAATGGAAAACGACAACGAGAGCGGCAATAATAACATTTAAGCTACCTGCCTATTTAGTTTAATGGCTACAATTTAAGTTAATTACACTTACTTTACGTGCTTTTGTTGTTCTTGTGTTACATGTAAACGGATAACGGTGAGTCTGAGTAGCACTAAACTTGGTGTCAATGGAAGCTGTAGAGTGTGGCTGGCTGGCTGGCTCACATCCACCGTCGTCGTCGTCGCACACTTACGAGTTTCTAATTAGAATTGTCCTTTATGCATTTCTCTCAACTAAGCGAATAATTACGATTAAACTTTTCCCCGAGGTTAACTTTGCCTTTTGGTTAGTTTGGGTATAGGTGTGGGAAGAAGGTCCATTAGTGTGCAACTTCAAATCTGAGAGGATACCTGAGGTAGAGGAATTTTGTAAAGGCCAATTTAAGGTCAACAAATTACGGATTGACTTTAAGGGTTTTCGTTTCAAATACAACTTTAAGGGTTTGATTGAATATAGTTTATCTCAGTCTAGTCATCTCATCCTTAGTCACGCGCTGAATAAACGGATGATTTTCGCAACTAGTTCGGTCTTGGATATCAACTCTTTATACCTATTTTAGGTTTCTCTACGACAGTCACTCACTAGTATATGAATTTTCGCCACAGATAAGTCATAACTAAAATTGGATGAAAATAAGGCAAACTAAATGGCATCCGTGTGGCAACAGACAATCCAGCCCATTGGTCTTAACGTGTTTTCAAAGCAGTAGAAATAAACCCCCAATACTACCTAAGGAGCAGATACGAAAAAAAGGCTTAGTATTGTGAAGCTTTTCGTCATTGTCATATCCCCCCTTCTTTGGGTCATAGTCATTAACGAACTACTTGTGAAACTTAGATACATTGGAGTAAGAGCAATAGCATACGCGGACGATGTAGCGCTGCTCCCTACAGGTAAATTACCAACCATTATCAGTGAACTAATGCAGATCAGTGAAATAATGAGCCTTGAACACACTAATCGGTTGGACGAAACAATGTGGACTGGGGGTACACCCCCAGAAGACCGAACTAGTGCTGTTCACTAACAAAAGAGTTATACCACCCTTTGCGCTACCAACTATCGAGGGTACCCCCCTCACGCTGAGTGCGAAATACTTAGGCCTCATACTAGACAGAAAACTTAATTGGAAGTTGAACATTAAAGAAAGAATCAAAAAAGCATCAGTTGCCTTCTATACCTGCAGTAGATTCTTCGGAAAGAACTGGGGATGTAGACCACAAATTATATAGTGGACACGGCAATAGTCAGACCGATATTAACATATGGCATGCTGTCACCAAGGCCTGCAACCTTAAGGATATGACTAAAATACAAAGAATAGCATGCACTGGTACGACCAGCGCGATGAGAACAACACCAACAACAGGATTGGAAACAATTCTTAGCCTTCTGCCCTTAGACCTCTATATACAAGAGACTGTGGCCGGAGTACAGCAAAACAAGAACAAGAAAACTCCTACAGAAAGATAGGACATAGCTGTCGATGCTGATAGGCGTACTAACTGGCCACAATCTGCTAAGATACCACATGAAAAAACTACGCCTGAATGATGATGACATCTGCAGAGGGTATGGTGATGAAGAGGCTCATGAGGACACAGCCCTATTCCTCTGTCACTGCCCTGGCCTCTGCCAACTTAGAAACAAAATCTTGGGCAAATTCTTTTTCGAAGACATCGACGAGCTATCGGATGGATCACCATCGGTCATAGAAATTAATACCACGGGCGGGAAAACAACATGGGTATCATAATGGGCCTACATGAGCCTAAGTGTGATGAGGATGTTATCATTCTCATCAGGCCTTTTAACCTTACCTAACCTAACCTAGCATAACACTGGCAGATGGCTGAAGAAATTGATCGCACTAACAATGAATAGTGGTCGCCGTGGCCGTGGTGGTTAGTGCGTTGGACTACTGCGCATGCTGCCCGGGTTCAATCCCAGCAAAAACACCTAAAAGTTTTTTCATGGTGCCACCTCTTTCGAATGCCTGACAAACAATCAGAAAATATCGTTTCCCGTGAGAAGCTTCTCAACTCGCCGTTCGGAGTCGGCAAAAAACTGTAAGTCCCTTCCATTTCGTGGAAAAAATAACACGCAGACACAAATGGTTGCGAGAAGCTAGGCTTGGTTCTGTATAGGACTGCTGACGCCGTATATTTATTTAACTTATTTTTTGAACATTGAATAGTTAGAAACATCTGGAAAAAACTTCTTTGAATCATCAGCAATAACAAAACTTTCAATAGTACACAGCTCTCCAGTTATCCTGGACATCACCCATGGAGTTAGTTGAAACCTAAAATCGGAGTTTCCTATCACTGCGCCGGCCGATCTATCTGTCTCTCGTCCTTGTCCTTCATGTGCTAGCGCTGTATGTAACCATTAGAACGGTACCTTTTCATAACACCTTTAGCGTGTGTGAATCATAAAAAAATATAAAAAAATTAACATAACAGTAACTCTTGGCAGACGTGACTTATTCTTTGGAGAAGTTTCCCAGAACTGGAAGCCTAATTCTATAAGTTACATCCTACTACCATAAGTATATTAAGTGTTGCTTCGGATCCTCTTTGTCCTGATTTTATAATCACTTTAGGGCCCATAGGACTCTTCGTCCCTTTTCAGTCCCCCTTTGTCCATTACTATGTCATTGGAAACTACTGAACATCTAAATGATTGAAAAACCAATGAACCAATATTATTTGCAAAGATTGCAAATTGATTTAAAATCCCTTCAATCTGTCAAACTGCGCAATGCAGTAAAACAAAGAATCAGCCATTTGATAGTAACTCTCTAAATAAACATCTATGTATTACACTGCCAACAAAAGAAGAAAGCACTTGTATAGCCTTTTGTTTCACTCAAAAGAAAACAACCAAAATCCTTGTGTATTTCCTGCCGACAATGGCACCACGAGAAACCTAAATAAACAGCAATTCACATTTCGTCCAAATTCTTATCTAGAAAAGCCTTCATTCCATCAAAGCGTCATCAAACGTTATACGAATGTTTTTGTAATTGTACTCCTTCCCTATAGAGCGGCAAAATCATAAATATATCAGAATAAGAAGAAAACACTATTTCGCCATTTTGCCACGAAAAAAAAAAAAAAAAAATGGAAATAACAAGTCAGTCAGTCGGTCCATTAAACGAAGTCATTCATTTTCAAGCAAATAAGCAGAAAACACTCTGCCAAGAATTACTCTTGTAATCCGAAGCAGAAAGAGCACCCAAAGACGAAGGCACAAGCCCAAGCACAATGTCTATGTCTATCTTTCTGTGTCATCAAAAAATAGTTGGTTGTCGGCCAAATGGAGGTTTGATTCCCAACCTCTATTTGTGTAGAAATGTGCTCATTATTCTGCAATTTCAAAAGTTATTGTGAATGGAGATTGGAGTGCTTTAAGGAGAAGTCGTCCTCCTCTGTCTTTCTGGATAGTGCGGATGATGCCACCGCCAGGCCAGCCTGCGGTCATACGAACTTATTAAAACTACGGATAAGAATATTGTCTGTTGCCAAAAATGTTGTTAAACTAAAATGGTGGAGTGGTCGGTGTGGTGGGAGATCGGAGTTGTATCTCGGTTCATTATTTTATGAAGGCGAATTCATCTGTATCTTTTTTTTTCTCTATTTCATTTTGAATTTCCATTACTTTCGTGAAGAAGACAAACTTGATTTTAATTTAAATTTAATTTAAAACGTTTAAGTTAGAGAAACCTGTGACAGACAGATACGCACAATTTTATTTGAATTTGTTTTAATTTGAATGACAGATACTTATTAAACTCTTAGTTTACGTAAGCTGAAGAGGGTCGTTTGCAGTAAATGCAATTTCACCCAGAAGCGGTAAAGGTCCATTTAGGTCTGTAAGCGGTATCTTAGCCAGGTCATCTAGGCAGTCGAAGAACCGTGGTCCCATACAAGATAGGCGCCGCCGTTCTTGAAGAGCCGGGCAGTGGTATAGAAGGTGTCATTTGAAAGGAGGCCGTATCTTCTGGCCATGTTTCCTATTATACAGAGTCCGGTTATTACACCGACGAGTACATGGATTTTGCTTCTTCTCATAGAAAGTAGAAGGATAGTGTTCTTTTCTGGTCGACTGCGAGCCACAGGTCGCCGTTTATGGCATAATCGCTGAACTTTGAATTTACGGATGTGGGTCTAGTGTTTTCAGTGCGGCTTGGCTGTCCACGCAAATGGTGATTTTCGTTGCGGGTAATTTTCTTGCTAGGACAATTTGTGCTGCTTTCTTAATTACATATGTAAATCTCTGATTGGAAGACGCTGCAATATTCTGCTAGTCGGTAAGACTGGTTTATGCAAAGTTCTTCCGAGAAGACTATTGCTTCGGTATCTTTCTCTGTTTTTGAGCCGTCTGTAAAGATGGTGTTCCGATGAAGGTAGTGTCGGAGTTGTTCCAGATTTGTCTACTTGGAGACCTTCAAGTATCTGGTAAAATCAAGCTGAGGTTTCTCGTTATCTGTGCAGGGCATGAGTTGTTTTTATTTTTATAAAACTTTTTACAATGTATTTATAATACATTTGAGTGCAATATTTGATGTGAAGTGAGTTCTTTCATATGTATAACTGTCATAGTTTCTGTAAAGTTAGTAGGTTAGGTTAGGTTATAGATGGCTATTCACCTCACTTAGACCAAAGTATGTAAGTCCATTGTGTTGCCACTTGAACCGATTCTTATCGGAACTCCTGGAACCATTTTGAAAGTTGGATAAATTTCCATATTATATTGATATCCGTTTAGGAAAACACTTGCAGGTCTGGAAAAAAATATTTTTACAGAATCTTTTTTCGTAAGGAGGAGAGTGCTGGACAGCTGCACAGGAGGTGATAGGCAGATTCTTTCTAAAGTCATTTTCTGGTATTTTTATCAGTCATATGATGCGGATATTCTCGTTAAAATGACCACCGTCATATCAGTCCTAACATGACAACTGTCATTGATAATGAAAAGACATCAGTTGATTAGAACTGTCACTTACAGCTGAATAAGTTTACTAGAATTAGTAAAGCGATTACGATTACGGATGGCGTTTCAACTAAGTAGGTAAGCGTTCAGTTAAGCACACATAGTTATACAAAGACGACTTGAAGAAGGATATTGCCTTAGGCTATTTTCCATTGAAGAGAATTCAAAGAATTTAAGTCCATTCGCTCCACACTTTCTTACCACCTTAGGGCGATAAATTCCAACCTTTCTGTCTAGGTTGGTGTCGCTGTATTTCATTAGCCAAAATATGTGCGTAAGTGGAGATCTTTTGTTGAAACAGTTTTTGACATCTGACAACTTTGAAATTATAGCTACATTTTGCATCAGTCGTTGGTCGTACAACGGTAAAACGTTAGCCGACCTCAATAACAACTCTGTTTTGCTAAGTGAGTTTTAATTCAAAGTGTACGAATAGCCAGAATGAACGGGTTAAATGTTATAGATAACTAATTTAACGATTAAATGCAAATTTGACTAAAGATGTCAAGTTCGGTAAAATGCTTATAGTATTCCTTATAAGTTCATTATAAAATATCATCGCATTCAGATTTAAAATTAAGGTTTAACTATTTATGCAAGTTTTCCCTTTCACGAAGATTTCAGACAGAATTGCTGGACCAAGAAACAAGCTGGTGGCATCATTAGAACTTCTTTAAAAACGAGACTGGAAGATGCCAGCTAGCCATACTGCCCGCATAAGCAATCGAAATATCTAGGTATTGAAGAAAAAATTAACATATCTATCGCGGTTACAGTACAGCTACTGTTAAATTGTTACAAGTATTACATTTTAATTCGAAAACGTGAGATCCTTGTCCATAAAGTCTTTATAATTCAAAGGAAAAAATGTTTACAATTACATCAAATAAATTGATTAGTGAACTGTCGCAGCATCAACCCTTGCGTTAAAGGGCTAGTTATGTATGTGATTATTGTGCGATAAGTTTGCATGTTTTTTTTTTTTATCGACAGAATAATAAAAAAAGAAAACATTATTTCATAGACACGGTTAGAATTTGAACCGCTAACCTTACATCTACTCGTAACACCTGCATTCGTTGTTTTTACCACCTAACCACAGCCACCCGCAAAGCTATCGTTCAAAATTGAAATGCATTTAATTCGATCCTGAATAACATCACCGAATAGGAAATTAAATTTGATTCCAAAGCGTAAAATCAACAATGCAGTGAAATCTAATTTCCGTTTTTGTAATTGCAATTATCAAATAAATACATTTTGTAAAAGCAATAATGAAATTAGTTTCATACTTCTGCATGTTTTAAATACACACATACATATGACTGTATACAAACATCTGTATCTATTCTAATTAGAGGGGTTAAAAATGGATTTTAATTCTGTGAACACTGCGTCTCAAAATAAAGTTTAATGTGTAAAAGGTATAACCACATTAAATAACGCATGTTTCGCTTCCAATTTTTAAATATTAAGTTGAGTCATTTCTTGAATGGGAGAGAAATAAAACATAACTAAATTTTGACAACATTCAAATCCAGAGCTTTAAGATAATCAGGGCTTTGACAGAAAACGTCGCATTTTTCCATTTCAAAATATAGCCTCACCATTAATTTCGCAGCTGTATTTCTGTGAATGACCATGCAAAACTTAGGTGGAAGTCATATGTTAAAAAGAAGAGCGACGAGCTCAAAGTCAGTATTAGAGAAATGTATTGGCTACTCGGTAGACACTCTAAGTTAAGTATATACAACAAACTGCTTCTGTACAAGCAAGTTCTAAAACCTTCTTGGACATACGGTATATAACTTTGGGGATGTACCAAACCAAGCAACATGGCTCTACTGCAAACATTTCAAAATAAAACGCCAAGAGCAATCATGAAAGCTCCATGGTATATAAGGAATAGTGATACTCACAGAGACCTGGGAATTGCTACCGTGAGGGACGAAGTAACAAACTTTGCTCGCAATCTTCGCACTTACCTTCATGTTCATTGCAGTAATGAAATAATCCGTACTCTGGACGTGACAAACCTCGAGCGCCGGCTACAAAGAATGAGACCGTTCGACCTGGCGCAGTAACGAAAAACCGCATGTAATGACGGTATTAGTAGGTGTGTTTTTTCTGTATTTTTGAAGTTTGGAAATTTAACTTATGCTTTTATTGGATGGTGAGTGTTTTCTAACCGGGAAATCGCTCAGTCCTAAAGCAATAATCAACTATTTTAAAAATAAAGAAAATGGTACAAAACCTCACGGTAAGGACGTCCGGTAAAAGAGACCGCTCGAATTAAACGGCTAATTTTAAAGGCGGCATCCAATTCGATGGCTTCTGTATCGGAGATAAAGACATCCATTACAGTTGACCTGAGTAGATCAACTATTCATGATACAGGGCTGTAAACACCTTAAACATACAAAAAATCTCCGATAGCCGCCGTTCAGTGGCCAGCACAAAATGAACAGTTTAGAGTTTGAACGTGATCGAATGACTTGGACTTAAGAATGGCAAAAAATTATATTCAATGACGAAAAGATGTTTTCATGGATGGTCCTGGTGGACATCGTTGCTATTACCATGACTTAAGGAAGAAACCGATCATTTTAAGCCGAAGACAAATTAGGGGGGTCTCACTTATGATTTGGGGTGCGGTTTACATCAATGGCGTAAAAGTTCTAGTCATTCTCAATGGTCGCCAAGATTTCAAAAAGTACATCGACACCGCCGAAGACATGAGTAGATTTTTCTGCAGGATAATGCTGCTATTCAAACTTGGGCCGCGAAGTCCCCCGACTTGAACATTATCGAAAATCTCTGCGGATATTTATCTCGCAAAGTGTACTCAAACGGAAAGTAATCACCCCTATCGTGGAATCCAATGGGGGGAAAGATTCACTTTAATTTTAGCATCGGTATCGTTGAATCCGCCGAAGTGAATCATTCCCTTGTCGGTAAAGTGAATGAGTTTCACGGCATCGTGAAAAACGTTCGAATTGGATCCATCGATACAAATATGATATTTTTCATCCGCAGCTGAAACGTTGTGGATCTCATACTGTTGATTTGCTTACTTGATAACTTGATTAATAAACGATTTTACAACAAATTAAGAAATAAAAGTTTTGAAGTAAATAAAAGACTTATATTTGATTAATTTAGTGCTTTAGCACCGTAAATATGATTATTTTCCAACACCATACCATGTTGATGATTTCGCACAGAAAAAAATCATGGGCAAGCTGCTAGCTTCACTTTTGGAGAATTTGAAAATGAGTTCCGAGCTAGATCCATTTGCCCCATAGTATGAAAAAGTCAATTTATTTAGTTGAACATCATCAATCAATATAATTAAATTGCTAGCGCAAGAGCTTGTGATTCCTCCTGAGAGTTTATTTCTGCACCGATTTCAATGATTCTAACACTGATCGAAAACTTATCAACGGAACTTTGTTCATCAGTATAAACAATTTCGAAAATGTGGATATGAGTAAAGTCACTACGAGAAAACATTCACCCCAATTATGCAAGTCGTATTTGAGAGTCACATACGAACATAGTCGTATTTTGTTATTATGGAAGTCGTGTCACTACGAACATACTCGTACGCTAATGACTTTTCAGCTGTCAACAGAATCGGATGCCATCGCATACAACTTTCGGCTGATATTAGCTATTATGCAAGTCGTATTTAGTCGTATTTTGAACGTTTTTAGTGGTATTTTCTTCGGCTGCGATTTCTTAAGTGACTCTATACGAAATTCAACGAACATGAAAAATAAACAATTGTATACTCTTGAATGGAAACGATTTAATGTTTTTCGAAGTTATTTTACTACTTAAATTACTTTAACTTTCTAAAAAACTTAAAAACAGCAACCAATTCGAAGCTTTGGTATATGCTACGGAGATTAATGTCGGCATCGCAAGTGACAGATGTGTGCTGCACGTTCATCTAAAAGATGAACAAATGGTCAACAGAATAGTTTTATTAAAATGCAATGGTCAATTATTTTTTTAGCTAGAAAATTGTAATTTAAATATCGGAAAATACATCCATATATACATACATACATACACAATGAATTTGGCACTTATTGCGTTTCAACTATCTCTTAACAATCTGTGAATATAATTCCTTTTAAGGATGTTCCTTCATGTGCTCATTAAAGAATAAATCTATTGAGTTTGTGGTGACATCTTTCGGGAGCAGTTGTAATAGAACATCTCCTGGACCTCGCCGGCAAGGAGATGTCTTATTACAACTGCTCCCGAAAGATGTCACCACAAACTCAATAGATTTATTCTTAAATGAGCACATGAAGGAATATCCTTAAAAGGAATTATATTCACAGATTGTTAAGAGATAGTTGAAACGCAATAAGTGCCAAATTCATTGTGAATGTATGTATGTAGTATATATGGATGTATTTTCCGAAATTTAAGTTACAATTTTCTAACTAAAAAAATAATTGACCATTGCAGTTTAATAAAACTATTCTGTTGACAACCATTTGTCCATCTTTTAGATGAACGTGCAGCACACATCTGTCTTTTGCGATGTCGACATTACTCTCCGTAGCATATACCAAAGCTTCGAATTGGTTGCTGTTTTTAAGTTTTTTAGAAAGTAAAAGTAATTTAAGTAGTAAAATAACTTCGAAGAACATTAAATCGTTTCCATTCAAGAGTATATAATTGTTTATTTTTCATGTTTGTCGAATTTCGTATAGAGTCACTTAAGAAATCGCAGCCGAAGAAAATACCACTAAAAACGTTCAAAATACGACTAAATACGACTTGCATAATAGCTGATATAAGCCGAAAGTCGTATGCGATGGCATGCGATTCTGTTGACAGCTGAAAAGTCATTAGCGTACGAGTATGTTCGTAGTGATACGACTTCCATAATAGCAAAATACGACTATGTTCGTATGTGACTCTCAAATACGACTTGCATAATTGGGGTGATTACCTATAGGTACTTACGTTCTTTTTTTCATTCGTTAACCGCAAACGGTTGTAGGGTTTCTATATGCGAGATTTCTCGCACTGGTCTACTAGTTTTTATTAAACCTACAAGATTAAAAGGTTTTTAAATAAATTTAAAGTACAAACACGTCTTATCTGGTAGCTCCCCATTATATCCTACTGCTCCTCCCACGCATGCGTATATTTTTCATTCTGAAGATAATTCTTGTTATTTATCTAACGAATCCAGAAATAGATCTGTGCTATCCATTTTATTATTTTTTTATATAATAGTTTTTTTCTTTATTGCAAGAACCAAAAGAATTCCAAAATATTCTCAGCAAATTCTCTTTGCTGATGTCATAAACTCTGCTTGCCAGAGACATTTTCTTTTCGACATTCACGTCGGTAAGGAAACTTCTAAAGCTAAAGTGAAAGTGAATCGAAACCGCAAACGGTTGTAGGGTTTCTATATGCGAGATTTCTCGCACTGGTCTACTAGTTTTTATTAAACCTACAAGATTAAAAGGTTTTTAAATAAATTTAAAGTACAAACACGTCTTATCTGGTAGCTCCCCATTATATCCTACTGCTCCTCCCACGCATGCGTATATTTTTCATTCTGAAGATAATTCTTGTTATTTATCTAACGAATCCAGAAATAGATCTGTGCTATCCATTTTATTATTTTTTTATATAATAGTTTTTTTCTTTATTGCAAGAACCAAAAGAATTCCAAAATATTCTCAGCAAATTCTCTTTGCTGATGTCATAAACTCTGCTTGCCAGAGACATTTTCTTTTCGACATTCACGTCGGTAAGGAAACTTCTAAAGCTAAAGTGAAAGTGAATCGAAGAAGTGAAGGGAATCTCCGATCCGGCAGATTCCAACGATAGGGGTGAATATAACAACAGTTAAGGAGTTAGAAGAGGCCATGAAGATATCTTGGGGTCAAATTCCTAAAAGTTATATAAACAAAAACCTTGCGAAAGGAAGGAATCCGTCGGATCTGAGGTTCACTACACTAGTTCGATCCACGTGAACTTGTTGATTATAAATATTACTGAATCCGCCCGTTGCATTGTTTTACCGGCACGTGCGTCGGTTTATTCTTTCGAAAATGGCTGTTTTGCATTTGTTGACAGTGCAAATATTTGTTATTTGCAAGAAAATTAGTAAAATTAACGAAAATGGATACTGTGGCTCTTTTTTGACGAGATGAGGAGCCAAACGCGAATGAAGCGGTACACATACACCTACGAGATTAAACGCGAGAACTTTTGGAGTCCAACTTACTTGTTCTTTATTTTATAAACAAAGTATGGTCAATTTTGAGTAACCTGATCTTACAAATATGAACAAATTACCTGTTGAGGCTTTATTTTGAGATACACAGTATCTATGTTATGTATGTAGATTAGCATGACAATATTGTGCGAATAATTTAAACATTTTTTATGGTAAAAAAAGTGTTCCGAAAAGAAGAAAATACATATGAACCTTGGCCCATGAACACTCCATTTTTTCGTTGCATTTTACGTACTAGTTTTTCAATTGTATTAAAACATTTTAGAATCTTAAAATACGCGAACATACATATATATATATATGTAGGTACATGTATTACGTAGCGAAACCAAGAAAAAACGCTTACAGCTATAACCTAAGCGGCGCGTGGTAATACTTAAAGGATTTTTGTGTCTTTGAATAATAATTTTCAAATAAAACATGATTAATTATTTATTATGGAATATGTAATCGGCTTAATGGCTGCCTCTGGACGTGCTGCATAAATTGGGTTTTTATTAAAATGATATTCATATACCTATGTACCTACTCGTATACATAATTCCAGTAAAATTTGTTTAGTATCTTCTCGAATGTCTACCTTACGATGAAGGCTATTGAATTACTGTTGGGTTACTGGGCAAACGGCAAACCTATTCCATTAAATCGTTTCGAGGAAAAAAGGGCGAATTCGTAAACGCAAGACTTGCAAAGCAAAACATCTGCAAAGCAAATGTTGCAAAGCAGTTGCAACGTCAAAAGCATATGCTTGCCTTATACAAAAGCAAATGCAGAGTGAAATGACAGCTGCGCAGATGCTCTTGCTTTTGCGCAAACTACTACGTTTTAGAACTCTTTGCTTTGCAGTAAATTTTGCTTATGCGTCTGCGAACCTCCTGCTTTGCATATATTGCGCAATATATGCGTTTACGAATGCGGCCAAAGTCTGGCTATAAAGTCAGGTGAAGGAGCCGCATCTCTAGCGGAAGGAAACCACGGAATAAAATTGACAATCCCATTTTTCCTTAAGCACCTAGACAACGAGAACGATGTTTGCCTGCTCTCACATAGGGTAATGGACCAACATACACATATTATGTACATCTAATGACCCACAGCCACAATTTGGAAGCTGAAGCAAGCCAAGTCAGGCTTAAGATAAATACAGGATAAACGGAAGCCCTAAATATTTCCAACTCTAACCCTCAACTCAACAAGTCGAGAAAGTGAAAAGTTTCCTAAGGTTTAGGCTAAATGTGGCTCTGGACTGGATGCCGGCAGTAGAATTGGGAAAGCTAAGGCTGCGTTCGGAATGCTATCAAAAATATGGAAAAACAATGTTTTCAGCACAAAAACAAAGCTGAGACTGTTCCGCTCTAACGTAGAATCGGTACGACTGTTTGGTTGCAGTACATGAAAGGTGACCACCTTTGACACGCAAGCTGCAAACTTTCGTAAATAGGATCTTGGGGATTTTCTAGCCGGTATATCACAGAACGGACCAAAAACCTAAAAGCATCAGTACTCCTAGTAAAGAGGAGAAAGCGGCCGGACGCTGGCTGAGGGGTATTCAGAGCTCTCGCACTCTCGGTGACGCCAACCTCCCCCCGAACTGTTTATAGCTTAACTAGGTACTCACATTCGAATGTCACCAGACACCCTGTTTCTCATTGCAAAATGAAATCCTATCCGCAATCCTGAAAAAAAAGTTGAAATCTTTGTGCCTAAAAGCCGCGACACTGCTTTAGTTCCATTTCCTTAGTTCCGGTACTGAATCGATTCTTTCCTTAATAAAGAAGAGCTCAACCACACCGAAAAAACTTCTAAGATGCTAGGTGAAACGATTAATCTACATAAATAAAACAACACCAACTTTTCTTTAAGCTCCATTTATTTTAATTTATTTGTAGAGTTTATCAGTATTAGGTAATAAGTAAATAGCATTAAAAAAAAACTTGCGGAAATAATTTATGTTGACTGGTCAAGCAAGAAAACAGCATTTCTTGCGGACAATAACTTACGTAATTGTGCGTGATCAATTACAAACGGTAAGCTTGTCGCATCTGCAAGTCAAAATATGTATCGTTATCGATGGAAGCACTCATGCTGGTATAGAAATTGATGAATTCCTCTCTTGTAATCTATCAAGGAAAAAATAGAAGAAAATAATGTAACAATCCTCCGAAATTTGAAGACTTTAAATAATTTACAGATCCATTGTTGTCTCCAGTGGGTCCTTGGAAATTTTCAAGGAATTCTTTCCAAATTTCAGGTTCGGTCATCTCACCACTCTCGTACTTTGGATGGACTTTCACGGAGTAAACATGCTTCAGATCAGCAATCGAGATGACTCCTTTTTGAGCTGAATCAATTTTATCGAAAGCCTTGTCAATGATCTCCAAACGACTCCTATGGATGGGTGGCTATAAAAGAACAATGAACAAATAACAGAAATAATATTGTATTATGGTAACGTACTCGTAGCTTCTCGATAAATTCGGACACAAGTATGACTCCGCTACCATCAGAGTCGAAACTGGAATGAAAAATTTAAATTATTTAAAAAAAAAAAAAAAAATTTGAGGTAAAGGGAATAACATTTGAATACAGTCGAAATAACTTATACGGGTAAAATTCGAAAATCTAAATACAGCCAACTTCCCCTAATTCAAAGTCCCTCTAACTCAAATTTTTCTATTACTTGATTTTTTTTCGAAAACATTGTGGCATGCCCTAACAAAATACAAACATACATGCAAAAAGAAATGTTCTCAAATCCCCTTTACTCGAGGAATTGTTTGTGGCTTATGGCGATTCGATTTAGGGGAAGTTGACTGTATCACTTTTGACACTCAATAACCTTATAAACCGAGACTTTAATGAAAATATTATATGTACATTATAATAAATGATGTTGTGTAAAGGCTACCATAAGCGGACACTCATGGTCCCCTAACTTTGTCCAGTTAAAAGAAAAGGGTTTCTTTAACAAAAACATTAATCACTTCCATTTTTCCTTTCATACCTACATACCTACCTGTAAGCATATCAATTTTAAAATAACTGCAACCTCTTTAAATCAACTGCGATTATATTTTTTGTCACGAATACACTCTGGATAATGAAAAAAAGAACAAAATCGGTCGGTTCTTAGACAGCAACAACATCAACAGGAACAACATCGGACGATGGGAAGTTCCATGTCCGACCGCTGCCCACGCAAAACAATTAACCACTGTTATCAAGATACTTTCACTTTGCACTGCTAACTAAAAGCGTGCAGTCGTACCGCAGCAACATACAGTCCACTTGACTAGAATACATCACATTTAACACACATTCATATTGCATATCTATTTAATTTAGTATACATTCCATTTATATTTCATTTGCTTATCTAATAAAAGAGTAGTTATCGAATATAGTGAATATCTCTGCGGTGCTGATCAGGCACAAGATCTCAGCTAATAATGCCAGCAACCTGGACGTTGAATAACTTTTCTTATTCAAACATAAATGCATTCTCTGTCTACAGGTACCTACAGGGTGTTCTTTTATTATTTTATCCAAGATTTTTACACCTTGAAGTAAAATCGCCACATCAGCTTCAGCATCAGCAAGTCTTCAGATCACTGGCGTCATGTTCGTGGCACCCATTAATAAATTCCTTAAAATCTTTAAGAACTGGCCGATGCAGCCACTAAGAAGCAATATAGGCACGTGGTGTTTAAGGAATCATTCTGCTTATTATGTTTGAGTGAAAGATCGAGGTAATAAGAACTTGTGTCGACTAGATTAAATTGTTTGCATTATGTAACGTTATCATTATCATTATCATATTCGTACGTACCTATACATACGTATGTCTTATGACTATTCATATGTACGGTACATGACTTTACTTCTGCACTAAAAGGACGCCCACAATGAGTCTACAAAAATTCCCCTATACTAAATGCGAAACATGTGCCTAAGAACATTTTTGTTTCTGCTTCTTTAATTAGCTTTGAATAAAACGAATACATAAAGAACACCACTCCACAGACTGAGTGGAGTCCAAAGAGAATTTAATTATAACAAGTGACCTTGTCTGACGTGTAAAATTAAACATTCAGTCTCATATTGCCATAGAAGCAGACTTTTTTCCCTCTTTATGAAGTTCAAAAGGATAAGGGATTAGAAGAAAAAATACTCATACTCTATTGAAAAGGCAACAAAACACACAATACACGAACACGATATCGTGTGGATGTTACGCAACAACCAACAACTAAGTTTTTAGCGGGAAGAAAATTAAAAACATGGCATGCGATGTTATTTCAATGTTTCGGCTTTATATGTATTTCCCCTGATGGCGGTAGATCGCTATTAGGTCTGTTTGGTATCTTTTTTGGCACACGGAATTGAGATCTGTCAAATCGTAGAGTCCTCTCAAAGAGAGAGAAATCCTCTCAAAGACAGAAAACTTGAACAAAACCTATCAATTTGTTTTTGTTTTCCACTAACAATGAAGATTATGACATTTCATAAACTGGCTCGTTTGACAGAGTTGACTCGGCCCACCCCGAGGAATAGGTCTTGCAGAAAATACAACGCAAGCTGAGAGCCGAATGAGAGTAAAAAAATGGAGAGCCATGAAACTGTCATGATCCTAGGTAGTTTACATAGAACTTTCGAAAACTAGCGTGTTACCAAACAGACCTATTATGTACTCTTGTGTTCCACAAAAGTTGTCAGTATACCTGTTCTTCTTTTAGGCTCTCACTGGAATACCGTAGTATGCATGACAAATCGCCGCAAATCGAAGAGCACTACCCGTAGGGTTATTATCTGCTGATTTAAAAAAACACAATTTATTGAACGAAACGAAGATAATTGTGTACAAAGTGCACACCACCCCGATACTGATGAAATGATAATGTATGATGTAAAGTACATTTTTTCGAGTATTTTGATGTACCTCTCAATATCGAGAATTACTTGCCCGCGCCGCTGGTCCGCGTTGATTGCTGGAGCCTTTTCAGTCAAAATTCATTCCATCGCGTTCGAAATTAATTTGTTCTTACCATTGACAGTTGATAGATTATGTGTGGCCAAAAAGCATAACAGTAAAAATATTTAGTTTTCTCACGATATACCATACATACATAATCACACTTACTAAATTAATGGGCACATCTGAACACAGTGTAAGTTTTTACACATCTGCTACGAAATACGAACGCTAGTGTTTATGTCTGAGCCAACGCAAGTTCTCTGTTCCGCTCCAATTGAACCAAACTTCAAGTCTCTTCACTCATCAAACAATTATTTACATATTCACCCTTATTCCGTAAGGCGTTTTAATAAATCACGATAGGAGACTTCGGTGACAGGCCAATGTATGGCAAAATCTACATATTACATTGAAACCCGGTTAAAAATGGGCAAAGTGCAAAACCGCATAGCATCATCTGGTTTTAATCTCATTATCAAGTAATATAATCCCCTTTTAAGTACACATCGACTAACTACATTCCCCGTTTAGTAATCATTGCTACCCCTTTTAAATACCCTTTTTAATAAAGCAGTAGAATCGAAACAAAACAAAAGGTAATAAATTAAATCTAGTACATAACGAGTGTAGCTCTTAAGACTTTGAAGTTTTCTCTTGGCTGTCACTTTTCGATTGTTGGTTGTGAAGATCTTTCGGTTTTCGCAGACTTGTCTTATTCGTGGATAAGTACCTCTGAGTAGGTAAGCGGGTTTTCGTATCTACATATCCCGAATAAGTACCTCACGATATTGGACAATTCTTCTAATGCACTTGTCCGGGTTTAACTGCATTACAAAAATTTATATTCTACAGTGGATTTCAAAATTTACCCTTTCCACAAATTACTCAGATTCCCTCGAATCAAAAATTTGATCGACTTTTTCATATCTACAATTAACTAACATCTTTTCTTTACGAACCTGTCAAACATTTCTTTGGCCTCTTCATCTGTACAATTCAAGCCGGAATCATGAATTCCAGTTAAGAATTCTTCAAAGTTTAAAGCTTTGCTGCCATCTTCATCCATTTTGCGGAAAACTCTATGAAGTAAAAAAAAAAAGAAACAAATCCATTAAAATAAGTCTTGTATGAAAAGCTTTCTTATAAAATCTAGAAATATATATTTTTTTGTTTTTAAATTATAAATGATGCCATACCTTGCCACTTCTAAAATTCCAGTTGAACCCCGAGAGAAGCAAAGCAACCTCAACTTCTCGATGGGATCTTTCTCTATACCATCAGACAGTGCTCGTTGCGATTGATGGATGAGATTGGATTCCTTTGAAAAGAAGTCATGAACATGATGAGCCATCTGAAATAGTATAACGAACAATTTTTAACTTTTTCAAGGTTAATCTTGTTATAAAAGAACATAAAATAAGAAATAGCCCATCGCCATCTTTATGGATTGAACGAGTCCACTCCACACCGTATCTCAACCGTAATACAAAGCATACAACCAAACATACACATCTTCTAAACGAATTGAATAATTGATGAATAGCCACGTAATCAAACAAATTATGAAATATTTATTGGGAAATAAATTTCTTCGTCGGGATTTCTTTTACTTCCACGTCCACCAAGAGTAAATAGATTCAATCTGGCAAAGAGTGGCAAAAGGATACACATTAACACATTCATAGGAGGGGGTCAGCCTACAGAACATGTGTTGAATTATTGAGCTGCAACGATGTTGTATGTTCCATTAGGAATTTATTAGTCGGAGATTGATTGAATATCAAAATCAAAATCTCAATCGTATTTCATTTTGACACGCGAAGATAAATTTTGATATATGAAGTTAGAATATTGGAAAGAGATCAAGAACATTTATGTATGTATGTACATAATATCGAACAACAGTAGAGCCCCTCCCTTTTCACCTAGAAAAAAGACGAGTTTATCACCCATATTACGGTTAGCGAATCAAACGTTCGACTCGAGTCACTGTCGAGGTAATACGGTTGGCGAACGTTTACATTCAACTAAAAAGTCACAATCTGCCTGAACTTTGACGTTTGAGGCGGATGAAATCTCAGTGAGTCGCTAACCGTAATACGAAATCGTCTTATTCGCCAACTTTTTCGTTCGGCTCACTAACCGTAATAGGGGTGTATATTCCACGTTAACTTTTTTCTATGTATTTATTGATTTCTCCAATTGTGAATTGCGTTTTGATTATACTGTTTTTGCACGATACCTTCTAGGGCGACAATCGACAATCTGAACAGGCATATACTCGTATTATCGTGATGTCATTTATCATGCAATTATATCTAGAACTGTACATACTGTTCCAACAAAATTGTCAGTATATGCCTTATGGGGGAGCATTTTTTTTTTAACACTGGTGCTTGTAGTGTACATGTCTTCACGGTACTTAGTTAGAACAATTTTCACTGAAATAACACAGGTTTTGTTTTTGCTATTTTCAGATTCGCATTCCTCCCATCAAGTAGAATGATCGTCTGTCTGGCTGTGATCAACCCTCGCTGTGTGTATAGAAAATTTGAATATCAAAAAAGTGTTATCTTATAATAAGTCAAAACAAATCATTGCAGCTTTTTCTGTATTTTTGTCAAAGAGCTTTGGTATTTTGTGCTTATAGAAACAATTTATGCGTGAGGGTGTTGCCGTTTGGTTTTTTTTTTCCCATTTTCTTGTTTTTCTGGGGAAAAAACAGTTAAAATGCACTTCAACAATTTTTCGCCTTTTGCGCTTCATAATGAACGTTTATTCGCGCGCGATAAACGTTGCGTGCGTAAACGAAAAATGCTTTTTTGGTTTTAAACTTAAAATAATCGTTTCCGATATATGTACATACTTATGTATAACATTGATCATCAAAATACTCGAAAAAATGGCCTCTACAACATACTTAAATATCCACAGGTGGTGTCGACTTTGTATACAAGTATCTTTTTTTTCAACAGATTGTGTTTTTCTTGTCAATCAGCAGATGTTAGCGATAAGCTCTCCGATTTGCGGCCATTTGTCATGCATACTACGCAGCGTTGCCACTTTAGAATTTTTTCGCACTAGATTGTCTAAAAACAGTGCAGTAAATTGAATTTTTTCCCAGTAGAATTTTGTTTTAATGGAAAACAAGGTAGTCGACTCCGCTTATCAACTACGATTAACTGAAAAAACCCGGTTAGCTGAAAAAAATTATTACGTCCGAAATTTAGGAATTATACTAATTCAGCTTCGCACAAGTGAAATAAAATTGGTGGGAAATTGTCAATTCAGGTTAGCGGAGTCGACTGTACATATTTTAACACAAATTGACTTGTATTTCTGTTTCTATGTACATATTTTGTTATTTTTTATTTTTGGTTCATTTAAGCTTTTATTTCCCGCAACCGCAGCGTCATTTATGCTTTTTAAATATGTATTTGTAGAAAATAAGAAACTTTGAAATACATACACCAACCAAGACCGATACTCTTCTCTTGCCAATATAAAAGCTAGTTATGTACTTCGAAATAAATTACTTATGAATTTTTGCTGGGTCCAGCAGTTAATATCATTGTCTAATGTTTTTTGGAAGAAATAAATAGAATTAACAGTACGGTAAAGTCAACTTGGTAATATGCAGTGGTAGCCGTCAGCCAATGTTATTGCAAAATGTGGATGGGTTCGTTTATGGATAGAACTAGTGACTGCGTTCAGAAACTCAACTGTTTCGAAAGTTTTGTTCTTATGTTTTGCGCGAAAAGACTTAAATGTTCCCAATCTTGAAGTCCACACAAGCATACTACAAAAACTGCAGTAGATTCAAATTTCGAATTAAATGCAGTAGATCTACTGCAATTGCAGCAAACTGGCAACGCTGGCTACGGTTACCCAGTAGGAGCTTTAAAGAGGGGCATGTTTATGCAAGTTATTGCAACAAGACTGAGAGACAAACGTCCTCTCTTTACTGTACTGACAGTTGAGTTGAAACAGAGTATAGAACTTATGTTGGCTTAATCGAATTTTAGTAATTGTACGAACACGAAGGAGTTTTATGTTACGAACATAGTTTATTTTTCTACAGTGATAAGTTTCGTCAGTTGTTTGTGCAATTTTCAATACGCAAAAACTTATTAATTAATTTTGAGTCCACAACGTAGTTTCCAACAAATTTTACAGATAGCTAGGGTGCCGGGTGCACTTTGTTATTTTGATTACGATTCATTTACATTTATTAGTACAGAACCGAAAAGATTAGATAAGTATTCGAAATCAAACGTAATGAAATGAGGAGGTGCAGCCGACGACGCTACGTCACATATATTCCCTGGGATACGAAGTTAGGATTTACATGAAGACTGTTTTCACTTGTATGTTTTAAATTGCCATTAGAGCAAAAGATGAGGTGGAAGAACTGCAGTCCTACAGTGAGTTACAATCTCGGCGACTCGTTTTTCTTAATTCTTATTCGCTATCTGTATTTGTTTAATTTGTTTTCTTTTCTGTACAGGAAGCAACATAATGACTTTCTTCGAAACCGAAAAAACAACCCTGTGATCAATTTCTGTCGAATCCAAATCCGCTTGGTGTGCTGGTTGTCGCATTTTTTTCGAATTAATCCTTTGTAATTCCGTTCGTTTTTAATCCGGTCAGAATTGATCACAGGGGTGATAGAGATAGTGCAAGTCGCCTTTTAAATAGGCAACACACTATAATTTTTTAATGACATTCCTAGACTGTCATTTCTCATCATTTCATTTTAGGCTACACACTATTATTCCAGGAATGACAACTTTTGCCTACATTTTACCATAAATGCATAATTCTGTTATTCCAGCAAAAAATAAATAAAACATTTCAACACTCATCATTCTTGTCTTCATTTTTCATTCCAAGCTTACACACAGTAATTTTTACATCATTCCAGTAAGAATGACATTTCAAAAAAAATAGTGTGTAGCTAACTTTACAGGCTGTAAATGAAACGAAATATAATCGAAAAGAAAAAACAAAAAAATATTTATAATCTTAAAAAAAATACAAAAATTCTGGAGACCCTGGCGCAAAGGTTTGAGAATGCAATTTTGTAGATCTCGGTGAAATAAGCATAAAATATAGAGTAAACAAAAATAGATTAATCGCTTAGTTTGGGAGATATCGAGGTTTAAAAATTAATTTTTTCCTATGGAAATCGCATTGAAATTAATCATTTTTGCTCCGGTACAAACAAAAGTGTTGCATACATCTGGGGGCAGAACTAGAAGCAATCGCTTTTTAACAATTAAAGTAAAGAAATTTTATAAAATTTTAATTTTTGAGTATCAAGACTTTGAAAAAAATAAAACTTAAAAAATCGCGCGATTTTGCGCCAGAGTAATCGTAATCACGCCCTAAAAACTAAAACTATTAAAAAAATTGTTTTTTAAGAATCGATTTTTTTAGTTTTATTTTTACAAAGTCTGATCCTCAAAACCTAAGATTTTATAAATGTCTTTACTCAAATTTTTAAACCTCGATATCTTCTAAACTAAGCGATAAATCAATATTTTTTACTGTCATTGTCAAACCTTTGCGCCACAGTTATCGTAATAGTCCCCTCACATTACTAAAGAAAACATGCATTTTTAAAAGTTAGATTTAAAAAAAATTGTAAAAAAATGTCCTCTCCAAAATGTTTACAGAGTATACGTTAGAATATATCATTTTAAGTAAAAAAAAGTCCATTTCCTATATTGGAAACCTCAGCCAAAAATACTAAAATATGTACATTATGTACATGTACATAATGTATTATATTTTTCAGTGTCCGATGAATTTTGACAACCACTGTTGTCAATGCAAAAAAAACACTGGACCTTTGGGTTCATGCGCAAAAATTACGATTTTTAAGCACTACTGTTGCTGTGCTAATACATTATTTACATATGCACATATGTATATGTATCATGTATGTACGTACATATGTACATAACATACATTATGTACATTGTTACATAGCAATCTGAATTTTCGTTGAATGATACATAACTATCCAAGTTTCAATTAGAAAAGAAATGTCTCCTTCAGAAATTATATCCTGTTAAACTTTGGAATCTTATTTTGTACAACTTACAATATATGAACACACTCCTTTCTAACAAAATTATATTACAATTCGCATTCGGCATATACACATATGTACATACATGAATACATATTGCAATTGCACAGACACCTAGATACATATGTGCATAAGAAAAACCGCATGCATTAACAGTCATGCGTACTGAGAAATGCCGGTTTTCAAGTTCACACATTTTTTAGAGCATTTTTTTTTGCAAATTTAAGCATTTTTTTTAGATATAAATAATAATTAAACTTTATCTGCCTTGCCGAACATAATGTTAAAATTCAAACCACATCCCTGGAAAATACGACCAAACACAAGGAGGAAACAATCAAAGGAGGAAGGAAAAACAACAAAAAACAGGGGAAGTGATACGTAATACTTTTTTTGTTTATTTTTTCTTGCAAAAACCGGCACTCCTGTTTTTTTTGTTTTATGACGCCGTGAAAAAATAAAATGGAAATATAATGTATGCACGTCCCTAAGCCTGATTATAAATTGCAAAACCATTTATCTGTCCTTCACACGAAGGTCACTTAATTGATTTATCTCACACAGGTATCTTTTAATGCGACGCAACGTAACCAGACAAATTTTCGCACAAATTTAACCGAATTTAGAAACATTCGCCAATATTTTTCATCCATGAAATCAACAAACAAATTGAACTTACATTTAGTTTAATAAATTGTTTATATTATGCACCTCTGGTATATTTAAACAACCAAAACTCAAATGCTTCACTGGAGACTGGAGAATAATATTATTTTAACCACTGAAATGGAGAAAAAAACTTCTTTTCGTTAGAACAAGCACTGGGAAACTGACAGCTGAACTGAACTTATTCGATGACAGTTGCGGCAGTACAAAGCCGAAAAATTCGTTTCCCCATAGGGAAAAGTATCGCACACAAGTAACGAAACGGGGAGGAAAAAAACACATGGGTGACTTCCCCAAACAAGGGTGCCGAAGAAAAGGCTAATGCTCCCCTCCTACGGTAATTGTTGGCATTTTGGCGCACTACTTTAATTTAGCGTAGCCCCACGAGAAAACGCAGACACTATGTGCTGGGAAGCAGGGGTACCTTCCTATTCCGTGTTTCATATGGGGGATTTCAAATCGGCTGGTCAACAACGTTTATTTCGCAATGTGTTCTCATAAATGGTGAATTAATTTCTTTCGAGATTCTGGAACACACCTTAATAAGATTTTGTAATCAAATTTATACGGCGGCTGGATACCTAGGAACCAGTGAACCGTTACAATTGTAATAATAACGTTCTTATTGCGTTTTTATTTACTAGAATGCGTTAACGAACATTTATTTATGGACTCTTGTCAGTCCGATGGATGTGTCATGGTCGTGTTCCTGGACCTGTGTCCCCTCAGTCATGACCGTTATGATTTTAATTGTAGGTAGAGGTACGTACACAGGTACATTGCTATTTATGTACATATGTACCTATGTATGGGAATATGTGTGTAGATTTTTACCTGGAGAAGTTTTATAAAACGTCCTGCCAGCTGCCATCGTGTCTTAAGTAATTAAACCGAAGGTAAAATGTGCGTGTTGCTTTGGTTGTCAGGGTTGTAGTGGAATGGTAGCGATGGCGATGGTCTGGCTGGGCTACAACATGCGGTTGTTTTAACGTGGAAAAGTTAACTTAAAGTGTTTCAGCAAACAAAATGAAATAAAGTGGCGAATTATAAATATGTAAGTAGGTTAGCTTGTTAGGACAGATATATGCACATAAGCACATACATGTATGTATGTATATGTACTTATTTACAGTACGAGTATCGATATCGACCCAGACGAGTTAAAAAAATCTTCATATTCTGCGGAAGGATAGGTATATCGAATAATAAGTATAAAGTGTGCACTGTCACGAGAATAATTCAGGGGAAACTTGGTGCGTCCATGGAAAGGCGCATGCTTCTGGAGATAGCACTTTTATTCATGTTAGGTGTGTTAGTCCTTTGAAAATGATGATCTAATGATTCCGTGTTGTCTTATTCAAGAGGTCATTGACATTCCCAACTTTTTAGACATTGTGACTGTGAGTCAGTTGTACTTGTGGCCTATAATTATAGTAAAGGCTAATCATAGGTATAGTGCACAAACAGGAACAAAAGGCACAAGGAATGCCCATGCGCCTTGAATAAAGGGTATTTATGTACATCCATGCATACATAAGTACATACCCGAGTTTGTCAGACAGATATCGACGCGACACAATATATATGGACGAAAGAAAGCGGAGTTCCATAAATAAAGTTTTAATAAGTTTTAGCAACATGTGATGGGGAAATACTGGCTAGAAATGTGGGCATAAAACGACTTTAGCGATTAGGTAAAATAAATAAATAGGTATGTATAAGAGCCCCCGCACACTACAGACTTTCTATCGGCCGATAGTTTGGTCGGGTTGGGCTGGTTAGTGCGCACACTGGGCTGATCAAATAGTTGGATTGGTAGTAAGTGCGCACACTAGACAAACAATCGGCCGACTGTTCTCGAACGATTTGCTATTGCTCTAGACGTTAAGCACATTTTGCAGAGAAAAATGTTCCAGAGAGGTAATCATTGCTTTATATGGGATTCACACTAGCGTCGAAATGAGATAATTTCGAGTTTCAAATAAAAAGTGTTCATACCTACGCTTGCTAATTTCGTGAATGGATGCATTCAGTTCAAATAGTAAATCTATGACGGTGCCATGTTATACAATTTTTTAATATTAAATTACTTTTTTATATACATAAGTATAGGTATAACGTATAGTAATAATAATAGTTGGATGTTATTGTTTAACAGTTGCGTAGATAAAGTCGACTATTATATAGCTAACATTGGATAGATGCGGCGCTGCCTCGGGTTAATATGTTAAAATATCACTTTACGGGTGGGTTTTGCCACTCCGGGTATATCAACAATTGTTAGGCACTCGCGTGGATATCAAGTCGACTATAGAGCCAACTGTAGAAAAGTGCCCCAATGGGCGCGGAGCTCAAATAAATGGACAGATATTGTGTATGTACGAATCCTATGGCCGAAGCTTTTTGGCTCCACATACAGTTGATCAGAGTGCCTCTACAACTTCAATTTCTTTTTTTCAGATAACATCCCATATTTATTAAACCATTTCATGAGATATTTGTGTTTTGTATGTTATTCCATTATATTTTTCGTTTTTATATCACTTTAATTGTGCTGAACGTGGCCAGTAGCTTTGACAATTGTAATCTCAACCACATAGTTTATTTACGGAAATAACTACTAAACACTAAATTTCTCCCAAATAAGCGATTTTTTTTTTTTAGTACTGAATAATTTTTCTTTTGTGTTTAGATCGCCGAGATCAATAAGAATCCGTTGTTTAATTTTTGCGCAACGAAAACTTTAATATTCCCTTATTAATTTGTTCTGTCATTGTCATTCAGAATCATTCAACTGCCTTCAAATGAAGTTTGTTCGATTTTATTTTCACATAATTTTGAACGAATTTCAACGAAATTAAGTTGAAATGAGATAATCTCGATATATGTCAATTCGTATGGAAAATTATCTCATTTCGAGCATAATTTGGAAATTCGCAACGAAATTACCTGTTTTGCTCTGGTGTGAATACCGTATTACACCCAAATATGTCCATAATTCCATATTTAAATACGAGGAAATATCCAGAACTTAAAGAATATTAATTTAAAACTGAGCTATTGAACAAAATCGGCCGACTTTATAGTCTGTAGTGTGCGCACGTAGCAGAGCGCCGTACTGATTAAGTAGTCAGCCGATAGTTTGCCGATACTTTAGTTTGAAGGCAATCGTGTAGCCCATCAAACTTATTTATCGGCCGACATCGAATCGTTGTAGTGTGCGCACTCTCATATAGTTTCATACTGATTAAGAGCCCGACTAAACTGTCGGCCGACAGAAAGTCTGTAGTGTGCAGGGGCTCTAAGGCGTTAGCACCCTCAGCAGTCCTATGCAAAATCGAACCTAACTTCCCGCAAACAGTTGAGTGTGCGTGCTATATTTTTTCACGAATGAAGTGGACAATTATAGGTACACTTGAATGCCCGTCAGATATTCAGAAGAAGTGGCACTGTGAAAAAGTTACCTCGAAATCCTCATTTTGGAAATTTTGCGGTTAATGTGGTATACTTTGTGTTCTAATGTGGTACACAGCACAACAGGCCTCTTCATATCGTTTGGGTCCCACTCTTGAATTTCACCTTTTTTAGACATAACATATTACTAAATTAATATGTATGTATGTATGTGTAACGAAATCGCAGAAAAATCAATTTAAGCTGAAAAGTTTTAACCCGTTTTAACCTATACCAATGTAGCCCCCCATAGCTTGTGTACCACATACACATTAGCAGAGACTGAATATTTTCAAAAAACAAAAACAAATATAAAGAAATATAAAATTAAGTTATTTAAACAAAATTTGCAGTTATTTTACGTAAATGAATTATTGCTTTTTTTAAAATAACTGATCGTCTGGTTTCAAACTGAATTTTTCACTGCGCGCAATTACTTTTTGTTCATCTGAAAAAAAAAAAAAAAACTCGAAAGCACACAATAACAAATTTCAAACAATTAAGCGAGAGCATGACCGGTTTTTAACTTATTTAAACACACATGGTCCTCTCAATGCAATTGCTATCTGCTGATGTAAAAAGAGTTACCAAATTGAGTTTAGTTTGCGAGAAAACCGCCTGTACCACATTACCCGCATATACCACAGTACCCGAAGTTACTCTATCATTTGTCACGATGAACTTCTCAACTTACCTTTCGGGGATGTCAAAAAAAAAACTGTATGCTCGGTTCTCAATAAGACTGCTGATGCTTAATATTTATCTATTAATCGTCGAAAAGGCTGAATTTAGTATCAGATAGAAGTTTCAATACCTCTTTATAGCACTCGTTCGATAAATTACAAAACAAATGAACTCAATGTCAAATTCTTTGGTGAAATAGGTTTTCTATGGCGTAGAGCAGGCTGTAATCTTAGTTGCAGCTTTTCTCTTCTATATCTTCAATGGTGTCGCTAAATTTTTTAATTAAAAATGAGAGCTATCAAAAGTGACATTTCCCCCATTTATCAAACAATTTCTCTTTTTACCCGACTGGGTTTGTTTGTTTGTACGTAAGGATGTCACCTCGTACAGCCTCAACTATGGAACCGATTTCAACAAATGAGGTGTCGATGGATTCGTCTTGATCCGGAGAGTGTCCTAGGCTATAAGACAGAAAAATTCAATATTGCAGCCGCACCAAGCCGTGGTCGCATGCCGTTACAATAACGTATTTATATAATTAAGCATTCATTGGACAAAGCGGCTTGCGACCACAGCTGTACTTTGAACATCATTGTTTCATTTCATCTTGTTTCTTAATTTTTGGTTGGTTTTTCCCGTAGTCGGGTTTTAGTTTTTTAAACTTGATTTTTTCAAACAATAAAAAAAAACACATTCGTAACTACTTCACAGTCTTCTATTCAATTTTTGACAAATTGAGAAAAACTTTGTGCACATTCTACAAAGAGTCACTTACTGACCAAGAACAAAAGGGTCACGCCGAGTTTAAGGTTAATAACTTTTCTCACCCTTCACCTACTCGTACAGCACCATACGAGTAGTTGCTGTAAATATCACATAACATCTCACTCCTGACATTGATTAAAAAACTTTTGCACTGTGCAGAGGACAATCTGATGAGGAGAACTTTTTGCTTTAATTGTGCTCGTAGATGATGACATTAATAAGGCCGTTGGTTGTTATCACTTGAAAACTTTTGGAAGAATTCGACTTTCTTTTTTGTTTTTGAATTCTCTTTGGTTGGATTTAAACCGCAAATGGTGTCGTTGCACACGTGCTGTCTATTCAATAGCTCACTCCAAAGAGTTTTGTAGAAGTGTGTGGTATTCTTTGAGGGGACGTCTAACTTATACCTGTTTCAAAGAAACCCTTTTATCTGAGGTCCTTATAGCTTTGTGTGTTCGTTTGTGGTCTGCCATGTCGTTGAAATGTCAGTTTGATGAGGCGGCTGCATGGAGTAAAGCTTCATTAAAGCTAAACATATTCCCTTTCTTTGGATGGCTAAATTGGATTAATTATGGAAATAACGTGGAGATTGTGAACCCTTTTCATGTTCATCTCTCGACCTTTTGCGTTGGGTGGCTAAGCAAATATTGAAGATTCATAAAGCGACCAAAGCTGGACGCAGCAAGGCAAAAGTTTTTAGGAAACTTTTCACATTTAAATGGTCGAAGTTAAGAGATAGAGAAGAATACGAGGAAAGAAAATACGTCAGCATGAGGACTTGTGGCATAATCTACTTGGTAAGGACGAGTATGTTATATGAATGTTTAACTATACATATACAGTATTGTGCAAAATATTATTAAAGTTTATTTTTCAAATACCTACATGTGATTTTGATTTTAGCTCATTGCAATTGAAATACTGAGTCGAAAGTATTACTTTCAGTTTAATATTTAAGAGGAAGCCAAAAAACCCTAAAATGTACCATTGATGAAGCAATAATGAAGTTTGTTAGCTCACAAAGAATGTGTATCCCTTTAAAGCTTCATAAACAGCCTATTGCGAGGTAAACCGTTTCCCCTTTATCCACTGTTTTAAGATATGCCATAAGTTCTCTATGGGATTGTGGAGGCCCATCCAAAATATACACTCTTTGAGCCGTTAAAAATTATTTTACGTTCTTTTAGGTGTGCTTCGGGTCGTTATTTGTTAAAACCTCTACAATAATGGCCTTTCTTCCTCAGCATATGTGTGCATTATGCTCTCTAATATGTCATTATACGCAAATAGATCCAAAACTACAGTTATTTGGTGTAAAGAAACCACATGCTTGAGCTAAAAATCATTCCCTAACCATAACTGAACAGCATCCATGATTTAGAGTAGCCCATATACATACCTGGCTCTTGATGAACGTAGCCAGTTCCATCTGAACACGAAATATTGAATAAATTGAAAATATTGAATCTTGAACTCCATGTAAACAAATTTGTTTTCCCTTGTGTGCGGCTAATTTGAATATTTATGGGCCAATTCAAGTCAAAATAATATAAAATGATTAGCAATTTTTAATCAAACAGAGCGGCTAAAGCGGTTTTAAAATTAATATAGGCTTCTTTCCTGTTTTGTATTCCTTCAAATTGCTTTCTATTGCAGCTCGCATCGATCGACAAGTTGAGATCCTCCACAATCGAAACTAAGGACCGGAAAGGCTCTCGGCGAATTAAATTAATGAACTTCTTGTCAGCTTGTCTGTCTGTTTTTCGGTGATGGCCACCAGAATCAGTGATGGTAAACGTAGGGGAAAATCCCTACATGTAGGTATTTTCAGCTCAAAAATGAACGCGTAGGGAAAAAAGGACAGATTTTTAAAATAAGCGAATTTGTACGGACTTTCAATATTGAAAACTCCCGGCTATTTTTTATGTCCATATTTGAATTCTTCCAGAGTTTTAATTTATGATTTCATGAATGCCTAAATGTTATCTTACCCTCAAAATATGTATCTAAAAGTCACGAAAATCTCAGTTCGATTTGCATCATTCGGGCATACTTGCAGAATTCAAATTCGAATTGTTATTTTCAAGTTATTTTTTCTTTTTTGCATTTGTCAGTGCGATTCCGTTCCTAATTTTAATTTTGATTTTGTGCTGTTTTTGCTTTGTTATGAAAAGAAATAAAATAAAATTAAGAATTCTAAGCCTTTTTTATTTGATGAACACATTGTTTTAAATTCTCCATTTTGAAAAATCACGTATTGGGAATTGTAGGGGAAATTTAGCGAATGTGTAGAGCAAAGTAGGGATTTTTTCCATCGTTGGTAGGTACTTTTCTTTTTTTTAGATATAGATATAGATATAGATATAGATAGATACAGATATAATTTTATTTCCTATAAATTCTTATAAATTCACAAATCTTAATATATAAATTAATTATTATTTTAGTATAGAATATAAGAAATATTTGTGACATTCTGTATTTTTGTATACAAGTAATTAAAATAGTGTTGAATGCCACTTCAATGGGCTTATACACATTACAAATATTAGTTTTGGGTGGGGTGACCCTATTAGAAAAAAAAATTGTATTATCCAAATATAAAGTTTAGCAAAAAATGTATTAGAACAACAAATTGGATTCAGAAAATTGAGTTGTCACAAAAATAAAAAAAATAGAATTCACAACAAAATAAATAATTCACTTATAAAGATTCAATTACTACAAGAAATAATTAATAATAATAATTGAAATTAAAATTATACCAGAATATTAGAAAGAATAGATTCTAAATTATCATAATTCAAATTGAAAAGCCAATGCTTTACAAGTTTTAAAGGCATTCCAGGCATTGCTATTGTCCTGATAGACTGCTATTTAAATAAACGCTTATTAAATAAACGACATGATAAAACTGAATAAAAATTACGAAATGCTGTGGTGCGAAAGTTTGGAACAGATACCATATACGAAAAGTTTCCACGTAAGTTGTAATTAGAAAGTAAACGATAGTTGCGATTTCCAGACTTCATAAAGAAAGTCTTCAACACTTTAAAACAAATGTCGGACTGGCAGAATTTTCAGGTCGCAGAACAATGGAAAACTAGGATGTCTACTAGGCATAAATTACGTAAAATATATTTCTGAAGAATTAACAATGGTTTAATTTTATTTAAATAAACACCTCCCCAACAAACAATTCCATATTGCAGTTTCGAATGGAAAATTCCGTAATAAATTGTTTTTAAGAGTATTGTTGAGTAGATGTTTCGCAAATAGAAGAAAAGTCTAAGTGTGCAACGAAAATACTTCCTCAGAGTTTCTGTGTGATTCGAAAAGCTCATTTTAGAATCAATTGTAAGTCCCAAGTATTTAAATTCATTCACTTTCTCAATTAAAAAACACTTATCACTGCAATTTGAACTTTCACAAAAAATAGGAGAATGCGTACAATTGCAATTTGAAAGTTTGAATTTTAGGCACTCAGGTGCGTGATAAAAAACATTCGCATCCAAATTGTTGAGCGATGACAAACTGAAAAAAAGTATTTTTGTTTTAGAGCTTATAATCAGATTGTATTCAGCAAACCAGTTTCTCAATAAATTAAGATCCCAATTAATGTCAGAAACAAGATCCAAAGGACTGTACAAACCATAAGAAAAACCTATATCATCCGCAAAAGCTGTAGGTGAACCTTTAAAATTAAGTGCAAGAAGTGAATTAATATAAATGAGAAACAGAATTGGTCCCAAAACAGAGCCTTGGGGTACTCCTAAATTGAAGAACTTAACTTCGCACCTAATCTCATCTATCTTTACTCTCTGCGACCTATCTTTTAAGTATGACCTAAACCAATCCAGTACGAAACCGCGAAATCCGGCTTTTTCCAGTTTGCTCAGCAAAATATTGTGATTGACCATATCAAAGGCTTTTGTAATATCAATAAATAAACCAGCCGTATATTTTTTCCCATCGAGGTTTGACATTATATGAGTTACCATCACTGACCAGAATGAATGAAGGATGAATTTTGTCGAAAGGTTACAATTATTCTCGGGACACTTGCTTAGTGATTCTGGAATTGTTCGGCAAACTCTCTTTGCTTCGATCGATTACCAGCTTATTTGTTCGGGTATCATCTTTATTGCCAGCCATTTTTTAAACACATTTCAATGAAGACTGAATGATAAAAACCGCCTATTAACATAATTTTTTTTAATTAAAAATAACTATTTTACTAACCTGATCTGAATTTCCTCCAATTTAAAAAAAGAAATTAGAAAAAAAAATAAATAAAAAATTGCATATGTTCTGTATAGTCGACGAGCTTACAACTTGATCCCCTAACAACGGTATTTTCGCCAGTTTTCTTACTTCATTTCAAGAATATACTCTTATGTCTGTTTTCACAGTGTGAGTTTAAGTGTCAATCCAGAGAAAAACTCAGGATCAACACGAATTGCGTTTTCATAGTGCAGGTTTAACGATAATCTCCTCTTAAAAACCAGTTTAAAGTAAGCCGCCGTGTACCAATTGCGTTAAAATTTTATCCACTGGCTAATTTTTGACATTGTGAATATAGAATTAAAAAAATTAGCCGGCTCTGGAGCTGCATAAAAATTATCCCGTGGCTAGTATTTGACATTTGTATATACCCATGAAGGCATGAGAGAGACGACGAGAGCTTTTGTGTTTGTTTCGGTTTTCCCAATCGATTGTCGTTGGACAAATGTAGTGCACTAGTGTTCACTTACGATGGGAGAACTACCCATCGTGAAAAATATGTTAAAACCAGTTCAACATTATTTTTATAAAGAAATGTAATTCATATGAGCAAGATCGTGCAAATACAAGTGAAATTGATTGTTTGAAAAATGTTGTATGGTAAAATTATTATCTTTTTATTTTCCATTAACAAATAATGATCTCTGTTCTTTAATCATATACACAAATAATATAAAATTTACAAACAAACGCGTTAACACCGAAAATAATTATTACAGTACGCCATCGGTAAAAGCAACCCTCGATAAACGCAATACCTCGGTCAAAGCAACACCCAAATTTTTACCATTAGTGACTCAGTAATTGCAACTTTTCAAAAAAATGTGACTCAGTAAACGCAACTTTCCATACATGATCTCATATTTCGTTTTATATTTGTTTCTATTTTTTGGTGTTTGGTTTTACTATAACTGGGCAGTTATTTTACAGTTACTTCTCTCAGAATTAAATATACATATTGTTTTTCTTTACTTTTACGACGAACATTATTCTTTTATTTTTCATACTCTTTTGTGACTCGGTTATTGCAACAACCACAATTAACGCAACTGTTCGAATTTTTTATCAGTTGCTTTTACCGAGGGCGTACTGTAGTTATATTTTTTATATATATTTTTTTTATGTTAAACTGGGAAAACAGTTTGGTAATTTTAGTTATAATAATATGTAAGGAAAGGGAACATTTTTAATTCTAGTGGGAAATTAATGAAATAAAGTGTTCAAACAAAATCCCATTTAATCGAATCGGCAAAGCAAAAAGTTATAATTTTATCCACCTCTGTACAAACGTCTTATATTAGCCATGGGATAAAATTTTAACGCAATTGGCTACAAACAATAAGACACAAAGTCTATTCACAAGCACTACAACAGGCTAATAAAAGATTTTGTAATCTTGATACTTGTAGTAAATCGGCGTAAAAATTAGCAGAGCACATATCGGTACCCTAGTTGGAGTATTGACAGGTCATTGTGCAATAGGCAGACACGCCAGCAGGCTGGGACTTCACGTCACAGCTGCATGGATGAAGGATGAGGAGGAGGAGGAATCCACCTATTACCTCCTGTACATCACTTTAGACACCACTGCATTCCCTAATGATCTTACCAGTTCTGCAGTTGTATCGTGACTAGTGATATAGTCGTGAAAATAGATCAGATATAGAGAACAATTCATTGTCGAATCGAGGAGAAGGTACAAACGCGAGCTCTAAAAGCTGTACGCATATCTTTGGATATAGTAGTCCAAAAAACCCAAGATAAGTCGACTCCATCGAGCGATTCGCCAATAGAGAATCTTCAAATCATGCTGGGGCTGTAATCGAGACGAATATAGGAGCCACTGCTCATTGACCCGGCTTGGAATTCCATTGGACCTTATACCTTACCTACGAAGGTAGTACGGCTCACCTCATTCTACTTCGATAGTAAGCTAAGGAGGCAAACGCACGGAGCTATTGAAAAGCAATTAAGTGCCTGTTTCTGACACGTACGTAACACGAAGAAAACGTGTAGGAGAAAACGCAGGAAAGACGTCCTGCTGAATGAATAATCAGGGAAGTTATCACGAAATGAGAAAAACTTTTCACTCAGCCTGATTTCGACCGGAAACCCATCTCAAGAAGTTTTGATGCACAAAAACTCATTATATCCGATTCGACATAGAAAGAAATAGAGAGAGTGAGAGTGAGATTGGAAGTTTACTTTTCTTATTTCTTGTTTTTTTTTTCCTCTAATTTCTATTCGTCTTTTATGCCGTGCTCCTGATCAGTCAATCCTTTTGTATTACACTCGTGTAACGTGTTTTTGGCTAAGAACGTGATTTAGCGTTCACCATTTTTCCGTTAACTATTATTATTCAGGATGTTTGTGTGCGAGTTGTGAGTGTGTGTATAGGGAAAAAAGCGTTAATGAACTTCGGAAAAGGAATTACTTGAGAAGTTTTGAAATATACGGGATTAAGTAAGTAAAATACTCGGAGTGCTTTTCTGGCACTGATGAAAGGAAGGATTACTTTGGAGAGAAGAAATAAAAGCAGCAAATGTTTACCTCTTTTAATTACGGCATTGATTGCTAATTTATTTTATTATTTTTTTTTTTTTGTTTTTGTAACACTCCCAAAGGATACCCATAAATATACTTTTACTTTGTGCTTGCATTTAAACGGGATTCAGTGTTTGATCTATAACAGGGTGGGCCAAAAACAATAACTACATTTGGAGCTTGAATACCTTTTCTATGAGTAAACGAACTTTGCTAATCAAAAGTAGTATATTTATGGAAATTCTTTGCTATAATGTCTTTCAGATGGTCCACTGAGTACTAGCGGAAAATGATCATATTCCTATATGTAGGCGCTATTAAGGGCAATACAGTGCTGTTCGAAAAATGTTGGTCAAATCTTTTCTTACTCTTTCGGATGGCAGTTCTTGGAATTTATGAGAGCTACGATGTTTTTTCGCACCGCGTAGCAAAATATTTAATTAGTGAACAAAAGTCGATATAATTATGAATGAGAGGTGCTTTTGTGATAGCCGTCTAAATCAAACCAAAGTGATTAAAATAACAAAAAATGGGAAAAATCAGTTCCGAGTTCAAATCTAATATTTTGTGTCTGTCACGCCCAAATTCGACAACCCGTCAAATTTCAGAAAGATTTAATGTTTTGCATCAAACTATAGCATGGAATTTAAAAAATATCGTGGCTCAGATAGGCGAGAAAAGACGACCTCAGTGGAAGATTATTTTTTGGTGCTCCAAAGGCGTCGGTATCAGTTTAAGACTTCAGTATCTCTTTATCTATTTCGAACTAAAGCATAAATAATTTCAACAAGCTCAGTGAGAAAAGGCCTCGTAAGAGCTGGATCTAGAGCACTCAAGCAAGCACTGAAGCCGGATTTTCCAATAAGAGTCAGAGAAAAGCGATTAATTTGGCTTGAGAATCATCTTAATTCGATGTAAGACGTGGAACAATGTTGCCTTTTCCAAAAAATCCAAGCTTAAGCTACATATTAGAGATGGAAGGATTCTTGCGCAGAGATAACCAAAGGAAAGACTGCGCTCTGAATGCTTCTTACGGATGCCCCCCAAAACTTAAGGTGTGATGGTCTAGGGACGCTTCTCTGAAGATGAAAAGGGTAGATTGGCATTTTTAGAATCGAGAGTCACTGCACCAGTTTATCTACGGGTCCTAGAAAATGAATTAGAGCCCTCCGCTATAAAGCTTCTTGGTGACACTTGCAGACTCATTTTTCAACAGGATAATGCAGCCAAAATTTGTAAGTATGAACTTGTTTTTGTTTTTCGAATGAAAAATTAATTTATAGCTTTTAAATAAGCTACAACTTCTATGACTAAAAATTATATTAGTAGGGGTATTCACGCTTTTGTGTATCTCGTCTTGTAAAAGTGTAAAAATGTATTTTTTTTTACACCAAAGAGTGAACGCACTTTTTCGTATCTGTAGCAACCCTGAAGCTTATGTCAAAATTAGCTGATTTTTGTTTACAAAATAAGAATTTGGGAAGATGTTTTAATGCACAATGCTAAAACCATCGATGAAAGCAAAATCAAAAACATTTATTTGTATTCCAAATGAATCCTTTAATTTATTTTTATATTTCCATTTTCATCATATTTCATTTTTCCATCAACCACTCAAATTCTTCTTTTTTCTTTAAATTTACATTTTTTATCAAATTCAAATTCCTTCTCCATTTTTTCCTCTTCGAAATTTAGTTTTTTTTCTTGCAATTCGACACCGAATCCCTTTTCCAAAAGTTTTTTTTTATCACACACTATTTTATATTCAAAGGAATTTAATTAATTATGAGAACCAAATACATTTGAAAAGCTGTCAGAAATGCATACTTAAAATTTACACTTTTACACTCTAGGTTACAATAGGGCTGGAGTATTGCAAAAGTGTAAAAGTGTAAAAAAAAAAATTACAGCTAGTGTATTTTGTTGTTGAATTGTGAGAAAATATTACACTTTTAAACTTTTACACTTTTACAAGACCAAATACACCGAAGCGTGAATACCCCTAGTATTTTTTTTTTAAATTTTTTAGGTTAAAAAGTATGCACTTCGAAGAAAACAATATTGACCTCAATCCAATTAAGAATAACTGGTAAATCATGAATCTTAAGATTGCAAGAGAGCATCCAGAGTCAATAGACATCCTAAAAAAAATGGCTAATCCGGACCTGGAACACCATATCTGCCTCCACATGGAAAAACATATCTGAGTCAATGAATCGCAGATCTGCAGTGGTAATAAAAGAAAGAGAAGGTTGAAGAAGTACTAATTGAATGGACATAGTTCTGAGAAGCAATAAAAAAAATAACAAATCTGCAATAATAAAGCATTTTTCATTTTTTATTAAAATTGATGCTAGTACCCAAAAAACTTTTCAGTGCTTCTTCATAACTGCGAGAAGAAACAGGATGGCTCAACAATTTTTTTTTTGTAGTAGAGTTTAGTCAACCTTATTAGGTTTTGATCTATGAAGGATTGAAAAATTGAAAAAAAGAAATCCATTTATATATATCGGTTGCAAATATCGAGGTTTGCAGAAATCGAAGTTGCAAAAATCGAGAGTGCACTGTATATGGAATGAGCATTTTCTTCTATCAGCTTCAACATTGCTTGTCCTTTTCAAACTTTTTTTGATTGTATGAGAATAAATGTTTGTAGATGCTTCCAGGGTTTTAAAGAGACGCAAATTTTCATCGCTCTGAACTGGAGCCCTTTTAATCGCCTAAATTGACCATTTTCTATCACATTATTATTTTTTTATGATTTTATAGCATTTAGGGTCAAAAAATTCCCTAAGGATTCCAAACCTTATATCTGCCATTTAAATACGTTCTCTTTTATAGATTTCACTACACCTTTCATCTGGCTTCCGCATAAGAAAACCGTCAGAAATTCCTTTTCTCAAACAAGAACACTCCTTCCGAAGGGTATCTAAAAAAAAGAGAACACCATTCCTATGCAGATGTAGAACAAAATCCTATTTTCAAAAATCCATTATACCGTAAGGATCTAAATTTACATACGCATCTCGAGCAGTATAAAAAAAAAAAACTGGAAACTCCTTTTTCCCCATGAAATCGAAACGTATTCGAAAGGAAGTGATAAAACTGAAGAGCTTCCTTTATGTGTTAAATGGATACAGGATACAATTTTCCTCTCATTGTTATGTGTCCGCCGACATGCACACCACCCCTGGCTGCCTTCTGCGACAATAAATTTAGAAGCTATTGTGACCAAAAAAAAAGGGAACAGATGGAACTAGATGTGGGTCGAACCATAGTAACGTACTGTACTCTGTTGGGCCTCACCATCAAGGTAATACCGTAGTAATTGACCTAAAAAAAAAAAAATTAAATACGAAGGACAATGCTAGCAAGAAATGTAGACCATTTCCCATGGTGGTGGTGTTGGTGGTGGTGGGCGGACTCCAAGTAGGTATCTTCTTTTAATTAACCAGCTTCGGTATGAAATTACATTTAACAATTTTTTAATTGTGCCGAATGTGCATCCACAAGGCTCCAGCTCACTGGGTACCAGTACGAGGACAGTGTACCTCGAGGGCGAAATTCAGTTGTGGATTCCAATTTTTGATTGTGGAAATTTTATTGTTAATTGATTTCCATTGTGGAATTGACCTCGCTGCTGGTGGCAATGAATTGACTCTAAGGAGTTGACTGTGGTCATATGAATGGGCTCGTGGGAATTTTAATTGAAACGCTGTTTTATTACTGGTTTACGAGGTCGTTTTATTTTTGCCTTATCGACGGGTTTTTATTTTTAACTGTTCTTATACATTTCTACATACATAGTAGGTGTGTTTTTTATGTAACCTACATATTATAAATATCCGGCAGCACTGGTCATAAATTGACTTAAATGACACTTCATTTGTAGGATGTATTTATTTTTCTTTGGGTAATTAAAAAGTGGAAGTTTATATTAACAATTTTTTTAAGTTACCTTTTTTCTCGCGATATGGGTCCCAGGTTCGTTTCTTGGGAGAGGCGGTTTTTTTTGGTTTTGTTGTTGGTAAAGTCAACAAAACTGTCTACCATGTGCAGGAAGTGTGGTCGAATAATACTGTTACTCGGCATACAGACACTACAGTTTGCACAGACGGGTCCAAAACTGTAAATGGCACGGGGTACTGCATGGAAGCAGAGCTAAGAGTCTTTTAGGCAGAAGTTCAAGCTGTACTTTGGGCTGCAGAGCTCCTGATATTGAGACGAATATCCGGCAAGGAGATGATTATGTATTTAAATTAACAGTCAGCCTGCGCTTAAGGCGTTAGAATACTTCACTACCAAATCTACACTAGTCAGCGGCTGCCGAATAATGCCCATGGAATTATGCACGCAGAGCCAGGTCGTTGGAGTAGAGTGCATGGTCGATCTGGGATAAAAGGCAACGAGTTTACCGATGAGTTTGCAAGGAAAGGAGGAGAGCTGCCGACTACGCGAGGAACTAACTGAATAGTACGACACAAGATGAAGCGAAACGACAATGTTCAGAGTATAGCCGTGGAGTATAATCATGACGTCAGAACAGAAAGTTATTATTATTATTATTATTATTTTCAAAAAGCTAAGTTAATAATTAAAATTAAAAGTCAGCTGGATAGCCAGAGCATCGAAGGCCTTCGGCTAAGAACAGAAAGTTAAATTTGTTAATTTCAATCAGAAAGCTCTCAATTTTTTATAAAAATAAATAACCATTATTTACAGTGGACTCTCTCTAAATCGAAACTCTCTCTAACTCAAACACATTCTCTCGATTATTGGCATCTTTTTTCACCCCTTAAGTCGAATTCTGTTTTGCACTAACAAAATAAAAATACATTACCCCGTCGAAATTCGTATTTGAGTATGTAACTACTAACCATCAAGTACCTACACACTTCAATACTATAAATATATGTAGCATCGCGTGTGCCATCATCGTCAGCTCGTCGTGTTTCTTCCTATTCATATTCTTGGTACCTTCATAAAAAGATACAATTTTTAAAAAATTCCAACGCAAAAACCAGTTGATTCTAGCTCTAGGCAGTTCAACAGAGCTGATGCAGTCTTTATGTGCATGTCTGTACTAGATTTTTTTAATTGAGTAAGCTTTTTTTTTGTCAACTTTTTTGTAAGCACATTAACTTTTTTTTTTACTTAGCAAACGCTTAAAAACGATTAATTAATAATTTAAAAAAAAATAACTGTAAAGATATATTAATGTTCCTTATGCACTTCCCTGGAGTGAAGGTCGTTGTTTTTTTTCCGTAGGTTCCTGAATTTCGGTATACGGATTCTTCGGCACGTTTCTAATTGATGTCCAAGTTAAACATTGTTCATCAAAGCAAGTTGCTTTAAATATTTTTATCGGATATATTCCTACTCTAGCTGTCAAATTCGGCAGTAAGATGCATAGTTGCTATTTAAGGGCACGAAAACAGTTGGTTATCACTTAGTTGGATTGAATCAAAATATCTCGTTTGAAGGCGATTCGACCAAAAAGGCTGCTATGCTACAAACTTCCTTATACATATGTACATTCATATGTACATTCCTCTAGCCCTTACCTTTCTTTGATTGCAAGCTTTCTTTTGGAGTAATAACCGCGTTAGATAAGTCACTTATCTTTTGTAATTTAAACACTAATAACCTGTCAAACTGCCACAGAATACACGTAGGTAGCCAATTCCTACAATGAAACCACTTTACTTATATAAGCCCTCAAGAAAGGAAAAATTTTAAAGTCACAAGAAATTAAAGTCGTTGCATTAAAATTGCATATCTACGTTCTATCGCATTCAGTTGCTTGTACCGTTCATGTGGAACGTTTTTTCCACGTTTATACTCATATTCATTGAAATGAATGTGTTGAATGCATTCTCCACAGTACTGTTCTTCTTGGTGACTGCCGCATTTACACGGCGACGTGACTGAAATGCCAACATCGGCAAACGTTGTCGCACAATTTTGCCGCGCTGCTTTCTAATTTATTCATATTTTCAGCGAAATGGTTGAACAAGCCTAATACTCGAATGGTAGGCATTCATCCATATTCATGGGTAAAATTTCTACGCGAACAAGTTGCAAACGGGTATCCTGGATAAGAGTTTATGAGTACGAATTTTATACAAATAATTCTATTCTGGGGCCAACTTCAAGTAGTTATTAACGCACCCGTTAATTATGCCAAAATATTCGCGTTTGCCAATTAAATAAATAGCATTAGAATTTATATACTTTTACGTCTGCAATTAATATTTAAGAAATTTAGTCTTCCTGGACCGAAGTCGTGAAACGTCACTAAACAAGACGTCAAAGTTGTTAGAGTAGAGGCCAAGCCCTTATTTTATATTTTAGGCACTGGGTGCGAGCCTAAAAGAAAACAGTAAGAAGAATTGGCATATAGGTTGAAAATTCACACTAGTGTAATAAAATGTGGCACCGTGGTGAGTGGTAAGTGCGTTGGACTATTACGCAATGCTGCTCAGGTTCAATTCCAGCCCGGGCTCAACATCTAAAAGTTTTTTCACGGTGCCACTTCTTTCGAATGTCTGACAAGCAATCAAAGAGTATCATTTGTCAATGAGCTTCTCAACTCGCCATTCGGAGTCGGCAAAAAACTGTAGGTCCCTTCCATTCATGCAAAAATATAACACGCACATACATACTTACACGTTGCGAGAAGCAGGCCCAGGTTCACCCCGAGCTGTAGCGCCATCATTACTCGTAACTGTACTAAAGATGATTGATTCTTAGAGATAATGCGAATTTTAATTCTTTTATAAATCATAAAGAAGTTTAGGTTAGGTTAGGTTAGGAAGGGTGTGTGATTGTTCGAGCAAGCATTTCCACTCGGAGATCCGAAGGTCCATTGTGAATCCCTTTATAGTTTGAGAGTGCGAATGCTCTTCTTACCAACTCGTAAACTAGTATGTGCTCTGGTGAATCTTACAAGATCCGATACCCTTGAATTCCCCAGCTCTGTCATGTCTGCCAAGATCCATGCTCTAATGTACGGTGGCGTCGATCTTGGGGGGCGGGATAGTAGCAGAGCAGATGTTGGATCGAATCGCTTTCTTCCTCATCTCCGCAGCTACTACAGATGTCGTTGGACTCAGGTAGCCATATGCTTGTCATATGACCTATGGCACAGTGTCCTGTGAGGGAGGTCGCTTCCTTTTATGAATATTGCAGCCTTTTCAACCGCCAGTAGTTCCGCCTGGAAGACACTGCATGTATCCGGTAGTCTGAAAGATTTCCGCTTATTAAGTGTATCTGAGTAGTACCTAAGTCCTTTTTGGAACCGGCAGTGCTACTTCCTCGTCTTTGATCACCTTGTTTGACAGCCAGTCTTCCCTACTGTGAAATTGGTACATTTCAGTTGAAGTCATAGTGAGAAGTAATGTAGTCTGAAGTCCTGGTTAGAATTTCAGGGTTACATCTCCTCAGTTGCTGTAATTCTCCGAGTTTCGCCGCATATTTTAGCAAATCAGATTCTCTTCGTCTGAGCGCTCCCTTTGCTGCTGTGTCTTTGATGAACATGTCGAGGTAAAGGTCCACCATACGGTGGATCTATAGGTGATGATGGGTCTGATGATTGCAGTGTATATCCAGTTGTTGATGTATCTTTCCAGAAGGTTCTTTTATAGGCGTTAAAAGCATTTTATCCTTTCTTCATTCTCATTTCAATATTTTGTCTTAAACATATAGCTAAATATGCTCAGCTAAATCCTCTGCACATTTTTTTAAGATTTCATTTTTTAAACCTATGTACGTAGTTGAAATACCAAGCACCAGGGGAACGGAATTACCTACTACAAAATGCGATCTCATGGTTCCAATTGGTAATTTATTCATCATTCCATTTGAAAACAAATAGTATTCAATTAGACTCCAAATTTGTGTATTTCACTTACCAATGCCAACACAGTCATGCTAATGTTTTATCCGAACGATGTAATGCATAGCGTTGTTCGTATTAACCAGATTGGGTTTTGGTTATTCTCTGGTTACGTGTGAAGGAATAATTCAGCTAGGAAAAATGAATTTAAAATTAAGAAAAAGAAAAAATAAAAATTGGATCAGCGAATGCAAATCGAAATTTTAAAATAATCCTGCGACATACACCATTAACACATTCGAAGGATTTTCGCATAGAATTTATTTAATTGAAAGGAGATTACCACGAATCCGCTATTGGAATTTCCATTTTAAATGGACTTGGTTGGTGCTTCCTTGTTTTCTGTGCTCTCCCTGTAATGGAAGATAATTATTATAGAACGCGAGTTCTTATTAGCATACTATGTGAGTAGCGATAAGTTGTGGGGATTGCCTGGAAGACGTGCTCAATTGTAGCTGGATTAGATTCGAGTTTTTTTATTCGGAACCGAGATGGATTGATTTATTTATCTTACCTACATGAGAATTTGTTACTCATAAGAGTCCCTAAGTGTAACTGCTGGTTTTTCGTAAGAGCTTCTCACTCAAGCCATATTCTAGCAACTTGAAAAAAGAGTATCCTGGGAGGTTTCGTTAGGTTTTCATTTTGGGACTGGGTGGCCTTTCGAAGAACTTGTAAATCTATCTTCTCTAGAGCATCGTTACATGTTACGTCATCAGTTATGAAATCTGTTTGTGATTTGTCACTTTATAATAATCTTTATCATAAAGGCGATCTTAAGTTAATCGGGCTTAGCTTTTCTAGACACAAGATCTTTTATTAAGGTAGGTGCTGATAATCTAGTCATTGGACGGGTTTTAATAAGGGAAAAGAAATGCGCTCTAGGAGCACTTAGATAGATAGTCCCATAGATGGATTTTGAAAAACCCTTCTCGTGGGAACTTCCAAATAGAGGACAGTTGGAGCAAAATGAAATATTATAGACTTTAAATGCATCTACAGTGGGTCGAAAATGGACATAGGCGTAGGGACAGGCTGCTTCTAGGACGAACTGGGTATAAGCAGCTCCATACGGCTCCCTGATCACAGCAGTGTTTTCCAAGCTGAGGTTCTAACAGTGACAGAGGCTGCTCAATTGGTGTCAATGATGACAATATCGCTTGAGGATATCACAATTTACATTGATAGCCAAGCGGACATAAAAGCATTAGCTGCTACGAAAATAACGTCTAAGCTTGTTAAGTATTGCCGCGAAGAGCTGAAGGTTCTTGGCACGCAGCACAACGTAAAACTCACTGGGTACCTGGTCACAGCGGCATACCAGGCAATGAAGCTGCAGATGAATTAGCCAGAAGGGTTTTGGCCCTAGACATAGATCAAGCTGATGGTATGGTTAAATCTCCACTCTGTAACCTCAAGACCAAAATTGAACAAATAACACTAAGTGAAGCAAATAAGGAGTGGAAATCATTAACCACCTGCGACGTATCAAGAAGACTGTGGCGTATCCTACAGAAAGATAGGACATCGCTGTCGATGCTGTATAGGTGTACTAACTGGTCACGATCTCCTAAGATACCACATGAAGAAACTACACCTGAATGATGATGACATCTGCAGAGGGTGTGGTGATAAAGAGGCTCATGAGGACACAGCCCACTTTCTCGGTCACTGCCCTAACCTCTGCCAACTTAGAAACGAAACCTTGGGCAAATTTTTTTTCGAGGATATCGACGAGCTATCGAATGGATCACCATCGGTCATACTTGAATTTGCCAGAGCGTCTGGATGGTTGAAACCTAGAAAAACAACATGGGTATCACAATGGGTCCAAACGGACCTAAGTGTGATGGGAATGTTATCACTCCCATCAACCCGTCTAACATGGTCTTTTTCATTTAAATAATCAAAATCTATTGTAAATATCTTCATCAATATTATGTATATCTATGTAGCTAAATTACCAAATTAAGTGAACCTAATAAATAGGTATAAAAAAAGACTTGGGTAAAAAAACACAGTTAGACCTCTTTTTTGTCGAAACATCCACCTTGTACTTGCACCACTTTGGCCGTCAATCTAGGCATTCTATCGATCAACTTCTTGATAGTTTCTAATGTTATTGATTTTCAGGCTACTTAAAGGATTTATTTTTGGATGTTGGACACTGTTTTCGAACCTCTCTTTCAAGATCGCCCCAAAGCAGCTCTATTGGATTCAGGTCGGGTGATTGAGCAGACCATTTTATATTTTTCTAGTTTTCCTTCTTATTCTTCTTGATCCATATATGCTCGGCAAAGCTTGGAAGAATGTTTCAGATCATTATCTTGCATTAATGTGAACCCAGGGCCTATTAATTATAAACCCGATGGTACGGCATGTTTTTCTAATATTTGTCTTTACTTCTCCTTATTCATGATTCTTTCGACACGGACGAGGTCTCCAAGCCCAGCAGAAGAGAAATATCCCTAGACCATTATCGAACCGCCTCCTTGATTGACTGTTGGGTTGGGGCCACCCAGCTAAGGAGCAATTGTGCTTCAACAGATCGCCGAACGTAAACTCTCATTCTCTATCCGTTCATAAAACTTTCGACCAGTCAGTTGACATCTAATCCTGATGCTCTTTTCCCCAATAAAGCCGCTTGACTTTATTCTTACGTCGTAATAATGGTTTTCATACTGCAACAAGATTGTGAAGACCTGTGATTGCTAAACGCATTTTCATCGTTGTATTTTTAACTTATATCTGCTTTGGGTGCGAATCGTTGAACTCTGCACAGAGTTCTGGTACTTTTTTTTTTGCTGAAAACTACTCAAAACGCTTTCATTTCCATGTCTAATTGTGTCTTTCTTTGCGACTTTTGTCATCACTCGCATTTTCTTTGGTCTTTCAGTTTTGCCCAATAAATATTTTTCTCCTGCAATTCCTGGGTAACTTTCATAGAATGTCAACCGAAGTTCCCGACTAAATTTTAGTATTGATATTCAAATTTATCTAACATTTGGCATTTAAGATCTGTTCTCATACCTGACAAAATTTGAGGTAGTACCAAATGCTAAGGATATCAAGTCAATTTGGTTCCGGTACGCAATCGGTTCTTTCGATTTACATAAAAGAAAATCAAAGAATTATTCCCAAGACATTGTGTTTCTAAGTTGTAATGCCTAACGTACTTGTTGGTATGTCTGCTCTTTGTAACCAGAAAACAATTACGGGAACAGAAGATCTTTTGTCAAACAGTCTTCTCAAAGCTGATATTCTGTCATTTTCCTAATATAGAAACGTCATTTACTTAATTGCAGATGAAGAATAACTTGAAATGGATTTATATACAATGCTCGTAGGAGTAAGCACCTGAATAGTACTAATTTCAGACCATTAGCCTCGTACAATGTGTATAAAGCAACGATACTCCATATCGAGATCAAAATAAATCCTGAACTCGTTAGACACACAAAAAAATACTAAAGACCGACTTCAGAAATTCTATATACTTAGCGAAGCACTTATGTATCTGGCAAACAGTTCCTTTGCATTATGCATAGATACTTGTACTGGATATGCATCAATGCAGAGAATGCTTCTTCGAAAAATACCGAAATTATTTTACGAATTCAAAGCCGTTTTTTTTACCATTGAAATTCTAAGGATTTCAAAAGAATTCAACAAATTTAAATGAACCATTCGATGCAGCTTAATGGTTGCTTGTCGAAGGATAAATAGGAGGAGGTTGGAGAAAAAGGATTGTATCTCACAATCACTACACAAATCCAATCTAAATTGGAGCATGCATTGTTTTACTGGTACTGGTACTGTTTTATTTTTTGTTTCTTTTGAAAACGTTTCCTTCAAGGATGCACAAATTGAAACAGTAATCTTGACAAAATCTTCCCTCAAAATCATTTAGGCATATCCCACATACATACACGTATTCCTACATATCGCTCTTTATAGCATGTTTGTACGTAGGTACAATTGAAAGGAGCACATGTATCTATACATGTCAATTTGGATGGTTACACACATTCGCCCGAGTCTGACAAACAATGGGAAATGCAGACACTGAGTTTGCTCTGCCCCGCTTGCACGTGAATAGTAATCCCATTGGAATCTCCATTGTAAGGAGATTTCAAATGCCAAATTCTTGTCAGATGATTTCCTTTTTATCTTTTTCTGGATTTGCTCAGCTTTTGGAACTCTAATTTTATTTTAGCAGAGCTGCTTTCAGTTGCACTGGAATGTGCTCAAGCTCATTGTAGATGGGAGTTCTTCTTGAGGAAAAGGATTTTTCTTTTGACTGCGGATCTCGATTGTGCTGTTCCTTTCATTTGTTTTACTTTTTATTTGTTTTTTTTTTAGTTATTTAAAAAAGCTTTGAAAGAAACTGAATGAGAGACAGAATTGACGGAAACACTCAGCTTTATGTGTTGGAGGAAGTACTGCTTTGGCTTGCACTGATTGAATACCATTTAAAGGTAAAATGTGTAAAGTCTTAAACATTAATTTTCCCATCAACCGTCATTTTCACCATAAGCTGATAAATTAACCAGCAATAGCAGTCATTTTCCACATAAAGGATAGTCCAGTACCAGTACAGTCGTGGGTAGGTTTCAGTTGTGTTGCCAATTTTGATGGAATAACTAACATGTTTTATTAAATTGAAAAGAGACTCCGATGAAAGGACCAACATTCCACAGTTTGTGTCGTGAAAAGTTTCAACCTGCATCTTTATATCCTAACCGATCCGGGCCATGCTAGTTATAGCTCTCTTAGGCGATCTTAAGAATCTCTATCTTCATTGTTAACTGTTGTTACCCCTTTGTTTGATCTATGTCGGAATCAAGTTAGTCGTCTGATCTTGACTTTTTGTTCAGCTTTGGCATAACCCATACAGTTCAAGATTGTATCTTTTCTCTCATGCGGTCTGTTTGCTCATAGGACCACTATCAAGTTGGGTGGACTGATTGCCTACTTCGAAGAGACTGAGTATGTAAGGTAGGTAGGTCTAGGAAGGGTGGCTATATGACAGGTCTCGCGGTACACAATTAGCGCTAGTGCACCTTTTTTATGCCACAGCTCCAATTAACCTGATTGACTGAGTACTGAGAACCATACCAAGCTTTAGGCTTTCATATGCGCCACTGAAGTTCTGTTTTACATGATTTAGTGTAAACATTTGGTATAGATTGTCGATATGGATTAATAAAAAGTGGCATCATGTTCGAAACATGTAGAGGCGATAAATCTTGGCAGTAAGACCTAAGACAGTCCCGGGATCGTTTAAGATTGATTTCCCTAGCTGCCAGTCTTCCCGTTCAAAGGAATAGTGAGTGGTTCGAAACCGTGGAATCGTTAAAAAATGAAATAGACTTTTGCCCATGTTTGCTCCTTCTTTTATTCCCTTTTTGAAGTTATTCTTTATGCATAGATGTGCTGCCAGCTGCCAGACTATCCGTTCTGAGTAATAATGGACGCTAACGAATTAAAATTGGTTTAATTTTGGATGGCAGTACCTACGCATAAAAAAAATATAGCTAGTTTTCATATGTATGTACCTATGTTATGTAGTCCTGGTTTTTTTTGGAAAAGTCAATTATGTAAAATAACACAATAGCGATGTTTTTGTGTACACATTATATGTATAAATATGTATGTACTGCACATATATCAAAAACTGTTTTCTATAAATTAATTAAATTTTATTGAAATAACACACTCCTCCCCGGGGGTAAATTTGAAACCTTTTTTTTTTGTACACAAAAATAAATATAATAAAAATGACGTACAACAAACACATTCAATCATTTTAGCGATAGCTTTTCTCAGAATCACCTTCGATGAACCGAATGTACTCACATTTTGACATCCGGCCAAAAAAGAAAAAAAAAAAAAAAAAAAAATCTTCCACGCCTGACAAACTTGCCATTTGAAAATCAAATTAATTTTTTTAACAACAAAATCGGCGAATCACTCTCATCACGCATTTGTATTTCTTGAAGCATAAATAAACAGAAATTTAATTGAAAAGCACTGCGTTGAAAAAAAAAAATGTAAAAATTCACATCCTGACCGAAATAGCTAAGCAGCGAGGAGGCCAATAATAACGGTAGTACCCATACCAACACACTATGTACGACAAATTTATCGATTTATATTCATAATTTCATTGTACTTCCGCTCCCGGAAGATGAATATTTGTTAAAGCAAAAATCCATTTGTGAAGAAAAAAAAATCGTTCCCACCTTTGGAGGATACCGCCAGGGGATTCTCTCTCCCACAGAACTCCGACTAAGTGATGAGGTCTCGTCTTCACGCATTTTGATTTGTTTTTCTTTTCATTTTTTAGGTGATAATGTTTTTGGCCTCCCTTTGGCCACATTTGATGAATAATCAAAGCCCAGCTATGGAAAATACCCATACAAAGAGCCAACGATTTTCATCGTAAAAAAAGAAAAACGTCGCTCCTTTGAAAAAGGACGATGAGTGGCTACGAATTTGTTGATGCGGGAGGAGGAAAATGCATTATTAATAATTAAGTTACGATTTGAAAAGGCGAGCTGCGGATTACTGTTGTACATGTCCAACGAAACGTCTTAAAGCCGATTTGAAGTGTGGTGAATTTTGTATAGAAAAGTATTTATACTTTCATGTATCATACACACATAATATGTATCTATATGTAGCAGAAAAGTTATTTTCTATTTAAGAAATTTAGTACACAGAGATAAGACACCCTCGTCTATGAACACTTAGTTCAAATTATCATTCAAGTAATGACATCTACATTCAAAAGTCAGCACTACTCAGAAGGTGCTGCTAGTGCTATAATAGCCAAAACTGAACCACAAAGCAAGTATACAGTCAACTCCGCTTATCTTAACTACGCTTTACTGAAAAAATCGGTTAATTGAAACGCTGAATTTAGCACGGAGCATTTTTTGATAAATTTTATATGAATAACTTCTCTTAACTGAAACCCGCTTAACTGAAAAACCCGGTTAAGTAAAAAAATTAATACGTCCGAAATTAATAAATTATACTAATTTAGCTCCGCATAACTGAAACAAAGTTATTGAACGCGCCAGAATTAGCTCGAAAGCATTTATGTACCTAAGTAATTTTTTATGTTTTTTTTTATTATTCGTTACGTTTATTAAAACATTTATTATTTAAATTTTTCAGTTATCCGAAGTCCGCATGAGTGAAAATACCGCTTAAGTGAAATAAAATTTGTGGCAAATTGCCGTTTCAGTTAAGCGGAGTCGATTGTATCAACCAAAAGGTATGAACTCTTAGAACAACAAATGGGTACTTCCCATATGATTTCTATCTGTCAACTGACGAAAATCATGCGGGAAGTGTTTATAATTTTGAAAGTTAATTTTGGGTAGAATATTTCTTGTGATCGGTGAAAGTGCAATTCGTCACTGCTCCAGGAAATTCTCTATCTTTTGACAGCTCATTTGTTAAGAATGGTTATGTGTGAGAGCCGCAAATGGTGCCTTTACTACAGAAATAATATATGTATGACACTTCACTACTAGATGGCGTGGATGTTATTATATTGAAATTTAAAATTCGTGGATAATTCTCTTTAGAGGCGTCAATGAGCTGAAAGATTCACCTAAGTTGTAGTGGTTGGGTATCCAAGATTTTAGATTAATTGACCAGGTCTAAGCAACATTTAAGCATCTTTTAAAAGCTGCAGGTTCATTTAATAAGTTCGTACCTAATCGTCAAACGTCAAAGGCTATGTAGGGGTACGCTGCAGTAAGTAATAATGGGATCGTCGGAAATTTAGAAAACCATAGGAAATCGTAAATTAGTTACAAGTGTGTCTAATGACACACGGGCTTTATCGATGTGACTTGATATTCGTTCCGGAAATTGATCAGAACAGTGCAAGGTTCTTAAAATTTCTATGATGACCGACGAGTTCTTCATGATACAAGCAGGGCTCTTCAAGCACATTGTATGTAGGCTATGCACAGTCAATATTCATATAATGCATTAGGCTACCATTACAGAAACATAATGTATGTAGTTTTTTGAAGTGAATACTTCTTTAGCGACGTATTGTTTTTGAAAACGAGTTACCATAAATGAGTTACGATAAATGCGTTACGATAAATTTCGATAAATGTGTTTCGATAACGGGGAAATGATTCAATACCGGTGAAATATGTATATATCAGCTGTCTGTCTGTCTGTCTGTCTCTCTGTCCGTCTGCCCGTCCATCTGTCTCTCCGACTGTCCGTCTGTCTGTCTGTCTGTCCGTCTGTCCGTCTGTCTTTTTGTCTACCTTTTCACGTCTAAACCACTGAACAAATGGTAATGTAATTTGGCAAAGAGATAGTCTGGGTACTACGGAAAGACTTAGGTGAGAAAACCGCCCGCTAGGGGCGCTAAAGTCAAGTTATAAACAAAGCCTTTTCACCCCTAAACCGCTCAACCAATCGTAATGTAATTTGGCAAAGAGATAGTCTGGGACCTAAGGAAGGACTTAGGTGGAAAAACTGCTCGCTAGGGGCGCTGGAGTCGAGTTATTATCAACTACTTTATTAACTGACCAAAATGATTCATATTGACAATTTATGTTGGTATAGTACCAAAAGAGAAAACTACAAAAACTGGACCCGATGGGTGGCGCTGGAGTCGAGTTATTAACAAATTCTATATTTAATGAAATTTTGAATAGCTGTTCCTTACAAAAAGATAGTCAAGTTTACATTCACATTTACTAAATTTTATTACACATTTTCTATCGATTGTACTAGACAAACTTCTTCTTCTCTTAGACATTACACATACACAACTGCTTTGGATTGGATAAGTATTCACTTCCCCCGTGAGCTTATGCGGATGAGGCTCATACATATTTTTTTTTTATAACCGGAATTTAGGCTCTTTGAAACCATCAAAATAATCAGTAGTACGTAGCTCCCCCGCCGCGCCGCGCCGTCGTAATTTTTTTTAGGCTCCGAATTGCCACTCAAAAAACTTCCATAAACTCATGGGTAACACAAATACTTAGGTCTAGTTACACCATATCACTTTTCGACCCACGCTTTTCCCAAATAAATTCTGTAGGAACTTCACCTTGAAAATACTTTAGGCTTTAGAGCTTTTTAAAATGCGAAATAAGTCCATACTCTCCCTGTCAATATCATGAATTCAGAAACATGTAACGCAGTTGTCAAAGAATAGAATGAGCAATTCCCAAAACATATTCTATGTTTAGACGGAAATTAGGCTGGTAGGGTAAGTCACCGAGTGGTCTACTACTAGATGTGTTTTAAATGACTGGAGTGAAGTTGTCTTTTCGGATGAAAAGAAATTCAATTTGCAGGGACTAGACGTTTACAATTTTTATTTTCACGAGATTCGAAAAGAACAACATTTTTTGACACGTCATTATTCGAGTGAAGGAGGAGTCATGGTCATTGAAAACACCTCTAGTTTGCATATCCCATGTCATGTGGTAGTCTCTTGCAAATTGTATTCACTCTTGCTTACGAGCAGGATCAAGCGCTGTTTTTTTTTTAATTTTTTATTTTACCTTTAAGTATTGAGCACTCATGACCGCACGCCGAACAGTGTTGATTTGCTGGCAGTAACCCCAGCTAATGCCCTGATTTTGTTTGTGAAGTGAGCCGTCTTGAAGCGTTAATACTGTTTTCATTCTTCCCTTGCAGGGTTACCTTTGGGACCCTTTGGGGTCAAATTGAACCTTTTTTGGAACGGACCCCAGGATCCGCCTCTTTAAATATCATCGAAATTTGACCCTTTTTGAAAAAATAGGACCCTTTTTGACCCTTTCTGTAAATTAAGAAACAATAATTGATGCATTCAACCGCAAACACCTTCACCTCTTATAGCAGACATCGCCATCGGCAGCAATCTAATTTTTGCATATACCCGATTTCTATCTATGGATTTGTTTGCCATCGCCAAATAATGGGTCCGCCGTTCGCGTGGGCTCCTAAAACTACGAAAATCTACGAAAAGTTAGGAAAACCCGAAAAAATTTCGTAGTTTTTTGTAAAAGAGAGTTCTCACGAGAGAGTAAGAAATTTCCCCATGCTACGAATTTTAGCACAAGAAATTTCTTTGGGCAGATATACATATGAAAATGTTACATCGAACATAATATATGTTCCATGCTTTGTTGTTCAACGCGTTCGTTTACTTTTCCGTAATTTTACTATCTTTGAGAGCATTTCATCCCATATTTGGTGCAAAAAGTACGCGAATAGACCTCTCGTAAATGAATTGATTTTTTTCTTTTTCTTTTTCTTTTTGCTTTATGTATTTTTAAATCAATTGAATTACAAATAAATAAAAGTAATAAAATAATACTAATCCTACTCTCGAATTTTATATGGAACCCATTTTATTCGCCAGGTACCCCTTTTAGGACCCTGTTCCATTGTAATTGCTTCCATAGGAGTAGCGATGTTTAATGTAATTTCGCACAGCATGTTCACTTCGCTCTATTTTACGGGCTATTTCACGGTTTGAAAGACCTTTCGAATGGTAAGCATCGATTTTTGCTCTTTCCCCTAATGTTAACGGTTGTATTTGCCCATTTCTTTCAATAAAAGACAAACACTTTCTTTAACCAAAAATTATTATTTCACTTTAGTTTGATCGATCACTCTTTGCCTACTAACCAAATTTACCAATGCGTCTTATCAAGTGAATGGAAAAAATGCTGCTGTTTTGATATGTTTGAGCAAAAAGAGTGCAAAAGTACCGTTAGGTGTCTCTCACCAAGCATGTTTGTATATTTATTTTACTGAGTAATAACTAACCTCGATATTAAATGCAATTGTTTGCTTATTGATGCAAATAAGGGGAAAAAAATCAAGATTAATGGAACTAATTTAAGTGCATCTAATCAAGAGAATCTTACTGTATATGTTCTATCGACGAAACTCCAACTACAAATGATGTTCGGAAGTCCCTGTCAATAAAACGATGAGATTGTACATTGTACTACCTTTACTTTGCAGTTGTACAACGTTACCGTGGTGGTGAGTGTGTTCGCTAACATCGCGTCTCCACGTGCTATTGCAAATAGCAGGATTTCATAGCAAGCTATAAAAAAGAGAACTGTCAAATTTCTGTGTGGGAAAATTATAGCTTGATATTTCATTCACAATGTCGACGTCGTACAGTACCCAGCACTTCTATAATCCACAAACATGGAAACTCCCGAAAATTGTTTTTTGATTTTATTATCTCTTCTTATGACATCTTTCAGTCGGCCATAATTATTTGTTTCTTATTCAAACGCACGAACGCAACCAATTTAAATGAAAAATTTTATTCAAATCTCAAAAATTAGCAAGATATCTATAGCTTGCTAAATATCCTGCTGTGGATAGCTTGCTATCTCAATTATCTTGCTATTTGCCGTCTCCATTTTTATAGCATGCTAATTATCTTGCTATAAATTTTAGCTCGTGGAGACCGGGTGTAAGAGAAATGTGTTACGTTTAGTTATGTCTGCATTGACACAAAACTCTTGTGAAGGAAAAATGGTGCCGTTTGGATACCACAGCTTCGTGTGACCCGTTTATCCGGATATAGTTTGAGATATTTATATCTACCCTGTAAAACTTAAGAAGAGGATCAGTTCCTCAATCCTTTTCTCGGATATCTCTTTAGCGTCGTCCAGTATGCGCTACCTGGCTTTCGCTGGAGTCGGACATTTGCACAGAAAATAATAAGCGACTCTTTTTAATTTTTCTCGTTGTAGCTTCAGCTGAAATCGTTGTGAGGGATCGCTGGGTTGGCTACTCTACTTCGACACTACTCTTTCGATGTCTACGTAAGTTATTTGTAGCAGCTCGTTTGTTTTTGTCCTTTTGGAACTTGGCCATATCTTCCTGGATATTATAAGTTTGTCACACTTATCCACCTGAGACCAGTTAGTTTTAAGAATTGGGAGAGTAGATTGCCCTTAACAGCACCTATAAGAATATCAACATTTTCCGCTAGCGAGCTGTTAAGGGCTGATCCTCGCCTGGTTAGTTCGTCGGCACTCTCGATTCCCTCAATGACATTAGGTCCTGAAGCGTGACTCTAGCCTAATTGCACCTGAAAATACTACCACCAATGACTGAATACGTGAATACGTGGTGTCTTGGAGGTAATGGTCGTGTTCAATTGGTATGCGTACTAAAGTCAATAACGATTTATTTAATTTAGTATTGAACGTCATAATCAAGTGCACGAGTATATCCTTCAAAAGGCAAACAAAATTGTACATTCACATGCACTCATCTGTGTATCTTCTTGGACAAGTGGCTGGAAATGAAACTCTCGATGACCTTACATATTCCCTGGTCAGATTCACTGAAATGAAAAATCCAATATAATGTTATCCATGCGGTGAATCCGTGTTGAATGCGATGCGTTCGTCTGAAAATGAATTTATTCCGCTCATTGTGGCTGTGATGGGTTCATGAGTGGATAGCATGGCGTCGGTTTTCACATTCCTTGTAGTCAATTAAATCGTCCCTATGGATTGATATGTAGGGAATCTTAATAATTGGAATGAACGACAGTTCAAAGGGCACACGAATAAATTCGATTGGTGAATTTTTTCTCTGATACCATTGGCATTCCTTAGTAGCCTACAACTCCAGCTCCATCCAACAGTTATCATCCCAAAACTGTTAAATGTATTTACTGACATTCCATGCTTGACAGGAAAAAAAAAAAATACTTAAAGCCCAGCGAAAGCACATGTATTCGCGTCGGCTGGCTTAAGTAAATGCCTCATGATTAACCCTCGTCAAATTATTCAAATCACAATTTTCACACAAAAAAAGGACAAACATAAAAAAACAAAAACCTCAGCTACGAGCACGTCAAATGCAAATAATCTACCTTTGGGGAGAAGGATATCCCTCCATTGTGCTTACACATGCGAAGAGAGTGCTGTACACGCAACCTTTTTGTTTGGTTTCTGTATATTTTCATGTCAATTTCATCACTCTGAAGTGCCTGCAATCTCCGAAATGAAAGATAGGCACACCTTGGGTATAATTCAAATTTAATAGGAAATTATTAATATGCATAAGGTTTAATGTTGAAAATTATCTGACAAAAAAAAAATGCGATATAGGGTACGAATAATTCACTGAATTAGTACTTTACTCTGCGAAATAGGTTTTGCTGGAATTTGACGAATTTAAATTTTAAATCTAAAAATAAAATTGGAGTCCTTAAACTGACCTTGAATTTTTGAACAGCCGCCGTCTGCGTCCGGTCTAAGGGTTCGATGTGTGGAATTTATCCACCCTAGCTGGCATATTACGAACTTAGACATGAATTTAACTACGAAATCATAGAAAGAGCCGGTAGTGGACTAACAAAAACAGGCAGCTACATATGTACATATACGAAAATTGGAAATCCATTGATTCGTCTACCTTTTATGAGTTTATAAAAAAATAAGATGATAGGCAAAAGTGGCATTGCAGAGATAGTTTCTTGATCAATTTCACATCAAAGATAACGAGACTAACAACGAGACATACAGCTATGGCCAAAATAATAGCACCACATTGTACTTTTCAATAGAAGGAATCGTAACTCAGCAACATCTTGTGAAAGTAAAGAAAACGCTTTAATTTTTTTAGTGTTCCGTCCGTACCAAAACGGAACACTAATGGAATCAGTTCGGTGTCTGTCTGTCTGTCTGTCTGAGACTATTTGACGAAGACTATTGAAATTTGGAACAGCTGAAGCAATTAGTGGCCCAAACACAAACCAGAACTTAAAAAGCTGAATTTCGACTTTTGGGGGAGTAGTTTCTTAACACTTTTTCACAAAACGTTACAGCTTGTTGTCCCGAGCTTTTTTTCCGAAAATATCGCTCAGAAAAATCTGAATAAAATCACAAACATTGATAATAAAGTGTAGATGGAAATATGATTATCACAACTGCCCTACTTCGATGGTTATTTTTTTTAATTCTTTTTTTTTAATTTCAACTACCCTTCTGTTTACATTATCCAGAAATGATGTAACCCTATCACAACATATTTGTGACTCGGAGTAAAAATTATTTTATACTTTTTAGTTCATTAAAGCTTGTTTTAAAAAAATATTTTTTATCTATGTATTTTTATAACACTATCAGATCTGTGTCATGGTGTGCTTAATACAAGCAGCAGCCATAAGCAGAAATTTGCCAGGGCAAAATATGCATCAACAGGCTCATCATTTAGTGCTGGTGTTAGTGGTTAGGCTGCGCTAAATTTCAACACTACCACTAGCAATAAATAAACAAATATACATAATTAGAATTTATGTTCGAGGAACTACATTACGCAATACATTTTTTAGTGTAATCTTGTTAAGATTAAAGTTTGTTTACATTTAAGTTATAGATTTTACTCATGCGGCTAATAGGCTCATGCATCCCGTAATTTGTTCTGTGACGAGGAACATGCAGTAACTCTATACTACGCAGGTAATGCGATCCCCCACGAAAGTTTAATCCTAAACAGGATAATAAGTCAGGTGCATCAATCAGACCTGAGATCAGTTGATGCATAAACATAATATCATTATTGACCCTTCTTTGAGCCAAAGGCTGCATTTGCAACAGTTTTATCCGATGCAAATATGGGGGAAGGTTAAAAGGATCGTCCCAGGGAAGACCTTTCAATGCGAATCGAATGAAGTGTCGCTGGACGGCTTCAATACGAGTATTGAGATTTTTCTGATAAGGTGTCCATACTTGCGAAGCATATTCGAGGTGAGGACGGACAAGACTGTTAAATAGTGAGAGGGTGACATAAGGATTTTTAAATTCTTAACACCATCTTTTAACGAAATCTAACATTGAATTTGATTTATTCACAATGTGGTTTATATGCTCTTTAAAATCAAGTTCAGGGCTAAAGTAAACACCCAGGTCCTTAAAACTATAAACCTGACTGAAAGAGTGATTCGATATCAAGTAGTTGAATATAGTCGGTACCCGTTTCCTAGAGAAAGTCATGGACTGACACTTGAGTGGGTTAAGGACTAAACCATTTTTACAGCACCAGGTATTGAAACTATCAATATCTGATTGCAGAAGTCTACAATCATTTATGGTTGTAATTGCCTTACTGATCTTCATATCGTCGGCAAATATAAGGATGTTGCTATGTTTTATGATTGATGGAACATCATTGATAGCAAGAATAAATAAAAGCGGACCTAGGTGGCTCCCTTGAGGGACGCCGGATCCTGCTAAGAAGGAGTCTGAAAGACAACCTCTAAATTTAACCTGGTATGACCTCTGCTTGAGGTAAGAGCCAACCCACGAAATAAATATTTGTATTTGTATAAGTATTTGTTTTTTTTTGGGCACCGTAGCGCAAGTGGTTAGTGCGTCGGACTACTGAGCCAGCGGTCTTGGGTTCGAATCCCGCCGCAAACACCTAAACATTTTTCACAGTGCCCACCTCTTTCGAATGTCTGACAAGCATCAAAGAGTATCATTTGTCTCGATTGAGCTTCTCAACTCGCCGTTCGGAGTCGGCAAAAAACTGTAGGTCCCTTCCATTCGTGCAAAAATACAACACGCACACACAAATGGTTGCGAGAAGCAGGCCCAGGTTCACCTCGAGCTGTAGCGCCAACTAAGTAAGTATTTGTTTTTAACATTGTCTTAAAATATGAAATTAGAAACTAGACTAGAAATGCAGAAACTACAATATTTTGCACTGGCAACACTCATTTCACCGACCCTGCTATAGCCCCTGAGCAATTTTTCTATGGGATCAGTAAAAAAAGCAAATACTGGCCGCTGCTTGGCAATCTGCAGATTACCTTTACCTTTACCTTTATCTATGTACTCAGCACTGTCAGTTCAGAAGTATATATATATGTATATATACTGTATGTATACAGTATGTGTACAATGTACATATTCAAAGATATACCACATAACCTAAGAGAAATGTCTTATGATTCGAATTTGTATACTTCTTTCTTTTCGTTTCCATCCACTTAGCAGGACAGCGCAATGGCCCATCGTTCAGCTGTCTCTACTGTACTTCAATCTAATTTCACTAAATTGAAAAATATTGATCGCTCAATTGCCCCACTCATTGCAGTTCGATGAAATTGTAATTTCACACTTCGTTGGATGCAATTTCTATGGTTGATTGATTATTTAGGAATTTCATTAAAAATATTGCAATTTTTCGCATCGTAAGCATATTTTTAAGATGCATCCAAAGTGGAGAGATAAAGGTGCATATACTTATGTATGTACGAGTACGTCTAAATGAAGCACCAGAATTGCTCTTTCGGGAAGAGACTTGGCAAATGTGCAATCTTTCTCTTCTTGTGGTTGGTGGCTTTGTTTGTTCACAAGTAAATTTGGATGGTTATATAACTTATGTATATGTAAACATTCTTGACTTTAATCTTAACAAGATTATACTAAAAAATGCATTGCGCAATGTAGTTCCTCGGACATAAATACTAATTATGTATATTTGTTTACTAGCTGTCCCTCCCGGCTTCGCCCGTGTCTAAAAAATATATTGTTACTTACAATACCTACATTGTCATTTAGTTTGAAGAATCAAAGACAGTGCGAACGCACCCCAAGGTTTGCAATCTACCAATATATACAATCCACAAGTGTGGATTGTAAGTATTTGTAGTTTTAATAAGTGACATTTCGCAAGAAAGTGGCATTTATTAGAGTGTTTTTCTTTTTGCATTCATTTAAATAATATTGCGAATAAATTAATTTAAAAATCGGCCTATAATCGGCACAGGATGTTAATGAACTGGAGTACGAAGTTTTACTTCATTGTGTGCATTAGTTTTTGTATTTATCGAATCGTAAGATTGACAGGTAAGAGCGTGACATTGAGATTTATAATATATTAGTATGATATGATTTATTGCTAGTGGTATTGTTGAAATGTAGAGTAGCCTAACACCAGCACTAAATGATGAGCCTGTTGATGCATATTTTGCCCTGGCGAATTTCTGCTTGTGGTTGCTGCTTGTATTAAGCATACCATGATACAGATCTGATAGTGTTAAAACAAAAAAAAAAAAAAAAATACACTGCATTTTCAAATTTCCAGTCCTCCAATGTTTTGTTTTCATTCGATTTATCATACATACATACTCGTAATGTAAATAGGCAGTGTAGCTACAGTTGCCAAAATGCTTCCTTGCTACAGCTGTAAAAGAAAAACAAATGGATGGCCAATGGCTGTATTGGCAAATATGGTTGACATTTCTGATATGAATGCATTAATTATTTACAAGAAAGTGAATCTGAATTGGCAATCAACACAAAAATACGAAGGAATTTACTAAGTGAACTAAGATTCCACTTGCAAAACCACATATAGCAGCTAGAAGGAGATCGGCAATATCAGCATATTTGCATGCAAAAGTTTCAGGAGATAGTTCACTAGCACTTCTATATCATCTTCATCAAATTCATTAAAACGATTACGACGCGTTCTACTACAAATAAAAGGCAGTACAAAATGTCACGTTTACAATGAAGAAAATTACATCAAAAATGAGCGAATTTGTTGTTTTTGCACAAAAGCTAATTGAAAAACCAACATAATCGAAATGTTTGTATAAAATGCTTTCAAGAAAACTAATTTGAATTTATTTTCACTCATTTCTTTAGAATAAAATTATAAAGACAATTTGTTTGGTTGATTTCAACAAAAAATCAAATTCATGGAAAACATACTAAAATCTCATACACACAGGGGTAGACAACGTAATTTTTTTTGAGGATGAGGTGAAGGTTAAAAAAAAAACGCACTAATAAAGATCTTTCATTTCTTTCTTAAAATGAGCCAAGTACCCAAAAACTAATTTTTCTGTCTAAGACCATTTTGCTCCCTTGACAGCAGGTAAAAAATTCTAACACTCTAATAGTGTCATGAAAAGTTTAAAAATACACCCGTGGACAAAAAAACCCTCGCACCATTACTTTTCTTCAATTTTCAGGAAAAAATCAAGGTTGTTCTTATGATATAAAATTAATTTTTATATTTTACTTTAATATGGATAAACTTTTTAGTTTAGAGTAACAAATATATATATACGTCGAAATTGGACCACACACGTTTTATTCAGGCAAACTGTTTTATCAAAATTTTCATTACGTACCTACAGGTGAAACTATTAAAAAAAACCTAAGTAAATATTGAATACAACCTTGAAATAATAAAATAACATAAAATAAAAAATAAATTGAATGTACAACTAACTCAATATTTGGTTATTCCACTTTTTTTCTTAATGACGGCATCAATCCTGTTTGGCATCGAATCAAACAATTTTTTTATATGGGTGATTATTAAATCTTTACACCAGATGTCTTTCATTATACTTTCCAGTTGAGTAACAGATGTTGGCCTTATCTCTCTAATTTGTTTGCCCATGTAATGCCAATATTCTCTGGGGTTAAGATCCAGGCTACTACAAGGCCACGGAAGAAAAAGAACCCCCAAAGAATCCTTTTAGTAGAATCCTTGTTTAGTACCCAAAATTAGAGAAAAGTAAAAAAAGTTTATAAAAATGTTAGTTTACGGAACATACGCAGCAGAACAGCTTAGCGATTTTGCTCTATGTATATGCAAGATCTGAATCGTCCTGAAAAATCACACTACCAACACAGTAGGGACAACATCGTTTTCTATAATTTGTTCGTATTCTGGGCATTTACTGAGCCTCTAAGGATTACAATTTATCCAACACCAAATCTGGTTATTGCCCCCATACCATAATATGTATAAGGGGAATGCTTAACGGTAGGTAAAATGCAATTATCTGAATACCGTTCACCTTTTCTTCGGTGAACCACCGCGTTCCCGTCTGGGCAAAACAAATTGAATTTGATCTCATTCGAAAATATCATTCTTGCCCTTTCGGCCTGAATCCAATTTGTATAAGTTTTTGCCAATTCAAGCCTTATTTTTTTCATTCGCGGTGTTAACAGAGGTTTTTTCTGCAGGACGACTTACATTAACTCCCATTCCATTAAGCAACCTCGATACTGTCCGATCATTTATTGTTTCCCATTTTGCTCCTGGGGTGACCAGTTAATATCCCCAGTATGTACAAACCGGTTTTTTAAACTAATTCGCTGGATCAGACGCTGATCTCTAGGAGATGTCGTTTTGGGCCTTCCGCTTCCAGCTTTCCGAGCAATGGAGTTCTCTAGTTGAACATTTTTCAAAATGTTTCGCACACTCCATTCATTAGACCCTAGTCGACTAGCAAATTCACGATTTGACACTTTTTCCTTACGCAAAGCAACAATATACGCTTTCTCTTCAAGAGTTAACACCATTTCAAATCTTTGAAAAAACGAACCCATTGTGACCTATTACCAAATAAAAAAAAATACAGAGCGCTTACCAGTAGTCTTGAAGGATATTCAGATAGTTAAAATATTGGCAGCAACTAAAAAAATATATGCTTATAAACAATGGCGGATTAAATGAATAGAGTGCCCTAGGCAAAGCATCTCACCGGCGCCCTTCTGGCAGCCAGCCTAAAGAATATATTAATACAGTCGAACTCCGACAACTCAAACCATTACTTGCCACAAAAAAAAAATCGAGTTATCAAGACTTCGAGTTAAAGTAAAAAAAAAAAATTGATATAAATGTAATTTTTCATCAAGAGATAATGTTTTTAAGGTACTCTTTTCCTCTTTGTGTTTTTATAGGCGCCTATTTTTTTCAAAAACAAAAACTAAGCTTTGAGTTCGTATCGACCAATATACCAACCTAGTAATGTGTGTTCTAACCCCTACTAACAAGAAATTTGACAATTCTTACTCACACAATATTACGAAATCACGATTTTCTACATGTATGTTTATATACTAGGTCATACGAACATACAAACACAGTCCGCCGAAAGCGATGCATTAACTCTGTTTGGCGATTGGTTATTAAACTTAAAACTGCCAAAAATCAAGAGAACGATACCAAATAAGGTGTCAAAAAATTTAATGGACTGTCAAAAAATGTCCCCTCTTGCGAAATCGTGCTACATCTTTTCCATGTAAATAGTAAGCGAGGGACATCTATCAAACAGCCATCTGACAGTTTGTAAATTGTTAATCACTATTCGTTAGTGAAATAAAAGAAAATTAGTTTTTCGTGAAAATATTTAATAGTTAAAAAAGAAGAAGAGAGGATTTTCTCCCACTTTTCAAATGATTTACTATTTAACAGATGTTCCATTTTGATCACAAAAAGTCACCAAAAAGACCTATTTTAAAACGAACTTGTAAAAACACACAGAATTTGGGAATTCCCCTTCAGAATTCGACTTAAGGTGACGCCAAATAATCTCTTCGAGTTATCAAGACATTCGAGTAATAGAAGTTCGACCTATCAAAAAAAAAATTACATGTAATTTTCAGTCTTGGCGCTATTGCCAACCAATTTTATTCGAGTTATTAAATATGTATTTATTTATTTATTTATTTCCATTTCATCAAATGAGTATACATCAACTGTTCTCTTTAGATTACTGGTACAGTTAAAATATAAACTTAGAACTACTGACTAAACCACCGGAAATGGAGCTCTAAAACTAATTTATTCTTAAGTGAACTCCTACTGAGATGAAAATCTAAAAAACTACAATAATTATTTGACTCTCGTAGGCATCTAGAAATTGGTTCATTGTAACCATAATTTGCTCTATGATAAGGTACATAAAATAAATAAAGATTTCTAAGAGCTCTCGATGGAGCATATAATCCAATTAATGAAAGCAGAAAAGGGCAATCAATATGACAGTTAATCAAATCGCGAATAAACATAAAAGAAAAATATTGCCTTCTTACGAAAAGAGGCAAAATTCCAAATAATTTGCACCTCGTTTCATAAGAAGGCATTTCGATATTCCAGCGTAATCTACGCAATGCAATCCTTGTTAAACGTTTCTGGATCCTCTCAATTCTGTTGGCATGTATGTTATAAAATGGATTCCAGATGGTACTACAGTACTCAAGATTTGATCTGACAAAGGCAAAAAATAGACATTTAAGAGTATAAGGATCCTGGAAGTCTTTAGAATTGCGTAGTATAAATCCTAGCATTGAGTTACCTTTGGCCACTAAAAACTCAATATGCTTAACAAAACTATGTTTATTGTCAAAAATAACTCCAAGATCTTTTTTGGAGGAAATAAAGGACAGTGAGACATTGCCGATCATGTATGTGAAAGGAATTGGCGAAAGGTTACGACAAAAAGTAAGGCTTTGACATTTAGAAACATTTAGATGAAGATCATTATTGAGGCACCAAATCGAAAGCCTGTCAAGATCTTCTTGCAAAAGAGTATCCTGTTCAGAGTTTATAGGCCGGAAGACTTTTAAGTCATCGGCAAACATTAGGCATTGAGAATTTACGAACAAGTCAGGAATATCATTTATAAATAGCAGGAAAAGCAAAGGGCCAAGATGACTACCTTGAGGTACACCAGAAGTCACATAAATAGGTGCTGATATTATGCCGTTAATACGGACATACTGTATACGTTCGTTAAGATAGGAGCTAATCCATTTTAGGAAGTTGGAGTTAAATCCAAATTTAGCTAGCTTGCGAATTAAGATATCGTGATTAACGCGATCGAATGCTTTAGAGAAGTCGGTGTAGATGACATCATATTGTAGGCCTTTCTCGAAGCCATCCAGAACATGGTGACAAAAAATCGAGAGATTGGTAGAAGTAGATCTTCCTGCGACAAAACCATGTTGAAAGGGAGAAATAAAACTTTTCAAAAGAGGTGTTAGTTTATCACAGACTAGTTTTTCAAAAAGCTTGGGTATTGCCGAAATCTTACAAATAGGACGATAGTTAGTGACATCATGACTAGATCCGGACTTAAAAACTGGTGTTAAAAAGGAGTTCTTCCAAGTTTTTAGAAAATGTCCGCTTTGAAGGGATAGGTTAAACACTAAACAGAGAGGTACAGAAATCGCGATAGAACACTTTTGTAGTACAATCGGCGGGATGCCATCGATACCAGGACTCTTGTCTAGTTTTAATAATGATAGGGCTAAATATTTGAGCTATCGAAGTTCGACTGTATGTATTTGATAAAAAACAAAAATAGAGCTTTGAATGTTAGTACAAATGTGTTAGTTCATATTATGAATGTATATTTATTATTAACTTGACATTTAAGAAAGAGAGCTAAAAAAAATAAAATAAAATGACTGCGTCTACTACTTCTTGTAAAAAAAACTTCGGACAAGCGCCCCTTGTAACCTCGCGCCCATTGGCAATTGCCTAGTTTGCCTTAGGGATAGTCCGCCACTGCTTATAAATTATTTTACCATACATAAATTGGCTCCCATCGGAAAGGAGAGAATACAAGTTATTTCGAATGCGAAGGTTTTTTTTTGTCCACGGGTGTACATAATAAAACAAAACCCGATTAAAAAATATATTTAGTCATTGCAACCAATTCGCCAAACTTCGGATAAAAAAAAATTGTTTGAGCAATATTTTTCCTACGGCACTGTGTATGTATGTATAACACGGAAAGCCCCGGTATCTTGTTGAAATCATAGCTAAATTCAACACGTCAAAAGTGGCCGTATCTTCACTTTTATAAAAACGATGGCAATTTGTCAAGCACATATCCTTCCATTCAAAAACTGGACTTCAAATGGTTAAATGGTGCTTCTCCTTTCAACTCGTATCTTTTATTTTCCTTTCAACAGATTCTTCTTTTTTCAGGAAAAATCTTAAGTAGAATAATATTTCAAACACTCCATAGTATCCTGTCTCTGTCACAAGCAGAAACTTTCAAAATGTTGTAACTATTGAAGCATTACTCAGAATGAACATTTATAGATGAGATTGATTACAGCTTTCCGTGTGTGTGCGAAATGCCATTTGAACTAAGGACATCGTAATCCACTACAAGGATTTAAATGATTTAAATGTCGGGCCAGAGGTAGAGCAAGGGCTTTTGTTTTGAAATTCAGAAACCCTATCTCCCATAGGTGGTCGCAGTTGAGACTCGCATTACTACAGAATATAGTCCTTCCAGATTCCGACTTAACATGTGTATTCATGTGAAGTTACATACGAGTCCCAAACGAAGGACTGAGTCTCTAAATTCCGTTTCAATGACTCTTAATTGAACAATGTTCCATTCCAACTCACATATACTACTCCCAGATTCCCAGCATTGACTACGGAAGGAAGAAGTATCAGGAAGGACGAGGGATATTAATGTAAATGGTTCTGTTGAATTTGTATTCTCAGTGAAGTCAGTAAATTAGCATATTTTAATTTCTATGAGGAGGTTGTTTAGTTGAGTTCTTGTTTTTTTCTTTTTCTTGTAAACTGTTCCAAGGACAATGGAACGGCAGTAGCAGTAGCAAACAGTTTTATTCAGCGTTGTTTGTTAAGTTAATTTTTTACTGCTATCATTGGCAATTTATTCGAATGACACAAAGTCTGATTATTTATTCAGTAAATAGAAGCGAATTCTCCACATTATGCTAATTGTAAAATTTAAAGTACGGGGAGGCGGGTATCAATTCGCTGCCTATGAAGTGGCTGTACGAATACGAATGAATATGGTGATGGTGACCTTTAAGCTGGGGAGAATGCTATCAAATTGAAGTGGCCAGATAGATTGGTAAAGTATTGTGTGATGATAAAGTATTGTGTCGAAAAACTGTCAAAACTCTTCTGCCATCTGACGAATGTAAAGGCTTTCACCTTTGCCCTTTGAGACGTATGCACATCAACCGCCATAGATAAGGATTGGCTTCGCATTACTTTTGCTAATTTTTCATTTTCACTTCCCCAGCAGAAGATGAGATTTTCGGAGAAACTACCTGCACTGCGCAGTGTAAATTTTTAATAGAAAAGCTCTACTTGCCGAGAGTGAACCAGAAAGAGTTTCCATTTAAAGTGACAGATGTTATAAGACACTTATCTTGTTACGACATTTAGTTGAATGTCTCCAATTAGCAACCAAAGTCATAGTCAAAGTCAAAAAATAAGTTGACATGTGTCAAGATTCGCATATGTCAGAAATTATTATGAAAATTGAAATGAAAAAACTTAGGGCTGGAGAACTTCTAATTTTTTCTTTGTCACTTAAGTCTTTAAACGTTTTCCTCAGATAATTGATGATGATGTGATGTTATTGATAAATCGTTGTTATCATCGCCATGGAATGACGGGACAAATAAAGTGATGACAGCGATAATTCCGGAATGACCAGTCAAAATATTTTGTAAATGGTTCTAATTATCGGTTATCCCGTTTAAGGTGACATTCGAACTTATAATGTTGGGTTGGTAGTTGGAAGATACTTTGGAGGGTTTCGTCCTTGAAACACGCGCCGGGTTTGCTTTAGGGGATGATGAGTGGTTAGTCAAACTAAGCAAATAGGTTCTATTGCGTGGCATGTTTTCAAATATAGATTTATGAAGTCATTGAGTTTCTGACTTCAGGTTTTAAAAATGTTCTAAGTTAAAATTTGATACGTGAACATTAGTTTTTGAATGAATGCAGATAACGTGTTAGATTGGTGGTCGTACTTACATAAGTAAACGTACGAGTATGTCGTAGTGCATGGATGCTATGTGTATGCAATTATGTATTAAATGGAATTAGAGATCATGCCACAATCGATTTAAGACATCTTCGTTTGTCCTTTCTTGATTGCCATGTGAAATCGCAGAAAGTACATCCGAGGTCTCCATCGAACGAAATGACACGCAGGAACCTCATTTCGTAGCCGCATGCATAAAAAAAGTCTAATTCCAGTTCTTAAATTTCCTTAGCTAACTGCCTCCAGTTGCGCACTCCAAGTTAGTTGAGGTTTTTTTTCCGGTTGTGCGCGCCACCTTAGGCGAGGTCGCCCTCTGCTGCGCTGACCAACCGGGTTGGATTCTAATACTCTGCGGGCCGTACCGTTAATGTTTATTCGCTCAAATGCCCAGGTCGATGTCGCTGTACAGCTCGTATAGTTCGTGGTTGAATCATCTCTTCCAAAACCCGTCAACGTAAACGGGACGAAGGATTTATCTCTCGAAACGACCAAGGATATCTTAATCCGCTTTCGATAAAGTCCATTCTTCAGCTCCATATAGCAAGGCTGAGATGATTAGGGTCTTATGTATATAGAGTCTCGTTAGTCGGTCGGGAAAAGGCAATTGCATTCTTAGCTCAAAGAAACAGCGATTGAAAATAGTAATCCTTTATTTGATTTCCGACGAAATGTCATTTTTTGAAGTTGTAGCAGAGTCGAGGTAGACAAAGTCCTTTACTACCTCAAAGTTGTAACCTTACTTTCTCGTTGGAACTTTTTACGTTTCATTTTGACTTGATGCTTCATTGAAATCTAGTTGTAACTTGTAACACTCATCATTGTATAAATTTTATTAGATATTTGTCAACAGTTCTCGTAGGTGAACATCAAAAAGTTAACATTAGGATAGCTTTTCGTCCTCAGAGTAACTCAGTATTATGTATCTTTATCGTCCCTTTTCTAAGAAAATCAACGCCTTTCCTCCTACAATCTTTTTATGTTCAAAATATAAACAACATTTTCAATTTAATCGTTTCCTATTGCTTATCTGTACAATTAATACAAATTTCTCCAAAGCTTCACAAACAGATATTGAAGTGTGCAGGCCTACTGCTACACTTACAATAATCTCATGGATTTTGATTAATTGCAGGAGATACTCGTAGAATATATTTGCAAGAAAAACCTTTGTGTTGTGGATGTTATACGACTACGAGTGTGCATGTGTATATGTATGTGCGTATCAAAAAACGGATGTGTTGCCGAAAATGATTAATGTTTTTTTGAAGCGACACACGCACAGTATATTGAAGGATCTTAGGAACTGGAAAACATAATCTGCTCTTTTCCAATGGGTATGTGGGAAAATTAAAGACTTTTGATGCGATTATTTGTTTGACTTAGATTTTTCTTTAATAAATTTGACAAAGTTTGCTGGCTTCAATTCATATGTCAACTGAACCTTTTCAGCACGTAGGCCCAATTCCTGTAACTGTCTCGAAATGGACACACCTGGGTTCAGGTACGGCGACGGTATTTTCAGCTAACCTTGGCCTTAGTAACGTGTCCGAGACATTCAAATTTATCGATGAAATTCACTATACATAGCTGTACGAGACGGTGTCTGATGATGACCAAAAGCGGTACGAAGTTTACGAAACGTTTCCGCGACATTTTTGCCTTTTGAAAGTTCACTATTTCAACACAATATAAGAGTGTGTATCGATCTATATTTATTATGCTCATATTTTCAGCTTATCAAAAATTACCGCAATGATAGTTCAATATTGACAGTTCAACAATGGCGCGAAATTTAAAATGACACCACTTGTTGGATGACTCTATACATTTAAGAGATTAAGATCCAGTGGTTGGTATGAAATAAAAATACTGTTTGCCCGATCCATAAGAACGGATATCCTTTGATATTCAACTCCAACTTTAAATACAGAGCCTGAAACCTAACGTCAATCTTTTAAAAAGTCTTTGTTCATTGATCGGCAGAACTAACGTTTTCGAAGATATATGTATCTACATGTGAAGCTCAGCAATGAGATGCAAAGGCTTAACTTAGGCAAACCACAAGTCAACAAGAGACCAACGATAGGATAAAGTCTGTAGCGCTGTGGCCAACTAGGTGGGACAATACGACAAAAGGCAGATGGACTCACTACCTAATTCCCACAATCGATGACTTGACAAAGAGAGCCCACAGGGATTGCAGGGATAGTTTTGAACCTATCAGTACCTAGTGGCGAACACATTAAAACAACATAGTACAAATGACTTCACCTTTATTACTATGGATCATATGGACAACGACTCTAAACGATTAAGATGAAGACGAAGAGGTTTATTTTCGTTTGCACTTCATTTAAATATGTAATTAAGTTCTGTCGTAACTTCCAGCCAAAATGCCATTTCTTCTCAGAATGCACAATATTGAACAATTATTTAAACTTTTGTAAACACTTTCTTTAAAAGAAGTTTTTCCAGGTCTTTCTATGTTGAGTAAGTATTCTGAAGTTTCACTACTAAGGCCAGAGACTTCAGTGACCAAAATCAGGATACCATACGCTTATCTCTGTTTTAAGTAGAAGATGAGTAGAAGCCGCAGCTTGGTGACTAACCCCTATCGAAATATTATTTCAGATTCCATGATTTTCCTATCTCTCTTTTTCGAAAGACTTAGGCCGTCTGCATACGGCTCGTATCGTCATCGTAGCGGGTATGGTTCGTTTCGTCTTTTTTATCTCGTTTTTTGTTGTTTCTTCTAAGTAGTTTCGCATTTTGTTGTTTCGCATTTTCTTATTTAATTTTTTATTTTATTTGGTATTTCTTTGTTTCGACAAATTTCTATTTAGTTAAGTTAGTTTCTATTTAGTTCGTTTTAAGTTAATTTCGTCTTTAATTGTTTGGTTTCTCGATTATCTAGTTTTTCATTTGAAACAAATTTTACTCGGTTCAACTTCAATTATTTCGCCATAGTTTGTTTCGTTTTTTTAAATTTTGAGCATTGGATAAAGTAATAGTGAGAAATTGTACGCCTGGTTGTTTACATTTTTTACGTGTAATTTTTTTTTTTTAGATTACCGACGAAATTTTAAAATTCGTTCAGTAAATAAAAAACCGCGAATGTTTATACAAAAATAACATTCAAGAGTATTCAAATAGTGATTATTACTGAACGAGCTTGAGCCGGAAAATTTCCATGAATAATAATAAAAGGGTTTTGAAAAATTAAAAAAAATATATTTTAACGATTAAGAATTGCGTCGTGTGCGGTTCAATAGCCGTATCGTTATCGTAGCTCCACGGCAAATACATGACGTGACGATGACGCTACGATAACGATACGAGCCATGTGCGAATCATTGACAAGACAGTATCAGAGTAGACTGACGCGGTGTTTCTCTTTCCTTACTCAGATCTATCCAATCAAAGGTCTCCGATATTGTCATTTAATTAAAAAAAAAAAAAAACCAGAAAGATGTTATTTCAGAATACAGGATAATTTTTGACAAAGTCGAATATATCTTTTTATTTGGTTAATGTATTCAAACTCTCAGAATACGGCGTGAGGGTTGTCTTTCTCATCAATCTTACAGCGGCATGTAGTTCCCATCTACATATTTGGGAAACTATATACTATGGTACTTTAGAAAACCACCGTTAGCAATACTGCAACCACATGTGTTACGATATCTTAGTATGAGCTGTACTTAAGTTTGGTGTCCACGCTCATCCATCATTATCGACCAGAAACTTTTGACATAAAAACAATCTAGAAAACCAAGCAGAAGGTCTGACCTCCTTAATCCACTTTTTCATCAATTTCAAGATTGTAATAAAATTCCCATCAAAATTTTGTGAGCCCCAATATCGAAATAAAATTCCAGACCACGACCACAATTATTTAGTACATTTAATTTAATTTACCAAATTACTAAAAAAAAAAAAAATCTCTCTTACAACTCTTCATAAGCAAACAAAGCATTCCACCGTTAAAAAAAAATATTTTTAATTTAAAACATATTTTCCATCATAAAAATGTCAATTGCAAATTATGTGCCAAGGACACGCCAATAAAACTCCATTGTGGGATAATATACAAATACAAGCAAACCATGTTTTTTTTTTTTACATGAATTCCATTATAAATGTTGTAAAAAAAAGTATTTTAATACCAACGAACCAAAAATTCAATGCTAATGGAAGCGAATCCTGCAAAAGGGCAACGAATGGCACACGATTAACGACTTCCCTGTCGAAACGTGGGACCGCTCGCGTTCACATGCCTATGGCTGTGGTTATGATGATGATGATGACGATGACGATGATGTATTTACATCGAACAGGGATCGTTGATGGCAGCAATAAAATTCGGATGGTAACACCCCTTAATCTAGAAACTTCTACTTAGCAGATAGACTGCGCATTTTGCTATAAACTCATACTCGTATCTGGGTTAGAACGTAGCGTGTTGAAAAAATGAAAAAAAGGCGAATCACCCCATGCGGATGCGATTGTTTGTGGGAGCGATGAAAACTTTTCTGTTATTCTAACCGAAAAGCCAAACTTAATTTATTTGTTACGGACATTTTCTCACAGTTTAAATGGATTTAAATTGAATTAGAAAAGTTTTTCGTCTTGGGTGGGGGCGACAAGAAGAATGACTTGCAGTACTCTTTTTGACAAACCCTTTGGATGCTTTAAAAAGAAGAAGCGCAGGACGATAGATACCGACTTAACCGTTAGATTTACTGTTTCTAACATCTCGAGCTTAGTGCAACTTTCAGAAAAAGGATCTGTTATTTGTGAACGAAGAAGATCTTCAGCGATCAACAGGAACAACAAAGCAGTGTTATACTTTTACGCATATTTGTAAAAACAGCCAGTGCGCGACGATGATACCTAGCAATCGGAATGTCTGTGATTTGTCCCATTTTTCATGCGATGCGATTGTCGCAAGTTATAATGAATCATACGTACTGACAAGTGTTCCAAAACACTTGCGATCTAAACCGCTACGATTGTGCTCTATTTTATTGGCGGTTGTTTTGCCGCCAATTAAAATGGGTCATATGGATTGGATTAGCATGAATCTTCGCACACTTGCGAGTTGCGACAGTCGTGTCGTGCCAGCATAAAAATGATTTCACAAAAAAGTGTTATGTTTTGGTTCTTTTGTTTGTGATAAAACCATTGTCAGAAAAATACCATTTCCTAATCGCTGAGATTATGTGCATTCAAATTTAAAGTTTTGTGTTATATTTTTCTACGACTCAATAATCGTGCGACAGACAGCCATAAGTGCGTGCATAGGCATATAGTATTTTGTTGCGACTATGATTTTTTAATCGCAGCTACAGAAAATCGCATGTGCGCGCTTTGCCCAAAGTGGCCAATGATGCTATGGGCATAAATCCTAAATGTTTTGTGATCGTTAAATTTGATAAAAAAAAAATCATCGACATCACAAATCATCCATAAGTGGCTATAAGAACAACCAGAAAAGTTGTATCTTCGCTTCTTTGGATCTGTCACCAGATAAAATGTTTTAAAGGTTGATGGGAAATTTCGAAAAATACAAATGCCAAGCGACATTATTTAAGAAGTGGATTTTGCTAAATTAAAATAAAATATTTAAAAAACGGACCAAGAGCATGCTGGGCACGCTCATGATAGCATTCCGTAGAGTCAGTAACATTATCTTCTCTTCTTGGGGGGCGCACAAAATGACTTTCAAAGCCAATATCGCGGAACTCATTAAATGAAACTACAAGGTGTCAATGCATTTTTTGTTGCATTTAGAAATACCTATCCACATCGATGGGGCAAGTGTAAATATTTTTCATAAGTATCTCCACTTTTTTTGTTGGGTCACCGATTCGCGTCTGTCTCTGTATACCAACAGCAACTATTTTCACCTTCTTCCAAAAAATCAGTGCAAAAAGGAGTCAACTCTGCATTTGTTGTAAGTGGGCGATACATGTAACCGCCTGAATTTTGACCGTTATTCAGAGGTTTCTTTAAAAGGGAAGGAATAAATGAATCGTTTTTAAATTGAGTATGTTTATTCATTATATTATATTAAAATGAGCCGCCCCGGCTTCGCCCGTGCACACAAACAGTCACGTCCGAACAAAGTGAAAAAAAAAATCTCATACAAAATGTATTGAAAATCGATTTTCCTCAATTTTCCAATTTTCCTGGAAATTTTTTGAAATTTTCCTCCACAGTGTCCTTCATTGGCCCAATACCAATCCATCAAGCTCAAAGTCGTGACAATCAAATGATCCGTTCTCGAGTTATGCGTGCACACACGAACGTCAGTCTATTTTATATATATAGATACAAGAATCAGATTTTTTTCTTCTTTTTTTTCAAAATGGATGCCATAGTAACTAATCTCCTGAGACCATCGTGGCGAAAGGCATCAATCGGCGGGATTTTTGGCTTCTGTTACAGCGATCTTAAATCAAAATTTTTAGCTTGAGCGTGTTCATAAAACATGTATCTTCTAGTTGAACCGATTAAAAAACAAAAAATGTCAAAAAATCGTAAATTGGCACGCCTCAGAAAAAAAGGCAGATTTTTCACACTATTTTCAATGGTTTTTGGGTTAAATATTGTAATTTTTAATTTTTTTTTAGCATTTTTGAGATTCAACTAGAAACGAGAAGACGTGTGTTAAATTTCATAAGAATCGGTTGATAACTTATTAAGTTATCTTGCCCGCCAATTTAAAAAAAAAATAGTTTCGAGAACGCGTTTAAAGTTTTGACACATAGAAACTCTATGATTCTGTATCTTCTTCTTCTTTATTACTATGTTGATTTCCATTGAATTTTCTTTTTAGTGGTCTCGCAGCACGAGCTGATTCACGTTTTTCAGTTCTAGGATAAGACTGCATTTCTTTTTTTTTCACTGACTAAATCACTCCGCACAGAACGAGTTGTCAATACAAACGACCCCAAGGTCAGAGTTTTTAATCGATAAATAATGCGAATTTCATTCTGAAAATTTACAGACACATCAACGTATCGCCCCCCCTTAAATTGAATTTATCCTCAATTCCTGGTCCTTTAAAAAAGCTATCAAGGCATTTCTCCTGTTCTGCTTTCCCCTTTCGTTTGTTGAATATGGCAAATTTTGCATACAGTTTTTCTAAATTCTTTGGACAATTTAAAGATTCCACTGAAGTGAACGACAGGCAAAAAAGTCGAACTTTGTTTGATTCTGATAGTAACACTGTCTGTCAACTGTCATCTAGGAGAATTGACTGATTAAAGCGTATATACGCTAAATTTTATCTAAGTATGAAGTTAGCAGGCTTAAGGCTTAAACACCCGAAGATTTTATATGCTCTCTTAATTTTCTAAGATGTCAGCTTAGCAAGTGGTGGATAGTCTCTCCTTTTTGTCACAATAAGCACAATTAAACGTCATGGAACTGAATACAAAAATCACTTCAAGTTGAAAATCAAGTCCAATTAAAAAAAACGCTACCATTTGAACGTTCATTAGCATTTTATGTTTGCTTTTTCTTGTTGCTAAATTGCAATAAAAATCCAATTCAATTATACTACAATAGGAGTACATCCTATCGCTCTGCCTGCTCCGCTTTGATTAGTACCATTCAATGAAAATAAAATAATAATAATCGATTCGAAGTGTATATTCCACATAGGATTACCCATCGTGTAACACTGATATCGAATCATAAAGTGTGATAGCACGTCACACTAATGTCTGACATTTGTATTACACCCAATAAGCGAAGCTCAAGCGACATCCTGACAGAGTGCCAGTGTCGGAGAAGAAAATGTTGAATTTTGAAATTGAATTTGAAATTTGAATAATATTTCCATTAATAATCAAAATGCTGAAATTGATTTGAGGTAAACAAAACAGTGTTCCTCCCTTCGTCCTTCGTCGTCTTCTTAGAATGGAACCAGCGAACTCTTCTCAGCTGGATTTTATTTTATCAATGTTGTTGCTTTCGAAACGACGCGACGCGGTGGTTCTGTGGAAAGAAGAAAAACGGTTGATACTTGGATTCTGCTTATCTGCAGTGATTTATCCAATTTGCCCTGGATTCGGTGGAAGATAAAAAGGATGAGTTCTTTCGCTCTCGGATACAATTGTACAATCGTGGCGCTGCGAGATTTGTTATTGGCTGTGATCACATCTCTCTTTGACCATAAATTGGCGAACAGTTTGTGCTTTATGTTTTGATAAATGGTATCGGTGGCTGCTGTTAACTGGGAATACAATATTTTCCATGCTTATCAGATGGTGGGTGTATCGCCCATTGTTGCATTTAACGCTGTGTAGGTAGACGCACGTTATAAATGAGAGATAAACGTGAAAAAGCCTGAAATAGCGTGGGATGTGGGTAATTCATGTTCGAAACGTGGAGTTGCCCATATTCCTGTATTTGAAAAATTTATAAAAAATATTTCAAGCATTTATATTTTTGTTTATTGATTGAAAATGAATTCGGTTGTATGTAGGTGGGTTCATGAAACAATTTCTATGCGCGAAATAAATTACGCGAATACAATTCACATGGAGCTCACATCAAACGAAAATATAATTAAAAGCCATAGATACATGGCTGTGTATCAAACCACTAGACTTCATCCCCACATATGTACGTATATATGCATATGTAATGTGTGTATTTATATTGCAGTTGTTTCTGCTCATAATATCTGACACAATTTTATGGGAAACACTGAAAGTTTTCGCCGTTATTGCGTTCGTAGCCTATTAAGCCGGGATCTAGTTTTTTTTTGTGAAAACTTTCAATATATCCCTTCCGTCCGACATCTAAAGATCAATGGCTGTTCGCTGGAACTTTGCATTGGTCCCAACCGTGGAAACAAAACAACCAAAAAAAGTAATGTTAAACATACTATTCACAAGAAAATCAAGGGATCTCGTGGCTCCCGCCTAAAGAATATCCAAGCCTATCACACTAGATTGATGAGGGATTTTGTCCGAGAGGTTGTTGGTCATGCTGTAGGGTACATGACCATGACATTTTTGAAGGTGTCCAAGGATACGCGTGCTTTGTAGTTCCTAAAGCGATGATTGCGAACACATATTCGCACCAAGAGGAAGCGTGAGGAACTGCCGATCCTCCAAACTTTCTCCAATGAGGATGACCAGAGATCAAGCTTAGTAATTTTGTCTGACCGTCAAAATGAAAAATAGTCCCTTTGGCCTTTTTCAATTTCAACTTGACTTCGACGATAGACAGTCTCATAGCTATGTTTTATAGAGCTTTGCATAAATCAGTCAAATTTACTTTTCAATAACCGTTAACTAGTATATTTGTTTTGACCCATTCCGGACTAAGTAGTGCTTTGTCTGTTACTAAACTTAGAGAATACATCAGGTTTAGTGAAAAAATACCCAAGGTCATAGGAGCAGTGCTTAGCCTTCCGCCTCTATACATATATGTAAAGAAGGAAGATATTGTGTCTCATGCTCGCCGACTTATCAAACTTTAAAGTAGGCAGCTTCATGGGACATCTTAGAATACTACATATCCACATATATTCCAAGGCGATCGATCCTATAGTCAAAATACGCGATACAATGCTAAAAAATATTCGGCTCTCCAGAAATTTTTTAAGATAGTCATATGTGACCGTCAGTCATGGAGGAATTCTAGAATCACCGATTGCTGGAGTCTATGGGTCTAGGTTTCAAGAGCTTTATCACTGGATAAATCACCCAGTATCTTTTAAGTGGTGATGTACGCCACTCGTACTCGGACAGCCAAGCAGTTCTCAAGGCATATTCAATAGTTTCAAAAGTGGTCTGGGACTGCTTCAATGCTTCAATCTCCTCGAAGACCTGGCAAAAGATAACATTTTCACTGTTGGCTGGATACCAGGTCACGAGGGTTTCGAGGGTTATAAACGTGCAGATTGTCTGCGGAAAAGAGATCTGCTCACAGGTCCTGCGCCATTTTGCGGTGTACCTTCGAGTAACATACACTCAAAACTGCGGAAGTGAGATAATCAACTTGCTTAATACTGGAGCAAATCCAAGGGTCAGATACAAGCTATGAAGTTCATAGCCTTAGCTCGTGCGGCAAAGCCAAAATTCTACTTGAGCTTAGTAAATAAGACCTTGAGGCTTAATCATTTTTCTAAGACACCAACTTAAAAAAAAAATTGGATGACTTTTGTCGACTCTGCTGAGGCAAAGGGCAGAGTACTCTACATGCAAAGAACATTTCTGAGATCGGAGGAAATATGGTACATTGGTCATTTGTCAAAAGTATTTATATTAGCAGTGCATAAGAATGGGTGATTGTAAAGTTTTTACCCCATTAAGGACTCTTTCAATCACATAGTGAAATCAAATTAAAAATGGTATTTTGAAGTAACTTTCTTTCCACAAAAATATCTAAGTAGTCCTATTTTATGGCAGAGTAGGAAGCTTTTTTTGGAGCTCTCTGTGTAAGGGTTCTTGATCAATTAAAACGAAGTTAACAAAAGAATTAAATTAAAACAACTAACTTATTTATTTTATTATTAATGTGCATTTATATTTTGTTTGTCTAAGCTTTACTTTTGTTTCCGTTAAGAAAACGATAGAAATGACAACAGGAGGAAGCGTTTTCTTATTTTTCTGTCTGTCTTATAATCGAATCAACCATTCTAAGAGAAAAGAGACTAACTAATCTTAATTTAAAATTAAATGAAAATATAATATGTAGGTAGGTATCTAAATACCATGACTTTTTCCTAAAAGGAAGTTCAAATGAGTGACCAACTGCAAGCGACATTACCATTTCTTCTTTGCATTTCCTCTCCATTAAACATCGTAGCAAAGTAAATGAGCACTTCCTCTTTAAGGTCATTCTATAAAATTCACTTGACGATTTGAAGTCATCTGTAGTTTAATTCATTTAAAGTCACATGGAGATATAGCCACAGTCAACAACAACTTAAGCTACCCCTTAAACAAAAGCATCCTTAAAGTCAGATTAGCCGTCTCCTAACATCATTTGTTCAATTTACTAACTTAAAGCCACGAAATCCCGCAGTGTCTTGTGGAAATATTTCCATCCACCCATTCCGCCTCTAAATCAACACATTTAATGGAGCACAGCTCCACCCAATCCAAATCAGCTCCTGGTGCTGCTGCACCCTAATTGCTCAATGCAATCGCAATTAAACTTTAAATAAAATCCTTAAGCTTAAGTTACATTCGGTAGGGAGGAAAGAAACTAAAAATGGACCAAAAGAAAACAAAAAACCGAAATCATGGAGTTAAAACTCGAGGAAATCATTTCTACTGCAATTTGCATAGGATTACTCGTACAGCTGCAGTACACTTATGTCTCCATGGTTGTGTACGAGTGCCAGTATCTGTGTGTATCCATCTCTATCTGCATTGTTGTCTTCGTTATTGTTATAGTATGCAATTTACTTGCAGCTCGATGTGCAAAAATTAAGGACGAGCAAAAAGTTCTAAAGTGTCTAAATGTGACTGCAAAAATACAAAAAAACAAAGGAAGAAAAATACTAGAAGAAAAGTTGTACATTAGTCCGGTGTTGGACGAACAGCAGCAGGGAGCATTTTACTTGAAACGTTTTCGTCGGCCATCATCAGCTGTAGTAGTGTAACTCCCTATCTGCCAGCTCTCACTTGCTGTCAAAACAAGCAGTCCAACGACGCGACGAACGAACAGACCGGCCATATTCTCAACTGCACTTCACTTTTATTTCTGTATTTCATTTAGATGTCCTGGTACTACCGTTACTAGGGGGAGAAAAAAACTAGCGGAGAGACAAAGAAATTGGATTAAGGAAACAAGTTCGAATGTAACTGGAACAAGGAAGCTGTACAATGATGGAAATATTTTCTTCTTTCCTTAGGTGTACTCTGAAGGAAAAAAGGCAAAATTATGGAGTTTAAGCTGGGAGAGAGGAGGTGGACGTTTAAAGATTAAGATTCGCTTGCGTTGAAAAGAATTATAAAAAATTAAAGAAAACTTTCCCAAGATTCCATCATCGAAGTGCCAGCGAGTTGACATGTTTCTTCAACTTCATCTGATGTTTAAATGGATTTTTAGAGTAACCATGACATGATCTTCTCACACAGACAAACTCTACGGTGGCATTATGGTATAAACAGATTAACATGGCAACATCAACAGCAACTTTGACAAGAGCTAGAACTTCAACGTTTGAAGTCGAATCAAACACAGTAACAAAGCAACAAACAAAATGATTGTTCGCCGATAATATGCAAAAATTGTGTCTCATAGTTATGACATTTTTGTCATATTGCAATGTAATTTTAATTATAACTGTGCACCGTTAACATATTTGAAAGTTGGGAACACTAAAAACGCCACCGCAATGTTGGTAGGATTTGCACAGCAGCAGCGTCTAGCGTTGAAGTTGATACTAAAGTTGCTGTGCTAATGTGATCCTCCCCATTAATGTAGGTTACAGGACAGCGAAGGTTTCATTAAGTGGAATGCTTAGTGGCTCTGCGAATATTTTAAATGCGGTTGGTTGCAAATCGGACGGCAATATGTCAAAGTAACAACCAGTGTCGCCAGAAATGTTTCGTTAATTTTTTATGGTTGATGGTGAATAAGTTTTTAAATATCAATAGGCTGCATATTTTAAAGGGGAATTAGAAATAAGATGTCCAATTTGGTTAGAATATTTGCAGTAGAAATATTTACAGTTAAATGCTTTCCGGTTGTAGCTTAGCATACGAATAGTCTGGAAATTTCGGCAGACAGACTTGAATCAATGGACGCATGTTTAGGATTCCGTAATTTTCAACCAATTTAGTTGGGTTTTTTTTTAAATGCAGATCATTAAAGTGATAGGCAAAAAAAAAAAAAAATACAAAAACATTAAAAAATATTGAAAAAACAACTTAGACATTGTGTGTGTAACATTACTAAAACATCCGGAATGGCAAAAGTCTTGCAACAATGTTCGATAATCATTTGGGATGAATGTCCAATGGCCAGCAAAACCCATTAGAAGCATTGGGTAGAACAATGAAAGATCTACGAGAAAATCAAGAATTGTCTGGCGGTGCTTTGATACAGTTAGCTGGAGACTTTAGACGAACTTTACCAGCCATTCTTAAATCTACTGCTGTCGGTAAAATAACCGAATGCTTGAAATCTTCAATTCCATGGAGAAATTAAGAACACTAGCACTAAAAATAAACATACGCGTTCAATTGCAAAACGATCCATCAGCAGCTCAATTTTCAAAGCAAATGAGAAATGGTACAATGCCTGTCGACAAAGATACAGGAATGATAGCACTACCAAACGATTTTTGCCGTTTTACTTAATCAAAAGAAGAACTGATTCATAGCGTGTTCTCAAACATAGCCCAACAGTACGAAACCATGCACGACCGAGCAATATTGGCCGGAAAGAACAGTAATGTCGGTAATATTAACTGGGCTATCTTAAAAGAAATACCAGGTCCATTATCCACATTCAAATCAGTGGACACCATCATGAATCAGGATGAGGTTGTAAATTATTACACAACTTTTAAAATCACTTGGTTTGCCAGGATTACCACCACACATATTGCAGCTAAAAATCCGCAACGTCAACCAACAATATCTTTTTAATGGCATCAGGCTTGACGTCAAAAAAAAAATATTGGGAAATGTGGTAGAAGCAACAATTTTGAATGGAAAATTCAAAGGCGGAGACGTTTTGATTCCGCGCATCCCAATGATTCCATCTAATATGACATTCGAATTTAAGCGTCATCGATTCCCTGTTCGCTTTGAATTCGCCGTTACCATCAATAAGTCCCAAGGACAATCTTAAGAAATGTGCGGTATAAATTTGGAAAATCCAGTTGGCCAGCTCTACTTTGTATGCTCAGGAGTCGGAAAACCATCTGCCTCATTTGTTTACACAAAAACAAGAATGTTGTTTACTGAAAAGCATTGCGATAAATTTTTAAATTTTACCCAAATTGTTAAAAACAATTTTTTTTTGAATTTGAATTTTGAATTCGGTTAATAATTCAAACTTGATGGCAAAACCGCTAATTTGGGTAAGCGTATCTGTAAAATTATGCCCTTTTGGGAAACTTAAAACGTTTAAATTATTCACTGAATTACTTCAAAGCCTGACTTTGCTAAGAATCTATTATAAAGGGTTTTTCAATAAGAGCGCTACAAAAGTTTTTTTTAAATAAAACAAAAACGGTTTCGGATATCAATGAAATTCTTTATTCCTGTGAAAGTACGTTTGATGCCATTATGTATGGAACTCGATTTCGTGAGATAACACGTTCTCCAAACTTGGTTTCCAATAAATTGATTGTGACATTCGCTGTGTGGCTTGTGGCGCCGTCCTGTTGGAACCACACGTCCTCCAAGTCCATATCATCCAATTGGGGCCAAAAATATTCGGTTATAATTGAACGGTAGCGATTCCCATTCACAGTAACGTGCCGGTCTTGATCATTACGGAAGAAGTACGGGCCAATGACGCCGCCGGCCCATAAACCACACCAAACCGTAATTTGTTCGGGATGCAATGATGGCTCATTGAGTACGTGTGGATTGCTGCCTGACCAATACCGCATATTTTGTTTATTGATGAAGCCATTCAGCCAGAAATGAGCCTCATCGCTGAAGATGATTTTTCGATGAAAATCCGAATCATTTTCAAGTTGTTGCTCAGCCCAATTCACGAACATACGACGCTTCTGGTGGTCAAGCGGCTTCAGTTCTTTCGTCAATTTAATCTTGTAAGGAAATTGTTTTCGAACACACAAGGACAATAGTGACATAAAGGACATGTACACGTAAGTAGTTTTGTAATGGAAAGCAACATATCGAATATGAGGGTTGTGGACTCCCTTTAAAATATTTCAAATCAACAGGGAGCACTAAGTTTCGAGTTTTGAAAAAAGTAATAAAAATGTATAAAGTCCTATTTACCAAACCTAAAATCACAAAATTGCATAGCCAAAGAAAATCATACCTATAATTGTTGCCCAACTCTGCATGACAGGCTTTTCGGAGTTGTTATGGATCAGAGGAGCATTAAGTTCTGAGACAGTCTAAGCCTCTGCCAACCAGCAAACGTCAGTGCCAAGTTTATTGAGGACCACTAATCCTTGTCAATTGCGTTGCCGTGGGTTGGGGTCACAATTATCATTATTATTATTCTATTAGGGATATTACCTGATTTTAGGGACAATATTCAAATGTTTCCTTTAGCTTAATCACTCTATTTTGTTACGCATGTCAATGAGGTGAGGATATTTAGCTGTTTCATTAATAGTTGGTCAATTCTTTTCAGACTTGGCATCAATCCAAGCTCATTCGAATTTTTTTTGTTAAAGACGTATAAGGATAAATGGGACCTCTTGTTACCCATTGAAGAGGTTCGTCTACTTCAATGGCCCACATTATGTGTGACAACATTCCTTTTAAGCAATACCTTCCCATGCTGATAACTATTTTTCAATCTGTGTCTCGACAGTTCTCAAATATTATAAAGCTCTCAGACTTAATTTGATTGAATAACAGGCTTAAGCCTCGATACGACTTTTCGAAAATTATGTAAAACAAGTCCCCAACCGAATGCTTAAATTGAAGCTCCTCTGAGCAGCCTTAATCCCACAGTCTTGCAAACATCTATCAGATTTTTTGTAAGGATAAGCCTCCTGTGCCTCTGTATTTTGCTCTGTGAAATAACTCTAAATGCAAAGTTTTTTGTTACATTATTTCTATTGGGCTTTATTTTCAATTTGTATTTCTCATGAAAAGATAAAAAATGCGGCGGCATCCTGTTTTTATTTCGATTCATTTCACTCTTTCTATGGCCTAGCAACTTTTGTTTCATTTCAATACCACTAATAAACTCTCAGGAGAGGTTTCCTAAAAAAAAATAAAAAATAAAAAATAACAGCGCAACGGCATTTAGAATAAAATAATACATTTCCTATAAAAAAAACAGCATTTCACCAGTAAACCGCAGTAGAAATTCGGGAACGATTACAAGCCTTTCGGCGAAATGAAAGTCACTACCAAAGCTCGCCATTTCGTTTCACATAAACTTTTCCACAACGGCGACCAAAAAAAGTAAAAGAAAACCAAAAAAAAAAAGAGAGAAAGAAAGAATTGTAATAAAATTTCCAGGCACAGTAGGGAGACCAAAAGGACGAAACAAAATAACTACCCCATCCTGGTTCTTTTTAATTACCAAATGGTTTTGGTTTTCCACATTTTTGTTTTTTACCGGATGTTTTCTTGTTCGACTTTCTGCTAGAAAAAAAGGACGAAAATAAACTTAAAATGTAAAATGCAACCTCAAGATTCGTGATATTCTGCCATCCCTAACATTTATTTTCAATTGCTCTGGCGGAGGCCAGCAGTAGAAAGCCTGATGAGAATATGCCCAGCCAAGGGGTGGTAATAGTCTTCTTAATGTCTAACTAAAAGGTTAAGTAGCTGCAGTAAATGGGATAGAAAGGGGAGCATTTCTCATCCAGAAAGCGAGATACATACATAGGTACATACTTACTTACAGACTTGTAAAGTACGAGTGTATTTATAAAAAAAAAAAAATAATTATATGTAGATGGAGTGCTCTTGAGAGTGAAGTTTTCACTTTACAAGAAAATGGAAATCGGTGATCCAAGTTGACCTTAAGGTAAAGTGACCAGATTAAAGCGGGATACGTTTTCAAAAGAATACGTTTTTTTTCTATTATTTTTGTAGGACTAAAAATTCTCAAGCAACCGTCTTCAGAGCTTACAATAACAATGCATAATATGTGCCAAACAACATTCTCCCAATAAAAATTGTTTCAAGTTGTTTAAGCAAATTCGAGCATGGCAATGATTTGGTATTTAACTTGACGGATTATGCGCCGTAAGCCAACAGCTAGTTTGCTAGTCATCTCGCTCTTGCTCCATAACTCCGTTTGCGTTCTTGTTTTAACCTCGCTTCATTTTCTTTAGCCTGCATTTATTTTGTTATGATTCACTTGTATTTCAATTTAGTTAAAAACATAAAAAAAGATAATTTTGAATAAAGAAAAAGATACAGTTCATTAATAACACTGTGTGCCATTTTTCAGGTCATCGTCTCGGGCCTAAGATTTGATCCTGAAAGTACTTACCAAAACTAGAAACTCTGCATCATTCGTTTTGCCAGATTGGATGCCAAACGTATTTTATAGCCTCATGAATATTTTGGCTCAAACCTTATTTTGAGCACTTTCTCATGGCTATATCTTGGTTAACCGTATGGATTTTTTTTTCTGTCCTCAGCAAATTATTGGCATTGATTAGGAGAAAAAAAGTGCAAAACAAACTGATTCAAAAAAACTGCATCTAGGGCCTCAAAATCGGAAAAATGCGAAGAGAAAGAAAAACCTTCAGAGAAAGCGAACAATGATAAAAGAAGAAATTACGTATACGCCACATTGTCCACAAATATATTGTAACAATTATGTTTCAATTCATTTTATATAGAAAATACGTTTTTTTTTGTAAACTAAATGTAAGAAGAGGCTTGGGCTGATTTTTTTTTTCAATTGATGGTGTTAGTGCAAATACGTACTAGTTATAGGCCAAAAATGGTAGAAAAATGTGAAAGAATGGTAAAAAAAATTAACATTTGTACGATTTTGAGGCCCTTGATGCAGTTTTTTTGGGTCAGTTTGTTTTGCACATTTTTTTCCTAATCAATACCTATAATTTGATGAAGACAAAAAAAATATATCCCTACGCACTACAACCGTAGTGGTTTCACATCCACGATCAGAAGCTCCGATGTATACAATTTAAGAGTGAATTCTAAAACTCTTGTTAATGTGCCAACATCCAAAAAGACTCACTGCTCGAATTTTTTTACCATCACAGCGCCTAAGCTCTTTAATAAATTGCCACACGACATAAGAGTAACAAATGTATGTAACATCTTTTTAAACAAATTAAAGAAATGGCTTTTCAAAATAGATAGCTCTGAAGTCAAAAACCTGCTTGTTAGTATTGTTTAGAAAAAAATATAAACTATTGTTTTGTCTAATTTGTAAAATTTTTCATAAAGTCTGCTCTTTCGCTCATTGATTAGTTTAATTATCATATCAACTTTATCACTTTAAAATGAATTTTTTGCGTTTTTACCCCACACTAGTTATTAGGTTCTTTTTGTAGAATCATTCGCCACTAGTCTTACATGGCTACAGTATGAAATCCCATTAATCTTTTTCTTTTACAAAATTCATTTTTAGAACTTTGCAATTTATTGAAATTTTGTAATTATTTTGTAAAGAATAAAACATTAATAACAGATATAGCCATGAGAAAGTGTTCACAATAAGGTTTGAGCCAAAATATGCATGAGGCTATAAATGAGAATGATGCAGAGTTTCTAGTTTTAGTAAGTACTTTCAGGATCAATGCTCAAATTGTAGGCCCGAAAAAAGTGGTTCACTGTGTAATAGTACCAAAGGTTGAGTGGTTATCCACCGTAATCGGTAGAATTCACTTAGACCAAAGTAGGTCCATTGTGTTGCCACGTTTTTTTGAGAGTTGGATGAAAGTTGAGTAAATATCTTAAATGTCTATAAAGAAGTATTCTCCCAGAATCTTTTTTCTCAATGAGGAGTGAGCTGGGTAACTGCACTTTTGGTGATAGGGGGATTCCTCCTCCTCCTTATCCATGCAGCTGTGGCAGAAGTCATTGGCAAGGATTCCTAACCTGTTTGCATGTCGCATGCCTGCCTATTGCGCAATGACCTGTTAATACGCCAACTATTATGCCGATATATGCTCTGCTAATTTTTAGCAGGCTGCAAGTTTTACGTTGGCTTAGCTGTGGCCAAGTCTGTCTGGTACAGCTACACGTGTCAAGATAACGCCATCTTTCAGTAGCCTGTTGTAGAGCTTGTGTGGAGATTTTGTGTTTTATTGCTTCTATTGGTACATGGGGTTCACTTTCCGTCATAAAACATCCCAGTTTTGTACCTTTTCTGGCTAGTTCATGTGCTCGCGCTGTGTGTAAGCATTATAAGGGTATTCATATCCCCTTAAGCGTGTGTAGATTATAAAAAAAATCTCGTCTGCTTATAGTAAAAGTTATTGTCCAAATGACTGAAAACATTATTATTTCCACCCCTAACCAAATCTTCAAAGTTTATGCTGGCGTGATCTGCGCAAAAACAAACAATTTTGACAAAAAAATGTGCTTTTTTAATCGTTTCTATTACTGATTCGCTGATAAACTCAGACGTTGGTTCAGGCAGAGCCACTTAGTCTAGCTTCTAGCTTTTCTCAGTTTTGTCCCTTCCAGATGACTAAAATACCTTATTTCAGTCGGCATTCGATCTTTTTTGGTGGATGCGTCGGAAAACAGAATTTATGGTGCTTAATTCGTATGCTATTCGTATGCGTACTTTGCCAGTGCATCTTTGACCACAGATTCGGTTTTGGTACGAGCACAGGAGAACTTCTTCCTGTTGAAAAGCTAACATTTTAATTTTGAAGTGCTGTCCATCAATCTGAAACTGTGATTGTGAAAAATAGTATGAAAGCACATAAGCCTCTGGTAGCACTCTCTTTCATTTTCGGTATACTCTTGACATCGAAAAAGATTCCATTATTTTGGAATAATGTTTTCCTCACATTTATGTATACAGTAAGATAAGTGCTCTAGCAGAATTGTCAAATGTCATGAGGTACTTATCTGGGATACGTAGTTACGAAAACCCGCTTAGCTGCTTAGAGTAGAGGTACTTACCCACAGACAAGACAAGTCCGCGAAAAGATCTTCACAACCAACAATCGAAAAGTGACAGCCAAGAGAAAACGTCTTACTAGAGTAGTAGAACTCACTACGTTATGTACTAGATTAAGTTTATTAACTTTTGTTTTTTTTTTTGATTCTAGTACTTTATTAAAAGGGGGAATATTTCATGTAAATTATGATGAAAGAAAAGGAAACAATGAGTACCAAAGCGATACTAAGCGAATATTACTTTATAAACTTAGGGTTTCAAAAAACCTCGATATAGCGAATGTAACTGCATATTATGTCATTCATTATATTGAACCACCACTGTATTTAAAATAGCTGTTCTGTCTGTGTTGACTTTTGTAGACTACTACATTATTTAGTTACCAGGAAGTTACTCCTAAAATGATTAAAAACCAATGGTACTTCAAATGGATTGTTGAGTCATAAAATATGTATACATATACATACGAGTAGATCCATACGAATATGAGTATATAGTATGAAAGATGCACTGCATTTCAGAAACTGCACAAGTACTCGTACTTTAAGAGGCTTGCGGAAACAAAATTTAATGATTCTAAAAAACTCAAAAGTTTTGTGAAAATCCGATTAAATTTTTAGAAAACTTTTCAAACATTAAATACACTCGCACACACACACACAAATAACAAATTAGAAGTATAGTCCAAGTGGTGAAGAATATTTCAATGAAATTCAAAATCTCATAGATGCAGCGGTCCATGAATCTCTGCATGGAAAAGCATTGTTAAGAGTTTGATAAAAGTTTTTTTTAGTTCAAATCATGTGCAAGTGGACTTTTATTTGATCGACCTCATCTAAGCCGAAGAGAAGAGTTTTAAAAAGCAAATGTGGATAGAATATGCTTTTATGGAAATTAGACAAAAAGTAAAGGACTTTGACAAGCGCGAATACATAAACGACCAAGCGCATGCATACCCGTATATGAATGTGAATAACTGTATATGACACCATGACCAATGCTCAGGCTAATGTGAGTCTTTTTTGGTAAGCAAGATATTCAGCTTGGCTTGTTTCAGTCCACGATGGACAGATGGGAGTTTCGGTCTCCACGTAAATTTTCATTGACTTAAGCGGTGTTAGCAAGAAGCTACAGACAATCATGAAGTTCTTTAGGCGCTTGAATTATTATTAAAGTTAGTCTTAAAAACCGTCACAATTCTCACATTCTCTGAGAAACTTGCTCCTTATGCACTAGATTCAAATCCTTACACAAATTAGAAAATGTGGGTCTGCTGGTAAGTTTAAGGATTTAACCCATTGGTCGATAGAGATTTATTTTTATTAGAATTAAATTGAATTTAGAATAGGTAGCAGTGACTGCCAGTAGTGCGTGTACTTGTTCACTTAGACCTTTAGAGATCCAGTCTGATAGCAAGGATTTTGGTCCTTGATCTGTCTGGTGCCAAGGCAAGTTTGACTGATAGCTTGTTAATCGCAAGGGGCACACCTCTTCTACCTTGTCTGATAGAATATGTTCTCTTGTTTCTAAAATTTAATTTAGTTGCTGTACTGTAGTGGCCATCCCTTAGAATCACGATCGGAAATTTGAATATTTATAACCCAGCCACATCAGTCATTCATTTTTCACTCTTCTGGCTGTAGCTGAACAGTATAGTGGATCACTGTATCTCCTTCTTCACTCATCGTCTATGCAGACGGGACCGAAAATCACTCGAACGATTTTTCTTAATATCAACCTTTTTGGACGAAGTTCATTCGACTGCGCGTTATAGAGCAGGATGCTGGCAGTGTCTGAATTAGTAGCGGGGATCAGGTGGACCGAGTTCATAACTACATAACATGAAGTAATATCTGTTTGCAGTGAAGTAATGTCCGAAACGTCGCGTCGGTACTGGGTGTCCTTTCTTGTTGACAGAATGTACTCGGTCTTGCACTCATTGATCGTTGACCATCTTAGCCGCTTCAGTCTCAATACTTACGAAGCCACACTCACATCACAATACATTCCTCCGATTACCTATGTAAGTAAGTATACTATCAATATGTATGCTTACTTGGGCGGACTTTTTGTGCTGGAGGTGGAGAAATATCGATAGTCAGTGCCATCGATAGTTCTCGATAGTTGGATTTTGACTATCGATAGTTATCGATATATATCGATGGTATTTTCCTCTCAAGGGTAGCAATAAAAAAAATTAAATAAACTTTTCTCAGCGAGAGAGATTAGATTCCACGCCTTAAAAAAACCCGGTCCAGCTTTTTAGGTCCAGACATCATAAAATACATACCTACCTACGTATAGACAGAAAGAATTCAGAGACCAACTCCTATATCTACGTTGCTGACTCATAAAACGGGGAATCCCCTTTTTAAGTTAAAGCCATTTTGACAGTTGGCTTATTAGGTCGGGTTCCTATGTAAAACCTTAAATGTACTCCGTTCGTTAGTCCCAATTCACACGTTGACTCATGAGTCGCGACTCACACGAGTACGAAAGAGAAGAACGATGAGATAGAAAACAAGCTGCCCGGTGAGTCGCGGGCAGAATTTTCTGAGACTCTTTTTGACGTTTCTCTTTTTCTTGTTCGTTATTTTGTTATTTCGCTTTATTTCTTTTCTTTGCGCGTAGAGCGCAATTGTCTTGAAAATTACGAAAGAATTTAATTTGACGATATGAAATACATCCAAATTTATATAACGCATAGTACATAGCCTCCATAGCTACTATTATAGGAAAATTACAAAATGTAAGCAATATATCTTCATAGAAACTAATAAATACAGAGCTGTAACCATTTCAAAAGCGAAAAAAAATAAAAAAATAAAAGAGAATTGTCAAATTACGAAAACCGAAATTATAAGAGTCGAGACTCAAAAGTCAACGTGTGGATGCAAGCGCCTCACCGAATGACAGTTGAAAACAGAAAATAGAAAAGAGTCGCGACTCATGAGTCAACGTGTGGATTGCGACTTAGGTATCGACCATTTAAAGAAATTTTTTAAATTCATTATTCAAATGGCTATCGAAAACAATCGATAGTGGTAAAAAAGTATCGATTGTTTTCAATAGTTTAAACTATCGATTATAATCGATAATTCTCCACCTCTGGTACTAGCGTGTATATTTTGCGCAATTTTTTTTACAAGAACACTTCTTCTATTTTAACCAATCAGTCCAGATCCATCTGAGCCTGAAAACTGGTTAACTAACCTTAACAATTATCTGAAGGCGTGATGATTTAAGAAATTAGAGTAGCCTCTGAGTATAAGGTTTGTGAAAAGTCTTTAAACTGTGGAAATCTACAATACGAGTAGTTTAAAAATTTCGTAATAGTGTATTCATATTTAACCGGCAACTTTAACAGTTACAAATCTTAACGAACGACTTGTTGAATAAAATAAAAACAAAGGCACCAAGGCGTTTTCCCTGTGGTACACCATTGTACGTTCGCTGTTTGGTATTTTCTGCCTTGAAGTGATAGGGTGGACGAATGCTGATATAGGGGACTTGGAAAAAAACAAACATTTCCTTTGAAACGTATTGACTTTGCCATCCTTTTTGACCTCCAACACATTAATATTTCTTCACTTAAACTCGGCTATCAGATTTCCACAGATGTTCAGCCATTTCAATTAGCATCAACGCGTTGCCAAAAAAAAACTCCCAACTCGAACTCCGATATCAATTAATGAAAGTGAATGAAACCAATATGGGTAGTTAAAAAACAAACTCACCGTCCAAATACATAATTGACTAAAAATGTTCATCCGGTCGTCGCGTCGGTACAAACACGGATACCCAAACATTTCTATACCAACATATAAATATAGCTCCATCGTTAATACTGTAGTTAAATTAATTTGTTCTGCTGTCACACTGCATTACGATGAAAGTGATATCCAGGGATGTGCCTTGTAACATTATACCATTGCTTCAGAAACTATTAACAACAAAGCGGAACCAGACATAATACCAAACAACCGAAAAGCCATTAAACTTTCACATCATTCAAGATGACGCCACTTGAAGTGGAATACGACAACCGACGCAAACGAAACGAACATAGAAGAGATAATACTCGTTCTAACGTATACGTAACGTAGCATGTGGTTAATTCTAATCTGATTTAGTAAGAATAAGGATCTCCTTACACCCGCTTGTTCAGAGTTCTTGGAATTCGTATGCGAGTAGTGGAAGGCTGTCTATTCTTGTGCCAATGGAAATGTCGACGATTTAATTACGTACAACAAAATGTGACAGTGCGAAATGGTTGGCACTGTCACAGGGTAGATTTTTCAAAACTGCTTGCATTCCTCTGACTGCATTTAAGTGGAATATTGAAAGACCTTACATTGTAGTTGTAGGTACATGAAAAATGAATCCCCATCTGGTGTTTATCTTATGCACGATGCGCCAATGGCACTGATTTACCAAAAAATATCTGGCCGATGTGTGGTTGCCTCTTCGCAGTAATTGATTTTCCACCGAAAGCAAATTAATTCAAAAATTTTCCGCTGAGCTTGTTCAAATTTCACTTCCAACCTCTCATTAAGCATCTGGCTACGATAACCCACACACACAGACCCAACTTTATACCGTAGAAATGCGGTACTGACCACCGGCCTATGCCAATAAATTTCGTCGTCAGATTTTTACCCTCACCACCGAGTGACAGCAGCAGTATAACGGTGATTATTATTTTATTCCTCTACCGGTGGCTATAGTACGAGTATAGCGTTCTCGTAGTCGAATGAAGCTATGATGCTGATCACATGATAGACTGCGAGTTCATGTGTTATTCTAACTGGACTCCCAGCAGCACTTTTTGTGATTGTGCTTGTGAAACGGATGACTGCCATTGTGGTTTCGGCCTCTAAACAGTTGCTAGATAGTTTTCACTGCATTTACAAAATGCTGCATCAGTCTAAATGACCTAAAATTAGGGCCACTATTTTTGTTCCTAATACTCGTACTTTGCCTGTGTGTATTCTAATACTAGTAATGTACTATTTAGCAGTCGCAGGCAGTGAGAAAGGAGTGACCAGGACCACCTAATGTGCTGGCCAAATAAAATTGATTCATCCGTCCTCGACGATTGGATGGAGTGCGGCAGCAGACAGCATTTTTTCTTTTGCCAACACGAATGGCATTATGACCGCATTCATCACGATTGTAATGCGGAAAATTCGCAGGATAAACGTTTTGCGCTTCGAATTGATTGTGGTATTACGGCGGAATTGTAGAGCATAATTTGATTATTTTGTCAAAAATTGATGAATATCTACCGTAAGGCAAATGGTTCGGATAGCATGTGTGGTTTAATATGAATGGCGATTGTGCTATTCCGCTGGAGAATATGTACATAAATGCAGTTTCAACGAAAAGTTCTTAAGTTCGTATTGGGACCACAGATGGTGCATTTTTGGAGACTATATTCAATTTTGCGGGAATAAGTGGACAAAGCATCGATGAAGTCATATAAAATATTGAAGCAGTGCAAACATCCACCTCTGAACTGGAGTTTGCGATGTTCACATGGTGAGATTAGTTAACCATTTAAAAATGTTGATTTATCTGGATTTTAAGCAATGAAGTTGACCTTGTTTAAAAAATTAGTACAACATTATTTTATAGTAGATACCCAATCATAATTTGCATTATAATTATAATTTGCAAATATTTTTTGTTCATAGCTAAGATTGTTATTTTATTTTTTTATTTATTTATTTGCTTCATCTATTAGATTATAAACCTCTTACAGACTAACTAGAATTATGTACATATTAAATGAAGAAAGATAACAGTAAGAAACTAGGTATGAAATAAGAGATAGCATATTATTATAATAAAAAAATTATGATTCTAGGGTTGGTTCTTGGAATTTGATAGTGAATCAGGTTTCTTACGAACATGATGGAAAAGTACTTACGACGACATTCAAGACTACTGATACTTATTAACAGACACCTGGAATTGTAAGCTGGCATGTCTATACGCCAATTTAGCTGTTTTATCATAAATCGCGTGAAGTTTCTCTGGACTCTCTCGATTCTTTTAGAATGCGTCTCATAGCATGGATTCCATATTATAGTGCCATACTCTAAGTTGGATCTTAGCAGAGATACATACAAAGCCTTTAAGGTACACGGATCGGAAAAATCTTTGGAATTTCTTTTTAGGAAACCAAACAACGCATTAGCTTTACAGACTACATAATCCGTATGTTCTCTAAAATTTAGTTGGTGATCCAGAATGATACCAAGGTCTTTCTTAGAAGTTACTCTAGTAAGAGGATTAGAATTTATAAGGTATTGATACATAATAGGAACATTAGACCTGAACAGACTGAAACATTGACATTTAGAGACGTTAAGAAGGAGGTGATTCCGTTCACACCAGTCATTGACTGCGGCTACATCTTGCTTTAATAAGTCGCAATCGTATTCTGATTTAACCCTCCGTTTAGCGGTGACCCAAAAGGCGGTCACTCCGCCCGTAACTCCATCGGAGGTTTTACCAATTGATTTTCTGTGTAAATAATCCGTCAATAAATATAATATTATGAAGCGAGTGCAGAAACATATATAGTACGCTAAAAAAAAGTCTGTGTCCAGCGATTAGTAGCGCGTTCGCACGAGTAAAATTATACCATATGGTTCATCCATTGTGTCCGCTCCCGCCTTTTATTTATTGTAGTCTAATGTTTGATGGGGTTTACTAGCCTCTCCATCAACGTTACATGTTAAGTGTTCAGTTGAAATAAGAATAACTGACTATCTCTTTTTTGGCAAGTAGGAACACAGTGAGAATTTGTTGTAATAGAAACAAACAAACCTGATATTGTATGGGCGAGTGGAAGAGGCCAGTAGTTCTGGTGGAACAAAGTTTTTGTTCTTACGAACTGATTCAACTTAAGCAAGGTTCTCGGACATCAAGGCACTGGCTAAGTCGAGTGTGGAAAAGAAGTTATCAACGTATATTTTTCGTCGTGTACCAAAAAACGATATAACCATATCCATTACCACTCGTTAGCACAGATTCACCTCTCAATCTTAATAGGGAGGTTTGCCAGTGTAAATTTGGCCCTGCAATGGATAGCACGTATTAGAGTCATAAGCCCATCACCATCTTGACACCGTATAAACACACACTCTCACCCTCAATTCCAGGGAAAATCGTTTTTATTTTTGTGGTCTGACAGACCACAACGCGCAACCAGTTTAAGTCACACTTTTCGTAGTTGAAATGGTTTGAAACTCCGCTTTCGCTCAAACCAAGTTCTTCGCCATCGTTTCATGGGCTCCTTCCATTTTAAATCAGCTCCCTAGCCTCGCAGATTTCCTTTGGGGTTATCAATTTCCTTTCCGTTTGTGTTTGGTAGATACGAGGCATTTTTCTGGAAAAACAAAAACAAAAAAATAGTTCAACTACGAGCTACAACCAACCGCCTACGACTGTGATGTGCTCGTTGCATCTTTCGATAGAAGGTAATAGCCTAAACATTGTTCTTATTATAAATAGTTAAATACTGGGTAAGAAAGCACTGCGCACTCTTACCCCAAACGACTCTATATAAAAAAAAATCAGGAGGATTACATTAACCTAACGTTGACAGTAAAGGCAATTTTAATATACATATCTAGATTTTCATAAATAAAATTGAATATTTAAGTAAAACTAATAGAAAGAGGATCTCGTGAGCCATAAACAGTACTATAAAAGACTTCAAATCAAAACGGTTATGACCTTAGTGGTCTTAGTCCGGTATTTCGTCATCATGACAATATATAAATCGTAATGTCACGCTTTTACCTATCAAACATCGACCCAAAAAAAAACTTCAAAACTAATTCACAAAATAAAACAAAACTGCATACACCTGTTACTTAACATCCTATGCAGAGTATAGAGTCATGTCTTTTAGACCAGACCACAAACCAAAGACTGTTAATTTATTGAATAAATACATCTTTTTATATCTTCTTGTTATGTTCTTCAAAATTTGGATTGGTTTTCTCTCTTAATTTTAAGCAAATCGGAGCCAATCCCAATGACCTTTCCAAAAATGGACGCTTTGTATGCTTTCTTGGTTTTGAGGTTAAGTTGAAGAGTCAAGTTAAAAAAAAATGTAATCCAATTTCAATAATGCAAACAATGAACGGTAAATTCAAATCATAAGCTGGGCTTGAAGCGTATCCACTAATTCTATTTTTATTTATTGTTACTATTTTAAAACACAAATGTGCTTTAACCAAGCTAAGTTGTACCGTGTCACCATAAAAAAAACCATACAAATACCACTTACAACTTCCACAATTCTCGCCGTGAAAATGGAACCACTCTATTATCCTTTGTAATATTTAGTATTCCATTATATGTACTTTACCGCGCTAATCGCTTATAATCATCATCAGATGTTAGTAATCTGCATTGTGGTAAATTGCAATCATCCACTTACCACATGGAAGCTTTTCAATTATGACATTAGAAGCTTATGCGATGCCACTACATTTTCGATCCAGTGATAATAGTCCCTCCATTTAGGGGAAGAGAATAGTACTGTTTCCGACGTTCTAGCTATTCAAATTCAATTAACAAATTCTACTGCTGCGGATAGCAGGTGTCAGGATGGAATGCGATTATAATCGCATTTACTCAGATAAGTTGAAAAGTATTTAGTGAGTTTATCCTACATGAAGTCTTTTTAAAAGAAGATTAGAAAAACAAAATGAAACCCCCAAACTTCCTCACAATGACACTCAACCCCTAACAGGTAATAAAATTCAATTATAATCACGGTAAGTACTGCTCCTTGAAGGAAATATTACCAGAATCATAATGGATTTACCTCCATCATCATCATCAACAATCAAGGTAAATGTACCGCACCACAACCTACAAAACGTCGGTCAAAATCACACCAACAAACATTAAGGCCTGCTGCAGCCAAAAAGCCCCCTCGATGCCAGACAACAGTATAATTTGTATCTCGGTACTTGTGGCTCCAGCTTCGGTTCCTCTTGTCCCTGCGGGCATAGTATACATATCCTTCGCTGCACGCACACTAAAGCAATTTAACTAATTTATCAAGTTAATGAGCAAAGTTTTGTGTAAGTGTAATTCATCGGCAAGACGGACCTTGATGGTGGTCACGGATGATGTTAGGAGTCGAAAAAGTGAGCGCAACAAAAGAGGATTTCATGTGTTCTTCTGGCCTGGCCACGGGACCACAAGACCGATATTTAATGAATCCCAAAAAGAGATGGATTACTCGCCGCATTAACACCTTAATTACACTAATCTGGACATTCATGATGCCTTCAGCAACAACAACAAAACTGGCTGAAGGCTTTTCCGTGGCTTGGGCAATTTTGTAGGGATGCATATGAGTCGAAGCACAGTTTGTCATGGCAATGATGATAGACTATTATTTAGTTGGATAATAAACTGACATAGTTTGGATGTTTAAACGCAACTTCTGCTAACATTTTCGACCGCTTGAACAGTTTTCAGAGGCCGCATATGTGTACAATATCATCCGGAATTTTCAATTTAAATTGCGTGAGTATATCAATTACGACAAAGTTTTTTTTTTTCAGGTTGGTATTACCCAGTAGGAAATTACTGCTTACCGAATCGATTCTGTAAGTGCTGATTGGCAGCTACCAGCACTTACTTTCCTTATTACAGAATCGATTACATTAACATGGGGATGTCCTAGGGTGGTAAGCACTTACCAACTGGCTTACCGGTCACTTATTTCCGCCGTGAATGACAATTGCTGAAAACATTAATTACTATATCCTGGCGTGTAAGCACTTACTATTTGCCTTATAGGGAATCAGTTAACGTAGCAGTTAAAGTTAGTTATTGAAAACATTAGCTACTACACCCTGGCGTGTAAGCACTTACTTACATTCTTAAATTTGTTATTATTATTAATTATTAATACTAAAAAGTACTGGCACCGCCCAGTAAAAAACTTCAAATGATGCCGCATCGAAAAAATTCCTGACGGAGTTGGTTATTATTGTATTTGTCTGAGTCGAATAACTGTATTTTCATTCCAAGAATGCCTTTGAAAGAAAAACATCTTACAAATGTAACGTCTGGTAAGCGAGTAAGTAATGGCATCGATGTAAGATTTCAATAATATTTAAAATACGATTTTCTATGCGTTACATCTTCGCTTACTAGGCATTACTTTTGGTAAGATCTAACATTTTCAATATTTTCTTTAAAGATATATGCACTTACCATGGAAGCAGTTACAACTTTTCCCACTGGGTACAGTGTTGGACATCGAATATCGTGCCAATATCTACGTAAATAGTTACGCTTGTATTTTGTGAACAACTAAAAGAGACTTTGGAGATTTTTACAATGTTTAATTTTACTGAGCAAAGAAGTTGCAATAAATTTTGTGTGCGGAATGAAATTTCTGCTGCTGAAACATTGAGAATGTTGTAGATAGGGCAGAAGCGCACCGTATGTATTCGTTACTCAGTAACAGGTATTCTATTTCATACCAAGTAACGAAACGTTACTCCCCAAACAATGTCGTTAATCGCACGATTTCGTTACTCATGCGAAACCGTGCGAGTAACGAGATGTACCATATCCCAAGCATATACACATCAAACAAAAACATCCACGCACATAGGTACACAAATGATCTCGCATCGTTTACTATCCTGTTTGTTTTTTTTGTTTGTGCTGTAGAGCTGAAGAGAACCGTGTGTATTCGTCACCAAAAAACAGGTTTTACATACAATACGAAGTAACAAAAGGTTATTCCCGAATCAATTTCGTTAAGCTACGAGCAGACGATGTGCAAAAGTCGCGTATATATGCGAGTGCTGGATTCGTCGTGTGTTTGCCAAAGATTGGGTGCGACTTCGCGAGACTGAAGGCTTTTGCGCAAAATTGTTGAAAGAACTGCGTGGCGATGAACCGGAATTATATCACGGTTTCGTTCGCATGTCGTCCGATCAATTTGGTCATCTACTAAGTTTGGTAAAACCGCGAATTCAAAAAGCGGACAGGAACATGCGATTAAGCATTCCCGCGTCAGATGGCCCGTTGCTGATGCTGCGCTTCTTGTCCACTGACGAAAATGTTTGGTCTTTGCAATACCATTTCCGTATTCCAGTTAACGCGTTCGATTATTTTTTCGTGATTTTTCTGTCTTTGAGAGAATTTTAACCCCACTCTTCGAGATTTGACAGAAAACCCATATTAAGTGCAAAAAGTACGCGAACCTACTATGTAAGCTTTCATAGAATCATGACAGTTTCATGGCTCTCAAATTTTTTTACCAAGTGTGGTTTCAAAAGCGATTGGTAACTTTTGTTCAAGTTTTCTATCTTTGAGAGGATTTTACTATTTGACAGGTCTCAATTCCTTATGCAAAAAAAAGTTACCAAAGAGACCTACTATTTCGACTATAATAACATGGCGACACGTACTCTTTTCGTGTACCGCTAGGTAGCCTACGGATTGATTACTTACACAATTACATATAAAAGGTCTGTTTGGTATCTTTTTTGTGTACAAGCGAGGACAACTCAAAGATAGAAAACTTGCACAAAAGTAAACAAACACAGTTTTGGTCAAACCTTTCGATTTGTTTTTGTTTTTCACTAACAATGAAGATTTATGAAATTTCACAAACTGTCAGATGGCCTGATTTGACAGAGTTGTCCAGCTCATGACAAGCAAAAGATGTTGCGTACAATTTCATCGCTCTTTATTTTTTACGCTCTCATTTCGCTCTCAGCTTGCGATGTACCGTGATTTTTTCGAGTTAACAAACACAGATTCATGTGATTCTATGTAATTTTACAAAGTATTACGAAAAGTAACGTGTTACCAAACAGACCTAATAATTATCTTCACAATTTAACTGTCAGAACTCGCAACACAACCCAACCAAAGCAAAATGTAAGATAAAAATAAAAAAAAGTACCTACACACACCCCAAACTAAATTTTCAAACTGTTGAGATTTCGGATTTGTTCGCAAATATGCGGTCATATGCACTGTAAGGTTTCGTCCGATTGCATATGGTTGGGACGCTTGCAAATGATCGCATATGCTCGCAAATTGTCACAAATTATATGCGAAAGTGTTCACACGATATGCGGAAAGTCACAAATTGGTTTGCGAACTGGGTGTCGCATACCGTCCGCATATGCTTTGCGAGCATATGCGGACTGTCCTAAATTGGTGTTCAGACGATATGCGAGCATTAATCGCATATGATGACGCAAAAATTACGTCAGACTCGCATATATATGCGACTTTTGCATATCGTCTGCTCGTAGCTTTACTCGCACGATTTCGTTACTCGTGCGAATCGTACGAATTACGAGAAGTACCATATACGAAGCATATACCAAAGAAGAAACATTCCCACACAAATGTTTTCGCATACCAGATCGTGCGAGTAACGAGACATACCATATCCCAAGCAAGGTATGTCAGTACTATGCTATGGTACTTTTTGTTATTCGTACGATTTCGTACGAGCAACGAGATCCTGCGAGTAACGAGACATACCATATCCCAAGCATATGATTTCGCATCGTTTCGTTACTTACGATTCTGTTTTTTTTTTGTGTGTGCTGTATTGTATCGGTCGGTAAATAAAAAAAATAATAGAATCGTAGTGTGACGTTCTGACGTGTGAGTCGATTTATTTTGTTTTTCTATTAATTTTGTTTTGGTTAGTGTACTGCTGTTGTATGCAATGTGTATGAATGTGTATTATGATTAAGATTATGAATGGATTTTTTTTTGCAATTTCGTGTTAGATAATTACAAAGGGATAAAGTAATAAAACAATACCGTACGCTATTTTGGTGTTTTTTTTCGAATTCTGGTGTATAATGTAGTGATTTCTACACCTATAACAGAAGCATCGAAAGTAACGAGTAAATATATTTTTTGTAACGAGTAGTCCAACCGAAAGTAACGTATACATACGGGTATTCATTTTGTCGTTACTTTTACAGCACTAGTTGTAGAAAGACTTCGGTGACCTGACTATGTCGAAATCATAGTCATATGATTGGCATAAACTGTTCAAACAGGGTCGATAACGCGCTGAAGACGAGCCACCTCCGAGATGACCAAGAACATCAACTGATAACAATATGTCAAGGATATCAAAGACTTGGTGCTCCAAAATATTGGCATATTGGTGCCGATAGTATATTGTTGGATCAGCAAATACAATTTTGAAATATGTTTTGTGTCTAAAAAGAGTCAAATATCGATTATTACCAAGGTCACTTAATTTTTCAACCAATTTTGACGTTCAACAACCACCCTATTTGCCTGATTTAGCACCGCGTGGCTCCTAATGATTCCCTAAACTTGAAAGACCGCTCCAAGGACACAGTTTCGACACGATTGAAGATACAAATAGAAGCCGAATCGCTGCGCGAGTTACGAACTCTAATTTTTTCGATGCGAAATAAAATCAAATTGCATATTATTCATAATAAATTGTCTTTATTATTTATACATTAAACACTAAATATTTATACACAAAACTTAGTTACACGATATATAACAAAGACGACACTTGACGAACCGCACAGACTAATTAGTTATTACCAACTCACATTTTACTTAAAAACAGATATCAAAACAACAGGAACAACAGTTTTACTTAAATTACAAAGAACAACAAAAGAACAGCTAAACAGCTAAGTGCAAGACGTTTTTTTTTCCAAACACCAGCTCCACTGGGCTTTGATGTTACTTACTGCTGGTGCAGTATGTGTATACATTATGTATGGATGTATGTACATGCCTATGTGCATACATATGTTGTTGCAGCACGTAACTCCTCTCGCCTAAGTGTGGACCTACCGAGTTCGAGAGGTAAGTCCACAAAGTTTGATGCAGAAAAAGGTGCGACGTATTCAGTATGCTGATGGAGTTGCGTTTTTCTTGTCTTTCTTGTAGTCTTCATTCTTGACTTAACATACACATAAATATTAAATTCGATTTTTGCTCGAGTCAAAAATGAATTAATAAATTATTTTTATATTTTTTTTTTTGTAGTTACTCGATATCAAATTTTGGAATTTCGAAATGTCTATTTTTGCTTTTGAATTTATTTTTATTATTATTTTTTTTTTCCAAAATGTTTGAATAATTTTACATATGTTTAGTACCAAAAACGTGGTTTTCAATTTTAAATTAACTTATTATTTCTCTTTTTTGTTTTTGTAGTGAGTAGGTATACAAATACTTTTCACAAAACTGTGTTTGTATTTTTTTTTTCTTGGGACTATGTATGACTGTTTTTGTTCACTGCTGTTTGATTTGATAGTTTAAAATGTATTTTATATTTTATTTTTATTAGAAATTATTATTATTTTTTTTGTTTTTATTTATTTATTTATTTTTTTTCCACACTGTTTTTTTTTTTTTTTTCGTTTAGCTTAAAGATTAATATACATATACCTCCAATATTCTCTTGAAGTCTTGTATTAATTAATTCATATTTTAGTTTATATTTCTGAATTATTTCTGAATTATTTTTTTTTGTTCTGATTTTTATTAATTTTCGTTTACTGCAGGATTAAAACGCAGCACTCCGATATCCCTTCGAAGATTTCGAAACATCAAAATTAAAGCTACTTCCAGTTCACTTATTTGATGTCGATGTGTTTTTTTTTTTATCCTGTACTGTCTAATTTTTTCTATTTATATTTTGTTTTGTTTTAATATATTTTTTTATATTTAGCCTTAATTTTAATTATCTACCAGTCTCCACTTCAATATTCCCTTGAAGTGGGTTCATTGTAGTCACTTAAAAACTTTTTTTTTTTATTCTCACTTATTGTCTATTTTTTTTATTTTTCTTTTGTTTTATCTGTTAGTCATTTTTATTTATTGTTTTTTTTTTTTTTTTTTTTTTTTTGTCGCTTAAATTGTCGTGTTTTTCACAAAGGTCCGCTAAACTAAAGGGTTAAAACCCACCACTTCGATTTACATTCGTAGTGTGATAAGAATTCAGTTCGAACACTTTTTTAGCTACTGTTTTATTTCACACAAAATGCCGAACTGAATATCCTACCGACTGCGCCAGTTACGATCTCTAATTTTTTCGATGCGAAATAAAATCAAATTGCATATTATTCATAATAAATTGTCTTTATTATTTATACATTAAACACTAAATATTTATACACAAAACTTAGTTACACGATATATAACAAAGACGACACTTGACGAACCGCACAGACTAATTAGTTATTACCAACTCACATTTTACTTAAAAACAGATATCAAAACAACAGGAACAACAGTTTTACTTAAATTACAAAGAACAACAAAAGAACAGCTAAACAGCTAAGTGCAAGACGTTTTTTTTTCCAAACACCAGCTCCACTGGGCTTTGATGTTACTTACTGCTGGTGCAGTATGTGTATACATTATGTATGGATGTATGTACATGCCTATGTGCATACATATGTTGTTGCAGCACGTAACTCGCGCTTTGAAGACCATTCCGGAAATCGACTTTAACAACTGTTTAGATTTTAAAAGATTGGAAGAAACCTTAGCATTCGTGAATTTCTTTGAAGGCGACGAAACTGATTTGGAAAAATAAAAAATGATTTAAAGAGTTATAACCAGGGTTCGGATTTTGTTGACCAAAAAAAGCCAAAAAAGGTAAAATTATACGGCAGAAAAAAGGCCAAAAAGGCATTTAATAATAAAAAATTTTATGCATTATCATTAACATTGTAATGGCACTGCGCAACCCAAAACATTTTAAAAGTTCTCTGGCACAATCGCCTGCGAGTTTCTCTCAGGAAAGCCTTGAATGAAATAAAGGATCTCTCAACATGGGCAGAACCAAGTGCAGCCAAGATAAGAAATATCACGTCCTAGACTTTAACATTTAAGTCCAATTTGGAGTTTGCAGCGCTAATTTGTTTATTTTCTGAAAAAACCGCGTACAATTTTTTCATCACATCTTTAGCTACTGGCGGTTTAGCTTGTTGTAATTTCTCCTCAATCCCGTTCAAAGTCTTTAACACCTCTTCAATAGGCGTTCCTAAGCAGAGTTCGAAAAAAAACACTAACGTACCGTACCTTAGTGTTCTGTACGGTACACTGCCGCGAAAAGTACACAAACATAATACCCAACAGATAGTTCACAGATAGTGCTACGTTTTCTCATAATGGTTGTGTACGTGTGCACAACATGTATTCACTACGTAGTGAACATGATGAGAAAGAAAATTACGCTAGGATAGTGTTCTGTTCTTAGTACGCAAACTATGTTTCGATTTTAGTGTTTGCGAACGCGAGCAAAAATACTAAGTAGCGTACGGTACGGTACTTTTTAGTATTATTTGCATTGTGATTAGATGATCAGTTTCAGTTTCAGTTGACATTTCAGTTACAAAAGGTAGTGCATTTAGACTTCAGTTCGGTATTCAATTGTGGGCACCGTAGCGCAAGTGGTTAGTGCGTCGGACTACTGAGCCAGCGGTCTTGGGTTCGAATCCCGCCGCAAACACCTAAAAAAGTTTTTCACAGTGCCCACCTCTTCCGAATGCCTGACAAGCGTTCAAGAGTATCATTTGTCATGTAAAGCTTTCCAACTCGCCGTTCGGAGTCGGCAGAAAACTGTAGGTCCCTTCCATTCGTACAAAAATATAACGCGCACACACAAATGGTTGCGGGAAGCTAGGCTTGGTTCTACCTAGGACTGCTGAAGCCAAATATTTATTTATTTTTTCGGTATTCAATTGAGCTTTTATTTTACTTCTGAGCAGTTAAGCTGACAATTGAACTGAAAACTGATGGGAATTCCATAAGTTTCAGTCCCAGTTTCATTTTCAGTTAAGCGTTTCAGTTTTTGCATTTACACATCAGTTTAACTGAAAGCTCAACTGATAGCTCTGTAAGCAAGGCCGTTCTATTAGCGGAGAGAATGCTTAAAAATTTGTTATTACTATGTATGTATTTATCTTCAAATTTTTCCTAATGCAGAGCTCTATTGCATGTACTATAAATACAGCTTGAAAATACGAAGTTGCTCTTATCCATACTCGCGTAGAGGCGACGTTTTTATAGTCACTCCGTATTCTCCTGCTCCAACTTCTTCATCTGTTGTGTCCATCCGCATAAAAGTGAATTTTTAAGAAAAGTAGGTCTATTCTATTCCCAGTTCTGTCGTTCTGGAAATATAACCTTGAAGCTGCCGCTTAAGTTAGATATACATATGTATCTTTTCTGTGAGAACTAGTTTGGAGTTGTTTCCATCCATTGAGATGAGCGTGTAGGCGTTTACTATTGCTTCTTCCTGTATATAGTTATGAATGGATGCTGCTGTGGGTGCTGTTCTCATTGCACTGATCACCTGATGGTAGTCTTTGCAGTTTACTAAGTCCAGCCTGTATTTTGCTTTGTTTCTTACCACCAATTAGGATGTACGCAGCTATATTACATCGACAGTGTCATTTTGGGATTAACGCCAATCCTTCCAAGAAGGTTTTTCAGGTCCATAGTGGATTTTCCAGGTGCGTTTTTGGTCAAGGGTTACACCCAGAAATTATACACCACTTAAAAACTCGATAGCTTCGCCAAAACGTGTTAGTCTCTTGAGTTTGTCCAGTTTTCTTCCTTTTGTGAAGCTACTATAAGGTCCTTGGATTTACATAATTTTTGGTGAAGAGCGGTTCCTGGAAGCAGTTGAGATTTGAGAAATTGTATTAAAATGTAATTTTCGCTACTCGCCATGGTAGCCGAGCTACGTTGTCGCTTCTTTGCTTTAAAATTCTTCAGTTTTTGACCGTACAATATTTGCCTTTACATTTCCTCGTGTTATAATTAATCCTTTAAGTGATATTTTTTGCACTTTATGTTCTTGTGTGATTAATCAAAATTTGCTATCCTTATTTTTATATATAGGACGCAAGAATATTTTCATTTTGCTAATCGGAAATTTTGAAACGGTTAGTTCGTCTTTTTGGTCAAATGTCAATGTACTGACGAGTAGGCTCAAACGGCGTGGGAGGGAAAATCTTCAAACGTTTTACAAAGGCAGTTTAACATAGATTGGGTTGAAATAGTCTAATCATGGTATGGTGTATGGGGACTTTGGGCTTACATATGCGATTATAAGCCTTGCATTGCCTTGATCTTGGTCTTTCTATAGCAGTTTTGATATTGATGCTTACTTACTTACTTAGTTGGCGCTACAGCTCGAGGTGAACCTGGGTCTGCTTCTCGCAACCATTTGTGTGTGAGTGTTATATTTTTGCACGAATGGAAGGGACCTACAGTTTTTTGCCGACTCCAAACGGCAAGTTGAGAAGCTCAATCGTGACAAATGATACTCTTTGATGCTTGTCAGATATTCGAAAGAGGTGGTACCGTGGAAAAACTCTTTTAGGTGTTAGACCCCCGGGCAGCATTCCGTGGTAGTCCAACCACCACGGCCACGGCGACCACTAATATTAAGTCGCATAAACCATGGCTAATTGCTATTGCGAGGGAAGCTTCAGCAAGGGCTGGTTAATTGGGACATTTCTATTCTACATACATGTGTAGTGTGTACTTAATTTTAATAATATGCTGATCTGCAAATCAGTCTATTTGCCGTTTTGCTGTCTTCTTAATCTTGACTAGATTACAAACCAGTCTAACAATAGTTACTCGCTGTCCAGTCATGTTTTTGAAATGCTCAACTGAACGATCTACTTATTGCTACTTCTCGTCAAATGAGGCCCTCCAACAAGCTGATTAAAAGGACACAATCACAAGGTACTCACTGTTATCAACATCTCTGAACAGCGCACTGCCTCCAAAAACCTATTTATGTACCCGTTAAAAAAACAGTATGTTCAGAAGATACAAAAGTACTAGAGCTTATATGTAAACATATCTCACTTGACTGTGCGCACCCATTGTCACAATAAAGGACAATTACAAAAAGGTTCTGTAATCCTTTCAACAATTACCTTCACATCATTATCCCGCACATCTCAGTAAGAAAAGAGGGAAAACAACAAAAACAAACCAACAAGATAACAAGTCGAACAAAAAGCAAAGAATTGTATAATGAGATTAATAACAGCATCAACAATAATAATTAGCCAGTAATGAAATAGCAACAAAAGGATTCAGCAAAGCGCACCCCACTTGTTTTGTGTACTGCCAGGATAAAAGCACACTTCACTGTAGTATATGTACATATCTTGAAATTCTTGTCTCCTTTCTTGTTTTTTTTTTTGTTTTTATCGTCCACATCCATTAACAGAAGTTTTAATCTTTAACGGTATCTCCGATGACTGTCATAATAATGTTTCAGATTTGAATTTACAAAAGAAGGCATTCGGAGGGGAAACAACAAATAAACTCACCCAGTCACTACAGAGCATAAAAGTCCTATTGTGAGTCCACTTTATCAGGATATGCAAACACATACAGGCAAACAGTCAAATCTCCGACAGTTATGACAGTTAAAGTGAAAGCAATGAAAGTCATAAGCGAAACCCAACTGAGGGCGATAGCAGTGTGGTATACAGGACTTTTCAAAGAATATTATTCAAGAATATAACAAAACAAAGGAACCGTAGGAGACTTATCACTGTTGCTAGCAGGCCTGAGACCCTCGACTTGAAGTGGGTAAGAGGGCGAGGGTGCATTATACAAACACGGACCATAAAGAAACTCAATACAGTTAAATTCGTTTTAATATCGCTTAGGGTTTTGTCTGCAACTGACATCTTGGATGTTATTTCAAAGAAAAGCGAAGCGCATCTGCAAATGAAACTATTGTACTTAAATTATTCGATTTATAGAAGCAAACCTTAAAGATGTCCATCAAGAAAATTGGATATCGAATTTTGTTCAATTGCTCGAGGACACAATGTGACCATTGTTCAAAATGTTAAAGCGGGTTGTATCGGAATAAAAAAGCATCATGTCGGAACTGATTTGAGTGAAAAGTATACATAGAGTCGTTTGGGGTAAGAGCGCGCCGTACAATTTTCTCCGTCTCACAGTGTTCCATTTCACACCAATAAGTGGACAAAATTCAAAAAATTCATGACAAAATTGAGAGTACTTGCTAACACATTTCTTATAAAGGATAACTGAGAGATAAGTAAATCACATTTTCTCTTTATTTTAGAGCGTGGAAATGATTTTAGGGCAAGTCAAAGTGGAGTGTGTTACCATAATAGGTCGAGTGCACAATTAGTGTTCAATTTGTATTTAATTAATTTTTTAATTTTATTGTGTGAAAAATTAAACCAAATTTGTATGGATTCAAGTAATCAAAGTGAATAGATTATTCTAATAATTTTTGAAAGTCTATTTAACTGTTTTTAAAGATTTTTTTAATTATAAGATGTAAGTTTTTTTGAGGCATTTTTTTTTTTTTTTTTTTGCATAGACTTTTAAATATGAGCCCCACCTTGCCCCGGGTCAGTTTTTATTTTGATACAAAACTCGACTTTTTAATTATAGGCCGTGAAAAAATCAGAGTGCGCAAACGTGCGCAAAAAAAGTAATCCTTTTTTTTTGTATGTCACCCCAATAGCCCAGGTTATGGCTCTGTTAGTCGGCCCTGCTGTCCCACCATTACCTCAGAAACGAAATATTGAATCAGATAAATTTTTTTTGTTTTTTTACCATATAAAGTAGTTAGTATCAAAACGTAATTAAAGCACTTAAAACATAGACTTTGTATTACAATATACTTAACTCATAAGAATAACATGAAATAGTCAAAAAAATATTTTTGTCCACTTAATATGTACTATGCGGAACACTGTGCGTCTGTGAAAGAATTAGCAGAAATCGCTAAATGTGAAAATGAAAAACGGCTAATGAAAAACAACTTCTACGAAAAAAGTTGGGTTTTGTTAAAAAAGACAATTTTTAAAAGTGTGTCAGGAAAGCGTGGCATCCCGATACCCCATAAGTAGTATGTAGGCATAAACAGTGTATATGTAGGTAATGTACATATGTGTGTTTGATTTAGGATACAATTTTAGTGTATAATATTATTCGTTCTTTGATTTTCAATACAAAGAAAAAAAAGTAGCGTCTAGGGAAAAAGTGCGCAGTGCTTTCTTACCCAGTTTTACCTTTTTCTATGCTGATTAAAATACAATTAAGATGTTAACAGTTTCTGGGCTATTATATTCTTCTGAGCACATCATAGTCGTAGGTGGTAGGTTGTAGCTCTATCTTTCTATTTTTGTTTGTCTTGAAAAACGCCTCGTATCTACTAAGGACGGAAAGGAAATTGATAGGCCAAACGCAAATCTGCGAGGCTAGGAAGCTGATTTAAAATGAAGGCAGCTCATGAAAGCCTGCCGAAGAACTTGGTTCGAGTGAAAGCACAGTTTCAAACCCTGACTTCGGGGCAAGAGTGCGCAGCTTGACTTACTTTGGTTATTCGATCAAAACATATGAAACATTAAAAAAAATATAGAATATTTTTGAATAAGATTGTTCCTAAAATATAGAGCTACAAAATAGGCTCTTTTGTTTCTTTTCTGTTGTACAAAAATACGCTAAGCCCAAAAATACGCGCTCTTACCCCAAACGACTCTACATACCTGCCGGTCATTTGATTATGCTCATTTAAAAATGTCGACCTAAATCATAATGCAGCGGTAATATTTCTTCTGATCTATTTTAAAAACATATACCTTCACTTTGTCTCTGCTAACTGATGACAGATCTAAGAAAATAAAAAGGCAAATCCCAATTTTCGGTTTTTTGCCTACTTTAACAGAAACCCTTGATTACCCTAATCAGTTTGTTACCAACATTCAAATCGCAAAATCCTTTAAAGTTAATAAAACTGTGCTCTATTTTATTGCTACTTTTTGTTTATTAAAATAGTTTTTGTTTTTGTTGCATTCTAAAGAAAATGGGTTGAGGTAAAACACTACACTAATTTTAACCTTAGTAAAATTCTTGCTTTCAAGCAAGAAAACAGAGATATGGCAAAAAAAATGGTCAAGATCGTTGGAGAATTAACAATTTTCTAAAAGATCCAGAAATATATGGAAAAGCCCGAAGAGGCCGCACAGCAAGAGAGACAACAGAACGAGAACGTAGATCCTTTTTACGCAAAGCTTCAAATTCTGTTGCGACCGCTCGCAAAATAAAGGAGAAAGTTGGTCTGCCAAAGAACATCAACCATATATTGAACCAAATTTTCGCCTCCTCTATCGATCTTCTAAATTTTAATCAACAATTTTATAAGGCATTCCTTGTTAATTCGAAAGTAACATACCATGCACTGCACACATTATTCCATCAACTACGCCATACATTGTCACACAAAATTGAATGATTGAATATAAGGACACTTGTGTCATTTTTTGTGTCATCCCCCTCCTAGAAGTACAACGATTTTCGCTCCTTGAAGATATACCATTCAAACACCACCCGAACACATGAAGAGGTGCTCTGCATTTGAAGATTTCAATTCAATCAAATTGACACTTCACACAACTGCTCCTCTCAGGAACTCTTCAAATGCACAAGCAAATCCATCCAATCTTGGAAGAACGATTATTTGCGAAAGGGTTGAGATGCATAAACTGGCACTATACTCGTGCATAAGTCCTTGCAATCACTCTGGCATGACCAACTCGTCAATTCCGCTTGCTGTTGCCAGACAACATCGCAACAACATAGCAAACACACACTGGCTGTCATCTCAGAGCTGGTCAAATATTTGTAATGGCCCATTGTCCAAACTGTGTGTGATGAGTACACATTCATACTTCAGCAATATTCAAGGACTTATAATGACAAATAGTAACATTAAATCGACAAAAACAAATTTGATGGACACTGTGCACAGTTTGCATGCACACTCTGTACAGAGGTTCCTGGTTCCAAGTGTTTGTTTATCACATTTAGACATTTCAATGGGAATGCATGGAATCCAATCATGAATGCATGATTGCATGAATGGATTACATTGATCATTTTGCACTCTTGACTGTTAGAGATAAGCAAGTGCTTAAGAGTGTCTTATGGATGGGAACTGTCCAATTGTTTCTCTCTAAATGTATATGCATGTCCTGCCAGTTTTTAATGGTGATTTGAGGCAAACAATGCTTGCGTTTTAGGGGTTTGTGTATTTGCTTTAAAACACGAAAGGATGTAAACGTTATACAAAATAAAATAAAAAATAAATAAGGCATGCAAAAACAACAGATAAATCTGATGGACATTCGATTTCGATGCGGATTGGAATCTTATTCAAAGTGAAATGTGTACCTTAGTATAAATCTAAATGCTAACTCTTGTACTCATTTTATTCAAAAAATGTCATTCTATTCAATCAAAAGAATTATTTCATTAGTATAGTGATGCTGGCAATGCTGGCAACAAGAAAATCAGCGTGACATTGCGTGAAGGGTAGGGGGTCATATTTAGTTGAGAAAGAGCCCGAAGTATTGCTTAACTCTTCTGTCAATGGATGTTTTACAACCCTCCCATCAATGGAATAGGTCTGCCTGGACCTGTATACATTTTGTATCGAAATTAATGGAACATATTTAATGAAATATTTTTTTTTTTGTTATTTGTATTTGTATTGTAATAAAGCAGACTCTTCGCAGGTAGTGCATAAAAATCTCGTTTCCCTTTGCGTTTTGCCGTTTACTCTGCACATTTTGCACGGTTTCTTCTGGGCTATTGATGTGTGGCTGTCAAATCTAAAAAGATGTATTTCCAGATGAAATGTGAAATGAATAGGTTACTCTATATAATATATAGCGAGGTCTAGCCAAACCTATCCCAATGACTCTAGGGATTGTTGTAGAAAATCATTTTTTTGTTTGCACCCATTTACATCTAATTTTTGAAGTGAATACTTCTTTAGCGACGTATTGTTTTTGAAAAAGAGTTACGATAAATGAGTTACGATAAATGCGTTACGATAAATTTCGATAAATGTGTTTCGATAACAGGGAAATGATTGTATACCGGGGTCCGTCTGTCTGCTTGTCTGTCTGTCTGTTCTTCCGTCTGTCTGTCTGTCCGTCCGTCCGTTTGTCTGACTGTCTATCCGTATGTCTGTCCGTCCGTCTGACCGTTTGTCTATCTGTCTGTCCACCTTTTAACATCTAAACCGCTGAACCAATTGTAATGTAATTTGGCAAAGAGATAGTTTGGGACCTGGGGAAGGACACAGGAAGAAAACCCGCTTGCTAGGGGGCGCTGTAGTCAAGTAATTAACAAAACCTTTTCACGCCTAAGCCGCTGAAATAATTGTAATGTAATTTGGCAAAGAGATAGTCTGGGACCTGGGGAAGGACACAGGAAGGAAACCCGCTTGCTAGGGGGCGCTGTAGTCAAGTTATTAACAAAACTTTTTCACGCCTAAGCCGCTGAACCAATTGTAATGTAATTTGGCAAAGAGATAGTCTGGGGCCTGGAGAAGGACACAGGGAGAAAACCCGCTTACTAGGGGGCGCTGGAGTCAAGTTATTAACGAAACCTTTTCACGCCTAAGCGGCTGAACCAATTGTAATGTAACTTGGCAAAGAGATAGTCTGGGACCTAAGGAAGGGCAAAACTGCCCGCTAGATGGTGCTGGAGTCAAGTTATTAGCAACTTCTTTATTAACTGATCAAAATGATTTATATGTTGGTATAGTACCAAAAGAGAAAACTACAAAAACTGGTCCCGGTGGGAGGCGCTGGAGTCGAGTTATTATCAAATTCTATGTATTTCTATAATTTGTATTACAAAAATATAGGTAGTCAAGTTTACATTCATATTTTTACTAAATTTTATAACACATTTTCTATCGATTGTACTAGATAAATTTCTTCTTCTCTTACACATTACACATTCATTCTGTTGTCGAATAACTGTTTGCACTCACTAAGGTGCATGCCTATTAGTTTATTTAAAAAGATAACAATTAAATTTGTAAATAGGTGCCAATACAATGAAGTTTGTACAGGAGACACTTTGCCATACTCTATCAAGAGCTTTAGTTCCGCTTTTCAGCCAACTAGGTCACTAAATACACCTAAACAAATACGTAGGTGGTACTGGACAGCTGTTCTCTTCATGACTCCGTTAGCAGTACGGCTTGGTTATTTAAAAAGGAGATCTTTGCTGGACTTGTTTGGTTGGCAAGTTTCCATCTATTTTCGAATACAAGTTAAAATTAGAAAATAAATGCCATTTGAAACTAAAAAAAATTGATTGCCATTTTAATCTTGGAATGTTAAGTAAAGTCCCATGTTCTTTTAAATGCATTCTAATAAAGTGAGATCACCTATGATTTTTCCACTAAAGAAGTTAAATTTTTATATAAAATTTTTAAAACATTTGATAGGAGTGACAAATCGTTGGCTGAGAATATAGTTGTCGTATGTCAAATTTTAGCATTTTCTGATTTTGATGCATTATTATATTATTCGATGAGATCTTTCTGTTGGTGCTATCAGTTTTTACCTACCATCAATAGTTTCCGAGATATACCGTGTTATTTTGTCGTATGTGGGCTCTAAGTAACGGTTTTAGTATTTATTTGTCGTATGCAGAGAGTTTTTTTTACATACGACAAATTTTCATACAAAAACTGAATTTTTTTTAGTAAGAATTTAATGGTCGTATGTTAAAGAAACGCTTTACATACGACAAATAAATACATACTTACTACAATTTGCGTGATTAGTTCTGTGGCAAAAAGGCAAAATAGCATAAGTAGTTCTTTACAACTTTTCAGGAGAGCAGTTGAAAGGTTTGATGTTAGCTTAGAAAAAAACTATGCATCGTATAAGAAAGTTGTGGATACAGAAATAAAGATGAGAAAAAAGATATTTTTCTACAATTACTTATGGTTGCGTTAGTTTCAGTAACCATTGGAGCATAAGAACATATGTCAAAAGCTTACGGAAAATCTTTACTTATGCTTTTTTTCCATTATGCATATTATACGGGAAAATTACTGATGTTGTTTTTTGCTGGTCTATAACTCAGCAACCAGTAGAGATAAAAATAAGAAAAAAATAACGGCAAATAGAATCTAATATTGCGCATCCGTTGGTGTAAAAATCTCATTTTCGACATAAGTCGACTTATGGTGTTTTTTCTTTTGGCCACAGAATTGACGTATGCATATTGATACTGTTAAAACTAGTATGGCCTGTGTCGACCAATTGTGAGAGAAATTTAGGATGTATTAATATTTACTGGTTTACCTGATTTTTACCTGGCTTAGGCACAACATATTGGAAAAAAATTATATACATACCTACTGCACTGGCCCTCTTCACAACCTTTCCAGCAAAGAAAAAATTAAACGAATATGTTGTGTTTAAGCCAGTTACGTTAGCAAAGGTTAGGTTAGGACGGGGTGTGAGGCTGAGCCATCATGAAAACACTTGGCACCATTGTGGGCCCATCGCGATCCGCTGGAACCTTCTATAGATGATACCAAAACCGAAACATTTCCGTCTAAACATTTGATTTCGCTGCAAAATTTAGAAATTTGATTGTGGCCGGTTTGGCCGACCTCTTCCAATGTATCAAAAAAGTATCTCCATGAAACTTTTTTGCGCGAACGAGCAAAGGATACATATGTTCGACATCCTATGAACTGAAGTCATTGCAGTATCTGCACTCTGCCCTATTTAGTCCAAGTATTACTTTGGTCCTTTTGTGATCTAAGGCCGGCCAAAGAGCCTTGGACACCCTATGTCCCTCTATTCCTGACCATTTATTGCCCGCCATGCTAATGATGGTATTCTTTATTTTCATCCTGATGCCGCATGATGGTGGTGCTAAGTGCACCATCTCAGCTATAGGCAGTGCCCCCCCCCCCCCCGGCTCCTTTCTTGGTAGCTCCTTAGCGAGCTCATTTCCTTCTACGCCAGAGTGTCCTGGTACCCAACAAAGTTTAACTCTTTTATGTCTGCTTAGGGTTTTCAGCGCAGAGCGATAACCTTCTGCAGTTACCAATTTAACGATATACGATTCTAGCGCTCTGAGCGCGGCCTGACTGTCGATAAAGATGGTGATATCATTATCTGATATCAGCTTCGTCACCAACAGCTTCGCCGATCTCTGTACTATACTAAGTGAAAACGAAAAGCATTTTTATTACAAGCACATATGAGAAAAAATATTGTACCTATACGGATAGAAAATGTGCTTCAAATCATTTAATATTAATTAATGGGAAAAATAATTTTTTCTTTATTTTCTACATTTTTTAATTTATTTTTGTATGTATGTACTTCTTGCAAAACAAGAAGTTCTTATAAAATTATAAAAAATAAAACTTAAAAATAAAAAAAAAATAATTGCATTATTGTATTTCATTATTACAGGTACAAGAAATTAATTTGAATTTTTATCTGCGTACCGACAAACGACAAACGACAAACTTGACTTACGAATAAGTAGTATTTTATCGTATGCAATGGTTTTTGTCGTATGTAAGTATTTAAAAATTCGGAAGTGCTTACATACAACAAAATGATTCTACATAGTTTTTTTTATAGGTCAATAACTTTTTCACATCTCGAGATAAAGCATTATGTAAAAAAACAATTAAGGAGTAAAATATTTCCAATATTCTCTGAAAATTTCATAAAAATTGGTCCGCTGGAAAAAAATATATATTAAGTCAAACTTCAAATTCAATTTGCCAACAATAGGTACTTTTCACATACGACAACTAAATTCTCAGCCGACGAAATTGCGAAAAAAACGAACATACCATAAATTAAATGCAGTCAAAAGCAAACTGCAAATATACACTGAGTTACAAAAAAATGGCACAGCCATACTTTTTCATTATCGGTTTGGTAATATACCGCTATGTTTTTGCAGAGCTTTATTTTTTTTGTGGTTTGCTGGATTAATGGTTTATTTATGTGCTGTATTGTAATCGTTTCTTCATACTAGACGTGAGATATACCAAATTTGGCTGCCGTGATCCCGTAAGTGTTTCAATGAGTTCATTGTTATGGATTTGTTTTAATTTGATAATTTATTAGTTGTTAGTGATTTTTGTGAAAAATATATACATAAATAACGACAGAAGAAGTCGCTCGGGGCTGGCTTTGATTAAGGATGGCCAAAGGGTACGATAAGCCGTTATAATGGTTAGAAAACCAGAGATGACGTTAAGAAGATAAACTGAAAGGAACAGGGAAATCTAATCCTACACCCGGCCTCAAGGCTCAAGTCGACCCAGAGTATCTTCTGCAAGGAATGACCGACCTTTGGAGCTTGAAAGCCTTCGAAACAGTCACCAAACAGCCAGCGGTTGAGCTGTCTCACAGACATCGAACCGTAAGACGGACAGCTGTGAATGCTGAAGCGGTGAGGCAGCGGGCGTGGCGGTTATGGGAAAGTGACCTGAGAACAAGAAAATCTGCTTGTCCATCGAGAATCACGGTACAGTATAAGCGACTCTCCGGCAACATTTGGTCAGTGGGAGCCGTCATGATGTGGTAAGGAATTTCTATGCGCAGAAAAACCGAGCTGTGCATCGGTGAACTCTCCCTAATGCATAAACAACATCCTGGACGAGTGAGTATATTGTTTGTATATGGTTCCATTCATACCGTTTTTGGGGGATTTAGGACGATGCTAGATCACACGTTTCAGGTGCGTTGCCGAGTACTAGCAAAAATCGACGTGATGGCTTCGTCTACGATGAGCCCGGACATGAATTCCAGAGAACACGTTTGGGACCTACTGGGGAAAAAGATTGGGATTCGACCTGTTCTTTCAGAGACACTCAGCGGCCTGCTCTGAACGAGGAATGGAACAATTTGGACGATACTGTCGTATTCAAAGTGTGGTCCGACAAGTTACTGCTTTGCTAGATACACGGGGAGGAAATACCCACTACTAAGTTAAAAGAAATGTAACTTATGAAGTTCTTAATTTTCTTTTTACATAAATTACTTATTTTTATATTAATAAACAAAACCACAGTCCTGTGTAAAAAATTAAACCAGCAGGATAATTGTTCACTTTTGCGCTTATTTTTTTAGATGAAGATTTTATACTTAAGTTGAAAACTTGAAATTAATGTAGCCGAATATAAGTCTTTTTTTAAGTTTGGAAAAGAATTAAAAAAATGCTTAAGTTGAAAGCCAATATTTTATAAAATTATCCTACTGGTCTTAATTTTTTACACAGAACTGTAAATTAAAAAATGTTTTTTTTTTTTTTGGAAATCACTTGAAATTACTGCAAAACTTCTAACGGAACTACTTTTTTTGTCACTCGGTGTATATAAAATTATGGCATTTAACACAATTTTAGAAAGACCTTAAGAAGAATACTTGCATCTGTGGAACATATTAAAGCACCAGGCCAGACGCAGTATTTAAGAGTATACTACGCAGATTACAGCCCATACAGACTTATTTTAGCCATGAAATTAGGAGTTATATTAAGAAACCTTACACAAAACATCCATGTACATAAATAAATCAAACTTTTTCTAAAAACCGCCGTAGAAATGATGATTTGTTCAGTTAAGAGTGCTTATGTTTTGCCCTTGAGATGGCAACCCCCTCGAGTCCTTTTGTGGGAAATCGCTTTCTGTGCGCCATTTCAATGAATTTTCCCAGAAATATTTTGCGCTTTCATTTTAGTGATGAATGATGAACAAAATCAACATAGGTACATAGGTATAGTTGTGCCCCAAACCCATCCTTTTCTTCGAATCTTTACATTGTGCACAGCTTTCGTTAGCAAACAAGAAATAGCTCCAAATAGGCTTAATGTCACTTTATGTTCGTATCCTATTATCATTTGTAGTACCAAAATAAGTTCTCTGAAATGTTAAAGCATTTTTTTTTGTCTTCTCTTTTTTTACAGTTACCACCAAATACAATAGGCTAATTCATTTCATCCTATAGAGCGGGAAGTAAACGAGAAAAGAAAACAGACACACACAAGGAGAGTAATTTTACAATAACGTCGTCGGCGAAACCAGGATCATGAGCATTATAACAACACCAACAATAATGGCAACAATAAGCCATTATGACGAAAGAAGAAAGCAACACCGCCAATAATAATAATTAAGGACTCGTTTTCTTTTCTTCGCCCGACAAAAAAAAAAAAAAAACAAAAAAAACTCGTGTATCTCCAAAGGAAAGGAAACTGTTGTCGCGTCGAGAATGGAATGACGCTTTCATCCCCCTCTGATACTACTGACTGTCATTTTTTGTTATTGTTGTTGTACTTATTCCCTTCTTTGCAAATCCGTGTAATGGGTGAGAGCATATTTTTAACAATAGCTTGGGGAAATATCAAGATTTAACAGCAATTACGGTTTAACGGTGAAACCTTCTTTAACGGTGTGACAGCTGAAACTAATGTCGACTGTTATATTTACAACTTTAAAAACAAAGTGAAATGAAAAAAAATGGGAAATTGTTAATAAGATACGTTACAGGAATAGGTTGGCAGGATTGTGGTTAGAAGAGTGTTGGAAGGACACTTGACATGTCTATGGTAAGAGAGTCGTTAGAAAAAAATTGTTAATATACAAAGAATGCTCTTACAGTTATTTTTTCTTGACATGATAATAATAATTAAAGATTAAATTTAGAGTGCGATAGTTTTGGTTTTTTTTAAGTGGCAACATTTTAAAAGGATTGCTTTTGGAACAATGCCAATAAACTGGAAATGAAGTTATTCACTTTATAAAGCTTGTCCCATTTCAGCATTCCGTTAGCGAAATAAGTACGGCTAAAACTTAAATGTTTTTTTTGTGCTTTCTGTTTTGCTTTTGACATTTCTCATCATGAGTTCATAACAAGTTGAGCCATTTGTATGTATTTGTATCTATTGGGTATTTCATATTCTTACATATTATAAAATATGCTATAAGCTGGTGAAAGATTACAATCAGGAAGGGTGCTGGGTTCGCTGAATCTCATGCTACTTGAGCACGTTATCAAGTCAGCAGCCGAAAATAGTTTTGGAGTAAGTAAAGACATGTTCGCGGGTGCAAATATTGTAAATATAGCGAGCAACATAATGCTCGATAACCGAGTTAACTTCAAAACCAATCTCGAGAACTGTAGTATAAAGGCATCAAATATGCAGGCAGCGCTTTCCGGGATGCTGCCAAACATCGGTGGACCTGGGAACACGAGGAGGATCCTGCTTTCCAGAGTTGTAAGCTTAATACTGCTATATGCTGCTCCAGTCTGCGTCAGGCGTACGATAAACCAAGAAGGGACCAACGTTATCAGAAGGATAAAAACAGAAGAAAGGGCGACATCTATAGGGCTGTGGCAAACAAGATGGGACACCATGACAAAAGGGAGATGGACCCGCAAGCTGATTCCCACAATCGAGATCTGAACAAATAGAGCACATAGGAATTGTAACTTCCACCTTACGCAATTCCTATCCGGCCACGGTGGCTATCGAAAAAATCTCCACAGATTTGGACACGATAGCTCGCCCTTCTACCCAGAATGTCCAGAGGAGGAAAAAGACCCGGAGCACGCAATGTTCTCCTGTAGACGCTTCGCAGAAACAAAAATGGACCTACCGACTCCGGAGATTCTAGTCAATCACATGATAAGTTCAGGGGACCACTGGCTGCAGATCTGCATTTTCATAACGAGCGCGCAGCACGAGCTAATAAGACTCGAAAGATTAAGAAGAGCTGTAACGGCAGACAAGGTGCACATTGCATAAGGTTAGCACCAGCCCCGCGAAGTAACATCTAACGGCAGTTCTTCGGGGAGAATGGTTGAAGTGTGTTAGGTGTGGATTAGTACGTAGGCGTACTCCCAACATCGAGCATTTGGATGTATGAATCGTACATGCTAATAGCCCGGGCTACTAGCACCTTTGGAAGATTACAACATCCATTGGCGTAACCAAAATATCTGCAGTCCACATTCGAGAAAACTTCACAGCTGAACAGAAGAATTGGTAGCAGTTGAGTTTTGGCACGAAGAATCTTAGTCTTAATAGGTATGTAGTGTTGTGTGGTTTAGAGAAGACATTGACGCGGTCATCCCAGGAAGGTTAGCCCCAGTTTCTCGCAGTCTCAATAAAGTCAATATTGTTCTGCCCTAGTTCAACGACTAGAAGAAATTGAGGTATCTAGCGAGTTGCGGCATATAATTAGTGACTTGGACTCACTAGGGTTGAGTCAGTGACTGTTTGTTTGAGCTTGAGCTTGAGCCTAGGATATTCTGGAGATCCTCATTAATTTTTACAATGGATAGTTCTGCCAAGTCAACTGGGAATGAAATTTGTAGCTGCACATCATCTGCGTACATATCTATGCAACAGTTTTTAACAATACTTGGTAATTCATTGGCGTACAGTAGGGGAAAAATTGGAATGGAGACTTGTGGCACACCAGTTTTCATTGGAAGAAGAGTAGACGTATGATCGCGAAGTACCACGCTTTGAAGTCCACGAACAAGGTAGGCTTGCATTAGTCTTACGAAAATTTGTTATTTTGCCCGTGCTACAAGTTATGCCTGATATTCTCTTACATGTTCTACGTGCTTAAAAAAACCCTAATAGTGATTTGTCCTGTTTGTAAACTGCGGTACCGCCAGTCAAGGCATTTCTTCGCAGGACAAGTTTAACGTTGCGTCTCTTCTTTCATAGCTGACAGAGCTAGCAGATTCGTTTCTTGCATTTCTCGCTCCTAATTCCCCTTTACACTGTTGCTGTATCATACTAATGATAGCTTTAATTGCAATCAGCCAGCCGTAGCTTGTTGCCAACATAAATGCGATTAAGCTTCGTGGGGTCACTTGGCCGCCAATTTAACTTTCCAATAGTGCTTCTAGCCCTTGTGTAGTTTTGGCATTAAATTAACAAATGCTCTTTGCTTCTACATACATAGATAAGCATTCGACCTTAAATTACACTTATCACATCCGCAGGTACAGTTCTAAAAGCACTGCATACCCTAAAGGGTGTAATTCTGTGCGCCGAGGTCATCCTTCCAATGTACTACTCACGGAACAGCATACAAGAGTATAGACTTGCTTACAGTTGTAAAAATGTTTCTAGATATCTGACATGGTCTTCTGATATTTGGCATCTTCCAAATTCCAAGTTTTCCGCTAGATGGCGCTGGAACTCAAATATTTTTAAATTCACCGTACGATAAAGCTGAAACTTACACAATATATTTGTAATGAATTGAGAAATGTTCGTACATCAAAAGTTCTCAATAGATGGCGCTGGAACATCAACATTTCAAAACCATCCGATTGAGCTGAAACTTACAGAATATATTTGTTATGAAGTGAGAAATATTTGTAAATCAAAAGTTTTCAAGTTTCCCGATAGATGACCATGACAACCAAAATCGCAAAATTATTACTATACCAGATTTATGTGCACTTCTCGCTTCATAACAAATATACTGTCTAAGTTTCAACTTATTTGGATGGTAAGTTTTGAGTATTTAGGATATTATTGTTTGGACAGTTTTCTTAAATCCAAATAGAGTTTTCGTCATTTATTTCTCCACCAGAGTCATTCACAAAAAGTCAATCGAAACAATTTCATTACATTTATTACATAAAGACTGTTTTCAATAGGTGTAGCGAAGCACACCGGGTAACCACTAGTTAGTCTATAAAATGCCCCTACTGTCCGGGAGGCTTTCTCACCTGAATATGTTAGGTGGCCTATGAAGTAGCTGAGTCTGTGGTCCAGCACCATTCCCAGGTCGTCGGTGTACGGCTGCGATCCGACAATTCCTCACCGACCTGTATGATAAGGTATTCCACTTTCTTATGAGATCGGCTTCGGCTTTGTGGTCCACTAGCTCTAATCCTGATGTCTGTATTAAAAGCTTCACATTGTCGATTGTTTGATTGCAGTTTTGCAGCACTTTCTCTAATCACTACTATAAGGGCAATATTATCAGCATAAATCCAATGATATCTTCTCCTCGGCAGCGAACTGTCAATGTTTGTTGAAAATGTATTACTTTCCTGTAATGCTTTCTAATAAATATAAGCACATGTCAAATACTGAATAACAAAGATATATCAAATCAAAATGGCATCCGAAATGCAATGTCCGTTTATATATATCGCCCCTTTTTGTAGTCGATATTTCCTTATTGTGTTGACACTCAAGTGATGAATATTTTATAATATGTAATGTAACGGTAAGAGGTAGAAAAAATAATTCTACAACCTTGTACACCTTTTTTTCTGTGGGTTTCTACAAAAGAAACTCACGTTCAGACAAGGGTCTTTACACTAGCCTTGCATTAGTTAATCAGAGTGATGTTCCACTAGAAAGATGAGAAAGTAAATATAAACACCACCGTTATGAATAAAAAAAAACCCCTTTACAACTTGGAATATGCACAGAGCATGAGTATGCCACATTTTAAAGCCTATTTCCCAGGATGCTTGTCCTTTAATTCTACATATGAGTATGGATATTTTCTTAAAAAAAAAAACACAGAGCGAAAGAAGAAATACAACATTCTTGCAGCATAAAATTCCCTTCACAATTACTCTGAAAGGATATCATTCGTATAAGCAGTCCTCGCAGTAAGGATAGCAAGGAATTCCATTTCATTCCATTCCCCCTATTCCCATTATGAAATCTTCTCTCATTGTGATGTGTGAAGAACAGTGCACTCAGGCGTATGTGCAACCAGTGTGTTGTTTTTTTTTTTCCAATGAATTCCTTTCCATTTTTTTTTCATTTTCCTTTTGTTTGGTATTTTCTTTATTTATATTTATTCTTCTACCACCCCTGCGGTAGCACAATATTCATACCACGCATAACAAATCAAGAACAACAACATGACATTGACGGTTGATGCCTTTCAACGTTTGACCTGGTTCTGATGTGTACCGAGCTTGTTAGGGGGCAGTTGTTCAAGTTGTTTAGTGTTGTTTTTCCCCCTCTCCCTGTCTATGTGTGTGTACTCGTACGAGAGTATGTTAAAATGTTTCTTTTATGCATATCATTATCCTTGTACTTGAATGGATGCTACAAAAGATGAGTGCAACTGTTGCTATCTCATTGTTCCGTATGTGACAAGATGTTTGTATTCAGTTGGTATACAATGCATACATACGTAGATATGTATGTGGTATAGAAGAGTCTAAAAATTAAATTGTCTTTTCTATCTCTTTAGATACCGAGTTGTTGTGTAGATTTGAAGGCCGCTTAAGAGTTCCAAAAACCTGATTATATGATTTTTTTATAATCAGGAATATGTGAATAAAATAGAGAGGTAACACAAGAAAGAAGTTGTTGACAAATTTGGTGTGACCACGAAGGGTCAATATGAAGTAATACTAGAAAGGTAGTTAAAATTCTGAAGGGGTTTTGACATAATCTGAATCTTAGATTGCAAATGATTGCAAAATCAAAAAGACTTTCGATACCTCCAATGTGGGTTGGGGTCACAATACCGAAAACCAGAATCACAAAAATGCAAAATCCCGAAAATCCACAATCCCGAAAATACAAAATCCCGAAAATCGAAAATCCCGAAAACGGAATCCCGAAAAATTATATTAAATGCAAAATTTGCGCAAAATTGTTTTCCCGTGATTCATAATAATTCGAAAAAGAGCGGTAAATTTCACACGCATATGCGTCATTTTGACGCAGATTATCTTTCCCGGGTCAAACACAACACATTCGCTTGGTTTTTTTTTTTAAAGTTTGTGAAGCCATGCAGTGCAGTAGCTATGTAATTTTTTTCAAAAATGTTGTGTCTAAGCGAGGAAAAAAAAGGTTAAAATAATAAATATTAATAGCTACATGCGTTTATATCGCATTCGGTCGAATTTCAACCACAGGCCATACTAGTTTTATTTTTCCTACGAACAAATATTTATTTTCACTTTCGGGATTTTGGATTTTCGAGATTTTGGATTTTGGACTTTCGGGATTTTGGATTCTCGGGATTTTGGACTTTCGGGATTTCGGTTTTCGTTATTCTTTCCGACTCCTCTCTTATGTACTGACTACAAAATACTCCACTCAGTATTTTTTTTTAATAAGCCAGTATCTTCAACTTATATCCGGTAATTCGAAAACTATACGAAAATACGGCAAAACTAAAACTGAAATATGTTATAGTAATCACCCCTTTATCATATAAAAGCCGTGAACTAAAATGAATGCCGATGAATTCTACTCGAATTTTATGTATTTACTCTTACTTACTTGGGTGACGCTACAGTGTGAGGTGCACCAAGGCCTTTCCGAGTCTAGATATTGGCTGTTTCGGAACAATTTTTATCGTGGCTATGTAGTTACCTTCCGCATAACCACTAATCTGGAGGGCTATTCTCCGACGAGGAGAGTCCGGTGTCAGTATCCCACTACAGTTAACACATTAGGGACTCATCCCCCACCATCTCTTTGCGAAGACCATAACTAGAAAATGGGAATCCTCATCGATCTTGGCTCCAAATGTAAGCACAACTGATGTGTAGTAAAAGTAACAGCACTGAGCTTTGCCAGGCTAAAGCCAGTCAATGCCTATTTCCATAGCATCGAATCATATCTACTATTATTGTATTATTAAAATGACTTCCGTCAGATATTCCAATATCGTGAGTCCAATGTGGTAACAAACACAGATAAGCAACATTAAAATACTTAGTCCATACTTGGTTGAATAAGTCGCTATCGCTAGTATTCTCGTACATGTAACTACTTTTTAGGTAAATCTGAATATATTTTTTCGGATCTTCATTCGATGTTTTAAACTAAATAAAAGAACAATTTTGGCTTATAAACAAACGTACTTGGATTGAGCTACACATATGGATCAATCTATTATTTCTCGATGGCTCTAGTTCTACCTCTAAAATTCGAACAGTAAGTCACGAAATACTTGACCACTGAATGTTTGTTTTTTTTACTCTAGACTAGTGAAAACACGCTTATTATGGCATCACGAGTTCACATAACTCCCGGACTACAAAAGTTGCAGTTTTCGGAGAAAATGCGGAAATGAGATTCAAACCATTCGGAAGTTATATTGTAATCCTAGTTTCCGTTTAAAATCAAATTGAAGTATAGTAGTGCAAAAAATAAAACAAAACAAAATCCGCAAGAATTGTCTTTTGGCAATAAAAGTTTTATGTTATGCTTTATCAGAAACGAGTTGAGCTGAACAGATACTTCAAAGCTCCGGTAAAAAGTTTTCCAATTCTTGTGAAAATAGAAAATATTACATACCGAATGGTACATACAACAATCACACAACAAGAGTGTCACGCAAAACTGATGTCATTCTTGCAAGATGAAGTGAGTGCACAGACTACAGGTTTCGTATGACACTCAAGTCGTCATTCAAGTTGTTATATTGGAGTGAAGACTATGGATAACGTGCAAAGAGTGTATGCACTGCGGATACTTAAGCTACGAGCAGACGATATGCAAAAGTCGCATATATATGCGAGTGCTGACGTCACGAAAAAAACTCGCAAATTGATCACAAATTCTATAAAGTAGGCATTGCTCGCAAACTCGCATATAGACGTGTTCACACGATATGCGACTTTTGTCCCAAAACTCGCAAATGCATTTGCGAACATGGTGTTCGCATATGATATGTTCGCAAATGGGGTCGCAAATGTTGTGGCCTATATGCGAGGTGTTCACACAATATGCGACACAATTTGCAAATCACATATTTTCAATCATATGCAGATTTGCGAGCATTATCAATCTTTTGACATTTTGTATTTTCTGTATTGTGTTGGTGATTTCTGATAATTTAATGTGTGGAAATGGAAATATATTAAAAATGTCAGAAAGAAAATGGGCTGCTATTGCTATTTTGGCAATAGATATGATGGAAAATGACGACGAAGATTGAAACCACGAAGAAGCGAGTGCGCAAGTGTAAAGGATTCGTCGTGAATGAGCCAAAGATTGGGTACGACTTCGCGGGACTGAAGGCTTTTGCGCAAAATTGTTGCTAGAACATCGTGACGATAAACCGGAATTATATCACGGTTACGTTCGCATGTCGACCGATCAATTTGGTCATCTACTAAGTTTGGTAAAACCGCGAATTCAAAAAGCGGACAGGAACATGCGATTAAGCATTCCCGTGTCAGATGGCCTGTTGCTGATGCTGCGCTTCTTGTCCACTGACGAAAATGTTTGATCTTTGTAATACCATTTCCGTAGTCCAGTGGATACTAGGTCTGTTTGGTAACACGCTTGTTTTTGAAATACTAGGTCCGTTCGCGTACACTCCCAAAACAACGATAATCCACGAAAAATAACGAAAAACAACGAAAACCCGTTCGCGTACGCAAAAATTTCGTAGTTTTTCGTAGAAGAGAGTGCTGACGAAGGAAATTTCCCCATGCTACGAATTTTAGTCCAAGAAATTGTTTAGGGGTATATTATGAAAACTATCAAATCTGTCAAATCACATGCATTATTCATTTTATTGGTGCAAAAGTACGCGAACTTATGATGTAAACTTTCATAGAATCATGACAGTTTCATGGCTCTCATTTTTTTTTACCAAGTGTTGTTTGAAAAGCGATTGGTAACTTTTGTGCAAGTTTTCTATCTTTGAGAGGATTTTACTATTTGACAGGTCTCAATTCCTTGTGCAAAAAAAGTTACCAAAGAGACCTACTATTTCGACTATAATTACATGGCGACACGTACTCTTTTCGTGCACCGCTAAGTAGCCTCCAGATTGATTACTTACACAATTACATATAATAAGTCTGTTTGGTATCTTTTTTGTGTACTTTTACAAAGTATTACGAAAAGTAACGTGTTAACAAACAGACCTAATAATTACCTTCACAATTTAACTGTCTCAACTCACAACACAACCCAACTAAAGAAAAATGTAAGATAAAAATAAAAAAAAGTACCGGGTGTCTCATATCGTCCGCATATGCTTTGCGAGCATATGCGGACTGTCCTAAATTGGTGTTCAGACGATATGCGAGCATTATTCGCATATGATGACGCAAAAATTACGTCAGACTCGCATATATATGCGACTTTTGCATATCGTCTGCTCGTAGCTTTAGACTTTGCAAGAAAAAAAAAGTGTTATGGAATGTATACAAATGAGGAAGTTACATTTTAACATCAATGTTGTGAAATAAATATTAATAATTCGGAGCCATTACACTATTAAATTTCTATCTTCGTCCATCCCGACCTGTGTTTGCTTTTTGAATGACGAAATTTGTGTACACACTATCGACCAAAAACAAAAATAACCGCTGAGTGGCATGCAGTTGACATTCCATCATGCAGTTGTACACATCAATAGTTTTGCATGATATAATTCAAAACTGATAGTCTTGTTGGATGGTATGTACCCACTAGTTCCATAGTCAGTGCAACCTTTGTCTGTGTTGATTGCCGTTGCTTGTATAAATATCAATATAATAAGTCTCAAGCAGTATATCAGTAGCTCTAACTAGTTCAACAGACCATGTGACATCACAATGGATCTTTGGTTTCAGGGCAATAACTTATCTAATGAAAGCGTAGGACAATGATTATTATTTTAATACCTAAGAGCCTGAGGCATCAAGTTAAAATTTTTTGAACATTCCATTGTCGTCAGTAATTTTACTGAACCTCAAACTTTTTTTTCATTTTCAATTCTAGCATACAACTCCCTCCACCCACCATTTTTAATTTATAATTTACTAATCATAAAATAATTTACCTCAAAATGTTGTTGACTGTAAACAGAAATCAAACAATTATAATACTCGATGAGAACGAGACCCATGTCCCATGTCAATAAGTTTCTTTATGCCTTTATTTTTGTTTTCTAACAAAATTATGGACTTGACATTTTAATACCGAATTACCTCCGTCATTAGCGATGTCAACGCTTGGCATCCGCTGACTAATGCTCTAGATTAAGAGATTACAAAAATAAAAATGAAAAAAAAAAAAATACTTTTCACTTTTAATTTTTACTGCCCCTTCATGTTGGTAACGTTGCAAAAAGTTCTTCAACCAGAGTAGAGCAGTTCCTCTGAGCTCCGATCCGCTTCGGCCCGATGGAATAAAATTTTTGATTATCCCATTCTTGTTTGCATAAAAAGTTCGTGTAAAAATGTCATAAACAGGACCAGAACCCGACTACACAAACACATACATATAGACGTAACTAAACGATAATTTTGTGTACAAGAGCGTTCGATGAATAAATTGCATTGACGACGAAAAGAATTACCACAACGACAGTCGTAATGAAGTAGCGGTCAGAAACAGAAATTCAATTAAAAAAATAAAAATGAAATCCTTCATCGAATTATGTAGCTCGTTGTGCTTTCATCATCGCGTTATAAGCTTCTTCGTCATTTTCAATTGGAAAATCCGCTAATGAGATTAAGCAGATTGAAAGGGACTCACTTGGGAATGGAGCACCGTGTTCATTATGAAACTTTGACAAACAAAATGAAAATGCTCGCGTTTATACGTGTATTTGATTGTAGCTGTAGTAGTCACGCTAAGGTACTGAATTTTTGAATTTAAGTGTTGCCGTGGCGTTATAGATTTCTGGTTCAACTTCCAATCATGCTTACGATAAAATCGAATAAATCTCCACTATTAGTTTCGAACTTTAAAATATCCCAACATTTTCGAATTTTCGAAACCTAGTGTTTTAGCATATTTTAACTGAATTTTGTAATTTTTGATCTTTAAACTGTCATCTGTAATTTTCGCGATTTTGCTGTCAACGTTTAACTATTATTGCGATGACTTTCGATAAGTAAAAAATAGGAAGTTATTAATTACGGATTGATGCACGTGTGGATATATCGCGAAAACGTTTCGTAAAGTTTGTACTGTTTCTGGTCATAATCAAGCGCCTCCTCGAACAGCTGTAGAGAATTTAATCGCTAAATTTGTGGCAGGTTGAGCTGGTAATATCGCCGCCATAGTCAGTGGTCGGATTCACCAACGTAGCGGGACAATGCGAGATATTTTTCCCTAGGATCGATATTTTTCGATTTAGACCCGAAAAGAGGTGGGGATGAATTTTTGTTTATTGCATAGCTCGTTTATTCTTAATTTTACATGAAAAATGGTTTCACCGAAGTTTGTCTGGAATTAAATGTCCTACAATTTTCGGGTCTAAATCGAAAAAATATCGATCCTAGGGAAACATTGATGGGGACCAGAATTATAGAAAATTTAATTCCAAACAACTTTGATAATGACCATTTTTCGTGTAAAATTTAAAATAAACGAGTTATTCAATAATCAAAAATTAACCCTCAAATTCAAGATTGCGGATGACGCAACAGGGTTGGAATCCCTTAAACTGAAATGCAGACTGCCAGTGAGCCCACCAACGATTTCCGAAGGAAAATCGCTGCGCGGAATTTTTTTCGTGTCATTCTAATTCGACGGGCTATCATTTCATAGCCGAAATTTGGAATATGTACCTATACGCATTCTGATTGTAAAAAAAAAAAAATTGAATTTGGCATTGGAATACTGTTGCTTTGATTTTAACTTGGAATAGAGTAGTTTTAATTCAAAAAGTTGTGAGGAATACATCGGTTTTGATTCAATCCTTGAAATTCAGCTTAAAATATCTCTGGGAATAGTAGGTTTTTGAAACATTCAAATACACCCATAGAAAGCTTTCAAAAATATTAATTCAAATTCACCCCTAATTTAGCTTTTTTTTTTTTTTTTAAAAGTGGAATAGATCACCTTTCATTCCAATTAACTCTCTTAACAGCTGATCGATATCATACAGATATGTATGACCGAAATCACACACACCAACTTGGAGGTAATGCAGCTGGGTTCGGCTGGCTGGAAATCGTTTTAATGAACGACTGGCTAGCTACGTTTAAAAAAAAACACGGCTAGTTAGAAAATATTGGGCTAAGAAGTTAGTAGTTGATGAAAGCCACTTAGCGATATCAAAGAAAATGTGTTCGTTTAGCTACTAAAAGTGGATTGCAGTTTTTGTTTTTTTTAAGAGAATTGTTTATGAATAATAAAAAACGATTCCATAGATTATATGATAAGTCTATTAAATAATTTTGTTGTGAGCACCGTGGTGTAGTGGTAATAGCGTTGGACTACTACGCAATGCTGCCCGGGTTCAATCCTAGCAAAACACCTAAAAGTTTTTTCACAGTGCCACCCCTCTCGAATGTCTAACAAGATGGTAAAGAGTATCATTTGTCACGAGTAGCTTTTCAACTCGCCGGCCATTCTGACTCGGCAAAAAACTATAGATCTCTTGCATTCGTGAAAAAATATAACACGCACACACAAATGGTTGCGAGAAGCACGCCCTGGTTCACCCCGAACTGTAGGGTCACCTAAAGAAAAATGAAGAATAATTTTGTTATAGTTTTTTAAGTGCACCATAAAAAATGTAAAAAACTGCAATTTGTATTGAACTTTAGACTAGAATAAAACTAAATACAGTGGTGGTACAATATAACGAATGATATAATGTCCAGTTGCATTCGCTATATTGAGAAATCCGTAATATCGAACACATTTTCCTTGTACGAAACATTAAATAAATGTACAAATACTGTATTTAATTCATAACACTTTATTCAATTTATTCATAAAGTCAACAAAACAAGTTAAAAAGTAGAAACAGAAGTAAAAGGAACTAAAACAAAATTAATTTCTTTCCTTTAATTTTCCAAAAAAAACAATCGCCACTAAGGACATGCTATTGCAAATGTTCAACGCGGGAATTTGTAGCTATTTCCCGTAGACTTATTAGAACAAGTTTTTCATAACTTCCAACGTTGTTCTATTTGGCTCAGTTAATACACTCTCAACGGCCTCGAGTAGGCTGATACGCGTATGTTTTTGAAGAAACATTTCATTATTGTTCCAAGATTCCAAATCATCCTTTTAGCTTAAGGGATGAGCGAATAGTTGGATCAAGGAGCTTACCTTCGGTTGCATGTACAACACCCACATTTTTCCATCGACGATTGTTGTATTTCTTAGGTAAATTTGTCTCTTTGTATTTTTTAAAGCATGTACACAGATATTGTAGCAACATTCGTTATATTGAATATAATTTTTTTGTTCGTTCGCTATATAAAGCCGATAATGCATTTGAAAAAAGTGTACGTTATATCGATCTTTCGTTATATCGGCATTCGTTATACTGGACCACCACTGCAGTTCCGCTAAGTTCCGGCTCGAAATTTATAAAAAGTAATTCTGTGGAGTTTTGGCTTTTAGGTAAAACTATAAATTTTGCGCGTTTTTGCGACACCCATACAACAACAAATTTTTAAAATTCCGGGCAAAATGAAAAAACGAAGAGGAATGAAGTGGTAAGAGCGTTTGTTATTCATAAGTTTGAACTTTCGGAGTTGTCTCCAGATGCTGGAAAAAAATCTTAATACAAAAATGTAAATAAAAATTGGTGAAAAGCGGTAGGCATGTAAACTAATTTTTAACTGCAAACTCAGCCTGGTTAGAGGAAACTTATACGTTGCCTTATATGTATAATGCACAGAGGGAAATCAGAAAAAAGGTCGGAAGAACAAAAAAGAGTTTTGAGGAATGTTGTGAAAGGTCAAAAGAAAAAAAAGGCAAAGTTCAAAATTTAATAAATTCAACGAGCCCTAAGGAAATAATAAAAGCTAGTGAAGTTGTGCTCGCAAATGAGTTAACAGGATTTAGTAAACATCATTACGGATTTTTTGGAAGCTTCATCCAGTAGAGGTAGTGAAGTGAAAATATTTTATAAAAATCGAAATTCTGATCACGGTTTGCACTTTACCCATTTTGGCCCGGTACCAGTTCCTGTGGACATTTTTTCACGATATTTTCAAAAGTAGCTCATATGGACCCCATCAAACCAAAAATGTTAACAAAACATTTTTCTCTTTAACCGTTTACCTGTTATGACCTGGGTAGTTTACTACCCACTGGGCCAATAAGTATAAAAAAAAAATTATTTCAAGAAAATCAACATTGCATAAATTAAATAGATAAGTTATAAGTAGTACGTAGGGATAAATAACTATGTACTTATATGTTTGTAGTATATTTTCCGAAGCATTTAGAATGCAAACTAGCTAATAATACACTTTATACAAATAAAGGGCGCCTTACTGTGACGAATTTTGCAGCGCTTTTGTCACTAATGCTACCATCGAAATATTGTATTATGCATGTGGATGGGCGATTGCGGTCTGCTCTCAAAACCTCCTTAGACACATGGTCTCTTAGCTCCAATTGTGGCTTGACATTTCCCGATTTCGTGACCAAAACAAGCAATTCTCATGCATTGAGCATCATGTTGGAAGATGTATTGACAAAAAGTGGTCACCACTACTTTTTACTGTGAATACCTAAATAATCGCCTACGGTGATTGATGAGCCGTCTTATTTTGGCAAATGTATCCGATCGAACTTCGTGTTGTCTGATAAAAGAATAAGTCATTTGATTGATTCAAATATCGGCATTGAAAGATTCTTCGCAATTGAAACTCAAAATGTATGCTGAATTGACCAGTACATACAATTTCCATGGAGGAAGTGTATGGTATTCATTGCGGAACAGTGTATCCAAGAATCTCTTTAATTCGCGCAGTTTGAATTGAAGCTGTGCATTATGTTGTGCCGCATATTGGTTATTAAATACTTTTATCATTTCGGTAATGCCATCAGTATGGAAAAGAGAAAACAACTGAGATGACGATTTACCACCTAACCTACGACAATGATAGGTAATAAAAGAGCGTTTTAGCATATTTTATACTTGCTTTAGCAATACCCAATAGCTGTGATATAGATTAAATTCTGGCTGCTTCAGCATCCACTTCCACGTTAAGAATACTCAAAGATACGTTATTCTGACAATGATTAAAAGGTGGCTCCAATCTGGTCTCCGACTCTGCCTCATAAGCATGTAAACCACCCTCCTCTAAATATTCTAGCTCCAAAGTTCCACCAAAATCTATTAAAAGGAGTGCATACACAACATTTGCGTATTCCGTTCTGTGCACCTTATTGACCACATAATCTTCTTCATCAGGTGACTAAAGCAAGGCCATAATCTCCTCCATTTGCATTGTTGTTGTTTTAATCTATGATATCTACTAGTACACCATTTGTTATCTTGACTAAATACTGAATCTGGATGAATCACCTCGAAATGCGGAACAAATAAATAAACAAAAAACGGTAATTTCAAATTGTTTCAATGTTATACATGACTTGTCTTAAAATGAAAAAATTCTTACATATTGGCCCGTTGGGTAGAAAACTACCCATCAATTTTTGAACGTTGATCTGTAAGGTCTGATACACGGAACACATAAAGTAATGACACAAATGTTTAGTACTTTATATTTACATCATAGAATAGACATTATATTTTATTGTTTATATATTTATAATATTTTTTTTTTTTTTTTGTAAATGCTTTTTTGAAGCCTACATTTTAGGCCCCAATCATAGTGTTAAAAGAGAGGGGTGGGGAAGATTGAAAAACAAAATGGTAACTAACACTACTAAAATTACATTTAAATAGAAACATTTTACAAACAGTCATTAGTCCTCTGGAGAAAAAATTATAAAAATCTGGATAGAAAAATACCCACTCGGGCCAAAATGGGTTAACATACCTCTGTCTCCCGATGAAGCATTGGCTTTAATTGTTGATTTTAATTTGTCTAAACATCAGTATCAGATAATACGCCAAAAAGTGAACTCGAAGTTTTAAGATTGTTTCCCTTCCTTCAAATACAAGCCTTGGTCGATTATAGCACTGAACGGCTTTGCTTGGCTCGGGAACTTGAAGTAAATGAACTTCAAAATGACGAAAAAGATCTTGAAATCGGCTGTTGATTTCTTCAGATCCATATGTTATAAGTTAACGACACGTTCCAAAACAAGTTTGTGGTATGATACCAAAAGAAAGTAAATAGTCAAAATATATTTATTTTTATTTAAGAGTGGTCGCCGTGGCCGTGGTGGTTAGTGCGTTGGACTACTACGCATGATGCCCGGGTTCAATCCTAGCAATAACACCTAAAAGTTGTTTTCACGGTGCCACCTCTTTCGAATGTCTGACAAGCAATGAAAGAGTATCATTTGTCATGAGAAGCTTCTCAACTCGCCGTTCGGAGTCGACAAAAAACTGTAGGTCCCTTCCATTTCGTGGAAAACACGCCCACACAAATGGTTGCGAGAAGCTAGGCTTGGACTGCTGACGCCGTATATTTATTTTTATTTTTTAAAGACTCAAAATAAATAACATTTCAAATTATGAAAATACACATTTTATCCCAAAATTAAAATAAAAAAATCTGCTCCTTGTTTTGGTATAATGACATTGATATTTGTTTGGTTTTTTTTTTTTAGAAACACAATAAAACATGAAATAATTTATTCAAAAAATGTTTTTTTCTTCTAGATTGGTATGACTGAAAACCCAGTTGTGTCCATTTCGATATGATCACAAGCATTCGGCCTATCCACAGCCACTTACCACCGTATTTTACATAAAGATCTTGGCCTCCATGCTTATAAGGTCCAGTTAGCACAAGATTTAAATCCAGCAGATCACGTACAACGCCGTACTTTGTCTATTCATTTAAAATGACACATCTTGTTGGATGGCCCATATTTGTCTTTCGGTAGATTTAATCAGTATGCACTTCAAGTTCAGTTCAGACTTTCAATGTGGTTCAAGAAACTTTATCTCAATTAAAAATAGGGCAAAATTAGTAACACAGGGTCAGGACTAATGCCATCTACGTATGTTCCAACTTACCAAGATAAATTTTTTAATTTTTAATTCCGATCTTAATAATTTTATGGGCTAATCAAACATTATGTACTCGATTGTGACCAACTCGCCTTAAGTAAGCTTAAGGCTATGTTCTTTCCGAATGAATCTCAATTGATTCAGCCGCTCTGAAATCACATTATTTAAAATTTTGTTCGCAAACGAATCACAAGGATAATATTATTATCTTATGTTCTTATGGTGCTGCTAAATCATGCTGACAAAATGTCACCCCATATCAACGCAGTCCATTTACAAGAAAGAGCCTTACGATAACACCCATTACATGTAGGTACTCAAGAATGACAGCTCATCGATTTCCATTGGCCGCACTATCTAAGACAGGATCTCTCACTCTGCGGTACCTACCCCAACAAAGAAAACTCATTTAGCTATGCTACACTGAAGGACATACCATATTAAAAGGGCTTAAAATTGAATTGATCCAGAAAATCCCATTTTATCCCGTTCCCTAGTTGGTTACAAAATTTAAGTGAACAGGGCTAACCAAAATGTCCAGCACTCTAACCATTAGAATCATGCCATAGGCTAAACAATCAGCTCAAATGTTCCATGTTGAGCTTTTGGGTAGGTACGAGTAAAATGTGCAAAAAGGGCGAGAAACAAGGATGCTCTACGAGTATGTGCCATTCCAACTCCTTGTATGCAAATACACGAAGAAAGGTCGTCTAAATATTTCATATTCTTCCAAACATCCAACACATACCTGACCATCATGGATCTAGGACCTACACGTACCTACCTACGAGTGGTTTACACAAAATTTTTGTAGTCAACGGAATTCAAGTGCTTGTCAGTAAAAATGTCTGCAACGAATCGACCGGGAATGGGGTAGAGAAAGGACTCATTGTATTTGTAGAAGTAATTGCATTTTGTTTTCATGGCTTAATTGTCATGAGGTTAAGCCCAGTAGCAGGGGTTTAAGTAAATTGTTGGTTCAGATGCTGATGCCAAACAAGATTTTCAATGTCTGCACTTAGAATCACTTAACCAGTACTTGGAAACAGCCTATTACAGACTCGTACGTAACGTAATCGCTTGTAATGTCCTTAATGGGAACACAACTGCATCCCGTTATAATGTTTTCTTGCAGCAATAACACTTCGTTCTCAGATGTATCGATAACATTTCCCAATAGAAATACGCAAGCAAATCATCGACCCGAGCAGAGTGCAAGGATGCACTTGTACATGTGCCACAAATTGATATTCGACAGAGCCATTTGAGAGTGTTACAACTCTGTGAGGGTGGTGCGGTTAAACATTTTGAGTAGCATCACGTAACGTAAATGAATTTTAACTCAAATTATGCCATCATGTGCGCATCTTAATGCTGCCATTTGAATGCCTGATGTGTTTATAGTTTCAAAATAATGTTCAAATCATCTAAATAATGTCATTATAATCACATTGAGCTACCATCAGGTGTCTGCTGGCAGACATGATGCGCTGCACTGGGATTGCCCATATGGGAGTATGGTTTGAATGTAGGAACGTATGTAGGTATTCCAAGGGTGTGTAGCAATTGATTGAGCTATTATGGTGGATGGCATCGTTTAGTAGTTAATTTTGTGTATCCAGTGGTGTAACTATATTGAAACTAGTCGTCATCGCCGGTCGTACGAATGTGATCAAATTAATGTAGACTCTTAAATGGAAGTAATGTGTGATTAAAGTAATTGATTGTGATTGCGTGACAGTAGAAGTAGCAGAGTGGGCCGTGGAATGCGTTGGATGTTAGGTAGGTAGGTAGCAGTGGTGGTTTCGGTGGAAATTAAATCCAAATACAGAAACGGGCGCCGTTTTGATACCACAACCTCATGTTCGTAGGGTTAGGTAAGGTTAGCGGGCTGATGAGAATGGCTACATTCCCATCACACTTAGGTCCTTGTGGACCCATTGTGATACGCATAATGCATTCCCACCCGTGTTATTATTGTCTTGGTTACAGCCATCCCGACGCCCTGGCAAATTCAAGTAGGTCAGATGCTGATCCATCTGATAACACATCGATGTCTTCAAAGAAGAATTTGCCCAGGATTCTATTTCTCAGTTGACAGTGGTTAGGACAGTGACCGAGGAAATGGGTTGTGTCCTCATGTACCTCCTTATCACCACATTCCCTGCAGATGTCATCATCATTCCGTCTTAATTTCTTTTTTTTTCTCCCACTTCTCTCAGCTTGGAAAAGTCCAGGAGAATGGTTTTTCGAAGTTCAAGTATGCGACAGTGCAGTCTGAGTTGATGTCACCATTGAGGTAGTTGCCAAGTATCTGGGTATGTCCATATGCATTAGGTCTCCAGTAATTTGAATGACTTAACCTGAGAGCGCTCTTTGCTGCGGTCTCCTGCATATAGAGATCCAGAGGCAGCAGGTGAAGAATTGCTTCCAGTCCAGCTGTTGGTGTTATTCTCATCGCACTGGTTGTTCCAGCGCAGGCTATTCTCTGTACTTTGATGTTGCCGATTTTGGCGGCAGCTTGCCACCCGACCAATCCTCCCTATGCTAGTATGGGTCTGACTATCGCGCGGTACATCCATAGCGTTATTTGCGGTCTACAACCCCAGTTTTTCCCGAAGAATCTACTGCAGGTGTTGAAAGCAACTGATGCCTTTTTTACCCTTTCTTTAACATTTAGCTTCCAATTAAGCTTTCTGTCAAATATGAGGCCTAAGTATATCGCTCTTTCAGACAACTTGTATTTGGTAGCGTGAAGGCTGGTATCACACTTTTGTTAGTAAACAGCACTAGTTCGGTTTTCTGGGGGTTGACCCCCAGTTCGCATTGCTTCGTCCAAACGTTCGTATATAGGTCGAGATATTTTTATCCAGCCTGTGCAGTTTAAGGCCTTTGCCACACGAGCGTATTTTTCCGCGCTCCCATTTGGTCGCGCGACCTGAGTGTAAAGCAAAATGTACACATGACGCCTTTTTGGTAGCGGGCGCTCGTGTGTACAGCTCTATTGGTTTTGGCGACCAAAAAGACGCCGTGTGTACATTTGTCATTGTACTCAGGACGCGCGACCAAATGGGTGCGCGGAAAAAGACGCTCGTGTGATATTGGCCTAAGAACAGAATCAGTTCTCCTTAGTTCTTCTCGTATATCTCTGGTTTTCGAAGAATGGTTTTCCCAGTTCACCGGACTTTTGTACAAAAAATTAATAAGCGAGTCTTTTTCAGTTTTATCCTTGCAACTTCAGCAGAAATGGTTGCGAGGGATCGCTAGTTTGGCAAGTGCCCTGCACTGACTGTCACTACCCTTGCAATGTCTACACGAGTTCTTTGTAGCAGCTCATTCGTTTTTGATCCTTCTGCATATGACACAGTTTGTCAGACTGGTCCACTTCAGACCGCGTTGGGTGTTGAGTGGGTATACTGGGGCAAAAATTGTTAGTTATAATTTCGTGTATTTCACTGTAAAGGGCAAAGTACTCTAGGACAGCGCAGGCTCTTAGCGACTCTCTTGGGCATAGTGCTGACTAGCTTGCGTCACTGTTCCGAAGAAATATCACTCCAATCTTACTGTAACACATTTTTAAGTGCTTCTTTTGATGTTATGGAGTGCTCCTTTATCCTACGCTTTAGAATACTCCATAGATATTCTATCGGATTGAGATCCGGGGACTGCGCAGGTCACTCCAATAGCTCGATATTATTCTCCCCAAACCACCTCATAGTTAGGGCTGATATGTGGCAGGGTGCATTGTCTTGTTGGAATTTGACATTTTTCATGATAGTGTCGCCAACACATTTATATACTTGCGGGAGTCCATCCGACCATCACATACATGCATTACATGCCATGCATCTCCAGACCATAATACTGCCTCCGTGTTTTACAGTCGGTACCACGCATTCTGAGTTCTACTCTTCTCCAACCCTTCGAATTACAAAAGTCACACCAGCTGCAGCAGTGCCAAATATCTGAAAACTGATAAAAAAATGGTTTTCAAAAATGATAAATTTATCTAGGGATCGCCAAAATTAGTTACATTTTTTGGTATTTAAATGGAAAGCGATCCATAAATGAAACTTACCTCAAAGTTAGATTCATTTGACCACAATATTTTTGACTAATATTCGTTAGTGAAATACACATGTTTTTTCGTCCACTCCAAGCGTGCTTTCTTGATTTTTCTCTAGAGACACGGCTTCTTCCTTGCTTTGCATCCTCTAAGTCCAACTTCCCCAAGTCTTCCTCCAGCGGTTCTTGAAGTAATTCTTATTCCCCGATCCTTCGACAACTCTGAAGCAAGCTCAGAAGAGGTTTTCTTTTGATTTTCGAGCGAAGATCGTATTAAAAATCGGCCCTCCCGAGGCGTGGTATTCTTTTTTCTCCCGGATTTTTCGCGATTTACATGCGAACCAGTCTAGCTATACCTCTTAATTGCGTTTTGCACTGCACTATATGAACATTTCATTTCTTTTGCTATTTGAGTTTAATTTCTGCCTTCTTCAAACAACAACTGTATTTTTACACGTCAGACTAAGTTCACTTGTTTTTGGCATTTTACAAGAAAAATTAAAAAATTTCACTATTTTGAACAAAGAAATTCAATGATTACACACTGATCCTACATTGGAAAAAGTGCATAAAACCACAATTGCATCATAAAAGTAAATTCTTGCATATTTTTTAAAATAAAAAGTCGTTTACAACCTCATAAAATGATGCCATAATTCATAGAATTCAAATGAATTACTTGCGACTTTGCGAGAAAGGATTTGGCAGCAAATAAAAAAGAAAGGAGTGCCTTATACATTTGGCCAAGGCTGTATATCAGAATCTTTGTTGTGAAATAATTTAAACAAATATATAAATTCTATTTTAATACGTTATTTAAGAACTAAGATAGAGCGAGATAAATGCCCAAAAGCAAAATATAAACTTTTCTTTTTCCATTCAGAAGTTTTCTATGGAAATATATTAATTTTTTTTTATCCACAATCTCAGTAGATTCGATTGCAAAAAAACCGAATTCGAAGCCGTGCACTATTTTTTTTTGCGGCACATACACTTGTGCTCATATAATTAAGCCACTTAAATACGACCACTCTATTTTCGGTAAAACAAAGTTTTATTAACAAATTCAGATTAATTGGTCAAAATAGAATATTGATAAGTATTTGTTAACTTTAATTCTTCTTGCTTTTTGTGTTTAACAAATCATTAAAATATAAATTTTGCAGATAATTTGTTTATATCGCTTTGAGCTCGGTGACATATAACTAAGCCATTAACAAAAAAAAAAAGTTGAAAATTAAATGTGCGTTATTTATTGTAGCTTTTTAAATATATTCTATCTCTTTTAGAGTCAGTACTTTATTGGCAAACCTTTTTGTATCATAATTTCGGAGCATCTATCGTCCATAGTCCTGACCTGTACATTGTACATTGAGTAGCTGTGATCTTGTCCGATTTCTGTGGAATGATTTGCCTCAGAGGCCTTATTTGCAGGATTTCTTGCAGCAACTAACCTTTATATAACACACTATCGAATTTCTATGGGTTTTTAATATTGACTTTGAGCTACCAACGGAAGGAGATGGACATCAACCAAGGTTTAACGATCCTGAAACAATGTTTTGGATCTTTATATTGTTGAAAGATCCATGCTAGTGGCAAATTGTCTGCGAATTCTCTATTTAAATTATTGTTTATGATGTCTTTATGAATCTCACCAGTGACGTTTATTCTAAGGTGCGCAGGTGTTCTCCGCACACCCCAACGAAATCCATCTTTATGAAAAATTTATTTGTTTATGTACATGCGCTAACAATATCTAATTGAGTTGCAATTCAAAAATGCTCAATTAAATATATTGCTTTAACATCCACTCCTGTGCACTCTGTTGTGCCGCACCGTCATAGCCAAATCAACCAAACCAAACACCGCAGTCAAAATCGCAATACCAAAATGTATATAAACAATTCAATACAAATTTACCTCGAACAAAATGTTCTCCTCTTTTCGTAAGTAAATCGAACGGCGCGCGCCGTCATACATACTTTCAAAGCTTTATCAACCTATCCAAACCAACTTTTTATTAAATTCAGTTTGACGTCGACTCGCCCGGTTGTTCTCCATTTACTAGCGCACCAACCCAACGGAAATATCCATATAAAAAAAAATTCTACCACATTTAAAGTCCCAACAATCTTCTGTACAAAAACATGAATTTGGGTTCTCCAGACAACTGCGCACCCAGGATCGATGCAACACATTTCTACCCTTTTCTTTAGCGATGGAGATGTAAGCTGTGGGTATGATGTTGCTTTTCATATTCTGTTTTTTTTTTTGCATCAATTTGAGTTCTCCAGCAAACTGCGCACCCATAGGCTCGATACAACACATTGCCTATCCTTTTCTTTAGTGATGATTGATGAAGATGTTAGCTGTGCTGTGGCTGTGGGTATTATGTGCTTTCCATACTCTGTTTTTTTCGCATGATAACGTTTGTTTGGTTGAATTTTGTTCGATTCTCTTCTCTTGATATTAGTTACCCAGCAGGAAAGTACGGAATGTATTACTTGGAGAATCGAATACATAATTAGTTATTAAAGGTGAGAAATAAAATGCATTCCAAAAGAATCGACGTGGTAATATCATATAATAACAAAGCACATTGTTTGCCACGTAGATTCCCACATTGGCAGAAAATGTAATGTAGTGTTTTTGAATTTAACGATTTTTCGGTTACAGTGTTGTCTGTCGGCGCCTTCATGTCGCTCACAAATTTCGCGTTTTATATTTAAAAACGCATGAAAAACTTATTTTGTGTTGCAACGCGTGACAGCGAGGAATGAAAAAGTTAGAAATGTATTCTAAACGGATTGGCGAAGACAATTAACAAAAAAAAAAAAACTTTGTGCTTTGTGTGTGCTTTATTTTATTAATAATATTTTCTTTTGTATTTAAATTCCTTTTTAATTGTATCCTAGAATTTTTTGTAATAAAATATTTTAAAACGAAACAGTGTATACTTTTCATTTAAAGCTGAATACATTTCTTTAATTTATGTCGGAGAAATGCATTATGTAACTAATTATAAATGCATGAATTATATAATACATTACAAAGAATGAATTCTATAATGCATTCTTAAAACACTTTCAGGTAATCGATTATTTTCCTAGGACATAGTCTGTGTTAAGAATAATGAATTCTGGAATCAATATTCTATACTAGCGATTGATTCCCTGTTCGATTCCAATAGATTACCTTTTCCTGCTGGGTAGTGTTCGATTTCGATGTGCTCTAGATTTGTAGAACTCCACTCTCCATATCGACTGAAGCGAAAGCAAAAAGCAACACAACAGGTTTTTTTTTGCAAGCCTATATATAGACTAAACATGTTTCAGCAGCATGTTTACCATGTTAAATACAGCCAGGATAATTTTATCCAGTCTTATTTTAACTCTGAAATCTTTTTCGAAGTCTATATATGTTACAAAAAAAAAACAATCCTACTAATCATTGCTCATTCGCATTTTGGCAGTAGTTAGATGTGCATGGCGTTTTTTTAAGTCAAAGTATATAAGAGAAAACTTTCACCTGTCGATGCGCTATTGAAAAATTATTGGAGAAACCATTTTCTCAATTAAATTCGGAAGAAAAAGTGGAAATAATTAGTTCCGGAAGGCCAGTTCCGGACCGTCTCTGCCGGATTTGATTCGAAAGGTGGTAACTAAAAGTAAATCTTTTAGTAGACATTTTCAGATTTCTTACTATGAAGGAAAATTTTGGTTGTGTGGTTGCGCCGTTCTTAATAAATTATTTTATTGGCCTTATTTACTGTACGTAATCGTCGTGGTCCTGGAGAAAATTGAGAATAGGCGTTATTATCTACCAAAAAAAAACTTTAACACCCTGCTTAGAACATCACGGCACGTCCCTGAATCTCACCAATAATTTTTCCATTTACTTAGTCAATCGGACAAAGCCGGATGAGGGGAAGTATCCACAGGCCATCACCGATGACCCACCATGCATGATCATTCTCTTGCTGAGCTTCTGGTCCAATTTTTGAAAGTGGGGCGCCTTACATATAGCCATCCATCGTAAGGAAATCTCATACACCATATTTAAGGCGTCCCTCATTGAAAAATTGGTCCATAGGTTCACCAAGAAAATGGTTAAGCCTGGTGGCTCATCGGTGATAATCTGGGGATACTTTACCTCATCCGGCATTTCTCCGACTGTCTAATCAAATGGAAAAATGACTGGTGAGATTTATAACGACATCATAAACAATCATTTAAATTAAAAATTCGTCGATAATTTTCCATTAGTATGGATCTTCCAACAATATAAAGATACAAAGCATTGCTCCAGGATCGTTAAACCTTGGTTGAAGTCCAGCCACATCCATCTCATTCAGCGACTAGCTCAAAGTTCCGATTAAAACTCCATAGAAATTTGATGGGGGTTATGAAAAGGGTAGATGCTGCAAACAAGGACTCTGTGGCAAGTTATTCAACAGGTATGGAACAAGATCACACCCACTCAATGTACAGCCCTGGTCAGCGCTTCGAACGATAGATGCACTGAATTTATTGGACAAAAAGCTTTACAAACACAGTACTGAATGTAAAGGAGATAGAATATGCATTAATATCTGCAATAACGAATGTATATTTAGTTTTAACCATTTTTTTTAGTAAGTGGCTTAATTATATGTCACCGAACTCAAAGCGATATAAACAAATAATCTGCAAAATTTATATTTTAATGATTTGATAAACACAAAAAGCAAGAAGAATTGAATTTAAGAAATATTAACTTATCAACATTCTATTTTAACTAATTAATCTGAATTTGTTAATAAAGCTTTGTTCTACCGAAAATAGCGTGATAGTGTTTATTTGGCTTAATTGTATGAGCACAAGTGTACATACTTTTTTTTAGACTTGCCTTTTATAAAAGTACTGATTATCTTCAAAAGCGTACACCAATTAAGTTTTTTTTTCTACATGCGCTAACCAACTAGTGATGCCGTTTCCTTCTCGTCATTGATTTGGGAGCAATAGAGTAAATTCTCTTGACCAAGAAAGGCCAAACCCTTTTTGAAATACGAGCCCAAATGCAAAATAGTTGGTCTACCAAGCAAATAATTTACAATGTGCTGTATTCTTGGCAATTTTGAAACAAATAACGAATTTTTTGTTGACTAATATTAAGTTTTACTTAATTGAAATAATACAAGGAACAAATAAGGCAGTAATATTAATTAATTCATGAGAAGGAGTGATCGTGTTTTCAGAACTTTTTTGAATGCAAAATTCTATCTAGTCTATCTGTCAAAATTTTTGTTTCACCACTCTATTATGCCACCTTTGTTGTTGATTACTGCTGCTATTCGCCGAGGCATAGTATCTACTAATTTTTGACAATCTTCAACAGTAAATGATTGCCAAATATTAGTAATTTTATTTTTTAGATCCTGAAGAGTCATGGCTAGTTCTTTTCGCAGTTTCTGCTTCATTTTGTGCAAAACAGTCTCGATAGGTGAAAGGTCAGGGCTGCTGGAAGGTCATTCCATTAAAGGAATGGCTTCAGCGGATAACCATCCCATCGTGGACCTAGCTGTATGACAAGAAGCGCCATCTTGCTGAAAAACATAGTTTCCTTTAATTGATTGAAGTCGTGGTATTGATGAAAGCAGTTCCTCTTGCAGAATATCTTGGTAGTTTGCAGCATTAACCGAACCGTCAACGAAACATAAGTTTCAAACACCTCGTCCTGACATGCATCCCCATACCATGAGAGATGCTCGGAACTTGACAGTTCGCTTCAAGCAATCTTTATAAAATGCTTCTTTAGAAGTCCAAATGACACGTTTGCGTTCATCGCCAACGCAAACCTCAAACCTGGACTCATCACTCTAAATAACGGTGCGCCATTGACTTATTGTCCAGTTTTTGCGTTGTTTCGCCCATTCAAGCCGTATTTTCTTGTGTTAGGCGTCAAAAGTGGCTTTTCCTTCGCCTGAGTTTTGCATGCAACAAGTTATTTCGGAACTTAATTATTTAAAGACAAACCTCATTTTTTTCAAAGTTCTTTTTCAAGTATTGACGGAAATATTTTTTTAATGCGATCTTTCCATTCTACAGTTATTGCAGCGGCGGTTTTCTTTAATATTTTGTTTCAGCACACGACAATCACGAGGTTTTGCTATCATTGTGCGTCCCGTTTTTTTTTACCAGTTTCCACATTTCCCGAATTTTTATATTTCGTAATTATGTGTTGCACTGATGATCGTGGCAAATTAAAATGTTTGCCAATTTTGAAGCTAGATAACCTCGTTTGGAAAGCCTTAATAATTGATTCATTAAGATCTAGCGGTAATGCAACACCACGCGCCATGGTTGACCAAAAACTGTAACCAACTTGCATAAACAAAATGCTAATGCGCAAGAATAAAAATTTTCTCTCCCAATTGTTAGGTAACGGTTTACCAGATCACCAGATCATGCTCTTATTCTATTTCAGTAAAACTGTCAATACTATTGCACGTTTTGTTTTGTTTTTCTCTTTTGCTTCCAATTTAACTTAAAAAATACTTAGGCCGGTAGTTATCGACGGCTCATAAGTTAAGAGCCTCAAAAACCTATTCACCAACCGCTATTAGTGCGTATTTACGAGCGCTCATAAGACTTTTTATTTATTTATTTATTTATTTATTTGATCTTTATTTCATCATTAAGCTTAATATAATGTTAACAAAAAATAATGATTATGTATATGAATGGCTTCAGGAAATATTACTAAAAACAGAATTCGAGAATTTACTTTACAATTGATAAGCAAAGATTTTAATGAAATAGTTAGGTACATTCTGTTATTCAAGAGAATAAGTGGCGAATGAACTTCAGGTTAAATAAGACTTAAAACAATGAATGTTGGGATAATAATTCATAAATATTCTTACCTAATCTGTGCAAATACCTATGTATATAAACAGAACACAATTTTTTAAAGGATCTACAAATTTAATCAAACTATTGGATTAACAATATTATTTATAAGTGAATGGTTTAAAGAAAAAAGCCACATTTTAATTTTACGTAAAAATTTTGATTCATTACGCTCACATCTTAAATCATTGGGTAATTTATTAAATAAGCGGGGCGAAATCACAGTATAAAAAAGACAAAAGTTTGACTTATTTATTCTAGGAACTGTTACCAAATTACAGTTGTTGGCTCTTAAATTATAATCCTCTTGTACCCTCGCAGAGTTATAACCAGCACTTTTAAAAAACAATTTTAAAATTTTATAATAGTACATATGTCTTACAGGTAAAATACCGAGATTAATAAACAATGGCAAACTGGGTGTACAACGGTTTACTTTAGAAATAATGCGAATTGAATGTATTTGTCTAATAAGCAACTGTTCGATTTTATTGGAGTGAGTACCACCCCAGCAGCAAATACCATATTGAAGCTTTGATTGCATAAGGCCACTGTAAGCTAGTTTCAATATTGATTGCGGACAATAAAGACTAAGGTGGTAGATCTGCCTGACAACATTGTTAAGATAAAGTTTTAAATGAGATGTATGTTCTATCCAACTAAGCTTTTTATCTAAGGTAATACCCAGGTATTTAAATTTATCAACACATTCAATTTTAAAACAGCCATCACTGCAATGTAAATCAGACCTGAAAATTGGCGGAGAAAGCTGGAACTTAGAGCAATGAGGTGCATGATATAATAAGGATAAGCCTTCAGGAATCATTCCCAATAAATTAAAAAACATAAACTTAGTTTTGCTGCTTATAAGTAGCTTGTGGAACTTGAACCAATGACGGAGAATTTCTAAGTCATGGTTCATGTTAGTAAAATTTTCAAAATGGTTTCTATTGGAGTAAGAAAGAGCAGTGTCATCCGCAAAAGCAGTTATCTCGCCTTTAAATGGCTGAGAAAACAAAGAATTAACGAAAATCAAAAATAAGATTGGGCCCAAGACTGAACCTTGAGGAATACCCATCCTTAAGTAGCATTTAGCGCTTAGATCATTTTTAATCCTGGTTCTTTGATTACGATTTGTCAAGTAGGAGCAGAACCAATCATAAACAAAGCCTCTAAATCCAGCCTTAAAAAGTTTACTCAACAACAATTCATGGTCAACCATATCAAAAGCTTTTGTGATATCAATGAATAAAGCTGCTGGAATATGACATTCATTAATTGAATTATAGATTTCACTACAGAATTTCAGTAACGCATCTTCTGTCGATTTTCCACTTCTAAAGCCAAATTGAAGATTACTGAAGAACTCAGTTCTATTTAGAAAAGTCATAATTCTTTTCTTCATACCCCTTTCAAATACCTTAGAAAACACAGACAGAAGAGATATAGGTCTGTAGTTATTTAAATCCCTAGCATCTCCTTTTTTGTGTAATGGTATAACTATAGCAGTTTTTAGAGAATCCGAAAAGACGCCCTTTCTTACACTTAGGTTGAAAATGTAGCATAAGACATCAGCAATTAATAATGAAATATTTTTGATAGTATGACTTGAGATTAAGTCATGAGACGTCGATCTCGTGGATTTAAGCGACATAATCAATTTGTGGATTTCAAAGGCAGAAAAATCAAAATAACAGAAACTACTCGGATTAAAGACATCGTGCCGAATGGCGTCGTCGTGAAAAGGCAAGTTATCCACTTGGAAAGCATTGGGCATTTTTGAAAAATACTCATTAAAGGTATTAGCTACATCGATTGGATTCGAGATGGCTGTATTACCTTTATCAATTTTTAGATCAACAACTGGCGCATTTCTATTCAAAATTTCATTCACAAGTCTCCATTCCTGGTGGTCCCAACCACTCTTAAGTTACGAGCGCTAATATCAGAGACAATTATAATTGTATCCGGTAATTATCTTAGATAACTTCGAAATAGTTCGAACTCTGTTGTCATTTCAAATTTAAATTATTTCTGTTGATTTTAAAAATGGATAAAAATGAAAGAAATCCGAATTTATCCGACAAGGAAAAGAAAATTATAATGAGTTCAGTGAACATATTCCTTACTTTACTATTGAATTGAATTTGATGAAAAACCACCACCATCTACAGCTGTGTTGCATCAGCCGCATATTTACATTGCCATTTGTCACTGACATGTTCGAAAAGAGCGCATCCGGAAATCCGAAAATCGATTCTCTCATAGTCGAAGTTAGCATAGACAAAAGCCTATTAGTGGTCCGTGAATACCAACCAAAAATTTTAACTTATGAGCCTCTTAACTTTAAGAGCGATTTATGAGCGGTCGATAACTACCGACCTTAATTACTATTTTTATATTGTTTTTCAAATAAATGACTACTACAAACCTACAAGCATGAAAAATAGTTTTTCGGTTAATAGCTAGTTAGACCAACTATTTTGCATTTGGGTCGTATAGGTCTTGTAGTTTTCTTTTTGATGTTCTGGTTAAAAATATATGCAGACGTTCTGATTTCGTTAAAAGTTTAGGGTCTGGCCAAATTAAGAAAGCAACGACATTAAAGTATTTACCACTTATATGCGAAGTGCTAAAAGTTTGCACAGTCTTCCCGTGCTCCCATCTTCAATTCGAATTCCGACTTCTTTTGTAATTTTTGAAAAGCTTCAAAATTACCTAACACATTCATAAATATGAAATGCACTTCCACCATACAATAGTTCCTTTGTAAGAGCTTATAATGTAGGCATATGTATGTACTTATGTACCTGTTTCGAATTCAATGCGTCCTTATTAAGTTCAAAAAACTTTTCAATGGACACGAATACAACCACATCATCGTACAACATCCTTTTGTATAATAACTTCAAACGTACATATAATCAAGCAGTTTATATAATTTTTATTTTCAGATCCTGGCCCGGTGGTAGGTACGAGTATACAAATTGTGTTTCCTTCGTCTTTTACAAGTCTCCGACTCCGACTCCGACACCGACCTTACTCCATATCGTAAACGTAATAAACTCTTTGAAGGAACTGGCTGTACTTAGGATTTCACCCGTGGGCAATCTGTGAGCAAAATCCAGACAAAATAAATGATGAGAAAACATTCGTCGACCTAAATTCGTAGTGAAGCGTAAACAAGTTCTACATTTCTTTGCTTGGGTTGCCAAAAAAAAAAATGAAAAAGGATCTGTCTGTGATTTTCATATAAATGTACGATTCTTTCGCACCCGGCTGCCGTGGGCCATATGAAATAACACACACGCACACTCGTACACACAAAAATAAGGAAATACGGATGTTGCCGGTCGGTGGTAAATGTAAACATTTGTCATAAAGGAAACAAAAGGATCAAATTCAGTATCCTATGTAATATAACAGACAATTGGTGGCCAAAAAAGGTGGGTGAATCTAGAAATGCATGTTATTTCTTGTTGTATCCCTACGTGCGTGTAACAATTTAACTTGGGCTTCAGAGCCTTGCCTATGGAAATAAGGTTAAAAGGCGATGCTAGCATCCAGGGAGTTAGTGCGATACCAGTCCGAAAGCCAGATTTTGGAAGCGTTGATAACATGAACAAAGCGAATTGTCCTGTACATACATACATACTCGTAAGTTAATGTTTACTGTCGTTCTCAGCTTTAATTTTTCTAGCATACAAATGGTTTGCATACCATTTCTGTGTTAGGAACGTTAGAATATGTTCCGACTTTCTCACCTTGGCTTTGAGTTTGGGAATCCAATTGAAATCCTGTAGAGACAAATTCATTGCCACCTCTTCTGACGTATTGTGATGCTTATGTACAGTACATGGGTTCCAGACTTGTTCTCTTACACTGCGTAGTACCAAAATCTACGACAAGACGGTATATTTGAATATTCGCCATTTCCAATTCTAAAGCCAGTATTCGCACAGGTTACGATTTCTTAAGAAAAAAAGGCTAGCCTTAAGTCCTAATCTAAATTCATCATAGGTTTTGGGTTTGGAAAAAGGCTAATGAAGAGGTTTTACATTATTAAATTTCATTAAAAACCTTGCTACAGTTGCAAACTGTTAAATATAAAGAAAACTTTGTTGGTTCTGTAAAATTTGAACAATAATTAGTTTAGTTGCCGCTGATTATTTTAATTAAGAAAATGGAAACCTATAGAATACCCAGGTCGAGAAACCTTTACGGTCAAAACGCAACGAAAAATATTCCACCATTTTATTATTATCTATATAATAAAAATGAAATGATGATCGTTGGTAAGCGCATATCTTGGGAACGGCTAGACCGATTTGGCTCATTTTTCTTCTCAAATGTTCGATATAGTCCGAATGATGTCCTAACGGAGAGAAAAATTCGATAGGTGGCGCTGAAGTCAAGTTATTAACAAATTCTATATTTATTGACCAAATGGACTCATATTCAGAGCATATGTTGGTTTGGTGCTAAAAGAGGAAACAACAAAATATGGACCCGATAGGTGGTGCTGTAGTCAAGTTATTAGCAAATTCAATATTCATAGAAACACAGACAAGAAAAAAATATTAAAAAAAAAAATAAAAAAAAATACGAAGCAATCAAAACCGGTTTGGTGGTGCGATGATTCTTCTGGCAGATGATTTTCGCCAAACATTGCCAGTGGTTCCACGGTCAACACCAGCAGATGAAATTAATGCATGTTTGAAGTCGTACGTTTTGTGGACACACGTCAAGACACTCAAACTAAGTATAAACATGCGTGTTGAGTTGCAGAATGACCAATCTGGAGAAATATTTTCAAAACAATTGTTGGACATTGGCAATGGGGAAATCCCAATTGACATATTGACTGGTTGTATTACATTCCCCGTCGATTTTTGCCAGTTCACCGAATCAAAGACCAAACTCATAAAAAAGGTGTTCCCAAATATTGATTGAAATTACAAAAATCATGTTTGGTTGAGCGAATGTGCTATATTAGCTTCGAAACACATTGATGTGAACGAATTGAATTTCAAGATTCAAAGTGAAATTGGTGAATTGATGACGTACAAATCGGTGGATTCCATTACTAGCCAAGATGATGTTGTCAACTATCCAACGGAATTTTTAAACTCGCTTGATTTGCCCGAATTGCCGCCGAATAATCTTCAATTGAAAGTGGGATTGATAGTCATTATGTTGCGAAATATAAATCAACCACGTCTTTGTAATGGCACCCGGCTTGCGGTGAGGAAATTAATGAATAACGTTATCGAAGTAACAATACTTAAAGGAAGATACAAAGGAGAAGACGTTTTGATACCACGCATCACAATGATTCCGACCGACATGCCATTCGACTTCAAACGCTTGCAGTTTCCGGTGCGGCTTGCATTTGCAATTACAATTAACAAATCACAAGAGCAGTCATTGAGTGTTTGCGGCATTAACCTTGAAAATTCATGTTTCTCGCATGGTCAATTATATGTCGCCTGTTCCTGTGTCGGAAACCCATCAGCTTTATTTGCTTACACGCCAGACAAAAGAACAAAAAATGTCGTATATCATAAAGCATTGCAATGAGGGAACAATAAAAGGGGGGAGCGAAGCGCACCGGGCTCAGCTAGTGTGTACATAAATTTCCGGTTGATCAAAAAATATACAAAGTATAAAACAAAAGATAACATTGAAAACAATTTTTTTTAAAGCTACTTTTTCAGCGTTTAAGTATGATGCTCTGAATATCTTGCTTTGTAATTAGCATTTAGCATAATCGATTCTTATATACATTGCCGTCCCTATATTCATTCACACACAATCGCGCGGTTTGTAGTTCTATGGACTGATATGATACTGTTTACTTGACGTCAAGAAAAGCGCTAGAGCAAATCTTTATCACCTCTAAGGATTTTTCGATTTTATTGGTTATGATGGTATAAACTTAAGCAATTCTGGAAGATTTGATTTTGAATCAGATTTGGTGGTCAGGTATAAGGTATTTTTCTTCAATTACCGTTTGAACGCGCTTCAGTAGGAGCTTTTCAGGTACCTTTGATATAGATAGGGGCGATATCGGTATGCATGATTTTTGTAAAAAAATCTTCGATGCCCAGTTTCACAGTGAGGAGAGTTTAAACTCTCGTTTTGGTTTTATCTTCCGTTTAAATTTTTTTCGAATTCAAAGTGCTCGTTTAAATTCAAAGTAGAGTTTAACTCGTCATTATTAAGGGTCTATAGGGTAAGGCGAGGTGGTTTCGACATGTAGGAGGTTTCATCAAACTCAAATTTTTCACTTCCTATAAATATGACAGATATGATATTTTCTTATGTCCACATTTTATAGGTACCTCTCATTTTCCCCTTATTGAGTTCAGTTTCTGATCAGTGTGTAACAAGTTCAGTCGTGTTTTAATTTTTGGTAAGTTTGCATGAAATTTTTTTCAGTGAATTCTTAAGCTATAACTTTTTTTTTTAAGTGTTTGAAAGTGAGAATACAAAAACCATAAGCGGAGAGCTAAGCTGATATCTAAGCAGAAAGTATTTTTACGAATACCTTTTACCTCCTGGCTTTAGAATGCCTTGGCCGATGGGAATGGAATTTCTTTTATTATAAAGTTCAATTTTGTACAAACATTTTAAGATATAAATCATCTTCGTACGTTGGTTATACAGAAGTTGAACAATAAGCATTAAATTAAAATTAAAATTAACATTCAATTAAAAATGACATACAATTGAAGAAAAGCTTAGATCGTTGGAGTTTACCAACGCCCAGTGGAGATAATTTTGTGTGTGCGCCAAAGCCGGTTGTTTTTTTTCTTCTGTACCTGCTGTATTGTTTTTTTTTATTTTGAACTGGCGAGGAATTGAGGATATCTATACTGTTTGAACGCGCATCACGCAGAAACTAATGGACGTATTTTGACTTATGTTCTTGGTCAAAATTTATACTTTTTATCCCCGAAAATGATATGGTTTTTACAAAATATTGAAAAAAAAACTGCGTATCTGTAAGGAAAATTATAATTATATAGCCCTAGCTCAATAGTAGCTTATCGGATTGAATAACAAAAAAGCTATGCTCAAAATAGCTCATAAAAATGTTCGCCAACAATTGTCCATCAGTGGAGACCGCAGCCAACAGCCGTGCAGCTGTGGGTGACGTCATAGTGTGTGAATGCGCGCTCGTATGGATCTTATACAATAAGTATGTACCTATACATATTTGTTCGCGCATCGTTCATCCGATTGCGGTTAAACTTGGGAAATGTGCAAAAAAAACATTGTTGTTGTGCGCACACCGGGGAAGATTCCTTCTTCATTGGGGGGAAGATTTCTACTTCATTGCAATCCCATTTTTTTTTTTTCCAAAAGCAAACGCATTTATCATGATCTCGAATCTGCACTCGGTGGAGACAATACAGGCAAATGCCCCTATGTCGAATTTTCACGGGCGATCAAAATTATTGCAATTTAGAGGGATTTTTAAGAAAATCAAGCTAGAACGATTAATCCTTTTTTTGAAAACCCATTTATTCATAGTGAATGTTAACAAAAAACATAAAGAAGAAAAATGTTTAAGGAACATTAATTAATAAAAGAATAATTTGTGTTACAAAGTAGTCTATTAGAGTTTCCGATTTCCTGGTGTGTTAGAACGCTTAAGAACACTTCAGGTTCGAAAAATCATTTGGACCTATCAAAAAAGCATTTACGTGGAATAGCTCAAGTTTTGAAAATCAGAAAAACATGGCAGACGGGCGAAGCACGGCGAGTACGGGTCAGCTAGTATATATACATTTTGACAGTTGTCAGAATAGCAAAAATAATCTATATTACTTTTTAGGAATAGCTCAATATCCGCCGAAGTCAAACTTTTATTGAACTTAGGCTTCTTTCTATGCCAGTGGAACTTTAATCATTACTGCGGGGGACTTTTGTGGTGTTTCAAAATCAAAATTAATTTTACATTTCAAAATATTAGCGCTGCCAAATTTTGTTTCAACATACATAGCTTCCAGAACTGCGTTTAATTAACTAGAAGATAAGGTTAGACTGTGAAACCGAACGAGTTAAACTAAAAGACTAAACTCTCGTTCAGGTTTAGTTGATCTCCATTTTAAACTCTCACTGTGTACCTGGGCATGAGAGTTGTTATTGCCGAAAATGTCTATGTACCTATTTGACTTTTCTACTAAATGTCATAAATATGTCAATAGTTGCCATATTGTTGGAAAATTGGTACAGATTCATGGGTTTTTGTTTTTGTAAGATTAATTGGTGTAAGACGGTGGCTACACGGTCAATGGCATAATAGGCATTGAAAAGTTCCCCGTGGCTACACACAAAATGTGTTGAGTGAAACGCTTTGAAAACAGAACACACAAAGTCCGGCTTCGTGCTCCGCTCTGCACGGTGAATTATTTTTTTGAGTTTTCAATGATGCACGAAATTTGGTTATGCTCACACTATGCACAGATCTTTATAAATCTTGACTAATAAAAACTATAAATTTAAAAATCTAAATGTGTATCTCCGATTGGGAAAGTACCCAAGGTCTTGGTAAGGCTAAAAGAGCCATTAAACCCTTCCATAGTTAATCCATAAAACACCTACTCCTCAATAGGAATGATATCAAAAGATTAATGGGATTTCTCACACGGCATTCCCATCTTCGATATCGCTTAAACAAAATAGGTCTCATTCAGGAAACTGAATGTCGTCTCTGCATGGAAGATGACAAACATACTATTCTATAGATGACTATACATGGCAGTTAGATGCATATGTGCCCTAAGGAGACAACATTTCCATAGGGGAATCTTAACTCCCGGTGAAATTCTTAAAGGCTCCTCCTATGAGATTCTCAATTTCACCAAAAGAATTGAACCTCTTCTGGTCCCCTAAACTGACACTACGGTACAATTTTTATATTTTATTTAATTTAATTTTGGTCCCATTGCAGATGCACTTTGAAGCCCAAATATGAAGCCAATTTCTACTGTCATGTCCTACTAACGCAAGGAAAGTCTTTGTCTGTCTTTTCTATCACGTCAACCATTACCTGCTTAATAATCGTGGTTGTCTTTTAATTTACTGACTCATAAAAATCCTTGTAAATTTATTTTGAAAATATAATCTTATGCAAACCAATTAGGAGTTTTTTTTTTTTCTATCTAATTTTACATTACACCGTCCTTAAGCCTTTTGCCTTGCGATGGTAAATTATAAAATTCTCATGTCCCGAGGAACTCTTGCTCCAAGTATTTTGAAATGCTGCGTTCATTTTGAACATCTTGTCGCATAGCGAAAAGTCAAATTCAATTATCTTTCAAGATTTTACATTACGTTGTGTTTCGGAGGAGAGAGAGAGGGGAAGAGAGTGTGAGAGTGCGAAACAAGGAGTAGCAACTACTCTTGCAGGATGCACTTTATCAAGAAGACTGATAAGTTTGTGTCGAATTTCTGCAAAATATGACTTTTCAAAGGCAACCAGCTGGAAAAGTCTCGCAAATATTTATTAAGAAGAGTAATTAGAATTCGCCTGGAAGTGCTGCTGCTTGTGGACTTTGTATGTTGAACTTTCTCTGTCATTTATGAGAGAAACTTATTGCTTGCCGAAGCGAGAAAAAACTTAATTCTTTATTTTAAAAGACAATTTTTGAAGCAGGCATGTAATTTCACAGCACATGAACTCATTTACGTTCGAGCTGGTGTAGTTGGATACAAGTTTTATTGTTCTGCAAGTATAATGTGAAACTTGTAATGCACTTTTTTTTTGCTTCAAAAATTCAACAAAAGTTTAATGCTACTCGTATATTTTATTGTCGTCTTCATCAAAGGAACAAAACAACATGGAGAGTGAGTTGGGAATCCTCTATGATTATCGTTTACCCCTTTAACGTTTGAGGAAAACTGCGGCCCCCCACTTTAGAATTACTGATGCTCTGCAGATTCGTCTAACCTTGTCTACTAACTACTTCTTTTAATTAAGAGTTAAGTTAATTATGACGGTGCGATGACAGTTAGACAATTTCTCAATTTTATTCTCGTTTCCAGATTGCTCAAACTTTTACAAAGGGACTGAGTTATAATGGAAACAGTTCGTGCAATAAAGGGTACGAGTCAGACTCGGGCTCAAAGGGTTCCTATGTTGTAAGTTCCTATGTTCCTATGTTCTTATGTTATATTTTGTTTAAATAACTGTTTCGTTTCGTTAACACAAAAAACGAAAACGACCCACCTCTGTTTTCACTTTACAAACGTATAATCCTATCCTATCCTATCCTATCCTATCCTATCCTATCCTATCCCATCCTATCCTATCCTACTAATATATAAATGTGAAAGTTTGGATGTTTGGATGTTTGGATGTTTGGATGTTTGGATGTTTGTTGCTCTATAACACTTTAACGGTTTAACAGACTTGAATGAAACTTTCGTGAATAGATAGTCTACTTTCTGGATTAGAGATTAGGCTACTTTTTAAACAAAACATACAATTCCTTGATTCCATAATTCGAGTTATTTCAATTTCCGCTTTTATTATTTGGTCATTATTTTTGGGTACACCATTGTCATTGATCGTCACTCTGTTGGGAGAGGGTTGTTTTCGTAGATGTTATGCTCTTCTCTTCGCCACAAATCCATCGCTATCGCTTATTTTTTATTTTCTTTCTACCCATACGCGCATTGAATGATGGGTAAACCCAGGATAAACAGATATATAAGGTATGCCAACTTACTTTGACGTTTGATATGTGACGTCACGATATACCGATTTCAGGGATGGAAGAATAAATTTTATTTTTTAATTACCTACATGAACGGGTTTTAATTAATTTTCTGTCTTTTACATTTGTATGGATTAAACAGGCCTTATTTAAATGCTTAATTCTAAAATAACTTTTTTGCTTTTATGGGAGGTAATAGGTCTGTTTGGTGTGTCGCTTTTTTCGGTCTAGTAGGTACTGATTCTGTTTATTTTAAGTGCGTTTCTATAAAGTAGTTATTGTTTATGCACTTTTTAAAAATACATTTGGCAAGGTTGTGAAGAGAATCTTATTTTAGGTAACTCCTCAAACTCGAACAATAAAATATCTTCATCTTGTTCTTCCTCCACTGGAGTTTCAAATGAGTTCTTGATGTGGGATACTGGGATATATTATCTTACCTAGTATACAAGAACGTAATCTATATTTTATTTCTAGTGGTGTTAGGTGATCGTATAGGCCTCCCTTACCTAATTACACCGAAGAAACGTTCTAAGTCGTCTTGATTGAGTCGATTTGTTATATTCAACAGAATTCCTTTTTGAAAAGGGAGTAGGAAATCGCAAATTCTGCATTATTTCACTCATTATCGGCTATGTTGCGTTGTACTTCTGGAGCCAATCCGAATGCCTTGACCCTTACCCTTGCTCAATGCTCAGTCGCTGACCGAACATTTTAAATTAAATATGTCGATCCAATCATTAACGACTTTTATAAAATCAGAACATTCCATGGCATGCTGATACAATTTTCCCAAGGGACATACGTACATTTTCTTATGGCATTTATAAAGCTGAATTTATACGGAATTTATACAAAAAACACAATTATATCCGAAAAAAAAACAAAATACAAAAAACACAACTCTCCTCTTCAGATGATCGGTATAATGTGACGTCAGCATTCAAGAAAATGGCGGATTGAGAGTGTTCAGTTGGCATACCTTATATTTCTGTTTATCCTGGGTAAACCATTGCCATTGATCGTCACTCTGTTGGGAGAGGGTTGTTTTCGTAGATGTTATGCTCTTCTCTTCGCCACAAATCCATCGCTATCGCTTCCCAGCAGGAAAAGGTAATCTATTGGAATCGAAAGGGGAATCAATCGCTAGTATAGAATATTGATTCCAGAATGCATTATTCTTAACACAGACTATGTCCTAGGAAAAGAATCGATTACCTGAAAGTGTTCTAAGAATGCATTATATAATTCATTCTTTGTAATGTATTATATAATAAATGCATTAATAATTAGTTATATAATTCATTTCTCCGACATAAATTATAGAATTTATCCAGCTTTAAATGAAAAATAGACAGTTTATTTTAAATATTTTATTATCAAACAACAAAAAAACAAGAATAAAAGTAAATAGGATTTAAAACACAAAAACATATTATTAATCAAAATCAAACTCAACGTAACTAATTCAAAATCAAAACTAAAAAAAAAACAGCTCAACTCATTTTGCTTTTTTCTTATCAAAGTGGATTTTTTTTAACTGCCGTACTTTTATAAGGTGAAATGCCTTTTTAATCTCGGTGGCATATTCTTTCTGGGTGAATCCTTCACGTTTTAGGACCTCTGCAATTGAAAATAGACATATGTTAATATAATGGAGAAATAAAATATGTGAACAATTAAAAGGTGTACGTACCATACATTGCCTGGTTTAAGTTTTCGAAAGCTTTAAATGATGATTTTCCTTTTATCCCCTCAAAATTGTAATTCATTATTAGTTCTTCCACGACAATTTTCCCAAAACTTTCTTCAGTTTCAGCACTTTCTACACAACTTACTTCTTGGGAAATAGAACTTTCTTCTGCATAATTACTATTAATACATATATTTTCTTTTAACAGTTCACTTGCACAAAGTCTTTTTTTGGCTAATAGTCTTCGCCAATGCCGTTTAGAATACATTTTCCTTATTTTATACTACACTCTTTACTGGCTCGCGTTGCAACACACAATGAGTTATTCATGCGTTTTTAAATAAAAACGCAAAATTTGAGGCGACATGAAGGCGCCGACAGACAACTGTAACCAAAAAATCGTTAAATTCAAAAAACACTACATTACATTTTCTGCAGATATGGGAATCTAGGTGGTAAACAATGTGCTTTATTATTATATGGTATTACCACGTCGATTCTTTTGGAATGCATTATATTTCTCACCTTTAATAACTAATTATGTATTCGATTCTCCAAGTAATACATTCCGTATTTTCCTGCTGGGTTATTCTTTAATTTTCTTTCTACCCATACGCGCATTGAATGAGGGGTAAACCATTGCCATTGATCGTCATTCTGTTGAGAGAGGGTTGTTCGTGTTAATAATTAATGCTCCTTTTTGGGATTGTGACTGAAAGTAGAGGAGGGATGATTTTGCTGATATTTGCTACCCACTTTAGTTAGTTGTGTTTCTGCTTCATCAGCGTGCGGATCTAGATCTACAGAAAGGGGGAAATGCACGATTTTTTTTACTTTCTTTTTTTGTCACTTTACAGCGGTATTTGGTTACCTTAATTCAATTCACAAATACATATATTGTAGTAGGGGTAGGCAGGCGATGTTGAGTCTTAAAATTAGTAAATAGTTGGTGATTTCAGACAACCCTCACCAGTTACTCCACGATCAATGCTTACAACAAAGCCTAATATCTTTGGCGTTTACATAATGCTATTGTACTTTAAATATGAACATTAAGTACAACTATTACAGACAAGAAACCAGAAAGTACCATTATTTGATGCTCATAAAATACATATTATGTACATATGTGTGTAGACGTGTTTGTAGACAGGTATATTACATTTCCATCAATTTTTTATGCAATCGTTTCATCTATAGGGAACAACCAATTAGTTCAGATGATAATGTATTGGCTTCAGAATTCTTTAGAATCTTAATTTAAATAATATCACTTCCTACTACTACCTTTCTATCATACTACAATCAAATGACGCGACTGATTTAAAGCACGGGTAACGCCGGGCAGGCAACAGCTAGTAAGTAATATTATTCACTATAAGAAATTGGATACACATTAAAAACGCGGCTGAGTGTGTAACGCGTCCATTAACCCTTTTTGCACTGTACTATTGAGTTCTAGGGTCTCAGGTTCGTTTCCTGGCAAAATCCGTTTTTTTTTTATATGGAAGCACAACTTCGGATAGCCTTTAGTTTTCCCAAAATTATTGTTAATCGAATAGTGATAATTTCTTCACAATTGGTCCACTAGTTTACGAGTTAATTGGTTGAGAAATTGAATTTTACTTACATAAAATTGAATTTTTTAAAAAGCTATGTAACTTACGAGAGCCATCAATGACATAGCTGAACTTAAGGACATGATAAAAACAACTTGTGGCGCAAATTAGTAATATGATGAACATACTTACGCTATTATTAACTAAATTCAATGGACAGTGTTAACAAGAGGACGATAGTAGTATGGAACTCAAACAGACTAATACAGCACCTATTAGAACTAAGACAATTTATAAAAACCAACAAGGTAGACATACTGCTAATTTCTGAAACACATCTTACAAATAAAAGTTATGTCAAAATCCCAGGATTCAACATATATCATACCAATCACCCGGACGCAAAAACACATGGCGGTTGAGCGATCATTATCAACCAAAACATCAAATGTACTGAACTTGACAAACATGAAAAAGACTACATTCAAGCTACCACAGTGCAAATAGAAGACACTTATGGGGCTCTAGTAATCTCGGCACTCTACTACCCACCAAAACATATAATAAGTATGGTTCAATTTCAATAATACTTCAAGACACTAGGACAAAGATTTTTAGCAGGAGGTGACTTTAATTCCAAAAACACAGATTGGAGAGCACGCCTAACAGACAAAAAAGGAACAATACTACTAGACAATCTAAAAACTTGTTAAATCAACTTCCTAAGTACTGGTGAACCAACATACTGGCAAAGTGATAGAAATAAGATACCCGACCTTATAGACTTTTGCATCTTCAAAAACATTAAACCGGAGGACCTAACAATTGAATCCTGCCTAGATTTATCATCTGACCACTCCCCATGCTTAGTCTTTTACAAAACCAACGGTGAATCAACGAAGAAACCGACAAAATTGTGCAACAAATACACAGAATGGGACACTTATAGAGAAACTATAAATTTCCATCTGCGAACCCAATATCGCTTAAAAACGCCAAACAAACTTGACGAGGCTATAATTCACTTCAATGACGTGATTCTCGAAGCTGCCGAAGTATCTACACCTATGACTATTGCAAATAAAAAAGACTATTTCACGCCCGCGCAAATTAAAAGGAAAATCAAGGAAAAAAGAAAACTTAGAAAAAGGTGGCAAATAACAAGAACATGCGAAGACAAAACTAGACTTAACAAATCCACAAAAGAATTAAAGAAACTACTCAAAGCTAACCAGGACGATAAAATTAACAACTTCTTAAGGAACCTATCATCAACTAAAGCGACAAACTACTCACTTTGGAAGGCAACAAAAGATATTAAAAACTCCACAACTCACTTTCCCCCATTAAGAATCACCAACGATGACTGGGCCAGGACGGATAAAGAAAAAGCTAAAATCTTAGCTGAACATTTTAAAGTGACTTTTACTAATGACAAAAATAATTCAGACATAAGCTTACCTACAACTGCTAGGTTCCATTGCACTAATAGCACTAATATAAAAAAGGTAACAGTAGAAGAAATAAAATACTACATTCAACACAAGATTGATCCAAAAAAAAGCTCTGGGTATGATCTTATTACCAGACAAATATTAATAGAACTACCCCAGAATGCACTTTTATACCTCCGAAATCTATTTAACAAAATTTTTACTGTAAAATACTTCCCAAAAGTTTGGAAAGTAGCCAAAGTGATAGCAGTTCCAAAACCTGGAGAAGACGCTACTCAAACAGCTAACTATAGGCCGATTAGTTTACTGCCAATAGTATCAAAGCTATTCGAAAAAATCCTAATAGACAGACTTCAACCAATAATGGACGCTAATAAAATAGTTCCGAGCCACCAGTTTGGATTTAGACGCAAGAACTCAACTATACAACAGGAACACCGAATAATCAACAAGATATCGAGAGATCTGGACGAGCTGAGCTATAGCACGGCAATTTATCTTGACATTTCGAAGGCCTTTGACAAAGTTTGGCATAAGGGACTTTTATACAAACTACAACTCCTACTCCCAACTGAATTCTTCCTACTCATTAAAAACTTCATTGACGACCGCTGCTTCTACGTACAACACAGAGACGAGCAGTCAAATCTTCTAAAAGCAGAAGCTGGAGTTCCCCAAGGAAGTGTTCTAGGACCTTTATTATACCTAATATATACATCCGACATTCCAACACCTCAGACAAGAAACGCAATGATTGCTACTTTCGCAGATGACACAGCAATAATTACTTCGCACAAAATTCTCGAACAGGCGATCTCCGAGCTCGAAAATCATCTAGACGTTTTATCCAACTGGTTTAAAACATGGGACATACAAATAAACGAAAACAAAACAGAACTAGTTATATACACCACAAGAAAAATAACAAATCCACCAACTATTAAACTTAACGACAAGACAGTAACTTTAGCGAAGAAAGCTAAGTATCTGGGAATGCACATAGACCAAAAGTTAACTTGGAAACAACATATACTCATAAAACGCAATCAAATCAAGGACAAATTTAGACAACTGTTTTGGCTGCTGGGAAGAAACTCGGTCCTATCTATAGACAACAAACTGCTAATTTACAAGACGATCATTAAACCAATATGGACTTCAGCTGTGGGGAACAGCGAGTAAATCAAATATTGACATCATCCAAAGACAGCAATCAAAAATATTAAGAACGATAATAGACGCTCCATGGTATATTTCCAATGATGACATCCATAAAGACCTCAAAATACCGACAGTAATGGAAGAAATACAAAAGACAAGCACAAAACACAAAATCCGATTACTAATCCACGATAACAATGAAGTCAAATCAATCCCGCTACAAGAAATAACCAGAAAAAGAAGACTAAAGCGCCTTAGACCATCAGACCTAACTCAGAGACTTTAATAAAAATTATAACAATTGTAATCTTAACTTTTTGAAATTTGTAAGCTAAAAAAAAAAAAAAAAAAAAACACCTTATTGTAAAACAAAAGTATGTAAAGGCACTGGCCTTATAAGCTATCATATCCTGTCCTGTAACAACAATTACTAGGTGTCCAATTTGGACAGCTGTAAATATATAGAGAAAATAAAAAAAAAAAACTTACGAGATTCGCTAAGTTATCTTTAAAAATATAGTTAATTATCTACGAACTATGATCCTTTCATATTTTTGACTTCAGTAGTTTCCGAGAAAAATGTAGGGGCTTTTTGGTCTGATATTTTTTTTACACATTTTTGGCCATAACTTCCAACGTTCCTAATAGAAAAAATTAACAAATATATTTACTCTTATACAAACTAAAAGTACTCGATTGTGATCGATGTGATTTTTTATTTAACAACATTTTAGGTCTAACGGTTTCTGAGTTAAATACATATAACAGACATTTAGGAGCGAAACTGTAATGGTTCTGTATTGCCATATGGGTACGGAACATTAAAAGCAAAAATTAACCAAATACAGCGTGCTATTTAAATCAATCGTGGAAATTTGATGGTTTAATGCTTCGCAAGTCAAGTCCTTCTGAACAATTTGACAGAATCACAGCCTGACATAGAAATCTTATGTCCGTCAAAGCCCCACTGTTTGACATAAGGTTATTTTAACCATACCTGCACAAATACATTGGTTAAAATTTCAATATTCAATTTGCAGACACGTTTTTCCTGCTGACCAGATTGACATTTTTTTTTTTTTTATAATCTACACACGCTTAAGGGGATATGAATACCATTAAAATGTTTACACACAGCGCGAGCACATGAAGAACAAGAACGAGAGACAGGCAGATCGACGTAATACATAATAGGAAACTCAGATGTTAGGTTTCAACGAACTCTATGGGTGGTATCCAGGATAACTGGAGAGTTGTGTATTATTGAAAGCTATGCCATTGCTTATGATTCACAGAAGTTTTTTCCAGATGTTTTCTATTATAGTTTGTGCGATCAATTTCTGCAGCCATACCACCATCCTACTGCCAGTGTTATGCCTTCGCAGTTGGTTTTGATATTAGCTTCTGAAACCGATCAACTTATTTTTATTTCGTGAGAAATAAATGTTTCGACGACATCTGGATTTGAACCGTGAACCTTCAGCGTGACAAGCGACGATAACTACCACTACGCCACGGCCACCCACTACATTAATTTCGCTGCAAGTTGTATGCATTTCCTTTGGGCGGTTTGGTATTGTATTACCCAATGAATCAAATGAACCTGTTTCCCCTTCCTGCCAAGACTACGACAATGACATCCCCTTTCTATTTCTGTCAAAAACATCGATTCTCTTTAATGTTCTCAAAATTCTTTGACATTTTCTGTATGAGGATAGTACGGTCGAGCATGTAAATACATATTTTCTTAACAAGCATTCACATGACGTCCTTCTGTCAAGCAGGCGAACGAATACACATTCAATTATTTTAGTTTTCATTGTCTGATTGTTGTGGTTGACTTCAAGTTGACAAGATAATCTACAACAACAACTATTGCTCCTGCGGTTGCTTCTATGTGGCAACGAGCGATGCTTAGATAGTTTGTGTTTGTGGTGAAATTGTATCCTCTTCTTCAGATAAACAGTTACGTTTGTTGCAACTATAGTATTGTTCCTGTTCGTGTATACGGCTGGCATTTCACTCTTCGAGCTTTAATTGTGAAAAGGATATACCATTATGTACTATCGAAGAAAGTCTTCTTTTCCCTGGTACTTTCTTTGTGTTCAAGTACGGGTATTTGTTTTTTTTTTATGCATTGCACAGGGACTTTGCTCCTATTTTTTTACAATGTGAATCGAAGATTGGTAGTGTTGGTGATATACCTATCCCCATACCTAATTTGTTAGGGCTTCAATGTGGCGAACCACATAATTAAACAGAAAGTATGGTTTCAAAGTGAGCCAAAGCGTCTTTCGAATACGAGAATCTTTTGAACTATGCAGTTGAGAGTTTCAAATGGAATAGAATTCGTTTCAGAAATGCAGTGAAATAGGCTAGTTTGGTATTTATCTTAAAATCTTGAGGGGTTTTGGTTGGAGCTTCTCGTATTGCTTGTCTCCTGGTGCTATTTGACCTTTCTAAAGGTGGATAATATAACCTCAGAAACGTGGCTATATCGGGAACTGTTTTTGGATTATTATTTCGAGTCTTGAATGGAAGAAGGAAGAAAAGAATTTGGAAGACAATACGCAAATATCATTTAAGCTTGTAAAATGTTGCCGCGAAGAACTAAAGGTTCTTGACACATAGCACAGCATAGACTTCTGCTATGGTACCCTGATCGCAGCGCGATACTAGGCAATGAAGCAGCGGACGAATTGGCCAGAAAGGGCTCAGCCCCAGATAGAGAGCAAGCAGATGGTGTGGTTAAGCCTCCACTCAGTAATATTGAGGCCAACATTTAACAAAAATCATTAATTGAGGCAAATAGCAGGTGAAACTCACTAACCACCTGTAAGGTATCAAGAAGGTTGGGGCCAGAATATGATAAAAACAAAATGCAAGAAACTTCTTCCAAAAGACAGGAAATCGCTGTCAATACTGATAGAAGTGCCAACTGGCCACAACATGTTTAGACATTATCACACGAAAAAACTACGGTACGAGCGATGATGCAGGAGATGAAAATGCTCTTGAGGACATAACGCATTTCCTTTGTCACTGCCCAAACCTCTGCCAACTGAGAAATAGAACCCTGAGCAAATTTTTTCTTCGAACACATCGATGAGCTATCGGATGAATCACCATCGGGTCTGCTTAAGTTTGCCAGGGAGTCCGGATGGTTGGTACCAAAATACTAATATCACGGATTGGATTATTATAAGGGGTATAACAATTTTTTCACATAAACCTAAGTGTGATGAGGATGTGGCCATTCTCGTCAGCCCGCATACCTAACCTAACGTGAGGAAGAGCTTAGAAAACTACAAGCATTAAGTCTTTTAAATTTACTCTTTTTTGTTAAGAATGTCGCTTCCCCTCTACCATAAAATGTCATTGTCGAGAAAGCCTTTTGGATTCATATAATGTACGTAAGTATGTATGTAAGTCGCACCTTCATGTATCTAAGCCTTTTACACTTAAAAAAAAACTTTCCAGTAAAACCAACCCCATGCAGAGCTACATAAACACGTTACGAATGCATTCAATTTCCGCCAGAAAGGATTCCATAAATTCCAAATAATTGAAAGCAATTTCACGAGTCTTACTTCCATATGTTTGGCTTTTCGTTTTTTTTTTTTTTATTATATTTATTTGAACGAGTAACAGCAACAGGTTACTCTTGTAAAGTTAAGCCATTGTATTCGGTGTAGTGAAAACTTTTTGAATTTATCGATGTCGATATTTTAAAGTTCATTGAATATTCGATGTGCAATGGAAACAGGAAACGGGTGTTAGCCTAAACAGTTAGCCAGTGAAGAGGCAACATGTTTCGTTTTTGTTATTTTATTGTACTTTTTATTTTATGCTCAGTTTTGTGTTTAGTGCTTTAGTGTGAATTTGTGTTTGGTGGAGTGGGGTTTATTTGCAATCGTGAATTTTGAACCTGAACTCGAACATTTTGTTTGTGTTTTAAAATTTGGTATTTCATTTGTGTGGAAAGTGGACCTTAAGGAGAGTGGAAATTCAGTTAAGGATCTCCTCGTACAACTTTATATCTTAGAGCTCGCTTTGCACACAATTACTTTAAGGGCAACGCGTTTACCTAACTACATACTTCTTACTCGTATGTACTCCAGTTTCTCTTAGAAAGATGGATCTTTTTATCTAGTTAATATAATGAATCTGTGTGCGGTCCAAATTAGGTCTACTGTGGCCCCCTTCTATATCCAGGAATCATACAAAATTTTTACAAAATTCGACAAGTCTTAATTTACTTGTCGAACTATGCTTGTGTGGTCGCCGTGACCGTGGTAGTTAGTGCGCTGGACTACCACGCAATGCTGCCTGGGTTCAACTCCTGGCCGGGTCTAACACCTAAAACAGTTTTTTCACGGTGCCACCTCTTTCGAATGTCTGACAAGCATCACAGAGTATCATTTGTCACGATTGAGCTTCTCAACTCGCCGTTCGGAGTCGGCAAAAAACTGTAGGTACCTTCCATTCACGCAAAAATATAACACGCACACACAAATGGTTGCGAGAAGCAGGCCCCGGTTCACCTCGAGCTGTAGCGCCAACTAAGTAAGTAAGAACTATGCTTCTCCGACATTTATTTATTTTAAGGAGTGGACTGTATTTTATTGTTTGGTCTAGTAGCAAGATTACGTGCCGTTGATTGAGATCAGTGAAATTTTTTGGCTTAAAAACGTTTAACCTGTGACAATGTTCATTATTATCACTATCAAACTCAGACTCAAAAAAGTACATTTTTAATTAAGTAGTATTTATTTCTATATTATTTGTATTCTGCTTTTTCAAAAATATTCCATAAATGCACTTGTCAGCTTTTGACAATATTCCAATCACCTGTCCAAATTGAACCACAATTCTACAAATTTTTGTTGACACTTGTCGTGTTCTGTTACAGAAAGAGGGACATTATATAATTTCCCACTTGTCATCTTTCCTCGCGACAATTGTCAAAGAGCTGACGGCCTTGTCGTTTTGTGTTACACAATTTTTTTACAAGCCGTCGAAATTCACTTGTCCAACAAGTACTTATTACGTTGTGCTACAGGCTACAGGTGTCTGTGCTGCTGATTTTCATTTTGTAGAGGTGGCTGTTGCAGATTGAACATCTCGTTAGTCCTGTGAAAAGAATTCCTAAGTTTCCTCTGTTCAGATTTCGGGTTTCATTTGTTCTTTTGTTTTTGTGATTAAGGAACTCTTTTGAGTGCTTTAGACCTGTTTCAGTAACTTTTAAGTTGCTTTGATGTCCATTCTGCGATGAATATAAGTGTTTATTCTTGTGAAACCATAGTGAGTGCCTGGTCCAATAATTGGCCAAGATATCAGCCTTTTCGTTGTTATCATGTCCTTCATGCCCTGTTTCATGCCTCTTAAGTTTTGAGCTAGTGTTATTGGAACGCTGTTGTTGAATTGCTCATGGCCATACTTTTTGTTTGGGTGTTGAACTGATGCTTTATTGGCCTCTTAAATCGAGTCTCATTCTCATATTATAAAGCTAAGATTATTTTAAATATTTGTTTGACTCCAAGTACCTTGAAATAGTTATCTCCGGTTTAAATTGGTAGATTTTTTTTTATGTCACTAGCCCAGGTAGTATTCCATCGTTTAATTTGGATTCAACCTAGGCATAGAGACCAAATAGCCGAGAAGCATTGTGCTGAGAACCACAGATGACCATCATCCTTGTTTGAGAAGTGTTCAATACAGGTTCTTAAAAATGGCACCATTTAACTCCATACTCGGAGTCACCTCACAATATTCGATTTGCGGTCTGTAATGCTTTAGTTATGGATGGCTATATTACACATGTATGTACTACCAAATAAAAGCATTAAATATTTCATATGAAATTTGGTTTGTGTTTTTGTTTTGTCTTGAATACGGATTCGTCTTATGGCGGAGGCCAAATGCCCCAAAGGTACCTGACCAGCGTTGCCGATGTGGCACGATCGTGCCATTATGGCACTTTTTGATTAAAATGGCACGGTGGCACTTTAAGATTTCATATGGCACCATTTTACATCGTTTTTGGTATAAGTAAAATAGATGGAATCACAAAAATATTCCTTAAAAGAACAATTTTCTTCAAACGCTTTTTGCATTCACTCACAATATTTACATACGCTGCGCTGAAAACATTCATTTTCGATTATCCTCATTGGTGCCAACTCCTTATCTGCCAATTTATTTTTTAGTTTGAATCATTTGAATGTTATCGGAGAAATGTGTCATAACGTATTATATTAAGAAGACTGAAAAAATGTGTTTTTCTATCTATTTATGCTGGTGGCACGCAATGGCTCAAAATGGCACCTTTTTTTGCCAGTGGTGGCACGGAAAGAAAATTTTCTGCGGCAACGCTGTACCTGACTCGAACCGACTAAATCTTTCTGTTTTCTTTCTCTAGGTGGCGCTACTGCTTGGGGTGAACCCGGGCCTACTTCTCGCAACCATTTGTGTGTGCGTGTTATAGTTTGGCACGAATGCAAGGGACCTACAGTTTTTTTTCCGACCAGCGTTGCCGATGTGGCACGATCGTGCCTTTTTGACACGGTAATTTCCTTGAGGCACACAGGCACGAAAATATAAATTTTGGCACGTAAATATTGGAACTTAAACTCATAATGATATAAATTTGAAAGTGTAAGCACGGTTTAACTAATCATCAATAGAATCGGACGCGTTCGTTCAAAATTATACCATGAATGCACTTTATCCCTAAAAATAATTTAAAAGAAGATTATAAGTCTGTTCAATGAGACTGTTTTGTGCAGAAAAGAACAGAAAAGTACCTATTTACCGTAAGTTTAGCGATTGTGATCGCGTACGCGACCACTAAAATTAAAAATAGAGTTTGCGTACGAAGAACAGAACACTATCGTACCGTTATTTTCTTACTCATCGTGTTCACTACGTAGTGTATACCGGTTGTGTACACATACGCAAACATTATGAGAGATCGTAGGGTATGTGTTCTTCTTCCGTACACTGCGCTTAGTGTATTGTTCTCGGAGTGTACCGTACAGAACACTAAGGTACGGTACGTTAGTGTTTTTTTTTTCGAACTCTGGATTAGGCACGCTATCGCCTAAAATGGCACGGTATTTCAGCGGATGAGGCACGATATTTTTTGTTTGAGCGGCAACGCTGCCCGAATGGCAAGTTGAGGAGCTCCTCATGGCAAATGATACTCTTTGAATGCTTGTCAGACATTCGAAAGACGTAGCACCGTGAAAAAACTTGTTTAGGTGTTTGCTGGGATTGATACCAGGCAGCCTGCGTATTAGTCCAAAGCACAGTCATACTATTGCAGGCTCAGCAAGGTCACCGGGTTCTCTTCGGCCGGGTTCACTGTCTTTAAAAACACCTCTCTCTACTGACATCACTACACTATTGCAAAAGGCATCACAGTCTTACTATACTTGTGTCTAATTTCAATACATACCTACTTCAATATCGGTGAAAGGTCTGTTTCTTGTCTGTAATTTAACTTATTAGGTGAAGTCCGTTCGCGTTCGCTGAAAAATTTTGTAGTTTTTCGTAAAAGACAGTGTAAGAAATTTCTCCATTCTACGAATTTTATCACCAACATTTTTTTGTGCATATTTATAAGATCTGTCAAATCTCATACATGTTAAATTTTTTGTTGTTCACGCGTTCGTTTACTTTTTCACAATTTTCATATCTAAGAGAATTTCACCCCACTCTTCGAAATTAGAGAGAGTGCAAAAAGTACGCCAACGAATCTATTCTTCTAGCTCTTATTTCTCAGTTTCGGCTGCGAACAGTGTTAACGGTTCATTATATTTTAAATTCTACAGCAGTCTTTACCTATTGGTGTATGTATGAATTTTATTTTGTGTAATGTAGGATGGTAATAAATTGAATATTTCTAGCTCTGACACTTTTTCATATCTTTGCCGGAAATTGTTTTTAAACATTAAATGCCATGAAATTTCTGAGCTAATAAAGCCACAATTTTATGCCTCTAAAAAAACACCCTATACATTGGTGGTTATTCGGGGTAAATAATCATTTTATGTAGATTTACTTTCTGCTTCTAAAGCCTTCCATTGAATTCAAAACTTGAGCGTTCCATACATGTTGAGAACGTACCACCTGAATGTCACGAGAATGATACGAGTAGATATCAAAAGTCAAATTACTTACCACCAAAGCCAAAGCTCACGCTTACTACGGCCACAGATGCATTCAATTTGAGTGCTATTCCATGTGAATATCCTTTTCTCATTGGTTAAAGTTTGTTATCGCAACCGTTCGTTTCTCATTGGACAAAGTTCGTTATCGAAAAAAAGTTACCTCTTTTAAACAAGTTGTCACCATCACCATCATCAGCATTTCCAACTCTCTCCGATGTAAATAATTAGCAAAGCAAACATTTTTAAAATTCAATTTTGACTTGGTTCGCTCTTCTTCTACCATCACTTCCAACCAGCAAAAAACGTGGAGCAAATCTACGACTACGACGTCAGCTAATTTAAGCAAATTTCAAGGAATGTTAAATATGCTAATTGTATGGCACGACACTACCAACGAAGCTGATAAAAGTTTTTTTTTGCAACACCCTGCACTAGTAGAGACATCCATCAGCAGCACCGACTATTGCACACCTATGTATGTACATTTACATGCACATCCTTGTTGGATCCCAGATCCTAGACCTCATGTATCGAAATGGAATGCAGTCCAATTAAAACCTCGCATGGAATGAGGTATTAGGAATGCGGTCGGTGTGAGTATGGATAGCACACATACAATGTACACTGTACACACAGGATACGAGTACATATCGTTACATTGCTGATTATGTTGGTAAACAAGTTGAGAAGAGTTGGGTTTCATTAGGGATTCAAACCGGTGCGCTGGTACAGGACGACGAATGTATGTGTGTGTGTATTAGGAATTGAAATATTTTATCCCACCCGACCAATGTCTGGTGTTCGTTTCGAGTGTGTAGATGGAAAATTGTAATTAATCTCGTTTACATTTTGATATGAATGCAAACGTTCTAATCTAACGAATGACATTGGAAGTTGGATAGTACTCGCATAAAGTTATCGGCTGCGATCGGGATGTGGGGCAAGAAAAGCGTAGATAACAGAAAAAAAATGTAACAGACACAGGAGGCTCGTCGTGTTACAAAAAACTGTGGGTAAAGGAATACATTCATAAATATACATAAGTCATTCATTAGTGTTATTCGATTTGAAATACTTTTTTAGCTACAGCCTTTCAACAACGTTTGGGGGAGATTTTGTATCCTGATAGACTCAGTTCAACATTTCTGTAAATAAAGTGAAGAAAGGGTTATTTTTGTATAAACAGTTGAAACAGTAACATTATATCCCAATCTAAGAGAATTTAAGCCCAAATTCTGCTTTTTATTACACAGTCTCAGAACAGTCTCATATCACGCTATAGAACTACAGTGCGGTTCTATTTTCTGGCGGTTGATTTGCAGGAACCGCGCGGTTTGTAAAACTGTATCTGAATAGGGCCTAAGCGAAAAGGTTTGTCTGACAAAATACGGTTTTTTATACCTCTCCCATAACCGAACAGAAATAAGGGGACCGCTTACAATGTGGGATTGTAGCTTTTTGTTTGTTGACAAAGCCATTTAGCCAGAAATGAGCTCCATCGCTAAAGATGATTTTGCGATGAAATTCCGAATCGGTTTTAACCATTCGCAGAGTATCTGTGAAAGTTCGACGCATCAAATGATCAATTCGCTTTAGTTCTTCATTTTGCTAAGTTTTTTCGAAAAAAAATTTTCTTAGCTTTAAAATTGTAAATTCAATTAAAATTCTATATTATAAGTTAGGTTACGTCGAAAGACATAGTATAAGTATTAAGTTTAGCTTAGAGTGCCCGTGTGGGGCCAGTAAGTTAGAGTAAGATAGTTAAGTTAGTTAAGCTAGTTTTAAGCACTTTTGTCTAGCATGTAAGTAATAATTGAATTGATAAATAAAAATGCATTAAAAATGAAAAATGAAATGGCCTTAGTTCTTGAGTCAATTTAATCCCATACGGGTAAAGGCTGAGATCCTTTGGCAAAATTCGCCACAATGTTGTCTGAGCCATTCAAAATTCTTGGGAGCGGCGCGCATGAGATGGTTTGTTTTGGATCGCTTTCAACAGATGCACTTAGGACTTAGGGCCTCAATGCTTTCAGCACTCCTTGCATTTCTTTCCGTTATTGGTACCGGGACATATTAAGCAGCAAAAATGCAGACTCAAATTTTTGCACCAAATTACGAATTGCGACCGAAAATGGGTGTGAGCGCTCTTAAAGTTGAGGCCACCGTTATTTGCAGTGAATTGTTACAAAATGACTGTGTTCCTAAAGCAATGAGCGTGTTCTGGATTTTATATTGCGTTAGTCAACCTAAAATTGACTAAGCGTTTAGTCTACTTTTTGTGAGGTCGTGAATTGGAGTTTTAGCCAAACAAATTCTCTCTAAACTATTAGTCTGTTTGAGAAATGTCAAAAACAGCTGACTTGCTGTAAGATTTTCCACCGCGCGGTTGTTCTTTCTTATTTGTGTAAGTGAACTTGTGATTTCAATAAGTATTCAATTGAATTATTGAATTTAATATTAACGCATTATGAAAATCGCGGTTACTTATGATGATTACAACAGGTTTTCAACTTGGTGCAAACACAACTTTTTGGAGCTTAATATTAGCAAGTGCCAAGCTATAACCTACTCCCGTTAACGTCTCCCACCCCCTTCTAGGACTTACTATATATGTAATGAACTCGTCTCCTCTGTCACTTCTTTGCGTGATTTGGGTGTTATCTGCGACAGAGAACTCAATTTTCGCTCTCATATAGATAGCATAATTAACAGAGCCAACTCTACACGTGGCTTTGTTAAACGCTGGTCCAAGGAATTTTCTAATCCTTATGTCACGCGATCGCTTTATTTTACCTTCGTTAGACCGATTCTTGAATATGCTAGTCAAGTTTGGTCACCTTACTACGATATTCACTCTCTACGAATTGAAGCGGTACAACGCAGATTCATCCGGTTCGCCTTACGCGGTCTTCCATGGCCCGACAGGTATAATTTACCACCTTATACAGATCGTCTTAAATTAATTAATGTTCAGTCTCTCGAAAAACGCCGTCAAATTGCCGATATACTCTTTGTTCAGCAGTTATTAGCTGGAAATATCGACTGTCCCGCACTGCTCGACAAGATCAGCCTTAGCACTAACCCATGTAACCTTAGATCTATTTCCTTCTTCCGACTGAATTATCACCGTACCAATTATGGTTATATTGAACCGATTTCTCGAATGCTTCGCGTCACCAATTCCTTCCAAAACGCATTTGATTTCCATTTAAGCAGATCCTCTCTCAGAAATACCCTACACTACCACTCCATCTCCAATACGCCCCATTCCTAGAATATTAAGTTTAGCCTTAACTTCTTAATTTAGGTTTTAGTTTTAGATTGTTTAAGTTTTAGATTGTTTAAGTTTTTTTAGTATTAAGAATGCTTGTAATAAGCAAATAAAAATAAATAAATTCGATTGCGTTCCTTATGAACTCGTCGATTCAGACGGATGATGAATGACATGAAAGATATTTAAAATACAAATCGACGAATGTAAATCTATTTAATAATTTCTTTTTTTGCAGAGCCAAATTTCGTTATACAAACACAGGTATAACTTATGTTACTTACATAAAATTTCATCATCGAAGTCTGCCATTGATATAAGCTTGTCTTATTTTCTTTTTCTTTTCTTTAGTATATTAGATATTTTCTTATTTTCTTTGCTTTATTGTACAAATATCAATTCTCAAACCGTTCAAAGTGAAAATAAAAAGTACAATGACGTTTGTGAAATGTCAACTGTCAACTAAAGAGTTAGTCCAGTTTTGCGTTCCGCACTTTAGATCCAGACTCATTGACATACATATTAGCCGTATTTTATTATCGCCGATGATCCATATAGATCATTGGTTTGTATGCATTACAACAACACTACGAGATCTAGCTTTTTATCGGGATCAATTTTTGTGATCTAAAAATTAGTTTGACTATTTCTCACTAAGATAAAATTTCGTTTGTAAATGTTGCTATATTATCGACGATTGTCAAGGGTACATGTTGCCAGACTAGAATCCAATCCAATCCATTCCAAATATTATTAAATATTATTTATGTTCGAATAAATTAATTTTCTGTTCAGAATGATATGTTGGCGATGTGATAGTAAAATTGTAGCTACAAAATATTATTCTTATTTGGTATCTGTTAATCAAAATTAACAATTTCCTCCTTAAAAAATAAAACAAGCACATTAAACTTTCATTTAAAATAAAATATGTACATATATTCATTCGCATGGCAACTTCGCGCTAATTGTGAAAAGGAACCTAGCTTGTACAATCACCACAGCACAGAACTTAACCTTTTCGTTGAGCTGGACTGTTTTATTTTCATTGCGTGATCTATATAGATCATAAGTGATAATACGATAATACGATACGATTACGATATTTATCCAGTTTATGGGTCACTAACGGCTATTTTAAAATGTTTCTTTGAATTTATGGTAGTTGAAATTTAACGTATTTTCGCAGTTACTCGTATATAGGGCAAAATATGGCCAAAGTTTCTATGTAAAATTTGTTTGATGGCGGATAATTATTTCACTTTGCTGTCCCTACGAAACGCTAGTTATGTTGGAACCAAATTGTAGACGATGTATGAAAATGATATTTCACTAGACTATTAGTTTAGATCTGAAATCCGGAACGTACCCAATTGTTATCGGTTCACTTGGGTACATTGATATTTTTAATGTGACTGCTGTCAGAATCACAGCTTTATGTTAAGTAGTTAGTAGAAATTGCTTTAAGCCCAATTCACAATGTCGCGTTCGGGCGCTCTCGCGTTGACAGATAAAGTAGAAACAATGCAAACATATTGGGTGCTCTTAAATGTGACTTCAGGCGTTATATCGTAGATATGGTAAAGTTCTGGGCAACGGCCGAGTTGAACTACTTTCTACTAGGGCGTGCGTTGTGACAACTCACAGCTGTTGTTGACATTATAATATTCGATGGCCTGTTCGATTAAAGTAAAAAAATTTAACATTTAATATTTGTAAAAGATTTAAATGGCTAAATTAATTTTTTTCAACACAAATTAATTGTGTGGGGTCTTTTTTTAATTTACATATTCGCACAATCTTGTTTGCAAAGTTATTTCTCACATTTTGTGTTTTTTAATAAAACAATACAAATAAAAAGAAATACATTTCAAATCTTCTTTCTATCATAAATTCGTGAATGGGAGATTTGAGGAAACAGAACGTATTATTTGTCATACTCCTAACCTATGAACGCCTGAAGCTTGAAGCTGTATTTAGTTTTGCAAATTTCGACTTCGTGCGTTGGACAGAAGTTATCGTATATATGTATTATAAAGCCCATTAACCCGAGAGCCCCCGAACGCGACATTGTGAATTGGGCTTTACAATTTTACGTAAAAAATCCCAAACCGATTTTATACAATGCAATTGGTGACTGGCGTCGATTAACATACCATTGACAGTTGGACTTTCGAGCGTAGTAATCATAACCAAGGTTTGCTTTATAGTTTCATTTTGATTTCCAATTCAAATCGACTTTAATCCTGACGTTGAACGCATGGTTGCAATTACGAATTTGCATCTTCAACAAAATCACACAATCCAAATATAGATTTATTTGAATAATCCGAATTGTAGTTTTGAAGTTGAAATAGGCGACAGCGCTGGGTGAATGATGAATATTTATTATTGCAATAAAAATTGTCAAGCCATTTATTATTCATTTTCGTATTTTTTTCGTTCCACGGCCAAAGTGATTTCTTTTGCTGACAAGTAAAACGTGGCAGTCAACAGTGACTGGGATCGCTATAGTTGCTACAACAATGAGTGACAGTAACTTTCAGCGTATATCAAAATTCAGAACTCAGTTGAAGTTTTAATCTATAAACATTTAGCTGGACATTCAACTTCGTTTCGTTTGTTTTTGGGCAAGAGAAATGGTTGAAGTGGCCAGTTTAAAGTGATGTTAAAAAAATATTGCTCAGGACCCATTTGTACTTTCATGGAAGCAATTCTTGGAAATTATGATAGCGTTGTCTCATGTACCAAATACGAAGACCCAGTGCATTTTTAGATAGAGTGGATTGTCTAATGTGACCGCAGTTAGCTAGAGATACATAGTGTTCAGAAAAGGAGGAGTGTAAATCGAATATTTTGACGCAGAAGATTTTACCACTTGAATGATTCGACACGTTCCAACGTACTGCTGTTCGGATTTTGAAGACATTTCTGGATACTTAGCACATTGTGGTCGCCGTGGCCGTGGTGGTTAGTGCGTTCGACTACTACGCATGCCGCTCGAGTTCAATCGCAGCCCGGGTCCAACACATAAAAAAGTTTTTCACGGTTGCCCACCCCTTTCGAATATCTGACAAGCATCAAAGAGTATCATCTGTCACGATTGAGCTTCTCAACTCGCCGTTAGGAGTCGGCAAAAAACTGTAGGTCCCTTCCTAGGTTCACCACGAGCTGTAGCGCCACCTAAAGAAGCACACTGAACAGAAGATGAGCTCTAGAATAGCATGGAAGACAACGCCTGTGAAAGACAGATTTCTAATACCTCTTAATAGTGGTAATCATTTTAAGACCTCATTAGATATTTGAAACGACCTTGTAAAGGCAACTGGGAAGTATATTTTGATTGATTCTACGGAAATTCTAAACCTTCTCAACTTAAACGTTCCTTCAATCAATCTTCGAAGCTCTGGATTCTTTAGAGTAGCACACTCTCGTACAAACTACGGTCGTTCGTCCTCAATTAACGGATTAATGATATTGTATAGTTTGAATGTCCATTTGATTGACTTTAACTTATCGATCTCATCAATAAAAAAAATATTACTTGGTAGTGTTCAGTCGTAATTGTTTGCTCTGTTTTTTTTTATCTTTGATTGTTCATATATATGTTATTTATTAATTTTTGTATTTTTTTTTTTGTCAATGAAAGCTGTGATCTTTGGTGACAGATAAATAAAGTATTTAATCAAGCTTGGTGCAAAGAAGGCTGGTTTAAGCAGGACTACGACTCCTCAAACTAGTTCAGAAGAAAGTTTTACCGCCACTAGTCAAGCAAATACGTTTTGTATGGATTCAGGAGAACGTTTCTTGGACACAGATGTATAGCCACGTAATATTCTCCAATGAATCCAAATAGGAACTGTATATAAGAGATGAAACAATTGAAGACTATGCATCAAAAGGATGGCAAGTCCAAATTTTATTTTCTGTGTGAAATTAAAAAAAAAACTCTTTGGAAAATTAATTGTTACACTTATGTTTAGAAATGATATGTTATAAAAAAATTGCATATTTTCAGATTTTGATGAGATTATTTAATGTTTGGAAATTCCAAATAATTAATCGTTTTTTTTTAGTTTCCTACAAAAAACTATATTTGGACTTGCCCCCCTTTTGATGCAAGGTCCTCAATTTTTGTTTGGAGAAAGCCTGGGGAGACGCTCAGCGATGAGTGTCCTAAAAGAGTTCCGCCGATAATATCTGGTCCCTGATAAAACTCAATGTAGTCAGGAAATGTTCACGTTCTTTGAAACCACACCCGCAGAAACATTCAAAAATTGTTCGAGTAAATGCAATGAATATTACTTATCGCTAGCCACTACTTTTTCCTATCTTTCTGGCAGAATACGAATATGTACTACATCTTCAGATGCAATTTACGAATCGCCCCTTTTTTGCAACCTTCCGAAGAAGTAAGCTTTTGCTCCGATAGGCCATGAGTCATCGATCGGAACAAGTGATAACCAAAAGGAGCAATGTCTGGAGAATACGATGGGGTAGGACTTCCCATTTGAGCGTTTCCAAGTATATGTGTTTTGACCGGTTTCGCGACCTGCGAACGGGCATCGTCGTGCTGCAAAATTACTTTGTCGTGTCTTTCGAAGTATCTCGGCTATTTTTTCTTCAATGCAAAGTTGGTAGCGCTCTTCAGTAATGTTTTTTTTAGTCTGAGCAGCTCATAGTAGACTACTCCCTTCTAATCCTGCCAAATACAAAGAACGAGCTTGGATCCATGAGCAGTTGGCCGAGCTTAACCCATGACTTTCGGCGCTTGGAATTGTCGTAATGGGTCACTTTTCATCGTCACTGACAATTCGATGCAAAAATCCCTATCTATTCTGCCATTGAAACGCCTTTCAATTTCAATTCATATAGCACTCAATTTCCTTGCTTCTGGATAATTCCCTTTAAGGCACTTTCCTGCCATTGGCAAGTCAACTTCCAACGATCCAGACATTTGTTTGATATCGGTTCTTATCGAGCAATTCCTCCAATTCTTCATGTTTGAACTTTTTCGACTGTCCAGGTCGTTCCTTGTCTTCCAAATAGAAATCATCACTTTTAAAACGTGGAAGCCACTTCCGACACGTTTACTATGATGGTTCGAGTACTTAAACGGAAACATTTCTGCTAAACAGTTGATTTCGATGCAAAATTTACAAATTTGATTGTGGCCAATTTGGCTAGCCTCTTCCAGTGCATTAAGGAGGTAACTCCCTAAAAACTGTTTGCGAGAACTAGCAATGGCATGACATTTACAAAGGATATGTTCGACATCATCTGCTGAGTCCATGTCATTGCACTACATGCATTCCTCCCTGTTTGAAAGTCCCAGGAGACAGTGTCCGGAAAGTAGAGTTCTTAACTTTGTTCTATTTAGCCAAAGGATTACTTTGGTCCTTTTGTAGTATTTTAAATATGTTAATATATTCAAATATAAGAATTTGTTTTCGTAATAACATAAGGTCCTTATTTCTTCATTTACTACAAAAAAAAGGGACTTTCATCCGTGTACTTTTTTTCTATTTTACTGTCATTTAGGTTTTGAAACGGTGGTAAATGTATGTTTACTTCATACAGTCGTAAGTTAACAGACAATTGTGCAATGAGGTGCGTGCACGCTTTCGTGTAAAAGAGCATTTCTATTACTTTCACAAAAACCAAATGACAACCACACGACTTTCATAATGGTATTCCCAATCTTACGAAAATGTACGTTAAAGGAATGCAAATCGTCACTGAACTATGAACCGCGTCAAATTAAGTGTGAAATTGCAATTTCATCATTAAATTGCAATTATAGCATGGAGGCGGAGCCCCCAACTCCTTCAGACATACGAATTGACGTCATCGTCTTCGTGTGATCAATTTGTGTAGCATCGATAGACAAGCAGGTCACCTGTATGCGAGCATACAGAATTACTTTGATGAACATTAATTTGAAATATGACACCTCAGTAATAGGTTAGAGAATTTTTTTGATTGGAGGTTTAATATTGGATATTTTAGTTCTATGAAATTAAAATATAGTTTTTTATTGGTTTTTAATTGTGGCAGAGAGTTTCTTGGGAGCGTATCGGAATCTTGCTTTTTAAAATACCGTTTTTTAGGAACCCCGCCGAAAAAGTTTTAAAACACCGTCTTCTAAAATCCCGTTCTCTTAAAATACCGCGTCTTAAAACCCCGTTTAATCCCGCTTTGCCCATTTCTCAGCATCCCAATTTTGTATTTCAACAAATTCATCTTTCAGAACTTAATATTGCTTGTTCCATTTTCTAGAAAAGAAATAAGAAAAGTTCTTTTCAACGAAAAAATCGACGGAAAACTATGAAAATCCGGTTTTATGCGTCGTATCGCCCACAATATACAATTGAACTAATTACATAAAAAAAAAGTGCGTGAAACTAAAAATTCAAAGGTGTATTGCACTTGTATTGCAATGTGTATTGCACAAGAAAGAAGTCTTAAAACTATCGAAATATTCAAAAGTGTATTGCAAGCTGCATTTAAAGGTTTGGATTAATAACCACGTTATATATTCTTCATATCTTTAGGAATATAACCAAAGAATATACAAACCCAAGAAGTCCCATCTCATATAAAATTTTTGTATATAAAAAAAAATAGTTCTGATTGCAAAAGCGAGATTATTAAAACGGGATTATAAAAAGCGGGATTGTAAGAAGCAAGATTAAAAAAAAGTGGGATTATAAAAAGCGGGCTTTTGAAGTCGGGATTTTAAAAAAACGGGATTACTAAAAGCGGGATATCGTACCCAACCCGAGTTTCTTTGACTAGCTTGTTCTAGAATTGTTTTGACAGTTCCTAGTTTATGTCTTCGGGGTGCGTCTCTATGTCAAAGTTGGTGCGAAATTAGACGTGTTTACGAGCCAGAAGCGTTTGTCTACCATTAAGCCAATCTATCCTATCCCAGTGGAGACTAAATCACTGATGCCAACGCAAAGTTGGCAATGTATGTAAACTGTGGCTTCAAAGTTCGCCCTTAAGGTCGTACAGCATCAGCATCTAGTACTAAACTCAGCTGACGTAGATTCGACTCCGTTTTATTGGCAAAGATCAAAAGACCAGCGGTGTTGGAAAAATTATTAAGAAACACACACTATATCGCTGTTGGCCATAAATCTGAAGGATAAACACAGAATCTCAGCTATAAAATCAAGTTACCTATAAATAAGCTCCTAGCTCTGATTTTATTGCACTCTTTGCACCCAAATAAAACTTAATCTTCCCACCTAACCTTAAAACGGTGAAAAATCAAATCGCATTACGGATTTACCTTTTAGAAAAGATGGTAAATTCTGCCGCACAGTTTGGTGTGCAAATTGCAAATTGCAAATCCTCTGGCGGAATTGGCCGAAAACAAGAAACATTTCACATGCAAACAAGATAAACCCTTTGTTGGTTGTAAAAATAAATATGTTCCCATGGCACGTGTAAACAATGGGAATTCATATGTGGTATACCACTACTACTCGTATGTACATACACATGTACTATAAAACGGACAAAGAATTTGCCAATGGCTTAAAGCTACAATTCGTCCGAATGTAGACACAGGAATGCATTAAATCCAGTGCGAGAGCGATTCGATGGCGGAATACTCGTACGTCGTACATCTTCCTGCGGGCGAAGTAGATAGATACTCCACTGCAATTGCTGCCATCGTTTTAAGCTGAACAAAATTGCAAATAGTTTATGGCGAACATAAAGATTGGCAGTGAAAAATCGTATAAAACAAACGTGATTTCCATTCAAGTGAAAATCGGAATGGCAATGTTACACGTTACACCGTAGCTGACAAATAAAAAAAAATATTCACATACATACAACATGTACCTACATATAGGTATATAAAGTTCGAGATCACACCTGTGTGCAAGTGGAATGGTTATAGGGCTATCAAATAGAAATAGCATTGCCAAGCATACAGAAATAATGGGCTAGTCTCTTGTGACATTTAAAGTGATAGACTAACAGGAGAATGGTTACGTAAAGTATGGTAAAGTTGGCACCCTTGTTTGAAGATAAACTACGGACGGGATACACATACAACTAAGCATATTATTTTATCTGAAAATAAAGACAATAGCCAATGCATATCATTTATGTCTGCATCGATGTAAAGATTGTTCTTAAAACAGGACAGAGTTCAAAATATGTAGTGAAATATTGATAACTCCAACATACATATTATGTACATCCAAAACTTGGCAACCAAATGACCACAAATATGGCGTACATACAAACATCGGACCTACCCTCGACCCAAAAAGTCTAGTATGGTACACGGATGGATCGAAAATGGCCTTGGTGTTGGGCCCAATACTAAAATTTCCGTGTCTCAAGCTTAGGCTCATACCATTGAGATCTGTCTCTTGATTAATCTACAGAAAGGCAGTAAGGGCGCTAGCATAAATGTCTGCTGAGACAGCAAAGCCGCACACTTCTACTCTTTGAACTCAAAACTGGTAAAGTACTGCTTTAATGCAATCCCTAGCCACTGACAATGAAGTCAAGGTCACAGAGGCATTGATGGAAATGAGATTGCGGATGAGCTGGCCCATTCGGATTCGACTGCCAAATTCTCAGGCCCGGAACCCGTGTGTGGCATAAACTGGGCAACAATCTCAGCCTTAGTTAACAAATGGGAACATAATCTTCGACTCTCACAGGAGAAATGTCCCAAACCAAATGGTTAATTTTACCCATCACAGGGATCTTCTGAACTACAATTAGAAGAAAATTAGGTGTCTAACAAGCTTCCTTTCTGGTCATTGTCATTTACGATATCACCTAAGCAAGTAAGGCCTTTCCTAGGAGACCGAATGTCGACTCCTTTTATAGGAGGCCGGGACGGCCCAGCACGTCCCTTGTGAATGTCCGGAGCTTTTCATTGTCAGACGGCGAACCCTATATAAAGAACTCTTCAATCCTTATGATTTAAGAAATGCGCCATAACCAAGGACATAGAGTAACGTTTATCAGAAAGATGGTTTACTTCTTGGGCTTTTTTGAATCCTATTATGATACAATAGATCTTTTCGGTCGCAGTATCATCTTTGAGGCAGGGTCACACTTTTAAGAAAAATGCGTACATGCGATTTCAACTAAAAGCATTTGGACATTTAGGTGATGAATGTGACGTCAAAATGTTATCACGTGCGATAACATGACAGTTCGTTTATAATGACAGTTGGTGAGATGAGAAAAAAAATTACCCACACTTATCCAACTTTATTTGGTAATACTCTGTTCGGAAGGTTACGTTAAACGGTCGCGTTAAATGGTCGTATTAAATGGTCGCATTAAATGGCTGCGTTATATCATTGCGTTGAACGTTTAATCACAGATAATTTACATAGACACCGCGTGCAGAGTAAAAATAAATTGCCACGTTTTAAATAAAAACATTAATCGCAACCGAATGATTGTTGCATCGTTCCAATAGATTGGTTTCAAACCATTTTAAGTTACATGGTCGTGGGAGTCAACCATCCTTCAGTGGGTTTTGACTTCGGTACTTTATTTTTTCTTTTGCTGCAACCCGTGTTATCTGATTCGATCACCGAAATCAAGCAGCGTCGAGCGCGGTTAGTGCTTAGATGGGGGATTACTAACTAAAGAAGCTTCTGACTCGACTTCGGTTAGTTGCGTTGTATGTATGGATATCAAATGTGTGGGAATTAGGGGATAGGTACCAAAGCAGAGACAGCGAAAATTGATTGAAGGGAGAGGAAACATAATGCAAATGAGGCAAAATAAAGTAAAAGAATGCAAATTAATGCAAAGAATGGTGATTGCATTCTTTTTATTGCAGTCTCAAAATGCAGTCGATGAATGCAGTCAAAAAACTTAATTCATTTATTTAGGTTATTCAATTTCTCTTTATAATTTACACTCTCTTTTTGCTGAAAATATATGAAATGTGATAAACAGCATAATGGGCAATGTGAGTGACTGAAATCATCGCTTCTCGCCATTCAAACGATTTAAAAAGAGTAGAGGGTAGAGTGGCCAGTGGGGCAATTTGGACACCCAATGAATATTATACTTGTAGCTGGTAAAATAGAAATCAAACATTTTTATTTGTTAAGGAATTCATATTGCCAAAAGTTGGTTTGGGCCAAAATGGACACCCGAACACATAATCGAGAGTGGGGTTAAATAGGCACCCGAACAATTTGGATCCATTCAAAAGTCAAGAAAATTTCTGACGGAAACTACATAATTATTATGTATTTCTTTCTTAAGTTTTTTCAAGGATTTTTTAGGGAGAAATACCGGAGAATAATCTTTGAATATCCAATAAATTCGAAAATTGTATGAATGTCTCTCCCTTTTGTCACAAATTCTTCTTCCTTTGTCCACGATTATATGTACATACATATGTATCTAAGAAGTTTCACTTCGGTCGCGCGTAACTTCTACACGTACTATTTGTTTTTTTAAATGACTCGAACAGCATTCTTTTTTTATTCTTGGTATGGCAACGCCGCAGCGCTGCTGCCAATCTTGGATTTCAATATTCACACGCAAATGAGGTTGAAAGAATTGATGAAGTCTTAACGTTCTATAGAAAAGGTTCTGAACCTAATGTGGTGGAGCTGCGTTGAGCATCTTAAGGAAGAAGTGGGTTTTGAGACTCTTTACATCGGAGCTATAAAAACAGGCTGTATTTGAAAGCGCTGAAAGACATTTGTATGTATGTATGCTAGAGTACAAACGTATTTATCGATTTTTTTTTTAATAAATAAATACATACATACAGTAAGCACATATTTGCACATATTTGACCAAACTAAATTCTTAGAAATTTGTTTGTAATATTCTATAAACTCTGTCAAAAATACAAAAAAAAAAGAGAAGAAAAACAAACTAAAACAAGAACTTGCATTCCAAAATTCCCTATGGGAATACATTTATCTTTATTTGCGAATTTTCTATCCATTGGCAGTTCGGGTAAGTTATTCATTTTAAACGTCGTATTGAACATATGCCAAGGAGTTCGATTGGAAATGGAAATTTTCATCGTTTTTTTGCAGGAGCCATTATAAGGAAGAAAATTCTAAAATGGAGGGACAGTGAAAGGAAACAATGGTAATCGGTTTTGGGGGAAGAATTACAGGAAATAGATAAAAATGTCATTTAAATGGTGTGGAACGATTTTTCTTTTGGTTTAGTCTTTTAGTCGTTTATTCCGGTTCGGATGAGGCAACATGCGATGCAATGCACATGTTCTGTGGTACATTTTAATTTTTAAAAATATTGAAACGGATGATTTCATATGCCATCGTTATATTTTTTAATGGACTCGTATCTACATACATAAACATAATACATAGGTATGCATGCACGCTTAGGTCATTTTCGAACGCAAAAAAGGTCTAGCGCTAGTAAATCGGTTTTTGTCTTCTTTATATTTGTTTCACAATCGTAGCAGTTCAGAGACGCGGAGCTCTGCGCGCGGCATGCTTGTACCGAACGTTGTCGGAATTAGGCTTGCCTCAACGGCGATGGGAGTTGGAACGAACCATTGCACAGTGGTTCCATTCTCGAAAAAAGGCGGTCATAAGTACTTGCTCATTGAAGAATAAGCAAAATCAATTCATTTAAGAGTAATTTTGGGGAGCTGATTCCGAATCTGCAATCCGTTTTGCTCTATCAAGTCACGTTTTCGAAATAACGGTGCGGTGCGGAACGGTACGGTGTGGTATACCTACAGGGTGGTTCGGTTTGGGATACATACGTTTTGGGATCCGAATCATTTGTTAATGATATGAAAAAAATCGTACGGGATTGGGAGTCTATCTTGAACACCCACTGAGATACAGGGTGTTTAAAACATATCCTTTATGGAAAAAGGTACCAACAGTTATTCAATTATAACTTCGAGCGTATTAAACTTAGAACAACCGAAGTAGGCTCATTTCATATACAATTGATTAGTGCCTATCACAGTTGAAAATAAATTACCATCCGTATTTTAATTTTTGAGATATTGTTCTTCAAACACAGATTTTTTTTATTTTTTTTTTTACCAGTTTTTGTAAAAATCGCATTTATCTGAGGAAAGTGTGCTTATAATTTTTTTTATTAGTATTATTATTGTGAGCCATAACGTCACCTACAAAGTCACCATACAAAGTTTTTACCTGCTACTTATAGTTTTCCTGGTATAAAGTCAATTTAGTCACAAGAATAATTCAAAACGAGTATTACCTTGAATGCAGTGTCCTCCATCAAACTAAATGCAGGCTATTAGAAAAATCAGGCGAAAAAGTTTGCAGATCAAATTTTTTATACTCAAACAGATGTTTGGCTGTATGGTCAAATAAACACAATATTCTAGTAAAAGAGCATATTATGATAGCACCTGAAATACAAATAATGAGAGGTATCGTCACTTATAGCTCAATTAAATCTGAATCCGCAAATTTCCGCAGCTGATTCAACTTGCATTTAAAAGGACAGAAATCAGCCTTTCTCGCAATATATAACATGTCGGGAGGTCTTGGAGGGAACAGAGCTAAAAGTTTAACACAAAACACAGAACGTAATTTTATTTGAATTTTTATCCCCCCTACTTTCATAGTGCCACCATTTGTACAGTTACACATATTATACCAAAAGAAAAATATAGAACGGAAGTCTTACCTTCTACTGAAAGACCCATTCTAGAAAAAAATATTTGCATCGACGAAAGTAGATGAAAAAAAGAAAATCCAGTGACGCTTACTTGCAGAGCACTAAAACTCAATTGCGATGGGTTTGCAATGCGATCACTTTGGAGATGAAAATCAAACGTTTTTGACTTAATGGATCATCTTTTTCTCATTTACATTAACTTTGGGTTATTTCCAGCTAGCTTAAATGGTTTTGGGTGAAAACTTTTACAATGAATTTTTCGACTTTTGGCCTACGGTGGAACCACTGTGCATTTGCGAAATCAGCCCAGAAAACATAGTCGAAAAGACTCTGAAGAACGATCAGACCTTGAGCCAAATTTGTTCCTTCGTAGAAATCACATTCAGGACAAGAAATAGAGAGAAAGGCACAAGTATGCCCTTATCAGACTGATAGAAGCCGCAACGGCAAGATATAATAAATCCACACTAGGAGACAAATATGAAAAATGAGGCTCCCAGGTGTCTTAGGGCGGAAAGAAACTGACACCACTCTAAAGTTATACAAATACAAAACCGGTTCCATGGTGGATGGTATCAATATATAAGAGGTTAAGTTGGTTTTTTGTGGTATAAGAATAAGTCCCACACTACTTGAAACAGAGCGGGTCTGTTTTTCGTGCCCATAAGCGATTTCCACCAGCTGTGCAATAAAAAATAAATTATTTTTGGTCCAAGATAGAGAAAAATAAGTGAATCAATTATATACATAATGTACTTCTGTGTATGTATAATGGCAACACTTAAGTTATTTAAGACACATAATAACAAAACATTTAAAGCTTTCAAAAACACCCTGTCACTCATTTAAATCGGAAAGAAATTGAGTTCTTAAACATAAGTGGGTGAGTTATTACGTCCTTCCGGATTTATTCTGAATTTTGAACTTGCGGATTTTCAAATTTACGAATTTTGATACTTCCGGATTGTAATATACTCGATTCCATTGAATTTCCGAACTCCCCAAGTACTCTTACTTCTCGAGAGCGCCCAGCATTTCAAAAATAAATTGAAACCATAATCTCATCCCCAAAAAATGTCTGCACGCTTAAATCACTTACGTAAATACTCTTACCACACTCGTTCGTGTGTGCACAGGCACACATGAAGGCGTCTCTGCTAAATGGTACATCTTCTTCATATTAAAACATGTCTACTCGTATGAATGTTACGCGCAAAGAAATGCAAACACCGAACACGAATATGCCTTGTATGAGGACGGGGAGGCTCTGTGTGCTTGTAGAGCAATTCAAATAATCCTTTTTGTAAGAAGATTTCAAATGCCAAATTCTTGTCAGACAAGCTTTTGGATTTGTACTGCTTTTGAATTAAATTCCAATTCGACGCAAGTACGAGTGTGTATACTTTGGGTTTGCAGCGACAGCGACAAATTACACTGATGACGTCTCTTCCTGACGCATTGTTAATCCTGCAGCAAATGATGTATGGGTGGCGATGGCGATGTGTGTAGTTTTATCATTTGTATTCCTTATTTTCTTGGGCTTCCTAATTATATGGGTGAGGTAAGCGCGCAATTAGTGGTGTGTCGTTTTTTGGAGCAGTGATCAGTAAATGTCATTCAAGTGAAGAACGCGAAATGAATTGTTGTTTTGACAGTCAATAAAGGAGGATTAACTGGGAATTCAAACAGCAGGTAGGAGTTAAGACTAATCTAAATGAAGACTAATACCAGTAAAAATGATATCATTTTCGATGTTTTATCGTTCATAGGAAAAGTCAAAATTTAGCAAAAGTCGTGATGTTTGATCAAAATAATTGATTAAGGGGGCTATTATGATTGTCGATTCGCCTAATTTTGGCGAATCGACACTCTAGGCGAACTATTCGATTTTTAGTATTATCATTGGCGATTGAAACGATTCGCATGAAATTCGAGTTAGTCTGCGGTTCCGGTGCAAGCGAATTTTACTCGTACGAACTTAGCGAATGTGCAAGCGAGTTTACTCAAGCGAAGTAAGCGAATTTATTTATCGAAATAGTTGTATGAAGTGTGAATGAAACATTTATCTACAGGAAGTACTACTAAGTAGTCGTGTTTTGAAGTTTTGTGATTTGGAACAGATTTATCATGTCATTGTCGCTTTTTGTTAGAAAATAGCTTCTTAAAGTCAAATACATTAACAAGCGTTGTGCAACTAATCTTATTTAAAAGAAAATACTGGAATGTGGAGAATTTCACAATCTACACAATTCGTTGATCAAAGATGAGCAATTTTGTTTTTAATATTATAGAATGACCATTATATGCAATTGAATTTTATTAGACACTATGAATTCCATAGTAAATGGAACAGAAGCGCAAGCGCAGAAAGCTTAACAAAATCGATCTTCTTTAAATGCATTGGGAGTACCTACGTGACTTATATAATCTTATTTTTTTCACACCCCTAAAAGTGCTCGATTTCTTCATAGATTAACTTTTCCGAATCCAATTTTGCATAAAAATCAGTACACAACTAAGCAGTAAAGAACAAATCCTACTTAAAAACATATATTGAATTCGCTTTGTGAAATAGAAAATAGAAATGTGAAATAGAAATGAAACTATCGAAGATTTTACTCGCTTAGATTCGCTAAGTTCGCGCGAGTAAATTTTGTGCACTGGAACCACATCATAGGAAATGCGAACTTTTGAATGATTTTAGCGAACTTTGCGAATTCGCGCGAACGATATTCGCTTACATGCGCTGGCACCGGAACCGTAGCCTTACTCGTTGTAAATTCAGCGAGTGATGTGAAAGACATTTCAAAATAATTAATTTGTTCTGAAACTGAAGTACATAATATGTATATCAGTGGATAATTTTAACAAAATGTTTAGCATAGATGAGCAATTGAAGACGATGAAGAGCTTATAAATATGATTAAAAAAAAAAAACGATATGAGACAATTCCAATCCTTTTGAACTTCCACGGCAAATATCAATCATGCAACAAAAGCTATAAGCTAGCTTTTCCATTTTTCTAAGATTTACCTTCACTGAACCAAAAATGTACATGATATAAATGGAAAAACTTTTATTCTAAATGAAAAAGTTCATTAAAATTGAACTAAACATTAAATTCTTACAGAACATTCTTACAAAAAATAAATAAAAATAAATATTTGGCGTCAGCAGTCCTATGTAGAACCAAGCCTAGCTTCCCGCAACCATTTGTGTGTGCGCGTTATATTTTTGCACAAATGGAAGGGCCCTACAGTTTTCTGCCGTCTCCGAACGGCGAGTTGGGAAGCTTTTACATGACAGATGATACTCTTGAATGCTTGTCAGGCATTCGAAAGAGGTGGGCACTGTGAAAAGACTTTTAGGTGTTTGCGGCGGGATTCGACCCCAAGACCGCTGTCATAGTAGTCCGACGCACTAACCACTTGCACTACGGTGCCACCACAGAACATGTACGTTTATGAATATATTCATACAGCTATGAATCGTTCATAAAAGTAAGAATCTATGCATTCAATCTATGATGAAAAAAAAAAAAAAAAACAGATCGACGCACATAGGGGTATTTGCCTCGAATACCCGATCAAAAATATTTTTTGGCCCTAATGAAGTGATACTTGTCTGAAACAAGTTTTAAAGCATTATAAAGCTTACTTCAGTCACTTTAAGGTATAATTCAATTTTAAGCTTAAAATCTCTTAATTTTTCCTACGTGCAAGGCGGTTTATTGAGCAAATAGCTCTGATCCATGATCCAGTTTAGCTTCAAAATCATTCTCATCACACTCATTCATAACATCATATAACTGTCTTTTAAATATAATGCACAACTCAACCGATCCTTCAAGCAAAATAATCTATTTTATGATAAAAAGTTGTTGATTTTTTTTATTAAACTAGACACACATCAGGGACGAAAAAATCTAGGGAATAGAATTTTTTTTTATTATTACTTTTTGACATCTTGCTCTATAAGCTGATAACAAACAAGTTACCGAATAGCACCGAATTATATAACAAAATGTCCATTAAAAAAAAAAATATATAAAAAAATGCCCATTTGCATACATTTCAAATAAATCCAATATCTATTAAATAACAGCTCCAATAAACGTAAAAATAGCTTCTAAGTAAAGTACACATCTGCAGCTGATTCCACCATAACAGAACATTTGGTACACAATATAAAAAAAAACAAAAATTTAATTATTTAACAGTGCGTTTTTTCGCGCAAATCAACAGATTCACAATTCAAGTTTACGATCGATGACTTTGAACTGATGCTGTGGCGAAGTGTGTGAATGAAAATGAAAACAAAAAACTACGGTACATTACGTCACGGGTATTTAACTATAGCTAGGAAAAAAAATTACTTTTCAACTCTGCATTTTGAAATATTGATTTATGAGCGGTTTTTCGATGCAAATACCCCTAGGCGCGGCGTAGTGGTAGGAAACTCAGATGTTCGGTGTCAACTAACTCTATGGGTTGGCGTCCAGGATAACTGGAGAGCTTTTTTTTGTATTTGCATATGATTCCTAGAAGTTTTTCCAGATGTTTCTTCTTATTATAATTTTTGTGTGATGAATTCTTTCAGCCATGCCATACTATCCTACTGCCAGTGTTATGCCTTCTCGTAGTAGTGGGTTTTGTTATTAACTTCTGAAACTGTTCATCTTATTTTTCTTTTATTAGAAATAAATATGTACTTACATATTTACATCTGGATTTGAACCGCGGACCTTCAGCGTGACAAGCGACGACGACTACCACTACGCCAAAGCCATAAAGTAAAAACGAATGTATTGTGTGTATATACTTATAACTATTTACACATTCGAAACTTTTGGGTATGTATCTACATATATGTTACCGGCCAATCACGATTTCAGGCAAAACTAGTTTGTCCTAGGCCACACTTCATCCAAACCAATTTCCCTGAGAAATTACAGTAGGAGATTGGGTGCTATGAGTGGCAGATTCTCTGCTGTAAGTTTGTATCTACCCAAGCACCGTATTTGCTCTACGTTTTCACTGGATTCATTGCAAAATCAGCACGATTCATCATCTGAAAGACCCAGCTTCCTGAGATGTTGTTGAGTTTATAATATCCCATAAGGAATGCAGTCAGGATACGGAGTTTGTTTTTGTCAAAACTAGTGCCCTTCACGTTACAACTTACCCGCTCTGTTTTTGTCCAGGATTTAGTCTTGTTTGTCTCTTTCAGTGCTCAGAGCTCCTCTTTTACTGTGTCTTTCCCTATGCTAGAGAAAGGTGCAGGTTCCACGAAGGGTGTAGCAGCCCCTTCCCTGGCAACTTTGTCCGCCACTTTATTACCTTCTATCCTCACGTCTTTAGAAAGTTTGAATCAGATTTCATTTACAGAGTTCGAAAGTTAATATTTTTCAACGAAAGTAGTCGATTTAACACATAACACTGAACAGTATCTAAGCGCAGTAGAGTCAGACTTCATCCTGAAACCTACTACTTTCGCTCATTAAAACCATCCACTTTAGCTTGCCAGTTAATACAAATCCTTCAATTATTCACAATATTCAAGTGCAGAAAATAATAAAACGCATCTTAACAAAAGAACCATTCGAATGGAATTAAGTCATCGCTGCACTAATCCATTCGACCGCCAGCACTTGTCACCCGCACCTACTTGCAGCTTTATTTGCAATGATTTTGTAGTTTTTTTTGTTTTATTTTAAATACGTGATTGCAATTTTCGCACGCTCTTATAATTTATTCGCTAGCGCAGCGTGTAAGAGGAGGATTTTTTATCCATACATACACCGCCCAAAAAAGGACCCCTTCAACGGGATTCCATTTATTTAATATATTCGCTGAATTGGGGTTCGTTAGCAGCTCTTGATCACTGCCAGTTTAGTGAATAAAATTCCAAGTGGCCATTATCGCATACGTGGAAATATGAAGTACGCCGGTGATGGTTGCAACTGCAAGTGTCAATTAACATGAACGTGAATGCAATTCAGAAATAAATAAAAAAAAAATGGAAAAAAAAACCAATTCGTGTTTTTGAATATTCACAGGCGAGTACAGGCGAGTGCTGAATAACCTACACTACACAACAACGCAACGCATGAACTGTTCTGTTCTGTTCAAAAAGCCAAAAAGATTGAAAGGTTAAGGTTAAATAGAAAAATCCAAGCATTTAGAAGTGGCTTTTAAAAATGCAGAATTTGAATGAAATATTAAAAAGAAAAAAAATATTTACATAATTGGGAACTCGGTGCCGGTACATTGCACTTTTGATTGGAAACAAAATCAAAAGTCAACCAAAAGGACCGTTAGAGATTTAAGTCCGTTGGAGAGTTAATTGGATTTTGATACTTCATACACTTGGCGACTATCAGGTTGGATACTGCGCGCCCACGAAATATATTTCATGTAATTCAATGTGTCTTTTAATCGGTTCATACTACGATGACGCAAGGTTCATTAAAAATTGTTTTACCATTCTTTTTATAAAAAATGATGATGCTGTTTAAATTAGTAAGGCTTTCTAAGGCCGATATTCACCGACCAGTCTTAAACTTAAAGCTTCATCAACTTTATGACTGGTCGCACTCACTTTTAAGTTGAGTGCAGTAATATCGTAAATAACCTCAAAAATTCGAAATCAGCTGTCAATCGGGTTCATTCTACAAAAACGCAACGGTTTTTGTGAGGTGGACAGTTTTCGACTCTTTCGAAGTCCAACGAGGAGTGAGGGAAACAAAAATTCTGTCGCCAAATCTCTTTCGATGTACTGACTGCCACTGTAGATTGGTTTGAAATGATAAGCCACTTGGACGGCGATCTGTTTTCTGGTAAGTGCCACCAGCGGGAGAGACTTAAGGGGGTATTCTAGTTTAGCGGTACGAATTTTGGGTGTTTTTTAAAATTCGATAAAAAAAAACTGAGAATATTTTTACCTGTCATTTTTGTATTAGATATTTATTAATATTTTAACAATACAAATTTTAACATCAGTAAATTGCGTCCTTCTTGACACGATTCCAACCCTTCTGGTGAACAGAAAAAGAATAGAAAAAAGGTTCTTAATCAGTAAGAGTGTCGCTATCGTCTGAACTAAGGAAATAAAAAACAAAATTTTTTACAAAAAATGGCGGCTGTTTGAAAAAAGTGATTTTTTGCCCTTTTTTCAAAGTTTTGAATTTTTTAAAAATAGTAAAAAACAATATTTTTACATAATTATAGTTCCAACGATAGAGGGATATATGTATGTATGTATGTATAAAGAAGTTCCACGCCATTAGAACTTGAGAAATCACGTCAGACGTGTTGGAAAAAGTAGTTTCGAGAAAAACGCGTTTAAAGAAATACGTTACAACGACCTTCACATAATGACTTTCTGAGAATTCATAGTGTATAAGAGACTTTCTGTAGAATTATACAGGAAACGTTTGGAGGATATATTTTCGAAGGTCTAATCTTTAGAAATATGAAAAAAAAAATCGATTTTTTCAAAATTTTAGACTAGAATACCCCCTTAATGTGCCACAATCACTTCAGATAATTGTAGTGTCGGTCGGTCTAAGGATCTAAGGGTCAGGGCGGTCTACAAATCAGCGTATTATTCTGAGTCAGACATGAATTGGTGAAACATTTTAACTACGAGTGGCTGGGAAGTTCTGTATCATCTGATGGTGGAACGGACATTGACGCTGAAAGCAGAATAACTAAGTTAAGCTTGGGCTTCCTTTGGTATCCTGAAACTGGTCATATTTCCTTACCCTCTAAGTTGAGACTCTTCAAATCTAACGTTACATCCGTGCTATTCGTATTCCTGTGAAACCCAGAAAGCCTCGACAAATAATCTTTTAAGGATAAGAAGGATAATAATCTTTTAAGGTAAGAACTTCGCATTTTAGGTTTAGAGATGTTATGGGGCTGAACATGGTTCATTTCGTCGAAAGAAGTCGATTAGGGGTTTTTAAATTGACACAATACAAAGGACCGTACTACTGTCTGAGTGCTCGGAATATCCAATATCATCTCATCTAGGGAACATGGATCTAGAGGTGGAGACCTATCGATTGCACTATCGATTATAATAACAATCGATAGTGGTCGAAAAGTATCGATTGTTTTCGATTGCCATTTATATATAGAATTTCAAAAAATTTTTCAAATGGTCTATACCTAACGAACGGAGTATATTTAAAGTTTCAGAGAAGAACTCAATATAATAAGCCAACTGTCAAAATGGCTTTTACTTAAAAGGAGGATTCCCCGTTTAATGAGTCAGTAGCGTAGGAATAGGGGCATTGTTATTTGTCTTTCTCTTAGCTTGAAAAGGGGATTCCCCGTTTTATGAGTTAGCAACGTAGAAATAGGAGTTGGCCTCTTAATTTTCTCTGTCTATACGTAGGTAGGTATGCACTTTATGATGTCTGAACCTAAAGCGGGAAATACACGATACAATCGTTGTACGGCGGTTGTATACAATTTGACGGTTGTATGCGACGATTGTATCGTGTGTTTTCACCCAACCGACGGCTGTACCGATATTGTATGGTTGGATGCTATTGAGCATACAACCGGTGTACAACGCAGGTCGGTACAACGATTGTATCGTGTTTTTCCCGCTTAAAAAGCTGGACCGGGTTTTTTTTAAAACGTGGAATCTAATCTCTCTCTGTGAGAAAAGTTCATTTAATATGGTGCATTTGACTTTTTTTATTGTTACCTTTAAGAGGAAAAAACTATCGATATATATCGATAACTATCGATAGTCAAAAGCCAACTATCGAGAACTATCGATGGCACTGACTATCGGTAGTCTGAGCAATGGTTGAGACTATATGTTGCCGTGGTTTATATTATCACCAATTTTATGACTTAGAAGTGCGTAAAACTGGTATCAAGGCCAAACCCAACAATCACCTCCGCAGCTTTGATATGACTTATTACGACTTAGCCGCTAGAGTTTAAAATCAAAAAATTTAAAAACCAAACTTTGAAATATACTCGGTGGATGCGTAAGCGAATTTTCAGAAACCTTAAATCAACAAGCATTTGCGGATATCTCCAGGCACTAATTCAGCGTAATTAGTAGACCATACAACTTTGGATGTTTGACAGACAGGGATTGGGAGTAGAAGAGGGCTTGAAAAAGGACAAAATAGTTTTTTTAATTATGTCATTGCGCTATCAACCAAATGAGACGCGACGACGATTTTGAGGCGTTAAAGCCTTAAATTTAAATTCATTTCACTGTTGTTTCATAGTCTTCCACCCTAATATAACATCAAATGCACAAACCGGGCACCTTGTCGTTACAATAGTAATGTCTGCTGACCGCACCAGCGCTGGAACTGGAACTCCAACTCTAATTATTTTTATTGTCTAGACTCTAGACTCTACGCTCTAGGAGCACTTTTGCTCCTCAGAACCCCCTTTAAGTGCTAATGTATGGTATTGCCTCTCGTTGAATGCTCGATTTAATGTGCCCCGAGTTCAATGTACACATTCCCCTCACATCCTTTTGCATCGCACTTAACCCGATTGCTTACGGTGCTAACCTCGGTCGGTGTCGTATTTCATACAATCGCCATGCATACTCGTGCACATAAACACCTTTAAGTGGTCGTCGATGCAATTAACATTACGGGATCATATTTCAGGTGTACGACTTGAATCTTAAGTGGTTGCGTTAAACCGTTTAGAGGTTAAGTTTATGAATGAATTGTGTTAGTTCGGAATGGACGACAGAATGCATGTAGGTGAATTCTGCGAGGTACATACATATATGTATGTATACTCGTATGTATAGTCATTAATTACATTAAGGGTAGTTTGCGTGTTGGTTGGCTCACAGCACAAGACAAGGTGCGGTACCAGAGGATGTGAAGTTCAATCGGTCGGTTGGAATAAAGCGCAATGGGTTAGTGGTAGGTTTAACCCGATGAACTGTGATACGATAATTGGGCTCTTTGTGTTTTGTGGTACCGGAAATTAGAATAGACCTTGTCCGTTGAGGTTCTTGATAAGCCAAGCAATGGATTGGGTTCGAATGTACATTGTTTTATAGAATCAATAACTGACGTTGCAAACTTGCTCCATAGAGTTGATAGAGAGTATTGTCATAGCTTACATTTGAGTCCTTTCCATGTCTGACGAGAATTGGGGCAGGTGGCTTATGACAGGACTTTTCTTGGTGGAAAATAGTCACAACACGGTGCGGCGTGAATAAATTACGGTAGGGACGATCAATCACCATAGAAATCCAAAGGACCTATTACCACACAACACATACACCAAAGCAAAAGCATCTAACAAATGATAAACATAATTTCGAATTAGTTTATCGCTATATGCCGCGTCGCGTACATACCCGTACATAGTTTCCGCCGTCGTCATCGTTTGTGGCCACAGATTTTCTTCATTGCGAAAATTGTAATTTTTCCACGCTCTCTGCGGGGACATTCTCATCTATCATTTGAATATGAAAACGCTATGCGGAAGCCCTTTGCTAGTTAGAATCGTTGCGCTTCCTTTAAGTGGGTGCCTCTGCCTCTGCCTCGCAGCTTACATTTTTCTTCGCTTCATTTCCATTCCTTTTCGCTTGACTTTTTTTTGCGTTTTTTTTATTTAAATTAAACTTCTTGATGTATATTAATAATAGTCTGTCAGATACAAATCTGTACAGAAGAGCACCCGTTTTATATTGGAATCCAGAGAGTGTTTGCCGAGGGGGAGGCGAGGAGTGGAATCTTATCGGTGTTGGACAAAAAAAATAGGAGAAAGGTATTCTTAGCGTGTAGCTCTGGGGTGTGATGTAATCCGTCACGTTTAATCCTTTGTTTCTTGGCAAACAGAGATAAGGATGAGGTTTGATTTTGTTAAGAATACGAATACGCTGAAGGGATTTTGTCGTTTTTTTTTTCGCTTTGAAGTGATTCTGGAACTTTAATGTCCGATTTTACAGAAAGAGAAAATGTTTAATTTTAACTTGTCATTTCATCCACTTGAAAGGATTGCGGTTAAGCAAACTCTGTAAAGTTGGTGTGTGTTTATAGCATTTTTATTAATTTTCATAAATTACACTTCAAATTTTGTCATTGAACAGCACGAAAAACAGCTCAGTTATAAAGTGCATCCGCAGCTTGATGGAAACTGTTAAAACTAATTTACTTTCAAATGTCCAAATGAGGCATTGAAGGAAAAGAGATTGCGGGTGAACTGGCCCATTTAGGTTCAACTGCCGAATTCTCAGGCCCGGAACCCTTTTGTGGCATAGACTGTGTAACAATTTCAACCTTAATTAACAAATGGGAATATGATCTTCGACTCTCTCGTTGGAGAAATGTCCCAAAGCTCAGACAAGACAATGAAGCCTTGTGCCCATCCCAGGAACTTCTCAACTACAATAAGAAAGTTTGTGCGAATTGTTGCGAATAGGAAGTTAACTTTGTTTCGGCTCCCTCCTTAATTTCGTCTCATCTTTAAAGTGTATTTTGCCTTAAATCAGCTTGTGCTGTATTCTAACCATTCTAACGCGCTTCACAGTTTGTGTTACCCGCGAGTTGTTTATTCGTTTCTATTTCTCTGAAATCAGATAATCAAAAAAAAAAAAAAAAAAATTCTAATTAGAACTCATAGACATTTTTTTTGCTATTTTGAGTGATTCTGCATATGTGCGAAATCGTTCCATCCTCTTTCATCGTCTGGAGATCATCAGGCCATCTTCATTGTCATCCGTGTGAGTACAACTTTAGTGCATGTTCTGCCGCTAATGCAAGTTTGATATTCACCACTTCATCCCGTTCTCTTTCCATACTGCAAGCAACTGCACCAGCGGCTACTTTTGAGTGAATTAGTCGTTCCGTCCTCTTTCATCCTCTGGTTATCAACGAGTCTTCTCACTTCGTTGTCCGTGTGAGTACAATTTTTAGTGCATGTTCTGCCTCTATTGCAAGATTGATATTCACCACAACTTTTTCTATCTTATTCTCAAACCACGTATCATCATACTCATCATATTCATCCACCATTCATCGAGCGGAGCTTTTGGTTGTAGTACCTGCTAATTATCAATCCAGGCTTGCCATCACAGTAAATATTTACTATAAATATTTAGTACAATCTTAAATCATGAGCAACTCCGATTGTTACATTTGTAAAAAAAACACAAACGATGTACTTGTTTCCTGCGGAATCTGCCTAGACACTGCGCATGCAAAATGCATAGGCCTCAAAGGAAAGGATATTGATAAAATCATCTCTACTCCTGGTCTATGTTTTTATTGTAAGAACCATCGGAATATTGCACCTGACGTTTTACACTGGAAGATTACCAAACTAAGGAATGCGTTTAATTGCCTATCGCAGTTATTCTCTGAAATTCAAGACGTTTTAAACGTTGATGCTTTGAATTCTAAAACGCTGGTTGATGGATTCTCCACCATTGAGAAGTTTTTCGAACAGAAAACAACGCAGAATATTCAGTGTTCAACGATGCATGTTTCTAATACAACCGCGGAAAAACTGAATCCTTCAAACTTAGATCCTCCTCAACCGGTACTGTTGAGTATTCCACCTTTGGTTGAATCTGTTTTACATTTGAATTCTCCAATTCTTCAAACGAACTCTAGTCCACCAATATCCGAAGAAGCTAACTACACTAGCCGAGTTCAGGATGTTTTAAAAGAATCTCAGACACTCCAGCTTCCACCATCAAAACGAGCTCTGAGATCAAATTCGCGTGATAAGCCTGAAATCGAGTCGCTGCCTTCTGACATTATCACCGACAAAGAACTCTCCAGTAATGAAGAAGTAAGCTCCGTCAACGACTTGAACTTCAACGATCAACCATCTACCAGCATAGCAGCTAAAGACGCACATCTGCGTTTGAATACCGCTCCTATTGGCTGTTTACTTAAAGTTGTACCACCGCCTTTCGTAGTATTTTTGTCACGTCTTGAATATGGCACTAAGACTAGTGATATTATTGATTATATTGCGTCTAAAGGCATCGATACTAGTAACATCAGATGTCACAGTTTGACGGCGGAAAACCTACCTGGACGTTTTTCTTCATCATTCAAGATTCTATCTCCTCTACAAATTGGAAAATTACTTCTCAATCCAAGCTTTTGGCCTAGTGACATGCTCGTAAAAGAATTCGTAAGCAGGCCTAGCTACAAGAATTCTCAACCAAAAAACTGTCCAAAAAACTCAAGAACATAACTTCTTCTAGTTTCAACCTTTATTATCACAACACGGGCGGTCTTCGTACGAAATTACGTGACGTCTTACTCTTCTCTTCTTCTGGTCTATACGATGTCATTGTTTTCACTGAGACCTGGCTCACTGAAAACCATCACAACGAGGAAATGTTCAACAAAGATCAATACACAGTCTTCCGCAAAAACCGTTCTTCCACTATTACCGAGTGTGCTAGAGGTGGCGGAGTATTGGTAGCTGTAAAAACTTCATGGCCCTGTGATGAACTTAATCTACCTCAACCAGCTGTAGCTTACGATGTTGACCAAAAAGCTGTTTGTATTAAATTTAATCCTTCCACCGAAGTTATTGTTATTGTAAGTTATATACCACCTAGGAGTCCATATTTATTATATAAGGCACATATTGAAAATTGTTCATTTATTTTAAATAACTTAAAAGATTACCAGCGTGTTATCATATTAGGAGACTTTAACCTACCTAATTTAGTTTGGTCATTTGACTCCGATAATTTTAGTCTTTTCCCGTTCAATGTAAATTCTGATTATGAGCGTGAAGTTGTTGATACTCTTGCTCAGCTTGACCTTCGGCAGATTAATTATTTGCCCAATGAATTCAACAATATCCTTGATTTGGTCTTTGTTGATTCTGAGCTTAGCATTAGTATTCGCAACTCCATGACTCCACTTTTTCGGAATTCGGTTTTTCACGTGGCATTATCTTTGCAATTTGAATTTTATAAATATTTCAAACCGGTTTCATCTGTCACTAACTTTAAGTACAATTTCGATAAAGCCAATTTTAACAATATTTCTAGTTATATTACCGGTATTGATTGGCACGCCGTTTTTATTAATAGTAACTTGATTGACTCTTATAACTTATTTATTGAAAGTATTAAAGTGGCAATTGATAGATTTACACCTAAAGTAAAATCTGCTACAGGCTCCAAACCAATTTGGTTTAATAGCGCAATTATTAACTTAAATAATAAAAAAAATAAGATCTATAAGCAGTTCCGCAAAAGTAACAACAATCCGGAACTACTGAGGCAATATCGGATACTTAATAAACAGTTCGATGTCTTAAACAAGTTCCTCTATAGACAGTATGTTCAGTCTGTCGAGTCTAAATTAAAATCGAACAGCAAATGTTTTTGGAGCTTTATCAATAGCAAAAGGCATTCCAATGGTATTCCAAACTGCATGCGGCTTAATAATGTATCTTCTTCTAATCTTTTAACAATTTGTAACATGTTCGCTAGTCACTTTCAGTCTGTCTATACTTGTGGTATTCCCACTTCACAAGTTACTTGTGATATCTTGTCTTGTAATTATCTGAATGTTGGTAACCTTGAGTGTTCAATCCCTGAGGTTAATTTAGCCCTATCATTATTAAAACTAGACAAGAGTCCTGGTATCGATGGCATCCCGCCGATTGTACTACAAAAGTGTTCTATCGCGATTTCTGTACCTCTCTGTTTAGTGTTTAACCTATCCCTTCAAAGCGGACATTTTCTAAAAACTTGGAAGAACTCCTTTTTAACACCAGTTTTTAAGTCCGGATCTAGACATGATGTCACTAACTATCGTCCTATTTGTAAGATTTCTGCAATACCCAAGCTTTTTGAGAAACTAGTCTGTGATAAACTAACACCTCTTTTGAAAAGTTTTATTTCTCCCTTTCAACATGGTTTTGTCGCAGGAAGATCTACTTCTACCAATCTCTCGATTTTTTGTCACCATGTTCTGGATGGCTTCGAGAAAGGCCTACAATATGATGTCATCTACACCGACTTCTCTAAAGCATTCGATCGCGTTAATCACGATATCTTAATTCGCAAGCTAGCTAAATTTGGATTTAACTCTAACTTCCTAAAATGGATTAGCTCCTATCTTAAGGAACGTATACAGTATGTCCGTATTAACGGCATAATATCAGCACCTATTTATGTGACTTCTGGTGTACCTCAAGGCAGTCATCTTGGCCCTTTGCTTTTCCTTCTATTTATAAATGACATTCCTGACTTGTTCGTAAATTCTCAATGCCTAATGTTTGCTGATGACTTAAAAGTCTTCCGGCCTATAAACTCTGAGCAGGATTGTACTCTTTTGCAAGAAGATCTTGACAAGCTTTCGATTTGGTGCCTCAATAATGACCTTCATCTAAATGTTTCTAAATGTCAAAGCCTTACTTTTTGTCGTAACCTTTCGCCAATTCCTTTCACATACATGATCGGCAATGTCTCACTGTCCTTTATTTCCTCCAAAAAAGATCTTGGAGTTATTTTTGACAATAAACTTAGTTTTGTTAAGCATATTGAGTTTTTAGTGGCCAAAGGTAACTCAATGCTAGGATTTATACTACGCAATTCTAAAGACTTCCAGGATCCTTATACTCTTAAATGTCTATTTTTTGCCTTTGTCAGATCAAATCTTGAGTACTGTAGTACCATCTGGAATCCATTTTATAACATACATGCCAACAGAATTGAGAGGATCCAGAAACGTTTAACAAGGATTGCATTGCGTAGATTACGCTGGAATATCGAAATGCCTTCTTATGAAATGAGGTGCAAATTATTTGGAATTTTGCCTCTTTTCGTAAGAAGGCAATATTTTTCTGTTATGTTTATTCGCGATTTGATTACCGGTCATATTGATTGCCCTTTTCTGCTTTCATTAATTGGATTATATGCTCCATCGAGAGCTCCTAGAAATCGTTATTTATTTTATGTACCTTATCATAGAGCAAATTATGGTTACAATGAACCAATTTCTAGATGCCTACGAGAGTCAAATAATTATTGTAGTCTTTTAGATTTTCATCTCAGTAGGAGTTCACTTAAGAATAAATTAGTTTTAGAGCTCCATTTCCGGTGGTTTAGTCAGTAGTTCTAAGTTTATATTTTAACTGTACCAGTAATCTAAAGAGAACAGTTGATGTATACTCATTTGATGAAATGAAATAAATAAATAAATAAAGACATTAGGAATCTGACAAGCTCGCTAGTAACGATACGATCTAAACAAGTAAGGCCTATCTAGCGAGACCGAATGTCGACTCTGTTTAGAGAAGGTCGAGGCGGCCGAGCACATCGTTTGTGAATGTCCGGCACTTTTCAGGGTCAGACCGAATTTCTGAGACCTTACGATTTCAAAAATGCGTCAACCAAGGACTAGCCACGGATTAGCCTTTATCAGAAAGATAGTTTGCATCTTGGCAAAATAGAATCCTACGATACAATAGGTCTTCTAGGTTGCAGTATCAGCCTTGGGGCAGGATCATTCCTTAAAAAAGGCAAACGCCATTCCCTTGAAAAATAATTGGGTTCTTATTGAACTATCGGACATGCAATAGTTTTGAAGGTCAAGTCCAGTCGCAGGTTTTGAGAGACCAATTGATGTCTATTGGAGAACAGCTTAATGGCCCGTTTTAGCATTGTTTTTTGGAATCAAGTTTTCTTAAATCGTAGAGCTGATATTAAGATGACAGATAAGTGCACAGAATCATAGCATAGTCCTGAATGGTAGTGGCCTTAGGGGGGTATTCTAGTCTAGCGGTACGAATTTAGGGTGTTTCTTTAAAATTCGGTAAAAAAAAAAAAACTAGGAATATTTTTACCTGCTATTTTTTTATTAGATATTTATTAATATTTTAACAATAAAAAAAATAGAAAAAAAAAATTGGAAAATTTAAAAATTGCAGGCTAAGTGGGGTGGTGAAAAATAAGGGTGTGTTCTTCTTGATATGATTCCAACCCTTCTGGCGATCAGAAAAATAAAAGGAAAAAGGTTCTTAATCAGTGAGAGTTTCGCTATCGTGTGAACTCAGGAAATAAAAAACAAAATGGCGGCTGATTGAAAAAAGTGATTTTTTGCATTTTTTTCAAAGTTTTGAATTGTTTAAAAATAGTGAAAAACTAAATTTTTACATAATTATAGTTCCAACGATAAAGGGATATATTAAAAAGTTTCACGCCAAATTCCAAGTTAATCAGTTGATTAGAAGTGGAGAAATCACGTTAGACGTGTTGGAAAAAGTAGTTTCGAGAAAAACGCGTTTAAGGAAATACGACCTTCACATAGAGACTTTTTGAGAATTCTTGGTGCATAAGAGACTTTCTGAAGGATAATTCAGGAAACGTTTGGAGGATACATTTTCGAAGGTCTAATCTTTAAAAATATGTAAAAAAAAAAAAATATTTTTTCTAAATTCTAGACTAGAATACCCCTTTAAGGAAACTGAATACCGTCTCTGAATGGAACTGCGGAACATATTCTATGAGACTGCATGGCACTTCGTGCCCTTAAGAAGCAACAGTTCCACAGAAAAATCCCAGCTCCCGGCGAAATTCTTAAAATATCCACCAGATTAAAAATAATTGAACCTCTTCTGGTTCCCTAAACTGACTTTGCAGTGTAAAATATCTTTTAGGTCGCACTGACCTCTGCAGAACTGCGGGTCAGAACCATCAGTAGAAGCTAGGCAGACTTTTGGTCTGCAATACACGCGATACACGTAGAGATCCTTCATCGCCTTTTTGACTGTATTATATAATAATATTTCAGCTCTAATCCAAAAATAGTAGTTTCAAGCTTCATCCATTTAAAATTCAAGTTTTTAAAAAAAAATAATTGGCCCACTTGGTCCGGTTCTTCAATCCCCATCCTCTATAAGGAACACCAACCATTAATGTTCCTCAAACATAAACCCTTAATTGACTATCTCATGTTAATGTGTATCACTCCTCATACACGCTCACATCCAAATTGATCTGCAATCCCAATCTAAACATTAATGTTTTTTTAAATCGCACCGCCATTAACTCACTACTTTCAATAGTATGTGATAATAGAAAAAGGATTACCAGCTCTATACCATCGCTTCGGTGATTTCCTTAAATACCCAACAAGCAAAGCATCCACATCTCGTCAGATTGTATCTTAATTCCATGGGGAAGCACATAAATCTTTCCTGTTATCGCGCACAAAATAATTCTCAACTTCAGAAGGAAATCTACGAAACACATCGAAACCACACATTAAATTGAATGATTTCTTTTGAGTTTGTGTCACCGCGCGAAGACATGGTTGACAGCGCGTTGAACCACTTCTCGTTTCTGTCATCGACATCGTCGTCTCCGTTGTCGTCAGTCAATCAGTTGAATAAACGATTTTGATAGACGTGGTTCGATGGCGGTTTGTGGGTGGTGGCAAAACCCCAAATCACACGAGTACCGTTCCCAGTTGACATTTGGTGGCAATTCATGCATGAACGAGGTTAATTCATGAAGAAAATTACAATTCCCCTCCGCCCCTTCTCCGACGCATCAAGAAAGTCCTCCACGAAGAATCAGGTAAATATCCTTTTTAAGACTTTTTAAGAAAAAAGTTAAAGTAAAGAAAGGAAGAGATGAATAAATCTGCGACACGTTTTCCAAATTTTTTTTTTTTTATCCATCTGCAAGGACTGAAGACCATCGAATGTCAAGAGATGGTCTTAAATATTATTTCAGTATCGCTGAAATCACTTACACCTTTGTATGTTCAAAGCTTTGATTCTATTGCCACAGTTTCATTTCGCCACTTTTCACAAAGGACATACATAGACATACGCCACCTAAGTGCCTGAGTGGTTCCGGGTACCATGGATTAGGTCAGAGGCTTCAAAGTAATGGCATTCAGCTATCCGACAGAGTTTTCGTTTATCTTAATAGATTTTCTTTAAAAAAAAAAATATAAAACAAAAAAATAAATGGAAAGAAATCCTTGCATAATATTTTTTTCCTGTTAGCAAAAGCCAATCCTTTTGTGACCTCAAATTACACTCAGCAATAAGCCATGCGTATTTTCCACAGAAAGTTGAATGCTTTAATGGATTAAATAGGATCGGGTAAGGATATCTTCTGTTGGGGCTTAAGTATAAATTTCATCCAATTTCCATGGGATTCTGTTTCTCATAAGGGGAACGGAATGATTTTCATTCGTCCCTTTTCTGCAATATCTTTGCCTCAAGGGGTCGGAATGGAGTGATTTTGTTGTGACACTTTAGAATGCTATGTTTTTTTTTCTTCTTTTATATTTATAGACAAGTTAATATAAATACACAAAAAAGAAAAAAAAAACTAAAACAAGAAGGATAACGTTTTAGCGATTCTGCACGAGTTCAAATGCAAGGAGATACTTGAAATTTAAAATCAAGCAAAACAATTTCGTATATTTTATGTTAAAATGTTTCAAACGGAAAATGCATGGTGCTTCTGACGGTAGAAGGGGGAAAGCTTCAATATTATGAATTGTTCTTTGTGTGCAAAGACAACTATAAGAAACTATTGTCAACTATCCAGGACTTTCTAAATCGTATATCTAGGAAGAATTGCTTAAACAGAATTGATACCGGAGCAGCTCATGATAAATCGACTCCAAGAAAACCGTCAGCTGTGGAATTTTACGGTGAATCTGTCCAAATCAAAAGCGATGCACATAGGCGGATTTTCCAAAAAACTTGGCCAAAATTATGTTTTTGTTTTTGATAGCTAATTATTGTATAAGTTTATCAGAAAATAAGTAAAAAATATGTTTTTAGTAAATTTACATGTAATTTTGTAAAATTTTATTATAATGTTAAAAAAAATCCAAAAAAATTAAGAAATTGTATGAAAAATAAGAAACAGATAAGAAAAAATTAAGAAAAATGAAATGAAATTTGATTTAAATACAGTACTTTTATAAAAAGCAAGTCAAAAAAAAGTATGTATGTATGTGCCGCAAAAACAAAAAAAAAAAAAAACAACTGAACGGATTTGAATGCGGTGTTTTGCAATCGATTCTGGTTGGATTAAATCTATAAAATGAATAAAAAAAATCAATATATTTCAGTAAAAAAAAAACTCCTAAATGAGAACAAGAAAAGTTTAAATTCCACTTTTGGGCATTTATCTCGCTCTATCTTAGTTCCTAAATGACGTATTAAAATAATATGTACATATTTGTACATTTCACGACAATGATTTTGATATAGAGTAAAACACCTAGTGATCGGCACTCTTAAGGTCTCGCACAAGTTTCTTGTTCGAAATATATCTGGTTTTGGGACTGCCGATCATGCATTCTTACTAATCCGCTTCGTTTAGGTGCCTTTTACTGGATTTTTTTATTTTTAATTCAAAAAGAATTCTTTTTTTTACTTTTAAAACGTAGAATGTCTATAAAGTGCCATTTTCTAGTCATCGGCACAAAAATTCCATAGATCGGCTCACTTCAAAATCAGTTATCGGCACTGCATATAGAGTAGTGCATATGTGGGCACCTACCTACATAAAAAAAATAATAAAAAATTGTTTTGTATTTTTGTGTGCTTCGGTGTTATTTTTTAATACGGATATGTAAGCATTAAGCATAGCCATTTTTATATGAATTGATGATAGATTTTTATTTTTAGCATGTATTGATATTAAGTTTTAAGGAAGGAAACAAGAATCCATGTAGATTTGTAAAGTTTATGAAAAATGTGAAGTCAAAGACAATTTGAGAGATCGGGGCACATTCGACTTTGGAAAAAGGGGCACATTCCTCCGCTGAAAACGTACCATATTCTTGGGGACACTTCCGATTCAGTAAAAAAAGTCATTCAGAAGGTGGTTTTGTACTTTTTGAGCCTATTATTTTCGACTGAAAACTCTTTTGCCGAATGTGCAATTGTTACGCTATTTTCAAATAACAATGTCTTATCGGAATAGGATTATAAACGGGGCCTTCTAAATCTATTTATCTTTAACCTAACTTTTCTGTTATTTTTTGTATTTTTTTCTTTCTTTTTTGATTTTACTATAACAATTTCCCACATGACATCCACCGAAATCGGCTGAATTTAATATATTATACTTTGCGACTGACAACACCCGTTGTCGGTACAGTACCTTCCTGTTGTTTTCTTTTATACAGATTCAGATGGTTTTAAAAAGGTTTGGTTGCACAAGTAAGCCGTGACAGACTGTTCAAGCTGCAAGGGTGCTGTCAGCACCCCACCTACTCAGTTGTGTAATTTTTTATTTACTGGGTGAATTTGTATAGTTAATTCGAAAATGTTGAAAAAGATCAGGAACGCATTCAGCTGTTATTGACACTTTATAAGTGAAGATTCCAGTGAAGAGCCGGACTTAATTGATACGGATGATGGCGAATTTGTTAAAACAAAAAATTGTTTCAAAAATTAATACGGAAAGCACTATTTTGGAAAACGGGACTAAAAACTGTAGAAAGGGGTCTTAAAGTAAGAACGATATCATAATGACAATTCCGCCATAGAACCACTTACCAGAGGAAAGATAAGCGTAATAAAGTGAAGTCATGATGGGGTGTTGTCAGCACCCCACTACCTACTTATGTTACTGTTTCTCACCTACCTACTTAAAGGTTAATACATTTTAGTGCCCTTTATGTTTGTACGAAATAAAGACTCTGTCTAAAGTCTATCTATGTTGGAACTCAAGTTGTTCATACAAAGCTTTAACAAATATTACTGATGGTTCATCCTATCGAACTGAAAGAGGCACTCATGACCTAGTATGCTGGAGCCCCGTAAATATTTCTTGGTTCATGAGATTCTAGTTACTTATTGAACAGAAATATACTCCTTGGTGATGCATTTTTCTTAACTTAGGGAATAACAAGCAGACCGCCATTATTAGACCTTTGTTTTTGGTTCATGCGTAAAGAGGTATGTTACTTAACTATCATGAACCAGTGTCCTTACATTCATTTATTCATGTTTAAACATCAAATACCATGGAATATGAGTCTTCTCAAGGATACCTTTCAGTTTTTTATTTGTAACATTATCCCGATGCAAACGTTACCAAGGGAAAGCCCCTCATTTTCTTACTTTATAAGCTCTTCGCAGGACTCATGAAGACCGAAATACTTTTAAGTCCTTTTTCTTGCGAATGGCATGTGCCAAGGATAAATCGAAACAAATCATTTAAAGCAGATGTCAAACAGCATGAATGACAACAAAAGCTGATGATTATCGATGAGAAATATTCAGTGTCAGTGTTGCCGTGGAAGAGGTGGGTGGCAGAAGTTCATCCTAAAGTCGACGGTGTATTTTTCTTCAACATTTAAAATTTAATTCAATTATCAAGTCTGCCAAACAGAAGAGGGCCTTTTAATTTCTTCTTTCTTCCATAATTTTGAGTTTAAAGTTAACGTTTTTCCAAAGTATTCTTTCGAAAGCTAGCTATGCATGTGTTGGTTTTATAAGCTGTTCTGTTCGTGTATATTGCAAGTACAAAACTTTTTATTTACAATTTAATATTATTGAGTGGATTTCTAAAGGAATTTTTCTTAAGTTGTCTCAAGGATACGAGTATGTATGTCAGTGCCTTACAGGTAATCAATTAACTTGTGAAAGAATTTCACTCCATTAAGAAACCAGACGAACCCTGTGTCTGCACGATGGCAGCAAAGGTCATTGTTAGTCATTCATTGTAACGTGTGTAGGAGTCACTATCGAGTGATGACATTAAATGCTTTAAATCGTTCTCCTTAAACGCTTTACGATAACAATCAGATGAATGCGAGAGTGAGCAAAATAAAATAATCTATGTTAATTAGAAATTTTAACACAGAATACGAGTAGGTAGGTCCTTACCGTAATCAAGTTGAAGAAGTTGGTTATCGGGGTACCTACGAGTATGCTAAAAGGCAACTTTCATTATTGCGTCTTTTCATTTAAGTGGCTTTTTGGTTATCAAGGGTTTGACACTTGACGTCACATTGATGTGAGAAACTAGCTTTAGTTCCGGTGTTTTTTTTCTTCATCAAACATTAAATCGTTGCGATATAGATTAGAATGTTTAACCACCTCCCTTATCCCTTATCACTGCGGCCACAGCGGCCCTATTGTGTCATGGTTCGCTCATGTTATTGGATTGATTAATAGATTCAATTCCATTCATGCAACAATATACCTAGCACGCACACATAAACGGTTGCGAGAAGCAGACCCAAGCTCACCCCGAGCTGTAGCCCCACCTAAAGTAAAGTAGGTAAAGTAATAGATTCCACGAATTTTTTGGCTTATTTGATACTTATATGTCATCTGCCTAGAGGTAAGGTTTACATATGAAACGTAGACGTTTTATTCCTTAGCAGTTACAGCGGCACAGGATATGCTCCGCGGTTACATTGTCGACAGATATTATCTGGAGCAAATCCTATAGTCTTTTAATGGAAGGGGTTGATAGAAAGCTGTTGGCCTTTATGATATCTTCAGTTTCCACCCATCTATCTATAAGTTTCCATAATGAAGTGCTTTTGATTCTAAGCATTATTGGTATAACATTACACAGAGCTGAATGGTTTTGGCATCATAAATAACGAAGCAGATCCTTTTCTGGTTATTTCGTCTGGTCTTTGGTGGCCATCAAAACCACGTGCAGAGGTTTTTTTTTCTTCGGAGAGCGGGTTATATTCAGGGCTATCGCGAATAAATTCCGATGGAAATATTCCCTTTGTTAGCAATGTAAATCATATTGCTGAAAAGGAAATATTTCCCGGGAAAATCTATTCGTTAAAGGCCTGATTGTTTCTAATTAGGTTTAAAAACCAACCTTGGGCAGATTCGGCAGCAGCGAGGGATAAAGAACAGCCCTGTTTTATATGGAAGACTAACGCAGACAACTTAATATAAACTAGTGGACCAGTGCGAGAAATCTCGCATGTAGAAACCCTTCAACCGTTTACGGTTTATGAATGAAAAAAAGGACGTACAGTGTATCAATCTCATATTCGTACACCTGATATGGCAACATTTATTTACGGAAAAATCAAACAAATTGGACAGATACTGCAAAATTTTATTGATTTCAGTAAGACCACACAAGAATAAAAAAATGTACTTCAATTAATTCAAATATTTCAAATAAAGAATTAAAAATTGTTCATAAGAAAACATATACAGTGTATCAATCTCATATTCGTACACCTGATGTAATATTTATTTAAGGAAAAATCCAAACAAAAAACAAACAAGATTTCAGTAAGAACACATTAAAATTAAAAAGTCAACTTCAATTAATTCAAATATTTCAAATAAAGTATTGAAATTTTTTCATAAAAAACATAATATTAAGAAAAATATGGTCAATTTCGTATTCGTACACTTTGATATTAAGTCAATTTTTTCACATTTTATCTCAAAACTAATACTTTGAATCAAAGTCTTTGTTAGCTAAGACCTATTAAAGAAGGCTGGGCATTGATTCGGCTAATATTTCTGTAATTTCAAGGGTAATTTTTACCCACTCTTCAATAAGCCCTTCTTTGAGATCATTTTTGTACCTTATACCAAATTTTCTTACTCTGTGGCCCAACTCGTCCCACAAATTCTTTATGGCATTAATATCCGATGACTGTGGAAGTGTTTCCAACACTTTTCGAGAGTGATAAAGAAGCCACATTCAAAATAGATAAGCTTTATGTTTGGGGTCATTATCTTGGTAAAGGGTACAATTTTTCCAGAGCCCCTTTTGAACAGTACTTTCCTTCAGATTTGGGTTCGATATCTCAATATATTGCTTATTGTCCATTTATTCCTTAAATTATATTCAGTCATCTCACTCCAGCTGCGAAAAAACACTCCCACACCATTACCGAACCACCATCATTTTTGACTGTCCGCCTTGTAATGTGGAAGATATCTGGTAGTTCTTGTTCGCCAAACTATTATTTGTCTGCCATCTGACCCATGATCATTAAATTTAGACTCGTCTGTAAATAAATTTTTTGGTTTATTTTCAATATGGATTTCATAAACCAATTAATGATTGTTTGGATGGTTGATCTGGGCCGACTTACCAAACTTGATATCACACCATAAGATTTTCCGTCTCTTTTTTGTGAACAAACGATCGGTGTACGAAAACGAAATTGAGCTCCTTTTTGTCCAAATTTTAATTTTTTCGTAATAATAACTTTACTCATATGCATCTTTTAAAAATTTTTCATACTGATGAACAAAGTTCACTTGATAAGCTTTCGATCAGTGTAAGAATCATTGAAATCGGTGCAGAAATAAACTCTCAGGAGGAATCACACGCTCTTGCGCTAGCGATTTAATTATATAGATAGATAGATAGATAGATAGATAGATAGATAGATAGATAGATAGATGGATAGATATCATTTTTTCCCAGCGGATAAACAGCGTACGCGGTTGTTTGGATAGTTACGTAGTTATCGACAGAAAAGTATTCAATTTATCCCTTATCATGTACTTGTATACGTAGGTCAAAAACTCAAAATTGCCCAAACGCACCTTCGCTTATTTTTGAATATTTTTATTTTTTATTTTTTTTTTTAGGAAATACGAGTAAATACAAATTGAATAAACTTTAATCATATTTGTTCATTTATAAGATTTTATGATAAGATTTTTGCAAATAACATACATTGTATCATTTGGTCAAAATTGCCCAATATATTTTTTTAAATAATGCTGTTGATAAAGACTACTTCTGCAGACTGTACAATGGCGATGACGACCAAAATTCCGCTGTCAGGCAGAATGAACCATTCAACTTAGATGATGATAGCCAAAACTCCCATCCACCTGATCAAAACGAAGTGCGGATAGCAATATCCAAGCTTAAGTCCAACACGGCTGCTGGACCTGACGGTTTACCCGCAGAGCTATTTAAAGCAGCTGGAGATGACTTGGTAGTGAGCATACACCAACTCATCTCTAAGATTTGGTCAGATGAAAGTATGCCAGATGAATGGAATCTCAGCATCGTTTGCCCGGTTCATAAGAAAGGAGACCCTCTCAACTGCTCCAATTACAGAGGCATCAGTCTCCTGAACATCGCCTACAAGATCCTATCTGCCATATTGTGTGAACGCTTGAAGCCTTTCGTCAACAACCTGATTGGCCCCTATCAGTGCGGTTTCAGGCCAGGAAAGTCCACCATAGACCAAATTTTCACACTCAGGCAGATCCTGGAAAAGACCCAAGAAGTCCAAATCGATACCCACCACCTGTTCATCGATTTCAAGGCCGCCTATGACAGCATCTGGAGGGATGAACTGTATAGAGCCATATCTAGTTTTGACATCCCTGCCAAACTCATCCGTCTGTGCAGGATGACGATGGAGAAAGCTCGCTGCTCCATCAAGGTCGGTAATGACCTCACCGAGACCTTCGATGTCAAAAAAGGATTCAGACAAGGTGATGCGCTGTGATGCGACTTCTTCAACATCATACTTTAAAGAATTGTTGGAAACTCAGAAGCCAACACACAAGGAACGATCTTTCAAAAGTCCGTTCAACTACTTGCATACGCCGACGATATTGACATCATTGGTAGAACACAGCGAGCTGTCACCGGTGCGTTCGCGAGTATAGAAATGGAAGCGGCCAAAATGGGTTTAGCGGTAAACGAGGGCAAAACTAAGTATATGCTGTCAACAAAAAGGGACACCCAACATCGATGAATTGGACAGAACGTCACAAAAGACAGCTACATCTTTGAGGTAGTAAAGGACTTTGTCTACCTCGGCTCTGCCATAACATCAAAAAATGACATCTCGTCGGAAATCAAGCAAAGGATTACTCTTGCCAACCGCTGTTTCTTTGGGCTAAGAAGGCAATTGAGCAGTAAAGCCCTTTCCCGATCGACTAAGGAGACTCTATATAAGACCCTTATCATCCCAGTCTTGCTATATGGAGCTGAAGCATGGACTTTATCGAAAGCGGATGAAGATCTCCTTGGTCGCTTCGAGAGAAAAATCCTTCGTAGGATATTCGGTCCCGTTTGCGTTGACGGGTTTTGGAGGAGAAGATTCAACGACGAACTGTACGAGCTATACAAAGACATCAGCCTGGTCAAAAAACTACACATTGGGCGTTTAAGATGGCTAGGACATGTAGAGCGCATGGACATCAGCGCTCCGGCTCGGAGAATATTCAACTCTAACCCGGAGGGTCAGTGCAGCAGAGGACGACCTCACCTAAGGCGGCGCGACCAAGTAGAACAAGACCTCAACCAACTTGGAGTGCGCAACTGGAAGCGGTTAGCTAAGGACCGGGCTAACTGGAAGAGGTTGTTGGTTGAGGCCTTGGTCCACCCCGGACTGTAGCGCCACCTAAGTAAGTAAGTTGATAATTTGCTTTATTTTTTGTAAATGACTGCAATTTTATTGTTATGCTTTGCATAAAATCTTATCTATACCTATTTCTACTAACATGTGTCGCTCACGCTTTGTTTTTCTTGATCGGCCACCGTAGAACAGAAAATTTTCTTTCTGCCGAGTTGCCGAAAAAAAAATCGACTGTTTATTTGTTTTTACCACCGATATTATTGTCAAGATGATGAACATTGAAGATAAGCAGTGTTTTGTTTCCTTCGGGTTTTTGTTGTGTTAAACTGCGTTTTTAGGAGAAATCGTATATAGAGAAACCTGGATTAGAGTTGATGCGATTTATATAGGATCATATGTATATTGGATCACTTTTGTTGGCTGAAGTTTTCGGGCCGGAAGGCCTTAGAATGTTTGTGGAATAACTGACTTATTATTATCAAAGCTACAATGAGTCTTCGAGGACTTCAGAATATATCGAGAGTTTTAAATGAGCTCGGGATAAACTCGTCTCAATACGGGACTTTCGGAATAGATGGGAATAAAATATACCAAAAACATTCAACTCAGATGAGTGTGTTACTTTAGAGATGAACAATTAGTCACATATCGTGGGAGATGTTCTTCCAAGCAATACATTCCATCTAAGCCAGGAGAGTATGGTATAAATCTATGGACTGTGTACGATAGTAAAACCGACCGCAATAGTTCCTCCGAACTATTCGAAACATGCCCCGAATTTCGGCAAGGAGAAGCGCTATCATGTGACTTATGGAACAGCTAGGGCGCGGGGGTGTGAACACGGAAGGACTATCTTTAACAAATTTGTCCAGTATAGATGCTGAGATATGCAGACGACATCGACATCATCGGTCGCTCCCAGCGGGCCGTGTTAGAGGCTCTTATGGCAATTGAAGAATAGGCGAAATGAGTTGGCCTTAAAGTGAATGATGACAAAACCAAGTACATGTTGTCAACAAACAAAGAAATATCTGTCCACCGACTAGGACAAAGCGTCACTATTGGCAACAGTAACTTGAAGTGGTTAAGAAGTTTACCTACCCCGGAGTAAACATCAACTCCACGAATGACACCTTAGTGGAGATTCGACGAAGAGTTGCCCTGATACTTCGGTTTGGCAAAACAAATGGCTTAAAAACTTTAAACTCGGAAGACGAAATGCATGCTCCACAGAACATTGATCCTGCCAGTTCTGCTGTATGGAGCCGAGTGTTGAACGATAAGCAGGAAAGCAGAGCAGTTTTTGAACACTTTCGAGAGAATAATTCTTCGTCGGATATTCGGTCCCGTATGCGAGGAGGGCGAATGGAGGAGGAGATATAACCGCGAACTCTATGGGCTGTACCAAGATGTGGATGTAGTCTGAAAAACCCAAAACACGTCGACTACACTGGCTCGGCCACATCGAGCGAATGGACAACCATGATCCAGCAAATTGGATCTTCGAATCACAGCCCCCACAGTTTCGAGACAACAAGGAAGATTGAACCTCCGTTTTAAGGATCAAGCTATCGCAGATGCCAGAGCGCTTGGTCTAGACAACTGGAAGCAGCGTGTGAGTGGAAGGGTGCCGTGTCTCAGGCAGAGACTCTTCACGGATCGGGAGCCCGTTAAGTTAGTAAGTACTGTAGGCAAGCGTAGAACAAAAAGGTGGCCACCAACGTTATTTTATAACCTAGTGGATATATCAGCCTATAATGCTATTGTGACATACATATGTACATATATGTATACGTGTATACATAATATCTATCTTCTCAAAATGGAAAAAAGCACAACATTTCTGATCAAAGAATTTTTTTTAGTGGAAGCTTTGGTTCAAGGGGAACTATCCTGTCGTATTTTTCTTCCACACAGTGCTCAGGGAAGATCAGTGATTTCAGGTTAGCCTAAAGTTTGAAGAGATCTCACTGCTACATGTGTCCGAATCGCTGAAACAGCACAAAATATTCCACAAAATGTTCAAAATTTATTTGAAAAAATCGTTCAGAACAAAAAATTTTATATGTAAAAATTGTGATTGCTTAAAATAAAATATGTATGTATCGGGCAAATTTGACCCACAAATTAATAGCATGTGGGTTTTTTTTAGTACAGGATAAGGGTAAAAAAGTGGTCGCCGTGACCGTGCTGGTTAGTGCGTTGGACTACTATGCATACTGCTCTGCCCGGGTTCAATCCCAGCTAAAACACATAAAAGTTTTTGCACGGTGCCACCTCTTTCGAATGTCTGACAAGCAATCAAAAAGTATCATTTGTCAAAAGAAGCTTCCCGACTCGCCTTTCGGAGTCGGCAAAAAACTGTATTTCCCTTCCATTTTCGTGGAAAAAATAACACGCACACACAAATGGTTGCGAGAAGCTAGGCTTGGTTCTGTATTATAGGACTGCTGACGCCGTTTATTTATTTTATTTATTTTTTAAGGGTTAAAAAAAAGAAATTATAAAATGGTCGCTATTTCCTGACTGAATCCTGACTGACTTAATGGAAAATTACAATCAGCTTTATCCATTTGAATAGGTGGGCACCTGTTGCTCTGCATATTGACAATTAAATTAAACTGAATGTAAATAAGTACTTACGGCATTTGTGTACATTTAACATGTTTAACCAGACAGACTTGAAATCGTAAATTAACCAAATTCCAATGTTTACCTCTGTATTTGCCAGCACAACTGCTGCTGCTGCGCCCAACTGGACACACTGAGTAAATTCCATCAGCAAACTCGTACAATCCTTTGATTAAAAAGATTATCGAGATACATTTGGTTTTTTCGCTCTTATTTGACTTTTTCACATCAACTGCTTTCAACTGTGACCGAAAAGGGACCAAAGGACATCAACGTGTATACTCATACCTCAGCACAGCTGACAGATTGCCACGACTGCATATTCATGGTGTAGGTTCTGACGAATGTACTCGTACGTACGTACGTATAGTGAATCAATTTCTGTGCATGCAAATTCAATTTCAGATTTATTAAGGATTTAATTGAATGTGAAAAGAGGCATACAGACGAATATGTATCTAGATACATTCACAAAACGGTGCGCCATGTGCACAAATCGAGCGACATTAATACCATCCCCTGCCAGTGCATAATTGTGCATCCATGAGGCAAGTTGTTCCAATTGAATCTTTCATCGATTTCGGGTTGGGTAACAAGAAAGGATTCAATTGCCGTCGCAAGGAATGCCAATGTTAAATGCATACACACATACAGAAACATATTTTTGTCCTTTTGCTGCCGACTCATTGAGATGAAAAATTCAATTTATTGCCGACAGAGATGTATGATGAACGGGTATGGATCTCGTAGGTCGTATCTCGTAGCTAGTGGCTGGAATCTGGGACCTCGATACATGCGTGCGCACTCATTCAGATGCAGTCAGTCTCTTGAAAAGTGGATGCACTTTATTATTATGTTTACGTAGTCGGATACCGTTGTATGATATTTGTGGTAAAATGGCTCGGCCACCAATCGAACGTTCGTATGAAGATGTTAATGACTTGGCATACTTGGTTAAGCACTCTTAGTGTTGCCGTTGTAAGTGGATGAAGATGATTGGATTTATGTAGTTAATGCGATTATACTAGACTTTAGATTGCTTCGAGAAGTTTCTGATTGGAAAGCCTGCCTGACGGTGTGTTGGCGAGCATCCGCGTGGACATTCTAATAGGTCTCCAGGCAATCAATATTGTTATCTGGAAAATGGGTTACTGCATAGTATCCATCAATATTTTGAAGCTAAAATATCGCCTTCCCAACACTTCGAAAAAGACAGATCGTGGAGAACAGTGTAGTTGTCTCCTGGCTTAAAATTCAAGACACGATGAGCAACGTCTACAACGCTCCTCAAACGTACAGGAGAACAATAGTATATTGAAAGAATCTAATTAATTTTAAAACCAGCTACGCTTGACTGTCGACTCTTGACTTCCCTTTGTTCCCGTCATCAGAGCTAACTTGTGAACGCAGCTTCTTACGATTAAATCATCATCCGTCAGAAATAAATGGAGAAAAGTAGGAACTTTTAAGAGTGGAGCCTTGAAACCCACCTCCCGGATGTCTCCATCCCATCATAAAATTCTAGGTAAGGCTCAGTTGATAGTTCTTTTCGATATGTCATGAGACTTGGTATATAGAAGGGCTTTAAGTCCAATAACTTTGACGAAACTCCATACCTACTTTATGACATACTTAGGTATATACATATGTATGTATAAGTAAAGACAGCGATAAAAACCAATGGATAGCTCTTTGACATACGTAGGTTTATTGTTTAAAACTTCTAGGACCCTTTTGGAACGTATTGATTTAGATAGAGCGACTTTTGTTGCTTTTCTGTAGTCTTAAGCTACTTTTTTTGTAATTGATTGGTGACTTTTTTTGTCTTTCCGCACCTGGCGTCTTAAGTTACAGCCAAATCAAAAATGGCCTTTCAAACAGATACTTTCATTTTGAGATACTGAGAATACTCTTTCTGCAGACTGTATAGCGGCGACGAAGACCAACACCACACTGTCTGGCAGGATTAACCATTCAATTTAGATAATGAAAATCCTATCCACCTGACCAAAAAGAATTGAGGATACCAATATCCAAGCTTAAGTCCAACAATGCTGCTGGATTTGACGGTTTACCCGCAGCCATTAAAAGCAGCTGACATTGACTTGGTAGTGAGCATACACCCACTCATCTCTATTATTTGGTTAAATGAAAGTATGCCAAATGAATGGAATCTCAGCATCATGTCTAGTTTTGAAATCCCTGCCAAACTCATCCGTCTGGGCAGAATGACGATCGAGAAAGCTCGCTGCTTCATCAAGTTCGGTAATGACCTCACCGAGACCTTCTTCAACATCATATTTGAAGGAATTGTTCGAAACTAACAAGCCAACATACGAGGAACGATCTTTCAAAAGTCCGTTCAACTACTTGCATACGCCGACGATATTATTAACATCATTTGTAGAACAGAGCGAGCATGCACGGTGCTTTTGCGAGTATATAAATGGAAGCAGCTAAATTCGGTTTGGCGGTTAACGAGGGCAAAGTATATGCTGTCAACAAAAAGGGACACTCAAAATTGACGAATTGGACAGAAAGTCACAATAGACAGCTACAACTTTGAGGTAGTAAAGTGCTTTTTCTACCTCGGCTCTGCTATAACTTCAAAAAAATTACATCTTGTCGGGAATCAAATGAATAATTAATTACTCTTACCAATCGCTGTTGCTTTGGACTAAGAAGGCAATGGAGTAGTAAATCCCTTTCCCAAACGCTTATCATCCCAGTCTTGCTATATGGAGCTGAAGCATGGACTTTATCGAAGGCGGATGAAGATATGCGTGGTCGCTTCGAGAGAAAAATCCATCGTAAGATATTCGGTACCGTTTGCGTTGACGGGTTTTTAGAGGAGAAGATTCAACCAAGAACTATACGGGCTAAACAATGACATTGAACTGGTCAAAAAACTGTACATTGGGCGTTTAAGATAGCTAGGACATGTAGAGCGTATGAATATCAACGTTGCGCTCTGGCTCGGAGACTAATCGATTCTAACCCGGTGGGTCAACGCAGCAGAGAACAACGGCGCCTAAGGTGGTGTGTATAAGTAGAAATGGACCTTGAACAACTTGGAGTGCGCAACTAGAGGCAGTTAGCTAAGGACTTAAAAATAGTAGCAAGAAATGTAATAAGATAATTATTACTTTTACCAAAAACCAAATATTTTACCAACGCGATGTCTGATTTCCTTAGGAAGATTGATCTTAGGCCTACATAGTTTGGGTCTTAAGCTTTTGTATAAACGGATTAAGAGAGCACGCATTTCCGATGAACTTTTTCGACAAGGTTTGAGACACACCCCTTTATAGCACGACTTTCCATTTTGCCGACTATAGCTACTTGCACCGAAACTATTTCTGAAAACTTTTAAGCGTTCTCATGGAGCTTTTGATAAATGAAAGGCTCTCTCTAGTTTGCCCAATTTCCATGGCTGATACGCTGATATGTTGCAAGGTGTTTATCTCGACAAGAGATCATGGCAGTTGAGTGAGATCTGTCAGATAAGTCTCAAATCTGAGTGCTCATATTGTAGTGTTTCATCGCAAATGGCAACATCGAATGTTGTACGTTACGTAGAAGTTGAATCTTTAACAATGGTTCGCTTGGCAACGAGGAAATTTTATCTGCAGATTGGAAGTAATGGAAATTATTATTTTTTACTTATACATTTCTATAAATGCACAGTTGTTTGTTTTATGCAGAAAGGCTTGGATATGGATAATATCAATTTGAATGCAAATTCACTCGTATATTGGATGAGGAATTTACTCTTGATTTTAGGGCATTTATCCCCCTTTGATGCGCAGGAAATAAATTAAACCGAATGGCTGGCAGCGACCGATTATTTGTTTTGTCTGAAGTATTACTCAGCATCGTTTACACATGGAATTTATGTAGCTTTTGCTTGGTTGATTGAAAAGGGTGGGCTCTTTATTTTGCACTACTGCGTATTTGGAAAGTGTTTTTGCAGTAAAATGTCGGGAAATATTTTTTGTTCAACTTGTCTATAGATGGATCCATATTGATAGCCGAAGTATACATATCTCCATAAGCTGGAACAGAGCCATTGTGATAGCTTAGATGCAGAGACATGCTTCCGGTCGGACGCGAGTAGTTTATGTCCGAAGAAAAGTTTTGGCTAATCTAGAATAATGATATGCCCAATGGCCAATGTCTATACTATGAAGGATGACCAGATAAGCGAGACGGTTTAGGGAAACGTTGGCGAGTCTAGGTGGAAATTGAAATATCTGACTGCTATCTCTCTGGTCAATGTAAGAAAGTTCGCTTAATGTCAGTGGTAGAAGAAGTCGTCCTTTCTGTACATTTCATCATCGTAAACTTCCTACATCATCTTCGTCTTCGTAATCTGTACCTTGACTTCCCAATTTGTGTTTTTATATGATTGAGTGGATTTATCTTTGATTATTCAGTAGCGCAATATTGTTGCTGAAGACTAGAGATTGACTTCAGCTCTTTGCTTGTCAAATTCACAAGCTTTAATGTGTTGTATTGCAAATGTGTCGAGCCGCTGTATAGCGCTCTAGTTTTAGTCAAGTCGCAATATGTGTTCAGGCCCTTATTTCGGTCTCGATTAGTAAAACGAATAATGTCGATTCCGATTGATATTTACTGATTTGGCAAGCCTGTATTTTCGATTGTACATAATTATACATTTGTATCGATAAATGGAGAAAAAAGTTTATTTTAACATGTAAGCTAATTTAATACCTATAAATATCCACAAACCAAAGGCTGTGAGTGCCGTGGTGTAGTGGGAAGTACGTTGGACTACTATGCAATGCTGCCCGGGTTCAATCCCAGGAAAACACCTAAGAGTTTTTTCAGGGTGCCACCTCTTTTGAATATCTGACAAGCAATTGAAGAGTATCATTTGTCATAAGGAGTTTCTCAAGGCGCCATTCGGAGTCGACAAAAATCTGTAGGTCCGAGTACCGTAAAAGGTATTTCCGATACCCACCGTGACCAGATAGGAACTACGACAGGTGGTAGTTACAGTTTCCATGCCCTCGGTTTGTCCAAGCGTCTATGTCTGGGATAAATCTGTAGGTCCATCTGCCCTTCGTAGTGGTGTCCCAACGAGCTTGCCACCTGGTAATTTAAGTCACTCTTTCTTTCTTCCTTGATGCTTTTCATGACCGTCGCGTCGCTTCTTGGCAATGACAAGGGATGCTTCGTCCGAAGTTGTTTTGAACCCACTGATTGCCCTTAGTGCGCTAAGTGAATATGTTGACGATACTTTTCGCCTTGTTTGCTTTATCGCCAGGGCCCCCACCCAAACTGGGCCAGCATATAACAGGACTGAGTTTACTTCCATGGATATTAGGTTTCTTTTAACATATCCGGGTCCTCCGATGTTTGGCAGTATTTCAGAAAGTCCTCGCTTTGACTACTTTTCACCCGAAAAGTCGATGTGAGGCTGAAGGTTTAGTCTATTGTCGAGTATTACTCCTAGGTATTTTACAGAGTCTTTCGATCTGATAGTTTGACTTTCTACCCTTATGTCCACGTATTCCACATTTTTCCGGCTCATTATTGGGGAAGCTTCCATTTTTTGATCTTCTTATTCTAGGCCGGCGGATGCAGTTTTTGATGAGGTTGATTGCTTCGTTCGTAGCTGGATCGTAAATGCTCTTTGCAACCGTAACAACGGCGATATCGTTAGCGAATCCGATTATTTTACTCCTGATGGCAGTGTTAATTGCAGTACTCCATCACTTACGATAGTCCGAAGTAGGTGGCCCAGTACTGATCGTTGTGGGACCTCCGCGGAATCCTTATAGTACTTTTCTCCTTCTTTGGTTTCATATCTCAACCTTGTTTTGGTGAAGTAGCTGGATACAATCTTTCGCAAGTAGTTTGGCGTATCTATCTTGGCTAGTGATCTTCTTATGGTGTGTATGTACATATTTATATGTATTTTCTTTCAAGTAAAAATTATGGATAGGTGGGACGCGAAACCAATTTCAGAGAAAAGTCGAACACATAGCCTGAAAGTTTGGTCACATAGGATGTCAGTAGTAACTGACGACTTCGTAAAAGTATCAGAATTACCCACTAAATAATTATAAAAATTGTAATTGCCCCCATTGTGCAACAGGAGTTGACCGACCGACCACAAACTTTCTTCACAAATTTGATCAAATTACACAAAAATAGTTGATTCTTGTTTTCAATCGAAATTGCAACTTTAATTGCATCCAATCAAGTAGTAAACAATTTCTTTTATTATTATTTTTTTTAAAAAGAAAGCAAAACAAAATTCTTTCGAAACTTTCAATTTTTCATCACACTCCAAGTTGGAAAAGTTTCTTCCTTCCTAATTGGAATGCGCGGTATAAAAAAAAACTATATAAACTGAATTTGCTTTCGAAACGGTACCTTCAACTGTTTCCCACAATACAATGAAGAAAGCCAGAGTACACTCGTACCAACCCATAAGAGCCCTTATAGTTGCCGAACACTTCTGCTGTTAGAAAATAATCTAATTAGTGGAATTTCCAATTCAGATTACCAACAATTATATAAATTCGATGATGGTTGTGCTTAAAATGGTTATCGTAACAGTTGTTTTTTTTTACCCCATTTTTATTTTTGTATTTTTTTAATTGGCTTTGTATTATGCCAGAGGAAACTTGCTCTGTGTTTCTATTGCTTTTGCGTTTTATGTAAAATTGAGTTGGGTTAAGTAAATCGATTTTGAAGTAAGTTCGCTGCGCTGTATTCGGAAAGGACATTTAAATTAGATTTTGTCCTGTGTCTGACATTTTAGCGAGAAGTTTCTTAACAATAGCTCAACACGATTTCGCGGGCGGGTAGTGGTAGTATTTTAGTAGGTTTACATAATGTATGCTATGTATCTACCAATAGAAGGCAGTTATATTTTGCCGTAAGTGAAAAGAATGAGGGGGTTCCCAAAAAGAGAGTTTTGATATTAGGCGTGCTTTTTTCTAATCCATATAGGATAAAATAAAAATGAGTAAAAAAAAACGCTCGTCAGTGGCTTGGCAGCACTATCAGTAAGCAAACTACATAATATTTGAAAAAGTGATGAAAAATAGGATTTTAAAGTTCTTAAACCGAATTAATTATTTTAGTTCTGTGCAATTTTGTTTCCAGAAAGGCAAATCGGCTGAAGATGCGCTTTTGGAGTTCTGTTCTCAGCTGTATACAAATTTGGACAAAAAATTAAATACAGCTGGCCTCTTTGTGGATATATCAAAAGCTTTTGATATGATAAATCATGATATTTTGCTGAAAAAAACTTTATAAAGCAGGTTTTAGGGGTTCTATGTTTGAATGGTTTAAGTCGTATAGTCGTTCGGGGCAAGAGTACGCATTTTGGACTTCGGGCTTACTTACTTACTTACTTACTTAGTTGGCGCTACAGCTCGAGGTGAACCTGGGCCTGCTTCTCGCAACCATTTGTGTGTGCGCGTTATATTTTTGCACGAATGGAAGGGACCTACAGTTTTTTGCCGACTCCGAACGGCGAGTTGAGAAGCTCAATCTTGACAATTGATACTCTTTGATGCTTGTCAGACATTCGAAAGAGGTGGGCACTGTGAAATTCTAGCTCTACTGGAAAATCCACCCTCTTCGGAGGTCGGCTCTACGGATTCTGGGGAGAGCCATTTATTGCAATCCAATGACCCTTTCACAAGAAGTGCAAGGGTATCTCGATCTCCTCCATCAAGATCGAATAACTCCGGGAAAAAAAGTCCGCCGGGAGCGCCGCAGCGCGAAAACCAGGACTTAGCGAAATATAAAAGCTTTGAGGAAGAAAATAAAGTACTCCGAATAAAGCTTAACGAAATGGATCTACTCTATCAAGATCTTAAGAAAGAGATAGATCTATTAAAAGAAGAGAATAAGGTTCTAAAGAACACACACTCGCAGAAAGAGCGCGAATGTGCTCCAGCACTATTAGATAGTCGGGAGTACCACACCGATGAAGAAGAGCTAGCACGCGAAACGAATCGGGTCCCTAGGAAAAGACCTACTAAAAAACGGAGAGCCGGTTCTTCGCCCGAAGTCGTGCCCTTAAATGAAGAAAAGCGTAAAGAACTGCAAGAAAATCAACGTAAAACGCAATTTCGTTTACCGCCACCAATAAACATCGTCGGGATAACGGAATATAATAAGTTGCATAGCCTCCTTAAAGGGACGATTACATCGAAATTTAAGGTCACATCTTTGAGGAATAATGCGTGGAGGATTAACGTCGACGACCACGATGACTACCGAGCAGTGTCCCAAAAACTTAATGTGGATAAGATTCAGTGGTATACTTTCGAAATCAAGTCAGAAAGGCCACATCGTGTTGTAGTCTTCACCCCTCATGCACCAAAGAAGAGGTTATGAGCGACCTTCAAGCCAAAGGCTTTAAAATTCTTGATGCCGTTAATATCATCAAGAAGGAAAAGCAACAATCTGAAATAGATACAGACATATTGGTTAGGCGTGGACTTCCACTTTTTATGCTAACATTCGATAAATCTGACAGCATCGACGATATCTACCGAATTAAAACCATATTGAATATCGTGGTCAAAATCGAGCCCATGCGTAGAAATTTAAAAATAATTCCGCAGTGCAAACGTTGCCAAGGATTTAATCATACGCAAACGTACTGCAAAAAAGAACCGCGTTGTGTGAAATGCGCCGGAAATCACCTCTCCCAAGACTGTGGAGTGAACAAACAAGCCTCCGCAATCTGTGCTAATTGTAAGGGAAAGCACCCGGCAAATTATAGAGGCTGTGAAGTAGCTAAGGAGTTGCAAAAACGGAGAGATGCACTCCATAAGCCTCAAAATAAAATAACAAGACCGCTAACTAATGCAAATAGTAAGATCGGTCAGGGGAACGTAGGCAAACAAAAACCACCGGGTTCAGAGCGGAAAAAGTTGGTGACAGGAGAAAAGCCCTCGACTTCTGGCCTTAAGAGAAATGGTAATGAAAAGCCATTAGAAAAGACATCAAGTAATAGCCCTCGGACAGCAGGAGTGCAGACCTACGCCCAGGCTGCAGCATCCGAAAAATCAAAAAACATCGAAATCCCGACGGACCCTGCTTCTCAAGTTTTCTCAATTATTCTCGCGAAACTTGAAGAGCAAAGCAAAATAAATAAAATTATTCTCGATAGGTTGGTTAAGCTCGAGAGTTATTCACGGAAAACGCGTACTTCACCTAGAATATGAATGAAAAAAGAATGTTAAAAATATGTACTTGGAATGCAAACGGACTTTTGCAAAAACTGGACGAATTGGAAATATTCATGCGAGAAAAAGATATTGACATTTGCTTGATTTCTGAAACTCACGTGAAAAAGGAATCGCATTTAAAAATAAAAGGCTATACTGATTACCACGCTTGTCACCCTTCGGGAAAAGCAAGAGGCGGATCTTCCTTGTTTATTAAAGACTGCATTGAACAATGCGAAGACCTAAAGATAAAGCTTGAAACTCTGCAAATGTGCACAATTCGAGTTAAAAATAGTCAGCGTACTATTAAAATCTCATCTATTTACTGTCCACCGCGTTCCGCGCTTGAAAAAAGTGATTTTACTAACTTATTTAAATCGCTGAAACCTAATTTCATTATTGGCGGCGATTTTAACGCGAAACATATACGTTCTGGGGCTCTAAATACATCTCGCAAAAAGGTAGAATGCTCTATGGGGCAGGTATGGAGTACAGTTGTGATTTCCATTCGACGGGCAAATCGACTTACTGGCCAGCTGATACTTTGAAAATACCTGACCTGATCGATTTCTTCGTGGTGAAAGGAATATCTAACAACCACATAAAAGTTGAAGAAAGCTTTGATCTGTCGTCTGATCATTCCCCAGTTATTTTGACATTGAGCGAAAAACTATTATTTAACCGAGAGCCAGCGAAATTAACCGGCAGAACAACTAACTGGGAAGGCTTTAGGAACGAAATCGAAGTAAATGTTGAACTGAGCGTACCGCTTACGACACCCTATGAACTTGAGGTTGAAGTCGATCGCTTCGTTGAGATAGTACAGCTCGCCTCTTGGAATAATACGCATAATCCAAGAAAAACGCCAGAGAAATACGGTCTATGATATCCTACTGAAATAAAGGAATTAATTAGGGAAAAAAGAAAAGCGCGTAAAAGATGGCAACAAAGTCGTGCTCCACAGCATAAAACCCATCTGAATCGTCTCTGCAATTTGTTAAAGAATAGCATTAAGGATTTTAAAAATCGTGCGATAGGCTCTTACCTTGAAAGTTTAACAGCGAAAAAAGATTCCAATTATTCCCTTTGGAAAGCCGTAAAAGGCACCAAAAGGCCCAAAATCCCCGCGCCGCCACTTAAAATAAATCAAAATGAATGGGCAAGGGAAGATAAAGAAAAAGCGGATATTTTTGCCGCCCATTTGGAAGAAACCTTTAAACCGAACGATGGTCAAGTGGTTCATGACAACATCAACCTCACAAGGATGGTAGTTCCACCATCTGACGATTTAACGCGCAGATCTGCGACGCTTAGAGAACTCGAACGTGAGATCGCGAAACTAAAACCTAAGAAAGCTCCTGGTTATGATTTGATTACCGGAGAAATTCTCAAAGCCTTACCTAGAAGAGCATTTATTAAGCTTCTCCATATTATAAATGCTGCACTCAGATTAAAACACGTGCCGAGCCAATGGAAAGTTGCGGAAGTCATTATGGTTTTAAAACCAGGAAAACCGTCATATGAAGTAAAATCATACAGACCAATCTCGCTTCTTCCAGTCGTATCAAAAATTTTCGAGAGGATATTACTAAGGCGTCTCCAACCGGTTATAGAAGAAAATAATCTAATCCCTGACCACCAGTTTGGGTTCAGAAGTAAGCATTCGACAATTGACCAGGTGCATAGAATTACTAACGTAATCGAAAAAGCACTAGAAGAAAAAAAGATATGCTCAGCCGTATTTCTTGACGTCTCGCAAGCCTTTGATAAGGTGTGGCACGATGGCTTGAAATGCAAATTACGACAAGTACTCCCCGTGTACCTATACGAGATTTTGGATTCATATCTCGGAAATAGACTCTTCCGTGTTAGAAATGGAAACGAATACTCAGAGCTCAAAAAAATTTCGGCCGGCGTACCGCAAGGAAGCGTTCTGGGGCCGCTTCTCTATCTGTTATATACTCGTGATATACCGAAAGAAGATGGCACTATCCTTGCTACGTTTGCCGACGACACCGCTATCCTAGCGGTAGGTAAAACAATCGAGGAAACGACTGCCAAACTGCAAAACGCATTGAATAAAGTAAATGAATGGACGAGGGACGGGCGGATCGCCCTTAACAGAACTAAATCTGTTCACGTGAATTTCACTTATAGAAAAATTAATGACTTGCCAATTTTTATAAATTTGGCCCGAATACCCTTTGCAAATGAAGCCAAATACCTGGGAATGACACTCGACGCAAGGTTGAAGTAGAATTCGCACGTGAAAATGAAACGCAAAGAACTAGATATCAAATATAGGGAATGTACTGGTTGATCGGGAAACATTCCCACCTCAGTACCGAGAACAAACTGCTTTTATACAAGCAAGTGCTAAAGCCGGTGTGGTCCTACGGTATACAACTTTGGGGTTGTACCAAGAAAACAAATGCCAATATTTTACAGACCTTTCAAAATAAAGTGCTTAGAGAAATTGTCCAAGCACCGTGGTATGCTAGAAACGACGATATCCACAGGGATCTCGGAATTCCGACAATCGAAGCTGAAACTAGAAGCTTCGCGCGAAAACATAGAAATCGACTAATCGGACATGTTAATAATACAGTCCTACTTATTTTGGATGAGAGCAATTTATTGCGCCGACTACAAAGGACAAAACCTTTCGACTTGGCGAGATAAGGATTAACCGCATCTAAATTGCGGAATATGCAGGATCTTTCATTGGAAAGTAACCTGCCAAACGTTTATATTTCGTGATAGAAAAATTGCTTGATAAGTAGTATAACTTAGTTGCAGTATCTAACAAATTTATATCGAAGGGAGGTGTTTTTGGTCAGCAAGAATCTGACACTACTATGAGCACGCGCTTGCTATTCTCATAGTGTCTATGGAAGATTTTCACCTACCCTCGGGAAAAAAAAAAAAAAAAAAAAAAACTGAAAAAACTGAAAAAACTTTTAGGTGTTTGCGGCGGGATTCGAACCCAAGACCGCTGGCTCAGTAGTCCGACGCACTAACCACTTGCGCTACGGTGCCCACTTCGGGCTTAACTTCTGAAAAACTTACAACAGATAACAAACAAAAGAGCTTATTATTTGGTAGCTCTATATTTTAGGAACAAAATTATACAAAAATATTTTTTATTTTTTTTAATGTTTCATATGTTTTGATCAAAAAACCAAAGTAAGTCAAGTTGCGCACTTTTGCCCCGAAGTCAGTGTGCCCCGTTCACTAGAGGGCTCTGGAGTCAAGTTATTAACAAAACACTGAACCAATCATAACGAAATTTGGTACAGAGATAGTCTGGTACCTGGGAAAGGACATACGCTCGCTCGCTAGGGAGCGCTGGAGTCAAGTTATCAACAACTTCCATATGAGTTGACCAAAATGACTCATATTCACAATTTATGTTGGTATAGTGCCTTAAAAGAAAACTACACAATCTGGACCCAATAGCTGTAGCTGAAATCGAGTTATTAACAAATTCTATATTTAGGGAAACCAAAAAGCAAATAAAAAACATCCGGACCTAACGGACATGTTTCTTTCATGTTGAATGGTAAGGAGTTTTATCAAATTCTTAACTGCAAGGCGGAGAAGGTAGGCAGCATAATAACCTGTGGTGTAAAGTGGAGTGGGTATGGACCTAGGCAGTGGTTGTGAATGTACATATTATATGTAAAACTAAAACACATCCCTAATTCCACTCTTTACCTAGAAAAATGTATGGTGACAGTCTGATGGACTTTTCGTTTTATTAACCACGAGAAACGATAAACAATTTTCTGAGGGAATCGACATAAAAAGTGCATGCAATGGCATGGTACGATACTATTACATGGCAATGCCAAACCCCATATCTCACGTGTAACAGTACAAAAACTCTTTCTTTTTGGGATTGGAAATTCTTTCCCACCAACGGTACTGTCCTGATATTTCAGTCAGTCTAGCCACCAGTCTTCCGATACCAAGCAATAGGTCATAAAAACATTTAAAGATATCATTGCGTTGAAAATTCAGAAATTCTTAAAAAATTAATATTTGAGGTTTGACGTCGGAAGAGCGTTGTAGATGCTCACGCCTCATATTTTGATTAAAGATAAATGTATAAAAAGTATTATTAGCTTTTAAATGCTTGCTACTAAATCCAACATTTCATGTGACACAACCAAATAACAGAAAAATGATGCTGCTGCTTATTCACACTGTTTTTGAGCGCGGGCGAAGCCGGGCGGGACAGCTAGTTGTTATATGAATCTATTTATGTTAAATATTCTCTTGGGATCATTAATAAACTAAAACACTCGAGCAAAGCACTATGATAATTGATATTTGCTAGTTTAACATAATGCTGTAAATTTCATAAAAATCATAAATATGAAAGGAATCTTCGAGCGCAAATTTTTTTTAGAAATAATAAAATGATGGACTAATCATTACATTTTCTCTTTGAATGTCATATTTGACATTTCGATAACATTTTCGATAACAATCGACAAAAAATGGTTTGGTAGCACATTTTTCCATCCAGGCTAAAGACCTAAGACCTAATACAAATTAAGCTGTGGTAACAAAAAAACGCACACGCACTCATTGTGTATGGCAAGATACGGGTGGACAATAGCAAGAGAACTCAAGTCAATAGTCAAGTCCTCTCTTAAGGACCACAGTAGAAGAGGTACGATCAGTTTGTGAATGGCATTTTGAGTTTTTTCAATCTTAAAGCCCAAGCTTGCCATATGAAGCATAAGTGCTACTTCGAACGTTCAAATGCTAAGGCTTCCCATCACGTTACTCGAAGAATTTGCAAAAACGTGTTGCCAAAGTGTGGTTTTACTTTTTCCCAAGATCAATTTTTTCAATGTTTAAAAATCATTTGTTTTGTAATTTCATCAAGCGATTTTTCAGACTACGGTTATCCCTTGGAATAAAACAAAAAATATAATTTTTTTCATCACTTATGCCCAGTTTCACAGTGAGAGTTTAAACTCTCGTTTTGGTTTAAACTTCCGTTTAAAATATTTTCGGTTTTACAGTGCTCGTTTAAACTGAAAGTAGAGATTAACTTGTCGTTTCAGTTAAACGTCAGTACTCTGCCGTTTAAACTTTCCTGTATAGATTGGCACTTCACACATTCACGCATTTAAATTCACACAGTCACATAATGAAGTTCACGCATTCACAAATTGAGCGTACGCATTTTCATTGGTGGAATCATAGAAAAAATTTAGAGAAACTGTCATCGTCGTTGACGACGTTGACGATCGTTTGACAACGATTTTGTTTTGTTGTCAGTACACACATTCACGCATTATAGTTCACACATTCATATATTGAAGTTCACGCATTCACAAATTGAGATTATGCGTTTTCATTTGTGGAACATAGAGAGAATGAAGAGAATTGTTTGACATTTCAAAACAATAGCGCCGAATTTTTGTCTAACATATCTTCCAAAACTGCGTTTAGTTAAATGGAAGATTAATTCCGACTGTGAAACCGAACGAGTTAAACGAATAGTTTAAACTCTCGTTCACGTTTAGTTGATCTACAGTTTAAACTCCCACTGTGAAACTGGACATTAATGGAACTTTTTGTACACAGTCAACATACTATACATTACGTGATGTTATGGCGCATCAAGTTATTTATTTTTGTATGAATGTCGCTCAGTTCGCCCAAAGAGACAAAAAAAGGATTAATTTCCAAATTTCTATTTCTTTTATGAAATGTCAAGATCTGATAGGTTATGACTTAAACTAACGTCACTCCATTATATTGATGTCAAATGTTGACAATTTGAAGGTACATAGTGCTACTCAAAGATCCATAAACACCACAATATCATCGCGGATTTGACATCAATTTCGTGTACCTACCTACCTAGATTTGTTTTACAATAATTATGCAAAATAACGGTTACATCAACGCAAAACGCACTCTTGTTATAATACTAATTGTTTCGGTGGTACTACGAGTATCTGGAGAAAATCACTCCCCGTCCATCATCCTTAATTCTGTAGATATGTGTATACTTACGACTGAGTAGGCACCTCGTACATGGCTTTCGGGAAGCTTCCTCGCTCAAAGACATTTAACAATGTCATGTGCTGTTTCCTTCTCGTTTTTTGATAAGGGATTATAACACGAGGAAGACAAAAGTAGGTGCTACATCGTGTGATGTCAAAATTAGGTATTTTATCACTACGCAACGGCATCATACTGCCGCAGGAAATGCTCGGATGTGTAAAGTGCCACACTGAAGGGGTTGGGTCGTACGGTGTCAGGGACTCCTCTTCCTATAATCAGCTACCATTGGACGACACGGCTGGTTCGAGTGATAAACTTTGTAATTTATCGTTCCAAATGTATGTATATTCAAGTTCTGCATGAATATGACGGATTGTAAACCTCCGAGGGACTATTTACCTTTCGTGTTGAATGCCTTTGAGTGTGTCACGTTTTGGGTTGTTTCTATTCTACGCCCGCAGAAGATAACGGAAATTGTATTTTGAAAATAAATTGAGCTAAATTATTATTACCTATGCGAAATGCGATGCTGTGGATTTGGCATTTGCCATTTATTTAAGGACATTTAAATGGTTTTCCTCTTTCCTGGGAAGCTCGTAAGCAGCGCGTCTTTGCCGTTCACTTCGAAAAGAGCACGAAACTCATTCGAATGTTTTGAAATAAAATTAACAGTTAATCTGGGCAATCAGAAATAATAAATCTTGTTGGATGCGTTAGGTGAGTCCATAGATACGAGTCCACTCCACAAAAGTGGCACTAAGACGGAAGCAAAACAATGCACAAAGAACCTAAGTCCACTTTTTTTGGACGTAATCTTAGCCACAAAGAGCAGGGCAAAATCTGGAATCATTTGAATGCATTTTCTGAGGATAACCAAGTTTGTATATCCAGTTGGAAGAGAAACTACGTTTTTTTCTGTTTGTATCTGCATGACAACAGGCGAATAACTTTTCCCTTGGGAACAATTCCACACCACTTTAATCGGATTCCTTGAATTTCACAGAAGCGGTGGTAGTGTCTGTTTTCCTTGGACGGCTGAAACTCGTCTGACGAACTCCAGCTACGATTATATTATTTTAGGAACTTCCCATAGCTGCGCCACTCCGCCACCTCGATGCTCTGAATGCTATCAGCAGATTTGTGTTGATGCTATAATGCTCGTGCTCGTGCCCCCCTGGATGCTCGTTGCTGTGTTGTGTGCATTAGTGGATATCATAATATCCTAAGTGCTGGATAAACGTTGCACACGAACGAGGCGAATGATGAATGCAACGGGTGCACTGAGTGCAGAACTTCTTAGAAGTCCTGGGATAAAGAATTTTGATTATGCGTCCTGGGGCCGAGGAAACTGTACAAGTTTAATGGAAATTGAGTTGTTGGTCAATTGAGTAGAATAGGTTACGCGCTCAATTTACCTAAAATTTACTTATCTACTCGTAGCCGTAACCAGTGCGTTCGTTAATACTTCGGTGCACTGGGTTTTAAGCCACACGCAGTTGGTTGTGGAAATTCAGTAGATTGTTGTTTTAAAATAGATACAACGGAAAGGAAGGGATTGAACGAAGTGCATGCAATTATTTTAGTGAAGAGCATTTGGGTCACAATAGCAAACTAGGATGCTGGAGTGAAAAACTGCCAAAATCACAACACGGATCCTTGAATCCGTTGAAGAGCTAGAAGTCTAAGGGTGTTTGAATTGAACGCGATTGAGAGCTGAACTTATTGAATCTTAAATTTATAGGCTAACTGGTATGATTGTCTAGCAGGCAGACGAATGCCTGTCAAGGTTCTGTAATTAACTTCATGCTTCGCGATGTCTGAAGGGAGAAAGTTGACATGGTAGAAACACATTCTGTGATTGCCTTTGCCCATATCAGGTTTACATGCTCTTGAAGCTAACTACGTTAATGGTGAGCATTAAAACAGAAAATACGAAGAAAGACTTTAGCTTATCATCTGTCATCAGGAGAATTGAAATTACTCGACTTATAGTGGAAAAGGTTTTTCAGTATTGTCTGTCCGGCGCTACTGAACTCTCCAAGTGCATACAGAAAGGAAAGAATATGGAAATGAAAGCGTGTTCGTAAAGTTTGTGGAGTATCCGGATGGATCAATGTTTTCAGCACTCAAACAGGCAATATCAGGAAGGTTAAGGTAGCACTCATAAAATGAGAGCAAAAAAGGCACTACCCCAGCAGGTGGTTAAGCTGTCTTAAATAAATATTGCACAGAAAAGTTGAGAGTTTTGGGAATGAGTGGGATGAAGCTAATAGCTGCTCAATATGACAAACACCTACATGCAGCCGTGGCTAACGACCCGGGGAAGTAGAAGAAAAAACTCTTCTACTGTTCGGAGTTATCGCTAGAAATTAAGTGTTGTTGTATTGAGATTGTATGTTGATTTAAAGATATTAAAACAATTACCTTACTTTACATAGCACAACGGTTCTGAAGAATCAGTGTCTAAATTAACAAGTTTCTCCACGACCGCGCAGTGGTAGACTTACGATAATAATATCGGTTTTCCCCTATCAACAGAAGTGGGGTGATGTTGGCGGGGTGTCAACTGTCAATAGTAACATTTGGGTAAGATGGTTGTAATGCAGAAGCAATCAGATGACCAGACCGGTTTTGATCGAAGAAGGCATGAAGTGGATACGCCCTTTTCAACAGTCCTGATGTTCAGCGAACAAGTCTAATGATCATTGGTCTGATGAATACCAGCGGAAGTGCCAAAGACGATTGGCAAACATGTCTGCAGCTGCTACTGAACATTGTATGTATACAAGAGTTGCGTAAAGGAAGGAGTATTCCCAATATAATATAGAGGATGCTCTGTTTGGCAATGATCCGCAAAGAAAAATTGGATCCGGATTCTGCGTAAGCGTACATACGAGGTGGATAGTTCAGAGAAACTCTAAAAGAAGTTGTTGAAACCAAGGCAGCAGCGGTACAGAGAGCTGGCGATTTGTCCGGAAGACGGCCCGGCTTTAGAAAGCGCCGCTCTAGGATTGGAGCAATTAAAGAAGATTATGTCTTATTTATATGTTATGTATGGTACTATAAAGGGTGTTCGGAGAAATGAAAAGAGCAGCGTACGGCTCGATCCTGGGATCTGAGACATTTGTTGCGATGGCAACACACTGCCACCGAATGAGTTGCAAAAATTATAGTGTCACTACTAGGAGGTGAATGAAGTGAACGAGCTCATCAAACATGAATTGCAAGAAATATGGAGTTCGGAAAACAGAGGCCAATGAACTGCGGGGTTGTTCAAGACCATTGAGAAATTGAAGGGAAGGCGAATTTAATGACTAGGTCACCCAGTTTCGAACCAGACTCGGCTACCTCAATAAAATTGGCAAAGCGAGGTGTTCAGTCGGCCAGTATGCAACTGAGAGGAATGAACTCATATCACTGACGATTAGTCTCATCACTCCGGAGAAAACAGCCGAGATGCCAAGGAATAATCACAGGACACCGTGCCATTGGTCATACTATGATAAGCAAATGGCTTGCTGAGTCCAACGATATCTGTAGAAACTGCGAATATGAGGAAGAAAGCAAATCGATTATCGATCCAACATCTACTCTGCTTCTGGCCCGCTCTTCAAGAAAGACACCTCCGTACTTTAGGCCATAGATTCTTGGCACACATAGCAGAGCTCGGAAATTCAAAGATATCGCAGAAACTGGTTTACGAAATAGTGAAAAGAGGATTTACTCAAAAACTATGAGGGGGGATTCAGAGTGGACGTTCGGGTCTGCGAGTGGAAATTATTGCTCGAACAATCATACACCCTTCCTAACCTTACCATACCTATACTGTAGATGACGGATGTCAACATGAAATATAGTTTTGTTGACATTTAAATTTAATTCACCACTCTCATGGTGAAACTCCCATGGCCCATCCTTTACAAACGAAGCCATGCGACATTAAGCTTTGTATTTTTTTTTAAGAATCCTTAGGCAAAGCATCTTTAGGAGATTCATTCCACAAAATTGGCTCCCTGAAATTGCGCCAAAAAGCGTTTTAGAAAAAGACCCAGAAAAGACCAGAAAAAAACTGATTTTTTCCAGCTGCATTTCCTAGTTAAGTTCTTTTGGTTTATGAGCAGTACTGAATAAGCTGGGTCGGGAGAGGGGGTCGCGCCGCTCCTCGTGCCGCCGCGCTGCCAATTTGTACTTTATAATTTGGACACCTTTATATTATATCGTACTGATCACGCGTGAACTACAGCTATTATAGGTAAAAGCATGTGAATTACAGTAATTTTGCTATAATAATGCTCTATGTTCTCTCTATTTTGCGACAAAACAACACACACAATGAGTAAACACTTGAATTTCACGAGTACCTGGTACTCACGCATTTTTTTCTAATCTATTTGGAAAAAAAAGTTGTTTCCTTTTTCAAGTTGGAAAAAAGGCCAAAAAATGTTCTGGCGTTTTTTCCAAACAATTTTTTTTGGTGTTTTTTCATATTTCATAAATGGAAAAAATGCCTAAAAAAGTTATGGAAAAAATGCCAAAATTCTTAGCATTTACGCCAAACTATTTGGGTGATTTTTCCTAGGAAAAAACGCCACAACTTTGTATGGAGATTTTCGGGCTTTTTTTCCATTTCCTTTTTTTTGGTGTGATTTTTTTTTGCGTAATTTCAGGGAGCCCACAAAATTTACTTTCCTGCAATTTTTGTCTTACCAATTTGATTACACTTTTCACCACCTGCGAAGAAGTAATAAAAAAAAAAGTTATATTTCTACTTTGAAGTCACATATTACATAGTTCTGCGTTAACTCCTGTTAACGTTCCCCAAAAGTACTTCCACTAAATAAAATAAAAGTCCACTCACACCGTTAACTTTTCGTTTAGACATTTTACAAAGAAAATAAATAAATATAATTAACACTTTTACGTCAAATCAGAAACTTGTACATATGAAGGTACCTATGTACATGTAAATGCTGAAAGAAAATTTCTATCCTCCCTTCCATCCTGATATGTTTTAAACAAAAAAAAAAATAATTCTCCATTATTTGTGGACGTGAATTCCCAACAAAAGAAGACGACGAGGAAGACTTCCAGGGAATTAAATTTACCACGTGGTTTGGCAACAACTTGCCCTTATAATTCAAACCATAGTTGGAAATAGTTTTCAGAAATTCCAAAAACCAGCATGTGGTTGCCAGATCCATTAGATTCCAGCGGAAGGAGTGGGCATCTGATCCCAAAATGAGAAAGAGAAGAACTCCTTTTTACATGGTGGAAAGTTTTTTAATTTGATTATTAGACTTTTGCAATCGGCATAAATTCATGAACACACTTTCTTCTGGTCTGGCAAGCCCCAACCCATCCTTGTTTTGGAGTCTGACACTGCTAGAATGTAAATCCCAAAGTTTGTAAATGATTCCGATATCCAAGTCCGCCATTGTGATGTTTGACAAACCTAACGAGAAGTAAGGACGACGTTCACACACAACGAGCAAGTATTGTCCTGCTTCGATGATCATTTGTTATTATGCGTTCAGGCTCATGTGCGCACACACGAGAGTTTCAGAAAAAAAAACCTACATGTTTACTGAGTGTTAGCCCAGAGGGAAATGCGAGCTGCTATCCTAGAACACACACTCAACCACGGATGGGGGTAGTAATAGTAAACTGATTCCCATGTGAGATGGGATTTTGTTGCAGGAGTTAACAAGCATACATGGTTGCACTTCTAATTTTTCAACTCCGGGTTGTCCGGTCCCTGTGTTCTCCGTTTTTGTGGTACTTTTTGGTTGGAACCTGTGTGGGTAGGTGGATGTCATCCTCATCGGTGGTGGTGGTGGGTCGGGGAATACCCTGCGCTATGCATATGTACTCGTACACGTTCACTTGAGATGCAAATGCAATCTTCGGCTTTGGTTTCACCTCCACCAGAGCAGTGGAACAAGGCATCCTCGTTGCTGCGATACCACCACCTAGTGGAGAGTATCAGGTGTAACCTTAACCCGGCGCTCTTCTGTTGTCTGTGCAAAGGGTTGAGTGGGTGGGTGGTTTGCTGGTGCATTCGTTCCTCTTCCATTCTTGAACTTTGGTCTTTCGGATGAGACCTTGTATTAGGATGCCATATCGTGTGTTTTAACTTTTAATGTTTCCAGGTCAATGGGTTTTTCAAAGTCTCATGTTGTATCTCTTAGCTGAACTTGTGCCACGAACTTGTTCCACGTATAGCAACGTAGTCGTACGTTGTACCTGTGTATACCCATTTGTTGAACAAGCGTGTGCACATGTAATGCAAAAATTTTATTTGGTATGGTACTTGGGTTGGAAAGTTACTTGTGAATACGGAAATTCATGTATACTATGCTCTGCAATGGTTTATTAATTATTTAGGGCACATGGGGTTGTTCCGGGGGGTGAGCCATAGTGCATAGTTAAAGGTAGATGGAATTTTTCTTCCTTAGTTAGGAGATATGGAAAATTTTGTTGAATATTTTAAGGACTTTGTTTAGTATATTGTTATGAATATGTTTGACTGGGGTATTTATGGGTGTGTGTGTTGGGAGGTATAAAGTGCAGCAAAAACGGCGCCATGTGCCCCTTAAAACTTCATTAAAACTACGAAGTAGCTATTTATTCTTAATAGTTTAAGTTCGTGATCACACTGTGGTGGCTCATTTCTGAGGAGTATCGCTTTATTTCATAAGTATTTAGAAAGAAGCGGTTGTTGAGGAAATCAATGAATTCCATTAAAGAAGACGAAGGACTGATGCAGCTTACTTTCATTTGCACGCAAAATGTTAATTTCTTGAAAATGGGAAAGATTCTTAATAGCTTTACATTATTGCTGTAGTATTTGAGCACTGCCGCAGATTTTGGTATCTGGCTATCTAAATTGAATGCTAAAAGTTTTCAATAGTTTTCAATTAAACGCTTATACATACACGAGTGGCAAGTAATCAATATTTTTGCGTGTGAATTTGTATGAATGAATACATGAAGAATACATATGAATACGTGTGAATGCACTGTAGTAATTCACCACACTCAGAGAAAAATACTATATTTTTAATAGGAATTCCTTTTAATTTAATGTGTTTTTACTATTAAAATTGGTCAATGGTATGTTTCCTATTATCAGTATAGTTGAAAAACCATTGAAGTTATAGTACCTTTAGACTATTAATCTAATTATTTTATAATATTGAATCAATAGTACATACGATTGAAAAGTAATAGGATCTCCTATTATTTTAATAGGTTCCCCTTTTATGTGAATATACTATTAAAACTATTATTTTTCAACATTAATTTTATAGGAGTAGTATTATTAACTCAGTATGACATTGTTATTAAATCAATTCTGAGCATACTATAGTTTTAATAAGATTTTAATATTGAAACAGTAGTTCATATAATTGCAACAAATTAAAGGATATCCCATTGGATTAATCAGGTGATACCATTACAATTATATGAACTATTAAAGCTATTAAGGCAGATGGTACTGTTAAAATGATTAATTTTTTTTGTACAAGTCGCACATAAAAAATAAAATAAAACCCTTTTTAAAATGAATAAGTGAAAACAAATTTTTCGTTTTTATAACTAACTTTTTATTCTGAACCGATTTTTTAACAGTTTTTTAAGCAAATACCAAATTACAAAATTAAGTTACAATATCTTAACTACTAATATTATTCACCAATTGTTTTCTTCTTGTCCACCGCTTCCCATTTCTCTTCTACTTCTGTCCATAGCTCAGTGCATTTACCGCTTTGTCGTGTAGTTTGCTAAAAGAATTTAGTCTACGATCCATTTTCTTTAAAAAATAATCCTAATGTAAAAATTAGAGAAATAAGATATAAAAAAAAAAGAAAAAACAAATAAAAAACGAAACAAATGAACGATAAATTTTAACAAACATTATAATAAAATTAAGCACACAAATAAATGAGGAAAAGGGTAGATATACTTACCGAAGCTTTTAGCAAATCTACAGTAAGTGGAGATCAGGGCATATGCCAGAAATGTTATTGACCGTTTCAATCTTTTTTCCTTCAGTTACCTTATCAAACTTAGAAATCCAAAGATACCATAAAACCAATAGTATTCATTCTGTAAAATACTAATTTAATAGCATATCATATGCATAACAATGGTACACATACTATAAAACTATATCTGTATGAAAAAATAATATAATGCACTTATTAAAATGTGTCCAATGGCATAAAAATAACAATAATAATAATAAAGAATAGGGCAGCTAATAAGAAAAAAAGGTCACCTTTTGCACTTATTTATGTCATAAATTTATATTAACTGGAAATTTCACACTAAATATTGATCCACGCACTTCTAGGTACACTGACAGAATGCACTACGCAATCCATTCAAAAAATGTCGACAAATACATTTTCTTCAGAGAAACCGATTTCTAGGATTAAGTTACTAGTCAAATTAATAGATTATGATAAAATCTTTTGAATAAATCATAATCATCACCGCTTTAAAAATCGGCTTTTTACAGTTTTTTTTAAACGCTTTGTGATTTCCACGCAAATAATGCGGTTCAATGTTATGATCATATTACTTTAATAGTATATTTTTTTGATAGCAAAAAGCAAACGTGTTCCAATATTGAATGAAAAGTTTTTCATTATTATTTTAAAATGACACATCTTATTAATTATCAATAATATGGTAGTATTCAAAATATTATTTCAATACCATTAAAATAATAGTAAATTCGCTATTAAATGTATAATGTATCCTATTAATTCAATGTTGGTATTTTTTTGAGCAATTAATAGTACAAAAAACTATAAAAAGTATTGAAATAATAGGAAAAACATATTATTTCGATTAGAATTTCAGATATACGGTTCGGCATTACAAGAAAATAACACAAACATTATTCAATATTTTTTTAAAAACAACTTGTAAGTTGTAACTACCTCAAAGTGTGGATTAAATCATAGCTGGAAGCGCGTTAATACGAAGTGCTTTTTAAATCCTCTGTACGACTTTTGGAGTTCCTCAAGGTAGCCACATAGTTGCGCTGATCTTCATATTGACAATCAATGATTTTGAATTCACCATAAAGAAACTCATTTATTTCCATCACCATTTACGACATGAAAATCTTCAGATGCACATCTACCCCCACTGACTCTAATCCACTCCAAGATGACCTGAATAATTTCCCAGCCTAGTACCAAAAAAACAAACTATTACTTAAGTTACGCTCAGACAATATGTTCACTGTTCATATTTGTGTTTATATTTGAGTAAAATTTTGTCACAAATGTATGGATATTGTGTGAACATCATATTTTTGTGCCCATATCTATGAACACGAAGCATAATGATCCATGCGCCAATTTGAACACGTCGTTAAGATAAGAATAAACATTTTAAATATATTACGTTCATATCTTTTGGAAACATATGTATGAACACTTTTGCGAAAATGTTGACATATGAACACAGATATGAACACGTTTTCACATTTGAAACCATTCTAAGTTTCATATGTTCATATGTCAAATGTATGCTCATTTTGCAGTAGATTTGTTGTTGTTTTCGTTTGCAATTTGATATTTCAAAATGGCGTTGGTTGAATTTGAAATTTGAAAACTACCTCGCAAACATCCACCAAATTTTACTTTTGCATTACTGGCCATCTATTTGTTTTTCGTTGCACCAAGTATGCATGCGGATGAACTCTTTGATGGGCGGATTACCCTCACTCACTATGTAGTATGTAGTTACTATGATACACGTCATTTAGGAAACCAAATACACGTGTACAGCCACATTTTAAAAACGCATGCTATGTTTTGAAATTCTGGCTACATTAAAAATTACTGTGTGTCTGTAAGCCACAACGTGGTAGTTAACGTTAGTATTTTTAGAATGGTAAAAAACAATTCAAACCAAGAACTAAAAATTAATTTAAATTAGCGCGTTTTATTAAGAACTGTTTAAAAGTAGAATACACAAGCCCAAAAGTAAAATACCGACGTTATTAATAGAAATACAACCGAAATAATTTCGAATGTGACTCAAAGTCACAACGTGGTAGGATTAGGGTTAAAGAATGGTCCCAATTAATCTCCGATTTTACAAATAAACTTGGTATATCAATGCCACGAAGACTTAAAGAAGTTATAAAGTCTGAACGCGGTCAAACAAAATATAAAGTTTTGTTTTCAAGATATTAAATTTATGAATTCCTTAAAGAAATTGATAATGTTGACTTACTTTTGACATGTAAAAAATGGGGTATGGCTAGTTTTTATTAGGAACAATTTATTGGATTTATTTTAATTGATCTATTTTTTCCGCTGTTTTATTGTTATTGAATAAAGCTTTTATTTTACATCATTGGAATCGAATTTTTGTTAATTTTTTTGTTTAAATTACATGTAACTCGAAAAATCACATGGGTGTTTACTCACTTTTGATGCCCACAGTATGTATTTTTGATTTAGTTGTAAAAAAAATTATAAAAAAAAAAAATTAAAAAAATATGAAATCAAAATAAAAAAAAAAATGGGTTGGTTCGATTATCCGCAGCTACGAAAAACTATAATCCGCAAATTAAAATCCACATATCAAAATTCACAAACCGAAATCCCCAAGCACAAAATCCACAAACACAAAATGCTCTACTCTCTAATGTTCGAGTTATCAAATAAATTATCACTGTGTAACAAAATTTAAAAAAAATGTTAGTTTATGTGCATTTTTGGATTGTTTATGCTTGGTATACTATAATGTGACCATATCACCCGCTTTTGGCGGGTTTTACCCGCTTTTTCATCTAAGTACCCGCCACCCGCCACCACAACCATTTTCCCTCTTTTTGAGAAAATTTTCGAATTTTGTACTCACCACAGAACTTTTTTTGAATATGCTTCTTCGTGCTGTCTAATTTAGCAATGTCAATGCTTCTGCATTGAAAATGTTATACTGAAGGTGGAAGATCTAAACTGCCGTAGACAACTTCAGTTCGCATCAGTGCGCGAAAATTGCAAATATCATGCGTCAAAGAAACAACCAACGTCATTCATTCGCTATCCGACGATACAATGTCTGTTCGTGTACTTTTTGCACCAAATATGTGTTTTCTGTCAAATATCGACGAGTGGGGGTAAAATTCTCTCAATGTCAGAAAAATTACGTATTTACGAGAACGGACCTGCAATTTATAAAGAGATACACACCACATCCGAAATGTCAAAAAATCCAAAAGTTAAAAAATATGTAACGCTTACGCCAGATTTTGAAGCCGCTTTTCCATTTATTAAAAAAACCGATGACAATTCGAAGTTAAAATGTGTAACGTACAATTTTAACTATTGGGAAAAGCGGTACGGAGAACGTAATTGGTGTTAATTTCTAGTTTGTATTCCAAATCCACCAATGTATTGACTGTGCTGATCTACTTTTACGAAGCCCGCCAAACGTGCTAAAACACGCCCGCTTTTTGCCAAAAAATAAATGGTCACATTAGGTATACATATGTCAGCTCATTTCACAAATGCCAAATGTTCTACTTAAGTGTTAGCTATTACTTCAGAATTTTAACGAAAAGTTGGCATTTTTGAGCATTTATGCACTTTTGTAATTAAAAAAAAAAAATATATAAAAGAAAACTTAATTCAAAATGTTACTTCATATTTGAATAACCTATCATATATCCGAACAATAAAAAATATTGGCACTTCCATAATATGCATAATTAAAAGTGCAGACATTTTCTTGTTTTCCTACTGTGAACTTTGGAATTGCCCCTTTTTATGTGCCAGACGTAGCGCCCATAATATTGGCATACAATTTGCCCTGGTACCGGCCTTCCATTGAAGCGATATCTTAGGGAAATATCTCAGCATGTTTAAGCGAGATCCTGTATCCTAATATATTAAACCTATCCAGTAAGTTTTCTACTAGTTCTACACCCGTGGACAAAAAAACCCTCGCATTCGAAATAATTCGTATTCTCTCCTTTCCGATGGGAGCTAATTTATGTATGGTGAAATAATTTATAAGCATATATTTTTTTAGTTATTGCCAATATTTTAGCTATCTGAATATCCTTTGATTACTGGTAAGCGCTCTGAATTTTTTTTGTTTGGTAATAAGCCACAATGGGTTCGTTTTTTCAAAGATTTGAAATGGTGTTAACTCTTGAAGAGAAAGCGTATATTGTTGCTTTGCGTAAGGAAAAAGTGTCAAATCGTGAATTTGCTAGTCGACTAGGGTCTAATGAATGGAGTGTGCGAAACATTTTGAAAAATGTTCAACTAGAGAGCTCCATTGCTCGGAAAGCTGGAAGCGGAAGGCCCAGAAAGACATCTCCTTGAGATCAGCGTCTGATCAAGCGAATTTGCTTAAAAAACCGGTTTGTACATACTGGGGATATTAACTGGTCACTCCAGGAGCAAAATGGGAAACAATAAATGATCGGACAGTATCGAGGTTGCTTAATGGAATGGGAGTTAATGTAAGTCGTCCTGCAGAAAAAACCACTGTTAACACCGCGAATGAAATAAATAAGGCTTGAATGGGCAAAAACTTATACAAATTGGACTCAGGCCGAAAGGGCAAGAGTGATATTTTCGAATGAGACCAAATTTAATTTATTTGGCCCAGACGGGAACGCGGTGGTTCACCGAAGAAAAGGTGAAAGGTATTCAGATTATTGCATTTTACCCACCGTTAAGCATTCCCCTTATATTATGGTATGGGGGGCAATAACCAAATTGTTATCTTTAGAGGCTAAGTAAATGCACAGAATAAGAACAAATTATAGAAAACGATGTTGTCCCTACTTTATAGCAACTTCACCGCAGTGTTGGTAGTGTGATTTTTCAGGACGATTTAGGTCTTGCATATAGAGCAAAATGCTACGCTTTTCTGCTGCGTATGATCCGTAAACTAACATTTTTATTAACTTTTTTTTACTTTTCTCTAATTTTGGGTACAAAACGACAAAGATTCTTTGGGGATTCTTTCTTTTCCATGGGCTGGTGGTAGCCGGGATCTTAACCGTAGAGAAAACTGTTGGCATTACATGGGCAAACAAATTAGAGAGGCAAGGTCAACATCTGTTATCCAACTGGGAACTATAATGAAAGACATCTGGTATAAAGATTTAACAATTTCCCATATAAAAAAAATTGTTTGATTCGATGCCAAACAGGATTGATGACGTCATTAAGAAAAAAAGTGGAATAACCAAATATTGGGTTGATTGCAAAATAAATGAATTCTTTTTTTATGTTATTTTATTATTTCAAGGTTGTATTCAATATTTACTTAGGCCTTTTTTTAAAGTTGCACCTGTACGTAATGAAAATTTTGATAAAACAGTTTGACTATGTAAAACGTAAAATTCTCTTTCATCATACAAATGCAAATACATATATTTGAATTGTGTGGTCAAATTTCGACCAATATATATGTTTGTTACTCTAAACTAACAAGTTTATCCATATTAAAGTAAAATATAAAAATTAATTTTATAGCATAAGAACAACCTTGATTTTTTCATGAAAATTGAAGAAAAAAAATGGTACGAGGGTTTTTTTTTCCACGGATGTACATAATTTTCTATTTAAATATTTCCTCCTTTTATTTCCCTGAATGCTGTCCAAGCATTACGTTCCTCTGATTTGAAGCGGGGGCATAAGTACTTTTCCTGAATCTACCAATAGGTGGAACTTCACGTTTTTTTGCATCAGTTATGGTATAAAGGCTTTTCTTAGCGGCCATCTTTTCGTACGATAGTTTTCTAAACTAAATGAAACATTTTTATTTATTTTATCAGCTAACGACTATTCACATTCACTTGCAGAGGTCGAATGATAGGCTTGCTCTGCTGGCACCTCCGTTAACACATTTCGCGATGCCGTTACCGTAAAGCTAACAGTTAGAACGAATGAATACTCAAAGTATGCTTGACATATCATAAGGAAGCAGAAACTGACCAAAAAATAACATAAACAAATTTTTGTTACACAGTGTTATGTTTGGTTGCCAAATTGTTTTCAACATATAACATTGATAGGTACATCAAAATACTTGAAAAAATGATTCCCATATTAAAATTTTTTCGAAATCGAGGTGGTATCCATTTTGTACATTAATTATCTTCATTATGTTCAACAAATTGTGTTGTTTTTAAATCAGCAATTGGTAACCCTATGGGTATTGCTCTCCGATTTGCGGCGATTTGTCATGCATACTACGGCAACCCAATGACAGCTCAAACATCCTATCTTCCCTGTACTGAAAATTATATTGGAGCAAAGTACCTATAGTTCGGATGCGATTGAGCCATCACTTGCCATTCAGCCTCACTTTCTTTGCAGAAAATTTGGAGTTCAAGAAACAGCTAAGGCTTGGTTCGACTACACCAAGCTATTAAGATGAAACCATTTACCATAGACTTAAATCTGAGCCTGATTAAAGAGCACCTGTGCCTATACCTTGTAATTATAGTGAATTGTCCCTTTTTTCCAGCAACCGTATTCTTTGGTAACTCATTGAGCTAAGAAAAACACTGCTCGTATATTTCCAAGTGGAATATCCATAACCTAAATGAACAAGAAAAGCAGAGAGAGAGAGAGAGAGAGAGAGGAAGAAATGAATCCATGTCGCTACCACAAAAGGCATTGTGAGTAATCTCATTGGTCTCAGGTTGTTGCTTTTAGAATAATTAAAAATTCAAGATGGATGTTCGCATTGTGGCATTGCAAATGGGCGACACGGGTGACGTGCGGAGCGAGATGTTAATAGAAAATGAGAAAAAGACAACACAACTGTCAGAGCTCAGAGCAAACCCTCTTGGCTGGCGGAAAACTATTTCTGTAATTATGTGGGAGCGTTAACGGTTGAATGCCTGATTGAAGTGGCGGAGAGGAGTGTGGGTGCAAAAAATACGAATACGAGTTTCTTTACATGTTACAAGAACAAGCACGTTATTTCTGTTGCATTTTTACAATCAGGAAATACTGAATGTGTTAATATTACCGTTAGAGGCAATAAAGTATAGCGCAGGGTGCAGAGGGCGCTAATTTTTTAATGAAAGAATTGTCGTTTTGTCCCAAGTACTCTATATTATACATTATACGTATGTTTATGTGTGTACCTATACAAAAATAAAAATTAACGTCCGCCCAATATGTATCGCAACAACAGTCAACTGTTATTAAGCATTGGCATTTCAATGGCGAAGCCTTTGGATGATTTCGTAGGGAAGTCAGTTGGGACCGATTCCTTTCATTGTGTATGGTATACACAGCTCTGTTGGAACCAGCGCTGTCATTTTCCAATTTTCAAGAGTATCAGAATTTGAAACTTTTGGGTATCATAAAATAATACACAGGGTTTTATTAATTAAATTAAATTAATTTTGGGTATACATACTCTAAGAAGAAAATCGTTCTACAGGAAGGGTCTTTCTCCAATGTGGAGTGGACATAATTTATCGAAAATGTTAGAAAAGACTAATACTTTTGTGTACTAATACTTACAACAGAAATTTCAATTCATCAGTTTAATTTTTGAAGCCGAGGTTACGCAACAGTTGTTTAGAAACGGTGTTTGAAATGGCATCTTTTACAAACCAAGAATACGCAGATATTATTAGGTTTATATGGGCTGTGTAACGGAAGTTCCAATAGAGCAGGTCAAAGATACCGTAGGCTTTATCCTTCCTAACCTTCCTCTTTTCCGATGCGTCAAATAATTGTCTCCCAGCGATGCAAGCAAAGCCATGTGCTTTGTCGTTTTGATTAAGTTGATTCATAGCTTCTTCCCATTTTGGTAAAGCGCTGCGAACCTAGAGTGTAAGAAGCCAGTACACCAAGGCAATAGAGCGAGCAAAATGTACTTGTGCAGTTCGGGATTAGGGATGAGCAATTTATTTATTGAAGTAGGATTGTACAAAAAAAGCACATTTTATTTTTGTTTTTGATTTAGACTAGAGTATCATTATTAAGATTTGAGTATCACAGTATCACCAGCTCTGAAACAGTATCAAAAGGATACTATAGTATCACCTTCGGTAGCGCTGGTTGGAACTTGAGACCTCTGATAGAGTTGCATGATAAAATCTACCAGCATCATTAGATTTTTGGATTAATTAAAAGAACAGGGAACTGAGTAAATATGACAAAACTCACATATTTCTAGGGAGTTATTCTATATTTGATTAGATTATGAAAACAAGATCTATTTAGTTTGCTTGTGAAGTCTGAAGGTGATGCTTAGTAATGCATCTAAGTCCAGTAATGCTTAATGTAATTGGTAGGTACTTCAAATGTCGAAAGTTATTGCTGCTCGTTCAGCAGCATTATTTTTAAAGACAAAGATAAATTTAGATTAAGGTAGATACTGCTTTATAATTTCATAAGTAACCATCCTTACTGCTTACAGTAATGTATACCTTTCAGATTCATATTGCACTTTAAAAGTTGTTAAAAGAATTTACATTCCTTCTTATTTCTTTATAGTTTTGGGCTCTAAATTCAATGTAAAGGAATCAGCTTGGTCTATAGTTATAGAATCTACTTCACTTGGATTTCCAGGATTCGATTATTTAAGAACTAATAACTAACCAAATAGCTAAGCCTTCTAATTGAATATACCCCGATGGCCAATATTATGTAAGTATGTAGTCAGAAGAGCCAAAATATGTCGCTTCGTGATTTTATATTCTATCAAAGCCGCCCTGAGTGCAAACCAACTCATCATGCTCTAAAACGTATAAATATTTCCGTAGAGCTCCTTTCAAGAATTTCTTACATCCATTTCATTAATTCGTATGCCCGAATGGGTACTTAACATTCCAATTGATTGACAGTTCCTCCCGGATATCAACAAAACTTAATGCCGTAGAAAATCAAATCGTACCAATTGTTTGTTTAACTAATAAATTACGCAAGTGACATTAGACATCACATCAAAGGATGCCGCTCCTTTACCTTGTACCTATCTGCCACCACTCACCACATCCTCATCCCGACTGAAAAACAAACGAATTCCCTCCTGTACACAGGTAATTGGTTGCCTTCGATTATCGTTCTCTCTAAAATGTCGAACAATATTCTGCCGGGAGCAAAATCGCGTACCTAAAACAAGACGTGCTTCAGCCTCCAAGGCACAAAAACCATTTCCATCCCTTCGTGTACGTATTCCCCAAATCTCCCAAACCCAACAGAAAAATAATGGAGGACAACAGAGACAAAACCGAAGAGCAAAACATTGCCTATTACGAGTATAATGCAACCATCCGCCTGCCAAGGACCATGTCATTTGCAACAACAAAGAGAAAACGCTTCAAAGTACGGTTGAAATCCTTTTGCGAATTCAATGGCTGTGCCTACGCCAGTTGAATACCTTTCTGTCAAATCGTTTTAAGGATCGTTTGGTTCCTAATCCATGTGACAGACTTTTGTTGTCGCAAGGCGAAGTAAAAAAAAAAAAAAAAAAACAATAACGACACTCTTCTACCTTCGCCAAGGGGTGGAAAAAAAACACAGCGCCCCCATTCAAAAGAGTGGGAACACAATTTCAGGTACTTGTCAACGTTGTTACGATGAATCAAGCTTTTGACTCCTCGCGATGCTGTCTGTGTGTTCGTAATCAAACGCAGCTGTATCGCCTCTTCCACCTGCCCCACCTCTATCCCAGACGTGCTGTCGAGTACAAGTGATCTCAAGCCTGTCGATTGCAATTATTGGCTATCGAGATTTTTTCGACAAAAGGAGTACAATCTGTTGGCTCGGAATCGCTATCGGCGAAACATCATAGAAGACGTAGAAAAAGTGTTTCAAAGATGTGCCAGCGCTTTAGTTAAAGTCAGATTCGAAGGAGGGATACACCTACTCGTACTTAACGGTGAGTAGTGAATATTACTCCAGTTTTCAAGGACATTATTGCTGCATACGTCGCACACATCAACGTTTCACAGAAGGACATATTCAAGTTCATTGGCGCTTGAAGTTTTCATATTTTTAAAATGAAATCCCTTTTTTCAATTGTCTGGCACTGGTATGGTAGGGCAGTCAGCTCAACGGCTTTTCACCTTCAAATGGGTGTGGAAATTTTTGTATTTTAAGTATCAAATAATGTTCCAAACGTTGAATAAAAAGACAAAGATGCTATCTTTTGGATGAAAGCACCGTGAAAGGGAGGCTTACATTCAGCTTGGGTGACTAGATTTGTTTCTCATTGTTTCTACAAAGCTGATACCGTGATTGAATTAATTCGACTATCGTCCTTCGAAATAGGACTAGGCAGAGTTTTCTTCCAACTTAGAACAATTGATGATTGTTTTAAGTGTACCGACCCTTAAAATGCCACGTGCATCTAAAAAATTAACAGAAAGCAGCTTGTATGCTGATATGTCATCATTGGCGGATTTGTTTACCTTTTTTAGAAGCACTCAAAACTCTGTCAAAGAGAACAAAGATTGCTTTCACGTTCACAATACCTAGAAGCAATGCTTTGATACTAAAATCGGGCTTTCTGATCTTCAAACAGAAAACAGGAAACTCTAAAAATGCAGGTCTCTCTCTCTCTCTGTGGCTGTAATGTATAAAAAATCAATTTTTCACAGTGAAGTAAAATGAGAGATATCTAGAACTGCATATATGATAAGAGTGTAGGAAACCATTAAGATTCCTTTATGTTGATTAAAATCAATGGTTTAAGTAAAAGCTCAATGCTGCTTTTTGGAGTACATTTCTAGGATCAACCATTCAATGCTTACTCCCACATATACAAATTTCCCTTCACGTATTCGCTTTTACATAATATGCATGATTGGGATAGGGTCACGTGTCACGTCACTTCTGGATATGCAAACAGTGAAATAACAAATAACAAAAAAATTAATTAAAAAAAAACTGTCGAACGTAATGCAGTCATGATCATTTTAATTCAATCTAAACTTTATTCTTAATGGTTTGCGATTTTATTCAGATTTTTCTGGGTGGTGTTTTTGGAGATAAGGTAGGGAGACAGTAATTTTTTAAGGTTTTTTTGAAACTATTAAGAAAAAAGTAACACAAAAAAATATTTCATACATTTTTGAATTTGTGCTTTAACGAGCTTTTATTTGACACCGATGACCTCAACATTTATATTTTTTAACTTCCCATTTTAAAAAAAAAAAAAAATTTTTACATCCGCGGATACGGATGCGGATGCAGATTTTAGGAGACTCACATCCGCGGATGCGGATTTTAGAATTTGTTAAATATATTAAATTTTAAATACATAAATAAATGAAAATTGATTGATTTTTATAAAATTTTATTTGAATATGAATATAAATGAAAATTTATTGAATTTCATTTTCTTATTGAATAAGAATAAAGTTTAGTTTAGGATTCTGTGTTTGCTATTTGCTTTTGCATTGTGTGCAGGTAGTAAAGAAACTTAAAAAAAAACATTGAATCGCATCCGCAAAAACTCCGCATGAGTTGATGCGGATGCGGATGCGGATGCAGATGTTGGAATTAATGCGAATAATCCGCGATTGCGGATGCGGATGCGAATATCTTCAACACCCCTAGTACATATATGTTACACATACAACATACACACAATAAGCTCTGATATTTGCAATATCTCCCTCTCTTTCCTTTTTGCCCCAATTTGGAGGTCGTTTTTCAACTAATACTAAATTCGCAACCAATTCGTTGGCCCAGATCTAATTCAGAGATGCCCCGAGAAGTTCGCTTATATAAAAAAAACCGAGTGTAGGAATAAAATGCTGTTCATTTCGGACGTACCCCAATTACAGAGAGTCCCAATTAGGAGGTTTTACTGTATTTTAATACGCTAATGGAAAGTCTTATTTGTTGACTCTCGTTTTTCAAAATGATTCTGATCTCTCAAATTATTTTATTAATTCACTTTATAACGGCATGTGAATTCAATTCACGTCAAGAATCTCAAGTGAATGAATTCACAAAAACACAGGATTTTCGGAATGCAGAACACGAATTTGCAGCTGTCATTTAGAGTGGAATTTAGAACACATAATTATTCACTTTTACAAAGTTTGAAGGGAACAGTCCTTTGCTCAATATATTTCACACACAAATTTTTATAAAACTTGTATGCATTTTTAAAACAAAGTCTCATGTATAACTTGCATCAAAATAATAATTATAAATTTCAAATTACGACAACAATACAAATGTTAAACGCAGGAGTGAATTATTATTAACTGGTTTAAAAAAATGTCGGTTTTAGTTACATAAGTTCTCTCATTTTGAAACTGAAATGGTAAGTAGGAATATACGGTATTCGTACATATACATCGTACTCGTTGTACAAGCAAACACGTAATGTTTACTTTTAATTAATGCGCGTACAAGTGGAAAACCTCCAAGCAGTGTTTTTTTGACCCCCCCCCCCCCCCGCCGCCCCCCTCTCATCCACCAACTCATCTGGCAAAGAACCCTTTTCATGGCCGAATACAGTTATTTCATTTCATTTTTTTTTAAGTAAGCTTTACAGAAACATACTTTATGACAATTTCGTAATGCAGAACCTTTTGTGGTTGTAAGTGATTTTGTCTTTTTATTTTACAGTAATTATTAAAGGCCTTGGTATCTCCCTTTTGTCATTTTTAGCATTTAGGTGGATAAGCGCATTTTGGTTTTTCAATTGTTTTAACCTTTTGAGGCCATTAATATTTTTGTATTTTTAGGTGTTGTAAAGTTTGTGGCTTTGTCCACATGCACTTTTCCTTTTACGTAACGCCAGAGAAAGTAATCACGGTCAAATTTATCTTCTTCTTAGAAATAAGATTGTTTGAAAAATGTTCTCTTAGAAGGTCTATTGTTGCGCGAGCATTATGGGCTGTGGCCCCATCTTGCCGGAACCGCATTGTCTGAAGTAAGTAAGTAAGTAAGTAAATTCTTTATTCTCCATTCATTAATCGATTTCAGTTTTTTTTTTACAAAGTTTTATAAAATTAAGACAATAGTTAGTAAGATTCTTATTCAATGAAAGTAAATAGAGGGAAATGTCACTTCAAAAATTACAATTACAGTGTGAACGTCACCTAATCTGGGCAAGAATCAATTCAGGATCATTTGACGATAGTGGTCATCATTAACGATCGACTCTCGTGCTCCGGGGTCAGAAAAATATGGACCGCTGATACGATTTGCAGATATTGCGAACAAAACAGTGACTCTCGTCATAGGCAAAGGCTTGGTGGAGACTTCGCGGGTCGGCAGTGCGCAGAATCGGGAATTTGGCTTATTCACAAAGTCCCTCAGGTGAAAATGTGATTCGTCTGAGATCCAAGAACTGCTTAGCCTCTACCAAATTGAAAAATGCGTCTCTATGATCTAAGCGTAAAATGTAGTCAGCAACGTTGAGTTGATGAACTAATCATATTTTGTACGGATGCATATGAAGAGACATTCGAATTGTACAGGACGTCTTTTGGTTGATGTGATTGGTTCTTCCGTTACACTCTCTTGAGCTTGAGAACGAATGTACCATTATAGTAAAAACCTATTGTAGCGTTTGCTTGCTGAACATTGTTTATTTTGTAATAATAGATAAATATTTACAATAATTCAGCAAAAACAAGTTGACAGCTGGAGCTAAAATAATTTCGTAACTAAAAGTAATTTTGGTCCAACACCCATTTTTCAGAATCATTTATCTCGAGATCCAACAGTTAAAGTGTATTATTTGACAGAACCTATGTAAGGATAGTCGATTTCTGCGCTTGTAACTGTTTGTCGCGAGTATTTTTGCTACTCCTATGATTTGCACTGAGCCTAGAGGTCATGTTTCGAACTGCTATTTTTGTCATACTCCAATAAAAGGCATAAATCCAACGGCGGAACAAACAGTTAAGTACCTTAATTTACATTCAGCAATAAGACCAGGTCCTCATAGTGACAATTTACCGAAACCAGTTTCATCTGCATCCTTTGAGATTGACGGATCACAACCCTCCACTTCACGCCAATTTTACCTTCTTGTACTCGAGCATCGGGCTGTCGCACAGACAGGTTTCTTCTTCAATTTTTTTTTTTTTTTTCAATTAAGGAGAGCTAGTGCAATGAACTTACAGCAGCTTACTTAAATAATTTCTATAAAGAACTTTCGGCCTCAGGTACCGTTTGTGAGTAATTATCTAATTTGGCGCGCGTGAAGGAAGGCTAATAACGATGATGGCCCTGAGTTTGAAGAAGTTTCTGAAGGACCTGAAGACCTGAAGGACTTGGTTCGCTATTTGAATTTGTCAAAAAATCTGCGGGCTCCACAAGTGATGATCAGGGAGAAAGATTTCATTAGAACATTTCAGTGATGGAAATACATTATTACGGTGGGTGGCCCCAAGGATGTTAGCTCACTTCTGCTGGACAATCAAGAGGGACCATCTGGAAGCTAAATATTCCAGAAAATCATAAGTTTTCATTGTGCATTTTTCATATATGTATATTTCTGAAGAATCATGATTTTTTTTCTTTAAAAGCTGTGTTTGTTAAACAAATAAAATTCATAAGTGATCAAAATATTTAGACTTTTTATTTTTACTAACGAACACCAAAAACGTTCATGTGGCACGACAAAGATTAAATTTTATTTACCAGTTTAATCTAGGTACATATTATATACATATATAAAAATAGTGTGAAAAATGTATAGTAATTCATCAATTGAGAACGGCTGGGCCGATTTGGCCAAAATTTTGGGAAAACCCTCCGGAAAAGTCGTTGGAAAAATCGAAATGTATGGAATTTTGTGTGCAATTGTTCCGGAATGGTTTTTCAAATGGAAAAATATTAAATTCTTAGTGGAAAACTCGGAAAATTCCGGAAAAACGCGAAAAATTTGAATTTTTTTTCGACGAAATTTTGCATTTTATCGCATGATTTGATGTAAAGGTAGAAAGCTCGTTGTGAAGCTTGGAAAATATCGGATAATTGCCAAATTCATTGTGATAAAAGACGTTTTGCGTGCATTTTGGGTGGAGAAGCTAACGAGATAAATAATAGATGGCGCTGTTCTGCGATCAATGCCTCAACCCGATAGACGGTGTTACACGTTGACTTAGGCTGTGCGCAATTTAACAGGTATTCTTTTCGCATTGTCATTTTCTATTGAGCTATGCCATTTTTCTTGCTGCAATTGATTCGAGTTTTGCGTATTGATTCCTGATTTCGGATAGTTGTATATCGCGGATCACATCCGCAAATGGTACAGGCATTACGATCAATTGAAATTCAATGCGATATTTTTCAATTCGATCATTTTTTCAGAAAATAAGTTTGCGTGTAAAAAGTGAGGTTATAATTGGGTTGCGGGCATTCATTGCAAAACATTCACTCTGTAAGATTTTTTCTTAAATTGTCTTTTGAATAGGATTAGTCAAAAACGACTTTGCTGTTTTTAAGGGAGAGTTATTTGCTTGGCTAATGCCTTCTATTAGACGATCAAACCTTGAACGGACGTACACGAGACGATTTAGTGGGGCTATGATATTGCTCTCCGGAGAATTTCGTCAAACGCTTCCCGTCATCCCAAAATCTACTGCTGCCGATGAACTTAATGTGTGCCTGAAATCATCGTCTTTGTGGCGGCATGTCAAGAAGTTGAAATTGACCACGAATATGAGAGTCGCATTGCAGAACGACACATCGGCTGCTGAATTCTCGAGACAACTGCTGGCGCTTGGCAATGGCCAAATTCGACTGGATTGATATCGTTCCCGGCAAATTTTTGCGAGTTCACATCGTCGATGAAGGAACTCATCTCCAAAGTGTTCTCCGGCATTGCACAAAATTATAAAAATCTCGATTGATAGATAGACAAACAGACACACAGACATTTCATTTTGATTTTTGTACATTCCTGTAATTAATTCATTTTGAGTATTTATTTTACCTTAATAAAACACTGAACTTAATTCAGCTTATAATTTGACACAACATTTATTAATTTTGAGGCGGTACGAAGTTCGTCGGTTTCATGTGTTTACATAACAAAACTGTCACAAAGATGGTTACGACAAAGATATCGCAATTGAACGAAGCTGAACGACCCAAAATCGTACTTTTGGATCCCTAAGGCTTGTCTCAGCAACAAATTTCGAGAGCAAAAGTACGCCTAAAAAACCATGAAAATAATGGATTGGCTTACGGGTCCGAATATTCAGGTCCTGGAGCAAATAATGCGACATTTTACACATTTGCAGAGAGCGTTTTTTATTTATGGGGAAGGCTGTATGTATCTGTACCAACCTACTTTAAGGAAAAAATGAATGACATTTCTGTTCGGTGGAAGCACTTAGTGGATATGGGAAATATTCCAGGTATATAGCATATTACATACATATACAGCTTGGTTGGTAGGTTCCTTTCTCTTAAAAATCTGCTTCGTCTTAAATTTTAAAAATGTTACCATTTCCTTTCCTCTTTAAAGATAACCAGTCAGTGGTTCCTAAAATATAGAAACAAAGAGTCCTTTCTCTTCGGTCAAAAATTACATAGTACTTTACTTATGCATGTTATGTAGGTATGTATTCGTGGAAATTGTTTTTGTTTCCAAAAAAAAAAACTATCACTTGAAAAATCTGTATACAAGAGCAGATACCACAATCTCATTTGTAATTTCAAAACTCGTTACCTTAACCAAGCATGATTACAATCGGTCTCAAGGATTGTCCTCAATGCAAATATGTATATTTTACTTTTCTTCAATGAAAAATAATTGAGAACGTTTTGCTTTTCTACGCAAAGTCCAACAAAAAAAACTAGAAAAAAAAAGAGGAATCAAAATGGAGAATAATACAAACCAAACAAGACGAAGCATACTCTTCTCGAGTTTTTTTTTTTTGTGTGAGAGAACATCGGATGTTGAGATTGCGGAAAGGATACATCCGCATCGGTTGATGGCACCAGGAGATGAATTATAATAAATTTCGTCCTCACTGTCATTCGTTATGATTTCAGTTTAATTTTTTATTTTTTTTGTGCTCTCTTGTTGCTTCACAATTCTGTTTTATATTATATCCGTGGATTGTACACTGTGTAATGTTTCTTCCGGCGGATGCATTCGTCATCCTGTCTACAGGATCAAAAAAGAAAGAAAAGCGAGAACGACTATCTACGAGAAATTGAAGAAAAATAATGTGCAGAATAAAAATGGAATAACGAAACGAATCTCTTCAAGGGTTAAACAGGAAAAATGCAAAATTGTTCGCATTTTCACTCGAAGGAAACATGAAACCGTAACTGTAGTGGTTTGTCGCAGTTGCCGCAGTTGTTCTCAGTTGACGAACTAATAGTGCAATTTGATTTTTCATCTGAACATGGAATAGATATTGCAATTTTCTTCTTTTTTTCTGAATAATTATTATGGTATTGTATTCTGAACGATGGCAGTCCTTGTTGTATTGTAGATATTTGATCAGTGGAGGATCCACAATGCTCGTCATTAGTCAAATAACTAAAAGCGGGACTGATTTGTAAAGTATACATATGTATGTAAATTCTTCTCAATATTCCTCAATATTCCTCTTCATGGATGTGACATTTCTAGTGATTGATTGCGAACTGTGCCATTATTTAACTAAAAGAATAATCACAGCTCACAGGGTGTCAGTATTCTGTACTTCCTGGCTGAAAGTTCGTCATGTGGTGGAGAAATTGAAGGTCGATAGCAGAAGTTATGTTATACTGTTTCTGAAATACATAGGACCAGTATCGAAGTAAAGAAATTTACCTTTTTTTACTTTCATATTGTCGACTGTCAATGAATTGCGCCTTAAAGTGAGTAAGTGAACGAACATTTGACGAAACTATAGCGGCAAAGAGTGAATTCCAGTTTTGCTAAAGTGCCTGGCCACTCGTTTAAGGGAATTAGTTGGAATGAAAACAATTTTGACAGATAAAAAAACAAACAAAACATTTTGTTTAAGTCAAAAGGTCTGTTTGCTAACCTGTTAGTTTACGTAAATTTACATCCAACTGTCAAAAATCAAGACAAGAGAGTGCCAAATGAGAGTGTTAAAAAATTTTCCCTCTTGCGAAATCGTGCTACATCTATTTCATGGAGTCATCGAGGAACATCTATCAAACAGCAATCTGATCATTTGTGAAATGTCAATCACTTCTTGTTTACAAAATAAAAGAAAATTTGTCTTTCGTGAAAATATTCAATAGTTTAAAAAGAAGAAGAGTGGATTTTCCCCCACTTTTACTTTTTGACAGATGTCCCATTTGTGTTAATAAAAGTTACCAAGCACAAGCACACCCATACCTGCATACATACATTTGCATGGTTTTTCCTCTTCACGATCTTCGGCCGAATGAAAGTTCTGTCAAAACTGAACGAAACGATCATGCCCACTTTCTTTAGGTGGCGTTGTAGTTTGGGGTGAACCAGAGCCTGCTTCTCGCAACCATTTGTATATGTTATAATTTTGCCCACACCAGAATTATTATTGAAAGTAGTGTAATCTACGCATCTCTTTGCAACTCACTTAAATTCTACCTGTTCCGCATTCAGTTGGACAGAACCTTTATTTCCAAGAGCGAGGAGCAGAATAATTATATATTCCGCCAGGACTTATGAAGTTCTCAATATACTGCAGAACAAGGAGCTACTGTTGGTGAGCTACGCATGTCAGGTTTTGAGATCCCTACCGATATGTAGGTGTTCTGGATAGTAAAGTATTTAGCTGTTAAGTGGAAAGCTGCTAGTTCAAGCACTGACCATTCCAATGAAAAGAAATACGAGCAAGCGCATTTAACAAAAATTGCTGTGGGTAAACGAATGCTGAGGCGTTCTTCGTTTACACACAAATAGTTGCGAGAAGCAGGCTTAGGTTCACCTCGAACTGTAGCGCCAACTAAGTAAGTAACAGAGCAATAAGTGGTTGCCGTTGCCGTGGTGGTTAGTGCGTTAGACTACCACGCAATGCTGCCCGGGTTCAACTCCTGGCCGGGTCTAACACCTAAAAGAGTTTTTTCACGGTACCACCTCTTTCGAATGCCTGACAAGCATCAAAGAGTATTATTTGTCACGATTAAGCTTCTCAACTCGCCGTTCGGAGTCGGCAAAAAACTGTAGGTCCCTTCCATTCGTGCAAAAATATAACACGCACACACAAATGGTTGCGAGAAGCAGGCCCCGGTTCATCTCGAGCTGTAGCGCCAACTAAGTAAGTAATAAGTAGGTAACACGATTTTGTGCGAGATTTTGTGCCAAGAACTTTTAGTAAAATGCAAATCCAAACAAAAATGGGCCAATTAGGCCACAGTGCAGTAATTTCCCAATTTCGAAGAAAATTTTAAATTCTAAAAAGATTTTTGGATTTGGATACATTGAAGGCTGAGTTTCTACAGCAGAAGACAAAATGCCAGAGGCATAGTGGTCAAAGAGCGCCAAAACAGCTTCAGGAGATTGCAGTAAAGATCTTTTTCCCAACATATGTACATCGACTTTTAAAAATGTTGGCAACCTTACCATCGACATGTACACCAGAAAGAACGTTTTCGCCGATAAAACGACTTACTGGTTTAACCTTAATGTCAACTCATGGAAGATAGAAATAAATACGAATTAATTGATGTATTTGCAGCAAAGCAGGCCAGGCGATTAAATTTAGTTTTATAAAATAATTCTTTACATTGTTATGTTGAATAAAGTTACTTTTTTAACCTATTCCTAATTTTGGTATAATTACAAGTCAATAAAATAAATTAAATTTGAAATTTAAGATTATTTTATTTTCTTCAATCGCTCCCAACTTTAAATGTAAACAGATATTTTTCAAAGATCATATCCCCCCGTCTGGCTACGGCCTTGAAGAGATCCCTACTACATCCTTATCTCTAAGACTCCATTGGAGTCGAATAAATATATTTTTTGCAAGGAGTTGGAATATTAATTCGTAGCGTTTTACCAGAGATGGCGTAGTTCATTTATTACCAACGCCAAATATTTTCGTTATTTGGTTGGAGCGTGAATAACAACTATTTGTACTTAATCGAGCTTTCTTTCGGATAAAAGCGCAGAAAGTCATGGGTTAAGCCCGGCTAACCATAAACATCAATGGCCAGGCCAAATATCCATGGATCCAAGCTCATGTTATGTATTTATCGGGATCAGAAAGGTGTGGTCAACTAGGAGCTGCTCAAACCGAATGAACCGACTACAATTAATGCGCTTGAGTCGTGCATTTAAAGAAAACGAACAGTGACTGATGGCCTGTCCGAGCAGAAGCTTACTTCTTATGAAGATTGCAATAAATGGGTAAATTCGTGGATTGCATCTAAAGATGAGGCGCTTTCCGTATTCTGCCTAAAGGTGGGAAAAGTCGTGGCTAGCGATAGACAATACTAATAGTATAATTATTTTTTATTTTCATTTTATGTAAAAAAAATGTTGATTAAAAAAAAACCCTTCGAATTTTCTTTAACCTTTCTTTAACAGTTGAAAGTTAAAGAGCGTCAATTTTATTCCCAAAACATACTATTATGATATCTACTTTTGTCTAAAATGTTATTCGAAGTTAATTACGCTGGTGTCGATTCTTAAGGGTCTTATAACAGGCTTAGTTTATAGCGTTCCTGTACACATGCACGTGGAATGACTATTGATACCTCCGCGCAATTTATATCTCATCAATATCCTTAGTATTTTCAAAAGCCCTTATCTTGTCTTATTTCCCATATGTGTCATATTTGCGACTAGATATGAAGGTGCTCACAGATCCAAGGTGACCAATTTTCTCCGTGCATAAACTATTTTCGTGAGATTCAGTTGTTCTTGGTTAAGGCACGTACGTCGACATGTGGATGACAAGTCGATTGAGGAGGGTAATCATAAGATAAATTCTTGGCTGTTTGATTACGATTCATTTATCATGAACACGTTCCTATTAAACAATGATCCATTTTGATCATTATAAGTCTGCAAATAAAAAGGAAAACCCCATTCAGCTTCATCTGAAAGTATTTATGATGAACTGCAGAAGAAGTAAAACTGCATATGATTTGTCAACTCTCCTACTACCAGTGATCGCTATCCTAGAAATCTTCCAAGATTCCTTAAATTCCAGCAAAAGCTTTATTTAAATAAAATACTTTTTGAGACGACGACCGTCAGCAATATCTTCTGCAGATAAAAGTGCCAATGGCAAGAACCACTTGAGGACATAAACATTAAATTTTCTTTAATTTCTCTGCATTCGCTCGGCACTCTTGCCTCTTGTCGGTACTGGCCATTATTTCCGTTTTTCAGTGTCACGGAGTCTTCAGAGCGTCTATTCCCTATGACCAAAGACCGCACACAGTTTGGGAGGTAACAAGAAGAAGAAAAAAACTCCATTAGAGATAATTTATTTGTAATCGCAAACGTTTTACAGTTGAATTGCAGCGCAGGCCATCGAGGAAAAAAATTCGAACACACATACACTCACACTCTGACACTTTCGCCATCATCATCTTCCGCTCAATATCAGTGGGTGAGTTCAAAAAACCAATGACTGTCGAGCGGAAAGGAGCTGAAGCAAAGAAAAGCGTCCAATCCACCTCGCATACTCAGCTTTGGGGCTCACCGTTGCAAGTTTTTATCGCATACAAGGGAAAAACAAAAAGGAAAACCTCGGGAAATCTATAGAGAACGCTGCCAAGTTTTCATTATTTTTCACTCGTTTTTCCCACATCTTCGTGGAAGGGTTCTTGTCCGTGTCCGTTTCTCCCGATTGTCTGCTTTTTGCCATTAGAACTAAACGATGGTGTTAGTCTTCTCCGGTTAGGACTTTCATATCTCGGACTGGGTGCGTCGTGTCTTCAAAATCATCGTGTTGTTGTTGTGCTCATCTTTGCGCTTCGATCTATCTTCTTTTAGGTTTTTTTTTCTCTTATTTTGTGGGTGGAAGAAGCCATCTTCCGCACGAAGGACACCCCCCCCCCACTGACAATGAAAGTTTGTTTGTTGGCACAAGCAAACTAACAAGAATCTCATCAACAAAAGAAATCATCAGTTCATTAGGTTTTTGGTGAACTCTTATCGCAGCTACGTAACGTGAGTGTGTAACCCAAAATCTTCACCCAAAAGGACCTTAAAAAAAAAATAAAGAAAACTGGCAAACCACTGTGGGCGAAAATGGAGGAAAACAAAAAAAAAAAAATATCGAATATGTATGTTGGCTAGCTCGGACGCCCTCAAATCACACCATGAAGCTGGACCGCAATTGCTTCGGACGAAAATTAATGGCCTGGAAGATTTACCCAGCTAACATTTTTTTTTTTGTTTTTATTTCTATCTTTGTGGGTTGCCCTCCGCCTGATTGTAGGTAGGGATGTCCTTGTGGCGATGTGAGTTAATTAATGGCTGACGTTGTCCAGTTTTTGGATGTCATGGCTAAAAGTTTCCAAAGAAGATGGTGAATGTGCAGAAAATGATTGATATGAGGTCGTCTCATAATTCTTTGAAAATGTCCTAGTCGCATATGTCATCGTTTTAATTTTAAAGCGCTTCTAAAATTGTTGCCTTTAAACAAAATGGTGGGAATTGGAGCATGCATAAGTTGGAGTGAAAGTTATCATACGATTCTCTTTGCCTTGTATTTGCACTTTACATTTAATTAACATATGCTAACGAATTTTGAATATTGCATTCAGATTCAATAAATATCTGCCATTCGGATTTATTCAAATTTGAGCTGTTTTTCTGGTGTTTTCTCTGGGGTTCTAATGACTTTTTTTATCTTTAGTTGCTGGGAAGTAAACTCATCATCAGGCTCATTATGAAAACATCAAAATTGACGATTTTTTGATCGGAAAAGAAAGTATCAAGCATTGTTTTACAGGTTATGTTCGATATGGTCAATATTGTTGAAACCACTTGTCCTCAAATTCCAGTTAATCCAGTTTTGGTAACATAAAGTTCGTAATCAGACACCGACCGGCTTGATAAACTCAATCATAATTATTTTTTTATAGACTTTGCAGTGGCTTCTCGGCATATCCGGCGACTTTCAATCCTTGGCATAGTGTGTCTTTGGTGTATCATTTGAGCGTTTTCGGTGCGATTATTCTGTTTATTTAGCCAGCCAGCCAGCCAGCCAGCAAAATCGCAATGTGCTTCGCTGCTCACAATGATTTTCTGCCAAAAATTTAACAATTATTTAAATAAAATGTTTCAAAAATTTCAACACGTCGTCGTTGCGACGTTAGCTGTTCCACAACAAATTGTTATCGACCACTCTCTACAACTATCAAATGCCAATTGACAAATGCCATCCAAACCGATATGGCGGCCAAACAAAATCGACCTGGAGCATAAAAAGTGTAAGTATCTCGTGCTAAATATGTACTAAGCAGACAGAACAAGGTCAAACTGTGTTGGGTGCCAGAACACTCTGGTGTGGATAGAAATGAACTTGCGGATGAATTAGTAGGAAAGAAACCGAGATGGTGCACATAGTATACAAAATTAAATTACATGCAATTATTAGTATAGCAGGCCAGAAGAATAAGGGGACAAGGCTCTTAGGCCGGTTTTGGACCACAACAGGACCAAAGTAATCCTTGGACTAAATAGGACAAAGTTAATAACTCTAACAGGAATACTTTCCGGGCACTCTCTCCTGAGGAAGCATGACGGGCCACAATAGAATTTTAAACTTTTGCAGGGAAACTAAATGTTAAGCTGGAAGTGTTTCGGGTTACGTACCATCATAAAATGGTCCCAGAGGATCGCCCACTCTGGTGCCTTGTGTTTCATTACAGCTCAGCTCAGGTAGAAGCTGTCTTTTCAAGTTGTATGTACAGGAAGTTGTCGAATTCTTTACGGATTATACTCTGGACAGATTGTGTGAAGTAGGTATTGAATTTATGGGAAAAAATTGTTTTTTTGCGTTCTTGTACCCCTTTGTGTTAAAATTAGAAATACACAAATAGTTAATCACCAGGAACCTTCGGGTGTCGGGTCTTTAATTAGTTTAAACTTCAGCTACCAGCCAACATCTCTGAACCATGCCAAGTCAATGTCTAGGTTACTTTCAAACTATGAGGGGATTCACTTTGGACCTTCGGGTCTCCGATTGAAAATAATTGCTCGAAGAATCACACACCCTTCCTAACCTAACCTAACATAAGTCCATCTTCCTGGTATCGCTATTTGACGGAAATTCAGCTGCTAATGTTAAATATGTCTACAATATGACAGTTGCCCCGCAGCTATACAAAGATATACATCTAAATCATTCTTAGCTTACAGAGTTGACTAGATCTAGAAAATACCTTCAGTTCACCCGTTCATCTAAAAATACAGGGTGGCCCAAAAACACTCACTTGAGTGAAATGTTTGAGAGCTCCCAGAGTCTGCGGCTTGTTTTGGTAGATCCGTGACTACAAAATAAACCCCAAAGAAAGAAGTCTGGACCAGTCAGATGGGCAATCTTTCCAACCAATGCAAATCGCCAAAAATATCTATTATCGCGCGAGCTGTGTGTGCGCTTGCACCGTCCTTTTGGAAATATATATTCTTCAGTTGCAATTCATGAATTTGTGGCAATTAAAACTCGGCCAATTGCTTGGCACGTCATCTGGTCGACGTTGACGGCTCATCCGATACATCTTTAGCCACAGCGGCGATATTCTCATCGGAATGAGCAGCACGAGGTCTTCCGTAGGCTCTTTTGTTAAGTATTGTTCCAGTCTCTTCAAGGCGACCGGCGAAATGAAAAGACGTAAAGACGGAGTAAAATTTGTTTCGTGTTCCTCAATATCTCTTTGGGCCAATAAACTAACATTGCGTTGAACTGTTTCCAGGTCAAAATAACATCCCGAAAGGGGTTAACCTAGATCATAAGACCTCTTCAATTTATTTTACCCGTTCGGTGTTAAGTAACAATCGGTGCTCTCTGATGAAAGCCATTACAGAACCGCGTAGATAACAGCTAGTGTTATAATAAATTTGAGCGCCATCTAGTGCAAAACTTGACATTTATTGGTATTGGGTGTTCGCACAGTCTTAGAAATTAAATCAAAACTAGTGTGCCCGCAAGAGAATAGCCAACCTCAAAAATCCAAACTTCCTCCTTTTTTAATTTTTTAATATTTATAAATTGAAAGTGCAATTCGCCAGTGCTCCAGGAAATTCTCTTTCTTTTGACACCTCATTTGCTAAGATTGGTTAAGTGTGAGAGCCGCAAATGGTACCTATACTACAGCAATAATATATGTATATATGATAATGTCTAGATTGGCCGTTCAAAGCCTTTTAGTCGATAGATACAGAAAGCTTTAAGAAAAATTCCGATGTCAGGGGAAATTAGATTTAACCCGGATCCCAGTCGGATTGCCTCAAAACTATAACTGCCCTTACCGTTAAATAACCTCTCAGCTAATTTATTTTAAAAACACTAACCGTGTTGTTATAATTCTCTTTTCTTCAGTTTCAAAACAAAACATTGTGAAATGTTCGAAACTGCATTAAAAAATGCCGCCAGTGGTTTTCAATCCCATTTCGCTGACGCACAGTTGATCATCTGAACGTTGATGGTGCTCCCAAAAATACATACTACATATACATATGTATGCACAGCATTTGTGCACGTTTTGTTTATTTTTATGTCGACCGCTGCCGCAGCTATTGGCTTCAGGCTAAAGGCTACAGTGCTGCTTGCACTCGAATTCATTGGCCATTCCTCCACTGACTTTATTTCATTTGGCGGGACTCGTTGTAGATGGACGATGGACCCACCTCACCCCGTTCGGATGTATGCTTGTATAATGGGAAAATATTTATTTTCGAGAGCAGCAAAGGGTTTATCTCGTTTGCATGCACAAAAATGTTCTTTTCAGCCAGTGCTGCCAGCGGGTTTACACAATACAAGAGGAGATTTCTTTTTTCTCGCAGTTCTTGTCTGACGGCGTGTAAGGGGGGTTGATGGCGTGAAACTAAATCCTTTTACATTTGTTTGTGGCGCTGAAGGAGCAGAGTTCATCGCTGGCTGGGTTGTACGTGTCCTTTTTTTTTAGTTTTTATTCCGCAACGCGAAAAACACTCGTACATAGAAGAAGCTAAAGCTCGCAGCTTATTTATGACTGAGTTGATTGCGATCGCTGAATTATGTGCGACGCGAATGCTGATGCTGACCCATGAAATTTGAGCGGGGAGATTATTTGTAAGTACTCGAGTGGTGGCAGTGGGATGATATGGGAGCGTTTCGGGTTTTTATCCCCAATTTCTTTGGGGGATCATTATTTTAGAGATAAGGATTTTTAGCAGTAAATTGTGAATTGGAAAGTGGAATACATCCTGAGAGTAACATCAAACCGATTGATAGATGCATTTGTGACGAGCTCTGTAATTATTGTGTATTGGGGAATAGCAAAGTCGTATTTTGTTGTAGCTAGGCAATGGGAGATTTATGGGTTGGTTTTGTAGTACATGTAATTTGGCTGACTAAAAGAGTCCATCCAATTGCAAATCAGGTGAATAGCCTCAGGATTCTGATACGGTGGTTGTTGCCATCGATTTAACGCAGCCAGATTCATTTCGGTTAATTTCTGCGAATTTCCAGGAAAACTTATAGACATCAATATCGTTTTCCTCAAAAGTTTTCGAAGTCTTCTGTCTCTCAAAAGGTGATATTGATGAAGGCAATTCGTGCCAAAAATTCTTCGGAATCCCCCCAAAAAGTCAAACCGTTCACAGCCAATTGACTTTCATTTTAGTCAAAGCTTATTCAAATAACTTATTCCCAATATTCACAATATTAATAATTTCCACGGAGGAGTAGGGTAAGGAAAATATTTCACACAATATGTACTCTGAACTTCGATAATAATCCAACTATTCAGGGGCCGTATTCGGTGTGCATGTTCTTTCATCATATTGGAGATTCAATGTTCCAGAGATAGGGTTCCCATTTGAACTCAATTTGCAGTTACGAAGGACAAAAAGCAGACCATTCAGGATGCCATACAATATTCGAGTAGACAAAGTTTCATCTCAATTCTCAACTAATGTGAAATTCAATACTATAAGTCTCTTGAAAGGATTTAAATTCGAGTGAAATTTGAATCGGAAGGAAATTGAATGCCACTGCCATGAGTGTCAGGATTCTCTCGTCATCATCGTATCGGTTGTCGTCGTTGAAGTTTACGGCAAACTGAACTATAAAAGCGGGCGTATGGGATGGATGTGTACATAGTTAGGCATAAGTACACTTGCATTTTGGTACGTTCTCGTTTGCTGTTGGCTTTCTCAGAAAACGGAAAATTCACATAATCATCGTGGCAGGATGCACTGCAGTTGTATCTGTGTAATATTAAGACAAATGGTCTCGATATTGTTAAATGATGTGCATTAGTTTATATCAAATCCAAATCTTGCAAAAGGATAAAGTCGGAGCTAGAGAAGCAGTAGTTTATTCGATGTTAACTGTTAAGGTAAAAACAAAAATAATGAATGCTTGAATCGCAAGGAATGCATTGAGTGATTCAGTGAATGCCTCAAGCTGTACAAAACGGAATTGTGTGATACCTACTTGTGTAAGGATTAATCTGATTCATGCTTTAAGACCGAAGTGTGAACAAAAAAATGTGGAAGCCATTTAGAAAGTGATTGAATTTCCTGCAGGATGACTGCAAGAAAATACTTGGAGCTAGGGTTTTAGTTTGGGTAAAAGCGGTTTCATATCTTAGTTTTCAATATACACAGTGTGTCAAATAATATCCCGGACTGACTCTAGAGAACATAAAAATAACACGATCTCTGTTTCGGTGTATTTTGTATTCTCCTCCTGATTCAATACACTTGCTGCAGCGATTCAATAGTGATTTAAATGCCTGCTCTAGGACATTTTGTGGAAGTGAATCCAGTGCCCGTGTCGAAGCTGCTGGAATGGTCAGAATATCGTCAAAAAAGCATCCTTTCAACATCACTTGCAATTTCTGGGACTAAGAGAAGTTGCACCCTACCAAATCAGGTTAATACGGCGGATGATTTAACACACACACATGATTTAGAGCCAACAATTGACGAACAATGAGTGCTGTCGTGCGACTCGGTGCATTGTCGTGCAACAGAGACCAACATTCTGGATCGCGATATTCGGGTCGAATAAGATGAATTCTAGCCATCAAACGCTTCAAATTGGTGTTAAAGCTCCCTTCCATCATTCTCAGTGAAGCATTGCGGTCTTCTGGAGCAATATCGCGTACTTTTTGGATCATTTCAGGCGTCCGAACTGAAATTGACCTTCCTTGTGTGTTTGTCATCCTCCAACCTACAGTGTCTCTCTGCCGCACAAAAAACGTTTATGCCACTCGAAAATAACTGTGTTGTAACTCAAAAAATCATCACGGTACACTTGTTGCATCAATCGGAAGGTTTCTGAGGCATTTTTACCAAGATTTGCGTGGAATTTAATGATCGCTCTTTGTTTCATGTTAAAATTGTAAAATTAAATGAAAAGGTGTTCTGGAAAAATAATGTTTATAATTGTTAAATGTCAACTAAATGTCATTTGACATGAAATGACAGATAGTAGAGAAATATTCCAGCTTTAAAACGGATGATCGAACAAATAGATGGCGCTCTTGGTTGCTGAGATATGGCTCGTGTCCAGGATAATATTTGACCCACTGTGTATACAGCCTTCGCCAAATGTAATAGGCACCATTTTCTTTCTTTGCTGCGAAGTCGCAGCTACGAGTATATTGTAGGCCTTATAGAAAAAAAACCTTGTAACACACTGAAATGTGGGCCAAACCGCAATCTGTCAAGCAAAAGTTATACCTGAGCTAAAATGGCATCCTTCCTTGTAGTGAGCTCTCATTTACCGAAGGCTTTTGAGTGCTAGACACATTTACTATTCACTACAATTCTTTCTACTACCACAGTACATGAAATAACACACTCATGCTTCACGGCTTCTTCCTTCAACGTCATTGAAAACGACGATAAGGACGACAGCAACGTCGACGAGGACGAGGATGATGACGAAACATTTCTAGTAGCTACCGCAATGGCAGTGAACTCATTCATAAGTTTAAACATGGCACAGAAAGCCCGCGCAAAAAAAGCAACAACAAAAAAAAAAGAGAAAGTATCTAAACAACCGCAATACACAAAATGGAAATTTTCATCGCATAATGTCGCAGATGTACACAATGCGAGAGTTGTTGACAGAACTTCTTGTAAACACATCCAATGTTCTTATTCATTCAATTAACTTGAGTGGTTCCAAGGTAGCAGCAGTGGCAGCAACAGCCGCAGCGCCTCCTCATCATTTTCACTAGATCTTCTTTCGAGAGCCTGTCGTTTGTAGAACAATGTTCTATCACCTAAGCGAATCACATTCTGCTCCTGTAGTGCAATAGTTGATTACAAAACGTGGAACGAGTGTGGAGGAGGGAAGATGTACACTGGCAATTTCTCAAAACTAAACCAAACCAAACTGTAAGGACTCCCCAACTCAACTATGCTGCTAATCCTTTTGCAAGGGTTTATTCCGCTTGACGGCGCACAGTCAAGGAAAACAATTTTCAATTTGTGTGCGAGTATCAACATTACATTTACATACATATGTTATTTTGTATTTACGTGTACATGTATACATCGCTTATTCTACTGATGTCCTTTACCCAATACCCGGACGTTGGATTCAAACGGATTAAAGGACTTCACAAGAAACCATTACATTGAGATGATTGTAGCTCGCATTCGAATTTGCCAATTCAACGGTCCTTCTTTGTCGTTGTATACAATTTGAAGCTCTGTACTAAAGGCGATAGAGCAGTACTCGTATTTACTGTGGTTTGGAAGAGTAAACTTTGAGATGGTCAATTTGTACGATAGACACCTGCTTTTGGGCCTTAAATTTTAAAAGGAAATCAGAAGACGACTTAGAAACAGCATGATAAGTTTTATGGAATGTACCTTTAGTACGCATGCATATTCAGGGTTGATAGTTTTAGAGACTCTTAAACTACTACCGACGGATCTGAGTATCTTTTTCTATGTACCGGGTTTTTACTGTGAACTTACAGAACAAAATTAAGCAGCGTGGTTGTCTTCCCCATTTCGGACCAGCAGCCTGTGGTCTTCCACACGGCTAACTTCGGCCAAACATTAAAAATGTTGAACGAAAAACATTTAAATAATTGTTAGGCTTATAATCAGGGTTCGTATCTAACTTACTTACTTAGGTGGCGCTACAGCCCGGGGTGGACCAAGGCCTCAACCAAAAACCTCTTCCAGTTAGCCCGGTGCTTAGCCTAACGCCTCCAGTTGCACACTTCAAGTTGGTTGAGGTCATATTCTACTTGTGCGCGCCACCTTAGGCGAGGTCGTCCTCTGCTGCGCTGACCATCCGATCAAGAGTCAAATATTCTCCGAGCCGGAGCGTTGATGTCCATACGCTCTACATGTCTCAGCCATCTTAAACGCCCAAAGTGCAGTTTTTTGACCAGGTTGATGTCGCTGTACAGCTCGTACAGTTTGTGGTTGAATCTTCTCCTCCAGAACCCGTTAATGCAAACGGGACCGAATATCTTACGCAGGATTTTTTCTCTCGAAGCGACCAAGGATTTCTTCATCGTATCGGATTCGTATCTTGGCAAAACAAAAATACATGTATTGGACAATTCTCACCTTTCCACGCGTACACCTGGGCAAGTAGAAAAAGTGTCAAAAAAATCATTTTTTCAATTTAAAAATTAAAAATAAAAATCAAATTATTTGTTATGTCGCCAGGTGTCGGGCAAAAATGGCGTGTGGTTGCACATTTTGACATTTGATTGCTTTGCACGACTATTATAGATGCTACAAGCCCACCAGCAGTAGCATTTTTTGTATCGCACTTGTTTTGGACTTGTTGAAGTTCCATGTCAACAAGTACAGGTATTTTGCACTTAAGGCGTCCGGGTGAATAATTTTTAAAACCAATGAAATCATTGTTCCAAATTTTGGCCGTCATTCTGCCAAAATGTTTATTCGTGGAACACCAATACGCTTTGCGTACAGTCTGTGAGCCCTTTGTTCAAATTTTGGTGCATCCGAAAAATAAGATAACCAGCCCGGACTCAGTGCATCTGTCATTATGGTATTATTGAATCCATTGCAACACACCGTCCATTTCGACACATCGATTTCATCTATAACCATTAAGCTGATTCACGCTTCGCGTCCGCCTAGAAGTGATCAAGAAGTCTTAAAGATAAGTTCAGGCTGAGCTAGCCTAAGAAGACCCCCTCTGCTATGCCAGCACATATCGATCCGCTTAAATCTCCAGTACTGATTTGTCATTAAGACATATTACCAGGGATCGGATTTTGTTGACCAAAAAAAAAAAAACTAAAAGAGGCAAAAAAGGCATTTAATAACAAAGCTTTTTATGCATTATTAGGCGTGTTTTTTTTTTGTAACCTATATAGACTTAGAAAAAGCTTTCAGAGTAAAAAATAAGACTCGATAGGTATCCAGGCTAAGGTTTTGTTGTATTTTACATTGGCAAACATGCTGCTGAAACATGTTTAGCCTATACAGGTTACAAAAAAAATACGCCTATTATTAATATTGTAATAGCACTGTAAAACCAAAATCATTTTGAAGTTTAACAAATTAAAAAGAAAAATTAAAAAAAAAGTTCTCTGGTTACGCAATAAGGATACCGTTGAGCCCAGCGTAGATGTGCAACGTTATATCAAAGAAACAAAAAAGATTGGTGTTCCGGAGCGACACGTATTCAACAGGTAAAATGGGGTTTCTAATTATTGTATCGGCAAAGTGATGGCTGGGGTAAGTGCATTGTTTTGTCGCCACAGTTAGACTTCAAGAATTGCATTTGAAACTTCTTGTTGCGTCAGAGGACTCACTTATGCACAAAATCGACTACTACCGAAATGAAAATAATAGCCCACCAGAAGATTTTTGCTGTCCGAGTCATCTACCTTGCGATATTACTTGCTCTTAATTATTCTGTTTTAACCCTCCCTGTCTTAACCCTCCCTCCGTCCTTGCACTTTCCTCCATCTGGGGTGTGACATACCCCAATCATAAGTATTAAAAAAAAAACAGTTTTTTGTTTATTCGTTTTTCATGTTTTCAGGACATCCAAATAGTTTTTAATATTCCATTTACATTACAAAAAAAAACATATTTATATAAAAAAAAGTTATATAAAAAATAAATGGACAAAAAAATCATAAAAAAGTAGATGTTCAAAAAAAGTCTAATTTTTTCAAAAGTTAGAAACAAAACAAAAACAAAGAAAAAATTACATATATTGTTCGAAATAATATTCAAGAGTACATGTACGAAATTGGTCGCATTTTTTGTTGCAAACTGTTGCTAGCAGTGTGCTAGAATTCATGCAACGCATAATATATGTACCAAGTTTTGCCTGTAAAAAGAATTACTAAATCCTGGAAAAAACTTATTTGTTATTAATAAACAAATCTCACACTAGCTAGATCCATTTATTTGTATTTCTTGTATTCAAATGCTGGATAAACTACTAAAATCAAAGTTACTGTACTTAAAAATCCCCATGTACAAACTGTAAAAAATAATTACGCGAACTGCAAACTGGGGTATATGATACCCCATAGAAACTTTCCAAGCAAAATTAAATACTGAAAATTAATCCAAATTGCGTGAAACCACCGCAACTACTGCAGAAAATGTTGAACTAAATTTACATAGGCATGTCATGGTCGAAAAAAAAAATGTAACGGTAATGGGACAGTTTACAATTTCTTGTGGGGTGTCTCACTCCCCAGAGGGAGGACGGAAGGTTAATACTATTTACAAACCAAACAAATAAAAAAAGAATTTACTAAAAAAAAGTCAAACATTATGTATGTACAAGTAGGTAGGTCCCAGCGTTTGGTTAACTACACGACCAATAGACCACTCGCAAGAATTTTTTTATTTTTCGCTGGAATGCTTTTTAGAATAAAATATGACGATCCTGAAAATTTCACTATAAATTTCCAACGTTCAAATTTCGCGGTCCTCAATGGGTTAGTTAAAGGATACACAAATGGATATAGTCCTCGCTCAATGTAATCCATTAAAGTTCTCTCCGATTCCAGTTCCAATTTGACAAACGATGAGATTTTAAGGATTACCGCTGAATCTTTAAAAAGGAAAAGGGGTCTTCACCTCCTGTAACGAATGTATTCGTAACTTGCCTCTTATCACATAATTTAAGAAACCTCACGAACATTTACACTTCACATCCGAATACCGCTGGTAAACCGCATGGATTTCCTTATAAATATTTTAATATCCTTGGCCAAGGAGCAAGCCTCGAAATTGAAAGCACTTAATTATGAAATACTAAATAATTATTTACACGCTCGGCTGGTTCAGCCTGATGGAAATTAATGTTCCCCGCCAAGAGTATGGCGACGATGACGGTGTGTATATGTGTGTGTGCGTATCCTTGCATACGGCGACCGAACAATCTTATTACAAAATAACATAATTTATTTAATTTTCATTTTATATGTTAAAAAGTGTAAAAAAAAAACAGAAACAAAAAAACCGAGAAAGAAAACAACCAACTTGGGACGTTGCGAAATGTAAGTTATTTGGCTCGCAGGATCATGGTATTCAACATCAGCATTAATACGAAAATATTGTATGTAACGGAGTCATGCCAAAATATTAAAAATAACAAAAAAGGATGCGAGTCTCCCTCTTTCAGTACGAGAGGGAAAAAAAAAATTAATGTACTTCTCGTGTTCGAGCATTAAATTTAATGTGCTCATTGAAAATGTACATCGTACACACACGCAAGGACATCATCGCACTCGTATTCATATAGTGCACAAAAATACTCCTCCCGGTCATCCCATGAGGGGGAACAAACGTACAAACAAGTGTATGAATGAATAAATGTCCTTTTGTGTATATTTATGTACATTTCGCGGTGATGCTCTCTGATATGAGGACGAGGATAAATGAAGAAATGTATCAATGTATACGCAGGGAACATTTGCGATCGTAATGGAATCACATATTTACCCATCAAACAGCATTATTTCATTAAGAGCGAGCGCGCAGGTGGGCGGAGCCGCGGCGTGGTAAGATGAAAAAGGATTCGGATCATTATGGTATATCCTGTGCTTTAAGGAAGAAATTGTTTTGTGTTACATTACCTGAAAGTGATCCGTGTTGTAAGTAGGTGGCCAGTAATAAATCTTAATATTGTAAAGCAAACTTTTCGGTCAACAACGACCGGCTTAACATGAATTCCGGGGGAACAATGTTTGAATCACGAGAAGTGTGTTTTTTTTAATTGTCCTTTCGGATTGTATAAGAAAAGTCTAATAAAGTATCAAATTGTTTTTGCTTGAAACAGTTTCTATACAAACGTCTTCCAACTTAAAGATTTAAGTTCGAGGTTCATGATATTCGAATTCGCCAAACACGGCAATGTAAGAAAGCGAAAAAGTAAAATATGGAGTCACTCTTAACTCTTACCCGGAGATACTCTATAAGATGGAACTGCATCCAGCTCTAGTCACAGTAAGGTGTGTGGTTTCATCAAGCTGCATTGTCGGGACATACTTTTTTGAAGAGAGCGGTTGCATTGTAACGGTCAATTGAGACCGTTATTTAAAGATGTTGAAGGAATTTTTCTTCCCAGTATTAACCCGAAAGAGAATCCCTTTCGACTCTGTGCTGTTTCAGGTAGATGGTGCAACTTAACACATAGTCAGTCCTGTTATAAAAGAATTGCAGCGAAAATTCCCAAATGATCTGATTTCCGAAAGTTCACATTCCATTGGCCGCCAAGTCTCCTGATTAGGTAGGTAGAAATCTTAGTATGTGCTACTAGAGCGCGCCACTTTTATACCACAACTCAAGTGACCTGTTTGTTCTTAAGTAGTTTTCACATAATTATATCTCTGTGTATATCTGTCCTGTAGAGTGTAGAGTTTAAGGAATGGATCAGCTCTGCAATCTTTTTCGTTAATATCTGTTTTAGGTCGTCGAAGAAGGGTTTGCCCGATATGCCCTGCCTGTCTCTGGCTATACGCTATACCCCAACATTTTTACAAAAAGTGAGTCTCATTCTTGCAGCTACAGCAGAAAATGGTATGAGGAATCTCTAGATTGGCCACATAGTTCCCTTTTGACCAGTGTTCTGTACTTATTCTCACAACCTGGTGTAGTTTGCCGATTTGTTAAACTAGCCCACGTGAGACCGGCTGAAAATTATTATAGTTAATTGGCACAGTTGTTGCCTTCTATGACTATGTTCTGTAACCTGCTCTGATGATGTGAAGGTTTCCAATGCCAAGCGAAAGGCCACTCCATAATGTTCGCTTTCTTTTAGAATATGATTCAAAATAGATTTAAATGTTGCAAATGCTATCAACCTCAGCCACCACTTTCGAATGACTGACAAACATAGATTACTAAAATGCTATCAAAAATGGTTGCAAGAAGATAAGTTTGATATTTTTTTTATAGAAGAAGCTCTAGCAAATGCCATTTTTTTGCTACTCACAAATCAAAATCCTAAATGGGGTAGTCCACTAGCAAATCTGATAATTTTCCTTGTGAAACTCAAGGCATTTCCGGTTTAAAGTCAACAGTTTGAGTAACTGAAAAAAAGTTAAATTTTGTTGTGAGCCTAGAGCCTCAAAGCCCGCCTTACTACCTTAAAAATGATGCTATTGATAATGGCTATAATGGCATAGGCATTGCAGTGGAAAATGTTTCTACTGATATCGAGACATTGACGTTGGTCTCCGAAACAACAACACCAATTCCTGAGTGCATTATCGATCTGTCCGATCTAGAAATGGTCCACCGCAACCCCACATTTGAAAAAGTAACTTCAGTGCTATGCACTCTAATTTTAAGCAAACTTGTGTAGCTAGCTGTCTTGATATTGGAAATAGGCTTGCATGAAATGGTTGAATTTACAATCGTGTACTATTTGCAACCCGTGACAGATTAAGCTGTTGCTGTTGACAGTTGTCGAGTTGAAACCATTCGGCGTTCAAAACCGAAATAATGTACATATGTGTATTGGGCCAGGCTGTAAATGGCGCGGTTAATCAAGGTTAAGATATTCACTAGAAAACGATCAGCACAATTAGGCACACAAAGTCTTTAGCATAGATGGTTACAAAAGCTCCGATTGACGATAGTTTAAAGGTCTTCCGATACTTATCGTATGGCGGATGGAAATCAGGCTAGGTTTTCAAACCAAGCAGCAATTTTCGAGAATCATTTGATGTAATTTTGGGCGGAAACGTCGAGCCTGATGTTTTTTAAAACTTAGAAAAAAATAACTTTTTCTACCACCTCTCTGTGAATGCACGGCGCTGGTGCTGGTTGGAACCAGACAACATAAGCTTGGCGAATATTTGCTTTGAGACGATTAAGATAATATTTTGTTATCTCGTCAGATTTCTCATCAATTCCACAGGATGGATTCAAACCACATCCCCATAAACAAACACGGACAACAAGTCGGTTAAGTTGTAGTAGTTGTAGGTGAGTATGGCTAGATACGCCTACCTACATTTGTCGACCTGCAGTTGATGAACTAGACCTCGACTTCAAGTTGCAGACGGATAATTTTAATTTATCCGTCAGGGTCATCTGAATTGGAACTACTGAACGTAAAGTTTTCGCATACTCTTCAACCACTTAAAGTCGGTGTGAGACTTCAATCTTCCACAGTAAACTGTTCGCCAGCAACTGCTTATGGGAGGCTGTACCATAGTAGTAGCCGTAGTCGCTGGAGGTAGATACACAGTTCAGATCCAGATGCCTCCGAAAAAATTGTTTGATCAGTTTCAGAAGATAATAACAAAACTCGACTGCGAAGACATGACACTGGCACTGGGATGGTGGTCTGGTTGAAGAAATTGATCGCACAAACAATGAACAATAAGAACCATCTGGAAAAAACTTCTGTGAATCATAAGCAATGACAAAACTTTCAATAGTGCAGAGTTCTCTAGTTATCCTGGACAGCAACCAAAGAGATATGTTAATTTAAACCTAAACTTCTGAGTTTCCTATAACTCGTTGTTGTGCTTCATGTGCTCGCGCTGTGTATAAACATTATAGGGGTATTCATAAACACTTTGGTGTGTGTAAATATGAAAAAATCTTCGATTTTTTAAGGTATCCAGTGCGCCGTATAAAATTCATAAACGTATATTTACGAGCGTAATATATCAGGAAATCGAAACATAGCTATTATACGCAAAGAGTAATTTCCTCCACACAAAGCGCTGGGGAAAAAAGGACACGCCCTTCACAATTTCATAATTAAACTCTGCCATAGCGCGAGGCAGGTGCACCGTCCCAACTGCACTTACATCAAAGATACAACCGCCGATAAAACACTGTGCTTGCAGGATATAACATAACATGGTCGTCAGTTGACAGTTGACACATTTATGACAAAGCAACGCTAGGGGATCGCTCTGTACTCGTAAATTCCCAGCCCGGAGTTATTTTCCAAATAGATACTTTTAATTAGCACACACACACACACATACACATGCATCATTCAAGGTTCTTTACTTGCATAAATCTAATCCACAAGCCAGTTGGTGGTATTGGTGATGGTGGTTCTGGTGGCGTCGAAGGTACCAGAAGGCGCATACCCGACCTGACCTTAATTTGTCGTGCGCTGACAAACAGCACGTTACGAAAAGACTGAACATGACAAAGGGAGCGCATATTGATGGTGGTTCAACTGCAGCATTTACCGCCGCACACCACCACCGCCACCGCCCACCGATGCGCTGCGATAAGGATAACAATCCGCGCGCCAACCTTGATTAAATAATGTAATTTAAGATTCTCGTCTAATTATTCACTTGGGATTTGATTCAATTAGACTGAAACAAAAGGCAATTGTGTGCTCTACGAACGACGTAATATTTAAGCGCTGAATAGAGCGCTGTTTGTAGTCTTGATGCGCGAGAAAAGTCCTGTGAATGTGGGTGTACACTCGTATATTCGGTGGAAGCACTTGAGCTGGAAATGGGTTCGTTAGCGAGTAACTGAAGCAACTGTGAAGCAGCGCGGCAGCATTGGCATATGCTATGCCAGAGATAAGGCGTACGAAAGGTGTGTCTGTGTACAAGTGTACTACGGCATGATTGAGATGATTGTAGCGAACAATGGAATGGCAGGCGGGGGCTACAAAGGATATAATGATGACGATGATGACGACGGTGTTGATTTTGGTAATTAAGACGGTGAATATTGCCATAACTATAGAATGTTAAGACGAGAGCTTCAACAATTACCGTTAAATGTTAGGGTTGTGTAACCTTCGCAGGTTCTGGAAATTAGTAGAAAGGTTTTTTAGGTTACCGAAGTGATTGTTGTTTTTGTATGTAGGTACATATTTCAGAAAAAGTGGTTCCCTGAACTTTTCAGAGTCACTCTTTGCGCCTAATTCATTCAATTCAGAGTACGTAAACATGTTTTATTTGCACCTAAGAAGATACTACTGTATTGTAGCCTCTATTTATTACGATTGAATGATGATGACATATGCAGAGTATGTGGTGACGAAGATGTACATGAGGATACAACCAATTTCCTCTGTCACTGCCCTAACCTCTGTCAACTAAGAAACAGGACGGATCCTAGGCAAATTCTTCTTCGACCATATCGAGGAGCTTTCTGATGGATCACCATCTAACCTACTTGAGTTTACTAAGGCGTCGGGTTGGATGAAAACATTGACATTGATACCATGGGTAGGACCACACTATGGGTATCACAATGGGTCCACATGGGTATTCATTGGGTATTCCTTTTACCGAACTTCGGACGATACATACATAGTTTACCATCAGATGTATTCCTGAACGAACGAACTCCATCCAAGCTCTTTTTGTCGGTCTCCCTTCGTCAACAGTAGCTTCCTCCTCCAGCTGTGTGTCCAATGGATTTTTTTAGCACGTTTTACAGTGTCAATAGTTTGTACGCTCTCCATTTGATCTTGAACTGCTGCATAGACTATTCTTGTAGATTTTTACTTTAACGAATAACCAAGACATGTTTAGAAAAATTATCAATATTTCACTATATGACTTTCCATCTTCATGAAAGCCGACAATAGAGCATCGCTAGATATCTTATCTTCCATCGCGCAAAATGCACAAAATACATTAATTAAATATTTTGACAGAGAATGTCAAAACTCTTACTTACAAGTAAAGAAAATAATTCGAACTACAAGTCACCTCAATAAATGAGGATATTAGTGCATTTCAAATTACGTGCACCTCTATTTTGGTTACTGTGCGAAAATAATGGCACTACAAGGTAAAAGTATAGCCTTCGTTCCGAGGCTAGAAGTCTTTTTGTTTTGTTTTTCCGAGGATAGTTGGAAACCCTCAAAAGACTCTGTGAGGCTCGCAATCACGTGCTAATTAGTGTGGGAGTCTTACACATCGAAATCACCTCCCTTCAATAGAATTTAGCTTTTACTTCCCAACTAGAGTTCCAGCATATTCCGGAATTTAGTTAGTGATTTTCATCGTCCTTAAGAAGGCCCAACACAATCATTCTTGAAATGACATTCTTGCTGGAATGATGTAAAAATGACAGTGTGTAGCTTGGAATGAAAGATTACGATTGGAATGATGGCGAGAATGATGAGGGCAGACATTTTTCGTGGATTTTGCTGAAATGACGGAAATTGACACATTAATGATAATTTGTGGGCAAAAAGTGTTTTCTAGAATGATATTTCATAGCAAAGACTGAAATCTAGGAATGTCATTTCCTCCTTGTAGGCTAAAAACTATTCTTTTTGAAATTACAATTCAAGACTTTCTTCTCATTTCATTCTTGGCTATACCTTCACTTACATTCCAGGAAGCACATTTTTTCATTGTTTGATGTGTCCCAAAAAACGCTGTGGGATCTGTAGCAATTAGGGTAACTTTGGGCATTATGGCGCACTTTTCTGGTTTCTCAAATAATTTCAACATAAAAAGCTTTTTTATTAAAGAACAAAAACAGTTAGAAAATATAAGAAAATCAGAACAAAAATACGTTAAATAATTATGATAATTCAATGATTTAAACAAAGAAAAAGTTAAGTTAAAAATGTTTTACAAAAAGCCATAATGCCCTATGCATAGAGCAATATGACGCATCCTCTTGGGTAATATGGCGTGATGCTGTAATCGCGGTTTGATTTGTCACAGCTATCACAAGTGTTTTTGAATGAAGTACATGAGTCGTGGGACCACCTGCGACTAATTATAATTGTGACTTGGCCTGTATTTGTCTGCCTGTTCAAAGCACATTCTGTTAAGAGGGAATCCATACCCTTGTAGTTTCCTTACACGAGCCACAATTTTCTGCTCGTTTTCTACTCGTAGGCATGTGGAAGTACCTAAACATGCTTCTTGTCGTCATCGTTCTAGATTCTTAGTATAATTTTTTTTTTTGCATGCTTTACATGCGAAATCCATAAGGGCCAGAGTACGCCATAATGCCCCTACGGCAAGTGCGCCATATAACAAAAAAGACGCATTTGCACAAAACTTAAAAAAACGGCTAGATATTCTTTTACTGTTACTAATAAATGCCACCAAAGGAAAACTAATATGATTCACTTCACTTCGCTGTGTAGACTAACCCCGTGCGTTTTATACTTAAGGAGCCTAACGCAAATGAAAAAGAGCCAAAAATATATGCAGATGACTCAAGTGGGGTATTTTTTTATTTATTATTTTTTTCACTTGTAAAAAAGATCGCAACAGCTTTACAACTTAACATGGCACTCTATCAAGGAAGGCTCAAGTTTTCCCATTGTTTTATTTTCTATAAGTAAACCGGAAATGTGGTATTTACAAGGTGCGCTATAATGCCCCCTGCGCCACAATGCCCGAAGTTACCCTAATGCATTCCTCCAAAAGTTCCTTTGGATCGGTAGGAGCCAATATTTAAAAATTTGGAAACTCGACTTTTGAAAAAGGCCGAATTGTGAAATTTGCCTTCACATTATCATTAATGCATCATTCTCGCGTAATAAATTTGTCTCGCCCAGGATTTAAAGGACAGTGTTGCTAACGTGCCCGTCTAATATATTTTTATGCTTTCGAGCGAAGATTTTCATTTCATAAATGACTGTGGGAGTCCCGATATCTCTTTGGATAACATTGATTCCAATATACCATGGTCCATGTGAAGATGCATGTGGGATTGCTCTTATCACTTTATTTTCGGAAGTTTGTAAAATATTACCTTTTTTGTTTTGTTTTAGTACAACCCCAGAGTTATAAACCATAAATTCCCACCAGCTTAAGCATTTGCCTATATTTAAGCAAGTTGTACTCAATATTCGGTTTAGAATAGTTTCCTAATAACCCTTCAAGGTCAATCATTGTCAATCATTTCCGATTTCTAGAAAAAAAGTACATATTCTTGTAGTTCTTCCACTGTCGGTGTATTGACTTTTGTTGTAAATAGTTATCTGGCAACACTTTGTCCCTAATAATAAGTTTATAAGGGTGCGGACTAGTCCTCAATTGAACCATTTCACAATATTCTTTCCGTGTAATTGAAATTTCCAGAAGATTAGCACTTACAAGTATGCAGGTTTTGAAATCCTGACCTCCTCCACCTTGCGTTAGCCAAAAGACCAATTCTAAACTTTATACATCTCCTGGTTGCCTTTTAATTTCAAAAAAAATAAAAAACCCTATACATTGATAAACATTTTAAAAGCCATCGTCATCCACCTACTCATTCCTTTTTGATTCGAATGGACCACAAACATAAAAAGTACTTGACAAAAGGAAACCGAAATACGAAATGGCAAACGAAACCCCATTTCTCCATTCAAATGAACATTCAGATTTTTTTTCGCCCCCATACTAAAGGATGATCGAAAAAAATCGTCCGTAAATACCACAGTATAAATACCCCTTCCATTTAGTTTGAATCCTTATCGTATAGATCAATAGTAAACGAAAAAGGAAAACGACACAACAACAGGGAAGAAAAAAATCAGATTGAATTTGATACCAAGTAAACGGATATCCTTTCCCATGCCACCTGCCACCTTTGGTTAACACGGATAAAAGGGCAGCAGTAAAAAAAAACCGCTCCCTTTTCCGAGCGCGGACTTAAGGTCCTCCATCCTAGTCTCCTGAAATAATAATTTTGCGCATCACATTTACGAAAATTTTCTCGAATCATTCTCCAACAAGTTTGTCCTTATTTTTCCAAAACTACTATCCATTCAAATTCATGGAAAAGTTTTCCCGTACGTGGATAGATACGAGTATTCCTAGGATGTATCTGTCTTTTCTTTTTGCTCGTCTAAAATCAAAACCGTTTCCATCTCTATCCATATTCGCCGGGGATTACATAGTACATTTGCTGTAAGGATTACTTTGTCCTGGGCATAAGTTTGGCGACGACGACGACGATCGGGGGTGGGGGCGGGACGGACGGAAGAAATGAAACTTCTAAAGAGTATGCAAATTGAATTTTCTGGTAAAAGATTTCGCATATATGTATGTACATACGAGTAAGGAAAAGATGGGATATTGAAGAACTGGTAAGGGAATGCTATACTCCACCGAGTGTTATTCTTGCGAATTCATGTGGGAATTGTTTTCGATTTTCCAGCTTTAAAAGGGGAAAATATTGAAATGTTCCACAGCCGCTAGGAATCTTTTGTGAAATTTTGCCAATATTATGTTTCTTTTTTATTTGGGTTTACTACTTGTTGGTTTTGCAAATACAAAAGAATCAATTATACGAGCAATAGACCACGTCGTCGGGACGAGAATTTGAATTTATCTTCATTAAGACATTTGAGGAGTGTATTTTTCAAATTCTAGTAAAAAAAAAACATTTACCTTACCGTAAAATGACCTAACATTGACTGGGTCCCTAACATTGACCAAAAATCATAAAATCTTTTTAACTTTCTTAGCGACCAACAATGCCCAGGTATTTAAATAATATTGCCACTTATTTAATCCCTGGACATTTATAGATGCCAGAAAAAAAATTTGTAGATGTACAAATGTCATAATTGAAAATAACCATCAGTAACGAGCGGTAAAATCATCTCCACACAACAAGAAAACATTGTGCAATCGTGAAAAAAATTATAAGGTATGTATGTAGTTCCGTATATTATAAGTGAAATATCAAAAAACCGTGCCTTATTAGTTAATTGTTATTTGAAATTAATCGGAAATAAAAAGTGTTTCATAAATTCTTAACCTTCGTCCTAACTTTGACCGTTGGGTTCCTAACTTTGACTGGCTGGTAAATGTTAGCAGCTAGTATAAATACATGAATCTACAACATTGACCGCAAAGCGTGACTACTTATGTAGGTACCTACTTATATTAAAGTTATCTATCTATATTCATATCTACTTTTCATCATAGTATAGTATAGTGCTATGTATTGCTTTCATAATTTGAAAATAACGTAAATTGTATCCGGTCGATGTAAGGGCTACCGAAGACTAACATTGACGATTACATTTTTTACCATAACTTCTTACCCAAATATGATTATTTTTAAAAATGAAGATGATATTAAAGAACTAAGCAGTCCCTTATATATGCTTTTTACAGATAACCATTACAACAAAAAATTATCTTTTTATAACGTCTCAAAGCTGAAAAGTGCTCAAAGTTAGGTAATTCTACGGTACAACGTTGATTATCTTTACAGTGAAACTTGCCGAAAGTTGTTGGTGGTTCAAGTTCAACAAAACGCAGCCTTCGCAGAGCAGAAATCGAGTGCAGCAGGATCAGTCTATATTTTGGCTATAAGGTGGTGCTTAATAACTGTGGTAAATTTTTGGATAATCTATGTAGATACATAGTGATATTATAGTATCAATAGTTCCGGGTTTACAGATAGTTCGACCTTTGATTTTTACAAAATAATAGTATGACTGTGGTTGTTCTCTGCGCTGAAGGTGGGTATCCACAGCCTGCAAAAGTGAACAAACTCATCTATGTGCACGAAAAACTGCCTATGGATGCCTGTCTAAAAGCTAACTGTAAGCACGTCTTATCTTTATATACGCATCAAAACTCTCAGAATGGCAAGCCCAAATTATTCAACTCCAACTGAAACATGTTCAACATCAAACGAAACATGTACAGAAAATAGACTAACACTAACAGAAATATCTCCGGAAAAAGCATTACCAAAAGATTCAGAAGCTATGGTAACTGATTAATCTATTCTATTACATAATTCAATGCCAAGGCTCTTTGATAAGAAGCTTATCAATTAACCAATGAAGAAAGACATGGTTGAAGTTAAATTGCACATAAATCACAGAAATAAGCTTAACTCACAACTGAAAGCGAAGCGCTAAAAGGAAGAGTTTAAACACTGAAAGAGGGAATAGTAAGGGGTAGTCTTCAATTGATGCAGCTGGAAGATTAAATCTTATAAAAAAAACTTAATATTCAAAGGCATTGAAGTACATGAATCTACATACACATACATATGAAAGTGAGGCAGTTGAAGAGATATGAAAATTATAGCTTTAAATAACAACTTCGATCGAAAAAAATCCACAAAGAACATATTGGCAAATGACAGAGATGGAGATGAGGTCACAACTGATAAGATAGATCTTAGTAGCGATCAGTGAAACACTGAGAACCACACCGTCCGCAGCACTAGGTATTCTTCTTTATCTCCCACCACTTGATATAACCGGCATGCAAATGGCAGCTAGCGCAGTCATAAGCCATCTCACAGCGGTCAAGTAACTACACCGCTAACTCTACAATATAAGGCGGCTTTGAGATCCCTTGAATCATTCTCATCTACGTCAGAGACCACCTTCAACTTTCGTTCATCTCTCATAGAGATGGCTAAATAGTTAAATATACTGGGTGCTGGGGCACAGAGACATTCCAGGGAATTGTAAAGCGGACGAACTCGCTAAACTAGAAATACTTAATCTATAGGAAAAGAAGAATATATGTACATACATAACATAGGTAGACCCCTTGCTACTTACTAGCCATCAATCAAACTTGACATACATAGTCAATAAAACTATGTTAGATGGGAACTGCCTTACCACCAGACAGATCTGCCCTAGACTGGATCAAAACCGCTCTAACTACCTTCTATCTTTAAAAATACTACATATAAGCACGATCATTGGTGGTCATTACAAAACGCTGCCTTATAGGCAATGCAACTAGGCAACTGAAGTGACGAGAAAGAGGAAGAAAGTCCAATACATCGCTTCCGTTCATGCCCATCTCTTTCCCGTAGTAGAAAACTACACCTACCTAGGGGTATACTTCTTCAACAATCTCAGTGTCCAAGCACAAAAAGATGTTGGAAGCCTATTTCAGTTTATACAAAGCTCCAAATGGTTTTCACATCTCCAAAATTCTTGGTATCACAATGGGCCTCTACAGGCCAAAGCTGGTACGCAAATTACCGGCAGCCACTGCTTCCTAATCTAACCTAACAGCGATTGCCACCAACATACAAAGAAGTGTATGAAGGACATCCTAGCTGTCAATCTCCTAATCATCTAGTACATAAGAAAAATTATTCTGACTTTCTTAAATGTCTGCTGGTTTTTACCCCTCGAAGAAATCATCATCCACATCCTACATCCCATCACAAGAAGAGGAGGAAATTGGAGCAAAAGATGATATAAGCGATTGCAGTTTGGCTGTAACTGAGAAGCTTTTTGAGTCCAATTGCTGGAATTTTGAAGTCCAAATTCGGTGTGGGCTTTGGTTTAACAAAAATGAATTTTCTTAAGATTTCCCATTTTACTCGAAAGCCATTGAAAACTTTTAAATTACTTAAATATTTTCTACCTTTCTTAAGCGGTCCCTAGACTATCAATATAATTGTGCAATATTTGATATTGCTTCGTCAACTAAATTATTGTTCAAAAATATTGAATATTGAGCCATCTAGGGCACGCAACAAATAATATTGTGCAATTTCTTGAAACTTATTATTAAATTATTGAAACTTGGATTTTTTTGCTTCTACTACAAAAGTGAAAGTGTATTTCAGGTATAAAATTTGATTTTTTGACCATTTATACATAAAAGTAACCATATTTGACTATTGCAACTGTGAAAATATTGTATACTTTTATTTGTAGATGTCTAATCTACGCAGATTCAATCGCGATCGAAAAATTGTCCATAAAATATATATTTGTTTATATTATGTGATCTATAAAAGAATCACGCCTAATTTTATGTGAATAAACTTGCCACATCTGATCTTCATTTACCATTGGCTAACATTTTTTTATTCGTGTGGTAAGATGTTACCCCAGGCTTTAAAACTTGTAAATGGACCTTGTCCCTGTACTAGGGTTAAAATATCTGTTCCCTTATGTAACTCGTAACTTAGTACATAGGTATTAACAGAAAATCTGATTACAACGATATTAGGGGAAACAAATGAATCACCTTTGTAAGCACCCACCACATAGCAATACGCTCCAAAATTCCGTTCTTATAGTTTAACAAAAAAAAAAGTCCTTTCTCATCCGGCGGCGGTATGCTAATAATCAGAATAGGTACCACTCCCAGCAAAATTTCATATGCAAATTGATACCATTATCCTCTAGCCATAGTGTGTGCAATCATAGCTCCATCACCATTTAGTTTTATTTTTATATCCTACATCTACTGAACCACAGCAAACAATAGAACTTTAAGTGTTTCATTGGTTTAATAGAATCACACACCCACCCACACTAAACTCAATCGAACACAATCGCTCCCAGTGACCACGCTTCTAGTCGATACGAAGGGAATTAACTTTTACTACATTCACTCATATTGATATGAGTCGCTCTGAATAATAATTAATCAGATTTCTATACAGCATCAGCTTCATCACATATACGAATCGTTTTATTGTTTCGGATCTAAATTCGAGTCCTGATTCTGAATGCTGCCAAATCACTATCGATTATTGTTTTTAGCTCATCTACAGTCTCGGTTAAAGTTACCCATTGTCAATGCTTTGTTTGTTACTGGCTTTGTCTAGGCAAATCCATAAATCATTTGAGCTCTAGAAAGTCTGTACGTTTTAAATTACTATTTGCTTAGGTCTAGGATAAACGTATCCTTTGGAATTTATGTCCTTTGGAGTGCTGTAAATATTAAATAAACACGCAAGAGGCGATTCCGATTGAATTCCTCAAGCGCGATATAAATTTAATAAAATAAGCGATATTTTATATTTAAGTAAATTCGATATTTTTTGAAGAAAGTTGCTCGCCACTCTCAGACTCGGTGTGGAAGTCATTCATCAAAATTAACGTGTCCCGAGATAAATTTAGTGAAAAAGTGGCCGACTTTACTTTCTGACAGCAGCAGAGCGTACGAATATTTTCTATCTTTGGCGTTAATCTTTTGATCCCATAAAATATATTGTGGATAGCAATAAACGGTTTATACGTTCCCAGACTACTGCTGCCTGCCTGATGATACTCACCATATTGGATTTATTTTATCGGGATGTTTTATTTTTATTTTCTGTTTCCCTCTCGTACTGCGTATAGATCCCGTTGCCGATAATAGTTGGTTCAATAATAATGCTCTCCGAAGGGGATGGTCTTCTTCCGAATGATTATCCTTGTTCTAGTCGATGGTATCATTAAGGAGCAAAGCAAAGTCGTTAAGTACTCTTAATCGATTGTGTCATTGTGTTAAGCTATTAATTGTGATATAATTGTGTGTACATACGAGTATCGGTTGGATGCCGATAGCCAAGGAGAATTTTATTTTCATCGAAGGAGAAGGGAGATACATGTTCCTGGGAACTGGACTATCAAGGGTATTAGGAATTCATATTCAAACATCATTTGAGTGGTGCTGAGTGGTATTAATTAGCATGCATTCCGGTTAGTAATTTGAACTTAGTTTGTACCTATTTGTTGATGGATCGTGTTCCTTACTATCGGGAGTCACTCACGTTGTCTGCTTTCTTTATTTATTTATTCAATCTTCGTTTTAAAATCAACAGATCAAGCTTGTAGGCACCGTAGCGCAAGTGGTTAGTGCGTCGGACTACTGAGCCAGCGGTCTTGGGTTCGAATCCCGCCGCAAACACCTAAAAAGTTTTTCACAGTGCCCACCTCTTTCGATTGTCTGACAAGCATCAAAGAGTATCATTTGTCACGATTGAGCTTCTCAACTCGCCGTTCGGAGTCGGCAAAAAACTGTAGGTCCCTTCCATATCGTTACTCATTTATCGTAACTCGTTTTCAAAAACAATACGTCGCTAAAGAAGTATTCACTTCAAAAAATTAAACGAGGATGAAGTGAAGTGGTGCGACCATAGGGTGCTCCCCAAAAACCAAGAAAATAAAGCTTTTTGAATTCAATAGTTGCAAAGTTTTTATTGTTTCTAAAAGAAGACATGTAAGACAACATTACAATACGTATATAACAAGCTTTGATTTTCTAAATATTTTCGGTATATTTTTATACTTGTTTCTTGCACGTATAAAGGCAGTAGTTGCATACATTTTCCTTGACAGAACTCCTAAATAAAGCGGTCCTTCTGGATTTTCATCACCCTCACAGTCACTGGCGGACATTTCATCAGCCTCTAATGAATGCGTCTCTGTGTCATCTAAGCAAGACTCATCTTCTTCGTCAATATCACTACCGACATCTAAAATAAGTTGCCTTATCTCCTCGCTATCATAGATGGCCTCATTTCGACACATCTTGTGCAGATAATCGATAATTCTTGCACTTCTGCACTAAGGGAACGTTTTGTTATGCAATTCTGAAATAGTTCATTAACTAACATTTTTAAAACTCTTAAAATTAACAAATTTTATTGGGTTCACTTTCAAAAAAAAGTCACACTAACACATAATGAGTTGCCAGTGCACCCCACCCAGCAAAAAATTTCATAAGGCACTAGAAACCTTATCACGATATTATTAAAAGTCTTAAATAAGACTTATAATAAGGTTAATTATAAGTTACAAATAAGATCATAGGTATGTTCTCTCTCTTTCAAGGTTTAAATGAACTTATTCTTACTTATGCCTTATATTAAGGCTTATCTGAGCGTCAATATGAGGTATATGTAAGATTTCGAGTTCCAATGAGAAGCATGTACGAAGTCGTAAATGGTTTTTCTATGGAATTTCTCACTGGGAGTTTTCGTTTCGCTTTCATTTGCAACTGACAGTTAAAATTCGAGTGTTGAATAGAGTGCAGCGTATCAAAGTATCTTTCGTAAGTTCTTAAAGTGCATTAAAATTGGAGAGTTGAAATTAATTTATTTATTTATTCAATTTTTCACTACTAGTTATTATTTCTTTGTTGACAGATTTTATGAACCGTTCAACAATGAAGAAAAGGACCAAAAAAGCACTAAAACGAGGGATAAATAAGTTTCTATTTTGTATACTACTTTTTTATACCTAATAATAAAAAAATATTTCTAATTGTAAAAACAAAAACAAAAATAATTTAATTACTTAGTAAATTTATATAACCTTATTAAATAATGAGTCTCACAGCTTTATACAAGTAAATATATTGCCTATCAAAAGCTGATAAAAAAGCTTGTATAAGTAATGAAAAAACAATTTTTTTTACCTTAAAATAAGGGTTAAGAAAGACTGAAATAAGCCTTAAATAAGACATAAAGTAAGTCTATCATAAGGTTAAAATAAGGCTATGTGTAAGGCATAAAAGTATATACCTGATTGCCTAGGACATGGCCTGTAGAAAAATAAGGCATAAAATAAGGGATATTTGTACTCAAAAGATATTCCTTATGAATAAGAAACCTTATCTGCTCAGGAATAAACTATATGGACATAAGCCTTAAATAAGCCTTACTCTTTTTGCTGGGCAGTCACCACGATATCTTCAATACGGAGAAAGGAAATCCACTAAACACCTTTCACAAATAAAATACAAACGAAAAAAACCAAAGTCATGGCATTTTACGAAAATTACGGCTTTTATTTTAGGAATTAGTACAGTTTGTATTTTGAAGCGGGGTGCGCTGGTACCCCATATACATTCTAGGGTTAAGAACTCCTTTTCTATTGTCCTATTGAAACCGAAAAAAGGTCCTGGAGCAGATACCATTTGACGAATTGGCCTGCAATGTAACGCTCTAACTCTTACGCCCATTGTGAAGGCGATCATAAATCAATGTTTTATACCAAGGCCGCGTAAGACTTCGATATTACAGCCTATATACAAGGGTGAAGTAAAAACAGAAATTGGAAACTATAAGCCAATTTCAAGCTTACCGGTCGTCGAAAGATGTATGAGGGAGATTTCTGTTGACCACTTAAAGACCGCTTAAGTAAACATTACGTTTTGCAAACAAACCAATACGCTTTTCAAAAGAAGAGCACTGGAAAAATACTGGGAGAGATGTCGAACGTTATTAAAACCGGCTTCAATAAAACCACAACCACGGGCTAGTTATGTACGTGGATTTAAGTAAAGCCTTCAATACGCTTGTGTACGACTAGCTACTAGAATGCCTTTTCCAGATCGGAGTTAGAGGAAGTAGTATCTAAGTGGCTTAAAAACTATCCATCTGATAGAACATTTAGATTAGAGTGATGATTGCAAACACAGTCAGCGAGGAAAAGCAGAGCAGATACGGTGTCCCACAACGCTCTAAACTTGGCTCAATATTGTTAATTCTGTTCAATTCTGTTGTGTGTTCGTCTTTTATGCGTTCGCGCATCGTTCATCTGATTGCGATGAAACTTTGATAAGTTGTTGCTTACATGCCAGCGATGGTTACTCAAATAGTACACGATTCAAATATTAAATGCATATTTCCATTGAAACAGATTAACATGTTCATTGTTTGCAATAGGACACGCATTTCGCTCTTCCTTTACTAGCTGGTTATGTCGCTCCCTACTATGCTTCCTTTCTATCATAGTTACTACCTATAAGTAACGTGACTGTTATATTGCACAGGTAACGCCCGGTGGGCAACAGCTAGCTTATAATAAAATATTTTGTCTAAAATCGGTCATTCTATGAAAGCCTATGTTTTTAATTTGAGGAGTTTCGTATCAAATTCGAGCTCAAACCCAAAAATCAGGGTTATGTAAGTTTACAAGCCGTTTTCAAGCATTATCTGAACTTTAGAACAGAGCAACTTAATGTTAGAATAATATGGATACATTTGCAGCATTTCAACTTCCAACTCGGACTTGGTCCATTATGTAAACCATGGTACCATGGTCCATTAACTATACTCTGGCTGGTGTCAGATAAAATGTTTATATTTTAAATTTAAGTGACAAATAAAAAAATTCCATGCTAAAAAAAGGGCAGGCTTGAAGTCATCCTTGTTAAATAACGAATTATTCAAACCTCTATAAGTATAAGTGCAGTTTTACGAATGCATCACAAAAGAATGCCAATTATTCGTTCAGTAAATGAGCACAGGCTCATTCATATTCGAGTGAAAAATTAAATTTTAAAGATAATTCCTTAATTAAAATACATAAAGTAATACACAGGATCATTTATTATTTCGCTGACAGTCCTTTAATGAATGCTCATTACGTCGTTATCCATAAGTTGAGTGGAGTACGTACGACTACTTCGCAGAGATGTAGCTTGGATCGTCCCATCGGTAAGCAGGAATTCATTTAAATATGCAAACCATTAATCCTTAAAATTTACTATTATGGCTGAAACATAAAATAATACTCGTGTTTATAGACGGAAAGTTAAAATTATTCATATGCACTTGCAAAACTGTTGATCCAGTGCCAGAGAAGCTATCAAATGATGTGAAAAATATGACCCTCATTTCCATTGGGTATTCCACAACAGGGATTATCCAGGAGACAACAAATTTCCGTTAAAATAAAAATATAAACCACCTGCGGAGCTAACAGCATTTTAAGCTAATGAACATAACTTCTAGGTGAACGAGTGACATTTTTACAAGGCTGGTAGCTGAAGGAAAAAACAATTACTAGCTTTAAGAATGTTCGCCTAATTTAAGAGAGCCCCTTTTTGAGATACTATTCTTCTCTCAGCTGAGGCAAGGACTGGGAATTCGAGTACCATTATTGCTATGAAATCCTTCAATGTGTTCGATACAATTATAAGTAATCGAGCTCGAATCCTTTTGCCTTTATTTAGACTTTGTGTAAAATGGATAAAAATGGATAAATCATATCTGCACTGCTTTGCCTGGGGGAGCAGTTCTGAACCTAGGCACTAGGTAAACTCCACACAGCAGGTGAATACACCTTTGTACGTAAACCGCAAATTCTCAGTTCTTTTCATCTTTCAGAAAAGCCGAATGTATAACGCCGAAAAAGCTGAAATGATTACTGAATCTATCTGATCTTGAATTCTTAGATATTATATAATTTTTGGAATCCATGAAGCTCACCAGCTAATTGCACTTGGAACTTGAATCTGTCCTCGCCGGTAAAAGACAGATATTAAAGCGATACAGGGGATATGATGAATATGCACAGTTATGCAAAAACGGCAAAAACTTCGCCATTTTCGAGCATTAATACTGTTACTATAGACTGCCGCCGTGAACGTGGTGGTTAGTGCATTGGACTACTACGCATGCTGCCCGGGTTCAATCCCAGCAAAAACACTTGAAACAATGTTCACGGTGCTACATCTTTCGAATGTCCGACAAGCAATCAAAGAGTATCATTTGTCATGAGAAGCTTCTCAACTCGCCGCTCGGAGTCGGCAAAAAACTGTAGGTCCCTTCCATTTCGTGGAAAAAATAACACGCACACACAAATGGTTGCGAGAAGCTAGGTATATGACTGCTGACGCCGTATATTTATTTATTTTATACATATGCGATCAGTGGCGGATTAAGTGAATAAAGCGCCCTAGGCAAAGCATCTCATCGGTGCCCTTCTGGCAGCCAGCCTAAAAAAAATATTGATATTTGATAAAAAACAAAAAAGAGTTTTGAATGTTAGTTCATATGTAGGTATGTATATTTATTATTAACTTGACATTGAAGAAAAAGTGTTAAAAAATAAAATAAAAATGTCTGCGTCTACATTTTTGGCTTTCAAAATAATCAATATAATATCGCCATAGTTTAAAGAAAGCATTAAGTCGGGTTCGATGTTTAGTATTGCAAAAGAATTTAATCTTTTTCCAGCCATGGTCGCTCGAAGATAATTTTTTACTCTTTTAAGACAGGAAAAACTCTTCTCACCACTGCAATTGCTGACTGCCGTCGATACGCACCTTCTTAAGGGTATATCTATATTGGGGTAGATTGCTTCAAGTTATTCTTTTCTTATAATCTTTAAAATTGCATTGATTGCTCGAGGCAGTACTCCGTCTCGAGCCAACGTTGTTAAATAAGAGCGAAGATGGATGCCTTCATCAACCAAGCACTTTTCGAATACATCAGAATACATTGTTACCAACATGCATGCATTTTCAACTTCTTCAGATTTCAAATCAACCAAATTGCTTACAAACGTAAATTTGCTATTTAAATTGCTGTTTGCTTTTCTTCTCTTTTGAAGTTCAGCCACAAGTCTATCTATAAAAATTTGTGCGTAGAAAGCTGCGCGATAGAAGTGAAACTTGACTTGAAAAATACGATGTACATCACTTAGCTTATTGTTTATCTTGTCAAACCTTTTCATTTGATACCCATATAATGGAGGTCATGAAGATAACGGTAGTTCGCCATCTTGGTGGACCACTATGTTGAATTTCGAATGACGTCACTTAGCGCATTGTTTGTCTTGTCAAACCCTTTCATTTGATACCCATATTAAGAAAGTCGTGAAGATAACGGTAACCCGCCATCTTGGGTTACCCGCCATATTGAATATTTCTATGAGTTCTAAGCGAGGTTCTAAGGCTTGTTGTTCGTATTTATTAAAGTTTTCCCTTTCCGCTGAAATAAGATGAATCAGAGTGTCATACATTTGTATAACTGTACAAATATCAATATCAACGGACTATAATTTATTGTTGGTTTTGTTGACATGAACCAAAATAAAACCCCAAAACACGATCATGAAAGCAGTTTCTAGTCGTTCTAATTTCAACCGTATGCCTTTAGCTTCACAAACAGCAGAACGCTTTTGCTCCAGATTGCTCTCGAAAGCTTTCAAAGCATTGTAAATTTCTGGTAATGATTCCTTCATACTTTTACAAGCATCTGCTCGAGCTGACCAGCGTGTGTCCGAGGGTGTTGCATACTATGGTATAGTTACATACGTATGTATGTACGTACAGGCGTTGTAATAAACATCAAAAAGGTAAGACACGATTCGTAATCTCTAGAATTAAAGAATCTTTTTAATTTGTTTTGGTTATTTTTCAAAAGTTTCGCACTTGTGTCTCTTTGTAAAAAACTTCTGGCAGGCGCCCCTTGTAACCTCGCGCCCCTAGGCGCCTTAGGGACTGTATGCGATATACATATAGCTCACTCTCTTTCAAATATAATGATCATCTGCATAACCGTGCAGCTAAAGATAGGGTAATTGAAGAAACCGTAAGACAGTTCTTTTCCCAATGCCTTGTAAAACGCTAAACGATAAACACAAACTCGCTTGATATCAAACAATCGATGGTGGGCTAGGATTAACAGATTAATTTGGTCCTTAAATGATGTGCTTGGAAAGCTATTACCGATTTGTATGATTCTAAAGTCTTCAGGTATTAAGTGAGACAAATCGTTAGAATCTTATATGCCATTGTGTAGCTATGGGCTAAAGTTGGTCTTCTAAGACATTGGACTCCCTTTTTTTTGAAGAATGGGGAACCGAGCCTAAAACCATTGAAATACATGGCGTATGTACTTAACATATGTATGTATCTCCCACTTTCTCTGGCTCAGGGATCTACCACGTGGTTTTCTTTCCATTTCACTTTTTTCTTCTTCCTATTTTGTACAAATTGTACCAAGTATTATACAGGGTGGTCCGATTTGAGTTACAGATAACTTTGGATCTGATTCATTGGTTAATGCTATGAAAAAAATCCTACCGGATGGGGGGTTTATCTTGAACACCCACTGAGCTACAGAGTATTTAAAAACGTTCTATCGTAGAAAATGGTACCAACAGTTATTTAATTATAATTTCTAGTGCATTAAACTTAGAACAGCCAAAGTCGGCTCATTTCATAGATAATTGAATAGTGCTTATAACTGATAAAAACTATTACCTTCCGTATTTTCACAGACCAATGAATCAGATCCGAAAATATCTGTAACTCAAACCGGACCACCCTGTATATTTATAGGTAGAGTAACTTCGGGTATTGTGGTATACCCATTTCTATTTTGGACTTAACGGACAATGTGTAAGATTTAATGCATCCAAATATCGTAAGGTTCAATATAGAAGTATAAACTACCATTCAGTATCCTTTGGCAGGATTTCAATACTTACGATAGAGTATTTTGACAAAAATGTGCTCCGACCTCGAAAACTTCATTTTGAAAAAGTTGCGAGTAATGTGGTATACCTTTTTTAGCTGAAAAGCTTTAAGACGAGTAATGTGGTATACTTAACCACTGTAGCCCATGGCTAGTGTTCCACATTACTGAATATTTTTACAAAAAATATAATAAAATATAAAATGAAGTTGTTAAAACAAAACATGCAGTTATTCTACGTAAATGAAATTTTGCTTCTTCCAAATAACTGATCATCTGGTTCTCTTTCATGTCTAGTAGATTGGTTGTTTTAAAGCTGATTTTAAGGTTTTATACTGCGACCTACTAGCACAGGTCGGCAATATCGTCTCATCGACTGGACGTGACACACTATCGCTGTCAATTGTTGCGAGTCCTGCTGCACTTGCAAAAAATCTGTATATTTTTTGACCACCTCCGGAAGATCAAACGAATAGTGACCGCCGCCAGTAGCAAGGGTCAATTCTTTTTGGAATCACGAAAGATTATAGAGGTCCTTGCGGATGTTACTCAACCGATTCCGCAGTTCTTTTTCTATGTTCTGCTCTTTATGAATGAAAGAGAAAGTACTGCGATTGAATAAAATGAAACACTTACCGACGCAGGGCGAGGTATTGAATTACAGCTGTCATTCGATTTGTCTTCATGCTATTAACATGAGAAGGCATATACAAGGACAGCAGAAAATCCATTTCCATTTGGGAAAATCGCTTTAATCTTATTATAACGATTAAAATCGTTTACTTTACCACTACCTTTCATTTTCAGTATAAAATGCAAAAAACACAAAACACAGAAACAAAAGCTTTTTCAAGTTTAGGTTACGTAGGAGTGGTTTTCGACTTTAAGCTGCTACACTTAGATCAGTAAGGGTCCATTGTGATACCAACGAACTTTGGGGATGTTTCTCCAACCAAGCAGGAAAATAAAGGAGAATGTCTAATACAGCAGAGGACACTGCTTTTAGCAGCCCTCCGATTATACACAGACAAGTCGATACCTGGACTTCCCCATTACAATGCGGTGTATATCCTTATATACGGCAGCCCACTAGAGAATTAAGTTTAGTCTTAAACTACAAACTTGCAAATTTTTCTGTTTAGATTCTCCAACACCTTCCATTTCTTGTAGGAGAGTACACGTTACATTTTATGAGTCTCATTTCTGCTCTACAGTATGGCGAATTATATATGTATGTATATAGCACTCAGTCTTAAATAGAACCCCACAGAAGGATTCAATACGTCTGCTTTGGCGATTAGATCAGCTTAGGGGCTAGGTTCCACGTGTACCTCATATAGAAATTGAAGGTTTATTTCTTTTTACAGGCTTAACTTCAACCTTCGAGATTTTTATTTGGCACATTTGAAAGGATACAAAGCCGTCACCAGCTTAAATGATTAGACTGTGGGTATTGGCCTGCGGTTGTATCGACTCATTGGTTATATTTGTTTTCCTTAATTGATTCTCGAGAGCACGTTCCCCTATAATGGCCGATTTAGAAAACACGCCGATGTAATCCTACTTAAAAACAAATTAAAATCGATGTGTATGTAACTTCCTGAAAAAGGATTATGTTATTCATTTGTCCGTAGCCCAGGTATTGAACATTTTAAATTACCACACGAGAAATTGATTGCGACGGTGATTTAATTCAATAAACATTGGAAAGGTAAACCAACCCGACAGAGGCGCATTAAGCCATCACCACACAAGGCGCACGCATACAGAAAGCCCCCGAGAAGACAAATCCACTCACATACTACATTGTATGTAAAATATCCCCATTCATATTTAATGAAGAAGAAGATAATGTCAAAGTTGATGAAATTATGCCATACCACTTACATGGTATCGGGAAATGTGCTAACGATTAAGGCATTTCCCCATATTATCTTGACAGGGTAAAGAAATTAATGTCGGTGATATGTTGTCCTGGTCCACACACCCAGGGCAAATTTCGAGTGCAGGGCGCACCGCCATGGCTGTTGGTTTACCCCTTCTTCTCGTTATTAATTATATGTTAATTAATTTGGTTTGCTAATCTTGAAGCATATTTGCGGTGGGAATCCCCTCGGAAAAGAAGACGGTTTCATGATTAATGTGAATATTTGGTTGGCACATAACGTATGTACATGAACTCGTGTTTGATGCTTAAAGGATCTGCCTGCGAGGAGAATTTATAATTTAAGCTAAATGAAGTTAACGGACATTTTGTGGTGTCTACGTTCCGCAGGGTGCATTGCATATGAGCCGCGTAATTTACTTGTACATGGATTTATAAGTGGGACTCGACTCCAGGGGCGGAATGAAAGGTTTTGAAGGTGGTATTTCTTCTTTTGACATGTCAAGGACTTGAGGGTTATTAGTTCATTTTGCTTAACATATTCCCCACACCACCCTGGTAGTATCACGGAGAGGGTGTAGACATTTTGTTGAGACTCCATTTTTTGCTTTTCTTAGAACTTTGGTCCACTTTTGTTTGTTCGTTTGTAGGTATATCTATCTGATCTCTAAATTCCACTCTCATATCTGCATGGTGTACCGTAGAATCCTAGTTTCTTAACTATTAGTGAGGTTTGTAACCGTTGTGCAAGTGCTTTTATTGTTGCTAACAAGGGAGTTGGAAAATACTGTTTTCCTACTAAAGCCCTTTATCTTCAGTTGCATTTATTTCTGACGTTTTAGACAGTTTCGAGGCCCAAGCTATAAAATAATTTGCAGACTGAGTTGGATTTTTGCTGCCAGTTATTGTGGATGAGGGATTTATGGACATACATAAGACAATTTTTTTTGTTTGCCTTCTAATGCACCTACCGTCATCATATTATTTACCATCTCGTCTGGCTAGCTAATCAGCTCTTTCATTTCCCTTTATGTTGCTATGTCTGGAAACCCGTTCTTTCTAGCACTGTTCTGAAGACACCGTCTGGGAGGCGATGGGGCTCAGCTGACAATATTTTTTTTCCATAGACACTATAAGAATAGTGAGCGCGTGCTCATAGTAGTGTCAGATTCTTACTGACCAAAAACACCACCCTTCGATATAAATTTGTTAGATACTGCAACTAAGTTATACTACTTATCAAGCAATTTTTCTATCACGAAATATAAACGTTTGGCAGGTTACTTTCCAATGAAAGATCCTGCATGTTCCGCAATTTAGACGCGGTTAATCCTTATCTCGCCAAGTCGAAAGGTTTTGTTCTTTGTAGTCGGCGCAATAAATTGCTCTCATCCAAAATAAGTAGGACTGTATTATTAACATGTCCGATTAGTCGGTTTCTATGTTTTCGCGCGAAGCTTCTAGTTTCAGCTTCGATTGTCGGAATTCCGAGATCCCTGTGGATATCGTCGTTTCTAGCATACCACGGTGCTTAGACAATTTCTCTTAGCACTTTATTTTGAAAGGTCTGTAAAATATTGGCATTTGTTTTCTTGGTACAACCCCAAAGTTGTATACCGTAGGTCCACACTGGCTTTAGCACTTGCTTGTATAAAAGCAGTTTGTTCTCCGTACTGAGGTGGGAATGTTTCCCGATCAACCAGTACATTCCCTATATTTGATATCTAGTTCTTTGCGTTTCATTTTCACGTGCGAATTCTGCTTCAACCTTGCGTCGAGTGTCATTCCCAGGTATTTGGCTTCATTTGCAAAGGGTATTCGGGCCAAATTTATAAAAATTGGCAAGTCATTAATTTTTCTATAAGTGAAATTCACATGAACAGATTTAGTTCTGTTAAGGGCGATCCGCCCGTCCCTCGTCCATTCATTTACTTTATTCAATGCGTTTTGCAGTTTGGCAGTCGTTTCGTCGATTGTTTTACCTACTGCTAGGATAGCGGTGTCGTCGGCAAACGTAGCAAGCGTAGTGCCATCTTCTTTCGGTATATCACTAGTATATAACAGATAAAGAAGCGGCCCCAGAACGCTTCCTTGCGGTACGCCGGCCGAAATTTTTTTGAGCTCTGAGTATTCGTTTCCATTTCTAACACGGAAGAGTCTATTCCCGAGATATGAATTCAAAATCTCGTATAGGTTTGCGGGAAGTTCTTGTCGTAGTTTGCATTTCAAGCCATTGTGCCACACCTTATCAAAGGCTTGCGAGACGTCAAGAAATACGGTTGAGCATATCTTTTTTTCTTCTAGTGCTTTTTCGATTACGTTAGTAATTCCATGCACCTGGTCAATATGGAGAAACTTAATTAATGCTTTTCTAGGTAAGGCTTTGAGAATTTCTCCGGTAATCAAATCATAACCAGGAGCTTTCTTAGGTTTTAGTTTCGCGATCTCACGTTCGAGTTCTCTAAGCGTCGCAGATCTGCGCGTTAAATCGTCAGATGGTGGAACTACCATCCTTGTGATGTTGATGTTGTCATGAACCATTTGACCAACGTTCGGTTTAAAGGTTTCTTCCAAATGGGCGGCAAAAATATCCGCTTTTTCTTTATCTTCCCTTGCCCATTCATTTTGATTTAATTTAAGTGGCGGCGCGGGGATTTTGGGCCTTTTGGTGCCTTTTACGGCTTTCCAAAGGGAATAATTGGAATCTTTTTTCGCTGTTAAACTTTCAAAGTAAGAGCCTATTGTACGATTTTTAAAATCCTTAATGCTATTCTTTAACAAATTGCAGAGACGATTCAGATATGCTTTATGCTGTGGAGCACGACTCTGTTGCCATCTTTTACGCGCTTTTCTTTTTTCCCTGATTAATTCTTTTATTTCAGAAGGATATCGTAGACTGTATTTGTCCGGCGTTTTTCTTGGATTGGGCGTATTATTCCAAGGGGCGAGCTGTACTATCTCAACGAAGCGATCGACTTCAACCTCAAGTTCATAGGGTGTCGTAAGCGGTACGCTCAGTTCAACATTTACTTCGATTTCGTTCCTAAAGCATTCCCAGTTAGTTGTTCTACCAGTTAATTTCGCTGGCTCTCGGTTATATACTAGTTTTTCGCTCAATGTCAAAATAACTGGGGAATGATCAGACGACAGATCAAAGCCCTCTTCAACTTTTATGTGGTTGTTAGATATTCCTTTCACCACGAAGAAATCGATCAGGTCAGGTATTTTCAAAGTATCAGCTGGCCAGTAAGCTGACAATATATCCGATCCAACACAGCAATTCATATTGGATCCATCGGTGAATATCGACTTTGTTATTATTTAAATTTTTCGAAAGTTTTATAAAAACTGTACAAACTACGACATCGTATCTTCCTTGCTGCCTTAGACGCATACTGATAACTTTTTGAGTTGGAATCTTATAGCTTCTGTCATTCCAGAAGTTAGGAATCACCTCAAGCTTGTAGATATCAGATAAACCCAATATCCTCATATCGTTTCTAATCTGTCGCTGCCATATTAACCTCTGTATACTACCTTTTGGACCGTCCTTTGCGTCGCTTGAAGTTGAACCTTTGTCGGTACTCTGCCCCAAGCTTGGCGAATGACTGAAGCTGGGTAGAAAATACTCAGCTGGCATAGAGCATCCAGATTCCTCGTAAGCCCTTCAATATATTGAACAAGAATCTAGGGGAGACTGGGGCACCTTTGAACGTGAGGCAGCTTTGAACATCGCTAATAACCACTCAATTAATAAATATTTTAAAGCGTTAACCAAAATTTACACATGGCGATACCTTCATCTTTAGTCGTCAGCACTTTTCGGGGATTTCTTCAGTCGTCGTCTGCCAGTCGTTTTATAATTTTTTTTTTTGTAAGGGTGTTAAACATTTTTGGTAAGGGTCTCTGTTTGTGAGAAATATTTATTGGAGTCACCGTTTCATTTGGAATAAGAATAAGGTTAGCTTTTTGCTAAATATTTTATGCATAATTCGTTATGCTGAATTGTGTATCACTACGTATATTAGGGCAGGTTTGAACAAAATGGACGGGGCACTTCTGAACACGTTCTAAGGTGCATACCTTTTCATTTAAAAGTTGATCCCCTTTTTGTTGAATTAATTTCTGATGGCATAATAATTTTTAACATCTACAAAAAAAAAAGAAGAAAAACAACTACCGATCTTAACGCAAATTACATCAAGAGCGCCATTCTAGCGGTAACTCAACACTCCAGAAAACTCAAGATGTTTCAGTTTGATTTTTTTATAAACAAAAATAATTTTTTTTATTTAAAATGCTTTTCGCGCGCAGCCTCTAATTTGCTGTCATAAACCATTAAAATAGCTACATTTCAAAAGTGCCCCAGGCCTGTTCAAAGCTGCCCCCGCTTGGGACACATTTGAACATTAGGACTTATTTTAAAAAAAAAAATTAAATAAATTATAAGCCTTTATTGAATTAACACAAATGTTGGTCTAAATTGAAGGAACAATATTTCAAATATATCGGCGTTCAGAAGCCTGCAAAGGAAAAAATGTTCAGATGTCTTCAAAGCATTTATTTCTCACGAAATAAAAATAAGTGGATCAGTTTCAGAAGTTAATATCGAAACCTACTGCGAAGGTATAACACTGGCAGTAAGATGTTGAATATGGCTGAAGAAATTGATCGCACAAACTATAATAATAAGAAACATCTGGAAAAAAAACTCCTGTGAATCATAAGCAAGTACAATAATAATACACAACTCTCCAGTCATCCTGGACACCACCCATAGAGTTAGTTGAAATTGAAACCTATCATCTGAGTTTCCTACCACTACGTCGATCTTGTCTGTCTCTCGTTCTCGTCCTTCATGTGCTCGCGCTGTGTGTAAACATTATAAGGGTATTCATATCCCCTTTAGCGTGTGTAGATTATAAAAAAAAAAAAAAAGGAAATGTGCCCAGTCTCCTCTATGTATTTGAAGACCGATACATTTTCTATAATTTCATAGCATTCGTCACCTAGATTCCTGAAGACGCTTCTGATCATATATTTTAATGAGTACCACTGCGATCAGATTAGGTCTTTTGTGTTGGCCTTTTTATTCTCACTGAGAGAGGTGCCTAGATTTCATGAACCTGGACACCATTTTCGGTTCAATATTCCATATTCCATATCTGGAATGTTCTACTTCTTGCAACCGCAGCGCAGTAGACTGGATTTATGTGTTCCGTTTCTTCTTTTTCGCTGCAGACCTACAGGAATGGTCCTCGGCTAGTTGCCAGTCAAATAACTAATTTGAATTTGTAGCAGCACACGCAAAATAGTCAACATAAAAGAAACAGAAGCATCAGTATCAGCAACACAAACATACCCCACCGAGCTGACAACTCACCACACCGGCAGCCATTTTACCATATCCATGCAATGTGCCAAAAGAGAATTAATTGGATTTCTGCGCGCGCCGCTGACACACGCTTCACGTGCTCAGCCGGCCATTATTCTTATTCTTTTCCTTCACTCAGAGAAAAATACTATATTTTTAATAGGAATTCCTTTTAATTCAATGTGATTTTACTATTAAAATTGGTCAATGGTATGTTTCCTATTATTAGAACAGTTGAAAAACCATTGAAGTTATAGGACCCTTAGACTATTAATCTAATTATTTTTTAATATTGAATCAATAGTACATACGATTGAAAAGTAATAGGATCTCCTATTATTTTAATAGGTAAATATACTATTAAAACTATTACTTTTCAACATTAATTTTAAAGGAGTAGTACTATTAACTCAGTGTGATCATGTTATTAAATCAATTCTGCGCATACTATAGTTTTAATTAGTTCTTAATATTGAAACAATAGTTCATATAATTGCAACAAAATATAGGATATACCATTGGACTAATCAGGTGATACCATTACAATTATATGAACGCGTACTATTAAAGCTATTAAGGCAGATGGTACCTAGTGTTCAAATGATTAATTTATTTTTGTACAAGTCGCACATATCCACTAATACTTACATTTGAATGATATTCATTTCATATCAATACTCGGCTGAAAATAAAATAAAGCCCTTTATAAAATGAATAAGTGAAAACAAATTTTCCATTTTTATAACTTTAAAATTTTATTCTGAACCGATTTTTTTCACAGTTTTTTAAGGTAATACCTAACTACAAAAATAAGTTATAATATCTTAACTACTAATATTATTTACCAATTATTGTTCTTCCACCGCTTCCCATTTCTCTTCTAATTCTGTCCATGGCTCATTGCTGTGACACAGGGAAATAATTGTGTCTTCTTTCTTTGTAGAAATGAGGGATTCCTGTATAAAAGTGGGTTATTCTATAATTAAAGAGGACGACCAATCGAACAAAGAAATTACCTTACCACTTAGAGAGTTTTCTAGTTTCCAGATTTTGGCGGGTGGATTTACCGTTTGCCAAAAGGATATAGTCCACGACATTTTCTTTAAATAATAATCCTAATGTAAAAATAAGAGAAATATGATACAAAAAGAAAAGAAAAAAAAGAAATAAAAAACGAAACAAATGAACGAAAAACTTAAAGAAATATTATTATAAAATTAAGCATGCAAATAAATGAGGTGGGGGCTATACTTACCGAAGCTTTTAGCAAATCTACAGTAAGTGGAGATTAGGGCATATTCCAAAAGTGTTATTGACCGTGTCAATCCTTCTTCCTTCATTTATCTTATTAATTCTTAAAATAACCTATTAATTCGAACTAAGAAATCCATAGATACCATAAAAGCAATAGTATGCATACTGTTAAATACTAATTTAATAGTATATTATATGCATAATAATAGTATACATACTATAAAAAAAAATCAATGGCATATCACATGAAAATACAGTATTATGTATTATGCATTTGTAAAAATGTGCTCAATAGCATACAAAAAACAATAATAATAATAAAAAACAGAGGAATAATAAAAAAAACTCACCTTTTGCACTTATTTATCTCACAAATTTATTATAACTGGAATTTTCACTAAACATTGAAACACACACTTCTACGTATACAGACAGAATGAAATACGCAATCCATCCAAAGAATGTCGACGAATAGATTTTCTTCAGAAAAAAATCCGCTTTTTACAGTTTTTTTTTAAACGCTTTGTAATTTCCACGCAAATATTCAAGTTTAATGTTATGATCATATTACTTCAATAGTATATTTTTTTTATAACAGAAATCAAACGTGTTCCAATATTGAATGAAAAGTTTTTCATTATTATTTTAAAAGGACACATCTTATTAATAATCAATAAGATTGTAGTATTCAATATATTATTACAATACCATTAAAATAATAGTAAATTCGCTATTAAATTAATAATGTATCCTATTAATTCAATGTGGATATTTTGTTGAGCAATCAATAGTACAAAAAACCATTAGAACTATTGAAATAATAGGAAAAACGTATTATTTCGCGTACCATAAAATTAATAGTCGTACTATTGATCCATTATAGGATTTTTTTCTCTGAGTGTTGTTAACATTAAATCACAGTAGTCGTAGTTCATTTACGAATAAAGTCATTTATGTAATTAAGTAAATTAATTACGCGTTTATATTTCTAAAGGACTACAAATTCTTAGATTCTCCCCATTGAGTTCAATTAGCTTACTAGCTTTGCTTGTTTTGGCCCTTGGATTTAGTCTAATATTTAGTGTGACTGATATCTTCCCATTTAAAGGCACCTCCAAAAAGGGTTCGAGCCGGTGGGCGGGCGATAGGTGCCATTGCAATCAGCATGTCCATTTTCCTCAAAGTCATCGTGTACTGGTATCCAGGCAACGTAAATTTCGGGCGGTACCCGGTACCTCGATTATAGCTTTGCGGATGTTAGTTTTTAGTTGCTCCAACGTTTCGGATTTGTTGGCATATACACGACATTCAGCGTAAGTCCAGTTAAAGAAATCCTGTCTTTGGCCAGATCTGCGAGAAGATTTAGGCAGTCCCAGTCTAGTTTTGATCCTATTGTGCACGACCTTCAATTTTTAAGCATTTGCGTAGTTCCAATCAGTCACTTTGCCGATGGTCATCATTGAATCGAGGTTATAGCCATTGTTATGAGGCAGGATTAGGCCACAGAGGCAGCTTAGGTGGAAGTGTGGAAGGCGGAGCCACGCTTGCGGTTGCTCGGCTAAAGTTCGTCGGACGGGGGTAGTTCTTGCCAACCCCACCATACACCACCTGGTCATACACAAAAATCTCATGCCATTACAAAACAAAAGAGAGAAGGAGAAAGCTACGTTAATTAATATCGGACAGACCCTAAAGATAGGAAAGAAGAGATAAAGGAAAGTGTCTTTGAGTTTCTCATGCTTTTTAAATTTCTGTTTTAGTTCTTAAATACCCGCAGTACGTTGACCGAGAGGATTGTGCTTACCTTTCACTGTGTTTAATCCGTCGAAACGATCTTACTTCATTTGTATGCCTATCAGACTACCTTCCTGACTTTGCGTTACGAGCACTTACTGATCTGATAATTTGGACCCCAATGCATCGCTCCTCGTGTATGGGAATCTAAATAATTTTCCATTTCACTCTATGAGGTGTTAGGCGTAAGCTTCTCCAAAATTCACTTTATCTATAAACCTAATGAGAAAAACTCACCCCGCACAGTATTGCTGTATCCTGCACCCACCGTTGTCGTATAAAAAGTACTAGTACTGATTAAAACATCCCCATGTGTAGGTCGGCATCCCCGAAGGTGAAAGGATTCTCTTACCCTTTCCTAGTCTATCTGTAAGGCAAAGCTAAATTAAGGCAATGCGCATAATAATAACAACAACAACAGCAACAACAACAACAACAACTATAATCATACATATGAGTAGATTACGTGGATGTCATAAAATACTCCCGGCAGTGATAGTGTTTCCAGAACTACTATAAGAAAACCCTATTACCGCCTTCTTCGTTGTGCTATGCCAACAGTCGAGTGCTGCCGAGTCAAGTGATGAGAACATGATAAGCGGTATACAAGCCAACAATGCTCCACAGACATCATGGACGAAATTAATGAAAGGATCTTTACGACGAAGGATTCGGCTGCGGCCTGCTATGCTGGCTCGTAAATATTCCAAGAAAGCTAATTAAGTAGCCAACTTTTGTAGTTTTGCCAACACTTGCACACATTCAGGTGAAATACCAACACACACACACCCTCATGCACGTAAAATACCTCAGGTAAATGGATGATTTATTACTTTCTTTGTTTGCTTTAATATGTATGTATGTGTGTATGAAGGTAAATTTCATTAATTAATTTTTTATTGCTTTCATTGTTGATTTACTTGGTTAATCGGTTCGCTGGTTTATGCCATGAATACCAAACATTACATGGGCCTGTGTAGGTAATGAAAATATAAACACAAAGTAAGAATTTAATTAAAATTGAATTTAGGTAGGATAGAAACATAAATAATTGTTGGTTCGCATTCGGAGTCGGCACGAGAGGCTCGCTTGGAATGAAATTCATTTGAATACGTTACTCGTACTGTATTTGAATTCCTTAAGAAATTTGATGAGTTGCCTGCTGCTCTGCCATCTTCAAACGCGACTCATTCTCTCTCTCTCTCTGTCCCTCTCTTTCTCGCTAAGTCTACGGAATGTGAAAATTTCAGCGTGGTAAATCCAAGCCTGTACTGTAATGAATCGACGCAGAGTGCCAATAATATTGTAAATTAAATTCCAATGTCATTTCGAAATTTCAAAGGCAGACAAAAAACGTCAACTGAATTCGGAGCGATGATTATTTAACGTAAGCTCTAGAGGTGTAGGGATCCAATACCATTACTAGGAAGAATGATTGAGTTGTGAAATTGATACTTACTAAGCCTAAGCTTAGCAAATTGCCTTAGCGTTTTCTGTCTGCCTCTTGGGTACGCTTGGTTGAACATTTTAAATCTCTCAAAGATATTCCCGCGGGATAGTTTTTTTGCGGGCAATTTCTCCATATTTGCCGTGAAAATATTATTTGAAATGTGAATGGTGAAAATCAACAACTGAAGGGGCAAGGACCACGGATAAATGTACACAGGTGGATAAAAGAATTTGAAACGCACGATTCGATTCATTATGGGGTTTTTCATCTGAGATTTTTGGGGAAGAGGCTACCTGAACAAATATCAGCAGCTAATTGTTTTACAAAAAGGCATCAAAATAATGATTAACCGGCTCGCTACAAACTATACTCTGTTCCACAAAAATTATCAGTACAGGGAAGATAGGTTGGCCTGCGGCCTCTCATCTCAGTCTGGTTGCAATAGCTTGCATACGCCTGACCCTCGTTTAAGCTCTCACTGGGTTATCACCGCAAATCGGAAAGCAATACCCGTAGAGTTACCATCTGATTATTTAAAAACAGCACAATTTCTTGAGCGAAATAAAGATAAATTGTTTGCGAAGTGGACACCACATCGATTTTGATGAAATTTTAGAATGTTGTAGGACAGTTTTTAGAGAATTTTGATGCATAAATGTTACCTATATATCGGAAAATGATTAGTTTACATCTTGTAGGCTAAGAACCAAAAGATATACTCACTTTTAATTTCTGCAGCCAACATTCATCTCGCGCATATAAACCTTCATTATAAAGCACAAAACGTGAAAAATTGTTTAACTGCATTTTAACTGTTTCCTCAGAAAAACAAGAAAATGGAAAAAACAAAAACCAAGTGGCAACACCATTACATACTGAAAATTATTAATTGGTTCTCAAAGTACAAAATCCAAAAGCTCTTTGACAATAAAACATAGACAAAGCAGTAACGATTTGTTGAAACTTAATAATGGTAGCACTTATTTGATGTTCATATTTTCCATATGTTGATGGCGGCTAGATGATCATTCTGCTGATAATAATGGGTTGTATGAGAATTTGAGGAAAATAACAAAAACAAAACCTATGTAAGTTATTGGTTTGGTTTCCATTTCAGTGGCAATTTTGCTAACTGAGTGTCATAAAAACTGTCTTCCTGATTTTGATAGCATTTAACGGCGATAATTCGCATGATCTTGGCAGCGTTTGTTAGAACCATATATCAACCAAACCAATATCATCGATATCGTGCCAGCAATATTCAGTTATCATGCCGAACCTCATCATCTCCAATAAAGCATGTAAGTAAAGCCACAATGCCAGTCAGAATAAACTTCCCGCTGCTCTAACACCCAATCTGCGTAAATTCTTCGCTGTTCAAAGCCACTAGGCTTCAGTTCCATTTCTGAGGTATAGTAAAAGAGGTAGATCTATTGCTAGTTAGCTAGTGAGTTGGCCATCAAAGGTTTCAGGACCTATGAATTGAGATAAGGAACCAAATCTATCCAATTCATCCATAACCTCGTTGCCAGTGATAACCTAGTGACCAGGAAGGAACCAGTAAGAAGAAAGTGTATCTTTTAGCAGCGAGTTTTAAGAGGCTGTGTCAAGATTTTCAAACTTGTTTGAAATTTGTTTATGCTTTGTATTTCTATGGACGTTTCTGCTAATACGAGGGACTTCAAAGCTGAGAAGTTGGAGGTAGTGCGTCCCTCTGGTATCCAAAGTATACCTTTTTCGAACTATTGCGTCGTCAGTGTACCACTTTCGTTAACTTGGTTAAGGGCAGTAGTGGTATACGGAGGGTTCAAGAATTGAGGAACCAAACAATTCGAACCCATGGACAACTATACTACCATCTTTCAAGACAAAATCTCTTAAAAATCAACTTTATGTTGATAAACGTTTTAAGACACTTGACAAAACAAAAATGTCAGAAAGCGCAGCTGCTATTAAGGCAGTTGGAGCTTAAGTAATTAAATCTATAGACTTGTCGAAGGAAACCACGACACCAAAGGCGGCCGAACTTGCCAGGAAAAAAGCTGCTTTACTCTTTGTGGTTCCTGAACTCTTCTGCGGCATAGGGGAACATGTAGTTAAAGAGGAGCTGCGAACACTGAAGACTCAGAGGACTAGGTCCTGGACAAAAAAAGGTAGGCGAAGAAGCTTTTGGATAACTATAACGTAAAGAAATGCAAATCTTGCATTAGCTCTGACAAAAATAAACTCCGCATCCTGACTGCATTCCTAAGGGGACATTGTAAACGCATGGACATCTCAGTAAGCTGGGTCTCTCAGATGAAGACTCATGCACATTTTGCAATGAATCCCAGTGAAACTGCAGAACAAGTATTTGGGTATGTATGTACCAATACCAACCTACAGCAGAGAATCTACCACTCATAGCACCCGCTCTCCTACTGCGATTTCTCAGGGAAATTAGTCCGGATGAGGTGCTGTGACGTATGCAATTCTCACCTATATGAGCCATGCTCATGGAGAGCGATGTTCCTTCCGTCTAGGACTTGTAGGGGACACACACACAATAGACCTTAAGAATTCGGTGCATCTCACGTTTCAATAATAGTAATACTAATAATTTAAGCAAACGGTTAAACGAAAAATCTATGACTTAATGTTCTTTCTTTTCAAAAATATATCAAATAGAAGTCATGTTCTTAAATTCAATTGAATCTAATAAAAGCAAATAAAGCATTTCCATCATAACTGGGTTAAAATATTCACCACCTACAGACGCCCCACACAAAAATTAAAGTATGCAAAGCACAACCAGTAACTCCTTCCACGTTTATTCTGCCTTTCACAGTTCTACCGAACCAAGGTCATTCGGATTGATTGCCTCAAGCAAGGATTAATAGTCACATCCATGACGGACATAGGCGAGTGAGTGAGCGAGAAAAAAATAATTTTGTTTTTCTCTTTTCTTTTCGCAGAACTACCTACAAAGTGCCAGTGAAATATTTTCTTCGGAAGGCTAGCAAGAGATATGCCCCGAGGTGATCATCCTTGTTCTTTGGTTGCTCTCTTTACATCTCCACAACTTTCATCTCTTGTGTGTGCTGGAATGTCCTATGAAAAACATTTATGTTTCCTCTGGGATCTTCCGAGGACAACCTTTGTGGTGTGTTTTCTTTTACTTAATTTTTTTTTCATTCAGTTTCAAAACTGAATTTTTCTTTTTTTTTTTCGTTGACCAGACCAGTGTCGGTGTCCCTCCTATCCAGTGGACAGTAAAAAATTGTTTGTCCTTTGGCAGTCTTAAAAAATAAATATATAAGGAGGATAGCTTTATGAGTGTATCTATGGAGCGGTTTCGACGGCATACTTCTTTGTTAGATTTAATAGAAAGGCAATTTTTATTGGTGAACGTTAACGGAAATCACTTTCTGATTGATTTTTTTATTCTGCCTTGGGGTTAATTAGGACGATGCGATGGCTACCGTTTTTTTTTGTATTTTTTGCTTTATCCTCATCTATTGTTAAGTTTTTAATTTTTTTCTTTTACCAGGACACTTGAGCAGTTCTCAAATGTCTCAATGACCCTCGTTCCTCTTGAATGGAGAGGCTTTCTTCTGCTTGAGTGATTCACTTCAAACCTGGAAATTGGCAACATAAATTTAATGAATACCTCGGTCTATTGCGACCATGTCTGGAACTGTTTATTACTTTAAATCTGTATATAGTTTGATATACATATGTTTACAGATTCATGTAGGTAAGTTCAATTGGGATCAGGTATTTAGGTGAAGCAACCGCATTAGCTTCCGAGATGAATGATAAATGCTTAACGTCGCGTCGGCTTCCACATGATCAAAAGTCTGTATATTGTCGGCATAGACTTGTGCTTTGACGTAGCCCCAAAGAAAATAATCTAGGGGTTTCGAATCATCAGATCACATAAATTATAGAGGGGGCAAATTCACAAATCTTCGTCGTGAGATGATTCAATCGCAAAACTTATTCTTCAGCAAAGCGAGGGTGGCACTTAGGGCAGTCTCGTTGGAACCACGTCGTTTCCATATCGAAGTTCTCATGTTCTGGCGTTCACCATTAACGTTTACGGCTTTTCTCTCCTTTCGAGAGAAAAAGGTCCGATGACGCCGACATGCCAGAAATCGCACCACACAGTGAGTTTTTCGGGATACAACGGCATTTCATGTATGTTGTTCTCGCATTAATGGCGGCAATATTATATGTTAATAAAAGCCATGCATCCAAAAATACGCATTCTCTAAGAAGATGATTTTTTTCTCCAAAATCAGGATCATCTTCCAAGTGGCCAAGAGCCCAATTATCAAACTGTTCGTTTGGCTTAAGCTCTTGAGCTAATACGACTTTATAAGAATGTTGTCCCAAATCTAAGACCAAATTATTGCGATTGTCGTAAGGATGACAATTTTTGCTCTACTGGCAATATTAACCGCAGCAGCTGTGATATTCTCCTCAATTCGCGCTTTTCGTGACCTTGTTGGTGGCTTGTTGTCGTGTAAAGTGAACCCATGTCCAAAGTGCGGCGTATAGCCTGCGCAGATGACGGCGACCCAATTCTATGGTGAACGAAATAGCACCCATTGTAATCTTTTTTAATAATCTCTCAACTATCGGGAAGTATCAAATGTTGCATGAAAACTGCAATGTAACATATTTATTTAGACTGAATACTTTGATACCTGGAAGGAAAACAAATATATGTATATATAGTGTACTCCTCCTTACGGACACCTCTCATAACCGGACACCTCTTATAACCGGACAGATTTCAAAGAACCGAAATAAATACACGATTTTTCATATAAGAAACTCTCCCACAACCGGACTCTCTCATAACCGGACACGGACACCAATTTTCGTAACCGCAATGGAATGTCGCTCTCTCTTAAACCGACAATGCTAACTTTCAACATATGTACTTTTTTTTCTCTCTTCTTTACACTTTGCAAAGAAACGAAAGAAAAATGGAAACTGTGGAGTGTGCCTCTGCGTCATTATCAAGTTCACGGACACATGATTTTCGGTGGGGAACGCTAGAATGATACACGTATATCTTCAGCATTTTGAGAGATACTTTATATTATTTTGTGCGAATTTTGTATAAAGATAAAAATGATTCCGCTGGTCACATTGAAGTGAAAATTTGTCTCTGGTACGACAAATAATGGCGGAATATGGAAGTTTACTGTATTTCTCATCAGGGTTCCCGTCTTATCCTAACATATCCAAAATTGTCATGACCCGCTTATTTCGTCAACCATTGACGGCATATGCTGTCTTGTCCGCGAACGTGTTATCCAACAACTATGTGCAGTTATAAATCCCATTGCATTTTTAAATAGGTTTGTTTGTTAAGTGTATGTATGTATGTATGTATTTATCATTTTACGCTTGATTGTCATAGACAGAAATTATTATTTTTTGGTAATTTGTGTTTATGACATAAAAATGAATTCCTTCAAAAAATAAAATGAATACCACATGTCTATTGTGTTTCTTTTTTAAAGAAAGTAGATTTCTTTTTTTCTCCCATAACCGGACAACTCTCATAACCGGACAAACTTCTCAGTACCGTCAGTGTCCGGTTACGAGAGAGTTCACTGTATATCAGAAACCGTTATATGGGCCCATCGCAGTTCCCTGAGACCATCTTAGGATGGTAGGAAAGGTACCTAAACCAAAAAATTTCGGTCTAGACATTTAATTTCGCTGCAAAATTTTATAATTTGATTGTGAATCAAAAAAGTAACTCCCTAAATCTTTTTACGAGAACAAGCAATGGCATGACATTCTTAAGGTTCTTAACTTCGCCTATTTAGTCCAAGGATTACTTTGGTGCCTTTGCGGCCAAAGAGCCTTGGGTAGCCCATGCCCCTCTATTCTTGACCATCTATGGCCCGTAATACTTATAATTGTATTATTTTATTTCCCCCTGATGCCGCATGATGGTAATGCTATATGCATCATCTCAGTTATAGGTAGTAGATACCTCAATTTTTTGCTAATTCATCTGCAAGTTCTTTTCCTTCTACACCAGAGTATCCCGGTATCCGACATACTATAACCCTATTATACTACTAAGAGTTTTGAGCACAGGGCGACAACCTTCAACAATTTGCAATTTAACAATACACGATTATAGTGCTCTGAGCGTGGCCTGACTGTCGATGCCATCTATGTACCTTATCTAATATCAGCTTCGTCACCAGATACAGCGATTCATGCGGAGCGGCCAGGTCTAGAACTGGGAGGGTGTCGTCCGTTCTATTGAGGTTTCCAATTTTAAGTTCATTAAGAATAGCGCTATAGTAGTAGTAGTAGTAGTAGTAGTAGTAGTAGTAGTAATTAGACTTTATTTATACAATTCAATTTTACATTGCATTACAATCCAGTTTATAATGGCGCTATAACCGTAGCTTTTATTCCTGTAGTAGCATAAGTGTACATTGCTGCCGTGGGTGTTGTTCACAGGGCTTCCGTTATGGCAACACTGGCTGTCTCTTATTTAGCGTATGGCTTAGGTACATTTTAGTTATATATATAATACAAAAAAATACAAAAATATGAAAACATTTACATAAATATTTATATTGCACAAGGATCTTTAGAACTGGATGTCTAGGTTGAGTAGCCATTGGACAGCGGCAGGGTGGGCGGTGTTGAAGTCATGCAGTTCGCCATGGTATTTTCTGAGTACACATTCGGTTGTGACGTGTCTAATGGTTTGGATCCCATCTCCATAATTGCAGTATGGTGTATCGGCCGCTCCCCATTTGACAAGTGTCGCGGCACATCTACCGTAATTTGTCCGCAGTCGGTTGAGGCTGACCCATGATTTTCTGGGTAGATCATGGCCAGCAGGCATGAATGTTGGGTCCTCGTTTATGGAGGAAAGGATCCACTCGCTTCTCCATAGTTCAGTTGCGTTGAAGTTATTGCTTGCAAGATTTTCTTCTTAGTTGGCGCTACAGCTCGAGGTGAGCCGGGGCCCGCTGCCCGCAACCATTTGTGTGTGCGTGTTATATTTTTGCACGAATGGAAGGGACCTACAGTTTTTTGCCGACTCCGAACGGCGATTTGAGAAGCTCAATCGTAACAAATGATACTCTTTGATGCTTGTCAGACATTCGAAAGAGGTGGGCACTGTGAAAAACTTTTAGGTGTTTGCGGCGGGGTTCGAACCCAAGACCGCTGGCTCAGTAGTCCGACGCACTAACCACTTGCGCTACAGATTTTGCGCAAGTTTAAGTGGAGGGAGGCGTGATTTGAGCCTACTCTGTGCACTAATCTCTATGTCTTTATGGATAGAATTACTGACAGATACTGGTTGGAACTAATTTTGGCGTACTCGCGCAGTAAAGCATTTGGCGGAGTTTGGCGGGATGGATATTACTCAGCACCGAAAGAAATCTCGTTTGGGTGGAGCTGATAGTTCCTGAGATGATGCGCATCGATGTGTTGAGCTGGCAGTCTACTTTATTTGTGTGAGCGCTGTTTAACCAGACTGGAGAGCAATATTCGGCCGTGGAGAACAGACGTCCTAGAGTAGCGGGGCGTAGTGTTTTGGCAGGGGCTCCCCATGACGTTGAAACTGACGTTGGCTGTCTCTGAACCGCCGCGAATCTTCCTAATAGGTTTTTCTTAAGAGCTGCATTCCTCATAGGTAAGAAGAAGTTCTTTGTTCTACATTTGAGAAGTGCACATACAATACTTTGAACTGGCATTAGCTTTAATTTCTGGTCAAACAGTCTAATCCCAGATCTATTGCTAGTTGAATGCAATATTATCACGTTCGATGCACCTTTAGTAAATTGAAATAATTATTTATTCTGAAATCTTCTCCTATGCTTTTTACTACTCCACCATTGCCTTATTTCGTTCATGATTGTATTTATGATAATCCTTCCTTAGTCCTGAAAGATCCTGATGGGTTGAAATTTTGTTTTAAAAAAAGATGTGACTCGTTTGTTTTAGTTCCATGTTCAGGTCTTTTAAGCAATCTGAATATTTTTTTTAAAATTTCGCTCGTCATTCAAATGAGCTTCAGTTATTATACTTGCCACGTTGTACAGCGAATTTATACAAGATTCGGATGGATAACTGTCGAGCTGAGAATAATTCCTTTTGCCAGGTTGCCCTTTTCTCGTTATCCTGCGCTTTCTTCGTTTTCATTCATCTGACATGATGGTACAAGAGTAGGTATCCGAGTATGCTAACCAAACCGCACCCGTTGCTATGACAATGACGTAACCGGGATGGAATTTTTCTACATGAATCAACCGCAGTTCATGCTTCGGTTGCGAATTTGTATATCAACAGATAGATACTCGTATCTGCAGTCAGCTGCAGATACATTTTTATAAATATTTTTTTTTTTAAATATGTAATACTTTATACATTTACAAATTCGTAGAAAAGGCGAAACAAGCATTCTGTTTGCCCAGCTGCATGAAATCTGGAAACAGTGTTCCGACGTTAGGGGAGTGAAATAGGCACTCCCATCGAAACGAGTTTGGAGTCTGAGTCTAATTTGGGTCTAGTGTCAAGTGGAATGAGACCAAAACTTAGGAATGGAACTTAAAAAAAAGAAAATTGGAAGTTCCGGTCGAGGTAGAATAAACAATGTTTTCTTAAAAATGTTGGTACATTCTGACATAAAGCATTCTTGGACCTGTTTGGGCTGGACTTTCATAGATTCTTGTTATGGAGTGATATGTCTAGCAGCATGTTGAGATTAATTAAGAATCAACCTTCAAGCATCAGTTACTTTTAATTAGTTCTAAGGCCATCATGGCACTTCTACAGAAGTCTCTTGAAAGGAAGCGTTTTACCAGAATAATTTTTTTTAAAATGCGATGGTACTTCAGGCCGAAGTATTTAGCCAGATGCCAATTGCTTGGAATTAAGTCCTTAAAAGCTAGGCGCGGTATTCATGATGTAATGTTTGTGAGAGATATGCTTTGCTATCACATAAGATGCCGACCTCATCTTTCTAAGCTTCCGATCTATGTACCTGCTAGATCATTAAGAACTAGAGATTTTCTTTTTGAACATTTACATAGAACGAAGTATGGTAGTAATGAACCTTTGTCTAGAACAATTGTATCTTTCAATGAAGCTTGCAGTAAAATTGATCTAAGTTTAGAAAGAAGAGGTGTAGAGAGGCTACACTATTATATTTATATTTATTTTAACTTTTTTATTAAATACCTGAAATATCTGTTAGCTATAAGTCTTGTAGATAAATAAATAAAAAAAAAGAAATAAGATCGTTAGTTGGAGGTGGTCTCTGCAAAGTGTTTCTTTAGTGTCCGGTTAGTTGCAGTTTCTGGAAACGTTCGTCTAGACATATTCTGCGAGTATGGTGTCCAAATAGACGATATCCGGTTATTTCAAGTATTTAGTCTTTCTAGCGGTGTGGTTCAGCCACAGTCAGTCAGTTATCAGTCGTTCTTTCAAGTCCTGCATCGATTTCATAAAAGTAGTGCTGAATGGGTACTGTGGTTAGTAGTAGGTACCTGTTTTTTAGCCAGTTCATTTCGTAAAGTACCCTGATGTACAGGGACCTGATATACATATGTAAGCACACCGTATTGCTTCTGCTGAGTTCTGAGCTTGACTATATATTATTTATTTATTTATTTATTATTATTTATCAATGGATTACAATCTGTTAATTTCAAAAAAGTACATATAAAAGCATATAAATAAGTACATATTTACTAAAACTAAACTAATTTAAACTAGCGTTAAATATATTTAGAACAATATTTTTAAAACTATCCCTTTTCATTGAAAGATCGACTTCAATGCAAACAGAATTGTAAAGCATTAAAGAACGAGTTATTGGGTTATTTAGACCATAATTAGTTCTATGAGTGGGGATAAAAAAGAAATCGCTTCTATTTCTAAGATATCTTTCCGGAACGTACAAATTAACAAGTGCAAGTAGCTCTTGAGATTTAATGTTATTACTTAAAATATATTTTATAAAAATAACGCATTGAGTTTGTCTGCGGCTTTCTAGAGTTTTCAAATCTATTAGCGCGCATCTTGAAAGATAACCAGGCATTTCATCGGACCATCTCATATTTCTTAATGCAAAACGCGTGAACCTTCTTTGTATTTTTTAAATTCTCAAATTTGCATTTTCATAAAATGGCGACCAAACAACACAGCAATATTCTAATACAGGCAGTACCAATGACAAAAAAAATCGCCCTAAGGTATACACGTCTTTAAAAACCGTAGAAGTTCGTCTGAGGAAACCTAAAAGAGAATTCGCTTTCGATAAAATAAAATCGATGTGCGCCGAAAGAGTTAATTTGAAGTCAAAGATAACACCAAGATCTTTCACCACACCGACTTTTGAAACTGATTCATCGCCCAACTTGTAAGTAAAGACCATGGGCGACAACATTCTGTGGGCACTAAAGATTTTACATTTTGATGTATTTAGATGAAGATGGTTATATTTACACCAATTTAAAAATAAGTCAATATCACATTGAAAATTCAGGCAGTCCTGATTGGAAGATATTGGGCTAAATAGTTTCACATCGTCTGCAAGCATCAGACAATTCGAAAATCTTAAATTGTCAGGTACATCATTCACGAATATGCCAAACGAAAGACTGCCGAAGACTCTAGCATTATATACTATAGAGAAGAAGAATTTTAGGTTCGCGAAACTAAAGGAGCTTGCAGACTACTGTGGCCTCAATTTTGATTTAAACCTGCAGGAGAGTAATGGACAGGACAACAGAGAAGCGCTTTATAATCTTGTTGCAAAAGTAGACGAGAAGTATAGATTAGACTGCATTAACACAGCTAAATCTTCAGTGCATAGAGCAATTTACAACCATCTGCAGCATAATCTATGTGAACGGAACTATTTTCACAGCAAAAATAGTCAAAAGCTAATTTCTGCTATATTCAGAATGAGGGGTGAGTTAGTAGAATTGAACTTCACACCACATCGTGAGGATTTAAGTATCTACTGCAGTCTTTGTAATCTGTCTGTGAGGGAAGATGTCGTTAATTTTATCGGGAAATGTCCGATCCTGAAAGAGATGCGGAGAGCTTTCTTCGGCAGTGATTTGAAATCTGAGGCGGAAGTACTGCAGATCCTTAACTGCGAAGGAGATTTAAAACTGCTGTATAATTTCTATAGGGCTGCATTATCATACAGAAACCAGATTTTAAGCGAGCTTTTTAAGACTGTCTATTAATTATTAATTATTACTATAAACTGTTTTTAATTTTCCCTTATAAATTTATTGATTTATAATAAAAACACAAAGTGCAAAAATAAAATGTCAATCGGGCAGACGGCATAGCCATGCTTAAACAATTTTTGTAAACCTATGTATATTATGAATTTTATGATAAGAAAACAATAAAAAAATCTATCTATCTAAAAAATCTATCTAAATCTATCATTCACGAACAAAACGAATAAAAGCGGTCCTAAATGACTTCCTTGTGGAAGACCCGACTCCAACTCAATGAAAAATGATTTAAACCCATCAATAAGAACTACTTGTTTCCGATTTGACAAGTACGACTTTAACCATTTCAGGAAAGTTACACTAAGTCCAAGCTTTCGAAGTTTTTGTAGTAGTAATCCATGGTGAACTCTGTCAAAGGCCTTAACAAAGTCGGTGTATAAGACATCGACTTGCTTTCTGCTTTCGATGGATTTTAAGCAAAAATGAGAAAAAGGCACAAATTTGTCGCAGTTGTACGGCCACTAACAAACCCATGTTGTTTAGGCGTTATCGATTCTTTGACTGAAAAGTAAAGCCTCGGGATTACTAACTTTTCAAACAACTTTGGTACTGCAGAGAGTTTAGATATTGGCCTGTAGTTTTTTACCTGGTGTTTTATACCACTTTTATAAATTGGGTTTACGAAAGACAATTTCCAATCGTCAATAAAAATGCCAATTGATAAAGATTTATTAAAAATTATTTTTAATGCAATACATAGTGATGAGGCACATTTAGATAATAAGATTGGGGGAATTAAATCCACTCCAGCTTTTTTAGTTGAGTCGAGTTCAACCAAACCCTCAAGAATGTCTTTGTCCGAAAAACAATTTAAATCAAAATCAGTAATGGGAGCTATGTGTGAACACAAATCGTTCACATTAGAAATAACATCGGTGTTATAATTCGATTGAAAATATTAAGCAAATAGATTGCAGGACGATTGTACATCGCTTGACTTTTCATCGTCAAGTTCCATTGCTTTTGGAAGAAAAGAACTTTTTCGTTTCGAATTTAAGAAAACTGTTCTTCTTTATATTTATTTTGGCAACAAGAATATGCTGATGATACAGAAATTTATTTAGAAAATCAAACTCTCGCCGAAGTTGAAGAAACCGAGATCGATCCTCAGGGTTACCTGTTTTCTTCGAGAGTTTCAATGCCTTATTTTTAACGTTTTCTAGGTTTTTTAATCTTTTATTAAACCATGGGACCTTAAAAGACAATCTTTTAATAGAAGATGGAATAAAAACTGATCAAGGCCATTAAATATTAAATCTTAAAAAGTGGCATATTATGGCGATAAGCTAGAATCCAAATATTTTGATGCGTTTCCACGTCGCGAAAAGACTTTACCCATCGCTGACTCAAGAGAATATATATTTACTAGATTTTCTGTTTCATTCGGTCGCATCGTATGCTATTTATACTAACGGTTTTTCAGAGCTATCTACTTTATTTTACCCCTTATGTAGGTTTTTTTCTCCTCTTGGTGCTAGTTCCTGCTTCATTAGGGACTGACTCTTAATGGTCTAAAAGGACTTTAAGTATATCTTATTCCGCACTATAACTACTAACTTTACATTCGAATAGAATACAATTAGCACATAAAACATGTTAGATACTATCAGAAGCAATGCCACTACAGCATATGATATCCCAGCCTCCGCCTCGACATCTTAGATAATGGTAAACCATGACGGATCTGTTTCTAAGAACAATCACTAATTAGTAATTTTTGTTAGTGCAAATTTCCACATTCTTGGAAAGAGCATTCAGAGCATATGCACACAAACTTGTATATTCCCACTTGGCAACCATTTGAAACGGCATAAGACGTCATTAAAAATCATATCAAGTCATTTAATTCATCTGAAGCATATCTAAGCGCGTCCCACATACTTCGTACCTTGGTTGCTTAAAAATCTTCTAATTAGATGCGCACTTCTGGAAAATTAACACTAATGAATCCAATCAACTACGTTACGTAGCAGGCGAAGGCAAACGTTTTGCCTGAGTCGGCTTAGTTCCAAATAAAGTCATTTGCCGTGCCACAATCCGGGCGCCAATTATGCACGCACGAAAAAACAATCATTCGCCACCGTTGCTAGCTTTGATTCGCAAAACTACTCATCTGCCACACGTCTACAAACCGATGATAGAGAGATATGACTAATAATTAAAAGTGATATTATGCTGCGGTTTAGATACTTTTTGCGAACTAACCTGATCGGATTTGTGGGAAAAACACGAGCGCCGCGTCATGGCACTGGCAAACGGTGTGGGCTGAGCAGGAACTGATTTATTCCGTAAGCTAATTATCTGGTCTATCGTCGGATTCAACTCACACGTAAGGGTGACGGTGTGTACCTACCTCTGAAATCACGTATAATTACAGAGGCAAAATGTCACTGTTCGGGTGACATTTGGTCTACTATCGTGATGGTGGTGGTGTTAGACAGTATGTGAGGATGAAACAGACGACTTCATTAGGCCGGGATGCTATGGGATGAGATGGGACATGGGATCTGTGTCGGATCTCATTAATGGAAGTCCCCATGATATCAAACTACATTATTCTGGATGCGTTCCCGTAAGTTAATTAAATTTCATTGTTTGGCGTGCGAACAAATAAAATGCGTGTGTAGGTAGTATACTCGTATGTTATTTAATTATGACGATTGGAAGTATTTAAATATTGTTTTTTTTGTCTTTTCCTTATTTTCACCGTTGGCCATATAAATCCTTAAGGGAAATGGATTAATGAATTTTCTTATTTCACTTTCTTTATCTCTGGAATTTTTAATTAATATCGGACAATTTCCGAACCCAAATCTACCCTGTGCGATCGAGGATGTACATCATTTCATCGGAATATGCTCAATTTAGCGATTAACCCGAATCAGCCCAGTGTGACCATATGGTCACAGACGAGATGGGCATGGGTTTCTTTGATTTAAAAGGTCTCTAGGTAACCGATTTAAAAAAAAAAATTGACTTTCCCGTTCTTAATATACATATATTTCAATTTATCGTTCTATACTTTTTACCAGTCATTCTCAAACTGTGAAAATTATACGCTGTGGATATGTAGTCAAAAAAAAAAAAAACTGTCAAAAAGTGTAAAAATTGATTACCAACAAAAAGTAAGAATACGTTTATTATTATTAAATATTTGTTACACATTTTTAATTTCTCATATTTAATTAGTTAATAAACTGCAGTTGCAGAAATTGAATTTAGTTTCTGTGATTTAGAACATATTAGTAGGTTTTATTAGCCGTGACTATAGGTGTGACCATATGGTCACGCTGGGTTTTTTTTTTTTACTTATGTGGGTGTTTCTTAATAGATGTAGGATTTGAAATTGAAAAAGAACACACACAATTTGAGCAAATACCTATAGTTTCGATTTAGAAAGATAAATAATTTCGAGCATATCGCTACCAAGGAAGCGTCTCAGAAACTGCATCCTGGAGCTCCAATTGTCGATTACGTTTCTGAGCATTTGAGGCCGTATCTCACGAATGGTGCGCTCGATGTTGACTTCTAAAACTGTTCACCAACGACTTCAAATATCTAGCGTCGTTAAACCACATATTAGAAGCCAGGGCACAGGTCCATTTCTGGAGATAATGTTGTCATTGAACACTTGCTTCAATTAGTCAATGGTTTCTCTGACAGTATGGCACGTTCAGGCAATTTTCTTTCTTCTTCTTTTGTTCCGGGAGCTACTAACGCAGCAACACTTTAACTCCTCCTGGAGCATAGGGCGACAACTAGGTCCTTCCATCTCTCTCTGTTTGCAGCTCGATACCTCAGCTGTGTCCACGATCGCAAATTTTCGGATTGAGCTTCCGTCAAAACAGTTGACCTCCATGTTGCTATTGGCCTTCCAACTCGCCTTACACCTTGAGGGTTCCATTGAAAGCACTGTTTCGCTATGTTGTCATCTGGTTTCCTCAGTGTATGGCCAATCCAGCGCCATTTTCTCTGTTTGATGTCAACATCCATTTTTGTTTGTCCAGTCCTAAGCCACAATTCATTGTTGGAGATTGTTTGTGGCCACCGGATCTTCAGGACGTAACGCAGACAACGATTAACAAAAGCTTGTAACCTGCTCGAAATGTTGGCAGAGCATATCCACGTTTCGCATGCGTAAATCAGTACAGATTTCACATTGCATTCAAACAGTTTTAACTTAGTGCGAAGCGATATTTTGCTTGAGTTCCACACCGGAGAAAGGATGCCAAATGCACTACGAGGTTTGTTCAGTCTATTTCCGACATCCAGGTCCGTTCCACCATCGAGTGACACGTAACTACCCAGATAGTTGAACTGCGTAACTTCCTCTATGGTCTCCCGTCTCAAGATAACCTGCTGTTGTTGGTCTCGGCTAGTCTGCATAATTTTTGTCTTGTTGGCATTTATCCTTAAGCCAGCCACCTCCCCATTCTGTTGCAGTGAATGACTCATTTGGTTAAGGGCACCAATGTTATTTGCCAGGAAACAGATATCATCAGCGTAGTCTAAATGGCTTAGCTTATCAAACGAGTTCCATTGAATACCAAGTCTCTCGTTTGTACCCACCGTGGCAGTTATTACATCATCAATTGCAAGTAAGAACAGAATCGGTGACGGTACGTCTCCTTGTCTCACTCCCTGCCGCACTTCAATTGCATCGAAAAGCCGACCGGTGTGCAAAACGAAACACCTTGCGTTGTTGTACGACTCTTTAATTATAGCCACAATTTTTCCAGGGATGCCTCTCATAGCAAGAGATCTCCAGATGCAATCACGATTAACGCGATCGAAGGCCTTCTCAAAGTCGACAAACATGAGGAAAAGAGGTGATTGGTACTCCGACGATTGTTCAAGAACGATTCGCAAGGCACCGTTGACAGTGACAATTAGCTTTTCTTAATTTTTAAAGAATTAGAAGCGGCTTGCCCATAAACGGTACCAAACAGTGTATTTTTCGGGGTGTGTTGGTAGTTAATGGATCGTTGGGATTTTCTTCCCTTAAAATTGCTTATTACCAAAGCCACTGAGACCGAAGTGAGCCTCATCACTGAACAAAATTTTGACTGTCAAAAGTGGATCGACTTCCAACTGTTCAAGCGCCCAATTACTGAACGGACGAGGCAAACAATGGTCGCTCGTCTTTAACTCTATCACCAGTTGAAATAAAGATCCTTGCGCAAAATCTTCCTCAAAGTCGATGAACACAGGCTATGTTCTTTCGCACAATGACGAATCGAAGAGTTATGTATGATCTTCCTCACTATTGTCCTCAGCCGCACTCATATATTTATCTGTGCGCACTCTGCCCATTCTTGTCGGTGGCTTGGAGTCGCAGAAAGTGAATGTGATGCGTAATTTTTCAACTTTCCCATTGTGAAGTTTTCTTCAGTCGCAACGCCCTTTTTGCTCTTATGTCCCTATCGTAAATATATAATGGAAGCATGTTCAACATGGTTTCAAGAGCCGCGGTGGGGATGGTTCGCATGGCTCCAGTAACACAAATAAAAGCATATTGGCGTATTTGGCCTAGTGCAGTCCATCAGGTTCCAATTCCATACATAAGTCTGTTTTTGAATACTGCAGTGTAGAGCTAATGAATAACCTGCGAAACCTTCAAATGATGGGAAGGTGGAGAGAAGTGGTGGTCTCGGTGAAAGATAACTTAACTAGCGCAACCTCAACTGACCTCTTACGATACGAATGTAGTTTAATCTGTGCAGTATAGGAAAAGGATCAGTTTTCCTTGAGTTAGAAATCCAAACGAGTGTGGGGCCTAACCTCACTACAAATACCTCCTGAATCATGACCAATCCAAGAGACGCCATGTGCTTATTTAATGCTGATAAATGTTCAGTCTTCGAATTGATACTTTGATTGATTGAAACTTTATTAGATTTAAGGTTCTCTTTGGCAGACGTATTTAACTTATATTAAGTCCCGATTGTATCTTTATCATTGTGACTGAACTTATGGACAACCGCGTCAAAGGACACACTTTGGAGTTAGAGCACACACAATCATATCACTACTCTTGTATACCTTCAGCGGTTCCAAAAAAACGAAGTCATTTTCATAAGGTGTTCTCATTTCGGGCTAAAATTACCATAAACTCAAACTCACCTCAACCCATCGATATTTGCATAAACTTTTCCGAAAGCTGGTTGCAATCAACAGTCCCTGCAACAACTTGACGGCAATCAAAACGTCTGAAGAGTAAGGTTTCCTGATTGGCAGCACATATGTAAATATTTTCATCAGCTTCAAGTGTAATAACCAACATTGTTGGTACAAGAGTGACACATTGCTCCTATGAATGTCATTCTCCAGCTGTCTCTGGTGTTGATCCTTCGGAGAAGGTGTACCCGTACATATATTTGTTTTGCATTGGGAAACTCCTGTTAAACTCACCTCGGACTAATGAAGTCTAAGTATAATTTACATAAAAGGTTATATGCAGGAAACTATTTCAATCGATGCATTTGAGAGTAGATACAAGAGGACCGCATGTATTTTACTTTGATGCAGAAGAAGTAGAAAATATGCCAGGATTGCAAGGATTCATGTGGTAAATGATAGTGTGCTATGGCTAACATGTGTTTAACATTTATTTTGGCAAATAATTCTAAGAATATTCAGGCTATAACCTTTTAAATGTGCCATGTGTCCTTCATATGTACATATGTACATATATGAGGCTACTACCAACCAAGTGAATTCCGACGTCGCACAGTGGCTCCTTTTGGGGAAGAAAAAAGTTGAGTAATTCAATATTCGGGTGAGGGTATAATGCATTTTTTTTCTAAATTTACTGGATTAACAAATGTTTAGAGCTCTGGTAATCGAAAAAATAATTTCTTTTGGAGCAATAGTTTTGCTTGTAGAGCCAGTGAATGTTGACTCACTTTTAAGGCGAGTAAAAACCAGGCAAAGGGTTTCCAAGAATCATTTCTTTTTCAATTTATGTAATATATCCGTTAATTTATAAAATCAAAAATGAGCGTACATAATATGTAGTTTTTTTTTTACAATTTTTTTAAAACTATTTAATTTAATGGTTTCTTGAAACACTATTTCCAGCATAATTTTTAGATTTAAGGGTGAGTTTAGAAAAGGATTCGAAAGAGTCCGACCTAAACTCAACAGAAAATTAATTCCGATATGTTTGTTAATATGTATTAAGTAGAAATTGGTTTTAACAATACCTGATACATTGTTGTATGAATGCTTACTTATTTACTTAACCGGCTCCCGACCCGTGAAGAGTCTCTGCCTGAGACACGGCAGCCTTCCACTCTCTTCGATTCCGGGCACGCTGCTTCCAGTCGTCTAGACCAAGCACACTGGCATCCGCGGTAGCTTGGTCCTTAAACCGGAGGTTCTGTCTTCCTTGCCGTCTCGAACATGGGGGCTGTGATTCGAAGATCCTCTTTGCTGGAGCATTGTTGTCCATTCGCTCGATGTGGCGAGATGTTTCTTTGTTTGTTGACAACATGTACTTGGTTTTGCCCTCATTCCCTTCAAGGCCAAATCATTTCGCCTGTTCTTCAATTGCCGTAAAAGCCTCTAAGACGGCGCGCTGGGAGCGACTGATGATGTCGATGTCATTCGCGTATCCCAGTAGCTGGACAGATTTGTGAAAGATAGTGCCTTCCGTGTTTACACCTGCCCTGCGCACTATCTGTTCCAGCACATGATTGAAGAAGTCACATGACAGCGCATCTCCTTGCCGAAAACCGGTGCATGTTTGGAATAGTTCGGAGGAACTGTTTCCAAATTGCACGTTGCACCGCGTGTTTTTCAGCGTCACGCGGCATAGCTGGATCAGTTTAGCCGGGATCCCGAATTCAGCTATCGCCTTGTAGAGCTCAAGACGATGAATGCTATCATATGCAGCTTTGAAGTCGATGAAGAGATGGTGAGTCTCGACTTGAAATTCGTTGTTCTTTTCTTTGTGTGAAAATTTGGTCGATCGTCGATCTGCCGGGCTGGAAGCCACACTGGTACGTGCCGATTAGTGTGCTGCAGAAAGGTTTCAGACGTTCACACAGTACGTTGGATAGGATTTTATATGCAACATTAAGCAGTGATATGCCTCGGTAGTTCTTACAAGACATAGGATCACCTTTATTGAAGATGGGGCATATAGAGCTGATGTCGTTGTATGAATATAACGATACATTTTCAAAGTATTTTCCATTGGTTATAACGATGCCGGATATAACTACGCCGTACGCGCCGGGGCCGTGGTGATTAGTGCGGCCCTAGCTGTAGCGCCACCTAAAGTAAAGCATATAACTAAGAAACCTTTTATAACGATGAAAATGTATCAGATTTAATTAGCAAAACTGTATCTACATTTTGTACGTATGTAGAAAATTGTTAAATCTCATGTAGCATCTGAAGTAATCCATGTACTTGCATATGTATGTCCTTACATGTCTACTTCTTGCCCTTTTCGATCCATATTACTCGATCGTGCGATGTGATTAAAAAACAAAATAGTTTTAAAAATAATAAAATGTTATGTCCCTCAAACGATCCAAGGAATACAATAGTAATAGTGCGATGTGTTTTCCGTACCCAAAAAGGGAACACTAATAGAATCAGTTCGGTGTCTATTTGTCTGTCTTTCTGTATATCTTAGGCCTTTTTCTCAAAGACTATTTGACGTAGACTATTGAAATTTGGAACAGTTGTAGCAGTTTGTGGCCCAGATTGATACAAAACTTTAAAGTACATGACCACACCCCTGCCTTATGCCATATGTCAAATAAATTTCATCACATTCTGCTTCGGCAGTCGCATTTTAACTATAGGATATTTTTGCCATTTTTTTTTACAATTTTTCATTAAACATATGCATTAAAGGATATTTTTTTGTATAAAATAGAAAAGGTGCCTGCTCTAAGTGGCTTATGTTCATCTATGGTTTTGTAGGACAAAAGACATTCTTTCAACTCAAAATACCTCTGAAGACATTTCAGTAACAACACCAAATGAAGTTGTATCTAATTATAGACCCGTGGACGTAAATACATCTGCTGCGGTTAAGACTAGTAATTTTAATTTTTGGAGTGAATACTTTCATTTATCGAAATGGGGACAACGCTGACCCCACGTGGACGACGGAAGGTTAAAAATCCTAAAATCACATTTTTTAAATAGGGACGACAATCTCTTCCTTATTAGCAAAATGCTTCAATTATTGTATGGCGCATACCTCTAAACGGTTTGTTTTCCTGTCGGACTAGAATCTCAGTCAGTCACAATCTATACACCTGCAATTGCCAAAAGGAATAAATTTCAACACAGTACCTGTCGTGCGTTTGTCCCACACCCCACTCTAAGAGGACAATATTCCTGTGAAAATGATAAGGATACTTTTTATCTACCCTTAGGGAAATAAACGGAATGCTAATAAAACCATGAAATTTCTTTTTCGTCATTTAGCGCTTACCGTTCATTACTGCCTACTCGTTGTCATCGTCATCGTCTTTGGTCGTCGTCATTGTTGGCACACCGAAACGAAGTACATTACAGGGTAATGGCAGTAAAGTTCCTGTAAAACCAGTACTTTCAGTCACCCATATGTCCTGTGGGGAGCTAATGACCGCTCCTTAATTCATGTCGGTGAATGGTAATTTCATTGGGTCCTGTTGTTACAAAGATAAACATTTTGACTGTAAGGCTAAAAATGGTCTTACAGTGATAATTTAATGAGGAAGAGATACTGGCCAAACTGGGACAGGATAATTATGCCTTTAGGGGGGACCTAAAAGCAGAGTAAAAAAAAAACGAGTGCTTATGGTATTTGTTAAAGAAACCAGAGATTTCATGCTCCACAGGTATGCATGTAGGTACATGGAAAGTGTGAGTAATTTGGGGTACGCAGCTCTTGTCAAATATTTAGATCGGCCAATTCCAATGAGCCTGAGATTATACCCCAGGGCGAGGGCTTCTAACTTTATAACTTAATTGGCTCCTGATCTGTGGGGAATATTTTGTGTAAGGCAGCACGGGCTTTTCGGATCTTTTCACACACTAAGCTTCATAGCCTGTGTTACTTTATTGGAAGCAATGAAAAAGCAATCTTTCCCGCCTGGGAGTAATCTTAATCTAGCAACGTCTCTTTCAAAACATTACATATCTGCAGAGAGAAACGAAGTTAATTGTCAATAACGTCTAAACAAAATTATTTCATTACAAAACAGGTCCTCGCAGATTTGTAGGCTTTTAGACTATCGCTGAGCTAAGCCAAATGATTTGATGTGCTATCTCCTAAGCTAAGGGTGTCCTGTAAGAGAGTCACTTTATAACATTAGTCTTAGTTGCAGTGCTCGGGAATGATCTTAGCTTGTCCTTACTTACCATTGCTTTATTTACCAGTTTAACTCATTGGGCTTGGTATTAGGTCTTCAATACTTCAGTTAGAGAAATTTCTTTATGCGCACTCGTCATATCAGCCTCAGAAGACATAACCTACCGTACAGTACATTACAGATGGTGGTGTCACTTCAGCCTGACACATACAGAAGTTTGGCACAACTTTTATGAGAACTCACTTAGCCTGAGTACATCATTGGCTTTAAAACTGGGATTCAGTCTAATATTCTTAAATCACCGGTCTAGATTTTGAGCCGATGTCATCCAGCTCTATGGATACTGGCTTCCATTCCCCTTCCAATGTAAGCAATTGAAACTGGACTGTGATGAGATTTATATTTTGGAAAACATCTGGCTCTCCATAAAGCTTAACTATTAAACCCTAGTGCTGGTTTAAACGTTTTTGGAACTACGTCCTTCCAAAGTCTATACCACTCGCTCGATCTAAATGAATTTTGTACAACCGAATCGGTTCTTCTGAGAATGTTGTCTGATGATATCGGCGTCAACTTTTTTTTACAAGCTTTATAAATATTAACTTCACTCGATTTTACACCCACTTCCAGATATCCGATCATCCTGAAATTTGGTACACACGTATAATTCCGGAGACAATACAATATGGGTTATTTAGTGACGTTGCAAATCTAATATGGCGGACGCTCTTACATGGTGGATTACCGCGATATTCACGATCTCCTTAATACATATATGTAGGTTTCGAATGAAAGGATTTGACAAGTAGAATACGATTAGCTAAGTGACGTGATTCTAAATTTAATATGGTGGATGCCATAAGATGGCGGATTACTTTATTCTCTTGCGGCGCTCAGACACAAGACAGCGCATGCACGATGTGCAACGAGGACGAAGAATTAGCAGAACACATTTTGTCTCACTGTAACTGTTTAATTAGAATTCGTCATCGTCATTTAGACAAATTTTACCTCGACCCTGAGTGCCCCAAGATTTAATTAATAGTCACATATTGGTGACTCGGAAAAAAAAATATATTTTTACTTTTTAGTACATTAAAGCTTGTTTTTAAAAAATGTTTTTATCTATGTATGTATTTTTTTTTAATTTAGTTGTGAATGTGCAAAACAAATAAAAAAAATTGACGGATGGTTAATTGGCAGAACCAAGGCTTTTTATTATTTTGACAGCTCTTTAGTTGACTGATAGTGCCAAAAGCATATAATGTTAAAATACATTAGAAACATTAGGTGAATTGCGTTAATCCAATAATCCCTTTAGCTTCCTTCGATTTTCAAAATCTATATTTGTAAAAAACAGCTTAAAGAAAACTAAACAACCCTTGTCCTCCCCCACAGATTGGATCACATTTTAACCAAGTTTAGTTTAATTATAAAATTAAATTCAACAAAAAGGTTGCAAGTTGGTACAGAAGTATCCTTCTTCCCATGTGCTCCTATGCACAAACTTCTGTTCAGGGCTCCTGTTCCGAAATGCAACCGCAGAATCACGAGGTTTGTTCCGCTTTTATTCCCTTCCAACAACAAATGGAAAACTTTTCACTACTAATTGAATTTTCGATGCTGAAATTAATCATTGTAGCGGTTTTACTTTCGTCCTCGTACTCGTACTGCATAAATATCTAGAACTAAAAATGTTGTCCCTAGTGATCTTAGATGCTCGTCAAAATAAAAAAAATGGAAATAAATTACGAAAACCAGTTCCAATTACTTTCCCAGGAACTTTTGTACCACGTTATGTTTTGCGGCGGTTTGTTGATGTAGAATTGAACATTTGTTTGTTTTTTTCAATGAAATACTATAAACATATTTCACGCAAGATGGCATTAATGAGCGCATTAAATGAAAGGAAAAAGTAAATAACGAGTTGTGGTCTTATTTCCATAACTAGCTACAAGCCAATAGAAACAAAATACACACACACATATATACATATGTTCATCCATACATAAATGCAAAAATATACTATGTACATACTACATGTCAATTAAAAGCTCAGAAATAAATCGTTAGGTAAGTGGATGGAGTGGTTTTTCGCCAACTGACTTTGGTACATAAGTGTCTGAATATACCTTTTTGTCGTCTATTATGATGAACGATGAACCCCTCCAACAATAAACAAGAAATTTACTAAATGACATTTAAAACACCAAATAACATGTTTATAGCTCAAAAGCTCAAAGGATTCTTAACACGGATGTGTGTAATTGCTAACGCTCATAAGGAAATGAAACGAATGCATCATGCAAAATACTATTTTTCATACATACAACGCTTACAACACTTTTCAAAATTTTAAATCCATATATTCGTGTAAAAATTTAAACAAGAAAGACAGAAAAGAAGGTGGCTAAATATTTCTTCAACCAAAATGTAAGAGAAGTGCGACACTGGTCCGATTCTTCTCGAGAAGGCACAGTTCGCCGTATAGTTGTATATCGCGGAGATCCAAGCCATTTTGGGCTGGCAACAACGTTGGAAAGAATAGCTATTTATATTTTGTTTTTTATATTTTTTTTTAATCGGGCAACATATTTTATTCTGATTTACCTCCCGATGATGGAAATCTCAGTGAAGCTTTTGTGTCACGTCAAGTTTTTTTTATTTATCTTAATATTTACACTTCTCAAAATAAATAAAAGATATCAGTAACTTTGGTTATTTTTGAATTTCTAAGCAAAATTTGATCGGTTTTCAACAATCAAGTGGTAATTTGATCTCTCGTCACAATTCTACAAACAATATGTGAAGAAACTAGAAGAGTTGAATAAATAAACCTTTAATTATTTTCATTGAAAGTTTTCAAAACTCGAATTTTTTTTTTTTTGATAGATAAATATGATACGCATATGATAAACGAGAGTAGTTCCAGAAGTACCAAACAAAGAAAACAAAAAATTGGGAAAAAAATATCTTTCAACTATAGTTTTCTTTTAGTTCAATACACTTTTCCCAGCGATGTTCAATAGCTTCGATACCCTGCTTATAGTGAGAACCGTCGAGTTCCTCAAAATAGCCATGAATCGCAAACTTCACCTCTTCCTACTTGGAAAATCTTTTACCAACGAGCCATTTTTTTTCAAGTTTGGAAAGAATACATAATACGAGGGATCTAAAGCTGTCAAAAAAGTGCGTGAGGAAGCAATTCGAGCTTTGACTCATTGATTTTGGTCATTGCTATAACCGATGTTTGAACTGCTGCAGTGAATTCTTTCTTTTTCCCCAAATGCGATTTTCGTTGTTTTCAACAATAAAATGCTGCAAAATATTCGGCTTATACTCGCCGTTAATTGTTTTTCCTTTTTGAACATATAACATAGGGCAACACTGATTCTGGAGCGTGGGATTTATTAGTCAATCTTATGTAATTTTGGTCTGTTGAATAAGAAAACAATAATATTTATGTTGAATTGACTCTACTTTTTGAGATAAAGGCAATCCATTTATACACTATGCAGCATTGGTGCCTTAGCGGATTGTACATTTGGGTAAGCCCAAGAGCGTTTTATGTATCAGTTCATACCTTTTACATTCACAGCACAAAAATAGCATTCATCAAGGTGGTTTTTGGGTCTGTCCATGTCATCGGTATTCCAAACGGAAGCCCTTTTCGTCCTCCTTGACTCCAATATCGAAGTGACTCCACGCAAGTCAAACATTTGTCTTATTGTCCAAGTTGTTTTCCAAAATACGCCCGATACCTTTGTTTTACAAAATCATTTATATTTCTTCATTGCTTTTCTTGACAAAATTTACCACACACATATATAGCGGAAATGGCCAGGGTTATTAATACAAGACTTCCGAGAAGAACTCATATTTTTGTGACAATAACGCCCAATAAATTAATTAATACTAGTGGACCGGTGCGAGAAATCTCGCATGTAGAAACCCTATAACCATTTACGGTTTACGAATGAAAAAAAAGAGAACGTAGGTACAGGTAATAATGTTTTTTAGTAGTAACTTTACACTTATGCACTTTTTCAAAATTGTTTATACTGATGAACAAAGTTTAGTTGATAAGCTTTCGATCAGTATTAGAATCATTGAAATCGGTGCAGAAATAAACTCTCAGGAGGAATCACAAAATCTTGCGGTAGCGATTTAATTATATATATAATCAACTGGGATTTTTTAACACTGCAAAATTATGAACAAGGTGCTATTCGTTAAAATCTCGGACAACGATAAGTATTTGTCACGTCATACTTCGAAACAGAAACGTTGATGGGGGAAGACTAGTAAAAAACGTGTATTTTTTAAAGAACGGTTTATCAGGAGAATCAGAATCAATTCAAACAAAATAATTTACAGGCTGAATATGATTATAATCAATGAAAATTATTTCTGGCGCATCCCAAAATACTGGCGCCATGACATAATTGCTAGCAGACGGAACTGTCTTCGACTTCTTTGGAGCCGATACTCCAAGTCGAGTTCATTGTTTTAACTATTCATTCATCTCAGATGTGAAGTAATAAACCCATGTTTCATCCATGGTTATGAATCGGTGCAAAAACTGTGACTGAAATACTGAAATATTTACTAGGTTTGTTTGATGTCAGCCCTAGGACGCATTAGGGTGCACTGAAAATGCACTAATGCGTTTTATGTCCGCCAGTGCTACACTGAAAACGCACTGAATATGCTGCCCTGCGTTCGTTGTCGACACTGGTTCTTCGCTGGATCTACCCCGAGTATTTCGTCAGTGCAAGAAAAAAGGGCTGTCAAAACATTAAATCAGCTGATTTGTCATTTGGTTATTTTTCATTGCGTTGGTTTTGCTCATTGTGCTTGTGTTTTTTTGTGTTCAGATAAGTTTCTTAATAAAACAACGAACTAAACAAATGCAAAACTATACGAAAATTAACCAAATTTGATTTCTGTTAAATTTTCAAAGAATGCCAGTTGTCAGGGCAAGGTATTTGCGTTCGATGAAATGGGGGTTGCACTGGGTTCTACGACAACCACGAAAATAATTGACACTAGTCAGTGCACCCTAGGGCTGGCCACAACGAACAAACCTACTATTCTATTAGTAGGCAAATAAAGGCTGATCCAAAATTCATGTGTGTAAAGTGCTGCCAACGAAACAAAAATACAGCGTGACAGCTGACAGTTCAGAGTTATTAAAAATAGTGTGCTACATGAAAGAACAACGCGTTTTCATTGTTGAGCAATATTTTAAAAACAAAGAAGGTTTGGCAGCTGCAGTTATTAATTTTCGTACAAAATATGGTCGCAATAGTGATTTAATTTCATCGACTGTGAGGAGAGTAATTCAAAAATTCAGGGAGACTGGATTAATTAGAGAGTGATCCTAGACACTCTGGCGTTTGGCCATCCTTCAACAAGTGGTTCAAAGCAAAACATCGATGCAGTTCGTGACAGTGTCGTTGAGAGTTCAGGAACATCAATTCGACACCGTGGTCAAGAATTGGACATTCCGAGAAGCTCTCTACCGCATATTCACTGGAAAGATTTGAATCTATATGCATACATAGACCAATTGACTCAAGACCTAAAGCCTACTGCACTGACCACGCACAGCGAAGAGAGAAATAGATGTTCTTTCAAACAAAAGCATCTTCAGCGATAAGGCCCATTTTCATCTTGATGGCTTTGTTAATCTTCAAATTCTGTCGAATTTACGGCTCAGAAAATTCACGAGTGATTGTTGGGAAACAAATGCATCCACAACGTGTCATTGTTTGGTGCGGATTTTTGGCTGGAGGTATCATTTGCGCTATTCTGCTTTGAAAATGCTGCTGGTCAGGCAATAGCAGTTAATGGTGCTCGATATCGCGATATGATAATCCAGTGGTGGTAGTCCAGTGGTAATCCAGGATGTGGACGACATGTGGTTTCAATAAGACGGTCCAACATCCCATACAGCCCGAGAAACAATTTTATTAGGTACTTAACAAGTCATTTCGTGCTCATTTTGGGATTTAATGAGGTTAGACTTTTTTGAGGTTTATTAAGTCTAATGCCAACAAGCCCATGACATTGAAAGAGCAAATCGACCACTGTATCAACGAAATCCACCCACATTTATGCAAAAAGGTCATGGAAAAGTTTGACAAAAGAGTGCGTATGGGCCACCAAAGCTTTGGAGGCCATTTATCCGATATGCTACTCCATAGCACATACTGTGTTTTCTATCAAAGTTACTTCTTGTGTAAATTTAAGGACACACTTTACTTGAAGATACAATAAAATGCTGTGGATGAGCGATGTGTAAGGCATAGGCTATCCAATTCAAACAATTTTGTTGTTGTTCGTAATAGTCCAATACTTTCCACGTTGACTACCGAATAGTATTGAAAAAAAAAATGTTCACTTCATTACGAGCACCTTCTTATGTTTGCAATAGCATATGAAAAAAGTTAGATGACACTACCAACCAGCACATATTCATCTAGCATATAAATCCCGGAAAAATATCTTTCACCTCATCCACCTCCTTTTAGAATTTGTTCATAAAACAGCAAAGTAATTGTTGGAAATTGCATCGAAAATCTTCTCCGTCATCTCGCTGGGACCAACTGGACAGACGCAACGCGAACCAAGTTCTTTAAGAATCGGGTTGATATCCACTCGCCCTCAATTACTTGCAAAATATTCGAGAATATGTGCGGTTTTTTCCTTTTCCCATCGTTTCCGTTCCCTTTTGTATGTATGATAAATTGCTCTTTCGTCCAGACTTATTACAGAATTGCAACAACAACGATAAAGTTGTAGCAACGAACGCCCAGCACCAGCACAGTAGTATGTGTGTACGAGCATGCAGAAGCTGCCCTCAATGTTCCACATGATTGTATCCAACAATCAGAACGGCGGACGAGGATGCACATTGAGCTTAGTTTCCATCAACGTCATGGTATCATCATCAACATCAGGAGCAGCAGCAACCAGGAATATTACGAGGAGTATACATATAGGGCCGGCCGGCGAAGCGACTGAATTCATTCCAATTTTTCTCATGCAGAAATAAGCCAGGACGATGAAAAAGGAATAAAAGTAGAAAACTAAAAAAAAAATCGAATAATAAAGAAACTATTATGCTAAGGACTATTTTAGCATTTTCATCCTTTGCTCTCATTCTGACGATCCTACCTCTGTTTTCTCCATTGCAGCGTATCCTTTTGTGTTAGTTTGATTTGTTTTTTTTTGTCGTTTCTCTGGAACTTGAGTTGACAGCTTGATAAGGGGATGAAATAATGAGAATAGAACGTTGAGATGATTAATAGAGTCCTTAACTTAAAGAGACATCTGGTGGTTGGTCGATGTTTTTTTTTTCATTCTGATCTCTGAAATTTCCAGTCCTGATTTCGATAGATGCGAAGCGTATGTTTGGCAGCATGTGCAGTCTGTGTGTGTGATTTGGGTGTCGAAGCACAAATTTTATTTTACAGATTTTTTTTTTTTGGGGGAAAAACTCTTCTACAAACTGTTAAACGGCAGAAGCAGATACAGTAATTAGTCTGCAGTCAAGTAAAATTATCTCTTTTCTTTAACTACCTGATTAAAACGAAGTGAAGTGGGTTTCACGAAAGATGCTACTTACTAACCCTTGCAAGCTATTCACAGCAGTTGTTGATTATTTGTTCAATAAATCTATATTTTCTGCTTTTTGTTGCTTTTATGTTTCAGATCGGACATTTAACGTTCCCTTAACCCATTAGAGCCTATCGTTGCCATATGGCAACGGCAATCATGTCACGGAAAATTTCAAAATTTTAAATCTGTTGATTTAGTAATCGGCAATTTTTTTGTCAAAACAAATACACATAGATATTGCTTTGTGCACGTTTGTTTTTGTTAGCTTTGATTTTGTCCAGTTAAGTGGATTTTGGAAGTTAAAATTGGCAAAAGTTTTAAATTCCGAAAAATAGCGAACCGAAAAATGTAAGTAGTATTTTAAATTTGTTAGACTGAGTCAAATTGGTTTCGATTGCACTTTTTCGAACTACAGCATCATATATTAACTAAAGATATAAGTTCTGAATGCTAAATTTACATAACAGTCAATCATATTTACTCTTTTCTTCGCCCGTTGCCATATGGCAACGATAGGCCATAGTGTGTACATTTTTTCTAAAAATTGTTTATGCTTGTTTTAGTCTAACTTTGGCTGAAATTATCGATGAACTTGAAAATGATGACACTTAAAATGATGCTGATATATTCATTGAACCTCCAGAACCTGCCGAGTTCACCGATGAAGATGGAGGTGGATTGGTGGATTACTTGGCAGCACGACAGCTATTAGCACCTGCACAGTTTGCCGCAAATAACTTGTTTTTGATGTTTGACGTAATGAATTACATATTTTTATTGCGGCTAAGTCCCTGATGTGCTTCAGTTGTAACAACTGTATGTGATCTGATTCGTCCTGTCTTTCAAACCATATAAAAGCAACATCTAGACTAGAGCTTCTGCGTGAGATAGTACTTGAAATACATCCCAAAATATTCGTAAAAGAGAGAGCCAAATGTGAGTTCAAAAAAATTGCCCTCAACTGAGAGCGTATACAAAAGATTCCCAAATTTCAAGGAGTGGGGGCAAAAATCTGTCAGAGAGAGGGAAACGTGTGCAAAAGTACAGGAACGCATTAACAACAAAAAACGAAAAATGTATGACCCTTGACAGATTTGACAGTTCCACAAAGCTGCCCAAAGAAATTTCTTGGCCTAAAATCGGCAGCATGGGGACATTTCTTACTCTCTTGTTAGCCCTCTCTTCTGTCGAAAACTACGAAAAATCTTCGTACGGGAACGTAGTTTTGCGCTGTTCTGGACAGGTGCGGGAACAGACCTAATCTTACACCGTCTTTTTCTTCGCGTAAGGTTGAATAACTCTGTCAAACTAGCCATCTGAGAATTGTGAAATGTCATAATCTTCATTGTTAGTGGAAAACAAAAACAAATTTACAGGTTTTACCAACAACGTGTTTGGTTACTTTTCTTACGAATTTTCCACTGCTGAGAGGATTTTCCCCCACTTTTCAAATTATGCATTTATTATTTGACAGCGATGTTAAGCCTTACACAGAAAAGATACCAAACAGACCTACTCTCACGTAAAAGAATTACAGCGGGAGTACACGATCGGAGGCGTTAATAAACTCGTCTTAACATGTCTCGTTGCGCCGTAAAAACATTTTTAAGTCGGCAATTAGAGCCGTGACGAATGAGTTCGGATAATCGGATATTCGGATAATCGGGATTCTACTGTATATGCAAATAAAATCAAATCACAAGATACTTTATGATATTGAATGTACATGTTATGGCCTATCGTTGCCATATGGCAACGGCTCAAAACTCTTAAACTATCAAAAAATTAAAGCTTTTTGTAGCGGATTTGTCTTAATAGATGCATTTGGATATAGATTCATAGAAAATATTAAAATTATCGCGAAAAAAAAGGACCCCAGGCTCTAATGGGTTAATCGGACATTCCATTGATCGGACGTGGACACGCATATTAGAAATTATTTAATTTTATTCCATTATACGGACAAAAACAAAAAAATCCGTTTTGTTTTTATTTTGATTTGAATTTGAAGAAAAAAACTTAGTGTGTACTTCCTCACAGTCACAACAGATGCAAACGAAAAGACAAAATTCAACAGAAATGTTTGGGAAGGAGAACAAAACAAATCCCAAATTTAGAAGCACGTTGCAGAAAACAGAAATATTGGCGCAAATTCATAGTCAGCCCATGAATAGTACTTATAGCCGAATTAAGTAATAGCCGATAATAAATAAAAAGCCAGCTACAACATTTCGTTATTCATAAACACATTTTTGCCTGTGTATTAGTAGGTATCGGCTTTGGTAAGTTTTTGTAAAGTATTTCGAACGAACAAACCCAAGAGTCAAAATATTATATGAGAAATTTAGAGCCGACTATAACTATTTAAAGTAGCGTTTGGCTTATTTTAATTTTCGAGCCGGCTATACGTTTAAAGTCGAATATAAGGTGACTATGAATAGGAAAAAGTATATTTTAGGTTATGTAGGTGAATAAATTCTTTTATTGTCGGCTTTATCTGACTATAAATTTGCGCCATTATATCGTAATAACAGCCTGCGTAGTTAGGTTGGGTACCGTATTCCGCTACCGCACTCGGTAGGATTCACTTAGTAGGTCCATTGTGTTGCCACGTACGCTTAGAATAATTTTAAAAGTTGGATAGATTTCTATATTTTACTGTATTCATTGAAGAAATATCTTGAGGGTCTATCAAGAAATATTCACTCAGAATGTTTTTTTTCTTTAGGAGAGTGCCGGGCAGCTGCAGAAGTCAGAAGTCATTTGCGAGGATTCCCAATCTTTGTTTTGTTTATCGTTTCAAATAAAGCTGCGGTTTTTTTTAAATGTTTTGATAAATAAAGATAATATTACGTTCCAGATCTTCTTAAATTGTCTATAACCTGTATACGTCAATATTGATTTAGTGTGGTTCTAAACTGTTACGGCAGATCTTAAGAAATTTTGAGAGTCACCTCAGGCCATGACATTTCCTTCCAAACTCTAATAGGCTGATGATGGAGAAATCCGGTTTCCCCATAATGGTCAGTAATATCCTCCCCGAAATCTTTAATTTAAAAAAAAAATAAAGACAAAGTGACACGCTCTGTCTTGTTCAACATCGCAACTCAAGGATGAGTTTGTAAATATTTGGACAAATAGCGAGAAAAAACTATCAAAGTACACTCAACACTGAAAACAATTTTAATGTAGTCAGGGACTCCTATGAGTACTGCCGATGCAGTGATCAAGCCAATCCTGCCAAACGTTTTTTCTTTGGGCTTAGACAGCAATTGAGTAGCGAAGCCTAGAACATCAGCAAAACTATATCACGACGATACATCTTTGAGTACACGTTTCGCGGTAGAAGAAAATCCCACTTTGGGTGATGTAACCAACTGGGTGTGAACCTAGAGCCCGAAGCCACCACGGAATACGAGTATAGCTCCAAAGATGAAAGAGTTTGGGATCCAGAGTAAAAAAAAATGATTGAAATTACAGCAAGAGATGATATTTTCAAACATTTTTCCCCGAACGTTGAAGCCTGGTGAAATGAATGGTAAGGAGAATGATTGCATTACCAGGCATCAAAACACAAAAACGAACCGCACCTTTCCAGTAAAAAGAAGCATACATCCAAGAGTCTTACCTGTCTTGGAATAAGCCCAATAAATGACAAAGAATTTGACCGATTGAGAAAAAGAAGTGGATTCAGAACTCTTTACTAAAGACACAAAATTGACAACCTCTGCGCTATGCGATTCCTTGTTTCATTTTAGATCTCAAGGGCGCAGAGGCCTCTCTTGGGAAAATGAAAGAGATCTACACGAACACGAACTCCAAGCTAGATTTATCAGGATAATGAATAACAGTGCTTTAGCGCTTAGGGTATTCGAATCCAATAATGTTGGCGGACGGAAAGGCAAAGATCTAAAAGAAACTTGGCGTAGCTGACTGGAAGCAACTTGCCTGGTATAAGAGAGATAGAAAGTGAAACAATGTGAAACAAATGCACAGCTTACGAAGACTTTTAAAATTCCACTGGCCGTCGAGTAAGACTGGAGTGACCCCTGCATGAATCTTACTTGGACACTGCTCTTCTACTTCCAACCTTCTGGCAAAATGTTCTGCCGCAGCAGCAAAAAAGTCTGCAGCTGCAGTAGCTGTTATGTTGTCACTGATAAGGACTTACTTTGCTTATAACCCAAATCGAAAAGGCCGCTTTCAATCGTTTTACCAATGCCCCAATCCCGTCCTTCAGCATCGGTTCTTTGGTCAAAAGATATCCCTGTTCCGCTGCCAATCGACCAACTGGATATCAATTTCAATTGCTACTACACCCGATTCAAGATCGATTAGTAACGTAATTTATAATATTCCCAATTTGTTTGTATGAGTTTATTCCGGCCGAACTTAATCTAATCGATATCTCGTTGCTCATCCTTCTTACACACTTGCATTGTTGCTGCCACCAGACTTCGAAGAATGTACTCAACCGGCATTATAACCGCAAACAGGAAACAATACAACCATCATAAAGTCATGCAAACCATAATAATCGCAAAACAATTTCCCCAGCATAACCGAATCTCTATCCTTGTCCTGGCATAGCTCCTAACCAACACACAACAGCAGCAGTAGCAGCAACAGCAACATGGTGTCGCCAGGATATTCGAAGCGACCAGCAATCTTAGTACGATCTAACCAGGGCGGGTGGGACGGTGTACTTATCTCCTTAAACAGGTACGACTATGATAATGGGGATAAGTCCTCCAACATAGAACGGTGTTCATTGCCTTTGTGTAAACGTATGTGTGTGTGTGTGTGTATATATAGAAGTGCCGTGAAATGATGCAAAGGATGTAAACAGTACCTTTATCCGCTGTTATCCCAGCAAGCAATGGGCGGGTGGCTGCGAATGGTGGGACGAAGGATAATTTGGGCTACACTAATAGAGGAAATCGTGCGAAAATGCTAAGCTCTTAGCATAGGAATCCTTATAGGATATGCACAATTAGGATTTTAACAACACAGAAGCAGTTGAAGATAGTTTTACTGCGAATGAAAGGATGTTGGGTGGTGGCAGCGGCAGGACGGTACGGCCAACACTCATTGCGGTCATGCGGTTAGCTGTGGTGGTTAGATGAAAACATTTCCACTTTTGCTAATTAAAAAAGCAATGAAATGATCGCACAGTGTTTTTGGGGAGGCACAAACAGTTTCTAATGAAGGAAAATAAAAAAGTTTTAGTAAGGCTTTAAGCCTAAGTAAAAGTATTATGTATGTGGTGAGCTGTAAATGGAATCCTTGTTTTTTTTTTTTGGGTCAACTATGCGTGTTGAACTTTTAATAGTGTTTTAAGGATAATGATTACGAAGAGTTGTCTGATAAGGTTATGTTAGATGTTGGGGTTGAGGAAGTCCATTATATGCTTTTTCCTACTTGCGTGGAGGTCTATACTAAGGGTTTTTTTTTAACCATCTTGAAGCCTGGATAAAGCTACAGATATTGTTCACCGGTTCTTTTAGATCTTGAAAGAAATGCCTTCCAAGAGTCTTTGATCTGATGTGGCATAGTCCTGAGCAGTTTCTTCATGAACTTCTTCATCCCCGCATCTTTTGCATAGATCATATTCATTCAGTCTCAGTTTCTTGGTATGATACCGTACCATATTATTTTTAAAGAGAGTTCGTGTCCTTCAATAAGGATTTAGTGGTCTTTGTTTGTCATAGAGTCACCACAACTTTTTTGTAACTATACAAAAGATAAGTACTGTCAACCTATTATTTGCTTCTAAAAGCGTCCCACTTTCCATTTCAAGCTTGAGGGTGCAAGGGGGAATTCCAAATAAACTTGTTCTAGCTAGTTCATCAGCTATTTCGTTACCCGGTAAAGCGTTATGACCGGGAACCCAGTAGAGTCTTACATTGAGCTGTGCACTAAGAACCATCAGGCGGCCTTCGCGACAGCAATGCAAAAGCTTCGATTGTATTTCAATAGCAGAAATCGCTTTTATTGCTTCCTGGCTGTCAATCAAAAAGTTCACATCGATATGTGGTCTCGTCTCCATTCCAGTTTTACGGGCGGCTACAGAAACTGACTGCTTGGAAAGGCTGCATTAGTCTGAGAGTCTGATAAATTTATTGATAGATTTCTATATCCTGGAGCCATCTGTATAGGATGGTTTCTGATTCCTCTCTCCTCGGGAAGGAGTTTTTTTTTGTTGGTGCCGCTCCAGGTATACCTGGTATCTTTGTTAGATTTAATTTACAGCGTGCCACCGAACATGATTTCCGTAAGTGAGAATAGGTCTATAGGTAAAGGAGAATGACAATGTATCAGTCATAAGGACCATGACGCCCATTGCAATAAGCGTTTAATCTTCCTAGAGACGATGTCATCAGGACATTTAACTGATCAAAAAACTTCAACATTAAACTCAGCAACAAGAAAGACTGGAGCAGCGTATCTAGAATCTGCAGGTTGAGTCCTCCTTCCATTAAATGGTACATGGATGGTTCAAGAACTGAAGAAGGAACGAGTGCAGGAGTGTTCGTGCCTAGAACTTAACTATTCGAACCCATGGGCAGTTAAACCAGCATCTTTCAACCTTAAATCTGCGCTTTTGACAGATGTGCCCAACTCAATCTTGAAAAATGCTACAACAGATGCGATATAGCAATAATGTCAGATAGCCAAGCTGCTATCAAGGCAATCGGAGCTCTGGATTGCCGGGGAGTACCTAGATAAACTTAATATACTGGGCGAAGAAAACAATGTAATCATCTTCTGGATATCAAATCATCTGGGGATAGAACGTAACGAACAGACGGAAAAACTTGCTAGGAAAGGGGCTGTTACACCCTTCGTGGGTCCTGAACCATTCTGCGGGGAACACACTATAAAAGAGGAACTTTGATCATTGGAGAAGACAAATAGGACTTATTCCTGGGCAAAAACTCATGATCTAAGCCAGGCGAAGAAACTGCTGGGTAATTACAACCTGAAGAGATTGAAAGCTTGCATTAGCCTGGAAAAACCCCACATCCTGACTTCGTTCCTTTCGTAGCATTGTAATCTCAAGGGCTATTCCAGAAATCTGGGCTTATCAGATGTATACTCATGTAGATTTTTTAATGAGTCCAGTGAAATTCCAGAAAACATACTAGCATTAACCCAGAAAAGGTTCAAGTGCTTGGGTAAACACCAACTTACAGTAGAGAATCTGCCACTTATTGCACCCGGTCTCCTGCTGTGATTTCTCAGGGAAATGTGCCTGGATGGGGTGCTATGACTTAGACAATTCCCACCTGGGCTAAGTGTGAGCTTGGCTGTTTCTTACCATTTCCAATAGGAATAATGACAGGAGGTATGTTCCATTGTCTAGATTCTAGAACATTGTAGGGGGCACAATAGACCTTAAGGTCGCGGTGTATCTCACTCTTCAATAATAATAATAATACACCTTACTACTCCTTAATAACCCTAACCAATTAAGGCAATTAATAAATAAGCCGTCATTTTTAAGCTCGACTTGTGTCCAGAATATTAGTTTTGTCAGCTTATGGCTCGTATAATCTTTTTTCTAAGAAGGTAACATATTGTTGAATAAGCTCCTTTCAACACTCAACGCAGGATGTTTCAACACTCCAGAAGAAGAACACAGAAAGATGTGTGCTAGATCGAATCAGTAGATTCTTCAAACAACTGAGATGGTTAACGTGAATGAAAGGCTTAGAAAAACTTCCTGTACTACTGGCAAGCACAAACCCCTTCCGTTAAGCTTTGAAACAATTTTAAACAAGGCCACGACAAAAGAAAAACAAAATCCCATGAGTCAGTGTAAATGCGATAAAGACATCCTGAATTAATGTACCTTCCCCCGACCGGGATTTGCCAGCAATTATTACGAAATGGGTGTGCGCCAGTTAATATCTGAAACTCAAAACCCAACCAAACTGTGCCCATTTAAATTACAAAATAAAGGATGTACACGTAAACAACGCTTAACCTACCACCGTGCGGAAGGAAGTGTACCTTCATCTATTTATTCACCGAACTCCGAGGCCAGGCTAGGCAATTTCAGAGCAAAAATCACCCCCTCCATCAGTATACCTCATTCGCATCCCTCGACTAGTCCATTAGGCAAACATTATTTTGAATGAAACGTGATTTGTATTTTTGATTCGTGTGCCAGAATAGTTTTAGATCACCTAAATAGGTTTTGCAAGTTAGCAGATAGGGCACTTCCTTCGCATACAAAACGTACATACAAATCATTATGCTTTCAAGGAGTTTTATTTTTATTTTTTGCTCTTTCTCGCTTTATCTGTGCCTGTGTCTCCTGGTTTGGTTGCGTGTACTTCAGCTATTTTCTACATTAAGTATGGAAAGGTTCCGGCGGCGAATTGTGGTGCATACGTGAATGAGTACGACGAAAAATGTGTGTGTGTGTGTGTGTGTGTGTGAATAAGTGAAAGGACATTTGCTGGCGCTGCTTTAGTGGAAACGTATTCACGAAGACGTTACCACGAATTGACATGCTTTTAGGCAAATCTAATAACTATTGAGGTTGAAAGTCTTGGTTCGGTAAGTTGAGAAATACGAATTAGGTACGAGAAGATACTTGCTAGGTATAGCTACTCCAAAATGCGATGCGATATGGTTCGCCGGCTTTACGCTAGAGAGGATAACGACTAACGAGGATTTGAAGATGGTTGTGCTCTGCTATTGGCTATGGGATGACGGATAAGTTTGTTTCACTTAAAGGGGAGATTGAGAACGCGAATTAATAATCTAGTTCTGCAGGAAGTTTTACGTAATTTCATTTGGAATCGAATTGCATGGGAATACTGTAGTGATCGAAGATTGAAGGTAAATCTATTTCCGGGGAACGTGATATCTTCAATATCATTGGATACAGATATCCTACTTTTTACAGATCATGACTAATTAAATGAGTTTCATGTCTTGTTATGCTCCATAATTAGAGGGCGAGGCATATGTAGGTTTTCAAAACTTACTGTAGAATAGGAATGGAATTTGTCACTTTATGGTTATAAAGGCTTACCAATTTAGCCGCAGTAGGTAGCCTGTTCCCTGAGAGTCTGCATGACCTAATCATTCAAAATACATATGTCCAATGCCAGAGAGAGTCTTGTGTGCCATATGGAGCAGAGATATGAATCGTTGAATCTTACACAAAACTGTATCCGGACTGTGATATGGATGACTAGGGGCTGTTAAATGGCAAGTTTACCAAAAAAAGGTCTTCCAATAGGATGGCTACATTTTTGTTTTTGTGTGAAATCACCTATAAAACATAAAAATATTTTTTTGGCGACGAAATTATTAATTTCAAATATTAATAATAAACAATTCAAGTTTTTGGAGTGAACTAAATACATTCTTTTGGGTATGAACACAAATAGAGTGGTGTTTTACCCTCCTGCTCCTATCCGCTTGATTACATAAGTTTGAATGTTAAAAACGCTCAAAACCAAAAAAGTAAGCATCCTCATTTAAACTATTTATCGGCCTTCAGTAAGTTTCACTTCTATCGCCTAGCTTTCTAGGCTGACAATTTTTTTTAACCATTAACACTGCCTGTCTTGAGGCAGCCTTTACATAAACTTCATTTAATTTGAATCAAAAAACATTTCGCGCTCAATCATACTTAACAGCTTTTTGGTAAATATGTAGTTTCATAATTTTACCGGTTTGGAAGTTTCATGCTGATGCGTTTGGTAGCAAAAGTGTATTTTTTGTGAAAAGTCAGTGAGTAAACACAAACAAATTATTCATCACCTAGTGTTAAAATCAAGATAAAATAAAATATATTTCTATCATTCATATTTAAGTGAATAATTTTGTGGTAAGTACTGAGCATAGTATGACATCATTGGTAGAACACAGCGAGCTGTCACCGGTGCGTTCGCGAGTATAGAAATGGAAGCGGCTAAAATGGGATTAGCGGTAAACGAGGGCAAAACAAAATATATGCTGTCAACAAAAAGGGACACCCAACATCGACGAATTGGACAGAACGTCACAATAGACAGCTACAACTTCGAGGTAGTAAAGGACTTTGTCTACCTCGGCTCTGCCATAACATCAAAAAATGACATCTCGTCGGAAATCAAACGAAAGATTACTCTTGCCAACTGTTGTTTCTTTGGGCTCTTTGAATAGTAAAGTCATTTTTCGATCGACTAAGGAGACTCTCTATAAGACCCTTATCATCCCAGTCTTGCTATATGGAGCTGAAGCATGGACTTTATCGAAAGCAGATGAAGATATCCTTGGTCGCTTCGAGAGAAAAATCCTTCGTAAGATATTCGGTCCCGTTTGCGTTGACAGGTTCTGGAGGAGAAGATTCAACCACGAACTGTACGAGCTGTGCAGCGACATCAACCTAGTCAAAAAACTGCACATTGGGCGTTTAAGATGGCTAGGACATGTGGAGCGTATGGACATCAACGCTCCGGCTCGGAGAATATTCGACTCTTACCCGGAGGGTCAGCGCAGCAGAGGACGACCTCGCCTAAGGTGGCGCACACAAGTAGAACAAGACCTCAACCAACTTGACGTGCGCAACTGGAAGCGGCTAGCTAAGGACCGGTCTAGCTGGAAGAGGTTGTTGGTTGAGGCCTTGGTTCACCCCGAACTGTAGCGCCACCTAAGTAAGTAAGTAAGTAAGTAAGTAAGTAATGAGCATAGTATATATTTTAGTATACTATTTTTATTTTGTGTGAATTTAATATGTCAATGTGATTTAACAACAAAAAACCGAAGGCAGCCTCAGGGTGGCCCTGTCCGTTTAAACGTAAAAAATATATCTCTTGGAATTATTACTCTCAGTTTTTGATGGACTATTTGCACAAAATTAAAAAAAGTATATAGAGTGAAATCTGACCAGCTAGACAGCCTTATAAGTCGGCCACCTGACGAAGTTGGCCAATACTTAACTTATTTACACCCTTATAAGTTGGACATCTGTGTAAGTTTACCAAAGATTCTTGCACCGCAGGTGGCCAATTTACCAACATACCACTCTACATACTTTTATCCAAAAAGTCTAAGGAAGAGATATAAGATTTCATGGATTCGGTCCAAATAAATTCAGATGAAGATGATTTTAGTGATGATGAAGAGGGAATATCACCTGAAGATGAGAAATTTATAATGAAAGTAAATCTCGAGAAACAAGTATTGGTATATTTGCGTGGAAGAGGAGTATATACTTTTCGAACAATCAGAGCCAACAGAATTCCAAACCGTAAGCTTCCTTTGGATGAAAATGTCAAAGTTGCGGAGGGCACCGCGACCTAAAAGATCTATTGTACCACAATTCAAAGTAGATAGAAGAGATTCAATTTATTATTTAAGTAATGCATATGGCACAACACATCTCCTCTGTCCATACCCAGCTCTTTCCCATAGTGGACATCTGGACAACTACACATAGGTGAAAACTTCATCAACGATCTCAGTACCCTAGCACAGAAAGACGTTTGAAGCCTACTTCGCTCTATTTGAGGCTCTAAATGGTTCTCTTGAGTACCGGGGAAAACATCCCCAAGATCCTTGGTTTCATAATGGGCCTCTTTAGGCCTAAGCGTGCTGGTAATCATTACTGATAGTCACTAAACTGTTTTGTGGAGTGACAATAACATGACAAAATGTATTGCGTAATGTAGTTCCTCGAACATAAATTCTAATTATGTGTTTGTTCTTATATTTGTTTATTTAGTGTTGGTAGTGGTAGTGTTGAAATGTAGCGTAGCCTAACTACTAACACCAGCACTAAATGATGAGCCTGTTGATACATATTTTGCACTGGGAAATTTCTGCTTATGGCTGTTGCTTGGTATTAAGCACACCATGACACAGATCTGATAGTGTTTTAAAACAATTGTCAGATTAGCATCAAAATATTGCATGTTTGGTTTTGTGTCTTATAATTCAATACCTTCAGTTGGCAAGCCTTCCACAGCATTTGTGCTGTTTTAACTCAAATTTTTCTTTAGCTTAAACGGAGAATGCTGCCCTGAGGCGGCCTTCCTATTTGTTTATCTGGTGGCCAAATTAATAATTTTTGTGTTTTTTACTTTGTCACTAAATTCGTGCTTCTTTAACCAATATCTAGCCTAAACAAAAATTCGGGTTTCAAAATTCCCACTGTTCGACTTTTTCTCACTTTCGAATGAAAACGAAACTCAAAATAAGGCTGAATGTGTTTTAATTTTAATTTTACAGGGTCACACAGTTGGTATGGCTTTCAGATCCCTTAGCTTTTCTTTGTCTTTAAAAAGCCCTTAAATGTTGTGAAATTGAATATAGCTGATCGAGAAACTCTTAACATTATTTTCGCAATTTGGAAATACCAACAAAAAATTGCCTTTGATATCAAGTGAAATAAAACGCTGCACAAACTTGAAAGCCAATCCCATATTAACATGTTCACTTTCATTTGATTCATTCAACCCGTATTAACTTCTCCCACACATTGTCAACGCAGTCGTGTAAATTTATACATTTAAATTCTTACGGAAGGCGGAATCCAAAGTATGTTGAAAAAAAAAAAACACCACGAGTAGAACGAGAAAATAAAAATAAAATTCAACACGCTCGAATAAATTCCCGAGCGGACTCATAAAACAAAGGCAACCATATCGTGTTCACCATCTCCCAAGTTACCCCCAAGTAACATTTTAATCTTACCACAATCAAAGGGTTTTTTATGGAAAATAAGGATATCAAAAGGACTCTGCCCATATACAATTGTGTACGAGCTCGCGTCCCACCAAAGTTTGTCAAATCGTTTTCCTCCGATCTCCATCTATCGGAATCTTTTACCCGATACAATCCTTTTCCCCAGAATTTCATTTGCGGTGGCAGCCCTTTTGCTTTAAGTACACAATTCTACAACCGGAGATGACGACAAGGACGACTACAACGATAAGAAAGATGAAAAAAAAAAAAAATACAAAATAAAGAAAAAAGGCAAACGGCAGCAGCCGCTGACGACGCGGTTGAAAGGACTTTCAATTTAGAGGAATTTTTCAATGGAATTCCTTTGCATATGCTCAATGCGCGGATACGTGAATAAATTATTATCCGAACTACCTACCAACAATTTTCTTGGTAGAAGGTAATTTCAGCGATTGTTACGGCATGCCACTGCATGAACAAAAATATGAAAAATTGTAAATAAAATAAATATTCAAATGAAGCAGAATGAAAAACGGGCCAAAAATTGTATCTAAACTCGTACGCATTCGCTCAAAGGACTCGCGCGTATACATCACGGCGTTGGTTGGGGGCGGCTTTTTCGTAATGAAACTTTCCTTTCATCATTATTCAATATAAGGTCTTCTAGATGAAAAAAAAAGCCCACTGTAACTATACATAGGACGAGGCTTCTTTTTCTGTGGTTAACGTAGCGAAAGCAGCATATTTCTCTGTTCTTCCTGTTTTTCGATTCATGGCTGATTTTTGCTTTGATGTTTAAGATAAGTAACGGCTTTTCAGAAAATTACATAGATTTCCTCGCCAGGATATTCGACGTATATAATGTGTCCTAATGTTGCCACTTCATTAGTGTACTGAAATTATACTTAGCAATTTCTTGGGGTTACTGGTTTTTTTGAAAAGTGAACTTATCCAACGACACGTAAGGACCTTCTTCTGAGATGGAGTGGGAAAATAAATTAAATTAAAGTACACTATACAAATGAGAGTGCACAAATTCGTAGAGTAAAGGACTATACTTATATTAATTAAACTGCTACGTGGATTGGGTCTTGAACATCTTTACTGTCATGTAGAGATTATGTCTTAACAAAGGATTTTTGATATTTGATAAAATTGATGTGAGTTTCCAGAAATCATACGAAGACGCTAGGTCTAAGGACTTGTTTCTATTTTTCTCTGGTCTTTCAACCGTAGTAAGGGTCTGTCCAGTTTTCTCCAGACTCAGTTCATCACTTGAACTATCCTGGGAAGTTTTTGGATCTTCATCGTTTTTTTACCTTCACAAGGGTCACATTTGTATTGTCAAAGCTGTAGGTTAGGCTAGGTTGAGAGCGGGTCAGAAGGTGAGCCGAGACATCCCAAAACACCAGGCACCTGATCGGGCCCATATCGCGATCCCCACGAATCCATCCAAGGATGGCACCTAACCCGCCACAATTTCCTCAAAGCATTCTATTACCCTGCAACATTTTAGAACGAGTCTATGGTTGATTTGGCCTACCTCTTCCAGGTTACTATAGAACTGGGAACCTAAAATGTTTCTGCGACCGCGAGCCATACCCTGACATTCGCACAGTGTATCTGCTACACCTATATCATTACAGTATCTGCAAATATCCGTACCTATGAGTCCGAGTTTCTGTGTGTTTTTGCTCTGGAGGCAGTTCCCAGATAATATTCCTGTGGCTATTCTCATTTGTCCTGCTGATTATAACGATTTCACTAGTACTTTTACGGTTCAGTGCCGGCCAAAGTGCTTAAGAAACCCTATGGCTAATCTATGGTTCACCCTTTTCGTGAAACTATCATTTGCCTTTGATTTAATATTGCATAGCGGTGGAGCAACTTCCACCAGCTCGGGTAGGGGCAGCTTCCCCTATTCCCTAGCCAACTCATCGGCAAGCTCGTTGCTTTCTATCCCAGAGGCAAGACACCCAACATAGTTATACCTGGTTCTTCGTGCATAATGCATTAAGCTGCGCACCTGACTAGTGCTGATTTGATAGTACACGATTCTAGTTCCTGGCTGTCGATGTTAATACTAATGTCCTTACCGGATACATATTTGTTTTATTTTCAAAAGCCCTGCAGCTCTAAGTGCGGCTAGAACTTCTACCTGAAAGACGCTGCATTGGTCCGGGACTCCTAAGGGCACTTTTATATCTGTTCCACACAGTAGATACTAGATTCCGTGCCGCTAGTAGTTGAAGATCCATCCATGAAGACTGCAGTATCTATATGCCGAGTAACTAGGTTATTTGTCCACTCTTCACGCACAGGATACAAGGTTTTGTGCGTGATATTAAAATCAATTGTGAAGAGGGTATCGCTTTCTTATTGGATTATCCATTTGGATTTCAGTAAGAATATTGTGCAGTGTCCTTTGCCGCTATTCTTGAAAATACCTAGATTGGTAAGTTACTGTTACTCGTCAGTTGCCTGAAATGTAGATCGAAAAGCAGCAGGTAGAGCAATATTTCCAGTGCCAATGTGTGGGTTCTTGCGAAGAGCACCTGTGATGGCAGCACCAGCTGATCTTACCAGTGTCGTTTTCTTATGAGTACGTGAGTATGGGTCTGACTATCATGGCATATTTATAGCCAGTGCAACATTGCCGGTTCTAGGCCCATGTTTCTTCAGTCGCCCTTTTGCAAATAAAGAGTGCATTAAAAGCTTTGCTAATTCCTTCTTGTATTTTCTGATGAAGAGAGCCAGTTCCTTTTTTTAAGGATTGACGTTCAGTCCACACGTATTTGCCTATTTTTGATCACGGTTCGCGGTTACATATATTGTCCTCCATTCGTCCTCCTCGTGAATAGGACCAAATATCCGACGAAGAATAGAGTCGAACTGGCAGAATCAATGTTTGGTAGAGCATACTTCAAACCGAAGTAGCAGCGGTTTCCTACAGTTAGTCTTCGTCGAATGCTTACTTCGTTGACGTTTACTTCGAGTTTGATAAACTCCTTTAACATTTCGAAATTACTGGTGTCAACAGTGATGTTTTATCATAGGCGCTGGCTAGATGCTGCTTTGTCTGCTGACCGCATATACTTGGTTTCGTCCTCGTTTACTTCACCGCCAAGTCGTTTCACCTGTTCTTCAATTGTCGTTAATGCTTCTATAATGGCACACTGGGAGTCACCGATGATGTCGGTGCCGTCTGCATAGCTGCATAGCTGGAAGGAATTGTTGAAAATTTAGTGCCTTCCACGTTAACACCTGCCCTACGCACTATCTGTTCCAGCACTAGACTGAGGAAGTAACATGATAACGAAAAGTTTGGAATAGTTGCGTAGTACTGATTCGAAACTGCACATTGCATCACGTATTCTCTAGCAGCATTGGAATCCCGGATCGGCTATCGGCTTCCAGAGGTCAAAACGATAGATGCGGCTTTGAAGTCGATAAAAAAATTGTGGTTTCTCCTCGAAATTCTTTGGACTTTTCCAGAATCGATCTTAGTGTGAAGTTTTTGATCTATTGTCAATCTGCCGAGCCAGAAGCCACACTAGTAGGTGACGATGATGATGAGTGCGTTGCAGAAAGACTTTTACACATTACCTTGGATAGGCCCTTATACGCAACATTAAGCGGGGATGTCTTTGCAGTTCTTAGAGGATGTAAGATAGACTTTTTTGTAGAAGGAGCACAAGGACAGATGGACATACTTCCAAGGCCCTAAATAATTGGTGTAGGAATTTTTTTTAATACATGATCATCAAAATTGATTCAACATATCATCGTTGAAGTTGCTTTTCAAATTCCATATCACTGGCACTTTCACAACTGATACTGGCACATATCGGCCCCAAATGACATGAAGATGGCATTTATTGGAAATGAAATGAAAAACTTAAACGCCAGAGAGGGAGATAGAGGGGAAAAAAGAGAAAAGAATAACAAAAGACACACACAAAAGTTTTAATAAGAAAACTTTTGAGTCTGATGGACTTCGAGTAGCAATAATCTCCTTTTTTTGCTACTATGAGTAAAAGTGGCAAACTCCTCTGTTTCTCGAGTGAGCCCACATTCCACTTACTTTGCCATTTTGTGCTGTTAATTGCTGAAACGGACGGAATTAATTTCTTATCGAAGTGAAAATATCTCAAAATGCTTGATTTGAAAAGGAACTTTTCTGAAGAGTCTGTGATTTAACTGACTTGTTCTTGACTGAGAACCGAGATGATTGCTTGTGTGTGCCGTGAAGAAGTTCTTATTACTCTCAAATTGGTGAAAGTTACCAGCCATCGGCATCGTGTAGAAAAGTTCAATGTCATCTTGAACTTGGATAGAGGAGAGCTGCAATCAACGTCATCCACTTGTTATAACTTGAAACCATTATCATCCTTTGCCCATCTTTGTGGGTGTATTCGAGTTCCTTTCCGATGATGCCTTGAACGTGGTTTAAAACTCCGATGTCGATAGTTTATTAACCTGCTCCTGCTATTCACTTTAATAATATTGACTGCACGTGCTTCCATCGAATACTGTTGTGCACCGCAACATATTCTTTACATTCGGTTTTGTGTGGGGAAAAAAGGTAGGTAGTTTTATGACCCATGTTCCATTATGCAGTCCCGTTCAAGGCTTTCGATAACATTACATTTTAATTCTGTTTACGAGCTTCTGCTGGGTTCGCCTTGCTTAATCGGAAAAAAGGGAACAAAGAGAGAAATACTCTTGGTGACGTGTGCCAAAAAATTGCAGACAAAGTCCTTACTTGCGCAAAACCAGAACAAGGAGATGAGATGTTGAGTGATGTTGTTTCAAATGCTCTCGGTCATGAATAATAATTCATTCTACTCGTCACGTGCTGCAAATAAAACCGTAGCAGTGACTACGAAGTTAAATGTGGCTTAAGGTCACGACCTTTGACAAGAGAGTGGTATGTGATGGCAACTCCCTTCGTTTGAAGCAGATGGCTTCATATTGTCAGCACTGTGATTGAAAAGTATTGGTATCGGATTTTTTTTTATAATTTTCGCAGTTTGGGAAGCTATTGGCATAATTTGGGTGGGGTTCATAATTCGCTATAACCAAAGAAAATTATACATTATATGGAGGGCTCACAGCTGTACCGAACCAAGTCATAAAAAGTGAACTCGGAGATATTAAGAGGTTTGGTAAATAAACTGCCATTAATTACTGAAATTAATATTATACTCATGCTAAAGACATTGGGAAAGTTTATTTTCTCAATTTTCTTTAGATTTAAACATCAAAAACTAGAGTTGAAAAATATTGCCACATTTGAAAAAAAAAAAAAAAAAACTAAAATTTGGACTTGTTTCATTTTTGCCTCGAACAATGTTGCAGAATTGTCATTAACTTTGGGGCTGGTCCTGGTGTTGTCTCCTTGTTAACTCTTTTTTAACGGGTATGTTTTTGTAAAAACTGTGGGGCATGGGTGGAATAAATTTTATCTCTGAGGTAACGTTACGACAAGTTGGATAGAGGCTATTTTATTCCAAATTTTGAAGGGATTGTATGTTCCTCTTCCTTTCTTTCTTTGCCTTTCCTAAATACATTTCATCAAACTCGACTTCTTTTTTAGTATTTCCCTAAATTTAAGAGAAAAATGTAAATTGCGCTCGAATTGAAGCCGCTTGATTTTGAGCCATGAAAAATTATGACTTGGTTCGGTACAGCTGTGAGCCCTCCATATAGAAATAAAAAATTGGTTAAAGAATTTCTACATGACCTTCCAGTAAGACCTTTCTTTTTATATTTCGCGGTAAAAACTGTACGGTTCCAGATAACGCAGAGAATTTTTGTAAATTCATTTAAAAAAGTGTGAAAATTTCACAGAGACAGTAACTACATTCATCTTCATTCCTTTTTTGAAAAACTCTCTCGCTCAACTATTGTAAACCTTGTAATTTTGGTAGGTAGGTAGAAGTGGTGGTTACGATGGAAGAAAATCCAAATAGCGTCTACAGGACGCCGGTCGTTTTGATACCACAACCTTAGGTGACTCGTTTATTCGGATGTAATTTTGAGATATTTATACCCACTCCGTGGAGTTTAGGAAGAGGATCAGCTCTCAAATCCTATTTAGGGGTCCGTACCCATATGGTTATACGGAACCATTATAAGTTCGCCCTAACTCAAAAATGTCTGTCACGAGAAAAACATCAAGAACCGTTCTTCCTGGAAACTTGAAATTTGGCACACTTATACATTATGGTGGTCCACATACATGGACAACATATTACTCAAAAATATTGTGAAACAACTGGGTTAAATGTAATCTCAAAAAAAAAATATTCTGAAAAATATATCATGTGGAATATTATTCGTAAGGACAAAAAACAATGAAATGTTCTTCTTATTTATTGCAGTTGGAAACTTTGGGAGTTATTGCCAAAAATGTGTGAAAAATATCATACCATACCAAAAGCCCCCTACTGTTTTCTCGGAAACTACTGAATCCAAAAATATGAACAAATCATAGTTTGTAGACGATTAACTATATTTTTAAATAAAACTTTAGCGAATCTCATAAGGTGTATAGTCTTTGAGAAATTCACGTCGAAAAATTCAATTTTATGTCGAAAAATTAAATTGCTCAACCGATTTACTCGTAAACTACTGGACCAATTTTAACCCTATTACTGCCATGCTATCTGACTAACGTAAACTGCCACGGTGTGACTTAGAGACACTAATTGAAAATACATGGATAATTCATTTAATTTATTGAAAAAAAAGGAGTTTTAATACAAATAAATAAATAATAAAAACAAATAAAAAGATTGATTTGATGATCAGTTTTCCAAAACCTCGTCTTTCTCAGTAACGTTAGATTTCGACATATATGACATACATATTTGGAATTACTAAGGCCTTGGCGAGTTGTTTCAAAAAAAGTTTTCGACTAGAATTTAGCTTAGCCTGGTTCCAGTTAAGGTATAAATGCAGCCCAATAACTTTTGCAGCAATACCACACACGTCAACGATATTGTTCGCTTTACAGTAAACGCGTGACAGACACATTCGATTTAGCGAGTGTATTCCTCCCTTTGTACGGTTATAGTACATACAAATTTGTTTTGAATGTTTATTTTGATAGTTGACAGAAGTATAACTGCTCTGCTCTGCTTCGGTATGGAGCCAACCATTGTCATGCCTCGACGAAAGCCAAACACGTTGTTTTCTACCTCCTTTATTCTATGATGTAGAAGATTTGCTGGTGCATCTTTTATTTTTTCCGTAATGTGCCGACACATGTTAATGCCTTCGATAGCAATAATTATCGAATGTCACGTCCCTGTTTGTCTTTTCAAAAAATTGACATAGCATCTCGACAACTTGAGTAGAGAGATAAATTCTTTTCCGAGGTACGGAATGCCATATAGCGGATAACTGGTGCTGGCATCAAACTCACCAAATGTTCATTCCATATTTATTTGGAATAGAAGGCATACATTGGCAAAATACCTTTGCCCTGAAGGCTGTTGTTAGTTGTTCATCTATTGTCAAGTTACTACCCGGCATGTAATGCTTTCGCAATTCTTTGTTGTTTGTTGACAATATACCAAATATCCCCTATTGGCGCGAATTTACATATATGCGAGTTGATCGTGCGGATTTGTCATCAGAACGCGAGAGACGCAAAAGTGCAACGAATCTATTTTCGACATGCAAACCCGATAAATTGGACTTCCAAATGAAGGATGCCAGAAGTTTTCATAGAACGTACCACCTTATCTGCGTAATCTAGCATCGATCGATCAATAGTTGCCAGAGATCGTGTTTTAACATGAATGTAAATTCACCGTCGTTATAGTGTCTTAGAGTCACTACGTAGCAGTTTATGTTCTTTTTTAATATTTTGTGTAATAAGTAAACATTACCAAAACATAAAAACAAATTAATTGTTTATATCAGTAACGTAATGACCAATAATAAAATACATGAAACTGATTTTACGTTAAAACATGTTTTAAATCATTTATATTGAATTGAAATTGAATAGTGACTCACAGTCACAGCGTGGCAGTAATAGGGTTAAAGAAATTACCACTATTTGATTAACAATAATTTTGGGAAAATTAAAGGCTATCCGAAATTGTGCTGCAATATAAAAAAAAAAATAAAACAAAAAAAATAAAAAAACGGATTTTGCCAGGAAACGAATCTGAGACGCCTGAACTCAGTAGTATAACGCAAAGAAGGTTAATGGACGCGCTACACACTCAGCCGCGTTCTTAATGTCTATCCGATTTCTCATAGTAATATAACTTACTATAAGTTTGTAAAGTGAATATAGTCGTTTTTGCTTTTCGTGTTAACGAAACGAAACAGTTATTTAAACCAAATATAACTAGTTTTAAGACTACGGAACCCTTTGAGCGCGAGTCTGACTCGCATCTGGCCGGTTTTTTGATATCTCTTTAAAGTCGTCGAAGGAAAGTTTGCACATTATGCGTTGCCTGGCTCTCACTAGAGCTGGACATTTGCACAGAAAGTGAATAAGCGACTCTTTTTTATTTTCATTTTTGCAGCTATGGGAGAAACTTTTGTGAGGGATCGTTGGTTTGGCTGTATTTTCCCTATTGCAAAGTGCCCTGTTTTTGACCTGTTGTAACTTAGGCATATCTTTTTGGATATGACACAATTAATTAGACTGGTGCACCTGAGATCGGCTAGTCTTAAGAAGTATGAGAGTATGTAAAGGGTGATTTTTTAGCTGGTTTGGTTTTGGCAACACTGGTTTTGACAGCTGACGTGTGTTTAGTACCTTGTGTCACTGTCAAACAGCTTCAGTTTGGTTTGCAATTTAACCATGGATCGTCTTACAAATGAACAACGCTTGCAAATTATTGAATTTTACTATCAAAATTCGTGCTCGGTTCGAAATGTTCATCGCGCGCTGCTTCCATTTTATGATCGGCATTCTCGACCTTCTGAGCAGTCTATTCGGAAGATTGTGACCAAATTTCGCACCAAATTTACTTTGTTGGACATTAAACCACCAACACGTTTACGTACTGTGCGTAGTGAAGAAAATATTGCGGCCGTATCAGCTAGTGTGACAGAAGACCGCGAAATGTCGATTCGGCGCCGTTCCCAGCAGTTAGGCCTTTGTTACAGCACTACGTGGAACATTTTGCGGAAGGATTTGGGCGTAAATCCTTTTAAGATACAGCTGGTGCAAGAACTAAAGCCAGCCGACCTACCACAACGCCGAATTTTTGGTGAATGGGCTCTTGGAAAGCTGGCCGAGGATCCGCTTTTTTATCGAAAAATTGTGTTCAGCGATGAGGCTCATTTTTGGTTGAATGGGTACGTAAATAAGCAAAATTGCCGCATTTGGAGTGAAGATCAGCCAGAAGCATTGCAACAGCTACCAATGCATCCCGAAAAAGCCACTGTTTGGTGCGGTTTATGGGCCGGCGGCATTATTGGGCCATATTTCTTCAAAGATGATGCGAATCGCAGCGTTACTGTCAATGGTGAACGCTACCGAGCGATGATAACAAACTTTTTTTTGCCCGAAATGGAAGTTCTTGACTTGCATGATATGTGGTTTCAACAAGACGGTGCCACATGCCACACAGCACGCGAAACAATGGCGCAATTGCGAGGCGAGTTTGGTGAACAGTTAATTTCACGTTTCGGGCCGGTCAATTGGCCGCCTAGATCGTGCGATTTGACACCATTAGATTATTTTTTGTGGGGGTATGTCAAGGCTAATGTCTATAGGGACAAGCCCGCTTCGATTGACGTACTGGAAGCCAACATCCATGCATTCATTCGTGAGATACCGGCCGATATGTGTGAAAGAGTATGCCAAAATTGGACTCAGCGGATGGGCTACCTGAGACGCAGCCGCGGTCAACATTTGCATGAAATTATCTTTAAACATTAAATTGCAAGGTTCAAACTATCGATTCAAATAAATATTTCATTCATTTTTTCGAATTTTTTGTGTTTTTTTTTTTAAAAAAAGTTCTCAACCTCTTAAAAAATCACCCTTTATATTGCCCTTAACATGTATATTGCCCCTAAAAAAATCTTTTTTTTTAAAGGGATACTGACCCGCCAGTTGCGGAGGGCACCGCGACCTAGAAGATCTATTGTACCACATAAAAAAAAAGCTCTTAATGGAAGATCTTATATTCAAGTACATATATATGTATGTACAATACTTTCTCAATAGTAACACCCAAGGACTCAAAATATTTCAGATATAGGTAAAGAAGAAGCGAGTATGTACGCCGGGTAATAGGTTAGAAGGAATCTGCATTTTCCTTCTCGGGGAGCATAGCTATTTGTTCGTTGTTTCAAAATCCATCAAAAAAGTCCACATTTGGTTTACCAACGAATTGATTCATTTGAACATAAGATCACCAAAATGTACACTTCTTTTGAAAACCCTATAGAATCCCCGTTACAATTACATATGTATGTACATATGTATATCTTCTTTTAAACATGAATTAACAACAAACTCTATTAACTTCCAGTTCCATTATGCACCGTAAGATTCTTTTGCCTTTGGCGAAACTAAATCCCATGCTATTACAGTACAATTATAAGTAATGACCTAAGAAGCATAAAAAAAAACAAAAAGCAAAAAAAAGTAACAAAAGAAAAAAAAAGTGGGATAACTCAATATGAGTACAATGACCATCGTGCTCAAGTGCAAATGTCCTGTTACTGGTACTGGTGGGTTTGGTTTTGCATTCTTAATTAAAAACTGCATGCGGAATAATAATTAATTGGAGAGACAAAAAAAAAAAAGCAATCCGAAACAAAACGGAATGCATGCAGGAAGGAAGAAATGAAAAGCAAAACGGGGAACAATAAAATGGTTACAATAAAATTTGAACTCAAGCTACGAATATTCCTGTAAATGATTGTCACCCCTTTTTTGGTCGTTAGGTTGGTTTTTTTAAATGGACTTTTGAAACGCGACGTGCATTTTTTTTTTTTTTTGTAAAGAAGGACTTACAATATTGGAAATGCAGACATATTAGACTCGTGAAGTCCTTTGTGAAGTCCTTTTGTAAACTGCGACTAATTGATTGAGAACATGACCAGGATTAGGATTTGGATTACAATAGTGGCGGTTTTTAGTGTTCTAAACTCAAATCGCCCAAACGGGACACTTATTGAATCACCTCGATGTCTATCAGTCACAGGCTTGTTTAGGGACTTTTTTGAAGTCAGTCGTGGTCATCGTGTGGGGTATCAAATTCATGTCTGTCAAAGCACAAATTCAAAAGTGTATAACACGTTACTTTTGTTTTAACACCTTTTCTAAAAGCGATTAAAAATTGCTGCTCAATATTAAGAATTATTTATTTATTTCCTTTATTATTAGATAAGTTAATTACAATTAATAATAATATCACTAGCACTAGCTACCAGGGCTTTCGGCTATTGTATAGCTATTGAAGGGAAATTATCAGGATTGCATTACGTTAGATAGTTTCTTAAGGTATAGACTTATCCAGGATCAATGTGGTTTGGTACGGAACATTCATTATGAGAGGTCCAGCTCAGCTCTTGAATGGTTGTTGACTTATTGGTGTACATTTTCTCAGCTATTAAAGAAGTCCAACGGGTGTCAAATCACATGATCTAGGCGGCCAATTGAGATCACAATATCGGGAGATAATGCGACCATCGAATTTTTGCCTCAAAAAACTAATTGTTTCGTTAACTATGTGGCAAGTGACACCATCTTGTTAGAACCATATATTGTCCACATTCACAGTCTCCAATTACTTACTTAGTTGGCGCTACAGCTCGAGGTGAACCTGGGCCTGCTTCTCGCAACCATTTGTGTGTGCGTGTTATATTTTTGCACGAATGGAAGGGACCTACAGTTTTTTGCCGACTCCGAACGGCGAGTTGAGAAGCTCAATCGTGACAAATGATACTCTTTGATGCTTGTCAGACATTCGAAAGAGGTGGGCACTGTGAAAAACTTTTAGGTGTTTGCGGCGGGATTCGATCCCAAACCGTTGGCTCAGTAGTCCGACGCACTAACCACTTGCGCTACGGTGCCCACAACAGTCTCCAATTGCGACCACAAAAAACCCAGCCCAGATATGACAATTTAGCTTACTGATAAGTCCTTGGAGATGAAAGTGTGCCTCATCGCTTAAGATAATTTTCTGCGTAAAGTCGGAATCCAATGACGTTTGCTGACGCATCTATTCGGCGTATCGGTAACCCTTCAAATGGTCTATGGGCCTCGGTCAATTGCAGGGTCTAATACAAGTGCTTTCTCAAAATTCCCTGCAAAGAGGGGAAGATCCACCGATCTGGTTGCCTCATATTTATGCACCATAATTGTGCGCTCTATTGGACGATTATGCGGACCGCCAATTCACGTAGTTATTCGACTGTGTTCGTGTTCATGGCTCAACTTGTATTGAACTCACGATGAGAAATGTGAAAATAGAAAGAAATAGAAAGACGTTTAGACGTGCATATTTCCCTATCGGAATGGGGTAACCCCTAATAGGACACCATTTAGAAAACAACCTAAGCTAATCGAAGAACTATTACTACGAAGTTTTCGCAGGACACTTATTGGTCGAATGACAAAATAAAAACCAAGACATCTTCGTACATCGTCATACAGATCGATGTAGGCAAACAATTTGAAGTATTAAACAAAACAAGACAGAGCGCGCAGTTTTATTTCCACAATAAGGCTACACGAAAGCTTGAGTGGGCCACCCAACTGTAAAAGGTTTACTCGCCTCACAACCAAACTGTCTTCTCAAATAGCTAAGAGTTCCATAAGTTGGCGGTGTCACTCGCCATTACCGAATGCAAGACGAGTACAATACTCGCAGGTAAGTAAAGTCAGGTGTAAACTTTGACATGCCAAAGTTTACGTGTGCAAGTGTCTAGAATCTTCTCCGAGTACGAGTACTTTTCTAATATGAAAGTACGAGTAAATGCTTCGTTTTGTGCACCTCAACGTTATCATCTGAAACTGAAGTTTCGTCCTTAAGTCCTCTATGGGATGGGTTTGGAATGTTTTTTTTTTCCTATCAATAATGATTACCCCCACCGTACCGCTGCTGCGAGGCGAGGTGTCTGTGTGTGCACATCTGCTTTTATACTTTGTTTTTTTTTTCTTGCTTCCTTTTTCGCTTTATCCGTGGAACGTGACATTTTCCAGAAAAAAAGTCTTTAAAAAACAGTTTTTTTTCACATTTTTTTTTGTTATCTTACGTATCACCTTTATTTTTATTCGCCAGAGGTTATAAGTAAGAAAAATGGTGGAATTTTCTTTGTAATATTTTCATCTTACAGTTATCGTGACTAGAAGCGAGAAATATGGAACAAAATAAGGAAAAATAATACGTAAGTGCCTAGGGTTCCTAAGAGTGATGTTACACTTCGCGTGCGATTTTTCTGTCCTTTTTTTCCCTTTGGTATTTCGTTGGCTGTGCTGCTTGCTATACGCGATTCTGCACCCAGATGGAAGAAGATTTTAACCCAGCAGAGCGCGTAGATAAATTTGTCATTGGAATAAAAACTTTGAATTATTTGTTTTATTTTTATTTTTTATTTTAAAGAGATGTAAGCAAGTCGTGCAGCTTAAAAACATATTTCTGTATATCATCAGGTAATGAGGTTATGTCCGAAAGGGGCTATGAAGGTGATGAAGGTGACATCTGGTAATTGAGAGAATTGCTAAAGTGTAAGAGAAGGGAATATGGATAGCGGATAGTGAACGAGAAATTCCTTCTCAAAGGATATTCTTTTTCGAAGTGGAAGTAGCGAAATGAAGAGCGAAAAAATTCAGTTTTCTCTAAAAATAACTTTACCACGAAGCAAGTGATAAAAATTTACAGAAAATAGCAAAATTCTCAAGACCGCCTGGGAATACTTTTGCAAGTTTTGAAAGGTTTTTCCATGGAATAATATTGTGGAGAAGTAGACGTTTAGCCGTCTGTGGTCTGTGGCACATCGATTCGTGCGGCCTTCTCAAGATCAACTGTCTATGGAAACTTACTTCTTCATATTCTCCTATCTCCGTCATATATATGTTAAACAGAAGAGAAAGCGGAAAACATTCAAAAAATGCAAAACACCACGTTGAGAGTATGGTTTAGGCACTGTTGCCGTTTCTCCTGTTATAACAGCAGTCTACTGTTATTTAGCTCCGAAAAAGAGAAATCTACTGTTTCCTGTTCCCAGACAATTTTAAGACCGTTTCTCCTGTTAGTTGCCTTCTTTTTTTTTTTTGAAAACAAAATTCGAAATGAAAGGCTAATATGAAAAAAGGAACAAATAATCTACGGTAAACCCATAGCAATAACATTCCTGGTTAGTGATTGGCACTACAAGTCTACGTGAGTAGGTCCATTCGCGTTCGCTCCCAAAACTACGAAAATCTATGTATGAAAAGTTACGAAACCCCGTTCGCTTACGCAAAAATATAGTAGTTTTTCGTAAAAGAGAGTACCCACGAAAGTGTAATAAATATCACCATGCTGCGACAAGAAATTTCTCTGGGCAGATTACATGAAAACTGTCAAATCACATACATTTTGCATTTTTTGTTGTTCAACGCGTTCGTTTCCTTTTTCGTAAATTTCCTATCTTTGAGAGAATTTCACATCCACTCTTCGATATTTGACATAAAACACATATCTCATGTAAAAGTACCCGAACGGACCTAGTGGCATTGACATTGACATTTAGGGGAACCCGGGGCATAATAGGCACCTCGGGCATAATGGGCCCTCTCCGTATTTTTCTGTTGAGCAAAGTTGCAGCTCCGAAAGTAAATCTATCTGCTTTAATTTATCGGGGCTTTTAGGGAAAAACCCTTTTTTGAATAAAAGTGACACGTGTGCTGTGTTTTTTCTACAAGAAGGTTTTTCATTGAGTTGAAAAATTCGGTGCCACCGTTTATTCCGATAATCTGACACCAATGGATCCACTGTTATCATCCCTATGGCCCGTTTTGACAAATGCCCATGCATCCTTAAGCATAATATGTATGTATTTTGTATTTATTGTTTACGTACTTTATATCTAATTCCTTTTCAAGATAAATTCAGGGAAAAAGGCAAAGTATTATATGAACAGAAGGTTAAAGAGGTTCATTTTTAAAAATTGACTCAGTGAAAATGCAGATAATTTTATGGAGTGCAAATGCGTTGGTTGCAACGGAGCAAACATTTTTTCTATGATCCCGACAAAAGTGGACTTTTATACGACATGCTGAAGGGAAACGTCATATCAATAAAATTAAAGCGCAACAGCAAATTATTTAGTGCCAAAAAACTTTTTCCTAATGCAATAGACATTTTACTGAAAAACATCGTATTTTATAGGTTTTTGGACGAAATTTTAAATCTCCTGTTACTTTGGTAAGTCCAACAGAAGATCTCCTGTTTTTTCACATTTTCTCAGCGGCAACACTGGGTTTAGGTTAAGTTTCAAATATGTATCTCTTAACCAAAACGCAGTGGCACCCAATCACATTTACCTACTTGGTTCCTTTCAAGTACACTCTAACATATACATATGCAGTCCAGTGTTCAGAGAATGAATGAATGTAAAATCAAAAAGAAACAAAATTTAAGAAGTTTATTTAAAATAAATAGAAACTTGATAATCAAAAAAAAAAATGGTCGACTAAAAATTCGGTTGTCAGGGGTTAGTGGCGGGGCGAAGGCTGCCAACTCAATGTATTCAAGTTCTATTTAAGATCCTCTATCGAAATCAAATGAATACTCACTCATTCTTTTTTTTGTATGCCTATGAAAATAAAAAAAAATATATACCGGAAGCTATCATTTTTATTTATCCCTGGGCAAAAAACTCGGACAACCTTTGGCGATCTGTCATCATCTAGAAGCAAGCTTTCCTTTTATATTCAACTCATTCTTTTTTTTTATGCCTTACGACATCACGCAGTCAGCTCTTGGACTAAAGGCACTAGTCTGCTTTTTTGACGTAGAGAATTTTTCGAATATTTAAGTCGAACAGAAAGTTTTGGTTTTGAAGAAAATGGAAATGATTTCTTGTTTTGGTAACTGACTGGAGATTGGAGCTGGTTAGACGGTACCTACTAAATGACTCCGCATTGTTAAGAGGCTGTAGGCCTAGTTAAATTGCGATTTCCGATACTCGGATTAGTAGTACAAGTACAAGTCTATCGAGAGTTGAAAACGGGCCTATTTTTGCACATTTTTTTATTGGCAAATGGCAGCACCAAGCTAGTAATTGTTTTGTGAGCTCTAAGAGTTATAACTTGGCATAACTGAAAAACTGTAGTCAAGAGATAAAATACGATGTAAAATAAACCAGAAGAGTAAGCACCCTAAGCTATAGCCAAGCAATTCAATCAATCAATGTTGATTAAACTTAAATATACCTGTTATGGTATTTCCACAGTTCTTCGTAGTTTGTGTTCCACTGGAAATTTTTCAATACCAAAAAGCATTTCCATTTCTTGTTCGCTATTTGCTGATCTCCATCAAGTTGATGGTTATAAACCTATGCAGGTCTTGTCTTAAGGGCAGACATAACAGGATTCTCTTTATACTTTACCGCTAGCGGCTAGAGAGCTGTGATAATACGAGTATTTACCACTGCATTCCCCCTTTGCCGCCAAATTTGTATAAACATCTGCAATGCCAGAACAATTGACTGGGGCAGCACCTACATACATATATAGTTGCCACAATCCCGTTCTTCCATATAGTAACCCAATCGAAAGGGCTCTCCAGGATGGATAAGCTGACTGCCCACAAAAGCGTATTATTATTATTATTATTTTCCCTTTTCGGATTGCTGGCTTTCGACCAATATTTTTCAGGATTCTTGATGACACGAAAAGATTGCATTTCCATCCGATGAGTACATTTCGGAGTGACGTGATGGCCCGTAGCAGTGGCGATATTCCAGCATTGCCAACCACGAATCATATGGCAGCAGCAGCAGCAACAGCAGCTGCAAATGCTGCAAATTTTTGCCAAAATTGAAATAAGCTTAAACCGACATAATCTTGCAACGATTGTATCCTATGAGAACTGCGAGACACCATGAACGATGATGCTACTACTTGGCACAAAATTTGCTTGTTTAGTTGAAAATTCGTCTTCCGTCTGTGTGATGGTTGAGGTTTTTTCTTCTTTTTACCTTTTTATTGCTTTGCTTGTTGATGGCGGACCAATTCATTGGTGGAGTTTTCTTTTATGCAACAGCAACATAAGGAAAGGTTTTTACTCCTAGATACTTGTTTGTTACTTTGTAGGGTACGAGTATTGGGTGTGTTTTTTTGGTTGACATCGGAGACAGCAGCCCCGAGTGATGACCGAAGCCGCAATAAAGGGTTAATCAATCATTTTAAAAAATAATGGAGCAACTTCATAGCCAGATAAAGCCAACATTAAAATAATTTATTCACCTACATAACTTAAAATAGTCACCTTATAGTCGACTTTAAACTAAAAGCAACTTAAATGTCACTTTAAATAATTAGTGTCGGCTACTAGTTTTCGCATAAAGTATTTTGACGTTTGGGTTTGTTCGTTCAAATCACTTTAGAATAACACTCTAAAGTCGATACTAACTATTTGTTACAAACCCAAAAATGTGTTCATGAATAACGAAAAGTTATAACTGGCTTTTTTATTTAGTGCCGACTCTAGGCACTATTCATAGGCTGACTATGAATTTGCGCCAATACTTCACAATATGTCCAAAGTTGCGACTAATAAAGTGCGTCAAATAGTCAGTATTCTGAACTTCAAAACGCGATGTTCTCGAGACATTATACTGATAGCCAATCCAGATATTTGGGCATAAAATGGCTTCAGTCAAAACAACAACGATAGTGTTGCATTTTAAAAACAATTTTCCAACATCGCTATCATTTAAAATCCTAATCGCTATTTTTTCACCTTCTGTCTTATGCTACAAAGAATGCGGGGTCAATGACAGTTGATGAGTTGCCAGCAGTGTAGCTTCGTGAATAAATTAAGAGTTTCCCGTTCATTTAAAATGAGGTTCGTTAATATTTTAATTTTTTTTACAAAACGGGTAGATTGGATTTGTTTCTTTCTCTGTCAGTGTATTTGAGCTGAATAATGGACAAAATCCAAGGGCATAGTCCCTGCCCATGTTAATGCCAACAGGCTACTTGAGCTTAGTAAACAAGATACAGGGATCTTTACTGATTTTCAGATGGGCACTGGCCACTAAGATACCACCTCAAAAAATTGTTTTACACTAGTCTAAAAAATTTAATTATTTTTTTTTTGCACAAGAATGAGACACATAATTTCTTGTAGATTCTTTGACGCTTAATCTAAATCTGGCAACAGAAGTGCTCTGGGACGTCAGTATTTTGAGATATTCTAATCTCAAAGTGCTGAAAATATGGTTTTTGGCGATATTTGAAGTAACAATTAAATTGTTTATAATATCGTTAAAAAAAAAAGGCAATTGAATTACCAGTTAGAAGAAGTGCTTATTGAAGCACAATATCTCTGGAAAAAGTCTCCCCTACATTATAGGGATCAAATCTACCCTGGGGTCATAATTTTCTACTTTTTGAGATATTTGACAAATTAAAAAAAGGGGATCAAGTGTCCCCAGGTTTCCCTACCCATCTCTTTATTTCGGCGATGCGAATTAACAATAAAAATGACTTTCAAAAGTCCGTGGCTAGTCTTCACAGATGACAAGTATCAACTGCTTATCTTTGACAGAACCAGAGTACTGCCAGATTTAAATGCAAACCTCTAATTTAATCACCGATTATTGCATGATATAACAGCACCTGCGGCAACCCCCCTATTTATGAAAAAGCGGGCGCTGCTGGTTGTCTCTTTACTATTCAGGTTAGTGAAGTAAAACGAATTTGATCCATCCTATTTCCATTTTCCTATTGATGGATCACCAGCACTACAGCGAATTGTGTTTTTTTGTTTCTTCCAAAGAAGTGGCATCCATGCAACTTAGCAATGTCTCATATCAATCATATCAAAGTCATGATTTGATCCGCTTTATACTTTGGCTTGGCGAAGGACTGCAAAGTTCTCTAGCAATGCAAAGTTTATATGGCGGGTGATTCTAAAAGAACATGTCAAACGTCAACTTTGCACAAAGAGTTTATCTACTCCTTCATCTCTCGCCTTTTGTTTGGCACTTTGTCTGACAGATGATTTTTAATATGCGCCACATCAGAGTGGAGGTGTGTTACTTTGTTGACGCGAAAGCATACTTAGTCTTGAAGGAAATATAAACATGGCTGTAGTACACACACACATACGATGATGTAATATGCTAGCAAAACATGACATAAATTCGATCAACAATGTTTCACTAATTAATGAGTGCATATACGTACATATTTACTTACAAAGCGTGACGACTAAAACTATTGGCACCCCATATTGTTGACCCAACTATTGGCACCCCATCATTCAACAGGAATTTTCTTAATATCCCTTAGTCCGAACAAGTCCATTTAATGCTTTTTTTAAAAATCTGCATCTATTCGCAACATTTCTTTCTCTTCATTTTAATGATAGCGATTAATTCTTAGTAGCAATTTATAAGTGAATTTTTGAGCACGTAATAAAAATAAAATTTCCAAAATACCCAGTGTTTTGGTTAAGGACATAGTAATTTGGTAAGCTATTTTTGACCATTTATATCATTATCTTTCAATAAAATATTTATTTCTCATACTAATGCATGAAATAAGATGTTTTTAAACAGTTTTTGCAAATTAATTCAATGAAGCATTAATAAAAAGCGTGCCAGTAATTGGCTCAAAAAAAAAAAAAAAAGACCCGGTTGAATTACTGGCACGGCTGCCAACAGTTACATCGTATTGAGCTACAATTACTGGCACTGCCAATAATTATAGTTTTTGCATTGCCAATTGTTGAAGCTTTCAACCGTTATTGATTGCAGTTTTAAAAAGATGACAAAAAATGAACTTATCATAGGTACGATGAAAGCGAAACTTTAGGTTTCGTAAACCGTAAATCAACCGTAATCACCAAAACGTTTTTATTTTGCTTTTCAAAGGTGCCAATAATTATACGTTTTTTTTTCGGTGCCAATAGTTATATCGGGGTGCCAATAATTGTAGTTTTTGGTAAGCATGTTTTTATTTGGATTTTATAGTATACTTTTACTTACACGTTAAATATTTAATAATATTAACCAACAAAAAATTGTTCAAATAATACGTTAATATAAAAATGTTTATCATAACTCAAAAAACAGTAAAGTTATGGCCAATCAAAGTCAAAATTTCCTTAAGGTTGCCAATAATTGTAGTCGTTACGCTATGTGTGATGTTTTAAGTACATGTCATAATTGAGTCTCGTTATTTTGTGGGCTTTTAGCTTTAAGGGTAGGTTAGGTAGGTAACTACTTATGAAATATTGTGGTGATTCGGGTTAACTAAAAGGTTTTGTGTTATACAGCAAGTTTTGAGTATGTTTTTAATATTTTTTTTTTTTTATGAATTATTATCTACTGTTAACTGTTTTTATTTTGAGTTTCTTGCTGGGGAAAATAGAAAATGCAAGGGCGCCTGTTGATTTTGAGTAGTTAAACTCAAAATCCAACCATTTGAGAACAATTCCTCGCATTGAAAATTTTGCCGAGCGTCCGAACTCGGTATTAAAATACATAACAAATTATTGGCATATACATATGACCAACAAGTAAGGCATTCGGCTCAAGTACAATCACTTCCAAGTTAGTTTGTTCTTCTCAAAAATCTTAGCACTGTAGTTAGAAAAAAGAAGGTAACCATACAAGATGTATCAGGCTAAAAGACCGGTGTGGAAACTTCTTCTGGGGTCAGAGCGTTTGATGGAAAACAATATCTCCCAAAAAAAATGGAGGGAGAAACTAACCACAAGCTCTGGAGTGAACTTTCAAGACCAAGATACTGCCAAAATATAACTCGGGAATGGCTTACATACATTTTAGAAGTTTCAAAATTCTATCGAAATAGTCTGTTTGGCACATGATTTCGAAACTCTGACCAAAAAAGGTCTCGACCAATTCGCTTGATTCGGACTAAATTTTGCTTTTTGGGTTCTTATTTTTAAAAAATAAATAAATATTTAGCTTCAGCAGTCCTAGGTAGAACCAAGCCTAGCTTCCCGCAACCATTTGTGTGTGCGCGTTATATTTTTGCACGAATGGAAGGGAATATATAGTTTTCTGCCGTCTCCGAATGGCGAGCTGGGAAGCTTTACATGACAAATGATTCTCTTGAATGCTTGTCAGGCATTCGGAAGAGGTGGGCACTGTGAAAAACTTTTTTGGTGTTTGCGGCGGGATTTGAACCCAAGACCGCTGGCTCAGTAGTCCGACGCACTAACCACTTGCGCTACGGTCTTAATTTTAGTACGGTTAAAAAACACGATGAATTGCTGGTTATCTTGTTGAGCGTCTTCACGTTAAGTCACTGGTCACAGCACCTCATCCGAACGAATTTGGCTAAGATATCGCGGTGAGAAACTGGATGCCAATAGTGGCAGATTCTCTGCTGTAGGTTGGTACATAGACCCAGCTTTCTGAGATGTTCTTCGAGTTCACCGTGCCTCATGCCATACGGAATACAGTTAGAATGCCGAGTTTGTTTTTGTCAAGGCTAATGCACGCTTTGAATCTCTTCACGTTATAGTTGCCCAAAACTTTCTTCGCTAACCTTAGACCCTGTGTTTTGTTCAGGACTTTGTCCTGTTAGTCTTCTGCAGTGCTCAGAGCTCCTCTTTTACTGTGTATTCACCTATTCCGCAGAATGTAGAAGCGCCTTTCCTGGCAAGTTTGTTCGCCTCTTCGTTACCTTTTATCCCCAAATGTTCTGGTACCCAGTAGACGCTGACAGTGTTCCAGTCTATTAAGTTTTTCTAGGTGTTCTCAGGAAATTCTAGATTTGATGATCTGAGTCTTTCAAGGTTGAGTTGGGCACATCTGTAAATAGCGCAGATTTCGACTAGAAAGAAACTAGTGTAGTTGCCCATAGGTTCGAATAGTTTGTTTCTGGGCCAAACACTCCTACCTTAGTTCTTGAACCATCCGTGTACCATTTAATGGTATGAGGATTGAGGACTCAGCGTATAGATTCTAGATTCGTTGCTCCAGTCTTTCTTATTACTGAGTTTGATGTGAAAGTTTTTTTTTCACCTGAATTTGCTAATATTATCGTCTGTAGGAAAGCTTAGCAGGGGAATGACTTGCTTACTTACTTACTTAGGTGGCGCTACAGACCGGGATGGACCAAGGCCCCAACCAACAACCTCTTCCAGTGAGCCCGGTCTTAAGCTAACCGCCTCCAGTTGCGCACTTCAATTTGGTTGAGGTCTTGTTTTACTTGTGCGCGCCACCTTAGGCGAGGTCGTCCTCTGCTGCGCTGATCCTCCGAGCCGAATATTCTCCGAGCCGGAGCGTTGATGTCGATATGCTCTACATGTCCTAGCCATCTTAAACGCCCAATGTGCAGTTTTTTGACCAGGTTAATGTCGCTGTACAGCTCGTACAGTTCGTGGTTGAATCTTCTCCTCCAGAACCCGTCAACGCAAATGGGACCGAATATCTTACGAAGGATTTTTCTCTTTATGCGACCAAGGATATCTTCGTCCGCTTTCGATAAAGTCCATGCTTCAGCTCCATATAGCAAGACTGGGATGATAAGGGTCTTATAGAGAGTCTCCTTAGTCGATCGAGAAAGGACTTTACTATTCAAATAGCCCAAAGAAACAGCAGTTGGCAAGAGTAATCTTTCGTTTGATTTCCGACGAGATGTCATTTTTTGATGTTATGGCAGAGCCGAGGTAGACAAAGTCCTTTACTACCTCGAAGTTGTGATGCTCTGTCCAATTCATCGATGTTGGGTGTCCCTTTTTGTTGACAGCATATATTTTGTTTTACCCTCGTCTACCGCTAAACCGATTTTAGGGGAATGACTAATATGACTAATTTCACATTTACCTTTCTCATTTTTGGCTATTCTTATAAACGTCCTTTTTGCAGTTTCTTCCACTGCAAGGTGCATGGGGTGAACTCCAATAGCAACTCAAGTGCTGCAGTTGGACAAGATTTGAGCTAACCAAAACATTAAACGCATATGGTATATCTATGCCAATTAGATCCGTAAACGGAAAGTAACGAAATTCGGTGATTATTTTAAAAGTCTCTAAGCCAAACTTTAAATGCGTTTATCGCGGTAGGGGCCTGTAGAAGAAGAATAACGAAATTTATTTAAATTACTTTTTTTTTCATTTCATGTTAATTTGTATTTCCAGATCCAATTAGGACTGAGTAGCGCTTTACACCAAGCTGCCACCAGTCTTGTCGCCATCTTAATTACAATTGAAATTCAACAAACAGGAATGAGACGTACATAGATGTCGGGTTCTTTTTTTACAGGACCCATGTCGCATAAAAAGGACAAAGTTCACTGCTTTAACGTAGTTACAATTGGATTCATGATTTGCGACCCTTTGGCTGGCCACCAGCGTTTGAGAGTCGTGTGTATCTATGGCTGATTGCAATCAACATCATCAGTACAGTTTTAGCATGAATCCTAAATTTAATTATACCATACTTCTATCTGGTTAGAGGCAGTCACTGGGCGCACCACACCGTTGCCTGTCATTGTCCTTGTACGTGTACTCGTACTCGTATATGTATATGCAATCAGCACGGAAATGATTGCAGCCACCACTCGGACACACGATGTCATATTTGACAATTACTTAGATTATAGAATAGAACTAAGGCTTTGACATTGTTTACAGGATAAACCGAGTCCTTAATTAACTTTTGCATATGCTCCGGGGTGTGTATGTATGTGTGTTCGTGTGGTGGTGGAGTCATTTGCCTTGCTCGAAATTAATTGATGTCCTGATATTTGCTACAATTTAGATTTGGGGACAGCACATTTATTGCCCGATGGTGCTATATTCGTATGCTCATGCAAATTGATAACAAAGTACGAGTATCTATGTATATGCACTTTGAGAGTGCGTATATAGGCTCGTTCGTCAAATGCAGTTAACTAATGAAGTTATGGCAACAATAGCAAGTTCTGTGTGTGATTGGGTAGACATTGCCATTACAAAACAACCGGTACTGGGGGCGGAGGCTAGGGTGGATGTAATTGATTGCTTGGGGCATTCGAGTGTTATTATTGCAGCTATGACACTTGCAGAAGTTTGTAGCCGACATAAAGGGAGTTAATTTATTATTAAACTTATGAAGTCAAGGAAGAAATGTCCTTCTGACTTTTGTTACTCTTGAGTAAATTGTGGCAATTAAAATCGGCCCAGAAGGGATGATTGTGCTATTGATGGGTGTGTGACGAGATAGCAGCATAAACAATTGCAGAAGGCGACAACACCTCCCGCAGTAGAATCATATTGTTAAATTATACGAGCTTGGAGGTCAATTTACAGGGCAATTACTCCAAGCTATGAACTTATCGAATGTTTTCTTCAACGTACCATATTGTTGAAACCACAGCTCTTCCACATTACTGCGATTCAACTGGGAAGCAAAAAAAGTCAGGAATCATGGATCTATAGTGCTCTCCATTGACTGCACCGTTCTGGATAGTATCATTTTTGAGCAATATGAACCAATGATTCCACCATGACTTTTTATGGATGCAATGACGTCTCAAAAATGACTTGTGGAATTTCGGCCAAAAATGAGCTTCATTGCTGAACAAAATTTTGTGGTGAACATGAGGATCAAGAACAATCTTGTCATGAGCACAGTAACGTATGTACTACATAGGACCCACACAAAGGTCAAGCGGCTTAAATTCTTGTACGAGCTGGATCTTGTAAGGTAGATACTCGTAAACCGAGATCTTTTCGCAAAATTGTCCATTAAGTTTAAGAACACAACTCTGATTGCGATGCACGAATGTGAATTGACTCATTCGAGTCCTCATTTTTCATTTTTAATTCATTTTTATTTATCAATTCAATTAAATCTTAAATGCTAGACAAAAGTGATTAAAACTAACTTAACTAACTTAACTATCTTACTCTAACTTAGTAATTTTTATTATTTTATGCAAAGTATTGTCCGTTATTAGCAACTAGGTACAAAGAATAGCCTCTCTAGGTATAACAGGTGCGCTCAAGTCCACTTGGCCTAGAAATGCTCCTGCACCTGCCAACCATTGATCTCTCTATAAGAAACACGGCAGTCAAAGGAGCTCTCAGATTAAGAGAGAATGACAACTGGTGGCTTCGTTCTTCTGGACACATGCTCATACTGGACATTTTCAATCAAAAAGGACTCATGTCCTGCACATGCTATCATCGGATCATCCATCTTTACACTTTACAGATAGCTAAAAACCAGTCTTACCGACTAGCCGAGTATTTCAGCAGCTTATTAAGAAATCAGCACAAATTCTCCTGGCAAGGAAACTACTCGCAACGGAAATCACAGCTTACGTGGACAGCCAAGCCGCATTTAAAAAGCACTAGACTCCACTTCCGTGAATTCAAAATACGTAAAGGAGTTCCTCACGGCACTAAGAGCGATAACACACTACACAGTTTTACTCTGCTAGGTTTTTTTTTTTTTTTTTTTTGTATAATCTACACACGCTAAAGGAGATATGAATACCCTTTTAATGTTTACACACAGCGCGAGCACATGAAGGACGAGAACGAGAGACAGACAGATCGACATAGTACCCGGACATGTGAGAATAGAAGGAAACGAAACAGCAGACGGACTGGACAGGAATGGTTCTGGATATAACTCTAGCTGATAGACAGATCTTACCGGCTTTCAACACAGCTAACAATCTAATAGATTAATTTAGTCTAAGACCGATGGCGCAAAGCCAACGATTATGCCACAATCCGCAACCTGTGGCCCATAATCGATCAGAAAAGAACAATATCCTTGCTTTCTATGAAAATAAATATGCAATAGAAATAGAACCTTCTATTCCACTGCCCGGCTCTTCAAGAATGGTACCTTTCTTGTATGGGAGCATGGTTCTTCGAGTGACTGGATGACATTTCGTTACGATACCGCTTACAGACCTAAAGAGATTAATTAGAAGATCGAAATGGTTTTTTTAAATCCATGTTTCTACCTGCACAACTAGGGTATTCACAATGGATCTTGACGGCCTCTGGGTGAAATTTGCATTTACTGCAAATTACTCCTCTAACCTAACCTAATCTAGCTACTACTTTTTCCCACATTTGGGCAGGATACGAATACCATGAGGAAGAATGCCTTATATTTAGATTCATCCACGAATCGACTAATTTTTTGCAATCTTCATAGACAGGCCATGAGTCATCGATCGGAACAAGTGATAAATTAAAAGGAGCAATGTTTGGAAAATACGGCGGATGAGGTAGGACTTTCCAGCGCTTCCAAGAATGTTTTGACCGGTTTTGCGACGTGCGGACGAACATTATCGTGCTGCAAAATCACTTTGTTGTGTCTTTCGAAGTATGCCGGCCGGTATTTCATTCATTAATTAATAGTCACCCCTCTGATTCCATCAAATACAGAGCATGAGCTTAGATCCATGGATATTTGGCATCGACGTTGATGTTGATAGTTGCATTTGATGCAAAAACGCCTTCCTATTCTGCCGTTTATGCAGCTGTTCATAGGTGAAAATACGCCTTTCGACGTCCCTTGGTTTCAATTCGGGTATAACCCAATTTCCTTGCTTTTGGAGCATTCACATGACCTTAAGGCGTTTTCCTACTCCCAACGATTGAGACACTTCTTAAATTGTTTGACATGAGTCTTTATCGAGCAATTCTTCATCTTCGAACTGTTTCGGCTGTCCAGGTCGTTCCTTTGTTTTCCATCAAACACAATGACTTTCCGTAGCTTTTTTTAATTGTAATGAAGTGAATGAAACACCCCGTAAAAACAATTCATCCGGAACAAAGCTCGACACATTCGATAAAGCACAAAGTGTTGTTTTTCATGCTCCTGCCAAATGACATACATACCTACATAACACTGAAACTGACGCCTAATGACAGCTATTTTACGGAAAATATTGCTAAATATGCCATCGAATACATCGCTACGAATTAATTCCAACTGCATGTAGATTTTAGCAAAGCTTTTGATCACATTGATCAGACACTTTAGCTTTTTAAACTTATCTACAACTAGATACTTGTGTAGAAATAACGCGTGTCAAATCCGACATTTTAATTTTTAATTTTTAATTTTAACTCCCATTCGTTGTTTAACCCTTTCCCGTATGTTACGCGATGAGTTTGAGTTAAATCTTAGTCTTTATTTCATTAATGATTTACTGGAGTAAAAGAATGTACAGAAACATAGGTACTTCCGCTATCACAATATAATTTTATGCAGAATATATTTTTATTTAAGTACTAAACTATTGATGATCCGGTGAATTCGTATCACCTAAAATTAATTTGATTGTAATACTACATAAGCGATTATGAATCCCAATCAACGCTCCAACTCCAATTCGTTGAGATCGGCAATATTGGCACCGTGTATAGTTTGAGTTTCATTTGGTTATTAAATGAAACTCGTTAATTTAATGGCTTTAAATCTATATATATAGTCTATAATATAAAAATGAATGTATGCATGTTTGTTTGTTTGTTTGTCCTTTAAGGACTCGAAAACAACTCAACCGATTTTAATAAAATTTTCAGAGTACGTTTTCTTTAATACAAAACACAGCATCAGTGCGATTACTCAACAACTGGTGGTTTTGGTAACTGTCATACAAAATTTGATAATTTCAGGTGAAATGTGAATATGAATAATTTTGGTCAATTAATGTAGTCAGCGACAGATTGATAAACAGCCAGACTGGCAGACACAGAGTCAGAAAGACAGATAGATAGGTAGACAGAGACAAGCAGACAGACAGATAGACAGACAGACAGACAGACATACAGACAGACAGGCAGATAGATAGATGGATTGCCAGACATATAGACAGACAGACAGACAGACATACAGACAGACAGATAGATAGACAGACAGGCAGACAGATAGACAGATTAACAGATAGCCAGGCAGACAGACAGACAGATAGACAAACAGATAGATAGACGGACAGACATACAGACAAACAGACAAATATATAGACAGATAAATATTGTTAACATATAATAGAACAGCTTATCAAAATTGTGATTACATTTTTTTTTAGTTTTCAATGACTTTTATTTCAACGTAGATACTATGCATGAAAAAAATAAAAAACTCAAAGTTCCCATACAAAACCCAAATTTAAGTTTTTGAAGATTTCGGCTTTCCTTGGAGTTTTTCTGAATTTTCTTTTCTCATGTCATTGACCATCCTTGAATCAAGTTAAACAAAACAAAAAAAGAATCATCGAAATCGGTCGAGCCGTTCTCAAGTTTTAGCGAGACTAACGCACAGCAATTGATTTTTATATACATATATAAGAAGATATAAGGTTTTTGTATCTTTGTTTTAAAATGGTTTTCTTCCTCCCTAAGCATAGATACCAACATGTGAAGTTTCGTAATATTATTTCTGACAAAATATCTCACACGTTTGGTGTTCTCCAAGGCAGTCATATAGGCCCCCTCTTTTTATCCTGTTTGTAAACGATATTGTCAAATTTCTACCTGAATATTTTGTTAATGTTATTTATGTCGGGCAATGATCATCATTGTTTGGAACTATTTAACATACATCTTCAGAAATATTATCTATGGTGCTCTAAAACTACCTCTCTCTCTCTATTTCTCTCTCTCTCTCTCTCTCTCTCTCTCTCTCTCTCTCACACTCACTCTTAGTAAATTGTAAATGTTAGTAAATGTAGCGCATCCTAAGTAAGTAAGTAAGTGTGGATGATTGGCATCTTACGCCATTCTCATTTTGCGCAATTCTGTTTATTTGCATCCTCATAGCTGTAGTTTTAAAAAAAAATCTGACCAATTTATTCTCAAGCATTTTATACTCCAAAATCGTTTTTTAACATCCAATCCGTCCATTTTTGAAAATATCTCGAAAAATGCATTCAAAAAAGCATCCACTCAATGGTAGTTGTTTTCAAGACATGCTTCAAACTTCTTATTCCCTGAATTAGACTAAGGCGATATGTGTTTCCAAGAAAATGGTTTAATATGCCCCAATAACTTTCTGAACCACCCTGTAGATACTTATGTGTTGCATTCCCGTGAGCAGCTAACATCCCTTTCAACGTTTAAAATGTATCATTGTCTGGCATTTAAATGAGACCTGCCTGCACCTGGTGCCACCTGGTAGCATCAGGATAACTATCCGTTTTTAACGATCACGTATTACCATTATTACGCCATTACACTGGCGTCACAATTCTCCCTTCTCCATTTGCCATAGATTGTATCTCTCTCAGTCTCAACCCAGTCTATGGAAAGTGGCGGTGTTACATTTATGAGAGTGATTATTACTGAATCCATTTCGGGCTTACAGGGTTGCATTGATAATGAGAGAATGGCGGTGGTTGGCAACGGTGTTGACTGCATGTTTACCTATGTAAGGCGGGTGTTGTCGACGTGCTTGCCAGCAAGGAGTAAAGTGCAAATGGATTTGCACGTGGGCAAGAAGTTGCAAGTGACGATGGCGGCAACGAATGAGCATTTTGGTTAATTTTTTTCATAAAAACTTCGATGCCAACAAAATATTAATTTTATTCTTATTTCTTTTTGAGTCAAAACAATTTTGAAAAGAATTAGAATCAAATATAAATGTTAGCTTTGTGGACAATCAAGTAGTGACGGTTGGGTGTTGCTTAGGTTCCAGAACGGCATTCAGATTGAACTACGGGTAATGTTGTGATTCAAAAATAAACATCCACTTCTGTGTTGCCTCAATGGAACATTCAGCGGCATACGCAAACTTTATTTCGAAAAGTTTTTTTTATTGGACGCCTGATATCGCACGATATTGCTGGCTACCTGTAGTTAGCTTTTTGTAAAGTATGATAGAAGGGTCTCCGCTCTTATAAGCAAGTATCATAGTGCCCAGCATTAGTATAAGAAATGGGTGAGGAACTCAAAATCCATTTCAAACAGTGCCTTGTCGAGGATGACTAGATATAGTCTTTGCTCATGGAACCATGCAGTTGCAAATCTGACTTGTCACCGAAAATTCCACTGGTTCTTCGGAAGCCATTTGATGGCGCTGACATAAAAATGTATACAAATTCTCTGTCTAAGTCAAAGAAGTCGTTGATGGATTTTGGAAATTATAAAGAGGAAAAGATGCCGTGCCTGAGATATCCCATGAGTTTATAGTTTCCCCATAAGGAGTGTCAGGATGCTGAGTTTATTTTTATCAAGGCTAATTAAAGCTTTGAATCTCTTCAAGTTATAGTTACCCACTACGAAATATGCTTGAGCTCATTATTGTATTAGAAGTTGCAAGCAAGGAAGTGAAAAAAAAAAATAAAACTTTACTAACCTAGTGTACATCGTCAGCCAATTGCTTTTCCTATTAATGCATTAGTGACGTTGATCCGCCAGCGCCGATGCATTAATTCAAGGACTAACAAATTCAGACACAAGTTGTTGTATTGAATAAATAATGCAACGTGTCAGATGAAATATCACTGAATTGGTTTGTCACAAATCGGGTAAGGTGCAGGAATCGCAGCATATTCCAGGGTTCACAACGATCAGATACAACGACACAGAAACAGTGTCCCAATCAAGTTTTAAACTGAGTGTCGATAAGTTCACGGCCACTGCTTTGATACAGATTGATTAATTTTTACCCAAACCCACGCTTTGTGGTGTCTTCTATGGCGGTCTATTTGTGCTGGGCAAATTTGAAACGGAATCCGTCGTATGGTCCTTTTGTACGATAAAGTACTAGCGCACAAGTCATATTTTGTAATGGCAGCAGTGAAGTATTTAACTTCTGAATTCTTACTCACCCATCATATTTTGTAGATCCGATCACCAGCGACTAATTTCTGCTTCGGAATCCTGAAAAAAGCTCTAGAGTCAGTGATTTTCATCCAGATTAAAGGTCCATGTCGCTGTTTCTTATAACTTTAACGCGCCGATTTAGACTGACTTTTCTAAACGCTGCGCTGGAAGCATTGAAGCAATTAATAGCCGCGTTTTATTATGCTGATCCCATCCGGATCAGATCACGGGCATAATAAAACAAACTGGATTACATTGCACACCTTTTTAGCTCAGACGCAGACCTTTAGCGCAAAGTTGCCATTTTATTACACAACCTTTAGCCGGATAAAGACATTTAGCAGGTTTTCAGCTCAGGTTTCTACCACGGAGACAGACATTTAGCAGGTTTTTAGCGCAGGTTTCCGTCACGTATACAAATAAGCAAAGTTCACAAGCGGAAGTGCATCCTACTGAGAAATAGCCGAACTTATTTTAAGATCACGAAAATAGATCCAAATGAAAAGCAAGATCTCGTATTGTTATTGTTATGCATACAAACTAATGATCCAATCTGGATAATGGGTGATAACGAAACGCGGCTAAAATTACATCTCTACACTTCTTTACATAAATTGGTCCGTTTTGTTATCTATCAATGGAATTTCGTAAGCTTGGGCTTCTCAAAAAATGCCTCGACTCTCAGCGACAGCTTTATATATCACACTTTTGTTCTTCCCGACCCATTTCCCGAAAATAGGAAGGAGCCTCAGCCGCCTCGGTTCCACTGACCATGAACCCAGCAGATGCAGTCTTGTGTCCCTCATTCCCATCAAACAATAAAATATCCTCTTAACTCCTTTGCGATTTCGACAAAGTAATAGCTAACTTTGGACAAAATAAATTACTTTCCAAGATCCTTTCCCCAATCTAACCTCAATTTCATTAAAATGTATCAAATTTCTTACTTTCACTGGTCGATTTCGTATTCCTCCCCCCACCACACACAAAATCGGACTTCGTGTAGCAAATTATGGCAAACCACAGTCTAGACCTGAGAAAATTGACCTTGTTCAGAATTTAGGAAAATTTATTGCACATATAAAAGCCGAGCGAAAGCAATTTAAAGAGCCGAAAACAATAAAAACATTAATCAAAGAAAATGTAAGCAATAACTAAGGATCGCATAAATCATTCGTTAAGTGCTATCGTTCGGCGTTCATTATCTGCCGACTAGAAGGGTACCAACGACTGCAAATCCAGTAACACACAATTTGTTCTTTTATTTTTTGTGGAGGGGAGGGGAATCCCCGTCTTGAAAATTTATGGGCATGTTTACCACCGCCAAAAGTAGATACATATACACGCGGACCGTAATTTCACATTGTAATCCCTAAATGGTTTCACGCTCCTCCCGAGAGTGAACGAAAATGATTTCCGGTAAAATGTTTATCTTATCACCTGGCACACGAGCAGGAGCCCTGTTTGGGTTATGATTTAATCGGTTTCAACAGATTTACAACCCATCAACCGATGTTTTAGTGTGTGTTTTTGGTGTTTAACTGAGTTAAGCGTGAAGAGTATGAATTTTATACTCCTGGCTGGTTTTGATGGCTCGCTTTGACTTTTGTTTTGCAATTTGAAAGTCGACGTTTTGACTTCGGGGAGTGTTTTATGGATTCTCTTAGAGGTCTTAGGGGTATTCAGGTGTTTTATGAGCACGTCGACTTGTATCGCTGGATTGTGATCTTGTTGCATCTTGACTGAATCATCATAGCACAGCCCAGGGGACTGGTACATTTCTTCAAATACGCAAACATGATTTTAAAAGGATTTTTCGAAAGTAAATTTTAAGTTAAAACTTTCACTTGAAAAATGATGGCAGATTAACTTACAATAGCTTATTCACAATAGAATAGGTCTCGACTAGCTGTAGAGAAGCTGAGCAAAATATTTCTGTTCTCCTTAAAGAGACTATGAAACCGAAAAGCTGGATAATCTTTGAAACTTTTACTCCTTTCTATGCTTAACTTGTTCCAAAATTGTTCCTTGCTATTCTTCTAGCCTGCCTCGGTGGTCTTGTATGTTCTAGTTGACCATGTAATATAATTAGGCAGTCAGTCTGCTGTTAAAGCTCTTCACTCAACTACCACATCATCTAAATTGGTAGAACAGTGTAATGAGGAATTATGTCGGGTTTAATATCTGGGGTCTTGCCCGCAGCAACATAGAGGGGAATGAAAGAGTCAACAAGTTAGCCAGACGCGCTTCAGCCGTTGAGAAGTTCATCCTCCGCTAGGACTTGCAAAGCGCGAAATCCTCCAAAACACCAAATCTAAATGGAAAACCGCTTTACAACTATGTCATTTCAAGAAAGTTTTGGCCCGTTTAAAACAAAGAAAGAGATTGCCAGAATCGTAGCCAATCTGGGCTCATGCTCGTAAGTTAGGTGTTCCTTTCACTATCGCAGCTGCGAGAGTGCATCTGCGGAGAAAAATATTTTTTCACTTTTCCTGTGGATGTCCAGCACGAGCCAGAGCCAGATAGCTTACGGTCAGCAGATACTTCCTCCAACACGTTTCAGAAATTTCCAACATAGAATTCTGTAACCTCATAAGATTCCTCGACTCCATGGATTTGAGGAGTGCAGTACATCCCGAAAACACACAAAATCTACCAAATTAGGCTGTGGTAGTGAAGCACGCGCGCTTATTGTGTATGGCAAGATACGCCTACCTACCTATCAGAAGCTGCGGTGATAAAACTAATACACCTCACTTTCTCTATCTAGAAAGTAATTTCTTTCAAGATCTAGCTTAGCAGAAAATGGGGAAATAACTTCCGCAGTTTTATATGGGCTTTAGGTTATCAAAACCACATCTTAATGAAACGAAACTTGAGTTAAACGTTTGTTATACCTAATGATACCAACTCTTGCTAGAAAAAATCCAGTATATTTAGTATAAATAAATAAATAAATAATATAAATAAATCCAGTATATTCAGCTCAATTTTTTTTATTACTTCATTAAAAAAAAAGGCACAACAACACTTTTTTTGAGTCTGTGCTCAATTCAGCGAACTGCATTCACATCAGACTAACATCAGCTGACTGCGGCTCTGTCTGCGATTGTTTGAAAGCATACTTGTCCTGAGACGAGATTTTTCACAACAAATCATTGGATCGAATTAAAGCGCTATTAAACGTTGAACGAGAACAAAACTATGAAAAAAACATGCAAATATTTACATTTGACAATCACATGTGAGTACAGCTTTATTTGACATCTTGGGTCTGTTTGGTAACATTGGAATTCGTATGAATTTTGACAACTTCCTGTCTGTTAACCCAAAAGATTCGTTAAAATTCGTAAGAGAGAGAGCCAAATAAGAGTGTCAAAAATTTCCCCTTAACTAAGAGCCTTACGAATTCTTACACCAACTGTTTCTTTGGGTGAAGTGGGCTAATGCTGTCAAACCAGCCATTTGGCAGTTTTTATGAGTAAATTTCTGTCATAAATTCACTGTAAAGTGTAAAACCCAAATTGACAATTTTTACCCAATCAATGCGATTGGTTAAGTTCTTATTTGGTTCAGACGTATTTTTTGAAGTCCTTACCGAATTTTCGACTCTCTGAGAGGATTTTTCCCTACTTTTCAAATTATTTGACAGTGTTGGCCCGTTAGCCGCCCCACTTGACCCAAAAAAGTAACCAAATAGACCTCTTGTGTCTTGTGTGTGGTGAAAGAGTGCGTTCGACATGAGCATGAGTGTTGATTTTTGAAAGAGCTTGTTTAATATGCGTAGTACGCATAAATTGATAAAGTTTATGAAATTCCAGTATGAAATCCAGTATGAAAATTCATTCAGTATCTGGACCTCGAATCCAATATGGTACTGGAAAATCCAGTATAGCTGGTATCCTTAGTTATACCCAACCCAAGCCTTCCTTGACTCTGCCCTTCACCATGGACTGGAGCCATCCGCAAAAATATATATTTCCTGTCTCTGCATTCGAAAGCGATTTTTCTCTAAGCAGATTCAGTTACTTAATCTCTTGAGTTTCCTAGGATCTTTCTGGACTCCAATACTTATTGGCAGCTTTGTGTCTACATTATACTTGAGGTTAAAATATAGGTACCGACACCTAGAGCCAGGTGGACGGCCTTAAACTCACCGAGTGTAGGAAATCCCTTAAGTCGGAGCTTTATCATTGAACTCTAGTCATAGATAGCTAAATTCTCGGTACTCTAAGGAGAAGAATCGATGAAGTCGAAGAACAGCAGGAGCTTAACCAAAATCTCACGTAGTTTAAATGCATTCAACATTATCTCACTGATACCATCACCCGAATGCTGCCTGATGCCATATCAATAAGCCTTCTCAATCAAAGATTCTATTCCTTAATTTGATGAGATTAACAAAAGCATACCAATCCTACTCAGGCTCGCCAATGAAACTTTAATATTACCTTGGAGTACCGTCCTTAAAGCATTCGGGCATATAAGGAGGTATCTCTGTCCCCCCACAGGCCAATAAAAGAGAGAGAGAAAAAGTACGGCATCGCCACAAAGAAATCCGTAAACTGAAAATAAGAAAATGTTAGTTTGGAAAACCTTCCGCACCATTAATTTTCCCCGGAAGTAATTCTATTGCGGTGGATGATGGTGGCACGCGGTGGCGTTGACGGTGCTCCATGGTGTGATTTGAGGGCGTTCTTCGAAGAGTAGCCACGAACATACCAGCAGACATAACATATTTTACTTTTGCACATTCTGACGCTGCTCCTTGTTGGCCTTCTTATCGCTTTTGGATGGTTACTGGTTACAATACTATTTTTTTTTTAACATTTCCTCTTGGCCTGGTCCTTCCACAGGAGCAGTTGATAAGAGTTTCCCAAAAACCTAATGAACTGGTGATTTCTTTTGTCGATGGGGTTTTTGTTAGTTAATTTGTTCAACGAGAAGTGTGAGTGTCTGTTTGTTTTTTTTTTCGTCCTTGGGGGAAGATGCTCTGCCGCTTTTCGGGAAATATCCTGGTAGAAGAGGTTTCAGGTTGCGGTAATAAATTGATTTTCTAGCATAGGAGCAAAAAGTGACTGTCATTGGGGTAAAAAATAAAGAGCCAAATAATGGTGGTGTAGGTCGTGTTCTCGTATGGCTGTTTCAGTGAAAACAGATTACACGTCATCAGAATTAGAGGAGTATTTTGAAATCGTTGCGAGGCGATAAAAAATGGTTATATGCTTTTTAGTTCTTGTCTCCTTAAGCGAAATAATCCGTTTGACTCATGGGCATGGCTATTGCAGAAGACCCTAATCACAGAAACGCACATCATTTTTAAGATCGACACGTTTTCCTTCAGACAGCAGGTGCGTGTTTGTAGGTCAGATAGACGTCAGATTTTGTTAAATTTAACGTCACAACATGGCGTCTAGCTAGCTAGTATGTTCCTTCACAAACAAAACTTTGACTGAAACGAGAAGGTACCTCCATCGTATTTTTTTGACGTTTTCCATATTCTTTCTTTACAAAACCCCCAGTATACACATTTGGATTTGAGCCAGCGGTTTGTCCATAACATAATCACATCTTGCCAAGCTTCATTGGATGTCCTTGTTTCTGTGGCCAAATTTGCAAAGTGCAAAGTCGTTAGTCACGTGGCTGCTCGGTTTCAATCCCAGCCCGGGTCCCACACCTAAAAAAGTTTTTCACGGTTGCCACCTTTTTCGAATGTCTGACAAGCAATCAAGGAGTATGATTTGTCAATGAGCTCTTCAATTCGCCGTTCGGAGTCGGCAAAAAGCTGTAGGTATCTTCCATTCGTGCAAAAATATAACATGCACACACAAATCGTTGCGAAAAGCAGGCCCAGGTTCACCCCAAGCTGTAGGGCCACCTAAAAGTAAAAGAAAGTCGTGAGAACTTTGCATTTGGAAACACTTAGCACTCGTACTTTGCAGGATATAATTGTTTGCAAAGTTACAAAGTGCCCAGTGAAAAGTGGTTGTTGAAATAGGCCCGAGGTTGCGTTGCAATCTGTTCGGGTTTACGCGGAAATGTACTCTTTTCCGCCTCTACGGGGAACGTCCGGGACATTTTTTCTAAAATTTCCGGGTTTGTCCGGGTTTTCCATTATTCATGAATTAAAATATTTAGCAAATATTTATCATTTATTAATAAAAAAAAATCAATTTTAGTATTGTATGTCCCGAAATTCACAACGAAAATAAAAGATAAATAAAAGCCTGACAACTGACAGGTTTATTATTATAAATGGAGTGCTACACGAAAGAACAACGCGTTTTCATTGTTTAACAATAATTTAAAAAGTTGATTAGGCTCATTTTCATCTTGACGGCTTTGTTAATCGTCGAAATTGTCAAATTTGGGGTTCAGAAAATGCACGGGTGATTGCTGGGAAGCAAATGCATTCGCAACGTGTCACTGTTTGGTCCGGATTGTTGGCTGGGGGCATAATCGGACCATTCTTCTTTCAAAATGCAGCTGGTCAGGCAATAACAGTTAAATGGTGCTCGCTATTGCAAAATTATAATCCAGGGTTTTTAAGCCTAATTTGCAAGATATGAATGTAGATGACGTGTGGTTCAAACAGAACGGTGCCACATGCCATACAGCCAGAGAAATAATTCAATTAATGCATGAGAGCCATTTCCTGGTCCTGGTGTAATTTCCCGATTTGGTGACCAGAATTGGCCGCCCAGATCATGTGATTTAACGCACTTTTTTCTTTGCCATAAAAGTGTACATGCGTTTTGGTCCTAGTTTTGTACTCTTTTTTGAATAGAATTTTGTCTGGAAAAGTCCGGGATTTTCATGCTCGCTAACTAGTTTCTTCAAAATATTTTTGGCAACTCTAGCCCCAGGCAGCAAAATTCATCCAATATTTGAAATGAATCTCATTTTATAGAGCAATATTATGACCCCTCAGAATATATTGAATGTCAAATTGAATTGAAGATATACATAAACCCCTGTGATCAATTCCGACCGGATTGAAAATTACGAGGGATATATTCGAAAAAATGCGAAATCAAAAACAAAAACATTGAAAACTGTACGGATTGGAATTCGACCGAAATTGATCACAGGGGTGATAGTTCACTTTGTTCGTGACTTCTACAGGTGATTTCTTTTTAAAATTACTAACGACATCGGATGCAATCAATGAATTCCGATATAACACAGCTCATGCTCTTGTCCATATCCTTAGTAACAAAACCTTCAAAATTTGGTCAGTTATTTCATCCGTGTTCCAAAAAAAAAACAAAAAAATTAATCAAATCCATTAATATTCACGTCATAGCCGAAATAATTTTTCCAATATCTGAACAAAAGTTTCACACGGAAAGGTGACGCTAAGAAAACTTTCCAAAATGTATAAGTACAGTTCTATGCTGCACAAGAAATGTCATAATGTCAAACTGAAAAAGACTCTTCTGCTCTAATGAAATAAATTCGACACTTTTTTTGTTTTGTTATGCTTATGCTCGTTCAATGTTTATCTTTTGTAGAAAAGTTTTTCTCTAACGTGTCTGAGAATCTATGTACCCATTGACATCACCTTAACTAAATGAAATCGCCTTCGGATTCGAAGCAACAGAAGGACGAAATCTTCTTCCTTCAGCGAACAAAAAAGACAACAACTGAAAAATAAAAGTAAATATGAGAAATGATTCATGGGCCAGATGTCCACAGCTTGCCAACTCATATTTATCCACATCACGTACGTAACGAGGATGATATCGCATCGGTATTGGTCGCGTTGCTTATTCGGAGAGGTCGTATCGAAAACACGTAGACCCGGAAACACCCTTCAGCTCACACCAAATGTGGCAGTTTATAAATTTTTAATAATATCCCTTTGTCCATTGTATGCCATAACACGCCCGCCATAGTTGAGAATTCGGTCAGCGTTATGCATAAGCGCAAAGAAGAGGTGAGAAATGGAAGCTCGAAGTGAGAATCTTTAAAGTGAACATCTAAGGCTTTGCTTAAAATTTAGTGGCTGGGGGATAGAGAGGTTTGAAACCCGGGTGTTTTTTCATTTTAGCTTACTTTACGGATGCTGTCCGAAACTAAAAGGAGAGAATGGCAAAAAATTTTGACATTCGGTTCTGATTTTAAGAATTTTGTTTGCGCACTGAAATTCGTCGGGGTATTGAACAGCAATTATTGGAAAAGTTGCAGCAACAATGAAAGAATATTATAATTTTTATGTCACTTCTTGTAAGGAGCTTCGTAAAATCGAGTTGTAAGGATTTTGAAATTCACATTACGTACTAAGTTGTGGAAAATTGTCACAATGGAATGCCCCATAGAATACTAATTGATTTTATCGATATCGAAAGACAGCCTCTCTTTGATACTTAGATTATATTTATTAGAAAGCCTATGTTGATGCTCCACGAATTATGAAATGTCAAAACTAAGTTTATGGTCGAAACTGGTTTAGTGGACGCCTGGATAAGTGGAATAGCACTTTTAGTGGTCCAAATTGTGGTGCACCATCAGTTTTACAAAAAAAAAAACCTTTTTAAGGGAAATTGTCTGACCTCTGTAAGCTGAACTCATATTTACAAAACTAATCTCTATAAGTTGGATGATGAGTATTATAACCTCTGTAAGTGAGTCAGACTTGCACCATATTTTACCTAAAGTGCCCGAGTTACGAAGTTTGAATTTATTGGTTTAGGGACTTTTAACGATTTGGAATTTTTATTATGGCTAGCTGAGGGTTTACTACACCCCAACCGCCCCAAGCTTTAATTAATAGTCACATATTGGTAACTCGTAAAGAAATTATTTTTTTACTTTTAAGTTCATTAAAGCTTGTTTTTAAAAATCATTTTTTATCTCTATATTTATTTTCTACTTTAAAGTATTTGAATTATTTTTTCACAGCGTCATAAATAATACTATATTGTATTGGACTCATATACCTACGTGGTCAAAATTTCAGGATGATCGTATATCTGGAAGTGGGTGTAAAATCAATTACCAGGTTTGGCACTCACAGAAATTGAAGTTAAAAAAGCTTCCGCCATATTGGATTTACAGCGTCATCAAATAACCCATATTGTATTGTCTCCGGATTTATACACGTGTGCCAAATTTCAGCATCATGGGATATCTGTAAGTGGGCATAAAGTCCATTCCTAGATTAGGCCCTCATAGAAATTTCACAGATTTTGAAGTTAAAAAAGCGTCCGCCATATTGGATTTACAGCGTCATCAAATAACCCATATTGTATTGTCTCCGGATTTATACACGTGTGCCAAATTTCAGCATGATGGGATATCTGTAAGTGGGCATAAAGTCCATTCCCAGATTTGGCCCTCATAGAAATTTCACAGAAATTGAAGTTAAAAAAGCGTCCGCCATATTGGATTTACAGCGTCATCAAATAACCCATATTGTGTTGTCACCGGACGTACACACGTGTGTGAAGTTTCAGCATGATGGGATATCTAGAAGTGGGTGTAAAATCGATTCCCAAATTTAGCCCTCACAGAAAGTGAAGTTAATATAAAGCTTGTAAAAATAACCATTTTGATAAATAACTGATTTTTATTTTAGGGTAATAATAATAACGTAATTTTTATTTTGGACAGAATATATTTGTCACGGTGTATAAGATTTGGTGAATAGGTTTCTTTCTTTAATTATTTGGAAGATCATGCATTTTAAGCATATACATATGTAGGTACAGCCAACTGAAAGCGTCATTTACTTGGCTTGACTTTGACAGCTTTGTACAGTGTGGCCCAAAAATATTATTTTTTTTTATTTTTAAATGTTTATTTGGGAGTTTAAATCTTTTTCCATTCCTTTTCGAAGATGATGTCGGTTAAGTGGGCGCCGCCACTGCTGATGACCATTTGGACTCTTTTTACCGCATTTTCAATTGTTTTGGAGAGAACTTCGGGCGATAAGCTCTCGCACTCTTGTCGGATATTCTCTTTGAGAGCTTCCAAAGTCTGGCGCTTATTCTGAAAGACCCGTGACTTCAACAAAACCTAAAAACAAGAGTATTGAGTCTGAATCACCAAACCGAGATATAAGGCTTCTCGGAACCGCACCTTTCGCAATGTCTATTGTCATGCGGGCTGTGTGTGTGGTTGCACTATCCTGTTGAAAACACATGTCTTCCAGTCCAATTCATCAATTTGCGGCAATAAAATCTCGGACAATTGCATGGCACGTCGTCTGGTCAACGTTGACAGCTCATCCGCGACATATTTAGCCACAGTGGCGATATTCTCGTTGGAACGAGCAATACGAGGCCCTCCGACGCCTCTTCTGTCACGTGTTGTTCCAGTATCTTCGAAACGAGCAGCTAAATTCATACGTGTTTGACCAGTTGGCGTAGAATGACCTGCGCTGCAATTCACGTTGCGCCAAAATCACTGACGAATTATTCCGTAAAAAAATCGAGTTTTCCGCAATATTGAGGAGTATAGTGTTCCATGGCTTGTCGACGTGTATTCACCATCTGTTTACTCCACAAATATCAAAACAAAACTGATAGTTGATATGGTGATGATATATTTTGGGCCAACATGTATGTCTTTTCTTCCATTTTCCGCAGCTGGAGTCTGGAGAGCTGTCATCGTTCTTCTTAGTTAATTTCTCCTTCTGTCAGTGCGTAGGTATAACAAAATTTCAAATGTTGATAACAGTGTTTGTTTAGTCTTAGGTATTGCAGTTGGAGTACGGCGTTTGTCTCTTAGTGCTAAGTAACTGCTGAATTTCATTCAAACTCAACATAGGATTTGATTTGGGGGGCTGTCCAAAAGTAGGTATCTGTGGTCTATTAATTTTCGTCTTTAGCTCAAGCCTACTCCAGTTAACTGAAGAATGGTGCGCTCGTTATCGTAGTATCATAAAATATCTTCTCGGTATGTCTAGCTGGGATTCAAACGAACGTACACGTGGGTTGCCATCTTTGTTTTTATTGACAATGAGTTTTATTTTTTTTGTAAATTTTTACTACCGATTTTAATTAATTCCTAATGATCTTTCAAGCACGGGGTTACATCTCTTCTCACCGAGGAAGTGATTTGCCTTTGATTATTCAAAGTTTAATTGAATTATTTACTGTAGAAACATAAACTTTTCCCACCAATACTCAAGTAACCATTCCAGCTAATATTTTGTCACTCACTAGCTGTTCCTATCGACTTTCAAAGATACTCAAAAGCAAAAACAAAAACGTAAACAGAAAACAAAGCAAAAACAACTCTCAGCATACCAAAAATTCAATCGCCCAACAACTCGACTTGCTGCATTTTAACATGCCTTTGGGGAATATTTTCATTAAATTTCCAACCGAAACGTATACAGTTACGAGTATTACAGCAAAGGAATAACTCTCCTTGAGTGGAACTAAGAAACACAAAATAAAATAAACAAAACTTTGTAATTTACAGTTAACAAATAAATCCCAAGAAAATTCCTTTGGTAAAATTAATTGATTGTAACAACCCCAAATACGCCAGAGGTTAATTGTTTTTTGCCGGAAAAATGATTTTGCTTTTCGGAAGCGCCTGGCAACGTCAAGACGAAGGCACAGTGAGTGTGGATAATTCTATAGAACTTTTTTTTCAAGTTGTGATGATGCTGATGAAGATGATGATCTGTAGGTATGCTCATGGTACACGTCTGATAGATTTACAGTCATTTGTGCTATGATGAGTGCAGCTACTCATACTGTGGTTAAGCAGCTGAGGAAATTATGTACATACAGGCTGATGATGAAATTATGCACAAAGTCTCGTGTCCAGTCAGATATAGTAAAAAGTCGCTCCCACCGTGGTGGAGTAAAGACCTCTCAAACCTCAGGCGGATGACCAGAGCGATTTTCAACATTTGCTATAACCACAATTTCTGGCAGCCCTACAAAGACTGTCTTAGACTTTACAAAAAATCCATCAGGAAGGCCAAGAAGCAATCCTGGATGGACTACTGTCAATCCATTGACACCATTAAGGAGTCTGCTCGACTGAGTAAGATCCTGTCCAAAGAACACTCCTCCCCGTCTCTTCTCAAAAAGGCGGATGGTGGATGGACAGACTCAACTGCGGAATCCCTATAGAGATGTTAATGAACACTCACTTTCCTGGTTGCAAAGATTACAGTACGGCAGCCCTCCGTGACTGCAGTTCTTCCGCACCATGGAACACTATCAAAACCATAGTCACCGAGGAAATAACCTTTTGGGCTATTAACAGCTTCTCCCCATATAAATCCCCTGGACTTGATGGCATTATACCCATTATGCTACAGAAGGTGCACGACCTAGCAATTCCGTGGCTAGTCCCTATTTTTAGAGGATGTTTTTTCCTCAACTATGTCCCACAGTCGTGGAGGCGTATCCGTGTGGTTTTCATCCCAAAAGTCGGCAGACGAGGTCATGAATCTGCGAAGGATTTTAGACCTATCAGCCTCACGTCTTTCGTGCTAAAAACCCTGGAACGAATCCTCGATACCCATATACGGAAGGTTCTACAAGAATCTCCTCTATCCAAATCTCAGCATGCATACCTTAAAGGTAGATCCACAGAGACAGCTCTCCACGAGGTAGTGCGTACAATAGAACATACCATCCACTATAAGCACTCTAGCTACCTTCTTAGACATAGAAGGAGCCTTTAACAACGTACACACTGATTCAATTCAACAATCTCTAGCTGAACTAGGCGTAGAGGGGTTCATTGGCCAATGGATAGTATCCATGCTAAAAACCAGAATTATTCAGCCATCCCTAGGAAACAGCAATCTAACCAAATTTGTAAGCAGAGGAACGCCTCAGGGTGGTGTTATCTCGCCTCTACTATGGTTAATGGTCATGAACAAGATCTTAGTGCGTCTAGACAACGATGGGGTCAAGGCGGTAGCGTACGCGGATGATGTAGTAATTTTGGTATCAGGAAAGTTCCCCTCTGTGATAAGCGAAGTCATGGAGAATGCTTTGAAGAAAGTTAGCTCCTGGGCGGCGAGCTGCGGCCTCGGGGTTAATCCAAGCAAAACTGAAATGATACTTTTTACCACAAAAACCAAAGTACAAACTTTTGATCTTCCCAAACTAAACGGTCAGACACTCTCACTATCTTCCAGTGCTAAGTATTTGGGCATTGTCCTTGACTCTAAACTTAGCTGGAAGAAGAATATTGAGCTACGGGTCAGGAAAGCATGCATAGCCTTCTACGCCTGCAACAAAACATTCGGAAAAAACTGGGGATTGGAGCCTAAGATGACATTATGGATGTATACAGCCGTTGTACGTCCAATTCTCACATACGGTTCTTTAGTGTGGTGGCCCGCCCTAAGCAAAAAGTACAATATCAACCGAATCAGAAGAGTCCAAAGAACGGCAAGCTTAGGCATCACAGGTGCAATTAGGTCATGCCCAACTGATGCTCTCTCTGTGCTTTTGCACCTTCTGCCACTCGATCTTCATACGAAAAGCACTGCACTATGCAGTGCAGTCAGACTCAAAGAATCCAAGTGCTGGACTGCTAAGACGTATGGTCACAGTAAAATCCTGGATACACTACCATATGGCCTGGTTGTGTCTCCTACAGATTATATTATCCCCAATCTTAACTTCAAGAAACCCTTCGCCGCAACCTTCCCAAGTAGAGAAGAATGGAAGCGAGGGAGAGTGGTGACAGGCTTTGATACAACGGTATTCACCGATGGGTCAAAGATGGACTGCGGTGTGGGTGCGGGAATTTTCTCGGAAAAACTCGGCATATCTAAGTCCTACCGTCTTCCAAATTTCGCTAGCGTCTTCCAAGCGGAAGTACTGGCGATCCTCGAAGCCTGTCGCAACCTAATAAATGACCCAACACCCAAACATAATATCGCTATTATTACGGATAGCCAAGCCGCAATTAAAGCCATAATTTCGGCAGCCACCTACTCTCACACTTCTTAAAATTAGCCGGTCTCAGGTGGACCAGTCTGACAAACTGTGTCATATCCAGAAAGTTATGGCCAAATTACAACAGGTCTAAAACAAACGAACTGCTACTAAGAACACGCGTAGACATCGCTAGAGTAGTGGCAGTCAGTACAGGACACTGGCCAATAGGAGACCATGCAGCCAAACTAGCGATCCCTCACAACAGTTTCTGTCGTAGCTGCAAAAATGAAAATGAAAAAGAATCTCTAATTCACTTTCTGTGCAAATGTCCGGCTCTGGCGAGAGCCAGGCAACGCACACTGGGCAAGCTATTCTTCGACGACCTCAAAGATATATCTGGGAAAAGTATTAGAGAGCTGATCCTCTTCCTAAATTCCACAGGATGGATATAAATATCACAACTCTACCTTCAAATAAACGGGTCACCTGAGGTTGTGGTATCAAAACGGCGCCCCGCGCGCTATTTGGGTTTCCCTCCATCGAAACCACCACTTCTACCTACCTACCCTACAGGCTGATGAAAGAGCAGCTGAGGAAATTATTAACAAAAATGGAAATGACGATGACACTAGGATTTGGATAGTGCGTCGCTATCATGCATTGAGTTATGAGGAGGGAACGGATTTTGTTGACTTTGCCTTTTTTTTGCCTTTTTGTACTCATATTGCCTTTTTGTGCCTTTTTTCGTTTTTTAATCCACATTGCCTTTTTTGCCTTTTTCGTGCATTTGTCAAAGTTAATGTGAACTTTCTTCTTAACTATACGTTTTATCCTTGCTCACACGAAAGAAATTTCAGTGTCAACACGTATGAGAGCAGGTCTTTCTCTCGTATTAACATGCACATAACTGCACGCATTGCTTACACTAGCGCACATAAAATAATCCCTACACACCAATACAACCCTGAATACATTTGCATCAACTCAACATATGTACATGCGCTTCTTCTTGTGCCGTACGTGCAATCTCAGGCATTTGCCGTTGTTTTACATACCATATGTTTTCATCTGATAAAAACCGTTAGACATCTGGGAAGTATTTTTTTTCGTAACTGTGTGCCTTTTATCTAGATTTACCATATATTCTGTCATACTCATACTGCTAGTCTGTTGAATATTGCGTGTGCTTAAATGCGTGCTGTTCCCAAAATATTTTGTTATTTGTCATTGAAAGTGAAAATTCCCCGTGTAAGTGGGCACCGTAGCGTAAGTGGTTAGTGCGTCAGACTACTGAGCCAGAGCCAGCGGTCTTGGGTTCGAATCCCGCCGCAAACATCTAAAAAGTTTTTCACAGTGCCCATCTCTTTCGAATGCCTGACAAGCATTCAAGAGTATCATTTGTCATGTAAGGCTTCCCAACTCGCCGTTCGGAGACGGCAGAAAACTGTAGGGCCCTTCCATTTGTGCAAAAATATAACGCGCACACACAAATGGTTGCGGGAAGCTAGCCTTGGTTCTTCCTAGGACTGCTGAAGCCAAAATATTATTATTGTTATTTAAAGATTCAAGCCAATTGAAAAAAGATTTTTAGTCGATCCGAAAGAGCACATCTTTAACAGTTTACAAATAACAGGTGACTCCTAGTATTTTAATTTGCGCATTTGATCTTAGTGCAATGCGTAATATTTAGGAAGGCCTAGTGAAGAGGTGTAAATACTTTGAACGGGATCGAGGAGAAATTACAACAAGCTAAAGGGCCAGTAACTAAAGATCTGATGCGGTTTTTTCAGCAATTAAAAGAAATGGCAAACTCTAAATTGGACTAAAATATTAAAGTCAATGAAGTGACATCTCTTACCTTGGCTCCACTAGGCTCTGCTCATGTTGCAAGATCCTTTATTTTATTCAAGGCTTCCCTGAGAGATAATCACAGGCGATTGTTACCAGAGAACTTCCATATATTTTGGGTTATACAGTGCTATTACAATGTATTAAAAATGCATAAAAACCATTATTATTATTAAATGCCTTTTTCAGCCGTATCACTTTGCCTTTTTTGGCTTTTTTTGGACAACAAAATCCGAACCCTGATTATGGGAATACTATAATTCTCAACAATAACTTAAAACCAAACACAAAAATCTTAATTCAATTTGTTTCTTTATTTATTTTTTTTTTTTTCATAAACAGTCTTAATTGAAGTAACACCAAACCTAGACTAACTCTAACTCAAATACCCCTCGCCAAAATACTTAACATGGAGTAAACAAAATACTAAATGATAATTTACAGAATGTAACAGCTTTCAAATGTTTAGGAAAAAAAAGAGAAAAGAGAATGATAACAGATAATACAATAGGCGTGTTTTTTTGGTAATCTATATAGCCTTAAAAAAGTACGTACATATGTGTAAAAGAAGCTCTTCGGTGATTTGGTAACACTATGTTTATTGACATTCGACATTTAAACATCTGTTGTTTTTTTTTTTAAAGGTGGGATACCATATTTAATGATTTGCCTGAGAAAAATGTAATTTTTTTCTGACTCTTAATATTTCTTCCTCACTTTTCCACTTGTTTTCCAAACTCCTTTGCATAGCATCACGTTTTCATTGCCGAAATTGTTTTCAAATTTGTCACTTACGTCATATTTGACATTTTCGATAACATTTCGATAACAATCTACAGAAAATAATTTGGTAGCACATTTTTTTTGTCCAGGCTAAGGACATAAGACTCGATAGCAGGGTTGCCGCTGAAAAATTTGAAAAAGTCGCAAAAAAAGGGTCATGGAGCAAAAAAAGTCGCAACAAAACCAAATAATGTAAACATGGTAACGACCTCCATATCCACCATTATTAGGTCTGTTTGGTAACTGCTAATTTTACGTAAATCTACCAAGAATCACCCAAATCGGTGTTTGGTAACCCAAAAAAAAATCAAAAGAAATCAGAGCAGAGAAGAGAGAGAGTGAGTGAGACAGCGATATCTGGTTACACAATTTTCTTGGAGTGAGCGAGGGACATCTGTCAAATCCAGCCATCTGACAGTTGCATATACAGAGAACGTTGACGTTGCTATGCTATTGCTATTATTCTGTGTGAAGGAGAAATTAACAAAGAGAATCACATCCATACAGAGATCTAATACTAAGTTTGGCTACGCGTGACGGCGAGAAAGTCGTGAGGCCCATACCGAGAGCTAAGATTTTTACACACAGAAACAAAAATTAAGTTAAACTAAATCTGTACACATTGGAAAAAATAAATTGATGAGTTTTTGTGTAATATACTGAAATTAGTGATGAATTGATTTTTTTTTTGTTATGAGGGATTGCTGATGAGCAACTAAATGGAACTTTTGTTGGAAATATATTTTTTGTACGAAAAAGTCTCAAAAAGTCTCCAAAAAACTGAAAAGGGTCAAAAAGAGGTGTTTTTTAAAAAGTCGGGTCATAGTCTCTTTGCGTCAAAAAAGGGTCAAATTGCGACTAAAGTCGCATAGCGGCAACGCTGCTCGATAGCTATCTGGATTTCGTTATTCTATATAGGTTTAGTTGTCAGTGTATTTAATATGAAAAATATTTTCTAAGGCTATATAGATTACGAAATAAACACGCCTAATATACAAACGCCAGACACATACTATACTATGTATGTACATACATACTCGTAACACATTTCAAAGAGTCATTTGAATAGACTGTACCTTTCTTTGAATGCAGTAAACAAGATGTTTGTATTCTTCAGAGGTCGCTGGGCTGCATTGCATTTTTGGGGCGGGAGTAAGTCAGGGGGAGTAAGGTGTTATTTGCATGTGGTCAACTATTGTTGCCACCATGCTAGTACATATGTTGTTGAGTGTAAAACTATGTTTTGCACGTCACTATTGGAGTGACGTTGGGTGTTTGCTGCAATTGAACCCGGACAGCATTTTGTAGTAGTCCAACATATTTAGGTACCACTTAATACACCACGGTGTTAAACCACAATATCCAAAATAATCCAACTCTATAAATTAATAAAAAGAGAAGAAAACAAAAGAGGCTGTTTTGTAACAAAGTAAGTACCTATACATATCTTTACAATTCAAAGGAGTAGATATGGGCTTTTTCCAATACAGTAGTATGTGCTCTAATACAATTTTGGTATTCTTTCAAGTTCTATACTTCAGTTACCGATTTTTCTGACCTATTTCCTGTAACTACTATCATCTTATAACTATTTTAGCACTTTAAAACTCTGAATACCACTGTTTCTCGATCGACTTCGGGTCCCAAAGAGGGACTCAATATCGTGGTATCTCGTATCTCGAACACGTATATTAACTAAGCGGATAATAGGTTATAATATTCTATTTTACATGCATATTGTAAAATAGACAAAAAGTCCGGTCAAGTGCAAGGCGTACTTGCGCAACAAGTTATTTTTACATATATGTAATAAATTTTTGTTGATAGATTTTTGATACAAAAAAACAACAAGAAATTTGCGCTTGTGCATCAGATTTCATTTTCGTCTCTCTCTGCGTCTGTAAACAAGAGGCAACTACATATATTTTTATGTATAGGAAACCATCAGGATTCCTTCATGTGCTTAAAATCATTGGTTTAAGTCTTAGCTCAATAGCTCAAAGCGAGTTTTTGGGGCACATTTCTAGGAGCAACCATTCAATTTTTACTCTCACACTTACAAATTTCTCTTCACGTATTTGCATTGATATGATTGTGATAGGGTTACGTCACTTCTAGATATGTAAACAGTTGGGAAGGTGAAAATACAAAAAAAAAAAAAAAAACTGTCGAACGTAATGCAGTCCTGATAATTTTGGTTTAGTCTACATTTTATTCTCAGTGTTTGTGATTTTATTTAGATTTTTCTGAGCGATATTTTTAGAGATAAGGTAGGGGGACAGCAATTTTTTAATGTTTTTTTTTTAAAAAGTGTTAAGAAAAAAAGTAACACAACAAAAAATATTTCATATATTTTTGAATTCGTGCTTTAACGAGTATTCGCACAATGACTCAAAAATTAATTGTTTTAACATCCCATTTAGGTCCCCAAAAGCCCCCAAAGTCGAATTTAAGTTCAGGTCTGTATTTGGGCCACTAAGTGCTACAACTGTTCCAAATTTCAATAGTCTACGTCAAAATAATTGTCTCTGAGAAAAAGGCCCGTGATAGACAGACAGACTCCGACTGATTCTATTATTAGAAAAGAGAAAGATAAAATGCCTTTTTGAACATTTCGAAAGCAATTATCTGCGGCAACGATGTGAATGTTTTGTATGCAAAAACGTCTGTGTATCGTCCTTTTACTATTTAACGAAAATTTTTTAATCTGATGTGGTCGGTAACAGTACTACTTGTAATATATCCAAACATTTCATCCGTTACCACCCAAAAATTGGCATTTCCATTTAATATTGATTACGTAATACCAATTTCTCAGATTCAATTTCTTTCTCAAATGTATTTACGAAAGTATCCAAGTTCACATGAATTTAATCCTACTCTTAATCATTGAAATAAAAAATCTCTTCCTGATCTCAGCTCAACACTGTAAGAACAACACATTTACCATCATAAATAAACCAATAGGAAGTGTAGAATCCTTTGACTGTGCGGTCCTGCTGCTTCAACTCACAGCATAACCAAATCTTCGTCTTAAGGTTTTACGTATCCATTTTTTTTTAAACATTATTTTTGTAATTTATTATGTATTCTAAGGATTTGTGTCGGGTAAATAATGTGAAGCTCATTTAGGCGTTCAAAATTTTAATTACTGTCGTCTTGGGCTGCCTGTTCGAGGGGGGCTCTCCGCCTCTAACGATGTTTTATTTAATTTTTTCTGTACTTCTCTCCCCAGTCACCCGCCACCGTAATGCTTCGTTGTTAAGCACACAGAGAAGTTCAGAACTGTACAGAAAAAAAAAAAAAAACGGGAAAACAAAAACCATCGAATGGGTTAGACAAACTTCCAAAAGCTCTTGTAGACAAATAGCTTAGAGAGTTCTAAAACTGAAGTCAAAAGGATATTGGCATTGACGAAGGACGTGCAGGAGGGGGATTCTTCTTCAAAGTTTGATTTTACTTTGAGTAATTAGATGTTAAGTGAAGTCACTTGGCATCCATGGAACGAATCAGATGTTCAAAAGCATCCTTAGCTGGTGGAATTCACGGAGAGATATTAGATTAAATTGTCGATTGTAACTCAACACATTCGCGATACTTTTCGTATTTGTTGCTCCATAAACGGTATATTTCGTCTATCCGTTTTGAATAAGTTAAATTGCGATTTGTTCGGCAGACAAGGAAACATTTGCATGTGTTTGAGAGTCGCAGGGATATCCTTTTTTTTTTTTGAGTTCCTCTTCCTTCATAGCGCCCACAAGTCCTTACATAGACATTCTATTCTATTTCCACAATTGCCGTGCATTTTTTCTTCGATGGGATATCCCATCTTATTATCAATAGAATACTTGTGCGCTCCCCTTTCCAAGGATTTGTTACAGTCAGAGGAGCAATTACATGGAAATGGCCAGATCAATACAAGTTTCTTATTTATTATTATTTCTTGTACTTCTATCTCAATTACTGCGCTACGTCATCATGTCATGAATTCAAGGCAAAATATTTTCTCTTTTATCCTCTAGGTATATAGGGAAGCAGAGCAATAGTGTAGCCCCAGTTCTTATATCCTTTTATTTGCTTTCATAAAGGACATGTATTGGTTTCGTAAGAATTTCGTGTCTCCCCTCCACTATCCGCTAAGTCCGCAACTGAACTCGTCCACTAAACTGATTCAACTCAAAATGTTCGGCACCAAAAAGAGATAGATGGCGGTGTAAACGGCAGCTTGTTTAAATTTAATATGTTTGGGGGAAGGTGAAGGAAGAGTAGATGGTTTTTTTTTAGATTTAAGAGAAGTTTTTGGCGGAAGTTTTTGCAGTTCCCAAAGGGGCTAACGAACTCGTCAATGCCAACACAAGGGACACTTGCGTACACATCTGCTCTGATAGTCAAGCCACACTGAAAGTACTTGCAAACCCCAAAATTAACTCTAAGCTAGTGAAGGAATGCAAATGAAAACTCAATACCATTGCAAGATCCTGCACGGTGAACCTGTTCTTTATACCTATCCATAATGATATACCGGGGAACGAGAGAGCAGATGACCTGGCACGGGCAAGGGCTACAGAGGTGAAAAATTTCACTGTTACTGCTATAGGTACGGCGATAAAAACAATGCAAACTGTAGATACAGTCTGTCAAAATTTTTGGAAGGTTCCATGATATTAATCTTATTTGGTTTGGTCGACAGGGTCGTGAGCACCGCGGTTTAGTGGTAAGTGCGATGGACTACTACGAAATGATGCCCGGGTTCAAACCCAGCTAAGATTTAAAATTTTTTTCACTGTGCCACCTCTTTCGAATGTCTGACAAGCAATCAAAGAGTATCAATTTTCAATGAGCTTCTCAACTCGCTGTTCGGAGTCGGTAAACAACTGTAGATCCCCCCCATTCGTGCAAGAATATAACACGCCCACATAAATGGTTGTGAGGAGTAGGCCCTGGTTCACCCTGAACTGTAGCGCCATCTAAAGAAATATGGGGTGAAATAGTAACTTTTACGGGTGGATCCATGATGTACAACGGAGCGTGTGTAAATATCTTTTCAAAAGAACTCTAACTAGCCCGTCATGCTAGCCTTCTAGATAGCTAGAAGGCCCTGGATCTTGATAGCAATCAGGCAGTAATTAGACACATGAAGCAGATAAACATCATTGGCACTGGACTGTGTACTGAAGCTCAATTAGTATTCATATAAAATTGAAGTTACATTGCTGTGGTCTGTGGGTAAGAGGATACATCGGGATCAAGGGCAATGAAAACGTGGGTACCTTTGCAAAAGAGGGGTCAATCTCGAAGTAACTCGGAACTATTTTCAACAATTGGAAGAGGAATAGTAAAGAAGCTGATCAACAAATGGATCACAGCTTACATCTGAGAAGATGCTTAATCATGAAACGATGTAGAGAGGTTAAAATGGCAATAAGACTCCCGACTCACTTTTCTTAGAGAAACGTTCTAAGCATAAGCCGGAGAACGTCGAGATGGGTAGTAGCGTTTTCTAAAGGTCATTGTAATTTCGGGTATCATCTCAGGAAGATACGTTTTACAGAAGATGATACCTGTATTGTAAGCTTTGCCTGGACGAAGTTGAACAATTGCACACTTACTGTGTCCGGCACTGGCTGGCGAAATGAAGATCTTGGGACATCACTGTGTGGAAATCTAGAGAATAAAATGGATTTCCTTTAAACAGATGGTAGCGTTAACACGAGAAATCGCAGCCAATTAAAAACAGTGGAGAAATCTAGTGAGTCTCGTTGGGTAAGATGGATCGTGGAAGAACTATGGACCGTATCTTTTGAAACAGATGTAGGTATACTGACCGCTGGGGAAGACGTCTATTCCAATATTATTTGTTTGTGTTTGCTTAATACTTAACCCATTAGATCCCAGAATTCCTCCTTGGTAAAATCTAAGTTTTTTCTTGACGAGAAGTGATTAAATAATGTATTTGTGAAATTTGTACACCTAACTTGAAAAAAGGAAAATGGGCGTGGACGTAGGGAAATGGCAAATATATATTAAAAAATCAAAGAAAAATCTCAAAAGTAACACAAATCTTTATTTTTCATAAAAGAAAACAGTTCGTTAATGTAGTTAATGGTAACATTTAGTTAGAACGATTATATTCCTCAATACAATCAGTGGGGTGCAATGAAACATTGCATTTTTTGCAGAGAAATATGGTCCATTTGGAACATTTCTTACAGCGCCTGCATTTAGACTCGCCCCTTGTTACAACATGGTCCTTCCTGTCTGTATGATAACAATCATTATCAGAACTCCAATACATTTTCTTTGAAGTAAGTGTATGAAAGCCGCTGAATAAGGCTATTCCATGTAAAACCTTGACGTCCTCGGAAGTTAGGCAGAAGTTATGAACCGCCTTCTGACCGGCATATGAATAAGTTTGAGCAACTATTTCGTTTCTCAGTTCTTGTGACCGTGTTCGAGATCACCAATAGCTTGAATATCGGAGCAATCTGAATCTTCATCTGTTTGTTGATCAGGCCTTTCTTCCAGAGCAATTATCGATATCACTGGGAGTTCACCGTCAGCATCAGCATCTTCTAATTCTTCAAGCTCTTCAACGAATTGGTCTACCGTTAAGCTTTTTGATCTCCCTGACATCTTGATGCAATAAATACCATATATTGTGAAAATTCAGCTCGCCTTTACATAGAAGCATAGAAATTTTACAACAGTCATATCTGCCAGTAAATTCATTTTATCACTTATTTTTGTTGTTGTGTTTTTTGACTGATGCTTAAGTGAACGAAAGTTATACAAATTTTGAAATCGAATCAATTCATCAAAAAGAAAAGAAAAACCTTACTACATCCATACGAGCACATACGTACGACCTAGTGGTGTACTTAATTTTATGTTCATCGACCTTTCCGCACACTGGTGCACTTAAGCCCATAACAATGTAGAAAATTGTTTCCTCTACCTATCTGTTTAACACATCAAGGGAGAAACTATTGGATTTTATAGTTTTCCGCTTTAATACGTTTCCATTCCTTTTTTGGGAAATGGATTTATATTGCTTCAGCTCCAACCAGAAAAACCCCTTTTTAGTGGTCAGAATGGAATAGATGCTTGCGGTGGGCTAAGCAGTTTAATGTACCGGGACCGAGATGTAGACTGCTTTGGAGGCTTTGTTTCTTTTCTTTTTTTTTCTTGGTAACAAAGGGAATCGGCAATTAAATTGCAATTTAGTTTTTATTCAACCAAAAATGTGCTGGCTACTAAAGTTGGTATGTATACAAAAAAATTCGTACATATATGTATCCTTGTATGTAGAACGAATCTGTTTAGATAACCAGACAGGAGATTTGGTAAATTGATAAAAAATTGAAAATAACAATTTAGCAGACGATTGTCTGGCTAACTCTTTTGAAACCGTAGCAAGCAAGCAGAAACTGACAGATGCTTGATGAAGGATCAGGATTTTGGGGACTAATATAATTGACAAATAAGTTGAACTGGAGAATAAGATTACGAGTTAGGTAGATGGGTGCACTACGACTTATCATTCACTGCCAACTAAGACTAGCATTTGGGTACATTGCGCCCATTTTGGAACCTGTTTAGAGCCATCCAAATGAATCTCAGAAGAGTCAAAGGATCAACTTTGGTCAAGTCCTTCTGCTCACCGAGGAAGAAACTACCAAGAGATATCATTCTTCTTTTTGCGAGCGAGTCATTGTGACAGATTCCGAGACATGGCACACTGGTAATGCCAGAGATAGAACGTGCACCTTTGCGACTAAGTTTATTAGGATTCTGGCCATGACGCATGTATCCATATTGTTCCAGTTTCTAAATCATCAATTAATTTTTGCCAAAGAGCCTAGTTTTATTCTCACGAAAGAGAGCGTAGGAGATAGGCAGTGCTGACCCCCTGTTGCGAGTTCGTCCGCTCCATGTGACCTGGTACCAAGCATAAGGTCTGGAAACTGAGGTTAGGAGGGTCGCTTGCAGTAAATGCAAATTTCACCCAGAGGCCGTAAAGGTCCATTGTGAATACCCTAGTTGTGTATGTCGAAACATACTTTTAACAAAACCATTTTGATCTATTTATAAACCTTTTTAGGTATGTGACCGGTATATTAGCCATGTCGTCCAGGCAGTCAAAGAACCGTGCTCCCATACAAGATAGGCGCCGTTCCTGAAGAGCCGGGCAGTGGCATAGAAGGTGTGCTACAGATTCTTTTTCATCTTCATCCATACAACTTCTACAGAAGTCATTGGTAAGGATACCGTATCTGCGGGCCATGTTTCCTTTTATACAGTGTCCGGTTATGACACCGACAAGTCTGGAAACTTAATATTAATGAATTTGTAGAGAATATAAATACAGCTCTCGAAATGTGAAAATAAGTATATCACAAAGTATATGACAACTCTGTATGGTGACAACTTGCAACTTGGAAATGTGACACTTCTAGATGACAGATTAAATCAGAGTTTGACAGGTGATGAGGTTTGGTCATAAGAACTTCTTATATAATAAAAGATTATTCCAATGGAGATGGAACTCCATGTATAATGTATTGATGCTACTACAGTTCTGTGTAAAAAAATTAAGACCAGTAGGATAATTTTATAAAAACATGACTTGAATTTTAACATATCTTTAATTCTTTCTGAAACTTCAAAAAAGCAATTAGATTGTAGGCTTAAATTCGGCTGCATTAATTTAAAGACTGTTTACAACATAAGTACAAAACCTTCATCTGAAAAAAATAAGAACAAAAGTGAACAATTATCCTAGTGGTCTTAATTTTCTACACAGGACTGTAGTGCCATCGGAATCAGAACCGAAAACTTTTGGCACTTTTCAAGGACTGGAAGATATCGTTTTTTTTTCTTGCAATAATGAAAGGCTTCTTAGATTGTATTGCTAAGACAAAACGACGACTTGAGAAGTTGGTATACGTTTTGCGGTTATTCGGCCTCGACTGCGTTTAGAAAGCAACTCAGAATGAAGTGTCTTGTGAGTGAATTTACGTTACTTAAGCAGCAGCAGTTTTATCCATACAGAGGTCGTTGCAGTGCAGCATTAGTAGCCATCACTCAGACTGCAATGAAGGCCTTAAGAGACGTTTTTTTTTGACAGCTAAATTGTTCTATGACAAAGCCTAGAGTTCTTGGATCAAGGCACAAGATTCCTGTTTAGTAAGGGAATGAGGCGTCTATCTTCCAATATTCGAAACAAGCTAGTCACTGAATTAAATATCCTTTAATGCAGGTAGAGATATACTTGTTTGTTTTGCTACGATGGGCACAACATACTGTAACACTCAGACTCAGAGACTCAGAGACCTGCCAAAATCCATTTTCGGGGATTTTGTTTGTCTTTTGAAGAAATACGCTAATGACATAGCTCCTCGTATATCAGCGTCACCACATCTGTACCGACTGTCCTTCACCCAATCCAAGCAAAAGATAGATAATCGTGAAGAAAAGGGTTTCACTTAAACCTAGATAAACCAGATATCTGGCAAAAGGGGAGTGGCCCGTTTAAACAAAATTGCCGTGGATTTCTTGCAGATGACAAATACCATTTATTTAGTCTGCCTGCGTCCTGGAAATAAAATACATAGAAATACAAGAAATAGAAATACATATTTAATAAAAGCCCTGATTGATGACGTTTGCAGACTGAACATACGCTTAGACCCAGCTCAGCGTAGATCTAATTTACTGTACTGGGACCCCGAAGAGATGTATTCAGCCTTTCGACTAAATTCAACGAAGTTTCTAATAACTTTTTAAAGAATGGTTAAATGTATAAGAAATGCCTTAAGCACGGCCTGAGTGTCACTACACATTCAATTACGAGTATGTACATAATTCAACTCTAAGAATGATCCTGCCTCAAGGCTGGTACTGCGAGCTCAAAGATCTATTATATCGTAGAATTATATCACTCCAAGAGGCAAACCATCTTTCTGATAAAGGCTGGTATGCCTTTGGCAGACACACTTTTTGATGGCAATGTCTGAGAAAATCCTTTTTGGAGGGCGAGCCTGAAACGTGGCGGTCATTCACAAAGGATGTGCTCGGCCATCTCGACCTCTCCTAAATAGAGTCGACAATCAGTCTCGCTAGACAGGTCTTACTTACTAAGGTGGTATCGTAGCCGGCAATGACCGGAGAGGAAGCTTGTAAGATAGCTATACATATCCTTCTTATTGTAATTCAAAAGTTCCCTGTGATGGATATAAATAAGGCGTAACTTCAAGTTTGGCTTGTTTGAACCCTGGGACATTATTCCAATGTCAGAGTCGAAGATCATGTTCTCATCTGTTAATTAACTCTGAAATTGTTATAAAACAATCAGCAGGTGAATATTTGCTCAATGAGCAGCGTCCAGCTCGGATCTATCAGTCAAAATGTGACTCTATATCGGTCTTTCGATCCCTGTAACCTGAAAGCTACTGAAAAAATATTATTCCATGGTATTAAAACACAACATTCGTACCCTAACTAAACCAAGCTTGAAGATGGGCTGACACATTTGAACTCAATAATAACGGCCAAGGTGCCAAGGATACTTTTCTCTCATCCATAATGGGTCCACACTTACCTTGGTGTCGCACCTCTTCCCGTTTTAACTCAATGACCTTTCATGCAATTCGAATCCATACTTAGTCCTTGGACTCTTAATGACATTAAATTAAAATGTAAACGATGTTTTCGAGCTAACAAGATCCTTAATAACCATCGCCATCTCGTAAATATGCACACATATTAGTATCTTTGTGAGCAGTAACAGTTTTTTTTTTCTTTTGATCTAACTACGGGGATGTTTGTTGCAAAACGAAATACCGGATATTTTATTTTACCACCAAAAGTGGATCCTTAAAGAAATTAAAGCATAAAGTTGGCAATGAATTGCGTTCAAGATGCCCCGGGTCCTTGGGTATGTGTGTGTTGTATGCAACTTTTGCCGTCTATCTATCTGCCTCACATACTTGTGGGTGTATTTTGCAACAGCTTAAACTACAGCATGTGAGGGAGGGTTGGGGTGGAGGGTGTGATGTAGCACACATGCAACTGCCGGATATGTTTTAAAGTAATTCATGCTACCCTGGGGGTAAAATAAAACTCACTATGAAAGTTTCTTTAGCAAGTTTTCCACCGGAAATTGCTTCGTCTGACTTCAGGCAGGCGGGGAGGAGGCCAAGCCATGTGAATGTGAATGATAGAGAGGAAGAACGAGGTTTTCTTGCAGAACTCTCTCATGTCATTCTTGTGCTTTCTGCAGCGTGCGTTAAGTAGCACTATTTTTTTATTGCAATTTATTTTCCATCTCAGTGCGGTGAGATTGGGAAAAACTTTTTCCCAAAACTGGTAATTATCTGAAAATGGTAATGTAGCTGTTATTTGGGGTGGAATATATTATTAATAGTTGCCTTGGGTGTTGTTTTTGCCGCAGCGACAATCAGCTGCAAGGTAAGAGATTTTTCCTATTTTCGTCGTATGGAATCATATATAAACACTGAAGAAAAGAAAGTGCAAAGAGATCCAAAAAACACTTAAGCAAAGGGATTTCCCACGCATTCGAGGTTGGGTTAGTTTAGTTGAAGTTTCTTACCACACGCCTCTTGGAGCAGGAGGACTCTTAGTCAGCTGCCTTGAAGGAAGTAATCTTACACTTGGCCTATTGAAAATGTTTATTTAGTTTAAGCCCCGAATCGAATGAGATCCGTAGCAAAGCAGAGGAAAATTTACAAGATCTCTAAACTTTTCGATAGAAGATGACATGTTTCCATACGAGTAAAGTCAAACATTTTCATTATTCACCAGCAGCGTTGCCGCTTTGCGACTTTAGTCGCAATTCGACCCTTTTTTGACGCAAAGAGATTATGACCCGACTTTTTAAAAAACACCTCTTTTTGACCCTTTTCAGATTTTGGAGAGACTTTTTGAGAAATATATTTCCAACAAAAAATTCCATTTAGTTGCTCATCAGCAATCTCTCATAACAAAAAAATTAATTCATCAACTATAATTTCAGTATATTACACAAAAATTTACCAATTTATTTTTTCCAATGTGTTCCTTTTGTAAAGATTTAGTTTAATCCGTTTCATGCCAAATGGCATACATTTTTTTTTACTGTTTTCAATCGTTTACTGTTTAGTGAGTCAATCAACCAAAGCTTTCTAAGAAACATGCGTTCTATAGTAATTTTTTCTGCCCTTTCCGAATCCGGAGTCAGAATTATTCTATCTGCCGCCATTTTGGAAATATGGCAGCTGAAAGCAGAATAATGTCTTTTTCCAAACAATCGTAAGTTTGGACATAAGCCACCTACGATAAGAGCCTATTGCTTCGTATCTGGTGGCATAATCGATTTCTCTAAAAGATAAGACCGATGAAGTAAGAAAATTCAATATGGCGGATTTAAGATCTAAGATGGCGGCCATAAATGACGATTATTACAAGGTCAATCGATTTGGACAAAATTTGGTATTAAGGGGTTTTTGGGGTCGCTGATCACGAATCTGAAGTCAGATTTGCGAAATCCAAGATCCAGATCCAAAAACCCCTTGTTACCAAATTTGGTCCAAATCGGTTTGCTCGGTTTGAGGAAATTGTGGCAGTTAAGATGCCATCATGTGATGGATTTTTAGGGGATCGCGATGGGCCGACTCTGGTGCCTAGTGTTTTGTGATGGCTCAGCCTCACAACCCTTTTCTACCTTACATAACCTATGTAGTGCCATTCATCCCTTAACATAATAATTAGGACAGTGACACACATTTCTCATATGGTAACACACAATTAACATACAGATACCTAATATCATTCATGCACTACGCGCAAACATTGAAACACATTAAACTCGACACCCGATACATGACAGACAGTTTTACGACTCACCACAAAGTTGAGATCTCTTTGAACTGCGTTATGATTTAGCTCCACATTACTTGTAACCCAAAGTAATAAATTGTATCAGATTTCATTTGAATTCTTATCACCGATGTCTGCACACATATGTGGACATACTTTGTATATTATCATCTTATATGTTTAAGGATATTTTAGAAGTAAGTTGTATATAAGATTTTATATAAATAGGATAAGAATTATGAAATAAAAATCAATTGGAACATCGAACTCGTCGGCTCCAGTAGCCTGTTCTTTTTATTCTGCTCGGCTCTTCAGCCGTTATGTATCAGTGCTGCTTTTTAGCCATCACCTTGTTATGCTTGGGATTGCCCTTATTAATCCCCATAGCTTGTTAGGAGAGGTAAGGAAAAAGTAGAAAACCTACAACGTTGAAGTAAGAAAACCCTACATTGTTAAAGGGGGATCTTAACTTAAATTACACCTAACCTATTTTCATAAAATACCGATACAGGAGTCAGCGTGGAGATTTTTTCCATTTTTAAAACCATCAGTTTCGGATTTTCATATCGTGATATTATGCCTAATATACAGTTTCAAAGTAGTTTCCAATATGTTGTTTATTTGGTGAGGCTACCAACTCTTAACGTATGCTATACAAGTGCATAGCTGAATTACCTCAGCATATTGATCTTGGAATATCTTCTTAGATAAACTACCTCATAAAATATCGGGCGATTTCCAGATCAGCGTTATCAACAAACCACATCCTTGACATCACAATCTACCAAGAATACTATTTCATTAGTCAACGAGGGAAGCACAATGGACTCAACAGAGGCCTAAATAAGAGCTCTTAGCTCACCCTTGACCCTCACCAATCAATCAACCAACCACATACATTATCTTGAATATAGTTTTCTCTAAGACGGATCTTACAATTTGTAAGGATTTCAAATACGTTGAAGACGTACGGCAAATCCGGTAATTGATTTCCATATTCCCAGCTCTGCAAATACATTGGTATATGACCATTAAATTTGTTAAGATCTAATCAGTACTGAACATGTGCCATCGTATCAGACTACAGGTAATTTTGGAATGAAAAGCGGTCGACAAAAATCACTATATCGTCTGCATACTTCATACCAGTGGCGTACGCAGGCTCCAGGGGCTAGAGCCACCCCCTCTAGCACCAACTAAGGACTAAGGGGTCTTGCGTACAAATTTAACTTTTGCTTTGACTCTGACTTTTCTTTTCCACAACTTCAGCTAGCATTTCCTTATTGAGAGCATTGTTCTCTATTTGTCATATTTGTGTTCTATGCTGAGTTCTGAGAAGATGGAGTTTTTTGTTTACACGTACGTAGTAGTTATCTGGTGCTTTTGGTTTTTTCTTTTGAAGTAAGTTAAAGGGGAAATGATTCCATACAGGGAAAATATACAAGAAACCTACAGAAACCTTAACCCCCTTTGTGGGTTCTACCGACTAAAAACGATGAAATTCGCATCAGTATTGCAGAGTGAAATCCAACAAATTGCAATTTCTTCAGTAAAATCATATGATTCACTGAATGAAAGGCTATACTAAAATCTGTATGAACAGCCGGCATCCGCTTTAGACAGCATTAATGACATACGATTTGAAATAGACCAAATTTGTTGTTGAAGAACGAATCTGTGCTGAAACTCAGATAAATGTTATTTAACATGAAATTATTTCTTACAATGCTTTCAAAAAGCTTTTATATAGCGGATAACTTGCATATTCCACTGTAATTTTCAACGTCATTCTTCGATCCAGACTTGAAAATAGAAAAAAGAGATTTCCCAATCATTGAGGAAAATGCTAGATGAGAGAGATGCATTAAAGGTTCTAAGTTAAGGTGTACAGATAGAACCACAACAGCTTTTTAAAATAGTTGCCGGAATATCATCGGCGCCAGGCTTAGAATTAGGCTTGAGGTTGCGAGCAGCAGACTACACATCATGAACATCCAAAACTACCAACCAAAATCAATCTCGGATATTCAATTGGTTCAATCGTTACCAGGTGGCTTTCAATCAGAGAAAACAGATTCAAAAAATTTAGCAAAAATATAAAGTGTTGTTGATTCAACATTTTTATAAATCATTATTTTTGGCAATTGAAAAGTGCATCTCTTATGCTTTATTAAGGTCCAAAAGCATGTAGAGATCTAGACAGAGTCTTGTCTTAATTTGTTTTCAACACTATTAATATAAATAGTGTGCAAGAATTTGCAACCCAAAAATAGTTTCATAGCTTAAAGAACAGGTCTTTTCTCAACTTCATTTTTTGAAGCTTTAAATCTTTTGTAAGCTTTATTAAATTAAATTTTTTAAATGGATAATTCGAGGTTTCGAAACATTCTCCTTCAACGAAAATGGAACAAACGAGGAAAATCCAAGATCACGATTCGGAAAAAACGACTTTACATATCACGAAACATAGATTCTTAAATTCGAGATCCCAGTTAAAGGTACGAAAAAATTAATTCATTCGCAAAATTACATTTTGAAAAATTAAATGTCTTACCTGAAATCGTATTCCTCTTAAGACAATTATACATATAAGAAGCAATGGCATCCGTAGAGGTATCAGGGTGGAAACTAGATAATTGTTACCATTTCAACTTTCGAGCGACGTGAAGTTCAGCAACATGATCACTGGTCCCCAAGACGACTTCAGGCAACACTTGAAACACCATCATTTATACTAGATTAGCAGCAAACAGACTATTCGCAACAATTGTTTTTTTATCTAGCAAACTCTTAACATTACTTTAGCAACTTTTACCTATCTGGACAGAAAGAGATTATTTTTCTTCCATTCTAGCTTTGGAATTCTTTGCCATTATCCGTCCTTCAGTTTTTCGATATCAGCGCATAACCCAAAAACTACCTTACTGGATATTGGTTTCTATCTCTAATTTAAATAATCGCCATATTCGTTATGGGGATCAAAATATCATGTATTTAAAATTTCACAATTCTATGTTAAAAGCAAAACAATCAAAAAGTCTTGTATTTTGTCTGTTGAAAGAAATATGACATAGATAAACCATTAAAAACGAGCTCTAGTGAAAACCTAGAACAGTTCATTAAAATCAAGGCTCAGCCCCCTCCAAAAAAAATTCCTGCGTACGCCACTGCTTCATACCCAATTTTATTTTGTTGAACATGCCACAAAGATTGCCCAACAAAGGTGCCTCACTCTCAATACTTTGACCATATTTATTAAGAAAAATTATAATATTAGTTTTTTTTTTCTATTTTACATATAATTGATATTGAAAAATTCATGCAAATAATATCTGTTTGGTTAGCTTTGAAAAATCGTTACAGAAATATATTTTTCACCCATAAGCATTGAAATGTTCAATGTTGGAATCTCGTATATTCTTTGACCTACCACTGAGACGTTTTCAATACTCTGCAATTTTTCATTGATTCATATTTTTTAAAACCTTTCAAATCCCCTTACCTATTGCAAGGCAAAGAAGGCTACATTTCCTTGAGATTAAAGTATGTGCGCAATATTTGTACGATGTATGGTCATATCTGTTGTCAAGGAGAACATGAACCTACAATAAGCTGACTAGGTCGTTAAAATGTATACACACCGAAGAGGTTTTTGAAAACATTACAAAAGAACTTCTCCGGCAGCCCCTGGTTTTTACATAAAATTCTACTTGAACATTCCTTTATACTAAATCACTCGAGAGACTGCACAAATTGGTACGTATTTCTCCCCAAAAGTGATACATCGAACATAGAGATATTAAAGCACACTTAAAAAAACATATGTGTTCCCCTGAAGCTCGGAACAACCCCAGCAAAAAAAAAAGAGAAATAAATTAAACGATTAAGTAGTTCAGTGTCGTGAGTGCTCCTACCCCCAACCGTGTACGTATAGGTACCATATGGCCACGTGATAGAAATCAGCAGTTATCTTGGCATGTGACGAACATAACAATGATCTGAACAGCAGTAGCCACCCACGAAATTCCTTCCAAGGATGAATCCCAAAAGCGAATCATTTGTCATGGTAATAAATAATATATTGGCATGCGAACTATCTCTAAATTTTGTTACCAAGGCAGCAATCGGTTTGTCGATGTGTTGCTTCCTTCGTAGCTTTTGTGTTGATTTTCGACACACTGCCAGGCACATCTGGTGTGCATCCCCATTTTTATCAATTTTTTTTTTTGTTCGTCGGTAGATACTTTTATGTGCCAAACGTGATATAGGACAAACAAAAGTTGAAATTCGATACGGGGACGCCAGGAGTATCTATGTATCTGTACCATGTTTTCTGTCAGCTCATTTGGAATTTTTTTTTCTCGGAGTCCTTAAATGTTGTCCACCTTCTCTCACCCACTTACTCTGTCCGTCCAATAATATTATGAGTTTTACAATACATTTGCCTTTTATAAATAATAAATTGTGACTTTGTTTTTGTTTTAATAATATGTAAATGGTCGGTGGCCGGTAAATGCAACTCCATCAGCTGAATTAATTGTTAGTACAACTCGCTGTATCAATTGAAGCGATGAAAATTTTAAATATTCAGTAAGCAATTAAGGGGAATGAAATTTATACTTTTGTTATGCAGCAACAGGAGCAGCATTTGCCAAATTGCCTTTCATAACTCGCAACCATTTAACCGGGCTCACACAGTGGTTGCCACGCATTGTTGAGCGAAGAGGATACGAAGTTTTGAAATATTTGTATGCATATATAAATAATTTAAATTGTAAGCAAATATCATAAATAAAAAATACACTAAAAGCCGTTTATATATCCATTTAATTTTTTATATTCATTTTTTAAGGTGCAGTTTTAGTTATCATGTGGTTCAGTACTCACTCGAGAGATAATCGGAACAAATCACCATATGGGTTCACTAGATTTCTGCACAGTTCTTTCTTGGTTGCGATTTCTCGTGCATCTGTCAAAAGGAAATCGGTTTCATCCTCTGAGCTTCCACACTGTAATATCCCAAGATCTTCATTCTTTGCCAGCCAGTGCCAGACAGTAAGTCTGCAGTTGTCTCAACTTCCTTTAGGCATCATCCATCTCCCTCAGACCATACCCGGAATTTCCATGACCTGTAGTCTGTTTATAACGCTATTACCCATCTCAGCGTTCTCCGGCTCATGCTTTGAAAAATTTCTCTGAGTATAGTGATTCGGCCGCTTAATTGCCATATTAAACATCTTTCCAGATATTTCGCCGTGATCCAGTGGTTGATTAGGACAATTGCCCTTGATCCCTACTCTCATCCAAAGCAATTTTACTTCATTTTTAGATGAAAACTCATTGAGCTTCAGAGCACTTCGCAGTGCCAATGATGTTGTGATGTTCATCTGCTCCATGCGTCTATTTACTGACTGATTGTCCAGGGCTATTAGGATTTTTCTTCCATCCACCTGACCTTTTAGCAAGTTGTCCAAAGCATACAGCAGAGCAAACATCTCGGTAAGATATACTAAGGTACACATTATTTCCCAGGCTAACTTGACGGACTAGTTCTACTTTTTCTGAGAAGATACCTAGAGGGTAGAGGGTCTACATCATCTATCGTGGATCCATCAGTGAAAATTAATTTTTCACCATTTCCCTGATCCGTTCCCAACAATAGTTTTCTGATACCTTTTCGCAGCACGTAATCCTGTTATCCCATCTATGGGCATGCTCACGCTCAGTTCTCTTATCTCGTTTGTGACAAGATCCATGATATCGTCCTATGTCCATAGATGGTACCCGTTCCTGTGCCATTTCGCATGCTGCTACACCCGAAGTGGGGCTTAGGCCACCGTTTTCTTAATAAATAAATCTAACGGCAAGATTCCAAGGATCACGCACCATTGCGCACCTTGACGTTGTTCATATTGCACCTAAAATTCCCACAAATGCAAGTCTGGACCCTATCCAGATGCTTCTTCACAGTTTCCTGGAAGGCTTTTGCCCACCATAAGGAAAAAAAAGAGCAAGAGAAAAATGGAATTAAAGCTATTGCTGCAGTGAGAAGTCTTTGAAAATTTCAGTTTTGAATTTGAAGCTGTTCTGTATTCTTTTAATATTTGTGGGTAAAGAATGCCATAACCTGACAGAGTGAATAAAAAAAATACATACACATCTGCGTTGATGTATCACCTTTCTTCTTTCGGATCTTATCGGATAATTCCAAGTAAGTCCAGTATCTAGGTATACTCCGAGATTGTTCACCTTCTTGGTCATTGTTAGTTCGGATCCAAATACCGTTAAGGACCGAAATTCCAGATTCTTTCTCTTCATAGTGAAGATTATCAACTCTGTCTTTTCAGTTGGCTAAAGTGAATGTCAAACTATTTATGTGAAATTTGATTACAGTACCTATATACATGTTTACTCCCTTTTGGCGCTATAGTAAGGGGTGAACCTGAGACTCAACTATCACATCGCTGGCGCTGGAGAGGTCTCAAGCCAGCCGTCTCCAGTTGTAAGTCCTTGACTTTCATATGTGCACCATTTGAGATGAGATTCACCTTTTGTTTATTCGAAGACTCTTGATTAGAGTGAGACCCTGATAAATGCAACAAATAAATAATTCGAGTATGTAAAGTAACAAAATCAATGAAATAGCCAAGTTTTCTTTTGAATTCGCTTTATTGGTGTTTTCTGAACATCCTGTAAAAACTCTTTAGTTCAAGGAAAACCATTTATGATGATGACATTGCATTTATAATACCTAAACTTCAAATCCTAGAAAGATCCAGAAATCCACAGAAATTTGAAAACAATTTCTAAACATAGAATCGTCAAGTCAACAATTTCGATTAACTTGACCTCTCCGTCGCTTGAGACGTATTTCCAAATTTTGGAAAGTGGTCATAGTGAATTTATTCTAGGAACATTGGAAATGACCTCAGTGATTTAGAAGACAGTAAATCAAAAGATCCCCAAAGTAGTATTCTAGGACCCATTTTGTACTTTTGAGCTTAGTTGAAAATTTATTTTGTTGTCTAAAAACAAACAAACTCGCTAAAGAAAACTACAAACGCATCAAGACTAGCGACATGATAGTCATTGCTGCTTGGTGCTTCAATGGGAAAATTTCGCTGAAGATATAAGGCGCACGGGCAATCCTTGTTTTGGAAGGTCCGATGAAATCATCGATCTCGTTCGATGAAGGGTTGAAGATATCCTTGAAATATCATATTGAACAACCTGCACCTATACAAAGTTCAGTTAATCCAGCAGCTCTATCCTGGTGGCCTGGCATTGCGTTTAGAGTACTGCAGAGCTGGTCTAAGTCTCGCCAAGAATGATCACCAATTTAAAAAAAAAAAAACCACATATAACTTTGAATTGAGATGACCACCGCGATTGCCTGGTCTAACAACTCCATACTTTTTTCGGTGAGGATTCCTGAAAGGGAAGGTCCAAATGTATTAACAAATAAGAGATTTTACTTTATTTAATCCCTAATCCCTAAAAGGGAATTAAAACCAACGACTTCTTCAGTTTAGACCACTGAGGCTTGCCCATCTTATGGTACAAAAATGCGGATGATAAGGCACACGAAGCACTGCCTATTGAAAATAAGGAGAGGCAAGAAGTTCATACATTTAATCATAAGTTGGAAGTCGAAAGCTTCAGAGATACCATTGGACAATTTTTTTTCTCTCTGTTATACCAGCCATCAAGTTTAAGATAACCTGAACCACCACACCATGTTGGTGCCAGGAACCTTGGTCTATCAAACTGGAGCCAATGTTCTTACGATCGGCGAGACTAAAGAGCTGCGGCGCGCCAAGAGCCTATCTAATACTGTGAGGTTATCTAACATCGATAAAGTATGTAACAAAACGAATTCCATAGTAACGGTAGATTGCGACTAAAATGTAGGCATACATTGCCATCAAATTAAATGGCAAATTGACTTCAATGACAGCGGAACGAGGACGAGTATCCCATTGACAAATATGGATCACTGCTCTATACATATTAAATGTCCGTACATCAACAATATTATGATTGATAGCCGATTTGTATTTGTTGTCAGTCACTTGGTTGTGTACTCGTCGTACGAGTATCCCGAAATACGAAGTTAACGAATTCCTGACTGCAGGATAAACATATTATCTCGATGCCGTATAGTGGGATAAATTTGCGATGCGAGCCATATCTAGCGATTTAATTTGTCATGGATTCAATTTCACAGATTTGATTGGATGTGCTTTGCTTTGATTAGTTTTATGCGAGCGCATAGATTCCAATTGGTTTTGGACATATGGATGCTTTGCAATGTAAGTGTTTTAAAGGCACAACAAGGAATTTGTGATTGCTGATTTCGTAAACGAGGAATAAATATTTATATTTGCTTTTAAATTGCCCAAACTACAGAGGAATGAGCCTCCTTAACTCTTATTACTATCCAGTTACCCGGGTACTCAGTCGCGAGTATGTTAGAATAATTTCATTCGTGAACGATTTTATTATCCGCTCAAATCCTATCGTTCAACCTATTTAGATTATTTAAAATTTTATTTAAAAAAAAAAACAAGTGTTTTTTTTTAAGACTTATAAGATTTAAAATAAAAAATCCGGTCAAGTGCAAGTCGTACTTGCGCAATAAGTGTTGAGTGTGGTAATATCAGTTATTTGTACATACATTGTACATATGTAACAGATTTACAAAAAGACAGGAAGTCGGTGTCAATGTCACTACTAAAAATCTATCGGACACAATGCAATCCTGATAATTTTGGTTTATTCTACACTTTATTCTCAGTGTTTGTGATTTTATTCATATTTTTCCGAGCTATATTTTTGAATATAAGGTAAGGGGACAGCAATTTTTTAACGTTTTTTTGATGAAGTGTTAAGAAAAAAGTAACAGAAAAAAATGTCATGCATTTTTGAAATCGTCCTTTGGACGAACTTTCATTTCACATCCCACACGATTAACTAAAAATTCTTTTAGGCCCCCCAAAGTCGAAATTCAACTTTTTAAGCTTAGGCCTGTATTTGGTCCACTAATTGCTACAACTGTTCCAAATGTCAATAGACTACTTCAAATAGTCTCTGAGAAAATGACCTGTGACAGACAGACATACAGTGAACTGAGTCTATAAGTGTTCCGTTTTTGGGTACGGAACACTAAAAACACGCTAGTTCATCAAATGAGCCAAATTTTATTCGACCGATAATTGTATGGCATTAAAATGATTTCGGGCTATTACGGGAGCGTCTCAGCAACTGCATCCTAAATGTTTGACCACTTTTTCCTGCATTTGAGGCCGTATCTCACGAATGTTGGCTTCCAAGTCTGGAATCGTTATTAGCTTGTCCATATAGACCAATGATAGTCCAGCGGCATCAAATCATACGATTTTGGAGCCCATAGGTCCATTTTTGGAGATAATGTTGTCATCGAAGATTCTTTCAATAAAACGATAAGTTTAACTGGCAGTATTGCATATGGCAGTATCCTGTTAAAACCAATTGTCCTACATACCATGTTCATTCTCTTTCGGAAGCAAAAAATCATTCATCATTCGATTTCGAATCTGCTAGGCTCATGGGCTCAGGATGATTTGATTATTTGAAAAAGGGAAAATAGCTGGACCCTATTACTTACTTACTTAGTTGGCGCTACAGCTCGAGGTGAACTTGGGCCTGCTTCTCGCAACCATTTGTGTATGCGTGTTATATTTTTGCACGAATGGAAGGGACCTACAGTTTTTTGCCGACTCCGAACGGCGAGTTGAGAAGCTCAATCGTGACAAATGATACTCTTTGATGCTTGTCAGACATTCGAAAGAGGTGGGCACTGTGAAAAACTTTTTTAGGTGTTTGCGGCGGGATTCGATCCCAAACCGCTGGCTCAGTAGTCCGACGCACTAACCACTTGCGCTACGGTGCCCACTGGACCCTATTATGCTTCTTTAATGAGAAAGTGAAATTTGAATTTTGCGACTTCTTCAATTGAGTTGAAATGGGATTTTCCCAGCTACAATGTATTTTTTTCATAATCTACATTTATTTTAAACTCAGTTAGGTATATCGTTAATCATCATGTTCCCGATCAGGACATGCTTTGCAACGTCGATATGATAAGTGAATACAACTTTGGCATAAAATTTGAAGTTCATATTGGGGAACCTTGGACCAAAAAAGTCTAGTATGGTACACTGATGGATCGAAAATGGCCTTTGGTTTTGGTGCTGAGATCTTTGGGCCAAATAAAATAATCCCCGTCCCTCTTGTTCATTCCCCAGCGTGTTTCAAGCTGAGATCCACGCTATTAATATTTATGCCTTGATTTACCTACAGAGAGGCATCAAGGGCTATAACATAAATATCTTCTCAGATAGCCAAGCCGCACTCAAAGCTTTGATCTCCTACTGTTTGGACTCAAGACTGGTAAAGTGTAGTTTCACTGCTCACCAATCCCTAGCTACTCACAATAAGGTCAAACTTTGGTGGGTATCTGGTCACAGAGGCATTGAAGTAAATGAGATTGCGGATGAGCTGGCTCGTTCAGGCTCTAGTGCCAAATTATCAGGCCCGAAACCGTTTTGTGGCATAAACTGGGTAAAAATCTCAGCCTTAATCAACAAATGGGAACATAATCTCCGACTCTCTCATTGGAGAAATGTCCCAGGACTTGAACAAGCCAATCTGTTATTTTAGCCTTTATACCCACTATAGGGAACTTCTACCATACACTGAGAACGATATTAGGCTTGTCTAGCGATACCAATTCTCGACTCTGTTTGGAGGAGGTCGAGACAACCGATCACGTCCTTTGTGATTGCTCGGCTCTTTTTAGGTTTAGACGGCGTAACTTACCTAAAGAATTCCTCAGATCTTTATTAGAAAGGTAGTTTGCCTCTTGGACTAATCAGAATTCTACGATACAACAAGTCTTTTGGGTCGCAGTGTCAGCCTTGGGCCAGGAACCACCGCTCAAAAATAAACCTTAATCATTAGCTCTTGGAATTTTTAAGTTTTTATACATTAGGTTTTTAAATTTTTCAATTGATGGAGAGTGGCATTAGTCGATCCTCATTGACCTAACGCCACTCTCTTTTTTCATAAAAGAGCACAGTCAGACTACTGCAATTCGAAGAGATAAACTACATATAGATCACACAGATAAAGTAAATCTTCTCTCCGGAAATCCCAGAGCTTGACATATTCTGCGCGGTAAATACATACATATTCTATGTGCCCTAAGGCGACAACATTTCCACAATTTCATCAAAACAATTGAACCTCTTTTGGTTCACTAAACTGACTTTGCGGTACAAAAATATTTTAGGTATCGCCGTGCTCTCCACAACTCGCGGGTCAGAACCCTTAAAAAAAAAACCGACTATAGGTCATGGTAAAAATTCAGCATTCTTCAAATCGGTTTGTATTACGCCAGTCAAAAAAAAAAAATAGTTTATAGTTACCTCGGCCCTTTGAGAACTCGCAAAAATGGTGTGTCAATGGTCGCGAACTCGGCTTTGAATTTCAACATTTTTAAAATATAATAAACGCTCAGATGGTAACGTGAAATAAATATGTATATTCCGTGCAACGTGCAGACCTTGAAATAGTCTTAACCAAAAGGTACTCGTATTTAAAAAAAAAAACAACATGGGCCACAGCACCTAGCCAATTAACTACTGCAGTTACCTGAATCTGAATGCACTTCGTTGCCTTTGAATGATGCGCAACCTCATTGAAATGCGTAACGAAAAGTTCAACCCATACACATTCGTTGAATGAAAAGTATGTGAGAGAACAATGTATGGCCTTCAATGTTTTATTTCCCATTCAATTGAAACACTTAAAGCAAGTTCTACTATCAGTGTTGAAATAAAATAAAAAAAATAAAGGCATCCTTGTAGATTTTGTTTTATTTATTCTTTTCCCGATAACAAGCCTACGCCAGGTTTACCACTCTTGTCAGGTACTGCAAGCCCATCACACATAGCCAATTGTATTTGAGTATATCCCGGATGCCAATTAGTGTGAATACATTTTCTGAAAACCTCCTAATTGCCACTTCTCATCCAGCTTTTACTAAATGAAATTCTAGTGCGAAAGTGCAGATTTCATTTGAATTGAAATGCCAGTTAAAAAGTCTATGGAAAGCGATAAGTTTTTAAGGACTTCCTTCAGATAGAAAAAGGTCCGAATAAAGACGGTTCAAAGTCAATCAAACAAATATTTTAAAAGACGGCCTTTCTGACTTGCACCATTGATGGCCTGATAAAGGGTACCTAGATTTTCAACCATGACCATGACCCGGCTGCATTTGGATAATTGTTGTTTAAGGTCAAGTATACAGAAACGTAATATGTGCCTATATGTAGGTTACAAAACAGGCATTGCTATTTTATTCAGATTCACAAGAGCTCTGGTATAACTGTTTTTAGGCTAAATTTGAACGATCGTCCTCCTATTTCGGAGTTCAAAGTCTTATTGCAAAACATAACCCTTTTCCACTTAATTTAATTTTTCTGGGGAATCGATTTAAATAAATACCTATATTGTACTAAAATGTACTAAAAGATTATCCAATTTCGGCTTCCGAATTTGGCAGCACTGTAATGCTTCGTTATCAATTATGACGTATTTATGTGCCAAAAGCTAAAGTTTGCAGTCTCACATTTACGAAATGAATTATTTAAGCACCACTAAACGGAATAACTGTACGAACTGTGTATCGAAATTTTGGGAAAATGTTATTCAATTTTATCATGCTACTGAGCAATTCGCAAATAGGTAGTATTTGGGGTACGTGGGGTACGTTCAGCTGAACATATTGTTGTTGTAAGTGAAAGCCTGGCCGAAGGCCTGAAATCGTCGATTTGTCGGTAGTCCTTGTTTTTGGGCTGATCTAATGGCCCCTTTTGGAAAATTTTGACTCAGAACTTGCAGCACGAATACAAGAACTAAACAATAGATATCATGAACAGCGAACTTACGCAGATTGGGTGTTAGAGCAGGAAAAATTATGCTTATTTTTCAAAGAAAATGTTCTTCTCTGATCAGGCACATATGTATGTATGTATAACCACATCTCAGTCCGACCGAAGGCCATTTTTGGGCCGAAACCTAAGCAAAATCTGATGAATAAAGCTATTTAAAATTTTCTGCGGGGGTTGAATTGCAATTTCAAGTGCAAGTCCGAGTTTAGTCCAGAATAGTTTAACGTAAGAGCAAAGTCTCTCCTCGGCTGAAATTATTTCCACAAAATTGGATTTTCGTTTTTATATAATTAACGGTATTTTATATAATATGCATTCAAATGTTAAATGAGTCATTCGTTAGTATTTTTTTTTTCAAAAATTCGTATCTCGAATACAGTTATAACTTCAGCAACTGTCAGCGCAGACGGAAAAATGCCCAGCTTACACTTATATTATGTATCCTTAAATGTCGGTTGTGATACCTCAGATGTACATGAGTATTTATTTTCGAGACTGTTTATTCGCTTATAGAGTCGTTTGGGGTAAGAGTACGCAGTGCCATTTTCTCCATCTGTTGAAGAACTAGCAGCAATCGCTAAATGAAAGATGTATGCTTCACTAACCGCCAATGATGAACAACTTCTACGAAAATTTTCCATTTAACAGTACAAAGAAAATCATCAAGGAAAAAAAAGCCGGATTTTGTTAAAAAAAAAGTTATTTTTTAAAAGTGTCAGGAAAGCGTGGCAACTCTATACTCCATAAGCACAGTTGCCATTTTGGTCATTTGTGACTAAATCTGGTCTTTTTTTTTCACTTGGTCACTTGGTCATTAAAAAAGAAAAACTCGATTAGTTTTTATGTTCTTAAAAATTAAAAAAATTAAAAATTTTCTTATCGTCCAATGTAAAAAATAAAAGTATTTAATTGAACGCAATGTGTGATCTGCATCACTGAATGCAGAAAGTAAGTTATCTTAAAAACGGGCTAAGCGAGTATTGTTTTCAAAATTTAAGTGAATTTATTTACAATTTGATGTATCTACCGCTATGCTAAGCTGCCGCGGAAAGAAAATTTCATGACTTAAGTTTGATAAAAACAAAATTGAGAAACAGACTTAGGCCGGCATTCACCGACCGCTCATAAATCGCTCTTAAAGTTAAGAGCCACTAATAGGTTTTTGTATATACTGTCGGATTTCCAAATGCGTTCTCTTTCGAACATTCGGAGTCAATGGCGCTATTTTTCGAACATGTCAGCGACATTTTGGCAGTGTAAATCAGGGATGAAAATGGCGTTTCAGCAGTGTATTGAAAGTTGAAAAAAAATTGTACTGAAATTATACTTTTTGATTTTTTTCAACTTACATTGTGTTTGAATTCGCGTAAGCCATTTGTGATTAAAGTATTTTCTTAATAAATTGTGATAAAATGTACCTACTGCAATATCAAGCAACAAAATAAATAAAAAATTAATTAACACAAAAAATAGATTCGAAATAAATTTACCACAATATCCAATTTATGGGTAAATAAAGAAAAGAAAAGTAAGATTTTTTTAAAAATGTTTATCGAAATTTTGGTAGTTGAATCTATTGGACTCAATCCAGAAACAATTTGAAATCAACGTATTTTCGTGCTAACTCGATTATAAGGTAATAAGAAGACCACAGTTTCTATGTAAAATTTGCTTGATAGTGGACAATTGTTTCACTTTGCTGTCGCTACGAAACACGTGGCGCTAGTTATGTTGGAACCAAATTTTCCGCAGACGTTGTAAAAAATTATAGAAAAATTAAGTTTATAAAACGAAAACCCGACTATGGGGAAAACTAACTAAAAAGTTCGAAACAAGATGAAACGAAACTATGATTTTCAGAGTATAGCCGTGGTCGCATGCCCCTTTGCCAAGGAATGTGTAATTATAGGTACAGTAGATTCCGCTTTATTGGGATTTGGGACGGCGGATAATCGGGACAGCCGCTTAACTGGGACAAATGGTCAAGAACAGAACAGAACAGATTGGTTTTTTACTTGATTGTCACATCACATTATTGGGACAGCTGCTTATTTGGGACAAAATCGGTCTTGGCCGAAGTGTCCCAAATAAGCGGAATCCACTGTATATGTAAATATGTTATTGTAACTACATGCGACCACAGCTATACTCTGAAATCATCGTTTCGTTTCATCTTGATTCGAACTTTTTAGTTAGTTTTCCCCATAGTCGGGTTTTAATTTTTTAAACTTAATTTTTTATTTCCAACTTTTTAGTTGCACAAAATGTGTAGTGTATATAAGTAGCCAATGTCGTGCTCTACTTGTCAAACCCTTTCATTTGATACCCATATTAAGGATGCAGTAAAGATAACGTAAATCGGACGTCTTGAATTTAGAATGACATTGTATCGTATTGTATTCTACTCGCCAAGCCCTTTCATTTGATACCACTATCAAGGCGGTTGTAAAGCAAAATGAAAAAAAGAGGTCATCCGCCATCTTGCTTGCTGCGCCCGCCATATTGAATTTTTCTGCGACATCAGATAGCCTAGGACACTCTCCGCATCAAGATGAATCCAACGATACATCATTTGTTCAAATCGATTCCGTAGTTTAGATTGTACATACAAACAGGCCCAGCCTGTTAAAATCATAACCTCTCCTCTGCGTAGTCGGGTAAAAAACAGTGATTGTGAACTGACAACAAATGGGTTGGGTATGTTCAGTGAAATTGGTATAAATTTGATTTTTAGTAGCAAAAGCAAACTATGTGATGTTTTTTTTTTTCAAACATACTTTTTTGAATAAATTATAGCAGCAGCGCAAATTGTATCGAATTTTATAAAAGTGCATTTGTGTACTGAAGTAAAGTCACTTGTATCGAAAACAGTACAATTGTATCGACTTTTGCAACCCAGGTGTAAATTATGGGGATGATACAGCACAGCTGTAGATGGTGAAATTGATGTTGGTGGATTAATTTTTTTTTTTTGCAAATTTATTAGGAATTAAATAGTGGAATAAGGAACATGTTCACTAAATTCATTATAATGTTATTTTCCTCGCCGGATGAAGACACATTTCTTTCTTTTCTACCCACTTTAAAAATCAACAGAAATTTATATTTTGTGCTTATTTCACAATTACAATTTTACAATTTTCTTTATTTAGACTTAATAATCAATACAATTATCTTTTGTACTTAAAATTAATTGTAGCCGACTTTTAAATTATATGCCTGGCTAGGTAAGTTAAGGAATATAGCTTGTTAAGCATTTCAATAGTTATTAATGAATTATTTAATAATTACAATTTTTCCCACGGTATGCTTGCTCCCGGCATACTTAAATCTGTTTATTAAGGACTTAAATTAATGACTAGATAATGAATACATTTAAACAAAACAAAACAAGAGAAAACAAACTAGTGCCATGTGCAATAAATTAAAATATTATTTCAGAGTATATAAAAAATATGAATTTCACTGCTCTAGTATTCATTTAAGGTCAGTCTGCTTAATGGATAATACATAAGTTCTTATATACTCAAAAGCAGCACCAACCGTTAAACTTGAAAAGGACTTTACATTATTTACGTATATACAAAAAGTGCGAGCGTGCAAACAGGCCTTATTTTCCGGTCTAAGTAACAATAAAGTTAGCCTCTCAAATTAGACCGTGACGCTTGTGCTTATTTAACCGAGATCTACAAAATGGCATTTTCAAACCTAGTTGCGAGGTGTATGCAAAATTTCTTAACATATTATATAAAATCTGTATGTTAGTTGAGTTAATAAGGAAGAAAACATGCACTTTTCTAGTCAAAACCGACAACTTTAAAAATGTATAAAAAATATAAAAACGAATTTCCTCTCCAGTATTTTTACACAGTACATCTTAGAATAAACCATTTATGTAAAAAAAATAATTTTAAGTCCAAAGAAGATTTCCTATAATGGAAACCTCAGCCAATTTTTTTGTACCTGATTTTTATTTATTAATAAAATAAAAAATAATAATATGAGAGAAAAAAACGTGATTAATTATTTATTCTGCGTTTACAAAAAAGATTTCAGACTTAAATAATTTTGGTCATTTTTAGCTACGATTGGTCACTTTAATTTTCAATTTTGGACACGAATTTTTTTTTTTAATTGGCAGCCGTGCCCATAAGTAGTACATAGACATAAACAGTGTATATGTGTGTTTGATTTAGGATACAATTTTATTGGATAATATTATTCGTTCTTAGATTTTCAATACAATGAAAAAAAAATTAGCGTCTAGGGAAAGAGTGCGCAGTGCTTTTTAAGCCAGTATTTAACTTTTTATAATAATAACAATTTTTGGGCTATTACCTTCTATCGAAAGATGCAATGAGCTCATCACAGTCGTAGGTGGTAGGTGGTAGCTCGTAGCTGAACTATATTTCTGTTTTTGTCTGTAAGGGGTATTTAAGAAGATTGTTAAAGCAGTCTTTTAAATAATACAGTTATCGACCTGATACTAATATAAATAAACGTGGTTAACCACGTCCCATAGTGGCTAGGAGCCGCCAGGTACTTATGAACACGCATTTTGAAATATCTACACGAGTTCTTGTTAGAAGCTCTTTTTGCCGGTAGCCGAATCTATTGTTGTCGAGGTTAACGAGGTGTGGATTCTATAACAAAGCAAGCCTCGCGAAAGTAGTAACTTCAAAGCTCCGTCTATAAGTTGACCACAAAGTCCGAGAAGCAAGATTATTTGCAGTCGATTTTCGAGGCATGGAATGACTTCCTAACTATATACGTACATACATAGCTAGTTCTTTATGTGGCGCAGGATTACGATCAAATAATTGCTTATTGGAATGGGGTTCACTTTTTTTTATACATATTATTCTCGTAAAAAAAAGATGCGTGCTTCTGCCAAACCCGCATCCCAAGTTAATGATGGAATAGCTTCTCATTCCCATTTGACCGTTCAAGCCTCCTTTGTGACCCTCACATAAGGATACCGACATAAAAATTATCGGGATACTGAAATCGCTTCACTATATCGTTCGACTGGAACACAAACATGAACTCGTAAGTCGTAACTGCCATGAAATCCAAATGTAACTTGCGGTCGTCTGCCATTCGTACCATTGGCCCGGCATTCAGTTTCTATTTTGTTTTTCTTTCAAATCGTTTACAATTTAAAATTTACGTTAGGGTCTACGATTCGGGGGTGGCAAAAGTCAAGCGATTCTCGCTGCCACAACATTTGAAGCCTGGACGCAATGCAAATTCACTTTTGGTTGCCGTTTGAAATTTTCATGAGACTGAGTTTCTTCCCTCTTGGCTACGTGAACTCACCAAATATTCAAAGGAAACTCGTACTCAAACCAACACTTCGGACATTTAGTACGACAATATTTATTTTTATTTTTGCCTCCTAAAAGGGTTGAAAAGGAGAAGGACTTCTGTGGAAATGGCACAAACACTTATGTATATTTGGATACGTTTAACAAAGTTTTTGTTTTTCCTCTTCTTTTTTTTTTGAGAAAAAATGTCCTTCTTGTGCAAGCTACAAAACCCATAAACAGTAAAAGAGAGCAAAAGAAAAAAAAAATAGCAAAACAAAACTTTGTGCAATAAAAAACCAAATGATGACCGCCCAATGAGTCGTAAAATGTGTTTTTATTCCCTTCTTCGTATAGTTTCGTACTTTCGTACTTTTTGTTTCTTGAAAAATGTTAACCAAATACGAAGTATTCACACCCCGAACAGGGGGTTGGGGGTGGAGTAGAACAAATTCAGTGTAAAACATTTTATTTCTTATTTCAAGTTGAAATTGGTGAAACGGGACATGGGGGTACGGAACACCACGATATTGCAGGGGTTTCCTTTTGTGCGCCATATCTTGTAGAACATGTTCTCAAGGATTTTTAACAAAATCATGGTTAAGAGAGAGGGAAAAAGAATTTCCAAGCCAGTGACAATGACAATATGCTATTTTTCGGAAGGATACACCATTCTTTCGGGCTATAACTAAATGCTATCTTTTGACAACTCTCATGGATGAGTTGAACAATGTGGAACAATGGCAAACAAAGTGAGTATATGTATCTGTACATAGAGCGACTGAAGGTTAGATGATGGCCCTATTCACATTTCTTGGCGTTCAATTGCTATTTGAACTGAAAGGGACTGAAGTATGCGGACCGTTTAGAAGATCTGCAGTATATAGTAGATACAAGTCATACAAACTATAACCAATTGAGATATCAGTTCCCTGCAATTTTCTGTTTTTTTACGGGCAGGACAATAATCCATTTGCTAGGCAGCCAACTTTTTTTTTTGAGTTGTCTTTGACATTTTATCACCAAAATTCGCTTTCTGCCCCGAAAACGATTCGCACTCTAAGCCCAATATGCTGCTGATGCGAAACGTAAAATCTCATGGAAAAGTGTGAACGAAATCATGCTGAAGTAGGTAATTGTACTAGATTACTAGGTAGAAGACTCCACTCTTTTTCTCTGCATACAATAAATGGATCCTGTCACTTATCAGTTGGGTTTTTTTTAAGCAGCTGATGGAACCTTAAATAAATATTTTTTCACTATCGATTGGCAGACCACAGGAAAACTTCTGTTCACATCATCAGCTCGGTTTTCTGTGGAACCTGAAAGAATATACATATTGAAAACAATCTGTGACACTCGTTTCTCACGATCAACTGACAAAAGCACTCACAGATCTGTGATGCGAAACATCCCCTTTAACAGTGGGGTCTAAGCAGACTTCAAAATATCGCTTAGCCAGCACACAGTGGCACTGAAAAGCACACAGTGGGACCAAACCACATTAACTTCTACAGCTCCGCGGAGGTCAAGATACATCACCAAGTCCACTGATCACACGATTATTGAATTTAGTGCGCTAAAGATTAAATGTTTGATGGCTTGTATGGCATGTTCTGATGCCTCAGTAGCCCTCTATGTGGAACGTAACGTTATTGCCATTTTCATCTTAGAAGAAAAATAAGCAAATAATGCCACACCATTCCAAAAACCACACCAAACATATGCTTTTCTACGACTACACATGGTCGACGTCCCCTGCAGACTTCTTCTCAGGCTAGTGCGACTAATAATTGGTTTCTGAGCTAACATATGTTACGAGTTTATATTCTCGAAACTCGGACTTAAGCATACCCTTTTGGCAATAGCAGCAATATTCTCGTCTGAGGGCATAGGACGAACATGGGGATAATAACTCAGGAACTATCTTCATAAATTTGCGGACAACAGACATGTACATTATTTCAATATTTGTATATTTTATTTAGTTTTAAAATTAAGTCAAATTACATTGCACTTTCAATGTCAAAAGATACATAATTAAAATATTACAGTTGGATTGTTTACCATAAAAGTTAGATGAAATGGGCATAAAAATAAAAAAAGACGTCCACTTCGCTTATCTCCTAGATTACAGTGATTGTTTATTTATCACTAAAACCAATCGTTATTTACTTCGTTTTCTCATCATTTAAAGTTCTGCCAAGGTCTTAGTTTTTCAGAAAAGTGCTGATGTCAATTCCTCCCGCCTGTCAAATCCTCCCGACCTTACCCTACCAGCCCTATCATGGAATCCGACGCGCCGCGCCGGGGGGAAAGATTCACTGTAATTTGAGCATCGGTATCGTTGAATCCGGCGAAGTGAATCATTCCCTTGTCGCAAATGTGAATCAGTTTCACCGCATCGTGGAAAACGTTCGAATCGGATCTCATACTGTTGATTTGTTTTACTTGATAACTTGATAATTTCAACAAAAAGACTTTACAAAAAATGTATTTTGCACTAAATAAAAGACTAATATGTGATTAATTTAGTGCTTTAACACCCTAAACATGTTTATTTCCCAACACCATATTGGTGATTTCCCTCAGAAAAAATCGTACGCAAGCTGCTAATTTCACTTGGGAGAATTTGAAAATGAGCTGCGAGTTAGATCCAATTGCCCCATATTATGAAAAAGTCGATTTATTTAGTTGCACATTTTTAATAAACCAGCAAGATTAAACTGTTTTTAAACAGATTTAAAAGAACAAATGTATGTGAAAACATGTTTCTTTGATAGTTAAATTGTTCCACTGCTCCACCTACGCATGCGCGTATTTTTGTTTCTGAAGATTGTTCTGCAGCTGACGAATCCAGGAATAGAACTATTGTAGCACGGTGGTTGCGGTAGAGCTGGGTAGGGTTGTAGATCGCTGAAATTTTCCGCTAAAATAGTCGTTACACTCACCAGAGTGCAGAAAAACGCTGGGCTTCTTTGGTTTTTTGTTGTTTTATTAAAAAAAATTACCTTAATCCTTTTAACAACGAATAACAATAAAGGAAAATTAATGGAGGAGGAGAGCTGGGTTGGCCTTTGAAAAATTGTTTACCCACGAGTAAGCGGTTCGCAAACTACCGTACCCGTTGAAGTGAACAACTCCTTAAAGGTTACTGAAAAGGGCAATAGCCAAAGCAAATCAAAAAAAAGAATTCTACGTTAACGCGCAGAGAGTGTGAATTAGTTCGCAAAATAGGAAAGTCACCCGTATCTTGTAAAACCAGTTCAAACTCCCGATTGATCAAGAGTGCTCGTCATCTGATCCGGGCGGGTTATTTATACTCATTAAGAAAAGCTTTCTAATACAGAATAAAGCTTTACCTCGCTCCATATGTTTTAAACTTAACTTAACGAAAGCTTTCAAGCATGGCTTATTATAGAATATAGAGTACAGTACGAATTGAAATTTTAATCTTCACATAATTTCGATACCTTCCCGCAAGAATGTATTAAGCGACACTTTTCCTGAAAATGACTTTTTGATTTGTTCTTATATTTTGTGCTAACCGCCACGTTTTGGCCTGGGTTTGACTGCTCTAGCACGTATACAAAATGAACTAGAGAGAAAATGAAATTGTAGTAACCGACAAGTTTGCCCAGTAGAATAGTATTGCTCCCTGAAATTTGTACTATCCGCCAAAAAAATTATACTAAGCGCCATGTTAGTAAAGCTAGTTGTCATATGCAACAAAATGTTCCGACCAAAATTTTGTTGCATGGCGTTTAGTTTAACCGAAATTGTCGCTTAGAACACTGGCCCAATTAGAAGTTGGTCTATTTTTTGTCGCATAAAATAATTTTTGTCCAGACATAATTTCTTTGTTTCGAATTTATTTGAAATATGAATGGCCTATTGTTAACTTGCAATTTCTCTCGCCAGTTACTTGCGCAGTTGTTTAGGTAATTTTCTAATGTTTTCTTCTTTGTTAATATTAAAATGAAATTTAAAAATGAACTAAGCGACAAAATAATTTCAATCTTGTGTTTTTTGTGACCATTTCAATGATTTAAGCGCCATTTACCATTGTATCAAGCGACATTGTCTTGACTGCAAAAATGTATTAAGCGACGAAAAATACTTATCTGATTAAATTCTCGGTTTTGCGAATATCTCAAGTTTTTTGTGTTGAAAATCCCTTTCGAAATCTGTATAATTCGCTAAAATACACAAATAAATAACTGAGCAAGAAGTTTTTATCGTTTCCTGTAAAATTTTAAAAATGTCGCTTAATACATTCTTGCGGGAAGGTATCGATTTCTAAGAAAATTAATAAGCGTAAAAATTCATTGCAATTATTAATATGTATGTAATGTTATATGAAAATAAATGAAAATAAGAAATGAAAGCAGATATGTGAATGTGAATGCAAGAAAACAAATGAAAATAAGAAAATGAATGTAAATAAGAGTATAAATGAAATTCATTGAAAATAAGAAAATGTAAATAGGAACACAAATGAAATTCATATTAGAAAATACTGTTGTGTTGTATGTTGAATGTTGAGGTGTTACACTATTCTATTTATTTTACTTTTTTTTATTTATGTTTTTTTTTGTATTGCCAAAACCAAAGGACAAATTCCAAAACACAAATTCACTTTGCTGCCATAATTTCTACTTGACAGAGACACTTCCTTCGCGACATTCACGTCGGTAAGGAAACTTTCCCGACGGATTCTACGATACCAAGCTAAAGTGAAAGTGAATCGAACAAGTGAAGGGAATCTCCGATCCGACGGATTCCACGATAGGGGTGTATATTTGCATTATTTTCCTGTTCAGAGCTTGGATTTGCCATTAAAGATGCCGCTCCTCTCTATTCGCTTACCCAGATAGAAGCAGTCAACATTTAACCACTAAATGTATGCAAATAAACTTACCTTAAAATGTTTATATAATTTTATTAAAATTCGTGGAAAAAATAACACGCACCCACAAATGGTTGCGAGAAAGCTAGGCTCGGTTCTGTAAAGGACTGCAGACGCCGTATATTTATTTTTTTTTTATTAAAATTGTATACCTTAATACCTTTCCACTGTAGTCCTTTCTTTTTTGTAGAACGTAAAATAAAACCTGGAATTTGATCTGGGGACCTGGAATGTCCTTCTTTTCTACTCTCCGTATGATTAAATTTCTGATTGCCAATATTGGTTTGAACAACGTTTGCTCACAAGGCCACTGTAACAGCTTCGCTAAGGATTTCACAATTCTTCCCAAAACAGATTGCTCCAGTGCAGCAGTGCTACCATATTCTAGTTAATGGTTTCAATTCTTACCTTGCTTCAGGCTGAGATTAATCTGCATTTATTCTGCTTTCAAGTATTTCATTTCGCAAATATATTCAATATACATATGTATGTACATACATATAACAAATGAAAGCCACTTTCTATTAAATTAATATATTTTTATTAAAATTAATCAGTAACACAAAAAAAAAATAAAATAAACACATATTTACTTATTTCTATAGTAAAAACATTTTCCTATCTACAATATGAAATAATTTTTTTTTAAATTGGAATCCCCTTATATTCGAAATTCGAATTGTTTTAATTTTAAAAATTTACAATCACAAAACTATAAATAATGTTACGAGTAAATATTTTAAATATGTACTTGTTACATTTTTCAACAAAAAAAAAAAAGAAAAATTCTTACAAAATCCATTGAATGTCTGTCGACAAAGTGTTGCTTGAATAGTTTATTTAATTTTGTTTTTTAATTTTATTTAATGTGCTAATGAAATTTTATTCCTTACACGATCTCTTACGCTACGGTGACATTCAGTTTTGCTTATAGTCTAGTTTTTCACTTAATTGTTTGTAACTTAATCTTATTTTTATTTAGCCTTTAAGGTGCTAAGAGGGTAACTAACTAGCTAAAAATATCAGCTTGCAGATAGATGATAGACAGGGCAGCAAATCTTGCGCTCAGAAAAATGTTAACGAGTAAATATGGCGCAGATAGTTTTTGGCCACCTGTAAAATTTGAAAGAACATTTTTAAGGTAATACAATATTATGTTTGTGCTAGTAAAAAAGAAAATTAAATTTTGACTTACCCGCACTTAGCAGCATTTGATTGTTTAAATTTTGATCATGTGTCAGAATCGCAGATAATCTTGATTCTCGTCTAAGATGTGGATAATTTAAGATGTCTGCAACGCACTTTAATTCCAAGCTTTTCCGCAAGTAAAAGAAGCGCGGTCCGTTCACATAGAAATATATCTCTAGCGTTTGCCTTTTTAGATAATAATCATGTGCAGAAAATGAGTTCTCGATTCTTGGCCGTAGCTCTCCTGACAAAGCCTAAGCATTAATATGAAAAAAATAAATAGAAGATAGCTCGAGGTTAATTTATAAAATTTTTAGACCTCATACCTGTTCACCATTTATGTACCATGAAAGAACTGCCGGAGGACTTGAGTAGTCTGAAGTACAATTGGCCGAGACGAATTCATCAAAATGATACATTTGATTGAATCCGGTGATAAGAGGATTACTTTGTGGCAGGGCTAGGCATAGGGATAAAGAATTCATTTAACGTGAATGTCCTATAAGTGTCTACAAATGTGATGGATCAACTAAGTTTATAGGTACGCAGAGCTCCATATATACTTGTACGGCTTTAAGTTTAAATTTTAATTAAAAACGTTTTAGTTTGCGAAATTGAAGATTTTTTTGTCTGTTTGTTTCCGTTAATAAGTATCAAGAACTACTCGGTGATTTGACTGCCATTTCCATTGGATCATTAAAAAAATTAACCTACGATGCGAGGTAAGAAAGCTGAGAACTAACGATTTAAGTGAAGAAAATAAACTCATTCGCGCGTTTTATTAGGCTACGCTGACTAAAATATTTAAGACATATCTAAATTTTGTATAGAGGACTGACTTATGGTCATAGATTAACAGCACTTAACTATCCTTAAAAAATAGGCTGACAGTTTAAGTTTACTTACCAGCTACAGTCATATTGGCAGCTCTAGTTGTTAACTTGAAGTGTGGTGCATCACCAGAAACCTCACACCTGTATACGCCAGATGACTTCTTGCCCAATACGCCCAATTCTATTTGACACAGTGATTCGTTGCAAAAATGTTTACCATTCTGTACCTCTGCACCTTGAACTGGAAATTTCATATAAAATGGATGCATCATCGGTGAATACCTATGGAAAGGAATGCTTTAAACAAACCATAAAAGTAGTATGTACAAGGACTCACCGAAAAAATTCCAATTCGTCTTTGTACCATTTGACCGAATTCAATGTGTGCCCACTCATATCGTAGCTGCACGACAATGTTATGTTATCCCGAAAGTCAACAATAGCTGGCACATTAATTTCCGTCACAATAAGGCTGCATACCTGATGAACGTCAACTGAAATGTATAAACAAACAGACCCGTACATATAGAGAGATTATTAGAGGATATACGTAAACAGAGATGTTTGGCGACATGGACTCAGAAATGAAAACAGATTTATTGGTGTTTGTTTGATTATCCTTAAATTGTATCTCAATGAAATATACGGCTTACGTTTCACTTCTTTTACCCGCTTATTTTCATGCGAATTCGATGCACAGAAACAATGCCAACGTTCGTCAAGTATCGTTAAGTTTGTTAGTAAACCTTGTTTCATTATCCTTAATTTCTATCTGAATGAAATATAGTAAGAAAAACTTTCAATGCACAAGCACATTAATTTCTGTCAGAGCAAGCTATTTGCGTTCGATGAAATGGGTTGCACTGGGTTTTTGGAAAACCATGAAAATACACTGACACTAGTCAGTGCGCCCTAGGGCTGGCGACAATGAACGAAGCTGATGCTTACTTTTGTCAAGTTGCGTTAAGTTTGTTGGGTTATTCCGTATGAATTTTATGTTTGTTAGTGTACTTTTCTGCGAAGCCGAAGATTTTGTTCTTTTAATATATGTATTGTAACTGTAAATTTTGTAAACGTTCGTAGATCATAGAGAACCTTCAAGAAATACTTGTTGGTCTTCACCAGCCGAAATTTTGCGTGAAGAAAAATGAACGAAAGTACATCATTTTACAACTTTCTCGCAGAACGCTTTCGCAGATTTTCAAATCAACGTTTATCTAAATTTGCGCTTGCACATGAGTACGTAAACGAACGGACCTGTTGCTAGGCAGACTTTATTTATTTATTTTTATTATTATTGTTTTCTTTGTCTTCATTTATAACCAAATGTGAGTAAAAATATTGAGCGGATAAAAACTGAAATCTCCTCGGTGCTGACTAAGTTGCTGGATGAAGTTATGGACACTTTTAATTGGACAAGGATGGTGTCACATCTGGATTAATCTTCCATATGCCTAATCACCCGAATAATCACAGGACACCGTAGCTTACGTCATATGCCTAGCAAATGGCTACCTACGTTCAAGGATATATCTGTGGAAGTTCCGAAGAAGAAAAGGAAAATGAATCGATCCAACATCTACTCTGCTACTGCCCGACTTCTAAGAAAAACGCCTCCGTCCATTGGACCATAGATACTTTGCAGAGCTGGGAAATTCAAAGAGATCGGATCTTCTAAGATTCATCATATGAGTATAAACTTGTTTACGAGCTGATAAAAAGAGGATTAATTCCTAAACTATAAAAGGATTCACAATGGGCATTCGGGTCCATCACACCCTTCCTTACGCAATCCTAACCTGACCTAATTTTGGACACTTTGTAATTTTGACAGCATCTCAGTCTGTTTTGTTTTCTTACCAAAAAGAACATAGTTGAGCAAATACTGAGTTCAGTCTTAATTATCTTCGTTAAGCATGCTTACACGTTGTTAATAATGGAATAATTGCTATGAAATTCAGCGCGGACAATTGAATTCAAAATGGCCATGAATGGAGCTATCTCATTGGCAAAAGTAATTGAGTAGTTTGGCTATAAACGTGATGGCATGTTGTGGAAATAGGGTAGGCACTGACTGGCTTTAGCTTGGCAAAGCCCAGTATTGTAACTGCACATCAATTGTGCTTATTTCACCTCCAAGTGGGAGCCATCGCATACTGCTCGCTGCCCACCAGGGCTCGACTTGCTAAACTTATAAGTGCGAGTGACGATCCAGAGAAAATAGCAGCACTATAATCACGTCAGATATTTGGTCCCGTATGAGAGGAGGACGAATGGAGGAAAAGATACAACCACGAACTCTATGAGCTGTACCAAGATGTGGATGTAGTCCGAAAAGCCAAAACAAGTCGACTACACTGGCTCGGCCACATCGAGCGAATGGACAACAATGCTCCAGAAGATCTTCTAATCACAGCCCCCAGGTTCGAGATGACAAGGAAGATCGAACCTCCGTTTTAAAGATCAAGCTATCGCGGATGCCAGTGCGCTTGGTCTGGACAACTGGAAGCATTGTGCCCGGGATCGAAGAGAGTGGGAGGCTGCCGTGTCTCAGGCAGAGACTCTTCATGGGTCGGGAGCCCGTTTAGTAAGTACTTCGGCTATAAACGTGTTAAGATAAAATGGTTGATGCTTGAGAGCTCTACTAAAAAGACTTCACTCTTTTACAGATTCTTTAATTAATAAGAGGTCCTTATTCGAATTTCAAGATCAGACCTACTGACGTCGAACATAGGAATACTGGACTTTCGATATGAACCTGTTTTTTTTTTTAATTAGATACTTGTTAAAAGAAGCCCAGCTGTGTCAAATTACATAATCTCGATGGCTCATTACAATTTTATTGACGCGAAAAAAGGCCATGTCCATGTAAGGATCAACTGTTTGAATTTTTAACTAAATCGACATTGTGATGTATGTCGCAATGCCTGAACAGTCGATCTTAACTCTAGCGTCAGTCAAAAAGTAAATTCGACATTAGCAGGCCATTCCATAGAGGCCCAGACTTATCTTCTCACAACCTATTACTTGGTGCTACGAGCCTACGAGTATCTCCAAAGGGCGAATTGAGTAGCTTCTCACGACAAATGATATTCATCGAAAAAGTGGCACTGTGGAATTTTTTTTTAATGTTTGCTGCAATTCGAATATGTAACAGTACGCTCACTGGTAACTTCGGCTTACCTAGGTTAAGTTGGGTTAGCGGGCTGTTGAGAATAGTTACAACATCATTACACTTAGGTCCATGTTGGACCATTGTGATACCCATAGTGTACTCCCAGCCATGGTGTCAATGTCTAGGTTTCTACCAACCCGACGTTTTAGCGAATTCAAGCAGATCAGTTGGTAGACTATTGCTTTTATGGCCGCCTGGCTTTAGATGTGAGTTGTGACATCCTCTCGGGATATTGTCATCATTGACAACAACAACTGGGCTCTGTCACTACTAGAATCTCAGCTTGGAAAACGCTGCTGTGATCTGGGAGTCATATGGAGCTGCTTATTCCTAGTTCCTCCGAGAAGCAACCCACTCCTATACCTATGTCCATCTTTAATCCATGCATCGGTGTAGATAGACTTAGCGTCCTGAGATACCTCATTTTTCTCTCTGCTTGGAAGGGCCCACGAGCCACGAGTAGGATTTTTCTATGGGACAGTGTACTCTGAATTGATGTCACCGCAGTGGTGATGGCCAAGTATCTTGGTGTGTCCATATGCATTCGATCTCCAGTGCTTTAACTGGCTTAACCTGAGAACGCTCTTTGCTTCCAATCGCAATCCTGGTTGTTCCAGTTGATACTATTCTTTGTATTTTGGTCATATCCTAAAGGTTGCTAGTTTTGACGGCAGCGTGCCACCAGACCAATCCTCCATATGTTAGTCTGACTATCGCACAGTACCTACATCCATATTGGCTCACCTTATGAGCAACTCGGCTAATTATTAGTTGTTAAATGGTCACATCTGCTAGCAGAGCCATAAGACCAAACTGAGAGTCCCTGATATAAATGGAAGAACTAGCATCCTCTGTATTGTCATCGTCATAGACTTAAACCCGATGTGGGATTAACGCAAAGTGCTCTTCTAGCTAATATCACTCAACACGACCATTTCACATTTTAAGCATTTTATTTCTGCTCATTATAACCGCTTTGTCTATGATATATTTTTTTTTTTTTTGTTTGACATAAAAAAAGCATTAACTCTCTCTCTCTCTCTCTTTCTCTATCCTTCTGGAATGACTGGTGTACAAAAGAAAGCCACCCTGTTTGCATTAATTTACGAGCATCATAATCCACATACAAACAGACATTCGGAGGCTTCAACCATTTTGTTCGTCCTTTCCTTTTCGTATTCATCCTTCGGCTACCACAAACATCGGGATCCTTTTATTCAATTTAACGTAAACATCGTTACGTCGGTCGTCATACTGCAAAGAGCGCAATTTTCCACAAAAGTTTTTGTTACTCAGCTCTGGATGGCCTTCTTTTTTTGCAAAGGAATAAAGCAAACAAATATACAAATCGAGTGAGGAAGAGAGGAAAGGAATGAGATCCTGGATTCACTTATTCCCCTGCTGCGTGTCCTTAACGTGAGAGTTTATTCACAGTTCTTGGTGTATTAAAAAGTTTTTTTTTTATCCTTTTTTTGTTGATAAATGAAGCTACAGCTCGCATCATGAGCATTAGCATCACAACACAACACAAATCTGCTGATAACGGTTAGTGCTAGTACTAGAAGCTCCAACTTCCAAGTACACGACTAGAGTTCATTGAAAGTAGGATAATACTCAAAGAAGTGTGGTAGTAGTGGCATTACCATGCGACTGCAGCAGCACCCAAACAATTTACTATCTATCCCTCGGGAATAGTACACACAAGAAGTCAGATTAGAGAGCGGAGGAGGGTGTGTTGATGTTTTTGCTTTTGAAAAGTTTTTCATCTGCTAGATGCAGATAAAGCAACTATAGATGGCGTGGGTAGCAGTAGAATAGGGCGGAATGCGGGAAATGCCTTATTGCTTGTTTTTTGTTCGCCTACACCTCGGTGCTGCGGCCCTGTTTTCTACGGAGAGGTGGTATTTACTTTGCCTGGCAAGTCCGTTTTGAATGTGCTTAGATTAAATCATGAGCATGTTTTACGGGGATCATCCTTTGTAGGTGTGAATGGTAAAAGTTTCGGTGAATAATAGTGGTGTAAAGTTTCTATATGGATTAAAGCCAATGGCTAAACTAATGTTTGCATAATTAAAATGTCGATGTATATATCAGGTAACAAGAAATATACTCCTTGGTAATCTTACGTTCTAAATTGGACGACCGAGTCGAGATTTTAATTGAGTTTTCGTATTGACATTTGTAAATGACAAAGGCTTCTGAATATTGACATGGATTTTCTGGTTCAGGATGAGAGTCCTTCACAGAGCTGATGACTTTGTAGGGAGTTTAGTTAAGCAAATTTCATAATTGCGAATGGGAATATCAGTGTGGTTTAGTGGTGGGAAAAGGACGATGCAGGTGCAGACAGTTTCTGTATAAAAAATAATTTCGTGTATTTAGTTTTTTTTGTTAATCGTCAAAAGTTCAGAGCTGCCAAAATTCACTTTCAAAAAGTCACTTAGCTTTTAACTCAGCGAGACTTCAGTTTTCCACCATTTGGAATTTAGTCATCAAATCTGCGACTTGTTACAAAAAAGACACAAAATTAAAAAAAAAACACCGGATTCAGTTTGATGAATCTTACATTCCTGAGATTCTATTTTTGCCACGGAATACTTTGACCTGTCCGAAGCGTACGGCGCCTTCCTTGAATTCAGTTTAAAAAAAAAAAAAAATAGTTGCTAGTCGGTACCAATAGATTTTCAAAGAAAAGGTAGGCTAGAAAACTTGTTTTACTAATGATAAATGGGATATGAATACCCTTATCTACACATACTTTTGTAGTTCGAGTACATGAAGTACAGGACACACAGAGAGACATACAAATCGGCGAAGTACTAGGAAACTATGATGTTAGATATCAATTTCAACTAACTTTATGGGCAGCGTCTAGGATGACTTACTTACTTAGTTGGCGCTACAGCTCGAGGTGAACCTGGGCCTGCTTCTCGCAACCATTTGTATGTGCGTGTTATATTTTTGCACGAATGGAAGGGACCTACAGTTTTTTGCCGACTCCGAACGGCGAGTCGTGTTTAGTTATGATTCACAGTTTTTTTTTCTGATTTTGTCTTTAATTCACTATTTGTTGGAAAAGTTTCTTCAGCCATACAAATTTCGAGTTTCTCCAGTTAACCCGATCTTTGGGTAAAGGTAGCCCGAAACGACGAACGTACTCGCTGAACTTGTTCGTGTTCGCTATGTTTTTCTCGTACAGCGGCTGGTTTGCGAACCGTTCGCTGTTGGCGAAAAATTTCGATTTTTTCGTGTTCGTTGGCTTCGATGTTCGTCATGTAGAGCCATGTTCGCGAGCAAACCTCATTTTTGCTGTGAACGTCGCCGAGTTCATATCGCGGGGAATCACAATGGCCAACCACTTGCGCTTCTTTATCACACATGTTTACATTGTGAAGAATCAACACGAAATGAATGTTCGCCAAATGTGTTCGCCGTGTAGGGGATAATGCAAACGAACAATGTCGGCGAGCATGTTCATCGTTTAGGGCTACCTTAACTGCCTTCAGTTTCCTTTAACACATGCGAATTTATTACATATTTTGGAAGAAAAATATTGAACCCATTCGTGAGGATTGGCCAAATCTCACACCTGGCACGGGTTTTTTAAAAATTATATGTACACTAAAGTCTATATATGTATGGTACATACTCGTAGCTCTATTTTTAATTTTGGTTAGGAGAAACCCTCCATTTATTTAGCTCTTTAAAGCTTAAAATAATTTAAGAACAAATGCTTAAAAACTAAGATTGCAAATAGTGAAGTTTTAGGTGGGGAGTGCTACGGTTGAAGTCGAAAACAGTTAAGTTTGAGTTTACATTCCTTAGCATATGTGAGATTTATTCATTGGAGCCATTAACTGCAGTCGGTGGGTCGGTAGATAGAAGAAATGAGGGTATCGCACATTACGAGCTATGTTCCTGCGCTCTTCAAATGTATTCAAGTTAATGAGGTTAAGACGGTCTTGATCTTGATAGGGAGGTAATTTAAAAGGGTCGTTTCAGGATAGGCAAAACGAAGAAAACGACATTGAATGTTCTCAATTCACATGAACATGATTAGGGACCATGCTTGACAAGCACACTCAAAGAGGGGTGAAGAAAAGAAATGTATAGCGGCTTAGTCACGTAAGGGTAAGAGAATTATTTGCACCACCGTTTGACAAAACCGAGTGATTGGTCGGCTTTTAAGATTAGCTCATCGAAATGCGAACGGAAATTGAACTCCTTGTCGAACAATATGCAAAGGTCGCGAAGTCATTGTACGCAGGATAAAGGTTGAGGAGAGGACTGGTTACTTTTACGTGACAAGGTCATAAATGGGCATTTGGTGATGTTGACTTCTACGCAATTTGTGAGGCACCAAATAGAAAAACTATTGAGGTCTGGCTGAAAGAGATTAGAGTAAAAAATTTGGTATCTTCCAATGGTATCTTATCTTGTTTGATGACTCTCTCAAGGCCGTTTGTTGCTAGGATGCAGAGAAGGGAACCTAGATGGCTACCTTGGGGAACACCAGAGGTATTCATTTCGCAGTGTGCTTTAGTTTAAGATATACGTTTACCTTACTTAGTCAAGATCACCTCCTAAGAAAGCATCACATTTGTTACATGACAGTTAGAGTGCTCTTTCGGCTCTGGATATTAATAATAATAATACTATACTCTATATCTTGAGAGACCATGAATGGTTATGTAAGGCTAGATATAGTGAATAAGAAGAAGACTAAGGAGACTTACGGGTTTTTTTGTGTTAAATGGTATAGGGTAAAGTCGGGTAATATGGCACCAGGGAGATATGGCACGCTTTTAATTTCTCCCACTCCTGACTTCTTTTCCAAATAAAAAAAGTACAATATTATTCATTCGTTCTAAGGTTTCAATTGGGAACAATCAACATTCCAATAGCTTGTGCAGTTTTCAGTTGTCAAGGTGAAAAAGAAATAATTGAGTAAATTTTGTAAAAAAAAAGAAGAAATTGTGGCTTACTTAAGTAGGTGAAGATACTTAAGTAGTTGGCGCCGACTGTACGTTTCAGTAAAGAAGGGTTACTTGATATTTCTTTGTTTTTGTTATGCCATTTCCCGCTACCTTAATTTGCTCATTATAAATTTTCAATTTCTGAAATGTTAATAGTTTATAAAAAAATATAATTATTTTCAAATTGGGCTGAATGTACTCAAGGCCAAATAACAACAGCAATTGCCGCTGTTCAACACCATAAAATGTTCTTTAAATAGGCTACAAAACACTTTTTGATTTATTTTATTACCCTCAAAAGAGACGCCTTGAAGATTGTGCCTGGGCATATAAGCCGGATGATTGGATTAAGTGCATAATATGACACTTTTGGTTACATCACTCGTGCACGTCGTTTGTTGACACCTGCAGCTATAGTGGCAATAATAACCTAAAAAAATACGTAGGGTGCCATACACCCCACCACTTGGTGCCATATCACCCTCCATTTTTTGACAAGCCTTTTTTTTAATCCTTTTTATTACTGAAAAAAAAAGCATTTCTTTGACTGCTAATTCTTGTTAAGTTCCTATCTTATGCCTTTAAATTAATTAATTAAAAAATTAAGTTATTTTTGTTTAAAATATTTTTGTTTAAAATAAAAATCTTGTCTATTTTTTGAGTTAAAAAGAAAAACAAAAAAGGGTGCCATATCATCCGACTTTACTACCATCTGAGCAAGTTAAAGACTATGACCTTAGTTACATTGGTTCTGACAGGCAAATACTAATAAATACATACCTATGTATTCATATGATTTAATATGAAATGTATTTTTGAGTAAAACTTTAAGGTCAATGGAAATAACATAGAAAATATTGCAGGTTTGCCTATAAGATAATATATATTGGCAACTATGTACGACGAAACAATGGACTCCAATAAACTGCCGGGCAATAGAAAAATTTCAAGTTTAAGAGACTTTGAGTTATAGAAAATCCAGAAAAGAAACAAACATTTTAATCTTCTTGTGTCTGTATTATCATTTGCGTTGGAAACACGGATCTCCAAAACGCTTATTGAAATCTCTGTATAAATAGGATAACCCATTACATAAAGTTTACACACACCGAGGCCGTGGTGGTTAGTGCGTTGGACTACTACGCATGGCTGCTCGGGTTCAATCCCAGCCCGAGTCTAACACCTAAGAAAGTTTTTCACGGTTGCCACCTCTTTCGAATGTCTGACAAGCAATCAAAGAGTATCATTTGTCATGAGAAGCTTCTCAACTCGCCGTTCGGAGTCGGCAAAAAATTGTAGGTCCCTTCCATTCGTGGAAAAAATAACACGCACACACAAATGGTTGCGAGAAAGCTAGGCTTGGTTCTGTATAGGACTGCAGACGCCGTATATTTATTTATTTTTTTACACACACTAAAGGGGATATGAATACCCTTACAATGTCAGCACACAGCGCGAGCACATGAAGGGCAAGAACAAGAACAGACAGATCGGCGTAGTGATCGGAAGCTCTATGTGTGATGTCCAGGATAACTGGAGAGTTGTTTATTATTGAAAGTCTTGTCCTTGCTTATGATTTACAGCAGTTTTTTTTTTTCAGATGTTTCTTATTATTGTTTGTGCGATCAATTTATTCAGCCATACCAGCATCCCATTGCCATAGTGTTATGCCTTCGCAGTAAGTTTTGCACTGACTTCTGAAACTGATCAACTTATTTTTATTTCGTGGGAAATAAAATGTTTCGGAGACATCTGGATTCGAACCGTGAACTTTCAGCGTGACTAGCGACCACCACGCCACAGCAACCCACAAACCATTGAACAGATACCATTGTTAATGATTTGTCTATTCAATATCCATATCACGCGGCTTTCGCCAGGATACTTAAATCATGTCTCTGAATAATTCCTCTTGGATACTCGAAAAGGATATTCCCCAAAAAATCCGATTAAAAATGAAAAAAAATCAGTGAGTTATAAAAATTCGGCTTATGGATATAAATGCATGGCAAATGCATCGGAAAAGCAATGCTCAGATAAAAATTCGACTTGAAGAAAACTTCAAGCTGTAGAAGTTCGAGTTAGGGAAGTTCGACTATATCTTGATAAGTAAAACATGTTTGCTACCAAAATAATCAAAAAAGCGAGATAAAACAGAAATTTAAGTACCTAACCTAACCTAACCTAACCAATATACGTATGTTGGCGGGAAACCTATACATTCTTTAAGTATAGATGTATTGATGTAGACAGATGTATTTATTTCTAGTAAATTCTTGGATACATTAGATATTTACAATTTTCTAAGAAAGAAAAAATAAGAAAGGTTGGTGACAATCCAGTATTTATATAATACTAATAAATAGAGAAGTGCCCACATATTAATTTCTGCGCGGCCAATAAAAAACAAACCAACTGAACACAGCAATTATTCGTAAGTACGACATTTACAGAACATGTAATTCCATGTAACACTGTATCTATACATCATAATCGTTATTATTTATATGACACATTATTTGACTTTGGTCGACCTGTCAAGTATACGTAGGTACATGTTATCTTTTTATAGATAATTAGAATAATAATCAAAGGCAGATACTTACGCAATAATCCAAATATAACTACGAGCAGCCAATAATCCATTGCGGCAGAGTTTTTATTTTTTTTTAATTTTTTTTTATCCAAATAAAGAGATCAACTTTAAGACAGTTGTTGAAACAACACATAACTCTTTATTGTCATTTAGTTATTTTTCACTTTATGCACAACACCGGGATCGAATGCTTAAAATGATTGGCATTCCGGTTTCAAAAATCAGGATTACCTACTGCGGCCATTATAAAAAGGAACTTCCTGGAAAATCAGTCCACTTTTTCCACATAAAACCGCATTTATAAGCAGATGTATCTACGAGCAATTAACACGCTCAAGTCAGTATCCACATGTTTATTTTTACGCCACAGTTAATCAGGAGATACACACATCCAAGTATATTTGGAATCCTTTTCGAATCTCAAAGTTACAACAGAAAATCACGAAACAAAATAACGCACACGATAATAATGATGGCAGCTGCTAGTAACCCGATTGAACTTCACAATTGCACTGAAGAACCATAGAACATAAGTGCCATCAGACGGTCCTTGATTTTCCTTTTGATGCTGTTAATGGTACACGCTGCTGTACCAGTGTTGTGTCTCATACCAGTCTTTGTATGATGATGTTATGCCGGCGGACGATAGCTACGACAACGAACCATTTTCCATCAAACTGAAGTTCGATAGGACGGAGAAGCTTTTCGGAGTATCTCCGGCATAATATTCACAATGCTGATGCTGTGTAAAGGTGGAATTCGGAAAATGATTTTTCCGAGAGTAAAAGCTCTTTACACGGTTTGTTTTGGTTTTGCAATTTTGTCAGGAAATATAGGTTAGGGAGGATACCTAGCCATAGCTTTTAACTTTTAACAGAAATGTAAGGATTTTGAAAAATGTGTCTAGTGCGGATGTACATAGTTATACCCTTGAACATGAATTGGTTGTGAAATGGCTATACGGAGACGAAAACTACTTAATACTTTTGTGGCTTCAACGGTCCATTGACTGGTAGCTAGAGTTGTTAGAAGATGTGCTGCCGCGATTGCACCCTTAACTGCGAGTACGATTGGAAAAATATCACATCGCTAGGGCCTTGAATTTCACATTTTAGGAAGATTCAGACTAGAAAGAAATTACAAGCGTGATCCAAATTCGATATTTAACTGCAATCTGGTGACCCTAGGTTGGATGGATCAGCATATCAGTTAAAGACAAAAGAGTGCCCTGAATTCTCAAGCCTTATGTGGGTATGGAATCTTATGGCAGGTCTATGATAAGAGCGGAGCCCTTTTCCTGGTTAATCTTAGTCACAGTGAAGCAAGAGTCGTCTCTGGTTTCAGAACTATGTAGATACCTAATGCGTCTTGTAGTCTCATGTTAGTATACAACAATGTCTACAGAAGCTTTGTATGTAGAAGGATAGGGGAGCAATAGAATCATCTACTGTGGTAGTGTGAGTTTGTCCCGCCCTCGCCGAGACAAAAACAAGGACTTTTGGCAGGAACCTCTTTACAAAAAATGCAATGATAGTCTGAGTTTACTCCTGACTTCAAGTCACAGAGCCTATAGTTGTTTTGTTGGGTTGCAAGTACTGGCCTAGGCTAAGTCTCCCCGTCAGGTATGACTCCCTTTGGGCCCGTTGTTTAGACATCCAAAAATCTGTATTTATAGGCTAAAAGTGTATAGGAAACTGCCTTATCGAGTTAACTACTGAATCGTTTGAAAGCTACGATAGGGTTAGGGCCACTGATTAAGTATGCCGTTTGATTTGTCTGTCGGCGATTTAATGGCAGATTCAATGCTGAACACTCACAAACTCATCTTAGCAGCACAAGAAGTTGACAATCCTTCTGGATACTTGTTCGAGTTTTCATTTTCATTTGTAGGTTAAGCTGTGGCTGTGGCGTAGTGGTAGTCGTCATCGATTGTCACGCTGAAGGTTCACGGTTCAAATCCAGATGTCGCCAAAATATTTATTTCTCATAAAATATAAATAAGCTGATCAGTTTCAGAAGTAATGTCAAGAAACTACTGCGAAGGCATAACACTGGCAGTAGGATGATGGTATGGCTGAATTGATCGCACAAGCAAATAATAGGAAACATCTGGAAAAAACTTCTGTGAATCATAAGCAAGGGCAAAACTTTCAATACTACAAAAAAATATTCTGGACAACACCCATAGAATAAGTTGAAACCTAAGATCTGAATTTCCTATCACTACGCCGATCTGTCTGTCTCTCGTTCTTGTTCTTCATGTGCTCACGTTGTGTGTAAACATTATAAGGGTAGGTATTCATATCCCCTTTAGCGTGTGTATATTATAAAAAAGGCGTCTCTGGCAACGTTTGGGAGACGATATGGCATCTAAAATCTTCATAGCTGTGGTAATTGTTGCAAAAGTGATTCCGTGCTTAAGCGCACTGCGTATTTTCTATTAAGTTCGTCTATGATGCTTAAAGTCTCCAATATTCTCTGACATAAGTTCGCAGCGCCTTTGCTCTACGAGCTGATGACACACAAATCAAATTCGTGTATCGAATATAATATCGTGTTTAATGCAGATCACCCGATTAATTTGAGTAAATAAGTTCAACGATGACATTGGTATTGGCCAGATAAAGTGGAATATTAAAATAAAAAATTAAGTAAATTCGCCCACTTTATACTCTAAGAACTCTAGACGGCGCACTGGCCAGTTACCACACAGCCCGTGAAACCATGGCTTTATTGCGAGAACAATGAGGTAAACAGTAAATTTCACGATTTGGACCGGTGAATTGATCGCCTAGATCATGTGTAATCACACCTTTAGACTTTTTCTTCTGGGGCATTCGCTAGATATCACTCAAAATGGTCGAACGCGTCATCGAAATTTGGAACTTCAGAATTGACCATGCTTGCCGCAGTTACATTTGAAAGAAATTATATTTGAAAAAGAAATGTAAAAAATAGTTATTTTGTATAATAACAAAGATTACCCGATAAAATTGTTTTTTTTTTATTTTAATTTTGAAAAGATACTTTTAAATAAATCACGCGTTACATACCTATGTGAACAAAAGCCATTCGCGATTAAATCCATGGGCAAGGAGTTTATTTTTAATATACGGCGTCAGCAGTCCTATACAGAACCAAGCCTTTTTTCCACGAATGGAAGGGACATACAGTTCTCTGCCGACTCCGAACGGCGAGTTGAGAAGCTTCTCGTGACAAATGATAGGGGAGAGTAGTGTACCTTGGACCAAGTGTACCTCGGTCTGAGCGGCATTTTTCTAGTATATCTATGTTCTTTTGACAAAAGTTCCTCTACGAATTGTGTGCCATTTCGTAACACATTGACTCAGTTTGAAACTGGCACTGTGTCGTGTTAGCCTAGTAAGTAATTCGCTAGGAATGTTTTTTACCCCCAAAAGTAAAATTTTATGTATATTTGTAAAGCATGTTGTGGAAAAATTTGGAGTGAAAGTAAGCTTATAAACAAATTACTGACTCATCTATTCAGTTGAAGTCAGGTTATTTTAAGTTACTAAAATAAAAAAAAGTTACACTTACTAAAATAAATAAAGTGCACATGGTGTACCTTGGTCCAATACTTTTGGTGTACCATGGACCGGTCCAACTAACACATTGATTCATACTTCATCTGTAATCCTTTTGGATTTCTCGGTATTTGAATATAGTTAACCTATATCAGGTAAAAAAAGACCTCAGGTCGATAAAATTCCACTGGAGGAGACTGTAAAGGGTGTTTTGACCAATAGTCATACTATCATATGTGCCTCTCAGGAAAATAACTTTGCTTTTAACCTTTTCAGCATTTAATGTAAAATTTCTTTGCTTTTTGTAATAAGTTGTCAGTTAAGATATTTTTATGTATTTTATTAGCAATAAAAATTAAGCCTAATGTTACTTTTGTAGATAAAATTAGCAATTTAGTGTGTACGGTCCGAGGTACACTATGGTCTGGTCCAAGGTACACTTACATAGTGTACCTTGGACTAAGAAAACCAAGATCACTTATTTAGCTCCTGGGATAAATTGACAACATTTTTGAAATATTAAATGAATATTTTAGAAAGAGTAATAAATTGGTTATAGTTTCGTATCTTTAACTATATGAAGAGATAATACGCTTATTTTCTGAAAACCGGTCCGAGGTGCACTACTCTCCCCTACTCTTTGATTGCTTGTCAGGCATTCGAAAAAGGTGGCAACCGTTAAAAACTTTTTAGGTGTTGGACCCGGGCGGGGTTTGAACCCGAGCAGCATGCGTAGTAGTCCAACGCACTAACCACCACGGCCAGGGCCGCCACGGAGTTTATTTTTATGCAACCAAGGAACATATAAATCATATTCAAAATGTTTGAAGTCTGTAAACGACTTTCGAAAATTTGGTCCTTCGAGCCTGATAAGTTATACAAAAATGGAGGCTTATAGAGGTTTGTTCATACCAACGAAAAGTAAATGTATAGGTAGCATCCTGATAGCTATTAGCCACACTTCTTTTTAAGCCAGGATGTCGGGAGTACCAACCACAATTAATATTTGTTTGTCAGAAAATCTCCATTGAATACTAGGAACTACATGCATTTCATTATATTCTACAACAAATCAAAGTTAGTTTTCAAAAACACAGTTGTGCTCACTTTAGTCCACTATGTAAGCAACTACATGATTTAAAGCCTCACTAATCCCTATATCCTTTGACAAGCACCCCGATCGCAATGGCATCTGCTTATGATTTTTAGAGCTCTGTCTATTTTGCCTATCTTTTTTTTAGCTTCCAATTGCAGCTTCAAAAACCTCGTAAAACCAATCATATGCAGGTATTATGGACCTATCTATCTAGATATCTATCAACATACAAAAAACATACCAAAAAAAAAAAAAGCTCAAATAATTATTCGAAACTCATTGAGGCGCTCGCCTCTATTGCAGCCAACAATTCACCGCACAGAGACTTCCATTCTAAAAAAAATAGAATCCCCGATATTATTCAAAAAATTCACTCGTAATATGTATAAAATAAATTTATTCGCCCAAAAGCACTTTTGCAATCGCAATCAGACAAACCCTCCCTTTTTTGCCCTAGCGTCCATTTTGAATAAAAGGACTCTGCCTATAGTGGAATTTCACATGTTGCAGGCGCGCATTTTCCGGCGATTGAATTTCTGCCTCAGTAACATTTTGATAATCTCTTTCAATGGAAATCGGTGATGGTTGTACAAAAAAAAATTAAACAAATCTAATAAAAATAAATCTATGCAATATGCTTCATTGACGATAGAGTTCAGTGACGGAAACCAAATTTGTAAAAATGTTCAGCAAATAGCAGAGGGTTTTGTGGGTACCTATACGAGTATTTGCTGTACCAACTGTATCTTTATTATTTTTCGTTACTTTTGAATTTATGGGTAGTCGATGTTTGTATACCGTGCAAAGGCTATCTTTCGGCAGATACAGGGTGCTTTTTATGTTTCAGGTCTATTTTGTTTGACCGCCATTTCTGTTTGGATGATATTTGTCGACAACAATTTATAATGGAGCAGCAAACGTCGCACAGTGGTTCAGGATCGGAAGAAAGTCGATTTTATGAATGTTAAATATAACGCTATTTTTCATTCCAATTTCATAAAACAATAGTTGAAGCCGTTATATTTAAGAACAATTTTGAGAAACAATTGAGAGAAAAGATAATGTGCGATTTTTGAAATACAATCGCTATATGTTGGAAAAAAGTTATCCTGCCTCCTGATCATTGGGAGGAAGAATACTGCGTTCCTTTCCTCTAATTCGGGAACCAATTTTTTTTTCGAAAAATCTGACATCACTAAAATGCCTAGCCAGATATTTCCAGATGAGATCTTTGGCAATGATGATATCTCTGAATGGATAACCGAGAATCTGCAAAACGTAAAAGCCCGAGGAGAAGAAAAATATTCTGTTGCAAGTGCAGAAATGGACATTACTGATATACCGCCCAAATTAAATTAAAAGACACAATAAAATGGTTCACCTCACCATTGAAGAGGTGATGTAACAGCAATAATTGCGCGATAAGGCTGTGTGTGATCTAAGAGTGATCTTCTGCTAACCTCTAAATTTTATAAATTAATTTTTTTTATGAAAATACCATTACTTTTTTACGGTAAAAATAAAATTCTTAAATATACCTACGAGTATATATTATATTGCATAATGTATATGCTATTTTAATTTTACAGAGATAATTGTGTAAGCCTTTTTAAAGTGTTTTGATTTTCTGTTCGATTTTTGCAACAGGTCGTGTTTTAATTAGTTGCAAAAATCGAGAGTGCCCTGTATTTGATTCATTAAATAACAAGCGCGCAGTCTCTGATTTCCTGTCATAAGGTGAGAATTCCATAGGTCACAGCACCTCATCCAGACCAATTTCCCTGAGAAATCGCAGCAGGAGATTGGGTGCTATGAGTGGTAGATCCTCTGCTGTAATTTGGTATTCATCCAGGCACTTGAATCTTTTCTGGGTTAATGCCCCACATTCCACCAGTTTGTGTTCTGGAGTTTCGCTGGACTCATCGCAAAATCTGCATGAGTCTTCATCTGATAGACCTAGCTTCTTGAGATGTCCCCTGAGTTTGTTTTTGTCAAGGCTGATGCAAGTTTCGAATCGCTTCAGGTTGTAATTACCCAGCTGTTTCTTTGCCTGTCTTAGACCCTGAGTTTTTGTCCAGAACTTAGCCCTGTTTGTCTTCTCCAGTGATCGGAGTTCCTCTTTTATTGTGTGTTCCCATATGCCGCAGAAGGGTTCAGGGCCCATAAATGGTGTGGTAGCCCCTTTCCTGGCAAGTTTGTCCGCTTCTTCATTATCTTCTATCCCCAGGTGTTCTGGTATATGGTGACGTTGTTTCGTTCACCCAGTCTATTTAGTTTGTCTTGACATTCCCAGAAAATTCTAGATTTGATGATCTGAGCCCCTATTGCCTTGATAGCTGCTTGGCTATCTGACATTATTGCAATGTCGCATCTGTTGTAGAGCTTATCGAGATTGAATTGGGCACATCTGTCGATAGCACAGATTTCAGCTTGAGAAATGCTGGTGTAGCTGCCCATGGGCTTAGTCCCGGACCCAAACACTCCTGCTCCCGTTCCTTCCTTAGTTCTTGAACCATCCGTGTACAATTTAATGGTGTGCGGACTCAGCGCATAGATTCTAGATTCATTGCTCCAGTCTTTCTTGTTGCTGAGTTTGATGTGAAAGTTTTTCTTCCAGCTGAATTTTCTAATCCCATCATCTCTAGGAAGGCTGTGGAGTACATTTTAACATTAGGACTTATTTAAAAAAAAAAAAAAAAAAAACTATAAGCCTTTATTGAATTTACATAAATGTTGATTTAAATTGAAGGTTAATATCACATCTCAAAGTGTGAATAACTTACAGACCAATAATTCAAATAAATTGGTGTTAAGAGACCTTTAAAGGAAAAAGTGTTCAAATATGCCCCCTCTCCCCTAGTCTATGTTTTCGGGGAGAGTTAACTGATCCAGTATTGAGGAGTGACCAGTATAGTTACTTGACCACAGTGATATGGTTTCGACTCTAATGACAGCGCTGGCTGGTTATTAAAAAAACACCCAACAGGGAAGTGAATGAATGTCACGTTCTCCACAAAAGGATTCAGCCAGAACATAAAAAGTGCTTCTCTCAGTTGTTAACACTCCTCGCGTAACAGAATACTTACAAAGGTCCTATGTAGAATGTAGATGATGATTTAAATAGCTAATCCCCTCTCATCGCTTATCCTGAGAAATATCCTGCTTTGAAAGGAGAACACGGAAGAATTGAAACCATTAAAGTTGAACAAAATAAAAGAATACTTATGTCTTATTCTTTTGCTATAGAAAAAAAATCCGCATTCAGCTCATCATCGACAGAGTTTGCTTTACTCAAGAAAAAAGGAGAATAAATCCAAATCTTTACCTCGACGTGCGAATGTACACTCATACCTTCCTTATTTACGTTGCCGCCAAATAAGCGATACGAGTACAACAAACATTTCGTATGCAAGTCATCATTTACACTGCTAAGTTGCGAGTCCCTATAAAATGATCCCTGCCACTCATACTCGTACATACATATGTGTGCTATTCCCGAACCCGAACTCTCTGTCCCATCCCCTGATTAGTATTTCAGTCATGCGTCATCCTTTCCACATCCGCACAGACAAGACACCCCATTCGGTGAGTGGAGGAACAGTCAAGGATATTCCATTTATATCCACGTTCCGAAAGGTAAATTACCAGTAACTGCGGCAACGATGATTTAATGCGGTATATTTAAGAAAAAAAAATTGCCAGGATTGCGCGGCATAAAAAAAACATTCCGTCAAAGGATACACTCCCCGCATGCACAGGTAGTTTTCTACCAAACACACTCGCATTCTTCCACATACACACACACACATTAATAGTGCACATTTAGGATTCCCTTTCGCAGGAGGTAACCACATAAATCATATAAGTGGAGCAGCAGTCTCCGCTGTAAATTAATAGTTATGGTCTATAAGTACGAGAGTATGTCTGGTGAATGCACCCAAGGGCAGTTGAAGGTTACTTAAGCTCCACGAACTGCACCGCTAATGCCATGCCACCAACCGCATTAAGTTTCGGGCATTATATAGTAATTTATTTTCGAGTCCTTTTTTCGATTTTTTTTTTTCGTTTTTTAAAGCACTTTGTGGCAACGGTTCGCTGCATTTGGAATTTTAACAGTGGTTTATGGGTAAAGTCTCGCAAAGCGTTTGAACTCGTTCCTTTTGAGAATCATTCGAAACCGTACTCTAAAGAATTTCAATAGCTAAGGTCAAGGATTAAATGCAGGTAAAGGGAACAGTACACACTTAGAAATTGTTAACTTCCGTTACTTGTACTTGTCGAGTGAGTGCATTTCTTTTGGAATGGTCACTTTTAATTTGAATAATTCACTGTATTGTGTACCAGACGAATCTCGCATATAGAAACCCTATACCCGTAGGTACAGGTAATAATAGATCTGTTTGGTAACATGCTAGTTTTCGAAAGTTCTACGTAAACTACATAGAATCTGACAGTTTCATGGCTCTCAATTTTTTTTACTCTCATTTGGCTCACTCTTTGCGATGAATTATCTGCAAGACCAATTCCTTGGGGTGGGCCGAGCCAACTCTGTCAAACTAACCATCTGACAGTTTGTGAAATGTCATAATCTTCATTGTTAGCGGAAAACAAAAACAATTTGACCAAGTGTTGTTTGAAAAGCGTTTGTTTACTTTTGTGCAAGTTTTCTGTCTTTGAGAGGAGTTCTCTCTCTTTGAGAGGATTCTACCATTTGACAGATCTCAATTCCGTTTGCGAAAAAAAGATACCAAACACACCTAATGTTTTTCGTAATAACATGAGTAACATATTCGATTTTTCGAATTTGTTAGATCAGAGATCAGTGTTAGAATCATTGAAATCGGTGCAGAAATAAACTCTCAGGAGGATCTAAAATTTAACATAAATTGCTTGCACATCGAGAGACATATTTTGATTAAAATAACCTGGTCAGGGCCCTAATCACGTGATAGCAAAGAGCTATACACAAATTCTTGTCGTCCTTTAGCAAATCGAGCATAGCATTAGCTGTATGGGATGTAGCGCCGTCTTGTTGGAACCATATCTCTAGCGATCACCATTGGCGGTATGGCTCTTCCCTCCTCATTTCGGAAGAAATAAGGTTCGAAGATGCCGACATGCCCACCACACTGTGGTATGGACTGTTCGTGTACCAATAATAGCAATTTCATTAGGTAACAAAGCCATTCATCCAAAAATCCACAGCGTCTGGGAACATGGTTTTTTCGACGAAATCAGGATCATATTTCAAGTGCTCAAGGACCCAATCAGCAAACTCCCGGTGCAGTCTGTGTTCGTTTGTTTTTAACTCTTGAGTCAATACGACCTTGACGTATTGGATGTAGCCGCAAATCCAAGGTGACGTTTGAGAAAGCCCCAATTGTTGCGCTCGATGTGAAATCTAAAAATTTGACTCATCAGCTATACTGGCTGCTGCAGCTGAGATATTCTCATCCCTCGCGCTTTTCGTTGTCTTGTTGGTGGCATATTGTTCTGTACTCTTGCCTACCTAGCACCCACCACTGAGCTCGGACTTTGGTAAAGTTTATTCAAGATCTCTAAACGTATAGGTACCGTCAAATGATGCATAATGAATGTGCAAACTACCTAAACTGAATATTTTGACACTTAGAAAAAAGATAATCCCTATTGAGAGACCCTTTGTAAGAAGTAAGGCATTCCTGGCGACCAAAAGGGACTCTGTAATTATGTCTTCGTATACCATGCAGATGTACATACATATATTGTAAGAGGCTAGATGCTTCTGGCACCTTCAGAAACATGAGTGTTGGCTCTTATCAAAATTGAGTTGAGAAGAAAAGAAATTATTATCCTTTAGTGGAGATAAATAAACCAGCGCCGAAGGTCATGTGAGGCTGGAAAAGTTCACATTCCATTTTCTTTTTAGCACATCATATTAAACTTACCAGCGATATGAGGATGAAAAACAAAAAGGAAAACTTCAAAAAATATTCCCAGGAATATAAATGAAGAATTAAAGGGATATGCATGCTCGTCTATAGACAAAACCGTGTATTTGCATGTTTTTCAGTGTAAAATGGAAATTTACAAGGATGTCAAGGATTTACATCTCATTTGTAGTCAAATATGATTGGCATTTGCTATACTAGGAATCATACCATACTCGTAGGTACAGAATTTAGTTGATCAAATCGAATGACCAATTACAAGTTCGTTCGTAGCCAAGGATTAAGTTTAGGAAGTGGAGTTACAATGGCATTGGGTAGAAGGACCAGCTTTCTGGAGCAAAAAGTAAAACAAAATTTTAGATTAACAAAATCCTTGGCTTTGGGATTCTTTTTCTAATGAATCCCTAAATAGTTTTTGGGTAAAATGGAAAACTATATAAATTAAGTGTACGTCCAAATGGACATACATGTGTACAAGTAATGAGTCAATATCTCGAAATCAAGCAGTTTTAGGAAAAACGGTTGAATTTAACGTAACCAAGCAGGTTATGAGGAAGGAAAGAAGATGCGTCATTATTTTGTTTATTTTTGTTTGTTTTACACGTACGCAAGAAGTTCCAAGCTGTTTGGAATTTTCGGTGTACGGGCTTACCCAGACACGGAACAACGTGTGTGTAAATGACGATAATCGTAAATCGTACGTTGTTTTGCAGTGTTGTTTCACTTTCAAAATTTTTTTGATGGATTTATAAAATTATCACCCCTATCGTGGAATCCGCCGGATCGGAGATTTCCTTCACTTGTTCGATTCACTTGAGGGAAAATTTCCGGAAGGAGTATACAAAAATTATTGCTTCAAAAAAATCGGGCGCTGGTACATTTTCTTAATATAAAAAACAGATACTCCGTCTAAACAAAGCAATCATAAATCTTATTTACAAAGCATATTTATTTTCTATTTTATAGCGAATATAATATGTAAGTGCGTAAAACTGTTACACTACAATTGCACCTTTCTCTGGCCTTCTGCGATGCAAACATATCGATGTATCCATTTCTTCTCGCTCTACACTAAGCAAAGCTCGGTCGCATACCCTTTCTTGACCCATTGTAGCCCTTAAGCGCTACAGCTCGGGGTGAACCTGGGCCTGCTTCTCGCAACTAAATATTTGTCGAATATAACCAAGAGTTTTATTGATTTAAGGAAATAACCAACATTGCTGGGTTCGGTTCCATCGCATGTAGTGAGTGACTCCCAGTGGCCTCGTAATGCTAGATTTTGAGAAGCAAGAAATAGGATACAGTCAAGAATATGTTTTGATCCTGGACGCTCCCGGAGGTCCAATGGAAAATGGCATAAGTAAGCGTTAGTTCCAATTTTGTCTACTGAACATATAAGTTGTTTAGCGCGAGCACCGTACTAGCCTTAATTAGTGGCGGTTTTGCGCGCTCCTCTTTGAAACGCGCCCGGCGCACGTGCCCTGCCTGCCCCACCCAAGTTACGCCTCTGCTTTGACTGGAATACTTTTGTAGACTTCTTGCGTTAATTTGCCTAGTGTTTTGGCTCTTCTTTTTGCTAAAGAAGGGCACTCTGAGATCAGAGGATCCAAGAGTCTGTATGTCACTTTGTAGAGATGGCTTTTGCAGATAGAATGTCCTGTCAGGCCCGCGCAAAGAATTTTTAAAAATTTTCTGTTTAGTTTTAGGGTTCCATTTGTTGTTGTGATTAAGGAACTTTTATGAGTGTTTTAGAGTCCTTTGAGTTGGTTTGTTGTCCATTCCTGCGATGACATTATTAGCGACTATTGTTGTGAAGCAATTGTGAGGGCCTTGTCCAATAAACGGACACTTGACCTTTTTTGGCCAGGATATAAGCCTTTATGTTGCCCCCCTGTCATTTATGCCCTGGTTTAGGTTTTAATCGCTTTTGATTTGTAGTTGTGGCTTCCTAGTGTCTTTAGTACAATTTGGCTATCAGACATTATGTTTGGTTTAAATTTATGTGGCTGTATTGATGGGATATAGTTCCGCTTGGAAAATTGTGGCATCTTTGTGGAGGGACAAAGTATGTGTATGACATCTAAGCCCCACTATTCCCGCTCCGACGCTTTTCTCTGTTTTCGACCCATCTGTGTACCATTGTTGGGCATTGCCCCTGGTCCTCTTTGGGTTGTTATTACATTCATCTCTGTTCGGGAGGAATGTTTCGTAGTTTTTAACGAGGCTAATCTTAAGGGACATGTGATCGCTGGCACTGGTCTTTTCTTTAGCTAGATAGACATTGTTTAGTATACTCAGATGTACTTTAAGGTTACCGTCCTTGAATTTATAGATCCTATGAAGAGTAAAAGCTTGTTTAGCTGCTTCTTTTTGTATTGCTAGGTAAAGTGGGGTGATGTTCAGTAAAGCTTCCAGACCAGCAGCAGGTGTGGTTCTCATTGACCCTGTTACACTGAAACATGCTAATCTCTGGATCTGGGTTAGCCTGTTAATAGCTTTTCCTGGTATGTTAATATGTTTTCCTGGTAAGTTTTATTTCACCATACCACCGCGCTCCGTATAGTATATTGGGTCTAACCATTTGTGTGTAGATCCACAGGGCTATCTTGGCCTTGGCAGACCCAAGAATCTGCCTGGTAGTTGTTTTGTGCACCATAATTATTTTATTGCTTTCTTATAGATGGAATTTAGGGGTTGTTCTCATGTTAAATTTAGGGTCACTCCCAGATATTTTGTTTGTTTTTGGAGTGACTGTAATGCCTTCTATAGTTCACAATAGGAAGTTCACAATAGACAATTTTCACTTATGAGCGTGTTTCCAATAAAACCCTCCATTATTTTAAAATCAAACACATAACCCTACAATGTCGATTCATCGCATAAGTTAATCAATTTATTGCACTTCTAGATGAGAAACCAAGATACAAAAAAATCGAAGACATTTGAAACAACACACTTGATAAACTATCGACCATTGAAATCCCAAAAAAAGTGTTTAGGAGTTCAAAAGTCTCAAAAAAAGGGTTGAATGCTTCAAAGTTTATAGTTTATAGGCTCGTCTCATCATCAAATCGAAGTATGTGTCGTTATCGATCGAAGCACTAACTGTGGCATAGTAATTCATAAACTCTTCCTGTGTTACCTAAAAAAAAAATAAAAGTTAGCACTTTTATATGTGAATACGAACACTTTCAACATATACTCGTACCGATCCATCTCTGTCTCCTTGATCGCCTTCGAAATTGTGCAGAAATTCCTTTAGAATCTCGTCTGCAGTCATCTCGCCACTCTGGTACTTGGGGTGCTCCTTAACCGAGTAAACATGCTTTAGGTCGGCCTTTGTGATGACACCATCTCCGGTGCTGTCCATTTTTTGAAAAGCCTTATTGATGATATCGACTCGATTTTGATTCATCGGTGGCTAGATTGTGTTGAAGGGAAGCTTATCCAATGCATCCAATTATTTTGTATCGAATCCTTACCCGTAATTTCATTAGAAACTCCGTCATGTTAATTGAACCACTGCCATCCGTATCGAAACTAAGCATAGAAGACAATTTCAATAGTAATTGAAGGATGAAGTATGTATGTACGTACCTCTGGAACATCTGCTGCAGTTCATCACTGGTGCATTCCAGTCCGGTATCACGAATGCCAGTGACAAATTCATCGAAATTTAGTGCTTTGCTTCCATCATCGTCCATGTTTCGAAAAGCCCTATACCGAGATTATACATGTGTGTGGGATAGATATTGTGCCACAGAACAAAACCGAACATTCATTCTTCACGTATCCTTTAGACATAAAACCCAATGGTGGATGCAAGAGATCCCAATTAAGTCGAGAATAGTGAAGAACGAACAGGTATTCTGGGATACACCACTGTGCAGCCCATTATACTCGTGTTCGTTTGTTGTTCGGTTTTATTTGTTCGCATTTAAGAGGAAAATCAACGATACAACGTACCTGGCTAGTCCGAGGATACCAGTTGCACCACGAGTAAAACAAAGCAATCTCAGCTTTTCGATTGGATCCTTTTCCTGGCCATCGGCAAGGGCTCGCTGCGATTGTTTGATAAGTGAAGCTTCCTTTGAAAATAAGTCACCACGATTATTGCTCATCTGAAATTTGACGGATTTTTCTTTTCAATGAAAATGCTTATGTGTGTGTAAATCGTGAGGGTACATTATCTTTTTTACTTGGAAATTTGGTAAACAATAAAACAACAAAACAATACCTGATTTATGGAAAGCTTTGAGCTGGATCGCTCTGTTTTAACGGAGCTAACGGTTTTCACAGACATTCTTAAGCTTTTCTCACTTTCAAATGTGAGTTTGTGTAGTGCAAATAATTTTGACTTTTGTTTTTCAAAGCTTGCTTTTGTCTATCGCAATAGATGGAAGTAAAATGGACACTAGAGTAACTTGACTAGCTTTTAAAAATACAATGTGTGTGATAAGGGATGACGGTGAAGGTGACCTCTGAATAACGGCCACAATTCAGCAACATTAATCTTCCGGTTGTCATAAGAAAAAAAACTAAGAGTTGCCAGAGCATTAAAATGCCGCGTGCATATTAACGTAAGAAGCCTATGTAAGCCGGTTGAAAGAAAGTTGACAGATGGGTGACAGTTATTGACAGCAGCCGAATCTACTTGGGTTTAAAAGGCTTAAGTTGGGCATTTAAATCTTTAGACATGTTAACAAAGTCAATATTATATAATGAGGCTAGCTGGCATGGCAGACGTTGTGCTGCCCTCTCCGGTAGTTGGCGTGATAAACTGCATGATCTTCATGGCTGTCCAAAGACTCGTCTAATATACGATCATTTTTATGCTTTTGGACAAGAAAGAACTTTTTCAACAGATTTCTTCGATTGTTCATTTGTGTCCGAATTACTCCCAAGTCGATTGCTATCCTCTGCGACCGGAATCCTATTAGACATAACAATATCGTTTTATAATAATTGGATGTATTTTTAATATAATTTTTTTAATAACTCGACCATAGCGCCACCAATCGGGTAGGGGAACCTGGGGACACCTGATCCCCCCTTTTTAATTTGTCAAATATCTTCAAAAGTAAAACATTAATTGCCTTTTTATTTTAACGATATTATAAACAATTTAATTGTTCATCATATTGTACAGTCTCATTAAGTATGTAAGATAAAATATATTTTTTTCCGTTTTTCTAAATCTATCCAAAATAACCAAGTGTCCCCCATTCAGGGAGACTTGATCCGGACTTAGGGCAGACTTAATTATGGGAGGATATAGCATACGGCCCAGCAAATTTTTATGTAGGAAGATCATAAAGGGGGATATAGTTCCCCATTGCGTTCAGGTTTCGCACAGCATGCAGTTTTCAGTTCACCGCGCTCACCTGACGTCATTTTGTTTACTTGTTTTTCCCCCTTGGTAGCAACCATTCTTTGGTTTATGGACTGCAGTTAGCCTAGTCTCGTTAATGTTCCATATAGATTCTGCCCGCAAATTTAAACTTTTTCATCATAAGCGTATATTTTCGAAAAACTGCGAAATATTGTGCTTATTGAAGCACAATATCTTGTGAACAAGTCTCCCCTACATTATAGGGATCAAATCTACCCTGGGGTCATAATTTTCTTTTGAAAATTTTTCTAATACGTATCGATATTTTTTTGAAAAACAAACCTTCGAAGACCTATCTAAATGAACCCGTTTTCGATTATTTTCAGAGATAACTCGTATTAATTATCAAGTCGACTTAATTATTAATTAATTACCACAACGTATTAATTACCATAACGACGTATAACCGTTTTTTTTATAATAAACAAACAGTTTAATAAGTAACAACATTTATCTCCTTTGCGTTTGCACATTGAAAATTCACTGAAAAAAAAAACCTAAGGCAAACGAACCCAGCAAACTAAAAAAATAGCAAACCAAAGATTACACAATTCAACACAGGTATGAAAACACACATGAAAACGCATAAAGAAGAAAAACGAATACATAACACTATTCCACCCTTGATATATACAATAACTACTTCACCAGTTCGTTATCGTTTTTTCGTTCTTGTAACACTTTGTACGTCGATAAAAAACGAATTTGTTAATAACTTTACTGCAGCATCACCTATCGGTTCTGAGTATAGCTAAGAACCATCATCCCGAAAAAATAAACATATCGTGTGAATATGGCCTTGATCGGTCAAGCCGTTCAGAAGTTACGAGGTCACACACAGACTCACCAAGGATACGAGCGAGAATGGTCACGAGCGGTGCAGAGCTCCAAACAAACGGATACTTCTACATACTTTTATATAGCAGGCAAGGGTGGAATCTGGGGGCACTGAACTGAGATCTACATGAGCTCATATTTCCTTTTATAAACGTTCCTTAGATTAGCGTTCTGTTGTTGCAACTTGCAATTTAACTCATATTTTAATCATTTATTCATACCACTATGTTTTATTACTAACATCACGATTGGTTTTCCCTTTTTGGACAAGCCGTTGTAGCTTGTAGGTTGTAGCCGACCGACATATGCGTTATACGGAATATGATTATGGATTTATCACACGATACACCCAAATAAGTACTATTTAGCATTTTTGGGTGAACCAGGTCCAGTTTTCAATAATTCAATATGTAATTCATAAACTCGTACTGGTGGTAATTGAATTTATCTTTCACTGTTGCTGGTTAGATATCGATTGGATTTTTAGATATAAAATTAACAATCAAACACCGTACCTAGTTCATGAATTCCTTATCCAGGGCACCTTCCAAAAGTACTACCTACACGTTCGTATTCGTTAAAAATAATCAATAATTACTCTGTAAATATGTGTGTTGGGGCGCATGAAAATAATAATCAGACTACGAATACAACCAGGGAATCAAATGACATGTTAAACTTGCATCGACATACGTTGATGGACGTGGTAGGTTGTTGGCTCTTGGGTCGATTTGGGAATTAAGTCTTCATACACAACGTACCTATTGAAAATGGAAATAGATACATAGGTGTGCGAGGACACATAGGTAATGTCAACCGTTTACTTAGCATAAACGGCATGTGGTGTGTTGTCAGCCAGAATTTGATTTCATCCAACAAAAGTGGGACTTTATTAACAAGTGGTGGAGCTGACAAATATGGCGTGTGGCTCAAACAATATTCGTGACGTATTAAGCTATTATTGGACGAATACATTTCTGGTGGTTGATCTAGAATCTAGATACTCCTGTTGGTAGGAGGATATTCGACAAAATTTTATATAGGGACACGGGGAGCGTGTGGTTATTCAAAATAATCGCGTTTATAAGAGGACAACAACCTAGAAATTGTTATTTAAATAGTTAAGGCTAGCACTAGATATGCTAGATTTATTATAGGAAAACGTAGAGAGTAGAAATACGAGTATGTGGCTGAATTATTTTTTAAGAATATTTTGCAATCGTGCAGTACACTAAACTACTTTTCTACACGGTAAATAAGTTCCTTAGAAATTTGTGTAAAAAATAGAAATCGGTGGTCAATTCGGTCTTCTTTTTCATGATATTAATGAAAAGCTGGATTTTGCTCTAGGAAAATCGAAAGCATAATAATGAATGAAAAAGCGTCTAACTAAATCGTAAACAAATTTTTTTGTTTGTGTTAAAAACTACAACATATTTTATTGGGGTATTTCTTAATACATTGTACATATGAATGAAATGAACATATGTAGTACATTGCATGTACATTACAGTTTTTGGAACGGCTTTGTAAGCTGTGTTCTAGTTTCCTTATCAATACACATAAATAAAACTAGCTGTAACCCGGTGCGCTTCGCTCCATCTATCTTTTTAAAATTTGCCCGGGCACATAGTTATTCGGGTATGATAGAAAGGAAGTACATAGTAGGAAGCAATCACTGCTGCTCTATTTTCAACTTCGATTTCCATTTTTTTCTCTATCTATCTGTCTGTCTATCTATCTATCTATCTACCTATCTACCTATCTATCTATCTATCTATCTATCTACCTATCTCCCTTTCTATCTATCTATATATCTATCTATCTATCTGTCATGTCCTGTTTTTCTGTCTTTCTGTCTATCTGTCTGTTTGTCTGTCTGTCTGCCTGTCTATCTGTCTGTCTGTCCATCTGTCTGCCTGTCCGTCTATCTATCTGTCTATCTGTCTGTCTGTCTGCCTGTCTGGCTATATGTCTGTCTATATGTCTGTCTGTCTGTCATTCTATCTGTTTATCTGCCTGTCTGTCTGTCTGTCTGTCCTATTCATTTTCAGCAAATTCACATATCTTTTAATTTTTTATATCATCATCATCCTAGAAACTGGATATTTGTCACACTTATCCATTACTGTAGTCCACATACATGGAAAACATATCAGTAAAAAATATTGTGAAACAACTATACAAAATGTAAAATGTAATCTCAAAAAAAAAAAAAAAATCATGAAAAATATATTATAAGGGGCATCATCCCCAAACAAACAAAGATTCCAAAAATAGTTTGCTTTGTTTTTTCCGTCAGAAACTTTGGGAGTTATTGCCAAAAATGTGTGAAAAATATCATACAAAAAGGACCATAGTATTTTCTCGGAAACTACTGAATTCAAAAATATGAAAAAATCATAGTTTGTAGGTGATTAACTATATTTTTAAAGAAAAATATAACGAATCTCGTAAGTTGTATAGTTTTTGAGAAATTCACGGCGAAAAATTCAATTTCTCGACCGATTAACTTGTACACTACTGGACCAATTTCAATGTAACTATCACTTTTCAATTAACAATAATTTTGGGCAAATTAAAGGCTAAATCCGAAATTGTGCTGCCATACAAAAAAAAAAACAAGTACGGATTTTACCAGGAAACGAAACTGAGACCCCTGAACTCAGTAGTATAGCGCAAGAAATGTTAATGGACGCGCTACACACTCAGCCGCGTTCTAAATGTTAATCCAATTTCTCATAATGAGTAATTACTTATTACTGACTTACTTATTACTTATCATAAGTTTTTAAAATTAATATACAGTTTTCGTTTTCTGTGTTAACGAAAGGAAACAGTTATTTAAAATGAAATTATAACTAGTTTTAAAAGTACGGAATCCTTGGAGCGCGAGTCTGACTCGCACTTTGCCGGTTTTTTATTATACTAATAAAGCTTTTAAAAATCAAATTCAGAAAAATTAAATTACATCATGAGATTTCTTTAAACGTAAATGCCGTAACCACCCTCTAAGAGTTTAAGACAAAATGACGTATCTACTAAGATCTAGTTTAGTATTCAATTCAAGTAAATGCATTTTTATTCAAAAAATAATAACTAGCTACTTTTCTTATCATATCCTCAAAATATGAAAGAGATTGGTCAAAACATAACAAAGTTACAGATAAAAACAGAAAAACGCATTTATCTCAAAATGCCAAAAATGTAGATATGTACGTCGATTCAACTTAACACGACAGGCATACATACGCATAAACTGAGCAATAAAACCGAAAAAAAAATCGATAATACATAATCATTAGTGTTCATTTGGCACCGTAGCGGAAGTGGTTAGTGCGTCGGACTACTGAGCCAGCGGTCTTGGGTTCGAATCCCGCCGCAAACACCTAAAAAAGTATTTCGCAGTGCCCACCTCTTTCGAATGTCTGACAAGCATCAAAGACTATCATTTGTCACGATTGAGCTTCTCAACTCGCCGTTCGGAGTCGGCAAAAAAACTGTAGGTCCCTTCTATTCGTGCAAAAATATAACACGCACACACAAATGGTTGCGAGAAGCAGGCCCAGGTTCACCTCGAGCTGTAGCGCCAACTAAGTAAGTAAGTAAGTGTTCATTTAAAGCTTAACTCAAAATTCGTAGATAAATATAACTTTTTCCCATTTTTTAGGTGAGAAATGTGCAAATATAATTGATTGCACTATGATCACACGAACGTTTGACTAAATTTTGTGAGCTAATAAACATAAACAATTTATAGATGCAAATACTATGTAAATGGGTTGATAAAAGTTATCGGATAAGGCAACTCCGCAGTAACTACTACGTTATAGCAGTGGGCAGTGCTGCCTAACTTTTGAAGTGTGGTAAAAAGGTTTTTTTTTTATACAAACTTAACTGATATTGATGCTAGACCGCTCATGGTCATGTTCATAATTATAAGACAGTGACTTTAAAATTGTGGTAGATCAAAAAAAAAAAATCAATAGAGCACAACTGTCTCTTCAAATCCGTGTTAAAAAAATAGCTTCTTCGGCTATTGAGTAGTCAACTAATGTATGTAATTGCAATAGTACTAGAGCTGTGGTAGCTTATGTCGTTTTCGATCGGGCTTTTCAGATTTTGCTCTCAGATTTCAGATTTTTCGTGCTGATTGGAAAACAAACGGGATTGATCTGTTTTTCTGCAATTGTATTAGTGTGACATTTTACACATCTTGTTCGTAAAAGAAAATAAATAAGAAAAAGAAAAATAATAAATACAATTTTACAACACTTTCTTTATATTTTCTAAATATTCTACACAGTTTCTGATAAACATTTTTGTTGATTGATATTTATTTTGATGTACTGTGTTGACATTTCATATAAAATCTGCTGGCGTTAGTGCAGGTAGGTGTAAATCTCGAGCTGCATCCGAGATTCACATCAATTGATCTAGAGCAAAGAAAGTGCTTTTTTGGTCGGTTGGACAATGAAAACTGTACTAGAGCGATAACAATTGCTCGAGATTAAAAAAAGTGTTTTTTTTGCCCAATCGAAATCGACATTAGATGCTAGAAACGAGGTCAAACTCCCTTCCAACACCAGTTCAAGAAGACAGAATTTTGTCCCTCGAGTCTGACCTTTGGCCAACCAAAGCAACTGCGTTTTTCCAGTATCACCCAATGTTGACGCTCATGAAGAGCGTCTATCTACCTCACGGCTAGCAAACTTCTTCCTTGCTTTGCAGTTGCGATTGAAAGGTGTTCTCTGTCTTCCGCACAAGCTTCAACAAATACATACCTAAATGCTATGAAATTTTAAAGTAGACTGGGTGAAGGAGTTTTCCTGGAAATTTGCTATCCATTTTATGTCTTTTTTTTTCAACTTGACATTATGTTGTTATTTCGGTCCGTCTTATTGATCGCGACACCAACACGTGTGCCACTTCCCCACATCCATCGATTTTAGAGCCTATTTACGGTGTCACAGATGACATATTGTTGCTGAAATTTAATCGGTCGTAGAGCTTCAAAATTTATGCCGGACCACATGTTTTAACACTTTCATTGATTTATTTGTGCTATCGTCAGCACTCGGTGACACCACATAGACACTACGTGCTGATGCTGGCTCGCTTCGTTATCCTTAAATTTAAAAGAATCACACGAAACTGAAATATATCACACAAATCCATATTGCATTCGTGGCTATTATACCCAGAAAACGAATCACAGCTTAACCTTATGGCAGATTGAACTCCTCCCATCACATCCTCACTGTCAAGGTTACAATAATCCCTCATCGTTTATGTAGCAAATTAAGAGAAGAAAATTCGTCCCTTTCACGGCGATATGCACAAGGGTAAGAGAAAAAAAAACCCAACTGACGTGGCATTAATCGATTGTTGTCCCGATGGATTGCGTGTCCTTTGACGACAATCATGAGACAATAAAAAAAAAATTCCACACAATATATAACTAACGAGCACGAATTAGTATCTAGATACACAATGTAGGTAATAAAACACATATAAAATAAAAATGTTTCAGAAAACTCACAGTTCACACAGGAGAACGATCTTACTAACTACAAAGAGTCCTTCGGATTGGAAGATTAACGTTTCACTAAGGCAGGAAACTTTCTTTTTTTATTTCCGATGTTTCCCGGTGAAGTAGCGGTGTATAACTGAATTGAAGGCAGGCAACCAGTAAATGACACTTTTTTGTTTTTCCTTCCTACAACTACACAAAAAGTTCAAGCAATACACGTGCTAGTGCGAGTGTATACGTACGTAAAGCTATGGGAGGCGGGGTATTTTTTTCTCTGTGCCCTGATAAAAACTATCTAATCTAAATTACAAGGGCAGAAGGAAAGTGATGTCGCATGACCGAAAAGCGACGACAAATGACCGACCACCCGTCGGATTGAGTGGAGTGGTAATTTTGTTGTTTACCCGTATACAAATCATGACTAAAAGGATACACGTTGTAGGTCAATAAATATTGAGTGCATTTTTATGTAAGGAGAGAATTTAGAATCCAATAAATGCCGCAGTGAGGAAAGTACGATATTTGGCATCGTCTGAAGCAGGTGCAATGAGATACAAGTACTTTCTATCGGCACTGCAGTTTCAGTTTCACTATTATAGACAGTTTGGCAGGATTTGTCATCGAAATGTTATAATAGGCTTTCAGGGCGGCGAAGGCTGTGTGCTTTTATTTGGATGGAATAAGTGTCATGATAGTATGCGATTATGGTACCGCATAGCATGATGTAATTACAAAGAGTGCGAGTGTTCTTTGACCCCGATGTGGACGAGCACGCCAGACAATACCCAGAGGAGTTGAAGGTGTGGACACGACATGCACATAGGTATGCTAATTAATATACTTACTTTTAATCGCTTCTCTTTACTAGTGTACAGAAATTATGTGACACTTGTGACCTCAAGATAGATTTATGGTCTCGATTTGGAACGAAGGTACTTTTAGATACGAATTTGAAGTAGCCACTGTAAAGTAAAACCTAACGACAGAGCATCAGGAACTGCCTCTCTACGATATTTTAAAGAATCAGAATTAAGAGATTGCCAGCAAATCAAGGACAAATTCGTGAAGTTCCTTCAAAGGATTGAAGCCAGTTTCTGTGGTGGTATTTGAAGCTGTTCGTCTTTAAGATCAAATTTGAACAATTGCTCGAAATCGACAAGCCAACACACGAAGTACGATCTTTCAAAAGTCCATACAATTACTTGTATACCCCGATAATATTGATATTTTTAAAAGAACACAAGACCCATCTTCAAGAAAGGCGATCCTATGTCTTGTAAGAACTACCGAGGCATATCCCTGCTTAATGTCGCATATAAGATCCTAGCCAATGTACTGTGTGAATGTCTGACACCTTTCTGCAGCACACTAATCAGCACGTATCAGTGTGGCTTCCAGCCCGACAGATCGACGATCGACCAAATTTTCACACTAAGGCGGCAGATCCTGGAAAAGACCAACGAGTTTCAAGCCGAGACTAACCATCTCTTCATCGACTTCAAAGCCGCATATGATAGCATTCATCGTCTTGAGCTCTACAAGGCGATGGCTGAATTCGGGATCCCGGCTAAACTGATCCAGCTATGCTGCGTGACGCTGGAAAACACGCGGTGCAACGTGCAATTTGGAAACAGTTCCTCCGAACTATTCCAAACATGCACCGGAATTCGGCAAGGAGATGCGCTGTCATGTGACATCTTCAATCATGTGCTGGAACAGATAGTGCGCAGGGCAGGTGTAAACACGGAAGGCACTATCTTTTACAAATCTGTCCAGCTACTGGGATACGCGGACGACATCGACATCATCGGACGCTCCCAGCGCGCCGTCTTAGAGGCTTTTACGGCAATTGAAGAACAGGCGAAATGAGTTGGCCTTGAAGTGAATGAGGGCAAAACCAAGTACATGTTGTCAACAAACAAAGAAACATCTGTCCACCGCCTAGGACAAAACGTCACTATTGGCAACAGTAACTTCGAAGTGGTTAAGGAGTCTACCTACCTCGGAGTAAATATTAACTCCACGAATGACACCTTAGCGGAGATTCGACGAAGACTTACCCGAGGAAACCGCTGCTACTTCGGTTTGGTCAAACAAATGGGTTCAAAACTCTTAACTCGGAAGACGAAATGCATGCTCTACAAAATATTGATCCCGCCAGTTCTGCTGTATGGAGCAGCGTTGCCACTTCAGAACTATTTTTTCGCAGTAGATTCTCTAAAAAATGCAGTAGATTGAATTTTTTCGCAGTAGATTTTTATTTTTATTTAACAAGATTTTTTAACACAAATTGACTCGTATATCTGTTTTATTGAATTGTTTTGGCTTTTGGTTCATTTAAGCTTTTATTTCCCTCAACCGTAGCATTATTTATGCTTCGAAATATGTAGGTATATGAAGAAAATAATAAACTTTGAAATACATACACAAACCAACTGCGTTTAGACAAGAAATTCAACTTTTTCAAAAAGTTTTGTTTTTATGTTTTGTGCTAAAAGGGAAAAAATTCTCGATCTTGAAGTCATTACAAGCATACTACAAAAATGATGAAGTAGATTTAATTTAATGGCAGTAGATTCAAATTTCGAAATAAATGCAGTAGATCTACTGCAATTATTGCAGCAAAGTGGCAACGCTGGTATGGAACCGAGTGTTGGACGATAAGCAGAAAAGCAGATCAAATTTTGAATACTTTCGAGAGAAAAATAATTCTTCGTCGGATATTCGGTCCCGTATGCGAGGAGGGTGAATGGAGGAGAAGATATAACCACAAACCAAGATGTGGATATAGTTCGAAAAGCCAAAACACGTCGACTACACTGGCTCGGCCACATCGAGCGAATGGACAACAATGCTCCAGCAAAGAGGATCTACGAATCACAGCCCCAGGTTCGAATCGACAAGGAAGACAGAACCTCCGGTTTAAGGATCAAGCTACCACGGATGCCAGTGCGCTTGGTCTAGACAACTGGAAGCAGCGTGCCCGGGATAACTCTTACTAATCGCTGTTTCTTTGATCTACTTGGACAATCGAATAGCAAAGACCTCACTCGATCAACTAAGGAGACTCTTCTTATCCCAGTGTTGCCTTATTGAAAGCCGATGAGAATATCATTAGTTGCTTCAAGAGAGATATCATTCGTAAGATATTCAGTTCTATTTGCCCGTCAACGCAAATAGAACTGAGTAATAAAATTCAACGACGAACTATACGACTTGTACACCCATATCAAGCAAGTCAAAAAAACTGCGTATTGGACATTTGGCAATGACATCTCGCGAATTAAAACCAACGCGCCTGCACTGTGTATTCGATTCCAATCCAGAGGACGACCTCGCCCAAGGTTATGGGCACAAGTTAAAGGGGACCTCAACTAACACTGAGCGTGCAACCAGAGGCAGTTAGCTAGGAACTAGGCTAATAGTATAGTGTTATGGGTTAAGGCCCTATTAAATTCCAAACTCCAGCATATTTCTCTAAAAAGGTACTACAAATTGCATTAAAAGCCAATTTTTTTCGAGTTGTTCCATCTCAGCAAGGGTCCGCACAAACCAGAGATCACATATTCCAGATATCAATACCCAGAAATTCTGCTCGACTGGAGCGCAGACCGTTCTACGTTCTATTATTGCGATCTGGGGCCTGTTTCACAAACCACTTTTCACTTTACACTTTGCAAATTTGTTGCAAAAAAATAATTTCCTGCAAAGTAAAAGTGCTAAGTGTTTTATTAAAAATGTAAAGTTCTCTCAACTTTGCACTTTGCAATTTTTCAGACCCTTTTGCAAAGATTAAAGTGTAAGCGTTTCACCAACTAAAACGAGAACTTTGCATTTGTAATCTAGTTTTGCAAAGTTGCAAAGAAAATCCTATAAACTCGTGTATTGTTCCTCGCATCGGCCTTAGCTTAGAAAATAGACTTTCTAGATCGAATATTTTAGGTTTCTGGAGGAGTTGGATTTTAGTAAGTACCTACATTGCATATTTGTGTTAAAAATGAATACATACATACCTTCGGCCAAACCATATAAGGACTTAAGTCAAACTTAAAGTTAAGAAAATGTAAATTGTATTTATTTTTGAAGTCAATAAAATCTCTAAAAAAAAAAATCTCTACATACAATTTGAATATGGTTTATCTTTCTCAGGCCAAAAGGCACAATTATACTATGCAAAAACAGAATCTGGGGGTGGAAGAGCGTTAGTTTTGATACTGTCGATGAAGCTATTCTCGACGTATGTAATATGAAGTGATTCGCCCACTGTTGAAGGACCGGATTTGCCAGAAGCGGTGTCGATGGAGTTGTTGTGCTACATGTTCCGTGCATAGATACGACTCCACCATGGTAGTGAACTCCATTTCCAATCCAGCGTATGGTATATAAAAGTTGTTGCAAATGAAACCCTTTGCTTTCTACTTTTCTTTTCTCTATTTTCCTAGTGTCACTGGAACTTATAAGCAATTTGTTTTTAATTGTTTTATTTATCTACTCATTTACCTACGCACTAAGCTCATAAAAAGAAGTGAAATGCATATATGTACATATGTAAATGGGTTTGATCTTTTAAAAATGGGAGTCGGACAGAATCCCGAAAACCAAAATCCCGAAAGTCCAAAATCCTGAAAATCCAAAATCCCGAAAATCCAAAATGCCGAAATTCCAAAATCCCGAAAATCCATAATCCCGAAAATCCAAAATCCCAAAAATCCCGAAAATCCAAAATCCCGAAAGGCAAAAATCCCGAAAGTGAAAATAAAAATTTGTTTGTAGGGAAAAAAAATTAGAAGAAAACTAGTATGGCCTGTGATCAAAATTCGACCAAAAGCGAGAGAAATTAATATTTATTATTAATATTTATTATTTTACCTCTTTTTTCCTGGCTTAGGCACAATATTTTTGAAAGAAATTACATACTGCACTGCTTCACAGCCTTTCCAACAAAAAAAATTAAGCGAATGTGATATGTGAGGCAGTTGACGTGGGGTTGAACTGTTTGGTTTCGCCTATATATAATAATAACAAAACATAACATAAAACATAACAAAACAGTTCAAGTCTTATTCACAAAGCAATATTCCCATTAAAAACTTATTTTAGAACGCCCGTTACGTTCCGCGCAAATTTTTTTTTTTGGATTTTCGGGATTTTGGATTTTTGAGATTTTGGTTTTCGGGATTGTGACCCCAATCCAGTGAAAACGTTTGGGGATAAATTAACTACGAACGCCAGAGAATCGAGGGCCTCAAGGTTCGGAGCTTGTCCTTATGTTTTTTGGGTTTTGACTAGTCTTCTGCATTTTTTCTGATGGGTGAATATTGCTTTCTTTAACTATGGTCATGTCGCCCGAGAATGTAGCAATGGTATTGTTTTCGAGTGATTGGATATCGCAAGTATATAAAAGATAGAGATTTACAAGTACCCAAGTGTGTACTTGTATCTGTCTGCAATGTAGGATTACAAGATCTTTAAAAGCTCTTTTGCTGTTCCAGTGCTTCTTCAATGATGTTAGTAATAAAGGTAGATTTAAAGTAAATAAACCAGGAAACTTTCAAACCTGTACTGTCAACTGGAGCAATCAAAGACTAAACCTCAAACAAGAGGTAGCTGAAAGATGAAGTAACTTCCATCTGTTTTCACTACACATTGTCCTCCTTGTACTTACATTTTAAATAAAAGTTTTCATTGTCGATGAAACTGAAAATTGATAACCTCCTTCATACATTATTTGATTTAAGGGTGGCCTCTGCTTTGGATCCGCATAAAATAATAAAAACATGTTTTCGCTTTGCTTCTTGTGTTTTTTTTACAAACAATTTTGTTGTGTACGAGTACGTGTGGTGGATGGCAAACATGTCCCGATACACATTCGTCTATTTCGTGTTGAAGATAAAATAACGCTCTATGAAAATGGACGAGTTAGTTTTAACATTGGCAAAGTATGTTGTGTAAAAAAAAACTACGAAAACAAGGAAGATAGGAGGATGTTAAGATAGTTGTTTGCGATCTTGATATCGATATCACGTTTGGGATATAAAAATGAACTAATCGCTGCCAACAGACGGGTATGTGACCAAAAGTACTGGAAGGAATAATTTCAATGATAAGATGAAACATTTAAAAAGTAAATTTTAAATGTAAACCAACTGAACAGTCTCATATCACGGCATTAGACTACAACTTGTATTACCCGGATTTCAATATACATATGTAGATAGGTACCAGCTTTTAGCGGCTTGCAAAAATTAGGAGGTTGCATCTAAACCAATTTGCAAAGTTAACTAACATTTTTTTTTGTTACAATACATTCACGATGGAGTGAACACATTTTTATACATTTTTATACAGACGTCCCCCGCCTGCAATAAACGTCGTCGGCATTACGGACTACAATAAACTGCATAGCCTTCTCAAGGGAGTTGTGACATCGGAATTTAAAGTAACGTCATTCCGAAATAATGACTGGAAAATTAATGTAGTTGACTCTGACGGCTACCGAGCAATATCTAAACAGCTAAACGCGGAAAAGATCCAGTGGTTCACCTACGAAAATAAATCAGAAAGACCACTCCGCGTTATAGCAAGGGGTCTCCACCCCTCGTGCACTAAAGATGACATTATAAATGACCTTAAAGGAAAAGGCTTGAAAATTATCGACGCAAATAATATCTTAAAGAAGATAAAGCAGAAAACGGAACAAGGCAATGAAATCTTTGTCAAGCATGGACTCCCGCTCTTTATGCTAACCTTCGATAGAAGCGAAAATATAGACGATATTTATAATGTAAAAAGTATTTTGAATATCGTAGTTAAAATCGAGCCTATGCGTACGAATACACGATCGATACCTCAGTGCAAACGCTGTCAAGGTTTTAATCACACCCAGTCCTATTGCCAAAAAGAACCGAAATGTGTGAAATGTGCCGGGAACCATTTATCAGAAAGGTGTGACCTAAATAAGCAGGCTCCGGCGACCTGCATAAACTGCAAAGGCAAGCACCCAGCAAACTATCGAGGTTGTGATGTAGCAAAGGAGCTTCAAAAAAGGCGGGATACTCTCAAGAAACCGATAGACCCGAACCCAAGCTTAAGATATCGTAAAGCCGATAAGCCTAAGACCGCTAAGCCGGTCAAAACGACGAAGCCGATAAAAGAAAGTAAAAAAATTGCGCAAGAGAACGTCGCTGGTCCAAGCGCAGCGGAAAAACCACCACAGATTGACGCGAGATCGTACGCGCAAGTCGCTTCAAACGAAAACAAATTACGATCAGCTACAACAGACCCGGTCAGCCAAATATTTACTATTATATTGGAAAAATTTGAGGAGCAAAACAAGATTAACAAAACAATACTTGACAAATTGAGCAAGCTCGAGTTCAAACCTCGCAAGACAATCCAAAAAATATGAATATGAAACAGCTACTTAAGATACTAACGTGGAACGCAAACGGCCTTCTGAAAAAAATCGACGAGTTAGAAGTGTTTCTACGGAAAAATAATATCGATATATGTTTGGTATCGGAAACGCACTTAAAAAAGGGACTTAGACCCAAAATAAAGGGTTACAGCGATTACCATGCGAATCATCCTTCGGAAAATGCGAGAGGCGGGTCCTCTCTTTACATCAAAGACTGTATTAAGCATTCCGAAAACATAGAAATAGAATTTGATTCTATGCAAATAAGCTCAGTCTCCGTAAAAATAAGCCACTTAGACTACAACATCGGGTCTAGCTACTTCCCTCCGGGATATAAGCTAGTAGAAGACGACCTAGTTCGTCTCTTTGACTCCCTCGGACCTAATTTTGTCTTAGGTGGTGACTTTAATGCGAAACACACTTTCTGGGGTTCAAGATGTAATTCGACAAAAGGCAGATTATTGTACAAAGCCAGCATGAAACGTGGGGTGAATTTTTTTTCGACAGGAAAGCCAACTTATTGGCCAACTGACAAAAATAAGATCCCTGACCTCGTCGACTTCTTTATCGGAAAAGGGTTAACTAAAAATTTTACGGAAATCGAAGAATGCTATGATCTATGCTCAGATCACTCAGCAGTCACTCTGAAAATAGGTGGAAGTTTAGTTAAAAAAGAAGGACCGCCTAGGTTAACGAGTAACAAAACTAACTGGGACACTTTCAGAAGAGACTGCACGGAAAATGTTGCTTTAAATGTACCGCTAAAGACACCGTTCGAAATTGAAGAAGAAATCGACAAACTCGTCGAAGCCATCCAGAGCTCAGCGTGGAAAAACACTCCTTTGCGGAAGACAGCAGCACGGAACAATAAAGTCAAATACCCGCCTGAAATCGAAGACCTCATACGAGAAAAGAGGAGAGCGCGCAAGAGATGGCAACAATCCCGCGCGCCACCGGATAAAACTTATTTGAACCACCTTTGTAACAAGCTTAAAAATGTGCTGCATGACCTAAAAAATCACGAGACTTCTACTTACCTTGAGGGTCTGACCGCTGATAAGTATTCAAACTACTCTCTATGGAAAGCCTTGAAGTCCATAAGGAAACCTGTAGTGCACTCGCCGCCAATTAGGAAAGCTAACGGGGAATGGGCAAAAGAAGACAAAGAGAAAGCAGAATTATTTGCCGATCACTTAGAGGAAACGTTCAAGCCGTTCGATGGGCAACCGTTGATCGAAGATCCGAATGATAATATGGCACCCGACAACTTTAAAGTAAAAACTGTATCCCTGTCCGAACTTCGAATGACAGTAAAAAAACTGAAAAATAACAAGGCTCCGGGATATGATTTAATCACTGGCGAAATTTTGAAAGAGCTACCGAAAAAAGTGCTGGTTAAGTTGCTCTACATCATAAATGCTTCTTTAAGACTATTATATGTCCCAAGGCAATGGAAAGTCGCCGAAGTTATTATGGTTCCAAAACCGGGGAAATGTGCAAATGACAAGAAATCATATAGACCCATTTCACTTCTGCCAATAATATCTAAGGTCTTCGAGAAACTTCTGCTGAAACGATTGCAACCAGTAATTGAAGAAAGACACTTGATCCCGGATCATCAATTCGGCTTTCGGGTCAAACATTCCACAATCGATCAGGTGTATCGAATAACGAACGAAATTGAAAAAGCTTTAGAAGGGAAAAAAGTATGCTCTAGCGCTTTTCTCGACGTATCGCAAGCCTTCGACAAGGTATGGCACGAAGGCCTAAAGTATAAGCTAAGGGTAATCTTACCGGAAAAGTTGTACAGACTATTGGAATCTTATCTTGAAAACAGACTTTTCCGTGTTAGACACGGGAGTGAATATTCGGATTTCAAAGAAATCTACGCCGGTGTTCCACAAGGAAGTGTTCTCGGCCCAATTCTGTTCCTGCTCTACACAAGAGATATACCACAAGATGAAGGGACCGTTGTAGCAACGTTCGCAGACGACACGGCTATCCTCGTAACGGATGAGTCAGTCGAATCATCAACGAGAAAACTCCAACGAGCTTTGAACAAAGTATTCGAATGGACAAAAACCTGGCGAATAGTCCTCAATGAGACAAAATCAACGCATGTAAATTTCACGCTAAGAAAGATAAACAACTTACCTATATACATTAACTCGGTGCAAATACCGTACGCAAACGAGGCAAAATATCTAGGAATGACCCTAGACGCAAAACTTAAGTGGAAACCACACGTTAAAAAGAAGCGCGAAGAGCTCGAAATCAGATTTAGAGAAATGTATTGGTTACTCGGGAAATACTCGAAGCTAAGCACATATAACAAACTGCTTCTGTATAAGCAAGTGCTAAAACCGTCTTGGACATATGGTATACAACTTTGGGGTTGTACCAAACCAAGCAATATGGCTCTACTGCAAGCATTTCAAAACAAAATACTAAGAGCAATCCTGAATGCTCCTTGGTATATAAGGAATAGTGATATTCACAGAGATCTAGGAATTGCTACCGTGACGGACGAAGTAACAAACTTTGCTCGCAAACTTCGTAGCCGTCTTCATGTTCACTGCAATAATGAAATAATCCGTACTATGGACGTGACAAATCTTGAGCGCCGACTACAAAGAACAAGACCTTTCGACCTAGCGCCGTAAGGAAAACCGCATTTAATGACGGTATTAGTAGGTGCTTTCACTGGAAAGCTACCTACCTAACGCGATTAACACTACAGAAGCGTAAACTACTTGTTAAGGCAACTTAGTCGTAGTCATCACAAAAAATGAAAAAATGAGAGGGTCGAATTTCCTACTACTATGAGTACGCGCAGCCGGTTCTCATAGTGCCTCTCTGGGGGGGGTGAGGTTTAGCCCGTAGGCATATACTGACTAGCACTGATGGCATTGTCAGATATATGAATCGGGCATAACCAATGGTACGGACCATTGGTATCTTTTGAAGATTCCTGCACCTCCAGGCGCAACCAAAAAAAAAAAAAAAAAAAAAAAAAAAAAAAAAAATACAGACTATTCTACGGCGGAAGAAAACAAGTAAATATATCTCCTTTATAATTTAATTAAAATTTAGCAAAATGTGACTCTTAACAAAAATAAAATATTTCTTATTTTTAATAGGTAGGTACATAATGTATCCTTTAAAGAGAAAATGTTGTATATTTGTTTTAACAGTGAAATGTGCTCATTTATTATAACTTGTTATGAATTCAAAGTTGTCCATGATTCTTGATTTTTTTGTGGCCCATATTGTGAGTGTCGATCAACGATCGTCACGACAATTGTCGATTGCGTCGATTGATTCGCACAAAACTCTTTCACATTTCTAAAAAAAAGCATCGACTAGAAACTTGTGATCGACTATAGGCGACTGTCAAATCGACAAATATCGATCACAATCACAATATACAGTACCAAAATCAGCACTCGACGATCGATAGTTGTCGCTTATCGATCGTTGATCGACACTCGCTATAGGGGCCTGTATCTTTTGAAAAAAAAAAAAAAAAAATTTAGTCCATAGATTATAGTTAATTTTATTTAAAAGTATGTTTGACTACTCACCTATAGTAAGAAACACCTAAACGCGTTGAGCAACCTAAATTTTAGAAAACCTATAAAGCTTTATGCGGCAACAATTTTATTATTTAACATGTAGCTGCAATTCACCTACAAAACTACGTTGTTCACAAGAACAGTTATTTTTGCTTACAAAACGAAGGGTAGTAGGAAAAAATATGGTTCAAATTATGTACCAGGTGCACTCAAAGAGTTGAATGTTCCGCTCAGTTGTATGTATGAACAATCTCGCTCATATAAACCAGCATAATTTTCACCAGTTCACTCCATCGCGAGTCTACTGTAATTCCAAATTTTGCCGCAATTCTCCACGAGCCATATAAAGCTGTGACTCGATAACTGCAAGTAAAGAACTTTATGTCCGTTTCTTAACTTTCTGCACTCAAAAAGTTCCTTAACTTAGTCGTGACTCGACTCGTGTGGTCAACTGAGTGAAATATGGTATCGTTAAATGAAATCTGAAATTTTTGGTACCAAAAAAAAAAATCTAAATATCCGACCAAATTCCTTTTCGGTTTCGCGTGAGAAAAAAGATATTTTCGATCGGAAACCGTAGAAGACAGTTCCACGTTTTGGAAGGAAACCAGTATGTACTTAACATAGGTACTTATGTAAGCTTCCAGATTCTGCTAACTGCTAACAGTATTTTTGATGTTCGAAAGATCAGTTTACCTACCTAGATAATATGTTTTTGGATTCCAAGAAATTAAGATACACATGTATGTATACAGATCGTGCTATTACTGGCTCCTGTTTACAATAAATGTAGTTTTTTTTAATTTATGTTTACCAAGACAGACGTAATAGACCGGAGCGATTCGTATTTCTTACACAAATAGGATCACGGGAAAGTGGGGCTCAGTAAGTACGCAGTTCTTAATATTATTAATTAATTACCGAGGTTGATGTTAGATAACAAATTGATTTACGGTGGGTGGGTTTAAAGAACATTCGCTTAGTTAGATATTCAAGACTAAATGAGAGATGATATTAATTAATATCGTACGTCTGGGCGAAATGAAGACTGACCCGAAATACTATAAGATCGACTTGATAAGACAGAGCCGCTAACTTGTAACACGAACCGGTGATGAGATTCCTGTTAACCCTTTCAGACACGATGTCCCATATATGGGACACCATCTGGTAAATTTTAGTACATTTTGGTACATTTTCGACCAAAATTTTATTGCATTTTCATGATCAGCTGGTTCAAAGTAGCCAATATACAAATTTTCAGATCTCTAGCTCAATCGGTTGATTTTCGTGTCTGAAAGGGTTAAAGTTGAAAATTCATCCAAAATTGATCTCTACGCTATGCGATGGTAAAAACGGTTTCATTCCTCGAAATATTCAGTTAAAATCAAATCAAACAGTAATAGCTTTACATTTCATAAAATAAATGCAAACAATTTGGAAAGCATTTCTTAAAAGCCTTGCAGCCAACTTCTTCAAACTTATGTGCATACCTACTTACAAACAAACATACTCGTATGTAACATATGTGGCTACGTGTATATTCATTTGTAACATAGGAAACAAAATGACAGGGAACATTTTCTTAGTTATTTGTTTCGTCTGCTAGGGTAAAGTTTTCCCTATTTCGTTTCAGTTGTGTGTCGAAATTACCCGGTTATTTGTGGCATTGGAAATGTTTCTTTATTATGTGGTAAGAGATCATAAACTAAGATATTTTGTCGTTCCCCTCACCCGCAGTGAATATTTTACTTTTTCCCTTGATTCCTTCAAGTGTGTCTTTACTCCCATACTCGTACCCTTATTCGTCCTTCTGCTGTTGCAGGCATACACGAGTATGTTCGTGGGGTAAAAGTTTGCAAAAGTTCAAATTCAATTTATGGATTGTGGAAGTTCGAAAATTGATATCTATGAATCGTACTTTTGGGATATATTCATTTCCATTTGGAAATCGTTTTCAAACGACAACGGGTACGCTATATTCGTTCAATTTATACCACCCACAGGAAATTAAGAGTCAGCGTATGCATGTGTGTGTTTGGGTTTGTGGTTGACATTTAAAAATTTTGCATTTTATTTTAATTATTTTTAGGAGAATCACTATTTTAAATTCAAGTACTTAAACTAAGTTAGAACTTCGAAAAGCCATTATAACTTAATTCGTTTTGATGTACTTATAATAAGTCTGTTCAACTTTCAAAATAATAAAATTGTAGAAGAGTGGAAAGCTCCAGAGAATCTGCTTAGGAACCATCTAAGATGAGATATTCAAACGACTCAACAGGCAATAATTGAGAGCTTTATGGAAAATTCCAGACATCTGAATATTAACAATTTAAAATAACAAAAATAAAAACTAGACACAAAATACAACTACATATAAGTTAAGAGAAATCGCACTGCAATTGAACACCACATGTTCCGGGCATTCGTCAAGACACGCAGGATATTCTGACGAGTCGTCGAATTTGAAGCGATGGAGGTGTCGAAAAAGACGTGACAGAAATTGCACCAAATGGTGATTTACTTCTTGATTACTTCTACTTACCAATGTTCCTATCTTCGGAATGAGTTTCTACATCCGTCTGCCTTTTTCTGAGGCATCCTATCGCTGTTGCCACTTTCCTAGTAAAGCGGCCATTTCGTCCATTCTCATATCCTCTGCCTCAATGTTCTGGGCTCTATCGTCTTGAATTCATTTCGCTTCTTCAGCTAATGTGTCTATAGTGATCATACCTTCTATAACACACGCTGCCTCGTTTGAAATTGTTCTATAAGCACTTATAGCTCTTAGTACCTACAATCAATTAGTTAACATTCAAAATATCATTTTCAGTTAGTGATATTTCATAAATAACATAGGAAGCTTTACACGTTTTTCAGCTTCTAGATGCAATTCATCAGCGATCAGTTTCTCTTAATGCTGAACGCATCTGCCCAAATTGAGGATTCATAGAGCATTGTTAAGCTAACAACTCTAGCCAGTAAAAGTCTTCTGCTACTTCTTGGGCCCCCCAACGTTTGGCAATATTCTCGACAGCGCCGAGAATACATTAGACACTTTCTCCGGAATATATTCCATGTGGCTTTCAGAGTTTAGTCTGTCGTCAATTATAACATCTAGGTACTTAATATATTCTTTGGATTGTACTGTGAAGCTTCCAACTTAGACTTTAATAGTCTCTCTTATTTGGCGACTACTAAAAAGGACTGCCTCCGTATTGCGCCAGCCATTGTTTGACAGCAGCAATAGCTTCGTTTGCAGCAAGCTCTAGTTTATCTATGTATTTGGCCGTCACCACTATCGCTCTGTCTCTGTCTCTGTCTCTGTCTCTGTCTCTGTCTCTGTCTCTGTCTCTGTCTCTGTCTCTGTCTCTGTCTCTGTCTTTGTCTCTGTCTCTGTCTCTGTCTCTGTCTCTGTCTCTGTCTCTGTCTCTGTCTCTGTCTCTGTCTCTGTCTCTGTCTTTGTCTCTGTCTCTGTCTCTGTCTCTGTCTCTGTCTCTGTCTCTGTCTCTGTCTCTGTCTCTGTCGCTGTCTCTGTCTCTGTCTCTGTCTCTGTCTCTGTCTCTGTCTCTGCCTCTGTCTCTGTCTCTGCCTCTGTCTCTGTCTCTGTCTCTGTCTCTGCCTCTGTCTCTGTCTCTGTTTTCCTCTCTGTCTCTGTTTTCCTCTCTGTCTCTGTCTCTGCCTTTGTCTCTGTCTCTGTCTCTGTCTTTGTCTATGTCTCTGTCTCTGTTTCTGTCTCTGGCACTATCTCTGTCTCCTCTGTCATTCGTATTCGTTATCTACTCATCCGTCACGTCTATCGGTACATTTTCTTAAAAAAAAAAAAAAAATAGCAGAAAATCATTCTCTGTGCTCCAGAAGACTAACCACATTCCAGGACATGAGAACCGTTTTAACTGTTTTCCAATAAGAACAGAATTCCTCGGTAAAACTATAAGAATTGCATGGAATAAGAACGTCCCGTTAAATTTTGTAGAAATAACTTCGTCGTCATTTAGCAAAGAAAATCCCCGAGCAACTTCTTGTAGAAACGTTCATGCTGTCGTGGGTGCACTGTGCACACTCTGCTCAAAATACCATCGCAAGCATACACACACAAGCGATATCATCAATTATAGAAGACACACACAATCATGGGAGACGCGCACGGAAAACAAGGGAAAAATCCCGTTTAAATTTTAATCATTGAAAAGAATAAGGACGGGCCCGACGCGCGGCGACTGACCATCATCCAGGATAGAAAAGCGTGGTCGGTCGTCCTGCAGCGTAATGAACATTATTTTACGGTGGTCTTGGCGAGAACTCAATTTACGGCGTTCATTGTGTTCCGTGATGGAATATGTTACGGCCAGCATACTACCGCCCACAGGGTGCCGACTGTCGAGCACGTTTGCTTTGTGCACTACTGTACGAGAGTAGCGGCTGGCAGGGAGATTGCATTGCCTCGTAGCTGAATGGCAGGACGATGGCAAACGAAATCCTTTTTGATTCAGTATGGTTGGTTGCCTTTTAAAATTGACTTCCCACACATTGTGCGGGTTCACGGATAGACCACTGGCTCGCACACTGGAAGTTGGTTTGGTTTTGTGTATTGGCTTGCATAGTTTTCCTACGGAAGTAGCGTGTTGCGTTTTAAATAAAAAAAAATTTAAAATGTGAAAAAAAAAAATACCGAGGGAAACGGGGAGAAAACGGTAACGGAACAGCTCTGAGTAAATATTGCTTATTGAAAAAAAAAAAACTTACCGATATTATGAGGATCATTGTCATTCCCGCTGGGTGGTGATGAGGTCGTCTCTTCTGTGCCGCTCTTAATTACTTTAATTGGTTTATAAGAAGTCGTGAATCTGGATGTCATATCAAGATGCTCGACCGTCAAAACGTACGGCATCTATTCAACCACTGTACACAGGTCAACGCAACAATGAACGTTTCCCAGGATGAAGTTAAAGTCAACCCATCTGATGATTTGTTAGAAAAGGCTCTGGAGAGAATTTATAAGGACTCTGAGCCCCTACTCTTTGGACTTAAGACTCAAGGTAAAGTACTGTTTCAATGCTTTCCAATCGCTAGCCACTCACAATAAAATAAAACTTTGGTGGGTGCCTGGTCACAGAGGCATTGAAGGAAATGAGATTCCGTATGAGCTGGCCCGTTCAGGATCAACTGCCAAATTCTCAGGCCCGGAACCCTTTTGTGGTATAAACTGGGCAACAATTTCAAACTTAGTTAACCAATGGACACATGATATTCGACTTTTTCAGACAAGCCAAACTGTTAACTAGGCCTTATAACCATCACTGAAATTCTGAACTATAAGAAGGATATTAGGTATCTAACAAGCTTCCTCGCCGCTTATTGTCAGTTACGATGCTACTTATACAAGAAAGGTCTGTCTAGCGAGACCGATTGTCGACTTTGTTTAGTGGAGGTGGAGACTGTCGAATACGTCCTTTGTGAATGCTCTGCACTTTTCAGGGTCAGACGGCTTACTCTTTATAAAGAATTCCTCAGACATTGTCATTAAAAAATGCATTAACCAAGGACATACTTGCCTTGATCATAGTTTGCCTTTTGAACAACTAATCGATATTTTAGGTGGCATTATCAGTCTTGGGGCGGGATCACTCATTAAAAAAAAAAAGGAAAAAAATCAGAACCCGAATCCACATTGGGTCTACAAGTGTCCTCTAATCCATTGACTTTGGATCTCCAGCGAACACAATCGAAGATGTGGTAACTTTCCTTTTTACAATATCTCAGCAGAAAAGACAGTGGAAAATTTTACTAGCGTTCTTCCAGGCCTCTCGTCCTTTGCTAAACACCTCCGGGTATTATGGCGAAGTGACATCCCGCTCTGTGACTCTTGTATAAAGGGCTCCCTGAAATTACTCAAAAAAAAAAAAAAGAAAATGGAAAAATAGCCCGAAAATCTCCATACAAAGTTCTGGCGTTTTTTCCTAGGAAAAATCAGCCAAATAGTTTGGTGTAAATGCTGAGAATTTTGGCATTTTTTCCATAAATTTTTTCCATTTATGAAATATGAAAAAGCGCCAATAAATTTTTTTTTGGAAAAAACGCCAGAACATTTTTTGGCCTTTTTTCCAAATTGAAAAAGGAAAAAACTTAAAAAAAAATGGTTGGCTTTTTTTCCCAAAAAGGCGTTAGTACCAGGTACTCATGAAATTTAATGTGTAAACATAACTATTGCTAGTCAGTGTGAAGGAGAAATGAACAAAGGGAATAATATACAGAGAACGGACTAATACTAAGTCTGGTTACGCACTAATACTACTAAGATTGGTTACGTACATACGAAATTTAAAATTCTAAGTTCTACCAATTGGCAGCGTGACGGCACGTGGCGGCGCCCCCCCTCACTACGCGGAATCTAACAGTACAATGGACAAGTCGTCGAGTCTGAATGCTACAGTTAGGAAGCCAAACAAAAGAACATCTCTATCTACTCTCATAGTCAATCAGCCATCGAGATCTGCCTAAGAGCCCCGATCAATTCTAGAATCGTGATGATAGCTATAGAACAATTTTTAAGCTACAATCATTTTACGCTCATCTGATGCTTAAGCAAGATTATCGATCTTCTTAATTGGTCCACCTCCACAGGCAACAATTGACTTCCAATCAGACATCAGACAAAAATGTTAGAGGACGAGTCAAAGGTAGACAGAACCTTGTTCTTTCTTTTGAACCTTATATGATATGATTTGCGACTAACCTGCCCAACGGAACTTATAAAAACCGTTGCAATTAGAAGCTCGAGTCTTTGCGAAATATGTCTGGAAGATGACAGATTTGGTGGACACATTCGTAAGTTATGTGATGACGAAGATGAGCTAAGGCAAATGCATCCTTCAAGATGACGATATATTGGAGTGCCATTGTGTTACGCTGTTTTTAAGCATCAGCTAGTTGCACCACAGGACAATGGACCAATAGCTTTAAGATTAAATACAATATAACACAAGACTGACTTAAACAGAGCCGCTGTTGCTGGTAGCTTTGCCTGATAGTTTTCTGTCAATTGAATGTCCTATTTCACTGATGAAGCAGATATGTCCGTTCTGTAAAGCATTTCAAAAGATACAAAAAAAAAAAAAAAAGAAAGCAAAACAAGCGCCAACAACTCTTATGTAAATTGAATGTACCCCAATTTCAAATTACATACCAGGACTAAAGGAAGGAGATGCAAATACGAAAAGAACTCGTGTACTCTGTTCAATAAATTAACGTTACTCGAAACGTTTTACCAGCTACCACCACGAGAATGTACGAGTATCCTCAGCACTCGTAGACATCCTTAATACAGTACCGTAACGAAACTACCTGTTTCTAGTTGAAAGAAAAATGTCCGGATACAAAATATCGCGTTCAGTACTCGGTACACTCCCGAAACTGAGTACCAATTTAACGTTCCATCTGAGCTCCTGTACGCACGATTGCCTTAATGCGACTCCTCGTTTGGTAAGGAATTTTTAATGTACCGCTTCGCTGAAATACTCGTAGCTGAATTGTGTACTTTAACTTTAGTCGCTAATCAGATTTGAGAGTATACGGGAATAAAATTGATTTTGTTATCTTCTAGCAGACTTGGTAAGAAAAATGTTTAAATTCATTAAATCTGTGTATTTTGCAGATTCACGTTTCGGACTGGAGGGTGGTGCCTTTTTCCTTTGAAACAGAATTCTAAATAGTTGGAAAAATTGGCTCTTTTTAAAATCCACTATGAACTCAAAGCCTGGCAATTCGAATGATATCCTCCTAAACTCAGGAGGTCTTTGGGTCTTACCTAGAATATAACAAAAATCGGGTGTCAAAGTTTAAGCGTCGTTATCGAAAGAACCATGTTATGCGGCAACGAGTTAAGAATTGAAACAAGAGAATGCCAAGATCGGGAACTACAACAGAAAAGGATTGAAATTTGACATGTAACCTGTACATTCATGATTATCGACATCAACTACTGAACAACTCGTCGATCAAATCGAATAAGCTACAAATTGACCATCTAGTATTGGCGGAAATCAACAACATATCGAATGGATCCGCTCACGGCATTTGAACCAATTAATTGGGCTTGGGACGTGTCGCTGCAAAGCTGACAAAGCTCCAGGTGAGCCAACATCGAAGAAACCATGTCGTTTTGAGTCCAAAAGTAAGGCGATGCTCACTGACAGAAAGGGCAAAGTCCGTTTGAGCCGGGCTTTTGGAAACTTGTGAAGCAACACTAATGGCATTGAATCTGCATACAAAGTAAATGGGCGAAATATGCGCACTACTATGATAAAAGGCGTGTTTTTTTTCAAATCTATATCGGCTAAACATGTTTCGCAACATTTTTTCAATGTAAAATACAAAAAAACCTTAGCCTGGATAATTATCCAGTCTTATTTTTACTTGGAGAGCTTTCTCGAATTCTATGTAGATTTGAAAAAAACGCGCCTTATATAGATTTGAAAAAAAAAGCCTAATAATAAAAGTATTCGAACTTACTTACTAGTTGGCTGGCGCTACTGCTCGAGGTGAACCGGGGCCTGCTTCTCGCAACCATTTGTGTGTGCGTGTTATATTTTTGCACGAATGGAAGGGACCTACAGCTTTTTGCCGACTCCGAATGGCGAGTTGAGAAGCTCAATCATGACAAATGATACTCTTTGATGTTTGTCAGACATTCGAAACAGGTGGCACCGTGAAAAAAAACTTTTTAGGTGTAAGACCCGAGTTGGGTCGGCCACGGCGACCACAAAAGTATTCGAACTATCGAACAAAAAATTAAAAATTGTGTCCATTTACTCGTAGTTACAATCCAGTGGTCGAATCCGAGCAGTTTCGTAAGAATAGGTCACAGTGCGGTATTGAGCCCCAAAACCTGGCCATAAATGGATTTTTAAAAATTGGCGGCCTTTTCCTTATTGTTATTCCTCAAAATAGATAAGTGATGACTGCATTTAAATACGAAGAGTGCAATGCGATAGTGTAATATAGCGCGCCGCACGACCAATCGGAAGTTACCGTTCACTCACCGTGTTAGCGTGATATTTCATAATTTTGAAAGTTCAGTAATTCATTTATAAACATTTTAGTGATCGTTTTTGTGATGGATTACTCCAAGCCAGGTATGAACTTTATATAACAGTATAGTTTTGTTATAATTCTCCAGCCAATTTCTATCTATGGGGTCTAGAACAAAGATGTTATTAACTCTTGCTTAAATATTAATTTTCAAACTTTAAAAAGGGCTTTGTTATATTTCTCCACGCTTCTCGTTAGCGAAACCTATTGTATAATATGAAGCACTGAGTGCAGAAATCATTTATGAGTAAAACTGCCGCACATAACCGCACTTTTTTTTTAATGATTTTTTTTTGTTGCAGCCCACATTTTATATGTAAATTATGGCTATATGTAAATGATGGCTATATGTAAATTATGGATGTCCTTAATAGGCTTCTTTTAACTTCCGACACCTAATAACGGGTTTGAAAAGCAACTCGCACAGAAAAAGAAAACCTTTATCGTCAGAAGTTTTAACTTTAGTATCAGAAAGTGATATAGAGTCGTTTGGTGTAAGAGTGCACAGCGGGTAATAGTACGCAGTGCCATTTCCTCCATCTGTGAAAGAATAAGCAGAAATTGCGAAATGAGAAAATGTGTGCTTCAGTAACCGCCAATGAAGAACAGCTTCTACGAAAATATTCCAATTCACAGTACAAAGAAAAACAGCAAGAAAAGAAAAGCCGGATTTTGTTAAAAAAAAAAGTCAATTTTTAAAAGTGTGTCAGGAAAGCTTGGCAACTCGATACCCCATGAGTAGTATGTAGGCATAAACAGTGTATATGTGTGTTTGATTTAGGATACAATTTTAGTGGGAAATATTATTCCTTCTGAGATGTTCAACACAATGGAAAAAAAGTAGCGTCTAGCGAAAGAGTGCGCAATCATTCTGTGGGTAAGATTGCGCAGTGCTTTCTTACCCAATATTTAACTTTTTGTAATAATAACAATTTTTGGGCTATTACGGTCTGTCGTCAGATGCAACAAGCACATCATAGTCGTGGGTGGTAAGTTGTAGCTCTATCTTTCTGTTTTTGTTTGTCCTAAAAAATGCCTTCTATCTACTAAAGACAAACGGAAAGGAAATTGATAACCTAAACGCAAATCTGCGAGGCTAGGGAGATGATTTCAAATGCAAGCAGCCCATGGAAGGCCGCCAAAGAATTTAGTTTGAGTGAAAGCACAGTTTCAAATCTTTTCAAGTACGAAAACTGTGACTTAAAATGGCTGCGCACTTTTACCCATACCTCTGCGCACTCTTACCCTGACTTCGGGGCAAGAATGCGCAACTTGACTTCCTTTTGATCAAAACATATGAAACATTAAAAAAAACCTAAAATATTTTTGTATAAATGTGTTCCTAAAATATAGAGCTACCAAATAATAGGCTCGTATGTTTGTAACCTGCTGTAGATTTTCCAGAATTTAAGCCCGAAGTCAAAAATGCGCACTCTTGCCCCAAACGACTATAACAAATGTTAGCATTATCGACCATATTAATAATTTTGTACAAATTCGTCGATTCCTAAATGAGTCTTTGTTTCACTATTACTCTAGAAGTCAAATAAAACTCGGTTTTGTAGCTGTTACACATATAAAATATTTTTGGCCAGGTTGTGGGGCTCAATACCACACTGTGAGGCGTGTCATGCAGTTTTTTTTTTTTTTTAGCTGACTCAGAGCGTTTCCTCCGTATTTGTTTTTAGCCATACATCGACTGACTTGCTGTGATTTTTTGTTAACAAAATAATTAAAAGGCAGCAGAATTGATAACACTTCCTGTAATGCTAATGAAATGGAATACGATAGAAAACTGCAAAGTGTTACCGTCGATATATTCCACTTTTGCTTCATGCAAACTACAGTCCTTGTGAATTTTGTTCAATTCGTTGACAAAATAATTTTTGAATTACTATTGAACACTTTAAGATGAATTATATAAAAATGTCCCTAAACTAAATATTTTATTGACTATTGATTCAAGTTATGTATTTCTGTTGGATACATTTTCTGGTGGCTCCGGAATAATTTACAAAATGTCAGTTGTGTGATATGATGTCAGATGTCAAGCAAATGCTCACTTCGAATTTTCGAACTTGCTCAAGTTAACTTAAGTTTTATTCATACCAATTTTGAGCAAATGCTAAATGCCTTTACTTTGCTCCGAGATTTTACTCGAAGTAATAGCTTGTTTTTATTAATACGACGGAATGTAGTTTTCTTTATCCCAGTTAGGTTTTTTTTAAACTCGGCGGTGCCCGCGTAGCATGTTGCGATTTTCAAAATAGCCCTTGGAGCAATACAAGTTGGGCACCACTGCAGTAAAGGGTAAGGAAAAATCTACAAACTGGATGACGTTTTAAAAATTTAAATGAAAATAAATGCATTTTGACAAAAAAGTCGCAGAAAATCATAAAAAGTATCAATGTTTCTATGAAAAGTAACGAATTTGGAGTTCTTTGGAAAAATCGTATCAAAGTCGCAGCCCAGTCAAAAAAGTCACAACTTGCGACTTTAGTCGCAGAACGGTAACGCTGAATGAAAGTCGTGTTCAGCGATCCAGATAGATTGTGTGAGCTGGAAAGAGAATGGTAGAAAATCCAGTTTAATTCTCGGTGTGGGCATGAACGTATCGTTCAGAATTGGCAGACACCTCATTCGGTTGCTGATCGGGGAGGAGAAAAGACGTGCATCGGCACGACATAACAACAACAAAATTGACTATTTGTGGGTTGCTGCGTGAATTTTTCGAAATCTGTTTAGCATTATGTTGTAGCCTACTATACATGCATATCCTTGGTAATGGAATGCAATGCGCCCATATCCATATTCTCACTGACAGTCAAGTAGCACTGAAAGCCCTGAGTTCCTATCTGTTTGACTCCAAATCAGTGCTACACTGCTGCAATAGCCTTTAAGACCTGCATATCTAAAAGAAATAAAGTCAAACTCTGGTAGGCACTCTGATAGGATGGAAGTAAAAACGCGATGAACTGACAAGAAAAGGTTCAACTGATTCGTTTAACGGTACATCAACATTCCGCAGTATTCCGAACTCAGTTATAAAATCAATGGCCAGTCAAAAGTTGAAAGAACAAGGTCTGTTTATCGTACTTGGAGAATGCCCAGCGGTCTTAGGCAAGCTATAGAAGATTGATAAAAATTCTTTCAACATATTTCAAAACTATCCCTGAACTTTAAAAGGGTTGATATTAGAAGATTGGTCAAATTCTTAACGGGACACTACCAGCTTCGATATCACTTATATCACAGACAATAAATATAGATTATTGCCTATGCTTATATGTATTAACTCAAAATTAATCAGGAAACTGAATGTCGACACTGTATGGAGGACAGAACCGCATAAAAATTTACTACTAGCTGAGCCCCGTCGAAAACGACGAACATTTTTACAGAGCTTAATGGGCAAAAATACATGTAAGTTAAGAAAATAACTGTATGAATTATATTTACCAATAAAAGCTCAGTGTAGTTAGGAGATTCAATGCGTACCTCTGAAGATAAATAATTCGCTATTCAGATGTACATATCTACTCGTATATTCCTTTCGCGTGTTTTTAAGTGCCGTGTCGTATTAACGGAGTTTGAATTCATAGAATAAGCTATAACGCAGAATTGAATTGGGAGAACTGAAAGGAACATTACCATTACCATGTTCTTTTTTTCGACATTTCCTTCTGGTGCAAATCATGCTTTCGTTGTATGTGCGGCAGATTTTGAATTTGAAAACGATAGAAATTTAATTCAATCCAAAACTCAATGAATCTTATGTAGAGTAAGTGCGGCAAATATGGCCCACCCTTAACTTTTTTGGACATAATACAGACAATTTAACTTCAATTCCTTTATTTTATTTTCTTAAATTTTTAGAAATTATTTCTCTTTTAGTCTGTCTTAACATAAAATATAAAAAAACATCTTAACAAAAAGATATAAATAAAAAATTAGAGGAACTTCAAAAATAACTTTTTAAAAAAGTGCGGCTAATATGGCCTACTCATATAAAATCATGTTTTGTCATTATACGAACTGCAGAATTCGAAAATAAAATATCTGTTCTCGTTGCCAGAACAATATTTATGGGCCCACATTGTACACACAACACATTGCACCCATGCTTCTCCCCCCTTATCTTTAGAAAATATACTCAAGCAATAAATGCATTTATCAGGACTTGCATCAGATAAGTCACCTGGAATGAAAATGTCATCACTTTCTGATGAAGTAAATTCTTCAGCACGTTGATTTTTCTTTCTGCGCGGTATTGTTGCCAATTTGATCCAGGCCATACTACAGAAATCTATGGTGGGCCATATTACCCACATAAGGCTTTTTCACTTTTCTTTTAATCTAAACACATTTTTTCAACTATTTTTGAGGTTTTGATTTCATACGAAGAATTAAAAATGTCAACATCACACAATCATAAAATGAAATATTAATATTTACGCAAAATTTGATGTAAAAACACTTAAGAAAACTTACCAAAAAACTACAACGCAAAGTGCAAAAACATAGCCACGTGTTTTACCGCTCACATATATAAGCCAGACTAATCAAATTACAGTGAGTCCAAGCCAGTTGGAATATGTTTGAAATGGGTGCACAGTGGGGTTTCTATCCTTTTTCAGTAGCGAGATATTACGGTGGGCCGTATTACCCACATGGGCCATATTAGCCGCACTTACTCTACTCATTTTCAGCCCCATTATTGGCTGTAGCTAAATAAATATTTTTGAAAATTTCGTTGCACTTTTGAATGTTATCTTTTTTAACCTAACATAATTCATATGCATCCACTTTCATACTGAAATATATTGCAAGAGGAGCAAAACATGCCAGTAATATTAAACAGTTACTATATGAAAATCGGTAGTACCGATCAACTGAGCAATATCCGAAAATTCCAAATTTTTGAAAATCAGTTAAACAGTCAAGTACCGTTGTACAACTTTTTAGGCAAAAACTTGATATGACATTTGATAGCATGTGTCTAAACTAATCTTAATATGAAATTTTAACAAAATCGTTGAAGCCGTTTTCGAGAAAATCCGCTTTTTATAAAATCGGTCCCAAATGAAGTATAGGTACCTTAATTTTTGGGGCTAGAATGAAAATTCCAAGTTGGCCTTGTGGTATAGTCCCACAGACCCCAGATATGAATTTTCAAGCAAATCCGCCCAGCCGCTTAGGCTCTACTCCGAGATACAGCCGTGTTTACAGAATGAGCGTTACTTCTTTATTATATAGTATGATATGATGTGAGGAAACAGCACTTCCTCAGAGAAATCAAAGGGACTGCGGATTTACAAAAGAACCTCCAACAGAGAGATTCTCCATTTTCTTAAGAAAATCGAGCCTCTTCTGGTCTCTTATGGAGAACAAGAATGAGATAGAGATCGGCGAAGTGATGTAGAGTTGTGTTTTGTGTATTATTAAAAGTTTTTGTCGTTGCTTATGATTCACAGAAGTTTTTTCAGATATCTCTTATTATTCATTGTTTGTGTAATCACTTTCCTCAACCATACCACCATCCTACTGCCAGTGTTATGCTTTCGCAGTAGGTTTTTGAGATTAACTTCTGAAATTCGACTTATTATCTTATTATTGATTTATCGACTTATTTTTATTTCGTGAGAAATACATAATGTACACAGAAATACATCTGGATTTGAACCGTGAACCTTCAGCGTGACAAGCGATACTTACTACCGTTACGTCACAGCTACCCAAACCATTATGAAACCAAATATCTTATTTCTCGGATCAGTCCGCATTTCCCAGACTCGTACGGACCCATCTCTGCCCTTTAAAGTTCATTAACCTTTTCAACATTTTCTGCTTCACTTTGCTTTTGTCAATCATTTCCCTTTGTGGTCTAAAGTTCATAATAAAAAAAAAAAACAGGAATTAATGCTATTATACCGTTGCTTCCATATTGGATCAATTTGAAACATTCTAAGTCTTATTTGATATGATTATGAATTCCCTGACGCACCTCCTCCCCCCCCCCCCACACTGTCTATCTACTCAAACTCAAAAAGTGGTAAAATAATATCAGCACTTAATGAACAAGCCAAGTTCCGCAAAACAAAAAAGGATTCTATCCTCACATAGACTAGCACACCAATCTACACTGACTGACTCATACATCCTACAAACATAGCTTATCTAGTTCGGTTATCTCCTCGTTTGCCTTTGTCTTGGAACCAGTGCGCCATCGCTGAGTCCTCATCAGCGCCCATCCTTAGACGTGTGTACGAGAGTAGCAGCCGCGTCTGTGTCTGCAACATTACCCCATAAAGTTGAACTTGGTAATTAGCTAGGTCCGTTCTTGTTTCATCGTCCTCCCTGTCGCTGTCGCCGTTGTCGGGAGTTGGGAGTCGGCAGCCGTCTTCCTCGTCGCTGAACAAATTCGTACTCCATTCCAAATGTGCTTAGCTGCTTCGGGAGCATCCAATAAATAATCCAGAAGTAACTTTGCTCAGTTCGTCTCTATTTTGTACCGCCCGCCGCCATCGCCACCCCATATCGTCCTCTGTGCCCTCATTGCCGACGTCGTCGTCGTCGTCGTCGTCATCGTTCCTCAAGTGTAATGGCAGCAGACATTAGCTAGCTGGCTAGAGCGAATGAAATTTAAACATTTTAGTTTTCCTTGAAAATTCATTTAATGCGAACTGGCTCCTCGCAGGACAAGGAGCAGGAGGCAAGAGCAGCGGGAGCATGTACAAGCGGTAGACAAACAGGACGAGAAGTGGAATGTAACGTCGCACAAATCCAAGAGCGCACCAAACAAGTACTTGTGTTTTCCAAAATCAAACAAAAAAAAAAAACAAAGAAAAAAAAAACACAAAAAACAACAACAACACTCGACGGAATAAATAAACGACCTTCATGGTGTCTATGTGCTATGTGTTCTCTGTATTTATTTTGTTTTTTTTATTATTATTTTGTTCCCATGGACCGGAGCTGGAGGAGCTCCTCTCCCAGGAGTTAATGGCCGTATTTATTTATGTATGGCGAATATTAAGTGCTTGTCAAATGTGCTGACATTAAATTATTAAACGTTGTTTTGAATTATTAATGCGACATGGGTCGTTAACTTCTTTTGCAAATTTATTCCTCGCTATTTGTGGAGAGTATTTGACTCCTGGGTGAAGTGTTATTATTTACTTCTCGCGACGATGAAAAAACAAGGAAAAATATGATACAAACTTCCCGATTTTATTGTTTCATTAAAAACTAATAGATGGTGGGTGATTTAAAAGGAAAACTGTCACAGATACATACATCATTTGTGGAGAATTTTTTAACCATTCTAATGGATGTCTCCATTTTGAATTTTAATCGCACACCAAAAGGTTGTTGACCGCTAAACTATGACCAGAGACCCCATAGTTGTCAAAGCGCGCTAAGTTCTTGTTCATGCAACAGAAGAGGTGAAATAACATCACCCTGTGGCGTTCCTCTGCTCACGAATTTGGTTGAGTTACAGTTTCCTAGAGATGCCTGAATAATTCTGGATTTTGGCATGGATAGCATCCATTGACCAATGAACCCCTCCACGCCAAGCTCTGCGATTGTTGATTTGATAGTAATAATAATTTAGTTCGTTCTAATTTCCAATCTGTATTCGCACAACTTACAGGATTTGAGATACAGAGACATGGGGTTTACCACGATATCTCGAAAAATAAAATCTTGAAGGAAAGAATCTAGAAAAAAAAATCTCGAAAACAAAAATCTAGAAGAAAAAAAATCTCGAACAGCAAAAATCGAGAAAAAAAAAACATCTCGAATTGCAAAAATCTCGAATTGATATTAATTTTTGAGACAATGCTAACAATCCGCGCGCGAGTTACGTGTGCGTAACAGTAAACCTTCCACACTCCCAGTACGTTAACCCAATAGAACACAAATCATATATAATCAAAGTTCATTGTCATTGTATCCAATAGCATTTTTTCATTTCCATGAAAATTGTAATAATAAACGAATTGTAAATTAGCAAGTAAGCAAAAAGTCTAGATAAATACCCATGAAAATTTGTGAACAGTTAAGTTTATTGTGAATAAAGTACACAGAGTGTTACTCTGCCGGATCGAAATTTTTTTTTTTTTATCTATTACGGATATTCAATCTTTAACTCACGCGAATTATTACCATTGTCTCAAAAATTAATATCAATTCTAGATTAATTTGTAGAGAAACGTGTTTGATTCACTGTTCATGCATGCAAATGAGTTTAATCAATACAAACAGTTTTTCTAAAATCTGATAGACGTGGATATGGTTTTACAAAAAAAATTATATAATCTAATAAATTTGCCTTCCTTTGGGTCATGTACTAAAAAAACACAACTAAGCTTACCAAGAACACAAAATAAAGTTGACGTCACATTTTTTTTTTTTTTTTTTTTTTTTCCGAGGGTAGGTGAAAATCTTCCATAGACACTATGAGAATAGCAAGCGCGTGCTCATAGTAGTGTCAGATTCTTACTGACCAAAAACACCACCCTTCGATATAAATTTGTTAGATACTGCAACTAAGTTATACTACTTATCAAGCAATTTTTCTATCACGAAATATAAACGTTTGGCAGGTTACTTTCCAATAAAAAGATCCTGCATGTTCCGCAATTTAGACGCGGTTAATCCTTATCTCGCCAAGTCGAAAGGTTTTGTTCTTTGTAGTCGGCGCAATAAATTGCTCTCATCCAAAATAAGTAGGACTGTATTATTAACATGTCCGATTAGTCGGTTTCTATGTTTTCGCGCGAAGCTTCTAGTTTCAGCTTCGATTGTCGGAATTCCGAGATCCCTGTGGATATCGTCGTTTCTAGCATACCACGGTGCTTGGACAATTTCTCTTAGCACTTTATTTTGAAAGGTCTGTAAAATATTGGCATTTGTTTTCTTGGTACAACCCCAAAGTTGTATACCGTAGGTCCACACCGGCTTTAGCACTTGCTTGTATAAAAGCAGTTTGTTCTCGGTACTGAGGTGGGAATGTTTCCCGATTAACCAGTACATTTCTCTATATTTGATTTCTAATTCTTTACGTTTCATTTTCACGTGTGAATTCCACTTCAGCTTTGCGTCAAGTGTCATTCCCAGGTATTTGGCTTCATTTGCAATGGGAATTCGGGCCAAATTTATAAAAATTGGCAAGTCATTAATTTTTCTATAAGTGAAATTCACGTGAACAGATTTAGTTCCGTTAAGGGCGATCCGCCAGTCCCTCGTCCATTCATTTACTTTATTCAATGCGTTTTGCAGTTTGGCAGTCGTTTCCTCGATTGTTTTACCTACCGCTAGGATAGCGGTGTCGTCGGCAAACGTAGCAAGGATAGTGCCATCTTCTTTCGGTATATCACGAGTATATAACAGATAGAGAAGCGGCCCCAGAACGCTTCCTTGCGGTACGCCGGCCGAAATTTCTTTGAGCTCTGAGTATTCGTTTCCATTTCTAACACGGAAGAGTCTATTCCCGAGATATGAATTCAAAATCTCGTATAGGTTTGCGGGAAGTACTTGTCGTAGTTTGCATTTCAAGCCATCATGCCACACCTTATCAAAGGCTTGCGAGACGTCAAGAAATACGGTTGAGCATATCTTTTTTTCTTCTAGTGCTTTTTCGATTACGTTAGTAATTCTATGCACCTGGTCAATCGTCGAATGCTTACTTCTGAACCCAAACTGGTGGTAAGGTATTAGATTATTTTCTTCTATAACCGGTTGGAGACGCCTTAGCAATATCCTCTCGAAAATTTTGGATATGACGGGAAGAAGCGATATTGGTCTGTATGATTTTACTTCATATGACGGTTTTCCTGGTTTTAAAACCATTATGACTTCCGCAACTTTCCATTGGCTCGGCACGTGTTTTAATCTGAGTGCAGCATTTATAATATGGAGAAGCTTAATAAATGCTCTTCTAGGTAAGGCTTTGAGAATTTCTCCGGTAATCAAATCATAACCAGGAGCTTTCTTAGGTTTTAGTTTCGCGATCTCACGTTCGAGTTCTCTAAGCGTCGCAGATCTGCGCGTTAAATCGTCAGATGGTGGAACTACCATCCTTGTGATGTTGATGTTGTCATGAACCACTTGACCAACGTTCGGGTTAAAGGTTTCTTCCAAATGGCCGGCAAAAATATCCGCTTTTTCTTTATCTTCCCTTGCCCATTCATTTTGATTTATTTTAAGTGGCGGCGCAGGGACGTCACATGCAAGTATGTTTTTTCCTACGAGCTACGAGTTGATAGCTATAACTACGTGAGTAAAATTAAAAAAAAAGGTATCTAAAGTGCTCCGGATACAAGGGAAACCGAACCTTAAGACAGACAGAATGGCGCGGCGCGGCGAGCGAAAATGGTTACTTGATTTAACTTAATTCCGTTATGTATAAGTACACGTGTTTCTAGTCAGAGGGACAAGAACTGCAGTGAGTTGCGGATATGATCGAATAGATAAGTGCTAACATTCGACCGAAATTATTGGTAACGATATATCGCAATTAGTAGTAGTAGTGGTAGTAGTAATCAATTTATTGGATCATTAATAACAATGTGTGACATTTTTCAGGTCATCGTCTCAGGCCTAAGACATTAATGCTGAAAGTACTTACCAAAACTAGAAACTCTGCATCATTCGTTTTGCCAGATTGGCTGCCTAACGTATTTTATAGCCTCATGAATATTTTGGCTCGAACCTTATTTTGAGCACTTTTTGGTTTTTTTCTTATGGCCTATATCTTGGTTAACCGTAGGGATTTTTTTTCTGCCTTCAGTAAAGTTATGGGTATTCATTAGGATAAACAAAGTGTAAAACAAACCGATCCAAAAAAAACTACATCCCGGGCCTCAAAAGTGTAAAAATGCTAATTTTTTACCATTTTTCGACTATTTTCGGCCCATAACTCGTACGTATTTGCACTAACACCATCTATTGAAAAAAAAAACAGCCCAAGCTTTTTCTTACATTTAGTTGACAAACAAAAAAACATATTTTCATTGTAAAATGAATGGAAGCATAATTGTTACAATATATTTGTGGACGTAATACGTAATTTTTTTTCTGCTTATTTCATTGTTCGCTTTCTCTGAAGGTTTTTCTTTCTCTGGGCATTTTTACGATTTTGAGGCCCTGGATGCAGTTTTTTTGGGTTGGTTTGTTCTGTACTTTTTTTTTCTCCTTATCAATACCTATAATTTCGCTGAAGACAGAAAAAATTAATCCTCACGGTTAACCAATATATAGCCATGAGAAAAAAATCAAATAGTGTTCAAAACAAGCGCGAGTAAGCGCGAGCAAGTGCGAGCACGCGCTTGTAAAATTTCTGCAGTGAGTTGAATTGCAAGCGCGAGTTAAATCGAAAACTGATACCAACCGAAGATGGATAGTGAAAAATGAATAATCGAAGTTCGGAAACGGCGTTATTTGTGGTTTTTTTGTTTTCGTATAATTTTATATACAGAGTTGCTGATGAATATTGCTACATTAAAAAACTCAAATACCTTTTTTTCAATTCATATTTAGTTCATTTCAAAGATAATTTATTTTTATTATGTTTCTTAATGACATTTTAAAATGACTGATTTCAAATGGTATCCACGCTCCCTGATGCAAGTGCGGCATCTTATTAAAAAGTGGTTCATTGGGTTTCTGCGGGATTCGCTTCAATTATTTTTCAATTAATTCAAAGTAATGGGTATACTAAAAAAAAAATCAGGTGCAGTCAAATCAAGAGACCTTGGCGGCCAACCTAAAGTTGAGTTCCTGGATATCAGCTATTTTATTTGGGAATTTTCGATGTAATTCTGTCATAACAGGCCTGGCTATGTGTTGCACAATCTTACTGAAACTACACAGAGTTGAAAGGGATTTTATTTCGGGTAAGTTCTGGGACTTCTTCAAAATCATGAAATAACGGTCTCCATTGACCGTTTCAGTACGACCGTTTTCTTCAAAAAAGTATGTCCCGACAATACAGCTCGAGGAAACTGCACACCGTTATGTGATTCGAGCTGGATGCAGTTAGAGTGACTGTATGCTTGCCAATTATACTTGTTTACATTGCCGTTTAAACCAAAAGGGCCCTTATCAGGCATACAAATGAAGTTCAACATATTATTATTGTCCTCTAATTGTCTGCTTATTCCTATTTGAGCAGATAAGTCCTGGGTCGAAATCCTGTGTTCTAACTGAAGGATCTTGGTGATAAGGCCGTCTCGTGACTGCCCCACGCTCGGCAAAAGACTAAACTTGCATTATCCCGGTCCATCTGCTCAGAGGAATGTCGCCAAATGACCGCTAAAACTCACTTTGGACTTAAATCGTAGACTTCAAAGCATGATAGCGACACACTTTCCAAATCCTAGTGTCACGGTCCCAATTGTCCATTTTTGTTAAATCTAAATGACAGTCTGTAAAATAAAAATAAAAGTTCTTCCTCTAAAAATAGCGACTTGTTGTGCACTTTACTAACATAAACAGAAACCGAAGTGTTAACTAGCTCAATTTAATCGAACACACGACAAGCTTTAGCTAGCGCGTGCTCGCGCTTGTAATTGAAAGCGCTTGCTCGCGCTTGTATTACAGGCTTGCTATATAACCACCGCCTTAAGGTTCAGTTTCCCTTGTATCCGGAGCACTTTAGAGAGCCTTTTTTTTAATTGTACTCATGTAGTCATAGCTATCAACTCGTAGCTCGTAGGAAAAAAAAAACTTGCATGTGACATTGAGACTGTTCAGTCACCACGACAAAAAAAGGAGCATGTTCAATATCCACCAAACACTCGTAAAGTGTTGAAACACCCCGCCACTGTACGAAGGGACTGTATATAACCCATTTCTACGCTCACATGCAAACTTTTTTAATTTAAAAGTTCTTTGGCCTTGCAGTTAATCTTCAAATGGGAGCAAGTGTCAGAAAAGTAAACAACAACAGTAAACAAACAAAAAACAGGATACACACAAACACATATGCAGCCAAGGCGAATACCAGTGAGGAGCATTACATAAACAAAATGAAGTCTTGTTAATCTACGCAGCTTCAGTGTTGTTTAAGTTATTAAAGTTCCATAGGGCCAAAAAGCCAAACTGTTCGTCGGGACTCTTTGCTCATCTAGGAGTTTCCATCTACACCAGCACTGTTCTCGTATTATCAAATCTTTTGGTGCGGAGGATGATGTGCGAGCCAAGGAGTAAGAATCCACACATGTGGGAGTTCCGCAATGAGTCCCGGAATTGCCTTAAATTTATGTTCAAACACCGCACTTATTTGGGACTCATACGAAAATGAATCCACCACCGTCGTCTTGCTCTTCGCCATCAACAACAAAAAGACGTTAAGGATGAAACAAAGGGCAAAGGGAGGATATTACTTAAGCCCTGTGGGGATATGTGAGCGCATAAGCAAAAATTAAACACGCACACAATTTTGGTGAAAGCGAGTTAAACATTTTGCACAAATGTTAAATTTGGTGGAAATTTAGGTCAATAGGATTTCTGTGCACGTTCTTAAAGGTCTTAATTAGGTTAGCTGAGTAAACCGCCCTCGTTTCATTAAAACCTTGGCAGGCCATGTCGTTGTTAAGTTGTTGTTCTTGATTAGTATCGATCAAACCCATACCGATGTGCTTGTTTTAAAGACAACAGGTGATCTTTTTTACCCGGGCATGCTGAGAAAGGTACAAACAGACCCCTAACTAAAGCAGCTGGGAGAAAATGTTGACCACTTCCGGAAGATCGCGAAAGAAAACTTATGGCTGCAGCCTTAAGAAAATAGTATATGCCCAAACTCGGAACTCCAGCAAAAAGTGGAGAAGATCCTGAAAAGAAAAGCCGAAGTCCGAACCATGATAGAATTGACGGATATTGACGAAATCACCACCAAGGAAGAATTAGCTCTAGCCCTCTCTAGCAACGAAGACAGGAGCGACATCGAAATGCAGCGCAGCGGGCTGCCAACACGAATGAACCGAGAACCTAAGGCTAAAGGCCCCCTTCACGATGCATTGCTTGACGGAAGTGCCGTGCGGACCACTCCCCTCCAGGTGAATATATCGGGCCAAAAACCCCACACTGTTACTTAGCTCAGTTTCGCCGTTCAAAGATTTCAACCTTAGGAAAAAGGCTTTTAAAGCTAAACTTCACCTTACGAAGGCCCATTTTGGTCTTCTTTGACCGTACACAAATTTTACACTGAATTACTGTCCACAAAGGACTCTTGCAATCAGCAGGATTCTTATAAAACAGCAGTTATAGTTTGACAACAGTTTTCCAAGAAAGATCTCCACCGTAGAAGGAACCAATTCAGTTTGATTTATCTGAGTGATTAAGGAACATTTGACTGAAATTGTTAGGACACCCAAGTGCTGGACCCGATAGACAACTCCTTCAATTTGCGTCGTTTTTATACTTCATGCTAAGGCATTTAATGAGGTGTCCAGGAGAAGTGTGAATGATGAATTTCTTAACAAAAATATTGTCCATTCTATTGGAAGACTATATGCGAGAATCCCAACAGGGGGCGCAGAAACCAATAGATAAACTTGTGTGCTGCGTGCACCAATTTGTAATATGTGCCTTCCCCGTCAGACTGCGTGGTAATCGGTATCCGAAATTAATCTATAATGCTTGTTCAGGTCTATCTGCTATTCCAGGTGGGTTAGTCGACTGGTATTGAATATTTTCTTTTTTGATCACAATCATGAGATGGATAGAGTTAGACCCCGACTGGATAGCCAAATTCACATAATGGATAAGATATTCTACGGAAGTCTTCAGCTTTACTTATTAGCCTTTAGCTTTGCCAATCATCGTGTAGTGAGGTTGGAATGAATTGCATATAATTCGTTTGAAGACTTTTTTGATGAAACAGGGAAACAAGGGCCCAGTTCAGCCTCAGTCGATAGACTTTTTTGATGTAACTCTTTCCTCCCCACTGAGGTTCGATATTATGTAAATGTCTCTTATCCGAATAAAACTCTGACACTTACAAAATAGAAACAAGTTGCAGGCGGGTAGATTTGGTACAGGAACATCACTGCCTTAATGGAGCAGTACTTCCTTTTTCTAATGCAGACGTTTTATTTTGCCCTAATGCCGTAGGGCACGGCCGCACAGTGGGACGAATGGTGTAAAAATCGCGACATGGGTCGAAATTGCATGTATCTAATTCGGCTGTCCAAAGTATATATAGCTGTTATATAGACACTGGTGGACATGTCAATTAAATGTTGGTATCCACGGTCTCGTTTTCCATAAAAATCTGCCATTTTAACGAAAATTCTTGATAAATTGGGTTTCGTTTATCGCAATATAATCAAGTCGGCAAGAATGTTTGAGTCTTTTTTTTAATATTGTCATTTTACATAGTTTAGTAGTAAACAATGTCAAGAAATAGAAACATTCTATGTTTTTTAGTAGCCAAGGCATGTTATTTTTTGTTTGAACTAATGTCTTTTTTGGCAATATTTTCGGGAAATTCAACCCGTAAAAAAAAGTTCCGAGTTGTTCCGAAAAACGGACTTCACAGGTGTTTACCTTAGGTAGGTCCGACTTCGCCCGCTATTCATGTTTAAACAATTACCTCCCATAGTAAAATTCAACCATAGGCAGTGTCTGTATACACCGGCTTGGGATATAGATATTTTGGGATCAGATTCATTGGTTCATGTTATGAAAAAAATTGTATGGGAGGGGGGTCTATCTTGAAAACCCACAGAGCTACATTATTTAATGTACTTTCCCGTTTTTTTTTCACATATTTTAAGATTTTGTAGCATATCCCCTATTGTTTTTTTTGTTTTTATTTGTCATCCGAAAATTAACCGACAACTTTAAACTTGCACCTAAGATGGCACCCACGCACTTCCAGAGCCACTGCACGCTTAAACTTACCGAACGAAGGAAATGGAACGTGAATAAAATGTCTGAAAAGACTGGTGTTGTGTGGTTATGTGTATTGCATATAAGCATGGACAATCTCGAATCATCTTCCTATTCCTTTGTGACAGTGAGTGCGATAATCATCAATTCGAGTGAGTGTAAGGTTAAACAAAAAAAACAAAAAAAAAAGGTTTTTCTGATATCCAAGTGTACTTGGCGTAAAAACAGTTTATAAAACTGCCTAAAAAGTGCATAAAAGTGCATAATTATAAAAGAAAAAAACCATAGCCTAAACGCACGTAAGGTAAGAGTTCACTAAAATCGTGTGAAGCGGTGATATAAGTGTATTTATTTTATTTAGTGCTTTTTGGGATAATTGGTGAAAGTACCCGACGACCACGAGACGCTTATGCTACAGGTACCTCCGCTACCACCTCACTCATTTGCATAGCGCTACTAAATCCGAAGCGCACCACCCACTCGCTGTCACAAAATACGGTTCAATCCTCCCCGTCCCCAATATACGGTGGAAATTAATTTATGAATTAAGGATTGCACGTGCTTTGCCTCTCGCTTCTCCCGACAACGACACTGGGAAGCCTGATAATAAACATCATCGACCACAAAAAGCAAACGATCGGGTCGAATCGGAACAGCTCGATATACGATTAGCAATCCCTACAGAAACCGCCGATTTGCCAGACCAAACTAGACGCATGTGCATTTTCACTGCACGCCATAAATTCCCTGCATCGACAACATTAGACCCAGAAGTGACCCAAGCAACAGCACATCTATTTTAGTTTAGTTTTAGCTTTAGTTTTAGTTATAGTATCATTTTTTCCGCCTTCAGCACTATCATATGTTTTGTATGTTAAATTCACATATTATAGTTTAAGACAGGTTAAGGTACTCCCAGGTAAGGCCCTCAGACAATGCATATATGCTTACATTCCTATAATACAAATTTAAATTCTTTTAAACAGTCAACAAAGCAGCGGGACATACGATTTTGTGCGCACAAGAACGGAGTCGACCAGCTTTAACACGTAACAAATTCAACCAACAAAATAACAATTCACATCACATCTATACCATAATCCAAGTTCACACAAACCAAATTATATGAACAGTAAGTCATAGAGTAAGGAAAACATTTTCTTTTGGCCAAGACATATCACACTTTTGTTCGTTCTTATATTTTTTCTTTTTTTTCTCATTAATTATATTACATGCATAACATATATTACATATATAAGTACCTACCTTCATATTAAAATTACCTAGTTGGATTAGTACATATATAGAACTAGCATTCATTTGAACCACCATCGTTAAGTGTAAATAGCACTAGTGGTAAAATCCTCACATCGTGAAAACAAATTATCTAATATTTAGTTAAAAGTTCATTGTTTGCCGTAGTGAGCCGTATACTTCGCTCCTTCCTTAGTCAGGGAGAATCGCGCTTAGATGGATGATGAGTAAAGTAGTTACTAAGTAATATCAATAAAAAAAAAAAAATTGTGCAGAAAATGAAATTGATCTTTGGTTCGACGCAACTAACCATGACGTGGTAAACATTTTTTTTGGTGATGCGCGGCAATGACTGGTGATAAAAAGTGAAGTGAAGACGTAACATCCAAAGTAAAGGGGCTACCTATGAATATGATCCGGCGACCGGTAGTCAAGGAGCAGCTGACACAATCAGCTGTTGCGGGTGGGCATAGCCGAACGTGCAGCGAGAGCATATGCCGCTGCATAGTCAATATCATCTGACTGTTCTCTTCCTCTTAAATTTTATTTTTGATTATTCTCTTCTTTTTCGTTCTTTCCTTCTACGAATCGCGAGTTCAATCGAATTCCCGCTCTTTCTTGTCTCTTCTCCTTTCGGTTTATTTTCTCACGTTTAAACTTAAGTCTTTCACATCTCCTTCAGGGACAGACGGAAGATGACGTCTCTTCTCTTTTCTTTTATCCAGACAACATGGATAATTGGCACGATAATTTTATTTGGTATCGAGGTTAAAAGCAGTAAGAACCCCCCCCATATCCGACGAGTTTCAGCCCGGCCATCCGCAAGCGTGCCACCCTCTGCTTCAAAGGATATTTAAACACCTAACCTCCCCCCTCGCTACAAATTGGCGCCCACAACGTGGGGCCCGATGTGAAAACATTATACCCCACACAAGCAACTTCATCAAAAATACAAATAGCAGTATTCACCACCTATTTTGATAGTTGCGACACGAGTCTGTTTGCGGATACTCGTGAATAATAGCTGCAACGTCTTCGTCTTTTCTACATTTAGTACCTTTTCAGTTTCACACGTCCAGAACCTATGATTGCTCAAGGTGTCTTAGGAGTCCGGCCTTATAAAGATAGAACATCGAATCAGCTAGTTGCACTAAGACATTTTGTATGATTTAGCGTCGGCGTGTTTGCGTTGTTACATATAGGAAGTTCATCTATGAGAGCATACGAGTGCAGTCTCAGCTTTAGCTTGAATCGTAATCGCCCATAGATAGATGCCTCAAAATAGTCCTTCAAAAACGCATCACTTTTTTTAACATTCTAAGTGTAGAGTCTCGTCCCTATAATTTCACCCTTTCATTTTATAACACTGTCAGTATGTTACGCCATGTTCACTTCACTACCTTCACCATATCCGCCGCAACATCGCCAAAATCATTTATGATCATTTAGACCGCCATAATTATTATAACACATCTTTTCTTTTTTTTTATTCAACTTTGAGAAAAAAAAAAAAAACAACAAATATTTTCCAATTAAAACAAATTATATAATCTTTATTACCAATCAAGTTAAACCTTGCAAATATGGCTGACAAACAAAACAACACAGGTACTATTCCAAAACAAAAGCGTGCAGTAGTATTCGATTCAAATAGACACAACATGCAAACTCGCAACCGTGGTCTAAATTTCGACACTTCAGTCACAATGTCTCACGCCCATAATATTAACCCCGTTCGTCATTCTCCCCCGTATAGGAGAAACATTGATAATTCGATCGATTTTATATCTCCTAGTAATGATATTATTCTTAATAGAAGTCCCAATCAACTACAAAATCGGACTCTCGAGAGCGCAGTGCCATCGTCTGGCATTACATCGGCAAGTGGTATATATACAACTGGTTCCACTAGAGCAGTGACCACAATGTCATATGCTAATTCTGCTCTCCCGATTATGTCTGCTGGCGCAGCCCAGTCAGCTGATCTCCCTCCTACGGTGTGTGTGTCAAATGCAAGCAGCGTTGATAACAGGTCGGCTGCAAACTCTGCCAACAATTATGTACAGCAATCTTCGAGTCATCAATACCCAACTAGTCATCTACATTCACACATCAAAAATGTTGTAGATGCTAGTTTAAACGAAATGCAAAACGCACTATTCAGAGATCTACCAAATCTAATAAAACAAAACGTGGAGCAAAGCATGAAGCAAATGTTAATTCAAAATGTTCCACAGAATAGGAATTACACCAATCAGTCTCAACAAATTCCCTTAACTCACCCAGACATTTCTTATCATCAGGTATCAAGAGAAAATCATGACAGGTCAGGTAATCTTTCGGCTAGTTCAAGAGTTGAGATGGGAGAGAATAACCGTTTTGTTCCCTCAAATGAACGTGCGCAGTTGTTCAATCCCTTTAATGATAACCTGCCTCGCAATCTAGAGGAAAGAAATCAGTTTCCTGATCACACCGACAGACCGAATAACCGACGTTTTGAATTAGATCGGTGGGGTATACGGTTTGATGATACCACAAAAGGGATGTCTATAGAAGACTTTATTTTTCGAGTAGAAGTACTCAAATACAATTATAATTGTCCGTGGACAGAAATTACTCGCAATTTTCACCATTTATTATCAGGCACTGCCCAAGACTGGTATTGGCAACACCTGAGGAGCAATCCAAGGAGTGATTGGCCATTACTTCGTGCAGCACTGCTAAAACAGTTTAAGCACCATGAGAACGATTTTGAGATTCTTAAGCAAATTATGGATAGGCGGCAGATGCCAAATGAAGCCTTTGATGAATTTTATAAGTCGATTATTCAACTTAAAAGTCAGCTTAAGGATCCGATAAAAGATCAGGATCTCATAAAAATAATGAGAAATAATATAAATACACGACTCATGAATTTCATCTATCCGATGAGGATAGATTCGTTTGAACAATTTCGAGATGAGTGCAGGCGAACAGAAAAGATGATACAGTTGAGATATGGAATGCAAAATCGGATGTATAGTAATAGGAACATTCACGAATTACATAGTTACGATGAAAATCTATCTGATGTTCGTTCCGATTCGTATGAAGGTATTTCAGCTGTATCATTTGATAATCGCTCGGCCAATCCAGATAATAACAAAGTAAATGCAAATGTCGTTTGCTTTAACTGCAAGAAAGTTGGCCATATTTTCGTTCATTGCCATTCTCCTGTTTTAAACCTATTTTGTTATCGGTGTGGTACTGAAAACGACACGGTACTAGATTGTCCCAAGTGTCACCCACATAAGGGAAACGTGAGGACGAACGTGGTGAATTCTGGACAGGCACGTTCGACTCAGACGCCTCCAGAACAATAAAACGAGATGCTTCCACCAATACCTCAAACACTTTACATGACAGCGATCCCGATGTAATTGATAAGGAGGAACTTATCCCGGATAATTCGAAAGGTATTGGGATCAGTTTAAAAGCAAGGGACTTACCATATCAAACCACATCTTCTTCATCTTCTCGCCACAAATTGTCTTTCGAAGAGAGATTGCAGAATTACAATCGAGTTCGAAACAGAATATTTAACCTAGAACAAATTGACCAACCAGACATTCCATGTAAAATACTTAAAATGCGACGAAGATATAAGAAGCGACGCGTTTACAAACAGCTTATTAGTGAATCCTTTCTCGGAGGTAACATTCAGGATAGTAGGCCGTATGCCAAGATTTTGCTTAAAGGGAAGGAAATTAGAGGACTTTTGGATAGTGGTGCCTCGATTTCTTGTCTAGGAAAAGGGTGTATCGAGTTAGTTCAAGAACTGGATATTTCAATCATGAAGTTTAATTCGGAGGTAAGTACAGCGGATGGAAAAGGACAGAAGATAGTGGGATGGTTATCGGTTATGGTAGAGTATTGCGATACCATAAAACAACTCGATCTGTACCTGGTTCCAGGTCTCAGTCAACCACTTTATCTAGGGATAGACTTCTGGTCTAAGTTCCAAATCGCCCCGAATTTAATTAGTGAAGTTTCTACAGTCTTGAGTAACGAAGAAGCTGTGGTGGATAAACCTAAGCACAACCCACCAATGCACGACCTTACCCTCGAACAAGAATGTCAATTAAAAACGGTGATATCCCTTTTCCCTTCATTCGCAAAACTTGGCCTAGGAAAAACATCACTCGAGAAGCATATCATAGACACGAATGACGCTGACCCGGTAAAGCAAAGGCATTACCCGGTCTCCCCAATAATTCAAAATATAATCTATGCGGAGCTTGATCGCATGCTCTCTTTGGGTGTTATTGAGGAGAGTCACGGTGCTTGGAGTTCTCCCATAGTCCTTATCCGGAAACCGGGTAAGAATAGATTATGCTTGGACTACCGCAAAGTGAACTCTCTAACAAAGAGAGATGCGTACCCGCTTCCGCATATAGAGGGTCTGCTCAGCCGTCTGGGAGATACGCATTACATTAGTAGTGTGGATCTCAAAGACGCGTTCTGGCAGATACCTCTAGAGGAGAAGTCAAGAGAGAAGACCGCTTTCACTGTGCCAGGTCGACCCCTCTATCAATTCACCGTTATGCCTTTTGGGTTGTGTAATGCACCCCAAAGGATGTGCCGGTTAATGGATAGAGTGATCCCCAGTGCACTAAGGGAAAACGTGTTCGTCTATCTTGATGATCTCCTTATTATGTCACCGGATTTTAATAGCCATATATTGGTACTGAAGCAAGTAGCCGAATGTTTGCAGAAGGCGAACTTGACTATCAATGTTGAGAAATCGCACTTCTGCTTTAAGGAACTTCGCTACTTGGGATACATCATCGGTCAAGGACACATTAAGCCTAACCCAGACAAGGTATCAGCCATACAAGACTTTCCAGTTCCAACCTCGCAGAAACAGGTGAGGAGATTTTTGGGCCTTTGTGGGTGGTACCGAAGATTTATCAGGAATTTCTCATCAATAGCATCAACACTGACTGACACCTTGAAAAAGGCAAACAAGTTTGAGATGACCTCTGACGCTATGGCCTCCTTTGAAGCCTTAAAATGTGCTTTGCTTTCTGCACCTCTGTTGAGCAATCCGGATTTCTCCCAAAAATTTGTTATTCAATGCGATGCCTCCTCAAAAGGAATTGGTGGAGTATTGATACAATTTGACGAAGAAAACCAAGAAAAGCCGATTGCTTACTTTTCCGAAAAACTGAACGCTTGCCAACAAAAGTATAGCGTTACAGAACAGGAATGCTTAGCAGCAGTAAGGGCGGTGCACAAATTTAGACCGTATGTGGAAGGTACTTTATTCACCATTATCACAGACCATGCGAGTCTAAAGTGGCTAATGTCCATGAAAGATCTTAGCGGCAGACTCGCTCGTTGGTCGTTGCAGCTCCAAGCGTTCACATTTAACGTCGAACATAGAAAAGGCGCACACAACATAGTACCCGATGCGTTATCGAGGGCGTATGTGGAACATTTATCGGAATTAAATGTAAATAATAATAACACTTTACCAGATCTAGCATCACCTGAGTTTAAGAACACCGAGTATTTAGGCCTATTGGCAACTATAAGAGAAAATCAAGACAATCTTCCAGATTTAAAAATCGTTGACAATTTAGTATTTAAGCGAGTTTTTCCAAATGTAAGTGACCTTGTGCACGTGGAATCTGAGTGGAAGTTGTGGATACCGACTAGTTTGACACAATCTATAATCGAAAAGTATCACAATTCCCCAAACTGCTCACACGGAGGAATTCGCAAAACGCTAGACAGAATAAAGGAATCATTCTATTGGCCAAACATGGCTTTGCAGGTTCGGAATTTTGTTTCACAATGCACCGAATGTAAGGAAAATAAATCTCCAAACTTTACATTAAGACCACCTATGGGAAACCAGCAATCAATAAAAATCCCCTTTCAAAAGATCTATATTGATTTCATGGGCCCATATGTGCGTTCAAAAAATGGGAAGCTTTTCATATTTGTAGTTCTGGACCAGCTGTCTAAATTTGTTTTTCTAAAAGCCATGCACAAAGCCACCTCCAAATTGGCTATAGAATTCTTAGAAAAAGAAATCTTCCAAAAATTCGGAGTACCCGAGTTCTTGCACAGTGACAACGGCAAGCAATTTGTTTCGCAAGAGTTCAGTCACTTCCTAGCGAAATACGGTACTAAACACATACGAAATGCAGTCTATTCTCCACAAGCGAATGCTTCGGAGAGGGTGAACCGCTCAATACTATCAGCAATCAGAACATATCTGAAGAATGATCAAAAGGAGTGGGATATTCACTTGGCAGAAATCCAACAAGCCCTGTGTACTTCGACCCACCAGTCTACCGGTATGTCTCCGTATTTCACCCTATTCGGTCGACATATGATCATGCATGCGGATATGTATAAACTAGCCCGAAAACTTAGAGCGTTAAGCGACGGCGAAGTTGAAATGCTACCTAATTCGAATGCATTGCAGTTAGTGAGAGCTAAAGTCAAAGACAATTTGCAAGAATCATTCAAGCGGAGTGCAAGAACTTATAACTTGCGATCTAGTGCCCGAGTTTTTAAACCAGGAGAAGAAGTGTTCAGGCGAAATTTCGTGCTTAGTAATGCGTCTAAAAATTTTAATTCAAAACTGTGTAAAAAGTTCGTGAAATGTAGAATAGTTAGACAAATTGGAAGATCGCTGTATGAAATTGAGAACGGCCAAGGCAAAACCATTGGGGTTTACCATGCCAAGGATTTGCGGCATTAAACCTCTAACACTTTTTTCTCTTTTCCTCAGCTCTTCCAATTACACTAACAAGGAATTTCCTCAGCTCTTCCAATTACACTAACAAGGAATTTCCTCAGCTCTTCCAATTACACTAACAAGGAATTTCCTCAGCTCTTCCAATTACAATAACAAGAAATTTCCTCAGCATCAGGGTCATGGGTCGAGTGCCTACTGAATCTGACTACCTTTGAAAAAAAAAAAAAAAAAACATACGGATCTGTTTTTCATGTCTTTGGCCCCACAGTCTGGTGACAAATTCATGACTTTGTAGCATATCCCCTATTGTTTTTTTTGTTTTTATTTGTCATCCGAAAATTAACCGACAACTTTAAACTTGCACCTAAGATGGCACCCACGCACTTCCAGAGCCACTGCACGCTTAAACTTACCGAACGAAGGAAATGGAACGTGAATAAAATGTCTGAAAAGACTGGTGTTGTGTGGTTATGTGTATTGCATATAAGCATGGACAATCTCGAATCATCTTCCTATTCCTTTGTGACAGTGAGTGCGATAATCATCAATTCGAGTGAGTGTAAGGTTAAACAAAAAAAACAAAAAAAAAAGGTTTTTCTGATATCCAAGTGTACTTGGCGTAAAAACAGTTTATAAAACTGCCTAAAAAGTGCATAAAAGTGCATAATTATAAAAGAAAAAAACCATAGCCTAAACGCACGTAAGGTAAGAGTTCACTAAAATCGTGTGAAGCGGTGATATAAGTGTATTTATTTTATTTAGTGCTTTTTGGGATAATTGGTGAAAGTACCCGACGACCACGAGACGCTTATGCTACAGGTACCTCCGCTACCACCTCACTCATTTGCATAGCGCTACTAAATCCGAAGCGCACCACCCACTCGCTGTCACAAAATACGGTTCAATCCTCCCCGTCCCCAATATACGGTGGAAATTAATTTATGAATTAAGGATTGCACGTGCTTTGCCTCTCGCTTCTCCCGACAACGACACTGGGAAGCCTGATAATAAACATCATCGACCACAAAAAGCAAACGATCGGGTCGAATCGGAACAGCTCGATATACGATTAGCAATCCCTACAGAAACCGCCGATTTGCCAGACCAAACTAGACGCATGTGCATTTTCACTGCACGCCATAAATTCCCTGCATCGACAACATTAGACCCAGAAGTGACCCAAGCAACAGCACATCTATTTTAGTTTAGTTTTAGCTTTAGTTTTAGTTATAGTATCATTTTTTCCGCCTTCAGCACTATCATATGTTTTGTATGTTAAATTCACATATTATAGTTTAAGACAGGTTAAGGTACTCCCAGGTAAGGCCCTCAGACAATGCATATATGCTTACATTCCTATAATACAAATTTAAATTCTTTTAAACAGTCAACAAAGCAGCGGGACATACGATTTTGTGCGCACAAGAACGGAGTCGACCAGCTTTAACACGTAACAAATTCAACCAACAAAATAACAATTCACATCACATCTATACCATAATCCAAGTTCACACAAACCAAATTATATGAACAGTAAGTCATAGAGTAAGGAAAACATTTTCTTTTGGCCAAGACATATCACACTTTTGTTCGTTCTTATATTTTTTCTTTTTTTTCTCATTAATTATATTACATGCATAACATATATTACATATATAAGTACCTACCTTCATATTAAAATTACCTAGTTGGATTAGTACATATATAGAACTAGCATTCATTTGAACCACCATCGTTAAGTGTAAATAGCACTAGTGGTAAAATCCTCACATCGTGAAAACAAATTATCTAATATTTAGTTAAAAGTTCATTGTTTGCCGTAGTGAGCCGTATACTTCGCTCCTTCCTTAGTCAGGGAGAATCGCGCTTAGATGGATGATGAGTAAAGTAGTTACTAAGTAATATCAATAAAAAAAAAAAAATTGTGCAGAAAATGAAATTGATCTTTGGTTCGACGCAACTAACCATGACGTGGTAAACATTTTTTTTGGTGATGCGCGGCAATGACTGGTGATAAAAAGTGAAGTGAAGACGTAACATCCAAAGTAAAGGGGCTACCTATGAATATGATCCGGCGACCGGTAGTCAAGGAGCAGCTGACACAATCAGCTGTTGCGGGTGGGCATAGCCGAACGTGCAGCGAGAGCATATGCCGCTGCATAGTCAATATCATCTGACTGTTCTCTTCCTCTTAAATTTTATTTTTGATTATTCTCTTCTTTTTCGTTCTTTCCTTCTACGAATCGCGAGTTCAATCGAATTCCCGCTCTTTCTTGTCTCTTCTCCTTTCGGTTTATTTTCTCACGTTTAAACTTAAGTCTTTCACATCTCCTTCAGGGACAGACGGAAGATGACGTCTCTTCTCTTTTCTTTTATCCAGACAACATGGATAATTGGCACGATAATTTTATTTGGTATCGAGGTTAAAAGCAGTAAGAACCCCCCCCATATCCGACGAGTTTCAGCCCGGCCATCCGCAAGCGTGCCACCCTCTGCTTCAAAGGATATTTAAACACCTAACCTCCCCCCTCGCTACAATTTAAAAAGTTAAGAATATTACAGGCTATTCAAAATTGATCTAAAAAAAAAATATTAAAAAAAGTCACTTACCTGCGACTCGACCCCAGTTCAGTAGTCCTGCACATGATTTTGGCAGTGATTTCGCTTTCTGTGCATCGATAAGGTAATTAAATAATTTTTCCTTTTTTCAGTTTTGTAATCCATGTTGCAAGATTTACCGACAGTAGGGTTAGGGTGTATCGCTCAGATACTTTTTACTATTTTATAACGTGGAAGTTACGTACACGGCATTCAAACGCGAAACCTCATTGTATGTAATGCGTTGAAATGTGTCCCAAAATACTGTAATGTATGTATGTATGTATGTGTGTATGTACAGCTGCGAGCAAAAAAATAGCAGTGTCGCTGAAGAAAAGGCATTAATCAAAAATACAACAAATTAAGCAATAGTTTTTAAAAAAATTTACCAGTAGCCTAAAATGCGTTATTTTCATATAATATCTACATTTATTAGTTTTTGATTTAATTAAAATAAACTAACATAAATGCATTTTGTCGAAAATAACTTTAAAAAAGGGCGAGCAAAAAAATAGCAGTGCTCTTTCTTCACCAGCTTACTTGATCAAAAAAGTAAAAAAAAAATACTGAATTTAAATAAATTAGTATGAGGTGTTTTTAAGGATATACTAGTCCCTAGTAACGTGGCATTTATTAATTACTACAGCTGCGCAAAGCCGTTTTACAGAGTCTACAAGATGTTGGCACCTTTCGGGTGATATTGATCTCCAAGACTGTTGAACTACCCCACACAACTCGTTAATTTTTGGTTTTTTGTGCAGTACATTATCTCTTTTATATAAGGCCTATAGATTTTTAATAGAATGGAGCAGGTCACTCCATGAACTCAATCATATTATCCTGAAACCATTGTTTAGCTGTTCAGCTGGTGCTTTTCGGGTCGTTGTCCTGCTGGAAAACCGGTTTTTGTAGCATTTCGTGCTCGGCATATGACAGCATGATGTTCTGCAATATATCAACGTATGAGTGCTGGTCCATTATACTTTTATACCAATATATTGGATCAATACCATACTATGACAAACATCCCCAAATCATGGTACTAGATCCACTGAGTTTTTTTAGTTTTTATTGTGAATCTTGGATCATATTTTGTATTGGATGGATGCCTGACATACAGCCGAGATACTTTTCAGCCATACAGAAAGGTTTTGGTCTCATCAGTACACATTATATTCCTCCACTTCTCAGGAGGCATGACAAATGCTTTTTCGCAAACCTCAGCCTTTTTTGATACATGCATTTTCTTGAGAAGTGGGACTTGTCGTGGACTTCGAACACTGAGATTAAGTTCCCTCAGCCGTCTTCTAAAAGTGTGAATACCACATGTCAAGTTAAACAAATCAACCATCTGGGTAACTGCTGCCGAAAGATGTGTCCTAGAGTACCTTACAACACGTTTCACCATTGACGGATGCCGTATTTTGATTCGGCCGCGAGTTTTAACCTTCATTTCATATTTTACAGCATTCCTAATCATTTTAGCGTTACACCCGAGAGTCCCTTAATTTGTTTGTACGTTTGTAAGACTTTTAGAAGCAATTGAATTAGCTCGCGCTTCTATGGTGTGCAGAGCATTCCACGACCCACTTTAATCGAATCCCATTAATCGGTTTTACTACAGTTTGATAACAAATAAATAGTAGAAGGTTTTAACTCTCTTTCCTATTATTTAGATCCAAAAATCAAGTTAAAACAAAATTTGTATACCGAAATCGAATAAGCACTGCTATTATTTTGCTCCCTTAGAAATGTATGAGATGCACTACCGATTGATATTTTAACGCAAAAGTGAGGGCTTACCATTGCAATATGGCGTCACATGAACATATTGTTGAAAAGTATAGTATTACAGTAAAAGTCGCAAAAAATATAAATACAAAAAAAATATTAAGGAAAATGGTGTTTTCAAAGTAGCACTGCTATTATTTTGCTCGCCACTGTATGTATGTATGTATGTATGTATGTATGTATGTATGTATGTATGTATGTATGTATGTATGTATGTATGTATGTATGTATGTATGTATGTATGTATGTATGTATGTATGTATGTATGTATGTATGTATGTATGTATGTATGTATGTATGTATGTATGTATGTATGTATGTATGTATGTATGTATGTATGTATGTATGTATGTATGTACATATGTATGTATGTATGTACACTTATGGACAAAAAAAAAGTACAGGCTGAAGTATTAACATTGTGTTCACTTATTCTGTCAATGACTGGATTTAGCCGCTGTTCTGCATATCCATTGACAATTAGCTACAGAAGTGTACTTTGTACCATTAGTCAGATGGTTAAGTTCCCTGTACTTATTGTGAAATTCAACAAAGTGCCACGAGTAGTGTGTTTTCGTGTGGACAATAAAATAAATAAATTTCCGTTTCCAATCCAATAGATATATTTATCGGCTTTTTCCAAATCGGATTTGAGTTCAAATTGGTTAAGTGATACATAGAGATCACTTTTGTTCCATATTCTAAATAAAGCTTCAATTTTGGAATAAAAAATGGGTCGTAAGAAGCATTGTACCTTTGAGGAGGGGAGGTTATAAGAAAAATTCAAAATTATGGCTTAAGTTACAGAATTTTCCTGCTGCAACTTTTGGCGGTTTCCTGGGTGAATTCCAAAGTGCACTAAAAATTAAGAAAACTGAGGAGAAAGGGGGGAGGAACTCGAAAAATAACCAAACAAATGGACCGAAGGATTGATTTTGAAGCCAGGAACGATCCATTCGTATCGTCTGACGCCATTTTGAGAAAACCAAATCCAAAAGTTTCTTTAATGACAATAAGGAGAACGTTGGTAGAATGCAAGCTGTGAGTCAAATCGCCCAGGAAGGTACCACTTCTCAACAAGAGGTACTTGAGAAACAGGATAGATTTCGCTATTCACCACCGAAATTCGCCTGGCTTTGACGGCCAGAAAAAATTGAGAAAAAATATTTTGGACGGACGAATGCAATCTTATTTGTTTGGGTCTGATTGTAGGCGTTTTGTAAGATGTCTTCCCATCTCTGAATATGATCCCCGCCACATAAAAAAGACGCTGAAACATGGTGGTGGGAGCATTTTGGTTTCGGCAGAGTTTCTAGGTACAGAGTCGGTGTCATTCATTTAACAGAGGGGGTAGCGATGAAGGTAGATTACGTAAATATATTGGATAACATTCTTCTCTCATATGCAAAAGAAAATCTTCCTATAATTTGGAATTGACAGGCAGATAACGATCCAAAACATACAGCCAAAGCGACAAAAACCTGGACTACTGCATAGGGAATAAAAGTTCTGCGTTGGCCGTCCCAATCATCGGACCTTAATACATTTAAAAACTTATGGAAACAAGTAAAGGATGTTGTAGCTAGAAGAAGACCCAGAAATAGAAACGAACTTTGGTTGGAGGTGAAGGCAGCGTGGGAGTATATTCCGTTGCCCATGTGCCAAAAGTTGGTTAACTCTATGCCAAATAGATGTGCAGCAAAAAATAAGAAATAAATGTCACGCGACCAGGTACAAAGTGGCTAACTACTTGTCATAAACTTCATTTAAAAAAAAAAAATTCAATATATTTTGTTATGGAAATTAGTCCGTATTTATTTTACTGTCCATACAAAAACACATTAGTTTCGACATTTTATTGAATTTTACAAGAAATGCAGTGAAATTCTTCATCTGACTAATGGCACAAAGTACACTTCTATAACTACTTGCGAATAGGTATGCACAACAGCGGCTTATTCCAATCATTAACAGAATAAGGGAGCACAATGTTAAGACACCAGCCTGTCTTTATTTTTCTGTCCATAAGTGTAAGTATTAACCTCTTCGTCAATATCATCAAACAAAAAAAAAAAAATATGTATCCCTTGGAGCACTGTGGGTAGGGGGCGGTTTTTTATTTTCTTTTGTTTGAAGTAAAACCTTGAAGCCGTCATGGGACCGTTAACCGCTTTTAATTATTCAGTTCATATTCCTGAAGATTTTGGCTCATTCAATGTTGTTGGTAGATACCTAATGTAGGTAAAATGGCCAAAAAATCATCCAAGGTATCATTCACCCACATGTTCAATGTCAACATATCCTTCATATTGCTGTTCAAAGGCGAATGACGAAGTCTCCATCTATTGGCATATCAAATGCCAAAGCCAGAACTTAAAACATACTTAATTTGAAATTCCAAACAAATCTTCACAAATTCCCATCTGGCCGATAAATTACCAAAACCGAAATAAATTCGCAACATTTAAAACTTCTCTGGAAAACAGATAAATTAATTTTCCATTCACATTGTGCAAACAAAAAAGCCGAAAAAAAAACCGCCTGCCATCTTTGTCGACCTAACAACAATCCTGCCGCCATTCAATTTTAGTGAAGAAAATTACCCGCTCGGCTGAGCAGTGATAATAAACTTCCCCGATTGTCGGTTCGACATCGGCATGCTTCAATTAGAAAATTTCCCATCGCCAGCGGAGCTCCTTATTTATTTCGCAGTGCGTGAAGCACTCTCGTCCCAAGTCCCAACGCCAAGGAGACTCTTCTAAATGCAAATCACATAAAATTCATCGTCTATTGGCAAATAAACAATTTCGCATTTGGAATTCAAAATAGCTAAAGTTTTTCAGCGTTTTATACTCGACTGCGACTGTATTGGTGTTTATTTGTTTTTATTAGATTCTACTTCTAGTGCTATTGCCATTCCATTCGAGTAATGAATCCTAGCGGCAAGTGCGTGCAACTTGAGTACAGTAATATTCAACAGAGAATGTTATATTTATTTATTTTTTCTGTTTTTGGGTGGAATTGGGGCGCGTGTGAAGGACTCTCGGGATTCTAAGCATCGAGACTTTAAAATTAATCATAAGAATCTTGCATACCAAATATGTGGTTCCTAATCAAAGTCTCGAGGATTTAACTTTAAGTGTGAGCAACTGTAGCATGCAATGGTTTGGGGATACTTCGCCCCATCTGACATTGGTACGATTGTACATGTACAGATTAACGGGGAAAAATAACAGATAATTATAAGACATCCTGAATAATTTTTTGAATGAACATTTCGCGGAAATTTTGCCACTGGCATCAGTTTTTCACCCCTATCTTGGAGTAGATAAGGCCTGGACATCCACGTCCTTCAGTGGTTAACCCAAATTTCAGATTTAGATTTAAAATTTTAGATTTCAGTTGGGGCTGGAAAACCAGCGAACAAGGATTATTTGTGGCGAATAATTCAGCAGGAGTGAAACAGTATCACCTCCGCCCAATGTGCAGCTTTAGTAAACACTATTGTCAAAAGATTCACCGAAATTGTAATGCAAATGGTTTTCCAAGCAAGTACCACCCTGACTTTAAAAGAGATAAGACTTGGTTTAATAAACAAGGAAATTTAGTTTTAATGCTTTTTCTGGTAAAAGACTTAATTATGTGTCCACGGAGCTTAAGCTCGCCAATATTAACAAACAGTTGCTGAATTTATAATGTAAATATCTGTTTAATAGAAAAAACATAGTGTAGTCATAAACCGTGGCACCGTGACTACATAGTTTATAGTGTGGTGGACTACTACGCAATGATGCTCTGGTTCAATGCCAGCAAACACCCAAACGTTTTTTCACGGTGCCACCTCTTTCGAATATCTGGCGCTTGCCAAAGAGTATTATTTGTTATGATGAGCTTTTCAACTCGCCGTTCGGAGTCGGCACAAAACTATAGGTCTGTTCCCGTACTGTTGCAAACAGCCGAAAACTACACTCTCTTCTGTCAAAACATATGAAAAGTCTTCGTACGGGAACAGGATTTGACTGATTTCGGCTGTTTTCGGCTATTTTGGACAGGTACGGGAACAGACCTTATATGTCCCTTTTATTCGTTCAAAAATATAACACGCACACACAAATACTTGCGAGAAGCAGGCCCTGCTTCACCCCGAACTTTAGCGCCACCTAAAGAAAGAAAAGTCATAAACACTGCAACAAGCAATTCAACACATTATTCGAAATGATCGCCATTTACCTTCCGGTAGGACCCTAGACGGTCTGGAAACCTTAACCACTGCTTGACGACTCAATAGTTCGCTGTCGAGTAGAGCCGGCCGTACCCTCTAAAACGCACCTTAGCTGATAATCCAACGGGTGGAGGTCTGGATTCCTGGATATGAAGTCTTGAATGTTGTTTTTAAGCTCCTTTTGTTGGGGGCTGAAGCTGGTCCACGGCTTATTGGCAAACTTTGTTTGGTTAAGCGGCTTCACAACGTCTTCATAAAAATGCACGTCGGTAGCACTATAATAGATGACTCTCCACCATACCATTACTGGTGCGGGATGGTGGGGTGGCCACGTTTAACTATCTCTTCTCTCGATAATTCTGTTCATTGAAAGATTCTTCAACGGTTAAGATTTTCTCGTTAGAATTCTTCGGTGGGGCTTCTCCGCGTACCGGCTGGGCCGGTTTATGCCAGGTTTACCCCAGGCTAATATTAGACCATCATCGGGGAATATTGAACTTACTTTCGTCCGAGAATGTATCCAAAAAGCAAAAATCTTGTAGATGTACATAATATGTACATATAAATTACCTCAAATTAAATATTAATTTTATGTGGAGACAATATTCATTATGTAAGTATTCACAACAACAATCCACTTAATTGTGAACTGCGTCATTATGTCAAAATGTTATAAAGGAAGTACTTTCAATGTGTGTATACTTCCATATACATACATATATAGTGTACATGGCATTGTTGATCCTTACAGAAGTGACATAATCCTATATGTCCACAAAGACGGAAACACATGTCAGTCAAAAAAATGTTGCTGTCGTCTGAAAGTCGTCAGCAAGCAACAGTATTCATTATGTTAGACGTCGTATTAAACTAAAACAAAACTGTTTACTAATGGACGGTAATTGGTTAAGCTTCCGATTTTTGGAAATGCTCAGAATAAAATGTACTCACTTAGGTCATGGACCCGCTTATATAAGTCTGAAGGCGTAGTATGTTTATGTACCAGTTTCTGTTGCCCTTTTTCTGTGTTAATCGATCCATTCGCAATTTTAAAAAATAAAGTGTTGAAAGGACAGAAAAGGACGGGGCTAGTGGGAAAAATATATATGTAATCGATCAAAAATATACCGTAGGGGAATCATTGAGAAGGGCTCCAATGTTTTCTTAATCTTTTTTGTAGGAAACTGTTGGGAGTTATTGCCGAAAATGTGTTGAGAAAGGAATGGGCCATGTCAGACAATACCGCCAGTGTAGGTGGTAGCTTCAGTTCGATTTTAACCTGCAGGCCGTCGCAAACGTCGCATTTATGAACAAATTCGTTGTCTTAAAACTTTTTAGTAATTGTCAACGCAGTCGTCATAATGGGTGTTCACGCCGGCACGAGTTGCAGTGGAGGGGTGACCGACAACGGCGAAGAAAGCAATACGAGTTCCATATGTACAAATCGGAAGAGACCACGAGGGTGCAGCGCAGACAACTCAGAGTGTAGTACATCGGAGCGAAGGGTTGAAAGGACATCGGGGGCATGTGAGAAAAGCTCTCGTCGTCAGGACGGATTTGCCTTTTCTTGTCACTTATTCTTCGTCTGTGAACAAGTGAGCAGCTAGAGGCTAGACGCTAGAGTGCTAATAAAATATTTTTTCCTTCCTTATTCGTGTTTGTTTTTATTTCAATTACTGGTTTTTTTTGTTCTTTTTTTGGGCTATTTTAGTTTTTTAATTTCAAATTAAAGTGGTTTGTATTTGCATCAAAAATGCAATTTTGTGAGCAGAAGCCGAGCACCTGAATAGTAATTGTGGCTGAAATAGCAAGGCGCTACAAATATACAATTATACAAGGTAAATATACATACAGTCCATTCTTAAAAACTGGCTATCGAACAATGGGAATGCTAGATCTAGGTCGACCTCTATTGCACTCTCCATCTCATCAGCAATTCATATTCATTCTTGACCCAGGCTCGTCAGATGCCACCTTAGTTGTCTGAGCGCGCTTGCGTTGCCTATATTCGTGGCGGTACTGCGCGTGAGTTTTGAGTTCGCGCCCGATGCGATTGCATTCTCTTTGGAATTTCTGAATTTTATAAATCGGAATATTTCAAAAATTTTAAATATCTCAGCCTTGTAACTTTTTGAGTTTTTGAGATCCAAATTTTGCAACTCAGTGTAAGTTATTTACACATACCTACGCACGCTCCCCTTCGAAACAACACTTGGCTCACTGGGATCAATTATTAAACATGATCCAGAAAGTCGAAAATCGTGGGTTCACTTTGGACGCGAAGCTCAAAACATCCAACTGCCACGAATGTCGGAGCGGTACTGGTATAAGCTTTCATCTTTCTTCTTTATGTCAAGGTCAAGTCTGCAGTGCTATATTCCAAGCTAATCCTATAGTCAAAATACGTGATGCAATACTTAAACAATCCGGTTTTCCAGAGAAGTCAAGAAAGTCATATATGATCTTAAGCTTGGGGAAACAAAGAATTCGTTAGGTAACCAGGATCACAAATCTGGTACATATTTGTGTTCGAGAATGCTTACGAAGACGCACAATTGGTGCCCGAATTTACATCGTCTTCGACCGTCAAGCAGCACTCAAGGCCCTCAGATTATATTCGATAGTGTCAAAACTGATCTGAAACTGCTTCAAACCCCTCGAAGACCTGGCCAAAGGTCTCATTAGGCGTGTATTTTTTTTTATAACCTATATAGACTTCGAAAAAGCTTTCAGAGTAAAAATAAGATTGGATAATTATCCAGGCTAAGGTTTTGTTGTATTTAACATGGTAAACATGTTGCTGAAACAAGTTTAGCCTATATAGGCTTGCCTGGATACAATGTTACGAGGGTTTCAATGGGAATGAATTTGTTTGTTTGGCGAGAAGATGCGCTTGTATCTGCTCACCAGTTCTGAGCCTTTCTTCCAGGTATCTTCGACTCACATAAATTAAAAACTAGGGAGATACGATACGAGTCTAGATACGAGTCTTAATAGCTTGCTTAATATAATGAAACAAATTTAAGGGCCACTGCCAAGCTTAGAAATGTATAACCCCAACTTGCGACAAGACCAAAAGGCTATATTTACCTGACACATGGCCACTAATAAACCACCTCGAAAAATGGGACTATCCGACGACGACTCCAGTGTGGAGAAGAGGAGACCCCTGAACAAATACACTGCGATTGCTCTGCTGTTGATAAAATTTACTATAGCTGTGCGAGAAGATGCTTGATGATGACCAAAAGCAGTACGAACTTTACGAAACGTCTCCGCAATATTTTCACAGTTTGTGTAATGATTGGGTGTGCGTGTCGATCCATTTTAAATAATCTCCTAGTTTTTATTTATTCAAAGTCATCGCAGTGCCAACTGAATGTTGACAGTTCATTAATGGCGTGAAATCTAATATGACACCTCTGGTTGGATGACCCTTTATAAAGCTTAAGTAAATGGATGTAGATTGCAACTAAATTCAACTTAAATTTTGTTTAAGGAAAACAGGATCTTAAGCTTGGGGCAACAAAGGGCGAATGGTCCAGAAAATCGGATATTTTCTGAGTTTGAGAATTTTATTACCGAACTTGAAACTTTATACTTCATTTTTGGAACATGAGCTGGAATAGAAGGAACATCTGAATTTTAATTCGAGCAGAATTATTACATCCCGCAGCATTAATTGGTGATGACCAAATTTATAATGTAATTATTACTGCTCATGCATTTGTAATAATTTTCTAGTGGAATATTCTCACTTTTCCAAAGTACAGTAGAATCCGCTTAAGACGCTCTTCAATGGACCGACAGAAAATAGCGCCTTAAGCGGGATAGCGTATTAAGCGGGAAAAACTAAAAAATAACATCCAGTTAAAAAAAAATCATTTTATCAAGAGTTGAAATTATACATACATATGTATTATGCCAGTTTTCAATTCATCGCTTGTACTAGCCCTTGTACCCAATCAAATTCTAATGCACTAACACCAGTGACACAAGAAATGAAACAAAACTGAATAAAGGAACGACCACAAAAACGACACGCTTCATATGGTTTGTTTGCCAAAAACAAAAAAATCCCCGCGCGCCGCCGTAACCCAATGTACTGAATCGTTTTTCTGGGAAAACATGCTAAAACAAGAAAATACAAATTTTGGCGAAGTATATCGTGTAGCTGTATGAGCGTATAAAGCGGGAAATAGAGCGTATTAACCGGATTTTATTTCATACGTATTCTAGTCAGAATGAAGGGACCGGAGAAAAAGAGCGTTAAAAGTGGGATAGCGTCTTAAGCGTGAGCGTCTTAAGCGGATTCTACTGTATATAACATTAACTGTGACTTAATTAATATTTTTTGGTTATACCAACGTTCGACTTAACAAGCAGAAAACTTCAGCACGGCTATTTTTTTAAAAACCTGTGACCTTTTATCTCTCCTTGTTTCGAGACTTAAGCGCATCATATATCAATGTAAGGACCTGATAACTTCCTGAACCTAATTAGCAGCTGAATGCGTCCATTTTTGAGTAATGCTCGTACATCTTATTCAAAAATCACATTAAGCACTTGCAGCTCCCACCCACCGATTAATCTTAAGTGTTAACTTAATATTTTATTGCTAATCAGTGAATAGCGATTAATCTACCTACAAGCGTTTTCGATTTAATTTAACACCGTATTCCTTCTGTGAAATGAATTAATTAAGGAAACTCTAACCGCTTGGGTGGGAGGATGGTGGCAGATAGGTAGATGTGATTTTCAGTTATATCAGATTTGACATAGTTTCAACACTAATGACCTTTCCTACCTTTCACGTTATCGTTGTCGTTGTCGCTGCCAGTAGCCAAGCCTAGAGGTGAAATAGAAAGGTAGTCAAGCGAATATCGCGAACGCATTCCTACACGATGAATCCATTTTCGCAAACGTACGTGATTTCCCTCATATCACGTCGCCGTGGCCACGACAAGAAGTGGTGACACAGGACAACCAAGTAATTAACTTAGTTAATCTGCCAGATTCGTTGTAACACTTCGATGCGAGGACGACTACCGTGGTAATAGGTATAATTTTTGGGTACGCTACCGATTCGAAATGAAAGAGCTGCTGTCATCCCTGCGCCGAACAGGATAACATCCCTTTTAATTAATTATGGGAATGGTTTTTGGCACGGTTAGCGAGTTTTGAAATTATCTTCATGTAGGCGTAGAGAGTTGCGTTTTTGCCTCGCCCCGGCACTGAATGGGTTCATTAGAATTCATATGCCATTGCCAAGTGGAGATAATTAATAGCTGATTTTTGATTGTTTTGCACGATGAGTGCGGGTGTAATGATGTTCGGGAATATATGTAGAATTTTCGGTATTGTCGCATGTAATTAGAAAATCTTTGTGGGTACACACGTTGGCTTAATATTAATGTCATCAGCGAATTGAAAATGTTTTCATTTTACTTAGGTTGTGGGATGAACCTACCACGCCCTTGGCATGTACATATGTAGGTTCTGCTACCGATAGTCAAAGGACTCGTGGAGCTTTGCCAGCTCTTAAAATTAAGAGGTAAGATTCAAAACCAAACTTGACATTCGACAGGCTTATTCAATTTCAAAGGTCATTGTCTTTGAACAGTTATTACAACTTCTACTACACCATTCTATGGATGCTTCCTTATGGAGCAGGCATGCCAAATATACAATTACACTCGGGCCACTACATCAATTTAATAATGTTTAAATTGGATATTTATTTATTAACTAAACGGAATAAAAGAATTTTAATTTTAGATAAAAAATAAAAAAAAAAATGAATGCAAACAAAAAATGTCACCACGTCATTATGCTGATGCACCCGATTGCTCCAATTTATGATCACCAACATTTGCTGCTGTATGCCGGCGATAGCTGATCAAGTTTGGCTTTCAAGTGATTTTCAGTCTTTGAAATGTTGGCCTAGACTTGCGCTTTGACGTAACCCCAAAGAAAATAATCCTCTTCGTGAAATGATCCAATCGCCAAACTTATCCTTCAGTAAATCGAGCGTAGCATTAGCGGTATGGTACGTAACACTGTCTTATTGGAACCACATCTCTTCCATGCTCTGGCGATTTGAGTTATATGGCTCTATAGCGGTTTCTTCCATCCTAATTTCAGGAGAAATAAAGTCCGATCACGCCGCTATACAATAAATCGTACCTCATAGTGATGCCTCATACAAGAACCTTATGTGTACAAGGGGACGGTAAGGGGCATCGCTGAAGCACCAGGTGCGACTTTCGTCAAACCAGGAACACTGAAACCTCCTACGTGCGTCTTTGTTGCTAAAGGCTATGATGCAAGTCTACTGCCTGAATACAGTTCCCAAGACTGTACTGCGATCAAGATTAGCTATAAAAGAGGTGGCAACAGCACAGAAGTCCTTATGGCTTCGGTGTACTTGCCCTACGACTCCATCTCGCCACACCCCTCGGCAGAGATAATGAGGCTTGTTGAATATGCTCGGCAAGCTAACAAACGGTTGATAATCGGTATGGATGCAAATGCACATAACTGCGTTTGGGGAAGTACTGATACAAACGTGAGAGGAATAACTCTCTTAAACTACTTCGCAGCCTCCCATCTTGAGATACTTAATCTAGGGACCGATCCTACCTTCGTCACTCGACAAAGAAGGCAAGTTATCGATCTTACCGTTGCCTCGGCAAATGCGGTGGACATGGTTACTCAATGGAGAGTTCTCAAAGAAGAATCGGCTTCTGATCATAGATACGTGGCCTTCATTTTGGCTGCGGATCAACCGGTCAAAGCCACCACCAGAAATGTGCGCCGCACGAACTGGGATGCCTATGCCTCAGCGCTGCAGGATCAATTGGGGCAGACTCCAATGCGAATCCACGACAGCGTTGCACTTGACATAGCGGTTGATACCCTACAGAGCGGCATTATAACAGCATTCCACGAATCCTGTCCTGAAAAAGAGGTCGGCGGTGCAAAACCAACTCGTTGGTGGAACACGAAGCTAGCCACGATCATGAAGAAAGTGCGGAAGCTGTTTAATCGAGCCATGAAAACTGGCAGCACGGTTGATTGGAACTCTCATGCCGACGCGCAGAGAGAATACAAACGACAAGTCAAAAGGGCCAAGCTCACATCTAGGCGAAATTTCTGTGGGGAGCTAAAGGATGTAAGCCATTTCGCGCCTGCAAAGAGTTCTCTCTGCGGACCCAAATGCCAAACTTGACACCTTGCGCTATCCCGATGGTCGTTTCACTACCTCAAAAGAGGAAACCCTACAATTGTTAATGGAGACTCACTTTCCTGGATGCAGCGATGCTGACGAGGAGAGTCATAATCCATACAAAAGCAGGCCCACTAGTGATCAATGGAGGTCAGCGGTGAGCACTGTAACGAGAGAAAAGGTAAGAACCATCATTCTATCCTTCTCACCTTACAAATCGCCCGGACCAGATGGTATTTATCCAATACTCCTTCAAAGGGGAGTCGATACAATACTACTGTTTCTCACTAGGATCTACCGAGCAAGTATTGCTCTAGGCTATGTCCCTCTATCTTGGAGGAGGGCCAAGGCTGTCTTCATCCCCAAGCCGGGTAAGCCAGCCTATGATCTTCCAAAAAGTTTCAGGACTATCAGCCTTTCTTCCTTCCTTCTGAAGAGCCTTGAAAAATTGATTGACGTGCAGCTTAAGATAGGAACGCTAAGTGTAGCGCCAATCCATGATAGCCAGCATGCCTATCAAAGAGGCAAGTCGACGGAGACAGCGCTGGTGGAGCTGACAGGAAGGGTGCAACGCGCTCTCGACCGGAAGCACTATAGCCTCGCTGTATTCCTCGATATTGAGGGAGCTTTCGATAATCCCACCTTTGAAATGATTGAATCTGCACTAAGATCAAAAGGAATTGACCCGACACTCATCGGTTGGATCCTAGCGATGCTTAAGAGCAGATCAACAACAGCTTCATTAGGTAGTTACTCCAAGACAGTGCAAGCTGTAAAAGGCTTTGCGCAAGGTGGAGTCCTGTCGACCACATTGTGGAACCTCTTAGTTGACTCCTTACTGAGAAGACTTAACGAGGGAGGATATCCAACAATTGGATTCGCTGATGATGAATGCATCATCGTCAGTGGTAGCAACTTACCAGCACTCTGTGAGCGGATGCAATCCGCTCTTAGCATTGTTGGAGCATGGTGCCGTGAGCAGTCACTATCGGTCAATCCCTCCAAGACCGAGATGATGCTGTTCACAAACAAAAGGAAGTTGCCTCCTATAAGATGGCCTACGTTCCTGGGCACCCAGCTTAAACCTTCTAGTACGGTGAAATACTTGGGTATCCTGTTGGACCCAAAACTAACCTTCCTAGACCACTTGGTTGCAAGAACAACTAAGGCCACCAACATACTCTGGCAATGCCGTAGAATGTTCAATAGATCATGGGGGCTTAGCCCAAAAATGGTCTACTGGATTTATACGAGTATAGTCAGGCCATATGTCGTATATGGCTCGATAGCTTGGTGGTACAAAGCGAAGCCTCTCAAACGTTGCATTGAAAAACTTCAGCACCTAGCGTGCATTAGTATTACCGGGGCCATGAGAGGGACACCCACCGCCGCCATTGAGATCCTTCTTGCCTTGCCTCCACTGCATATCTTCATTGAAAACGAAGCTAGAAAAGCAGTATACCGCATAGGTGTGCTTCTTGGAAGGCGAGTTACCTTCAGTGAAGGTAGTAGAGGTAGCAGGGTGGGGGAGCTTCTCGATTTAGTACCAGGAGCCTTGGGGGGAGCTCTGGACACCATAAGCTCCAAATACAATTTCGGGCGAAGGTTCCAATGTCTCCTTCCAGATCGCTCTGAATGGAACAGCGGAGGTTGGTCTGGTTTCCCATCAGGTAGTATAGTCTTCTATACGGACGGGTCCTTAATGGATGAGCTCTCCGGAGCAGGTGTCTACTCAGAAGAATGCCACGTTGAGCAATCTATTCCACTGGGTAGATTTACAACTGTCTTTCAGGCAGAGGTGTATGCTATCGCTACTACAGCGCACATTGCACTTAACAAGAGGTGGAAATCCAAGTCCATCTACATCTGCTCTGATAGTCAAGCAGCTATCAAAGCCTGTTCAGCAGCGTTGATCAACTCAAAAATTGTTGAGGAAGCTGTCAACAAACTGAATCAGCTTGGGCGATGTAATAAGATCACACTGGTCTGGGTCCCGGGACATTCTGACATCCCGGGAAACGAAAAAGCTGATGCTCTGGCTAGAGCTGGATCAGCGACCCCTTTTATCGGTCCTCAGCCTGCTATTGGCTGCAGTTCAGCTTATGCTAAAAACGAGCTTCTTGAACTGCTGCGACTACAGCATTACAACCATTGGCATGAACTTAGGTCATGCAGACAGGCCAAAATGTTAGTAGACGCGCCCAGGGCAAACAGAACTAAGTTTCTGTTACACCTTCGTAGAAATGACCTCAAAATCCTCACAGGACTGGTCACTGGGTTCACTCCCTTAAACGAACATCTGAACAAAATTGGAATCAGAAGCTCGGGCCTCTGCGAGATGTGCCTGGAAGAAGATGAGACAGCTGAGCACTTCATTAGCGAGTGTCCGGCCTTTGCTCGAATCGGAAAGGCCACTCTAGGCAACTACGTCCTACGGGACGTTGATCTACTGGAGCTCAATCTTGCCCTATTGCTTCGCTTTGCGAAAGCGACGGGCAGATTTAGATCGACATATAGCTCAGCAACAAATCGCTAGTTCAGCGAATGGGGTGGTACTTCACCAAAGTACAATGGGCCTACAGGTCTACGTGCTTGTTGTCTCTAAGGAGACAACCCCCTTCCAAATACAATACAATACCTCATAGTGAGTTTCAGATGTTCTCGCAGCAATAACGAAATTTTGTTTTTTAAAAAAGCCATTCAGCCAAACATGTGCCTCGCCTGAGAATATGATTTCTTAGCCGAACTCAGGATCATCTTCGAAGTGCTCAAGGACCAAACAGCAAACTCCCGATGCAATCTGTGTTCGTTTGGCTTCAACTGTTGGGTCAGTATAACTTTGTAAGGATGTTGTATACGCAAACTCAAGATTACATCTGAGAAAGGCCGCAGCAGCTCCGATATTCTTCTCACTTCGTGCTTCTCGTTGTCTTGTTGATGGATGGTGGCTTATTGTACTGTAAAGTGTACTCACACTAAATTTTTTCCACCGTGCGGCGAATGAAGCCAGAACTCCATTAAGCCCAATTCACAATGTCGCGTTCGGGCGCTCTCGCGTTGACATGATAAAGTAGAAACAATGCAAACATATGGGGTGCACTTAAATGTGACTTCAGACGTTATATTATCGTAGATATCGTAAAGTTCTGGGCAACGGCCGAGTAGAACTACTTTCTACTAGGGTGTGCGTTGTGACAACGCACAGCTGTTGTTGACATTATACTATGCGATGGCCTGTTCGATTAAAGTACAATTTTTTAACATTTAATATGTGTAAAAGATTTAAATGGTTAAATTAATTTTTTTCAACACAAATTAATTGTGTGGGGTCTTTTTTTTAATTTACACATTCGCACAATCTTGTTTGGAAAGTTATTTCTCACATTTTGTATTTTTTAATAAAGCAATACAAATAAAAAGAAATACATTTCAAATCTTCTTTCTATCATAAATTCGTGAATAGGAGATTTGAGGAAACAGAACATATTATTTGCCATACTCCTAATCTATGAACGCCTGAAACTTGAAGCGGTATTTAGTTTTGCAAATTTCGACTTCGTGCGTTGGACAGAAGTTTTATCGTAAAGTCGATATAAAGCCCATTAACGCGAGAGCGCCCGAACGCGACATTGTAAATTGGGCCTTAACCGGCAACCTCTAATATCCAGAATTTCGCTTCGAATGCTTTTGTTAATATTTTCTATACGGAGAAACTCCGTGCACAAATGGAAGGGAGCTACCGTTTTTTCCGACTCAGAACGGCGAATTGAAAAGCTCCTCTTGACAACTTTGAATTATACTTGTCAGACATTCGAAGACATTCTAAGGTGTTTGGCTTGGATTGAACCCGGGCAGCATTGCGTAGTAGTCCAACGCACTTACCACTGCACGGTGCTTGCGGTATTTATTCAAGAATGTTTTTATCATCACAGAATAGTGTATACCTTTGGAGAGTACCTACTACCATGGATCAAAAAATAATTTATTCACAAATTGAACAATTAGTATTAAATTGAGTAAGATTGGAATAAATTCTGCCAAATTCACCACTGATGATGCATCGTCCTTGGTCGGTAAAAATGCCGGCAATTATGCAAACAAATTTTAAACGACATAAGGGTTAAATTACCGAAATGGATTGAAATTCATTGTATTGTGGGAAACACTAAGAATCCTTGGACTTTGAAGTATTGTAAGTAATTGACCATGCGATGAATCCCATTGATAAAGCGATCATTTGGCAAATAGGTATTTTGCGAGTACAGTAGAACATACGACGTTTCTCTGTTGACAATTTTTTATTTCACCCACTGCCATAAAAGAGATTCTTAACACTATGTATGAGCAACAACTTCCTATGCTAAGACGTGATAAAAAGCTTTCAAATAAGAATGATATTACACCAGAGAAAATGATAAGAACTTTTGTTTTTCAATGCATGTGCACATGTATTTATTAAATAAGTACTAAAATGATAAGCGCGTGATAAGCGAACGAAATGGGAACAGCATATGATCTTTGAATATGAACACCTTTTTATGCTCTTTAAAGTGTACTGCTTTTTGTAGGTGCAGAGTTGGCAACATTTACTATGCCTATCCTGCGCTCTGTCGAAAACTATAATTCAAAATTTTATTTTTAGATAATGAATACAAATACAGTACACTCGCGATAAAGTGAATACCTGCTAACATGAAAAAAATTTACCCTAAGGCCCCGTTCAGACAGGGCGGAAATCGTGCGGTTTCAAACCGCGCGGTTCTCGCTGCGGTTCCTATTTACATTGAAGTCCTTATATTCGTTCACACACAACCGGGCGGTTTGGCAAACCGCGCAGTTCCCGCAAATCAACCGTCCGAGAACCGAGCGGAAACCGCGAGGTTGTATTTCTATTGTGTTATATGAGACTGTTCAGTTTATTTGCGGTTTCCGTGCGGTTTGAATGAAATTTCAAATTTTTATGATATTATGATTCGTTCGTACATAATGTTTGAAAAGAATTTAATACTAATGAATGGAATATATATAGAGATATCGACATTCTCAAATAATTCAAGAATTTAGGCTCAAATTCACTTAATTTGGGATATAATGTTACAAATAGCCCATGTGACAAACCATCACGTAGTATTGGGTGTACCCAATACAGTCTTTTTGTTTTCTTTTTTAAGAGCAACCACACACATATTGCTTCTTCGATTTCCATATTTGAAGTGAATTGAACGTTTCGTACACAACCGCACACAAACCGCTCGTAAACCGCCCGCAAACCGCAGCTGTCTGAACACATTATAATATTTAGCGGTTGCAACCGCGCGGTTTCGGTCGTGTCTGAACGGGGCCTAAAACGTGAACAAATTATGAAGACTCTACAAAGTGAACAATTATTTTTGTCTCAAAAATAACGGTAAATATTTACAACATGTAAGGAAATATATTTTAACTTTAAGACTAAACCTGTTTTTGTAAGTCTTTTTTACTGAGAATATATTCGAAAACGAATTTCCACTTATTTGGTTTTCTGTCGTTAAGTTATAATTATAGATTCTCGCAAGCGTGAACTAGTTTTTTTATTTGATCATGTTTCCGCGAGTGTAGGTACCTACTGTATCGATTTTTTTTTTTATCGCAAATAGGTACTCGTATTTCAGTATGCAAACAGGAAGCACATACCCTATGCCTATCTTTCGGCTCGCCCCTAAATGGAAATGCATTTAAACATATGCATAAACGATGCATGTCCGGAATGAATTCAAAGTGCTGATTACATTCAGGATGCAGACCCCCGCCTCCATACCCAAAAATGGTGATCATTAGTCAATGCAATTAAAAATTAAATTTAAAAAAAAGAAGAAGAAATATAATACCGACATTTAAGCAGATTATGCGATTTAGAGGCGCGGCATATTTAACACGTCAATGCCTGTGCTATCGGAAAATTGTATGCAAATTATCATGGAAATTGAAAATTACTTCAATTATTTAGTTAATTGATTATTTGTGCGGATTAGGGACTCGTATTTTCGATGAAAATACGAGTAGGTATCTACATCACATGGCGTTACGGTATTCGTCTGTTTGTGTAAAGTGTAAAGTGAGCGCCCGCCTGTAGGAGATTTCCATGTAATTCAAATTGAATTTCCATATAAATTGACAAATTACGCACAACACAAAGGAGTGCTTTGCTCCTGACTGTTATGGGACAATGAACATCAGACGAGGCGAAGGAGAAACACTGTTCACTGGAATCGGGGCGCTTAGGTCGTTTAGTCGTCGGGTATTGGGTGATGCTGAAATTTGTTTATTTTGTTCACGTGTCTTTGTTAATCAAATTATTCGAAGGTGGATGGGATCGGAATCGGCACGGCACTTGTATAAAAACGACAAACCAAACGCGTTTCATGTTCCGCTGCATTAATATTCATTTCCGGTTAAAAGGGGACTTTCTGTTGTAACGTTACGTAGCTTTCTGCTTAACAATTGGATTTTCCACTTATCTCTTTTTAGACACCTCAATGTAGTTAGTTAGTTGAGAGTAATTTTTAAATGAATTTAAAATACATATTTGCTGTGAATTACAAAAAGGATTATTCCATGGAGTGGTGTATAGATTAGGGGTTCTTTTAAGTTGATATTGAAACTAGTCTAAGCTCAGCACAAAGACTGTTTACAGTGCCTTTACTATAAGTATAATAAGACGACGGTTCTGTACCGTGACTACAGATGGTATTTCCAGTACAAACTAGAATACCAATGCCTACTTGAGACGAATTCGGCAATCTTCCAATCAGACTCACTTGGAAATGAAAGAAATTATATTGTGTCTTTGATAAATGTCGAATTATATCTGACCAGATCAATGATTTATTATTCGATATTTACCTATACATAAAATAAGCTTACAAAGGTATTTTAGAATTAGCTTACGATACAACAATTACAAATAATAAATTAACTCATATAAATAACAAAAAACACATTCAGAATGAATGAAATCATGGTATTGTTTTACACTTGCAGTGCGGTGAACTCGGTACAATGCCAGGCACGAGTGAATGCACGAATGTCTTCGGTGTCTGGTTCAATGTCGGGCGGCTGGCAATCGGCTGACGGCGCACTGTAGATACTGACCGTACTCAACAAAGACTATATAGAATGATGCCATTTGTATTGAGGAAAAATCGCAACAGTTATAGGGTGACTGGACAACGGCAATCAAAATAATCAAAACTATTCTCTTGCAGATTACAGCAACAAACTTTTTCGTCAGGACTAACCAATTCTAGTTGTGGTATGTACGAATATCCTTAAAAAACAACACAATGGACAAAGAAGCAATATCAATCGTTGGACTGAGCACTTCCGAAACCACACTCGGACTGCATAGGTTAGGTTAGGTTAGGAGGATCGATGTTGTTAACCTGGTTGTGCATATTGGAATATGCATTTAGGTGAGGTTAGGTAAGCGGGCTGATGAGGATAGTTAGATCCTCATCACACTTAGGTTCATGTGAACTCATTGTGATACCCATAGCGTTTTCCCACCCGTGATACCAGTGGCTTGATTCCAACCATCCGGATCTCCTGGCAAACTTGAGCAGACCTGACGGTGAACGGTCAGATAGCTCGTCGATGTGTTCGAAGAAAAATTTTCCTAGGGTTCTATTTCTTAGTTGGCAGAGGTTAGGGCAGTGGCAGAGGAAATGGGTTGTGTCCTCGTGAACCTCTTCGTCACCGCATCCTCTGCATAAGTCATCATCGTTGAGTCGTAATTTTTTCGTTTGATATCTTAGCATATTGCGGCCAGTGACAGGGATTTCCTATCTTTCTGTAAAAGTTTTTTGGTTTTGCTTTTATCGTACTCTGGCCACATCCTTCTTGATATTTCACAGGTAGTTAGTGATTTCCACCTGCTATTAGCTTCAGATAGTGTTTTTTGTTCGATTTTGGCCTTGAGGTTGCAGAGTGGAGGCTTAACCGTGTAATCTGCCAGCTCTATATCCAGGGCTGAGCCCTTTCTGGCCAATTCATCCGCGGCTTCGTTGCCTGGTATCCCGCTGTGGCCAGGGACACAGCAGAGTTTTACGTTGTGCTGCGTGCCAAGAACCTTAAGCTCTTCGTGGCAACATTTCACAAGCCTAGATGTTATTTGCGTAGCAGCTTATGCTTTTATGGCCGCCTGGCTGTCAATGTAAATTGTGATATCCTCTCGGGATATTGTCATCATTGACACCAATTGGGCAGCCTTTGTCACTGCTAGAACCTCAGCTTGGAAAACGCTGCGAGAAGGGTTTATCGAAATCTAAGTATGGGACAGTGTAGTCATGCACATGCGCATGCATTTAACAAAACCATTTTGATCTTATGATTCATCTTTCTTATCTATAAGAGTGTAAGCGATATCTTAGGCAGGCCGTAGTTCAGTAGCAGTCGAAGTTCCGTTCCAAGATAGACGCCATTCTTAGAGAGCCGGACAGTAACATGGAAGGTGTGCTGCAGATTCTTTTTAATCCTCATCCATGCAGCTTCTACAGAAGCTTTTGTAAGGATACCGTATCTTCTGCCCATGTTTCCTATTATATAGTGTCCGACTATAACACCGACGAGCACTTGGATTTGGCCTCTTCACAGTGAAAGTAGGGTGACTGCCAGAAGCTACGAGTTATAACACAATCGCTAGTGTTACGCCATCGATCGTCTGCCTTATTTATTGTGATGCATTCAGTTAGGTTTTTAGCGGTGTTAAAGGCTGGTAAGACCTGTCTATCGTCTAGCGTCTATCCATGGCAGAGCAGTTTCAAGCCAGTTTATCTGCTATTTCGTTCCGATCAACTCCTACGACTGCGGGTTTCCAGTAGAGTAAAATTGTGTGGAGTTCAGTGTACTAAGTGCGACTTGGCTGCCCACGTAAATGGTGATCTCGGTAGCGATTGATTTCCTTGATAAAGAATTTGGGCTTCTTTCTCAATAGCGTATACCTCCAATTGGAAGATGCTAGTCAGCTAGTCGATAGGACTGGCTTATGCATATAGTTCTTCCGAGAAGACCCCTGCTCCGGTTCCTTTCTCTGCTTTCGGGCTGTTGGTCCTTGAATTTTCTGTTAAAATCAATCTCGTAACCCGTGCAGGAAATGAGTCCTTTTTGATTGAAAATGTCCAGCATGAGCGCGTATTTAGTCGAACAAGGCTTTCAGATGCCGAAAGTCTGAGTGCTCCTTGGGCAGCGTTGTTTCTTATGGAGAGTTTAATGGTCGATTAATGTCGTTCCAATTTAGAGCCCCTATTATGCATAGACTGGCTATTCTTTGTAACTTGTTTAGATTCTTGAGGTAGGATTTGGTGTAACTAGAGCACTACCAAATTATTGAACTTAAGTTAAGGATCGTTGTGTTCAGTCAGTTTAAGATGTGTGGTTGTAGCCCGCATCTATTCCCAAATGTATTCTTACAGGCACCGAGTGCATTGAGACCTTTTTTCATTCTTTCTTTCGTGTTTGGTTTTCAGCTTAGTTTGGTGTCGAAAATAATACCCAGGTATTTAGCTTCAGTGGAAATGGAGATGTTAGTCAGTCTTTGTGGGTTCCAAGATGGGATTTTGTATCTTTTGTAAATATGTAGAACAAAATCCGGCAACCTAAAAAATATTATCAATTTCAAAAAAACCTAAAAAAGATTTAAGAACTTATTTTCTTTGTATTAGTAATAATATCAATTAAATTGCAAATTAGTTCAAAACTTTTATATATTTCATCACATAAAATTATAACAAACAAACTTACAGAAAATTAAAAACTATTATACTGTTTTTTAGCTTCCAAACAAAACATTATATAAATCTGAATTTCAATCACCTGCAGATAAGCTTTAGGCTTCGCAGGTTTTTTATTTTTTTGTTTAAAAAAAAAAAAAAAAATTGTTCTTCTATTTGTCACTGACGTCGCTCAGTCGCTGAGAAAAATCGCTCATCGCTTAGCAACTACGTGGCCACATCCCTACGATTTCATATGTTTCAATTGTTTTGCGTCGCTCACACTCAATCGGTCCGCTCAGTACGTGGCCTTAGGCTAACAAATAACACCTGCTGATCCGCGAAGAGCAAAGTTCAAAACCATATATATATCGTCGAATAACTCTGGAGATTTACTACCTTAAATACCGCTTCATTTCATAATTCAAGGACCCCGGCTGTGCTTGAAAAATAAAATAAAAACGTAATCCACATACCGTCAGCATTAAATTCGAAGCCAAGAAAAAAAAACCTTTGCTCTTCGTAACTTTAAAAGCGACAGACATTTATGTACGAGTATATGTAGGTATGTATCTCAGCCAGCAATACGCAACGGAGCGGAATCCCTTTCTTCATTTTTTCTAAATGTACTCGAGCATACATATACATACATACATATTATGTATGTATATCTTGAAAATTGCAAAAACAGCCCGACGCGCACAGATCACAGATGCGAAAAGGATATAAATTGAATTATAAATTCACAATAAGTCAGAGGCACATTTTGATTATACCATTCGAATGGGGATGTAATAGAACCCGAACCGAATGGTGTGAAATTGGTTCCCCGAAAGGTTTTTATTATTATTATTATTGTTATTGCCGCCCTGGCGGAGGCGAAATGAACGAAGAAAGAAAGAATTAAAGTGGCACAATTCGGTGGTTATGAATATCCTCGGGCGAGGAGATGGTGTATCCGAAATATAGTCACTTGGGAATATTTATGGAAACAGATGTTTTGTCGGATTAACCCGGATTTTAATTAACTCATAGAGCGTAGCTACGAGCATAATATTAATTGAGTAGAATCTGGTAAATGCTTAACGCGTTGAAGTGAATTTAATCACATTTGTGATGGTGGCAACGAATGTGGCAAATGATTAGGTGATTTGCGCTTAGGATGCGATCCAAATTGCATTCGTCTACCCAGATGTAATTAATTGTAATTAATTATATGTATACAGTAGAAATATCTCAAAGGCAAATTGCTCTAGCTTTAGTAAAGCTGGAAGGAAAGTAGTCGGCAGCGGGACACCTCTCTCACCACTAAGATGGTTGTTTGTGGTAGTCGGACTTCAACGCTGGTTATGTTGTCATCCTAGTACAATCAGTAAATTTCGCGCTTAGCGAAACACTCAATTACGCACTACAACTTGTAAATAATTAAGGAAGTAGTCGAAAATGGAGAACTTTATTTTCACTAATGAAAATCCACCAAGGATAGGTAAAGCTTTCTTTCAGAGCTACCTTGGAGTAGAGGTGAGACTGTGATTGCTATAGCTGCTATTGATCACGCTATTATTTTAAAAGAACAGTGATAGCAATCACTGCTATTCAAAGTGACTGCTATTTTGCTCTTTTAATTATACATAGTTCTTCCTTTATTCTCTGTTCATTTCATTCGTTGTGCACAATCAAATATAGAACAAAAGAGTAGGTAGCACTAAATCCCAACTCGACCGCACTCACACACTATCCTTACATTAAAGGCGCATAGTGCGTATATATACCACGTATCTTGAAAACGCAGGCCAGAGTGGATATATACTGATGAGTGTATTTTTTACTTGTTTTTTTTTTTGTTTTTTTTTTTTTTGTTTTTTTTTTCATTTACCCCTTCCAAGAAAAGGAAGAATCCAGTATGTGTATGATTAATTCAAAAGCGCTTGCTCTCTCTCTATACCAATAAAACATCGTTTGTGCTACTGTTTGCGGTATCGATAATAGGTATCTTTTACTCTTCTGTATGTGATTGCTCGTCTGTAGGTGATTGCTCTTCTGCAGGTGATTGCTCTTCTGTAGGTGATTGCTCTTCTGAATGTGATTGCTATTGGAAGTTGCTCTGCTTTTCAAAAAGCACTGAACATCTTACAATAGCAGGTCAGATTATGCACTGAATTCATTTTTTACTTGTTTTTTTGTTTGTTTTCTCATTTACACATTTAAAAAAAAGGAAGAATCCAGTATGAGTATGATTGAGGCAAAAGCGCTCGCTCTTTCCCTATACAAATAAAACATTATTGTTTGTGCTACTGTTTGCGGTATCGATAATATGTAGGTAACTTTCACTCTTCTGTAGGTGATTGCTCTTCTATAGGTGATTGCTTTTCCAAATGTGATTGCTCTTCTGAATGTTATTGCTATTGGAAGTTGCTCTGCTTTTCAAATAGCACTGAACAACTTACAATTACAATATCAGTAGCAGTTTAGCCATGACTAGAAAAGAGCAATGATTCAAGGAAATGTAATACGTAAAATAACATGTTCGCATAGCAGTCAGTGTGAGTAGATTGTGGGAGTGTGTGAGTGGAAGATCTATTGTTGTTTTTTTTTATTTGTAAGTGGTTTGAAAGTGAAAATTGATAGGAAAAAAACGAGATACGTCGTTTTCGATTGGGCTTTTCAGATTTTGCTCTCAGACTTCAGATTTTTCATGCTGGATGGAAAACAAACGAGATTGATCTGTTTTTCTGCAATAGTATTAGTGTGTCATTTGACATATTGTTCGTAAAAGGAAATAATAAAAAAATAAAAATAATAAACACAATTTTAAATACACTTTCTTTATATTTTCTAATTTTTTCTGATAATGTTTGTGTTGATTGATAACTTTTTGATGTGCTGCGTTTTAATTTCGTATTAAATGTTTAGGTGTTAGTGCAAGTAGGTGTGAATATCGAGTAGAATCCGAAATTCACGAAAATTGATCTAGAGCAAAAAAAGTGCTTTTTTGGTCGGTTGGAAAATGAAAAAAAGTGACTTTTTTGCCCAATCGAAATCTATATAAGAACCACAGAGAGCAAACATGATTTTTCCTAAACTGTGATTTTAAGAGTGATTAAATCACTGCTATTCTTAACTGCTATTTCTCTTAACTGCTCACTGTGATCACTGCTATTTGAAAATCACTCTTTAGCACATCTCTATCTTGGAGTAATATTTGATTCCTAGAACTAAAAGAGTTAGTAAAAAAATGAACTTCACTATAATGTGAGACGAAATTATTCGCACAAAACCAACTAAAAAGACAAAATTTTTTATAGTAAAATGACTTATAAGCTCCCATTCCTGCATGAAGCCTTTTTTGAGAGTTTTCCTGGTTATAGCCCGATTTCTAATTTTTTTTTTTCAAGATTTGCCCAAGAATGTTCGAGGCGATTAATACGGTGATTATAGGTGTGTTTTCAGTGGCAAGGACTCATTAAAAAGCAGCCACATTTGAACGTTATAGGCAGTATGTTTCAGGTCATTGTCTTGTTGGAAGATGTAGTCTGACCCTAGACCCAATTTTGTGGTACTTTTTTTTTTTGAGATTCCTTTAACGAATTTTAGGCGTGAATATTATCTCGCCCGAGCTTCGTATAAACGTGTTCGCTCTTGTACCTTTTCCTCGCGCTCCTCAGTGCCGCGCAACCGCTTGTCGCAGTCGGCCGTGAGCGCGTCTGTCTCTGGTAAGTAAAAAACTGTTGCCGGGGGTCTAAGAGACCCCTGTTAGGCGGTTACGTGACTTTTAAACATTCGAGTTTTTCTATTGTTCTAATTGATAATGGCTTTAAATGTCGAAAACATCCAGCGGTGGTTGGAGCAAGATCTATCAGACGACGAAAATATACCAAACCATGAAGGCAGCGATGATGAGGCCGATGTAGGAATAGAGCTCGTGTTAAAAGAAAGGAAGATCTTCCAGCACTCTGCTCCTTGTGTAACTTACGCGAAAAAGAAGATACATACCACTTTCTAGGAAAATGCCCAATTCTTCAAGAGACGAGAAGATACCACTACAACCAATCCGTTCTCTCAATGGAGGAGGTAATTCAGATACTCAACGGATCTAACTGGAACATTCTCTGCAACTACGTATCGGACGCCCTTGCGTATAGGCACCAGTTTATGGAGGAATAGATTCCCTAATCTTTATGTTGCAAATCATTCAAATTGTTAAAGTAAATCGCTGTAAAATCCGTATTTTCTTCTTTATGTTAGCAAATCATTTAAATTGCCAAAGTATAAAAATGCTCCAAAATATTTCTTAACTGTTATATCTTGCGAATCGCTGTATATTACTTATTATCTTTTTTTATGTTAGAAAATCATTAAAATTGCCGTTCAAAGTTAAAAATATATGTATTTCAACAATAATTGTAATTTAAAAAAATGAATTTAACTGCAATAATGTATCCACGCATAAAATTGTCAATCTGGCTGACGGCTTTTGCCATTGCTAATTAGAATAAGTAAAAAAAAAATAAAAAATTGTAATTGGAGGAAAAAATTAATGATACAATAAATTCAATACTACTACTACTTAAAAGAAAGTTGAGAACCAGACTCAGAGTGCGAAGAGACAAATGAAGTGGAAAATAACGAAAATGCTCCTCTCGAAATTGATTTATCTTCGACTTTACCTGATGAGAAGAATTATCATCGGAAGATGATATATGTATGTACCTTTATCTCAACTGCGATCGAGACCCTGAAAGAAGAATTATTTTGTCAAGAACTTGCTTGAAATGATCACACAAACTGTTTTTTCACTGTCCTGAAAAACTGTATGTTTAGGTCTTGCAATTTCGTTTAAGTTTTGTTTTTATTGAGAATTTTTCTTTTTATTTATGTTTTTCGATTACTGAATATATAGAAAAAAGGACAAAGAAGTACCTACTTTATGTGATTGTTATAATGGATCTAATTTTCCAAATGTGTTAGTTTTTAAGTACAAAAAAAAAATGTTGACTACTTAATTAAGATTTAAAACAAAAATGTTAATTTTCCTGTGCCTTTCTTATTCTAATAAATAATTTAATATGTTCCTAAACTGATTTTAATTAAAAACTAAAACTTTATTCACAAAATTTTACAAACGCGAATAATTTTGGTCCGGGGTCTCACAGACGTATGTTAGGTGGTAGTGTGACAATAACAGGTGCTAGCTGGTTAAGGGTTAATATTTGCATCGACAGCCAGACTGCGCTTAATGCACTAGAAGAGTTCACTACTAAGTCAGCAGCTGCCACAAAATTTTCAGAGCATTATGCATGCATAATGTGACCATTTCACTGGTTTTACCCGCTTTTTCATACAAAAACCCGCCACAAAACCCTTTTCCCGCTTTTTGAGAAAATTTTCGAATTTTGTACTCACCACAGAACTTTTTAAATATGCCTCTTTGTGTAATTTAGCAAAATGCTTTCGGCATTGAAATTGGGATAATGAAGGCGGCAGATCTTAACTCCCGTAGACAACTTCAGTTCGCATCAGTGCGCGAAAATTGCAAATGTCATGCGTCCAAGAAACAACCAACGCTATTCATACACTATCTGACGATACGAGATCCGTTGGCGTACCTTTTTTGCACCAAATATGTGTTTTCCGTCAAATTTTGAAGAGTGGGAGTGAAATTCTTTTAAATTCAGAAAAATTACGAAAAAGTAAACGAACGCGTTAGACAACAAAAAAAAAAACTAAAAATGTATGTGGCAGTTTACATAAATTAGCCCAAAGAAAATTCTTGTCCTAAAATTAGATTTTGAAGCCGCTTTTCCATTTATTAAAAAAATCGATGACAATTCGAAGTAAAAATGTGAAACGTGTGGTGGTACAATTTTAACTATTAGGAAAAGCGGTACGGAGAACGTAGTTGTTGTTCATTTCTAGTTTGTATTCCAATTCCACCAATGTATAGAGTGTGCTGATCTACTTCTGTGAAAGCCGCCAAACCCGCTAAAACAGGGCTTAAAAAAACCTGCCGCTTTTTGCTAAAAAATAAATGGTCACATTATGCATACAGAACCCTGTGCGGCTATGAGTAGGGTGCCTGGTCACACTCGTTCTAAAAGTTTGCAGGGTAATAAAATGCTTTGAGGAAATTGTGGTAGTTTGGGTGTCATCCTCCTGCCTAGTATTTTGTGATGGCTCAGCCTCACAAGTCACAACCCCTCTCAATCTAACCTAGCCTAGTAATATAACACCCAACAATCGATAAGTGGTTTGTGACACCTTTTCAACTTCAATTTCACAAAAACAAAGCGCACCCGAATTTTAAAAGTTAACGTTTTTTGTATTCCTGTCTAAAGTCGAAACCGGTGAAACCATTAAAAAGAGTTAAACACATTTTTATGTCGCTGTGACTTTTCCATTTCGGTTAATTCATTTTAAATCCACGTAGATACGGGACCAGCTTCGCTTCTGTTTTTTATGTCAGTCATCTAAAATAATCAATTTTTTGTTAAAAAGAGAAAATTCACTTATCGTTCGGCAAACCTCACTGGAGTTTGACCCGAAAACCAGAAAAAGGTTAATTTATGTCATGAGGTTATCTCTGCGGGTATGACCTACCTTTTCTTTTCTGCTGCGTTAGCCCTTTCATGCAGAACTATATACAAGCAATTACCTCATTTGCATTTTTTTTTTACTCTCTGTCTATTGGGAGTTAAGAAGTTAATTTCTTTTTTTTTCTGACTGTAATAAATAGCGGGACATCGAAGAATTAAAGTAAAGTTTGATGGAAGTTGAATTACATTATTCAGTTCAACAAAAGTTATTTAAACACAGAAAAGTGTGGTTGCACGAGGAAAGTAGAATTGGACTTTTACCATACGTACATATATACGAGTATAGTACACATACAGTACACTCACATACAGTACACTCGCAATAGCGTGAACAGCCTTACATGAACAAATTTAACTTTACGTTGACTTCTCGAAAACGTGAACAAATATTTTTATCTCAAATTATTTTACGGTGAATTAACAAGTTTGAGGCAACACGAGCTTTTTTTTAACTTGAAATTCATTCATATATATTATGTATGTATGAAAATCCTTATCCAGCACATTATTTGGGCATGGCTAATCAATTCTGAGGCGGAGAAAACACTGCAACTTCTTCACTGTGAAGCATAGAAGCGATAGTGTGGGTTTGTTTTTCTTGGTTTGGCGTTGGTTCAGTATATCTGATCGAAGGCATAATGACCGATTGAGAAACCCTGCGCAGAGCTTAGACTAAAGAAAGCAAAAAAGCGGATCTTTGAAGAGTCATTCAAGAAGTTTGATATTTCGGCAAATGATTAGTAAATACCATAAGTCGTCGAGTGGAATCAGTTATGATGAACAAAGGTTTCATAACAAGGTAGGTTGTTAGCTTTGCATTCTGAGTGTTCCTATTTGTTGGGCAGGCAATTCAGCAGTATGAAGCAAAATAGCTGATTGAACACAATTTTTCTTTGAATTAAGCAAGTGACCATACCTGGTATATGTTGTTTACATATTTAAAATAGAAGCTGTTAAGTGGTATCCAAAAGTAATAAGTGTTCCTTTTATTTTGGACATGCCTGTATTTTATAAACTTTTTTTTATAAACTACTACGACTTCGAAGAAATACATTTTTTTAACGATTAAATCTGTTTTTGTAAGACTTTTTACAGAGTATACCATATTCTGCCGTTAAGTTAAAATTAAATATTCGCAAATATGATACTCTCGCAATCTTGAACCAGCTTCACTTTTTCGCGAGTGTACTGTAGTTGTTTTTCTAAATTACGTGCATATGTACATAAGTCAAACGTGGGGATGACGGATAAACGAGCCATCACATTCTATGCAGATAGGGAGTTCCGACTAAATTTCAATTTTAATTTCTGCTGGAAAAAGTAACAATGACTATGAAAAACTTAAGAACTGTGAAGGGTTATGACCTAGACCATCTTCAAATTTTGTTATTTTTAAACTTGACGAAAATTCATCTAGAGCTGTTTTTTTTTTTCAAGCCACAGCCATGTGTCATGGCATGATAAACGTTTACCTCATCTTTAGATGGGACAGAGTGAATGTCTTGCCTTTGTCCGGATAAGATTGCAGATTTTCGGTACTGACGTCGAAACTGCTAATATGCCATTGAGCTACATAAAAATAGAGTTCTCTATCTTGTAGTAGAATGTACTATAGTACTAGTATAGTCGAGTCTGAGTAATCCAGTTAGGGTATGCTCGCCACGAAAAAAAACTGGTTGTATCCAAGACGTCTACTGAAGCCTATCATTTCAACATAAATTTGTTCAGTTATAAACTACCAAAGCCCACTAGTGTTGGGACAAACATCTGAACATAGTTATTTTTAGGATGCTTGGAAACATTAAGCTGATACTTTTCCCCAAGGTTTTTTGATCAACTGGATTCTTTAAATCTTTAAAGATGTTATAGCGAAACCACACAATTGCAAAGCAGGGTTAAGGAAGTGACATCAGCGCTAAAGATTACTGATTAATTCGAGTCTGAAAGATTCCCGTTTATTTAGTGTGTCCATCTCTGAGCCGTCAGTGAAGAGTGCTATTTTCTGGTTTCTAATTTCAGGGTTGCCTCTCCTCAGTTGCTACGATTTTCCGAGTATCGCCGCATGCCCAAACGTAGTCTGTTTTAGATGGATTCTCTTAGTCTGAGGGCTCCCTTTGCTACTGCGCCTTTGATGAACATGTCAAGGGGAAGGTAATGAAGAATCATGTCCAATCCCGCTTGTGGTATGATGGGTTTGATGATTGCAGTATTTGTACATTCAGTTGATGATGTAGTATTGCAGTCCCCATCTTTTCCCGATGGTCCTTTTAAAGCCGTAAAAAGCATTTAATCTTTTCTTTACTCTCATTTCGATATTTTGTCTCCAACATAGCTTAGAGTCTAATTCTTAAATATTTCGCCTCCTTTGAGAGGTTGAATGTGGTTCCATCGAGTTGTGGCAGAGTAAAGTTTGTGATCTTGTTTCTCCTGGTGAAGAGGACAAGCTCGGTCTTTTGGGGATTCACGTTAAGAACATTTTTTTCTTTGCCCATACCGAAAGCTCTTTCAGAGCAGATTTCATAAGTTTGCTGATCGTTGGCATAAATTCACCTGAGATCATGATTACTAAGTCCTCCGCGCAAGCTATAATTTTTGGTCCCTTTTCTACGAGAACCTTGAGGATTTTTTCAACGATGAGGACCCACAGTAGGGGTGAGAGTACTTGTCTCTAAGGTGTCCCTCCGGTGGTTCTTTTCCTTAATTGTCCGGTTTCGTTTTCCGAGTTGATGATTCTGCTGTTCAACATATTATCAACCTAGTCTATAACGAAGTCGGACACGTTTTGGTCTTCCAGCGATCTTCTAATGGTACTTATTTCAACGTTATTAAAGGCTCCTTCTATATCTAGAAAGGCTGCTATCGTGTACTCCTTCAATCACTTCCACAGCCTCATGCAGTGCGCTATCTACTGACGTACATTTAAAATGTGCACCGCTGAGGTCCCAATGACTCACTCATCTTTGTTCTGATGTGTATGTAGGTCCAGAAGCCTTTCTAGGGCTTAAGGAGAAGCTAAAACAAGTGGTTGCTAGGACCCAGGATTAATATCTGAATGCATTGTTCAATCGAACAAAGTTTCACACATAGGACAGCTCGTCTCACAAACCAGTGTCTTAAGGACTTATAGAATATGAAGTTTTAAATGCGCACATCCACCACTAACGTGTGAAGGGAAAGTTGAAGCAAATAATTGCCTTAGACTGAATAGACTGAAGCCGCACACTAAATTCCATGCTAAGCGCTTTAACTTCCTATTATACACTATCACCACCAGCATTTGCCGTTCAATGCACTCAGGTGGCCATGAAATTCACTATCGGACTCTTCCCTCATTTGTACTGTGTATGTACGAGTATTCTCACACACGAGTATAAATAATGCAATCCATTGAATTCCATTATCTCCTGGTCGATACTTTTCACTGCTCCGGCTTGGAATGGAAACACAGCATGGATTCATTCGGAAACGTGGCTACGGTGGGTGAATTCACTTAAAAGCCTTTCATATCCAGAAATCTCATCCCGACGCATGGCTCGTCGCTGGCACTGGTAACACCACCTCAAGGAAATGATTTCCTTTTTACAATATACGATTTGATTTCCGTCCATGAAGTAATGTGCATGTTTTGAGAGAGTAAAACCTCGTAAAACGAAATCGTCTTTTGAATGCGCATCCCCATCCGCCTTCCGCCTTGCGCCCCACTTCTCCCCGCCGCAATGCATGTGGAAACTAAAATCTTGGCACTTTGCCAGATTTGATGGTGCACTTATTTTGTTTGCTTTTTTGTGCTTCTTCTTGGGGAACAAGTAGGTATCTCGGATAAATAAACTAAAGCAGCTCGATAGAGGCAAACGCGAACGCGAACACTGCGATGCGAATGTGTTCTTCGTAAACATGCTCATTGCGAATCATCGAATCTTGCTGTTGTGCATGTGTTTAACGAGTTATTTACTTGTTCCTTGGGATAATTGCATTTTCATTACATTCTCAAGGCGTTACATTCTGAATTTGTTGAAGTACAAGTATGCTTTAGATGGCAACGATGCTGGCGATGGCGAGAGCTTGTTCAATATTAACCGAATCCGAATAAAATCCATTTGACTACATTTTACTCTGGCAAATGGTTAGAAATGTTTTGTCAGAAAAGGCAAAAGAGACTTCACATTAAGGATGTTTTTCTTAGGAGCTGTATGACTTGAAAATTAAACGCAAGGCTGATAGATAGATAATTTTTTGGCATTGACCTTTAAGTAGGTAGGTGAGTAATAGTAATGTAAGTAGGTAGTGGGGAGCTAACAACACCCCATCATGATTTCACTTTACTACGCTTATCTTTCCTCTGGTTAATGGTTCTATGGCGGAGTTGACTAACTTTAAAACCCCTTTATAGAGTTTTTCGTCATTCTTTCCAAAATAGTGATTTCCGTATTAATTTTTGAAACAATTTTTTGTTTCGCCATCATCCGTATCAATTAAGTCCGGCTCTTCACCTGAATCTTCACTTACATAGTGTCAATAACAGTTGAATGCGTTCCTAATCTTTTTCAAATGACATTTTCAAATTACCTATACAAATTCACCCAGTAAAAAAAAATTACACAACTGGGTAGGTGGGGTGTTGACAGCACCCTTGCAGCTTGAAGAGTCTGTCACAGCTTACTTGTGCAACCAAACTTTTTTAAAACCATCTGAATCTGAATAATAGAAAACGACAGGAAGGTACTGTACCGACAACGGGTGTTGTCAGTCGCAAAGTATAATATTTTTGAAAAATAGGGGCTTGGGGTGTTGTCCCCACTTAAAGATTAATAATGAGCAATTATTTCGGATATCATCCTGGAGATACAATTTTCGACCACATTTTCGAACATTTGCGGCCGCATCTCATGAATGGTGCGCTCGATGTTGGCTTCCAAGGCTGAAATTGTTGACCAACGTCTTCAAATACCACAGGTCCATTTTCAGAGATAATGCTGTCGTCGTAACAGCATGTGGCTGGCACCATCCTGTTGAAACCAAATGTCCTGCAGATACTGTTCATGCACTTTTGGAAACGAAAAAACCTTGATCATGGCTATGTTTATGATGGTATCTGTCGTCATTGATGGAGACATTTTAATTTACCTCACTTTCGAAGAAGTGCAGCCCTATGTTGCCATAAGGCGCGGTGCAGTTTTCATTGCACGTCGCTAGCTGATGGAGCACCTTTGGATTTCCCTCGCTCCGAATGCGAAAAATTTGCCACTGAGACAGAAGTGAATAAGATTTGACAATTTCTGATTTTGGGAATAAATTGCCACCATTTTTAGTATTTGGTAAACAATACAATGAAAAGATGGTGTCGGATGTTTGAGAATTGCCATAAGAACACTCTGTACTTAGGCCTAGTAAGCAGTCTTCAAATTAATAAAAGTCATGAACGCAATTTAAGGAAATAAATAATTCAAAATTCTCTTACAAATTGCCGTCGAATGGCCCTAAGTAAATGTAGTCCGGTAGGGCCATTTAATGAATCAACCAATATGGTCCAACTCATTAAGGACAAGAAATTAATGATGACAGATTTAAAAGGCGATAGGGGTCACTTTGGGTAAATTATATGTGCCATCACACACCCCAAACACTAAACTTATATGGGGCTCTAATGACAATTCAAACGGAAAAAAACCTATGTAAACATTAGTTATGTAAAGGAGGTCAGTGACTCCGAATAATGCAAAATCATATTGAACACTGGCATCGAACACATCAAGAAGAGACTAATAAACCCAATTTATAACGTTCACCTAATGAGATTTCTTTCCTTGTCGCATAACAAAGCACCATATCGCAGTTCACTTAATTCGAATAGAGTAAGAGTGGGTAATATGGACTACGCGGTCAATATGGACTACCAGCTTTTCTCCCAACTCACAAATGCAAACGAGGTGGAATGTGTTGACATTCATGCGCAAGCTCCTTAAACATACCTCAGTTTCATTTCAGCCGCCGGCGAGAACGCGTTTCTGAGTTTTGTACAGTTTCTCGAAATTGGCGTTGCTGATTGTTTGTTACACGTAAGTGATTTTCTTTTTTCTACCATTAAAATGTAATTTTGTTGGTCCATTGTTTTTTTAAATACAAGAAGTGAGTGTGAAATATGATATTTGCATTAAAAAAAAGTTAGAACTACAGTTTTTTATAAAATGATTGTTTTTTCCACATCAAGTGATGTGGCTAATATGGACTACCTGTATTGCCTGTATTGCAATGAACTTTGTATTCAGAAGACCGCCCAGGTGAAATCTGGGTTCAATGCGTTTCATGCCATATTTGGAGCCACGAACAGTGTGCTGGGTGTGAAAAACCAATATTCATTTGCGAATTTTGTACTTCCTAAACAGGTTGGGTAAAATGGAATTACCCTCCACTTTTTTTGTTTATATTTTTGTGTTACTTTCTTATTTAATTTTTATTATTATTTTTATAAATTGAATTAATTTTTTTGTTATTAGTTATGTATTATAATAGTCCAGTTTATTTTTTAAAACAAATAGAAATGTTAAAACTTATATTATCTGTGTTTTATTTGAAAAAATAACATTGATGGTCCATATATGCCTCCCTTACTCTAATTATTGTAGCTCCAAACTTCGACATCAGTTCGGAACATGGTCCCTCGAGCCGCGTCTTTACTAAGAGAAATTACGTTCTTTTGGTAGCGACCTTTGGATGGAAGTCCATTGAGATTTACATGTAACATAGCTTCAATGGCAAGAAGTTTAAAGCAGTCATCAAGCATGGCGTTCCTGTGTGTAATTAGGTACTTTAGAACGCTGAGCCTCAAATTGGATTAGCTTAGTGGTTGGACTTAATAGCATTATCACTGCGGTCTTGCGTTCCATATAGAAGGGACAAACCCACTTAAAAAAAAACATACTGATGCTTCTAAAACTGAATCCAGAAATGAGCTACCAAAACCCACCCTAAATATGACTATATAACTGGAACCTCAAAACAAAAATATTTCCCAATTTTAGCCCTTCGATCAACATTGATAATCAACCCCAGTCCTTCCATGAACTACTAATTGCCTCTATGCAACTCAAACCCCAACGTCAACGCGATTTTTTTTTTAATTCGTCCCCAATCCACACATATCCGTCAGTCATCTTTACGCACCCGGTTTTTTAATCGTCTAGTCTAGAGCTCTTATTAAAAATTCCAGGCCAAGAGAATCTTGCTATCTTACATTCCCACGGATTGCTATTTGATTCGCTTACCTCAAAGAGACCTACTTAGCGAAAGCTAGCTTCACACGACATTCGAGTGTCGTTAAACTAAGCCTCCTAACCGCAAGCCTTAAGCCCTCTCTCGAAAACTCAAATGCTAACCTGTCCATTGCCACTGAAACATCCTGCTAACACATCATAATGATTGCACTTACCGTAACTGTTAACGAAAATGCATTGATACTGAATGACATTTCAATCCGCTATATGCGAGTCGTTAATCTGTCTATCTTGTTCTCTTTCCTGCGTTCAGGTGAACTTTCGCGCTGCAACTCCAGTAATCCATGTCGCAGCAGATAAAACGTAAATCCCGGCCGTGCACTTAATTAATTGATTTTATCATCGGAATTGGAATCAAGTAGGAAATTTAATTGGAACGGCTCTCGCTCTCCGCCCTCTGTAATGAGGTTACCGGGAGTTTTCTGTTTACGCTGTCATTCTGCCCGTCCTGATTTTCGACGGCTCTCGGGCTTATACTCTATGCATGTAGAGAACGTCACTGATGTTTTTCGATTTCGATTTCAATTTCATTTTAATTAATTTCCACGCTGTAAGGATTCACTTTCGAGGAGTAGCTCGAGTGTAAACATCAATACGAGTAGGTACTTAGACATGACGCTGCCAGTGATGGCTTAGTTAGTATTTAAAGTTAATTTCTAAATAATCAAGATATGTTTGCATCGCTAAACATTGGTACGCGGTTCATTATGCATTTATCGCCTTAGCTGTTAGAAATTTAAATAAGAAGTGGCCACTGTTAGCTTTTCTGCGATAAATAGATAAATTCTAAAGTAAAAGCTACTCAAGAAATGGAAAGTTCCAACCAATTAAGCTTGGAGCTAAAGACTGGGAGGAGATTTCAATACTCGTTATAACCCTGAAGTATGTTAATGGTATTATCGGAGAAATTGCATCTCTATCTGTCCATTGGCACTAGCGAGATCTTGGAGTAACCATTCATGTTGTCGAATATGAAAGCAGTATCCATATTATTTGTATACTGGTAGATCGCAACACTAACAACGAGCAGTTCCTTAAGTAGAAGTAGAATGATTATATCATGTATGAGAGGCAAACGCCATGTCTCTTAATAGATTCACATACTAACAAGTACTGTCCTCAAAATGGAATAGAGCAGCTAAAGCTCAGGTAGAGATTTGCTAAGCAGAGCATTGCGTTGGTTCGCCCGTCACTCCTTGAAGTGCATCCGACCTAGTTGCTCGCGATCTTATTATCCTCGGTTATTATATCCGGCAGACAGTACTATTCTATCCCTTTGTAGCTTGCAATATTTAGCAGTTCGGTCCAGTTTGAAATGTCGATGGAGATACCATATCTCTTTTCAAGCAATTTACCAATTGAAGAAACATAAGTTTGCGCCGAAGAGGGTGGTGAGTGCAAAAATCGAATAGTTACGCGTTGCGCCTAGAACTATGCAATGTGGTGCTTGTATTTGATAAGGTTTTGCGAGTGTATAAGTAATTTAAAATTTTTAAAACGGGAAAGCTAGGTTGTGTTTAGCTTTGTGTTATTTTACTTTCGGAAATCTTCGACAGAGTGCTATACATATTTAGTGTATCGGATAGAGAGGGAACTTATTTTTCGCATTTTGTGTACACTTTGCATTTAAATTTGAATGTGATTGATCCTTGACAAACTAATTTGCTTGCAGAACAAAAAGAAAATGTGGCTGACCAGGGTCACGGTCATTCGTAGAAAAGAAGAATGAACTGAACAGAAATATGTCTCTGCACGAATCCGAGCCTGACATTGCTCTAGGATTATTCAGGATTAGTTTATGCATTTTCTGCCAGTTAAAGCTTCAGTTTAACGAATGACAAGTCTATTGCGGCTTATGAAAAGAAAAACAAACAAAATTATCTCCAGTAAACATCGATCTTGACTTCAATAGTCTTAAAAACACGGGTAAGAGCCTTGATGAGGAACTACCAAATCGTGTCGAAATCAGTAGGAAATCCTTGTAAGCTCATTATAAAAAACTGTTTGACTCAGACACTTAGGAGAATTATTGTTAAAACTCCGTAAAAAGGATTCTGAAGCCTTATGCCGCCTGGATTGAATCCCAGCGAACACCTTAAATGCTTGACAAGCATTCAAAGAGTATCACTTGTCATGAGGAGCTTCTTAACTCGCCGTTCGGAGCTCACCCCGAACTATAGCGCCATCTAAAAAAAGATGTTTCTAAAGCTGTATTGGGCATTATAGGCCAGCCTACGCTTGTCAAAAATGGTTCGTATAGTACAGATTTATCTCTTCTTTTTTCACCAAATCTGGTTCTGAAATTCATCCATGTTTATTTCAACCACAGATGAGTGTCCAATCGGGACATCTTCTTCCCACAGATACAAACGTGTACTATAAAGGTTTCTATTTAAATTTAGAATGTTAATTCAAGGCGCGTTTTTCAAGAGGGACTTAAAAACAAAACGGAAAATATACATACTAGCTTTATTCCCTCCACAAAAAATATACTCGTACTACATACAATACATATCTAAGTTTAAATTCGTCATAAAATTGAAATTGATTCATGGAAATACGTTCAAAAATAACACTCTACCACTTGAGTCAATCAATTTGGGATCAAATGAGATAAGACCGCACTTAAGTAGGATAATGGATTTTTCGTTTACTCTTAGCCCGCAAATAAGTAAAAGAAGAAGCGGAGAAAAATGAACCGAATCTATTCAATTGATTTCTCATCTTTGTTATTGAACTTTCAGAATCAAAATGTGCACACAAACTAAAGGTCCCCCTGCGATGGAAGGATAATGCTCAAGTAGAAGGCTACTTCCTTCATTCCTATTTTTTTTTTTGCGCTTGCCTGTGTCCTCTGAATACATTATAATACCAATTTATACGTGTACGCATACATATAGATAATAGATTTTTTTCCTACAAAAGATTTCGGTGATTTATGCTGGCAGATTTGATTCTGATTATGGTGATTGTGTGGAAGACAACAATATTGACCAAGTCAAATGAAATTATCCTACTTATGGTGTTGTCTGATGCGGTGACAGGACGATGCTTTTTCAATTTAAGATTGTATCCATTCATATGTAAAATAGGAGGGATTTTCTATTTGTAAGCCATTTGCAGCCCTACCACTTTAGAGATCTTCAAAAGCATTGATGAGTAAAGAACAGCCCTTGAAAGACCTCATATGGGAGACTTTGTCATAATACGGAGCCTAAAGCTATTTGCTATAGATTTGAAGTCCAATTTTGTACTCACCATCAAATCCCGACAAAAAAAAAATTTGCATTTCTAAAAATCCCGACTCACGAAATCCCGACTGCCAAAATCCCGACAAATGAACTTTTGTGAAAAAATCCCGACTTCTTAGCAAAATCGTTTAGTTAAGTGCATCTGATGAGAATCGAAAAGCGCTGTTCTTTGTGATTCTCATTCGGTGCACTTAACCAAACGATTTTAGTATCTTGTTCATAGTGCGTAGTTTGGTAAGTTCTCCATTTTTTGTTGTTGTTTTATTTAGTGAAGTGTTGAGGGTGAGTGATATCGTGAGGAGGTTGTTAGTGTCCAAACAACTTCCTTTCAAAATATGTATGGTTCTTTAAGTATTTTGTGGTTAATATCGTTTTATGAGAATCAAAAAGAACAGCGCTTTTTGATTCTCATCATGTCTAGTTAACCAAACCTACTGAGCCATGTGATAAATCGTTCTTATAAGAATGAGAAAATAGTTCCGCGAAGAGATATAAACACTTTCATACAAACCAAAAAAAAATAAAATAGCCGCACGTTCATGACTTCGTGCTTCGTCGGGATTTTGTAAGTCGGGATTTTGGCAGTCGGGATTTTGTGGTCGGGATTTTGTAAGGCGGGATTTCATGCCCAACCCGTAGCATTTTGTATTTTGTATGGTGCCGAGCGAAATAAAGCCGAATTTAAAAATTCGGCTTTACTTCGCTTTCATAATGGGAAATAAAGCCGAATTTTGAAATTCGGCCTTATTTCGCTTGCCGTTATTTCACGGCACCTTTTATGATATTCAAAATATTTAAGATTTAAATGAAAATATTACTGTGGAGTGTGCTATGTTATGGAATCTTATGTCCATGGACGCCACGGTAGATTTCGCAAACTTCGATTCTTGTGAGTTAACTTTCGATTACTTTTCCGCACGTATTTCTGGCTGCTTCCAAGTTTGGAATTTGTCTTCCTAGAAATCATCTTAAGCATATCCCTACAAAAATAAATCTAAAAGGATCGTATCACATGATCCTGGTGGTCAATTGATGTCGCGAATCGTAGAATAAAGTCTTTTTTTTTTGTATAGTGTAGCACAGAGCCCCGCCCTGTTGGAATCACATTTCGCTCACACCAATGCCTTTAATATCAGACAACGAAATTAGTTATCACTGGGCCATAGCGCAGAGAATTCACCGTATCAGTGGCACCTTCGTTGTTTTCCAGAAAATAAAGCACGATCATTCGCGCCGCGCCGGGTAGGGTCCACAGGGCACACCAAACAACAGTCACTCAAGGTGGATGCAATGTGCTCTGAACGATCTCATTTTGATTCTCTGAGTCCCAATTTTGTTTGCTTACGTAGTATGTAGTTGGAAAGCGAAAATGGAACTAATCCCTGAAGGAGCGGAGTGGAGGCGGAGCCTATGATCAGCAGGCTTTAGTTGTTGTGTAAGCTGGCATGGACTGTAGGATATGTCAAATTGATAAGGGTGCCGTCGAGGTAATAATTCATAATTCTGGGTCTTCGACCACTGAGGCACTCACAGCGGCCATGTTTCCAGGTGATCGAGCATTACGAACATCACAATCACTACTAGTTTCGTTCCATTTGGTGATTGTTTGCTCATGTGGTTCCTATATTGACCGAGCACGAATTGCCATTTATGTAGTAAGGTGCAACCGTTTTAATGCAACGAGTGGTGGCTTAAAAACCAATGTTGCAGAAATGGTTAAGCAAGAATGAAACCCCCATTTCAAGGCTTTCTTTCTCCAAACTATGAAGTAGCATGGCCTTGGTTTTCTGTTAAAGCCACTTTCCCTTTCTTTCTAAATGCTATCTTTATTCCAGTAGTGGATGTATTCCTTTCGAAAGCATGTTTGGATGCACAGTTATGACGGTTTTTTCCAGAAATTATGGGTTGTGCACCTTCTGGACGTTTTACCTGGCCTTCGGCAAGCAATCAAAAAGCAAAGCCCATTCATATGAACTATTTAAAAATCGCTGGTTCTTATCCAGCGAATAAATTGTTCTAGATAATTGTTTGCTTGCAGTCTGCAGAGCTCTGTATTCCCACAAAAAGCATTATATCTGACATTCCCTTCGAACTTCAAACACAAAAGAAAAATAGAAACCTTTCGATAAATAAAGCTCCAGTTATTTATTATCCACCGTTAAATTAAGTTCGAGTTCCGAGCGTAACTCCACCCACATTTCATTTAAAATATATCTAATTCACTTCATTAGACATCCCCTATATGGAACAAGTGAATTTACAATCCCTTCCGTACATGGGAGTAGATTGGACACTGTGGTGAGTGTCCCTCATTTGTTATAATGGACCGCAATTCAATTGCTTGGCAACCAGTGTGCAAATGACACGGCTAGGTGGCTTCATTTTTATTTTGGTTTTGGTTTGCAAATCGATTCTAGGGTTAATGATATGACCATTGTCTCGCCTCTTAATGGCCGACATTCTGGGTAATTTGCCCTACACAGAGTGGGCCAACTAACATCTGTAGGAAACTACATTTCAATGATTGTGTAATGCCTGGTAGATTACCTCGGTCGAAATAACTTAATCCTGGCAAGTGGAGGGTTACAGATATTTCGAACAGAAATCCCACCAAACGAACACATTTCTATGTAAGAGGCTTGAATGGCTTATTAATCAGGTCTAACCAGGTTAGAGTTGGAGCGAAATTTCCGAGTATTATTGAAAATCATAGAATGGTAATATTCAAGTGGTTATATTTCTAACCTATTGAGAGGGACTGGGTTGGCTTGGTGAGGTGCACTTCGCAAGGGAATACGACTCGTATACAGTTGTGGATTCGGTAATCCTTATCGACTTGTTTCTAGTATCGAAACACTTCAGTATTTGAGCTTCCATCAAGGGTTCAAATATTCAATCTCCATATCCATTCACCACAATCTCCACACTTTTGTGACCGATTTTTACGATTGAAGAGTTCGAATATGAAATCAAATACAGGGTGGCGCAAAATTTGTTAAGCTCACAACAGATAGAATTTAAAAAAAAAATCATATTTAAAAAAATACGAAATATTATTATTTCTTCAGTTATATTTAAGTTAATTAACTCATTGAAATTACCCCATTCAGAGCGTTTTCAAATTTGTGCACTTTTAGCAACATTTCGCGTGACATTTCCTAACGTTTTACTGGGTCTTGTTTATATCCTGCACAATATTGTTTTTTAGTATGGTTTTTGACCTGTCCACATTCACTCTTTCGTTTGGGTAACTGCAGAGAATGTAATCAGGGGTGGTCAAATCTGGCAACCTTGGTGACCATCGCAAATTACCATTCTGGGTAAAAAGCCTGTTTTGTATTGCTCGAGCAGTTTGGGCTGTGGTCCCATCTTGCTGGAATCACTTAGCCTGAGTAGAATTCAGAATTATTCGACGATAGCGGTCACTCGTCCTTCGATATACTCAAAAAAAAAAGAAAATGGATCGATGATACGATTTAGATTTATTGTGCACTTTTGAGGGTTAGTAGTGCCCCAGAATCGGGAACTTTGCTTATTAACGGAGCCACTCTGGTGAAAATGTGTTTTGTCGGACATGCAAAAATTGTTGACGAAATTTTGCTCAGCGTCTACCAAATTCAGAAACGCGCAGCTTCACTCTAAGCGTAAATGTAGCCAGCAACGTTCAGTTGTTGAACTATCTGTATTATGTGCGGTCGCATATGAAGATTTTGTACAAAAATTCCTTGCAATCTCGTCCGAGACATTCTTAATTGTACGGAACGCATTCGTAACGTTAAAAGATCTTCAAAAACTCGTAATGTGTTGATAGGGCCACGATTCTAATGTGCTGAACGAGTGTCTATACAAGTCTATACAAGATTTTTAATATTTATTGTTTTCTCAATTTAAATCCTTAATATATAATGATGTTAACAATATTTCAGAAGAAAGATACAAAAAATCATGTCTGTAAGGTGGCTCTGAGCCGTATGGCTGCACTGCACTGGCTACCATTTGCTTGCCGGTTATATCAGCGGTTCGAAGATAAACTAGGATGTCGTGTGCTACGAAGGGTTTTGTTCTTAGTGCTCCAGTAATACACAGACAAGCTACTCTTTTTTAAGCCTTGTGTCTACAGCCAAACAATTATACATAAACATACACCCAACATACCCGGGTGTCCCATACATTGTACACGGGCGTCGGAAGGAGTTGGTTGTGTTTCTGTCTTAGAATTGTCTGAAGTGTTTTCTCTTGTTACAACATTTGTTTCGGCATTTTGATATAGATACGCTTTTATTTTTCACGCAACGCATTTGAGAAAAAACTTCTTGCAAATTTTGACCCAAAAAGAAAATATTTTTATTTCGAACATGATAAAAAACAATATTTTAGCACACAGTACACATAACTAAGGTAGTATACTCAGAGTGTTCATTTTCGATCAAGTTCGCGCACCTGTCAAAAAATCAACAATATAGCTGCCATACTTGCCCTGCGAAAATTTGTTTACATTGTGTACATGTTTACAAAACAAAAACAAATAACTTTGAATTAAACGCCAAACTCAGTATAATTATAGAAAGGGCACGAATTTCGGCCATTTTTCCTGCGCAATATATTACCTTAGATACGTGTACTGTGATTTAAGGAGGCTTTTTCAAAATTTCAAGTCGATACGGCACCTAGAACTCAAAATACATCCATCTGAAAATGAAAAAAATACCCGGGTCGGGTATGTGGGTGTAGACTAGGGCTGCCAGATTTTTCTCGCAGCTCGATGGAACAAATGGCAAAAATATATTAAAACCCGGGATTTTAAAATTTCTCCCGGGACATAATAAAAACTCAAAATATAAGATATCAAAATTAAATACTTTTGTATTTATATATTTTTTGTATTGAACAAACTCTCGAAATGGACCGAAAAATTGGTTCTTTTCACTATTAAGTCCAAAATTCCTCAGATAAACTCCCGCTTATATACGGTACCAAAATAGTCTTCGCCGACAAAGCAAAGTACCTAGGTCTCATTCTGGACAAAAAACTTAGCTGGAAGCTTAATATCCAGGGAAAAGTGAAGAGAGCTACCATACCCTTCTACTCTTGCAAGAAAGCCATTGGAAGCAAATGGGGACTTCAACCTCGCATAACCCATTGGCTCTATGTGTCTGTTATCAGACCGATTCTGATGAATGGCGTAGCTGTCTGGTGGACCGCTTTAGACAAAACTATACATCGCGACTGCCTGCGAAAAATAAAAAGATTAGTGTATTAGTGGAGTCCTAAGATCAACACCATCTCTCCTTTCGCCTCCCTGATCACTCTAGACTGTTTCAACCAGAGATTATGGCAATCTCGGAAGCACTATCCTGGATCAAGAGGAATGTAATATCCACTAACGATATTAGAATCTTCTCGGATAGCCAGGCGGTCTTGGAATCTCGTGAATCAGTCTTATCTACTTCTTAGACCACCTCCAACTGCCGTTTATCTCTTATAGAGATGGCTAGTAAGTTTAATATTCACATTTGCTGGGTGCCGGGCACAGAGACATTCCAGCGAATTGTAAATCTGACGGGCTCGTTAAACTAGGAACAACGATACCTATTCTACCCGATAAGAAGAATAAAGGTATGCCCCTCTCTACTTAAAAGCTATCACTCAAACTTGAGACAGTCAATAAAACCAATGCAGGTGGAACTGCCTGCCTTGCTACCAGACAGGCAGGATGTAAACCGCTCTAAAAGCCTTCTGTCCCTAAAAAGACTTCACGATTATTGGGGTCATATTATGTACATATTTACTTTAAAAGAAAACGTGATGAAATAAAATTCATTAAAAAAAATGATTTCATATTAAGTCTCAAATTATTTGTGTTTAATATTTTTTCGCAACTCGGGACAAAAGCTGTCCCGACGCGCCGGTGGGACAATCGAAATTATGTCTAAAATCCGGGACGTCTGGCAGCGCTTGTGTAGACACAAAGGTTAATTTGATTTCAGTTTAAGCAATAAAGATTCTTTCTCCCAAAGATCCTGCTTATTATGTACTTAGTTCCCTTGTGGGCAGATTTCAGTTCTTTTGTGGGGTCCCTTAACCATCAAAAGTAATAGATAAAATCATATCAGCATTGATTTTAATTGTTAGCATCATATTCTAAAACGTAAAAATGTGTAAATTAATTTATTCATCGAAAACTGTCACTGCGAGTTATTTTAGGTTTTTCAATAAAAATATTAAACTTTTCCCATGGGAATTTACCCGAAAATCAACTCTCAAGGTTTTTTTTCCCATTTTATTTTTTATGTTTAACTTTCAAATAGGTACAATAATACTTACCCCATGCAGCAGGAATAGCTAGCGTTTTAAAATGACCGAATCGCCCCCTGTGGTCATAATTCCAAATTGATTACATTGCATTGCATATGTTCGAAACGAGGCATTTTACAAATTCACGCATTTATCAGGAATTACTGTTTCAACTGTGTTTTTGAGTGCGTGTGGAAGTAATGGATGATTTTAAAACGTTGATTAGCCAAAAGCTTTGTGTAAATTGTTTCCTATTTAAACGAAATAATTATTTGGAATATTTATAAAAAAAAAATCATTATTCATGGAAATTAACGGCAACATTGATCATGGTGGTAATTGTGGCTAATTTGGTTATTTTTTTAAAGAGTTTTTGTGACGGAACTAATTCAATTTATGCACTGTAAATTAAATGAATCGGAAATTATGTAAAGTAATCCTGATGCAATTTTAATTGGTTTTGGTAATAAAAAGGAAACCATACTTTGTTGGCTGGTGCAGAGCAGTCTATAACAGGACTTCAATGCATTTACTAATTTGTATGCTTATCGCACATGGAATAAGCCGAGAATCATGGGATCATTGAGTTCAATACCTACGCGGCTTGGTTCTACCAGTTACTGCATTGTATCATAGATTTTATAACTATATATCGCAACATCTGGGATAGTACCTAAAACTGGCTCTAAAACTAACGATGGAGAAGGTGATTAAATCTTAATCTCTGGTTCCACCTCCCTAATCACTATAGTGTGTTTCAATCATAGGTTATGGTGATTTTAGAATCAGTGTCATGTCCTTCTCCGATTGTCGGGCGTCATTGAAATCCCTGGAATCAGTCTCATCCACTTCGAAGACCACCTTCAACTGTCGTTACTCTCTCATAGAGATGGCTTCACACCGGACAAGAAGAATCTAGAATCTATGCCCCTTTTTTTATAATCTACACACGCTAAAGAGGTTATGAATACCGTTATAATGTTTACACTCGAAGTTGACACAATCAATAAAACCAATGTTAAATGGCGAAGTGAGCGCACTTGCCTTTCCAACAGACAGATCTGGCCTAGGCTGGATCTTAACCGCTCTAGCTACCTTCTGTGGCTAAAAAAGACTACACATAAGCACAATCAGGTGTCAATACAGGACTTTGCCTTATAGGTAAGCCAATTGGGCTTGGCGTCCTTACAAACGACTTTTGAAGAGATTGCAGAGATGACGAAGAGGAAGAAAGTCCTACACATCTCCTCTGCCAATGCTCAGCTCTTTCCCGTAGTAGAAAACTAGGGGAATACTTCTTCAAAGAGACATTGAAAGCCTATCTCGCTCCAAATCTAATGAGTAGCAGGGATACATATACTCAAGATACTTGGTATCACTGCAATGTGGCTTTATGGGATTAGGTGTGCTGGTACTCCAACCACTGGCATCCACTGCTACCGCTAACCTAACCTTACCTATCATCGAGCTAAGAGTTCAATTGCCAAACTCTTATAGGTACATAAACGTTGGCTTCAAATTTCTCAACGGTATTCAAACGAACATCGATTAATTTCGTACGCGTAGATATGATACTGGGTTCCTGACAATTTTTTGAGCTGCCAATGTCAAAATTGTCAGAAGCAAAACAGCAGAGGGGCTGCTACTGAAAAGTCAAGGCTGAGTATCAAAAGATCCGTTTTACGAACACAAGAAGTGACGCAAGGAGTAACGTATGTAAGGAACTTGTAGGAACTTCATTCACTTTGTAAAACATATTTTACCTTATTTTCTTATATTATTCATAATGTGTCAATCTCATTATTTACCCTTACATTTCACATACATATTTCATACTGTACCAATTTTGAGTTTTGAATTAATACTGTACATAGTTATACAACTTTCTTAGTGTACATACTATTGTAAGAAGAATTGAAGAGAGACCAATATAATTTTTATTGTAGATGTTAAGAAGGAAAGCCGCGTTTTATTTCCGCTCCTGAAGCCAGCAAGGTTATTGCCGACATCTACAATTGGTGACCCCTGACTGTCGAACTCTACAACAAGTTTTCTTTTAAACAAAATAAAAAGTTTTATTCGCGACAGAGATGACTGAGGAAACCAAGACACCTAATCAACCTACCGGAGATCCACCTGCAAGTACCTCTGGTTTCCGTAGAGCAACGAACGAACCACATGGCAGCGGCGATAACGAGGTTATGCGTGTCTCCGTAAAAATTTCACCCTTTTGGACAGCAACACTTTCTTCACGGTTGGATTAGTCGGTATGGCGTACCACTCCAAGTCACAACTGATTTAGGACGGCAGTTCCAGTCAACACTTTTTTCCGAACTGAACAGGACTTTGGGAATTAAGCAGTATAGGACAACAGCCTACCACCCGCAATCCAATGGGATTATCGAAAGATGGCATCGTTCTCTCAAAGCAGCAATTATGTGCCACCAAACAACGGATTGGTACAAGGTGCTACCATTAGTACTGCTCGGTTTGAGGTCGTCGTTCAAAAAGGACTTAGATGCCACTCCAGCAGAGCTTTTATATGGAGAAACAATTCGTTTGCCAGGAGAGTATTTCGTCGAGTCACCAAACAACATAACATCAGAGGATTTCGTAAAAGAGTTGCGAAAGGCAATGTCAGCGATGAGACCAACTAATACCACATTCCATGGTACTTCAAAATTTTTCGTGCAGAAGACGTTGGATAAATGCACACACGTTTTTGTAAGAACTGACAGCGTCCGCAGTCCTCTTCAACAACCGTATGAGGGACCTTATCCAATAGTGAAGAAGCATTCGAAATATTTTTCGGTAAGAATTAAAAACAATGTTAAAAACGTTTCTGTTGACAGATTGAAAGCAGCATTTCTCACTGTTGATGACGCTTCCGAACACATAGTAAATGCTTCTAAGGATTCGACAACAAGTAAAACAGCGAAGGAAACTGAAACTACATTACCTATTCAAGACCAAAGGACAACTCGGTCGGGTCGAAGAATTTTCATTCCATCAAGGTTTCGTTAGTATGGCATACTAACTAGCGGGGGAGTATTGTAGGAACTTCATTCACTTTGTAAAACATATTTTACCTTATTTTCTTATATTATTCATAATGTGTCAATCTCATTATTTACCCTTACATTTCACATACATATTTCATACTGTACCAATTTTGAGTTTTGAATTAATACTGTACATAGTTATACAACTTTCTTAGTGTACATACTATTGTAAGAAGAATTGAAGAGAGACCAATATAATTTTTATTGTAGATGTTAAGAAGGAAAGCCGCGTTTTATTTCCGCTCCTGAAGCCAGCAAGGTTATTGCCGACATCTACAAACTCATTCCAAATAATAATTGATCAAATTCTTAATTGATTGGTAGCGAACTTCCACTGAAAACTGGGATATAAATTACTTTGTTGTTGTTGCTTAACATCCCCAGCACATAATTCCGTAGGTGAATTTCTTCGTCCATCTAATGAATCTTATGCGAAGGCATAACACTGGCAGTAGGAAGGTATGGCTGAAGAAATTGATCGGGCAAAACAATAACAGGAAATATCTGTAAAAAAAACTTCTGTGAATCATAAGCAAGGGCAAAACATTCAATAGTACACAACTCTCCAGTTATCCTGGACACCACCCATAGAGTTGGTTGAAACCTTACATCTGAGTTTCCTATTACTACGCCGATGTTCTTCATGTGCTCGCGCTGTGTGTAAACATTGTAAGGGTATTCATATCCCCTTTAGCGTGTGTAAATTATAAAAAAAAAAAAGTATCCTCAAACATGATCGGCTCGTAATAAGCTCCGGACTCAACGGACTCGATTCCAAACCCAGATTCGCTAGTTTTTGTCAGTGGTTTTGTTGCCCGGTACTCCTGTGTGACCTTGAACCCGTATGAGATAGACCCTATTTACTTTGGAAAGCGCTTTCAGACACTTTTTGAGTGATTAATGGAATCTCCGAGTGTTCCGAGGGCAACTTGCCTATCACTTTAACTGCCCGAACACAACGCATGCCGCTGCCGCGTAGCAGTAGTTAGTTGTAATAAAAGGGCCCGTCGTCAAATGTTGTCGCCGTGTACGCATAAAAATTCTCCCACAATGGTGCTGCGCGGCATGTCAAATTATTTTGTTTTTAAGAGAGCTGTCAAACGTCGCGCAGCAAAAGTTAAAAGTTGGCCAACTCGTACTACGCGGCAGCGGCATACTATGCTGCAACTACCTCATTGTGGGTGCACTATTAAGTTTCTATATATTTCAACTTCGAAAGCGCGACATACTACGCGGCAGCGGCATGAATTGTGCTCGGGCAGTAAATGCCAAAGCTTCAACCACAACTTCGCTCATCCAAACTCCAGCTGGCAACTCAAAGCTTCAACGACTGTCGCAAATATGCCCCAGAGCATATGAATACTTGGTTGCATTGTCCAGATACTATACAGCTCCAGTTCCACTCACTTAAGGTGTACATGTACACAGCCAGTATACAACCGCTATTCTCAGATCCCTCGTTTACCCAATCATCATTTGTCCGAATCCATAGTTCCAAGTTCCAACACTGCATAATTGAAGTTTGTAGAACTTTTTTTAAAATGCACTCGCAAACATAATTTTGGACGCTATTCTTATAGCGGTAGGTATGATTAATTCTTTTTTGTAAAATTCAAATAGTGAACCAAATTTCTTGAAAATAATTCAAGCCGGAGCTTTGCCGGTCTCGTGCAATTCTTCTTTTAAATTCACCACATTCCCGTGTTGCACGTTCTGCGCCGAAGACATTCACCCTTTTTGTGGGTGCGCTCTGTTCTTGTTGACGGAAATCGTTCGCTTTATGTTCGCTTGGTCCTATTTTCATTGCCGCCGTGTACTTTAAGACGTGATGTTATTATGCAAAGCAAGCATTTCCCTTGCTGAGCTGAAAATCCCCATTAGATGATCCCCATATCTTGATGTCCTTACACCAATTGAAGTTCCAGTCATGTTTCCCACCGAAACGAGCTTCGGTTCTGTTTTCTTAGAGTAGAACACATTTAGCTTACATGCATGTGGGGATAAATACACACATACTGGGGTTGATGCTGGATGTCGCCATCGATGTTCGTAGTTATCATCTTTTTCATAGTTCCCATCCTTGTCGACGTCTTCGTTCGTTATTTATTCCGTTTCAGATAAAATCGATAGGAAATGAACAAGGAGCAGGAGTGACATAGTACCGACTACACATACCTCCGAGTGAGTTGTCTCTGCTCGGAATGAACAAGTTACGATGGCGTAACGGGGGTGGGTGAAGAGTGGCTCTGGTGTCTTCCGCATTCTCTTTAAACGATTGTTGGATATCGATTACAACAGAACGGCGACGATTAAAGCATTACAAGTTTGGTATTTTTACAAATCATGTGAATTGCAAGAAACCGCCTTATTGACAAGGATTTTCCGGGAAGCTAAGCGCATTGTTATTATTACAATGTTATTTTTGTCCCGGCATCTGTTCGTTAAAATTGAATTACAAAGGAAATAAAAAAACCCAACTTTTATTGATTTTGAAATAAACTTTGGAATTATATATAAGTGGAATGTAGTATCAGGAAAATAAACTCATAAGCCTCTTACGCATGATACCGTTTTGGGGTATCTCGAAGGACCAAATCATGTCTTGGTATTCCTGTGACACTATTTCTCAATGCCTACCATTTATTTATCTTCAAGCGAATACTTGAATCTAAACTTGCCATACATCCCGGTTTGACCGGGACAGTCCCGGTTTGAGGCTACTGTCCCAGCGTCCCGGCCGGTTTGGCATTTGGTCTCGGTTTTTAATTTTTTCATCAAACTGAATTCTGACGTAAAAAAAGCCAAACCGTCTGTAACTTGACCGTGCATGTCTAGCTCTACACAGATTAATAATGTTTATGTTTTCCTTTTCGCGAGCTGGAGACAAACATGTTATTACTAATAAATATTTTTCATTTCCGAATGGTTTCGAACTCTATCGGCATTCCTCGGTTTTCGTAGCATCTTCTCGGCACTCGCAGTACTCGCTCACGCTTACGTTACGTTGTGTAATGTATTCAGTATAGTGCTGATTAAACTTTAAGAACCTTTTTTTTTTGGTGGTATGTCCCGGTTAGTCGGTTCAAAAATACGGCAAGCCTACTTAAATCTAAAACTAAACAGTCAGTTGGAAAGGGTGAATGAGGGTGGGAACTGGGTCAAAAGGAGGTAGAGGACCTGTAAAATGCATTTCGTAGAACTGATTTGATGCAATAATAAAACGCATACTGTTGGCCTTATGCAGGATTTTAGATACTTGTTCATGGAAACCGTAATAAGTACGATGTGGATTAGTGTGGATTTCGTAGTAAGGAGCCCATATTTGAATAGCAATTACAAGCAATGGCCTTATAAAGGTGATGCATAGGAATTTCGTAACGCTTCACAAAACTGAGCGCACAGTTGGCTCTGCTAATAATGGTATCGATATGGAAGCGGAAGTTGAGTTCACTATCGTAGGTAACACCCAAATCCCGTAATGAGATCACATATGAAACAGGCTCATAAAGTAAGATCTAGGAGGTGGTGGGAGACGCTTACGAGAGTATGTGATAGCCTGGCATTTGTTCACATTGAGAACGAGGATCAAAACATTCGACATCATCGATTATCACGACGAAGATCCACGGTCCGAGGTGACTACCTTGATGGCTTTAAATGGTCAGGTACGGAAGATCTAAAAAAGTAGATGCTGTCTTTGGGTTGTTCAATCATTTAAAGAATGTCCTTACACTTCACAATACTGTGTCAGAGAATCCAAAGAACTTTACTGAGATGTGACATGAAATCTAATAATCTATGTATAGATACATATGCCCACCACGCAACTGCGCAAACGTCCTTTTGTTACATGATGAATAAGGTCTGGAGTTAACTCCTGAAAATAAGTGAATCCTACAATCTCCGGCAATTTAAGCGTAGAATTAACAGTAGGAGTGATGAGGCTCACTTTTTTCTCAGTGGTTCTATTTATACGCAAAGTTGTCCCCTTTGGAGCGAGGGAAGTCCAAAGGTGATTCTGCACTGTTTGGTTCTGTTAATGGGATCATTGCGCCGTACTTCTTCAAAAAAAGAAGAAAATGTAAATGTCACCATCAATTGTGCCCGATACAGAGACACGATCAACGATTTCTTGTTTCTAAATCTGTAAATGTTATCTGTTGTTGTAGCATTTAACATGGATATTGTAAAATAAGCGTGGGTATGCATCCAAGATACAACTAAAAACATTTGCATTTGCACCTCATTCTTTTTATTTCTAAGGACTAGATAATTTGCCACGCACTTAAAAACCCTTCAAAAGCAGACGCATCGATATTAATAGCTCTTACACCTCATCAACCGCAATTTGGCAGAAAACAATGCACAAAAAGGATGAAAGCAAATAAAAAAAAATTCGATTAAGAGAAAAAAATTCATTGAATTAATAGAATTTGCAATTTACGAATCAGAAGCAAAAGGTTTTATGCCGCCCCATCTACCATCACCACCAGCCAGACGAATATTTACCCTCATTTGCACAGAATCCTGCAAGGGTCACAATGGTGAATGGAAAAAAAAAGAACACAGAAAATAAATGGACGCCCCTTTTTCTTAAAAAAAAAGGAAGAAAAATAAAATTTCATACATTAAAGCCGTCAAACGCATTCATCCTTCAATTAAGCCTTGTACAGACTGCCTGATTTGATGGATACCCAGTTGGGTAGACATTTCACTTTATTTATTCAATCGATTTAGATTTTTCCTTTGTTTCACTTTAAGTACAGATAAAGTGGCCATGGTCGAAATTTACATAAAAAAAAAAAAACATGCGAGGCTAAATTTATAGGCAATCAGTCAGTTGTGAGCAGAAGTGACTTGAGAATATTTCAAAAAATACATTTAACGAGCTTTCTAAGGACTTTCAAAAGTGTATGGACTATGAAGCTCTTCAAAACAGATGACAATCCCATACATTTGGTGAATGCATTCTAACGTGGTCGCCGTGGCCATGGTGGTTAGTGTGTTGAACTACTACCGGGTTCAATCCCAGCAAAACACCTAAACGTTTTTTTCACGGTACGACCTCTTTCGAATGTCTGACAAGCAATCAAAAAGTATCATTTGTCGTGAGGAGCTTCTCAACTCGCCGTTCGGAGTCGGCAAAAAACTGTTAGTCCCTTCCATTTTCGTGGAAAAAATAACACGCACACTTTTATGTTGCCCGTGAGTAAAAGACAAACGTATATTTCAGTTTACGATTTATTTCTTTGCTTAATTAATAAAATAAATGTATAATTACACTTTAATTGGTGTCTGCTCTTTGACGTCTGGATGAGAAGTGATCAATTCATGGTTTTTTAAGAGAGCCGTCATCCAAACGTCAAACTGTGGAGAAAACCTGTGGAGAGTGTACGGTGCTGCCAAATACATACATCACGCACACGCAAATGGTTGCGAAAAGCTAGGCTTGGTTCTGTATAGGACTGCTGCCATTTATTTATTTATTTTTATTCTAACGACAACGAGCTTATTTTGCTTATTGTTTCCGCCCCCTAATGTAGTTAGTTAAGTCGTACTTAGAATTAAGTTTGCCTACCATTCTAGTTACTCTGGTGGACTCTTGTTAAGGAATATTAGAGATGTTTATAAAGTAAGCCTGCCTTCTTTGACAGAATAGTCCATCGTAGATCCACATAGAATAGGTCTTTTTCCTGGTCCTGGGAGGAAGCCTGTTTTTTCCCCCGACTGATAGTTAAAAAAAAGGCGGTTGTCGCATTGTGTTCGCGTAAGAAAGGCGCCGTAGGCTGTAAATGGGGAATCAGTTTTTAGATAAAAGACTGCTTCTACACTGCGGCAGTCAGGCCCATGCTTATGTACATATATAGAGTAACTTCGGGTATTGTGGAATACCCATTTCTATTTTGGGCTTTACGGACAAAGTGTAGGATTTAATGCATCCAAATTTCGTAAGGTTCAATATAGAAGTATAAACTACCATTCAGTATCCTTTGGTGGGGTTTTAATCGTTACTATTATATAGTTTTGTTTTTGACAACTTGTGCTCCGACCTCGAAAACCTCATTTTGAAAAAGTTGCGGGTAATGAATAGTTTTAAGACGTATAATGTGGTATACTATACCACTGTAGCCCATGGCTAGTGTTCCAAATTAGCCGAAACTGAATATTTTTACAATTTTTTTAACTTGATTAAAAACGCATGCTCCTCTCACTACAGTCACTAACTGCTGATGTAAAAAGAGTGCCAAACTGAGCTTAGTTTTTGAGAAAACCGCATACTTCACATTACTCGCAGATTCCACAATATCCGAAGTTACTACTTATATCAAATTGTAGTCTGGTGGACAGTGCTATACAGAGTCAGATACGTCTAAGCAAAATCCAAAGTACGGTTTGTAGCTGTATTACTGGAGCTACGAAAACCACCCTCTCAGCGGCTCTTGAAACTTTACTTGAACTTGCTTCCGTTGGAGATTGACGGTAGGGATACAGCAGCCAAAAGGGCGTTGCTGGAATTTTCTAACTTAGTACACGCCAGAATAACGATAAATAATCCCAATACAGGAACTACGGACTATATGGCTCCGCTCCTAGATTTTAATATCAAATATAAGACTTATATTTCCAGCCGACAGGAATGGGAGAGTAATAACAGTCTTAACGAAAAAGTAGTCTTGGAGATCTACACGGTTGGATCTTAGATATGTGGTAGCATAGGAGCTAGTGTTTTCTCAAGCCCGCTCAGCCTGAACTTCTCTTAAAGACTTCCAAACCACTGTAGGTGGAGGTGATGGCACACCTTTTGCAGTGTCATTTACACCGATAGCCAAGCAGCTATTAAAACATTTGAATCACCAGCTATAGGATCAAGATTGGTAAGACACTGTCATGCATCTCTAAATAAGATATTGAGCAGAAGCATGCTTGGTTCCGGGTCATAGAGACATCAGGTAACTACATATGAAACAGACGAGCCAGCTAAAAAAAACTTGGGAATCCTACCACAATGAGTGAACCCCATGAACCAATAGAAACGGTAAGGTACAAAATGCCAAGCACTCTGTAACAGGCTAGATAGTGTAACCTTGATACAATTTTCAAAATTTTCAATTTTCAAAATGGTTCCAAGAGCACCGATATGAATCGGCTTATGTTGCAATTAAATGGATCTACTTTGGTCTAATTGAATCCTACCTAGTACGGTGAATAGCCACCTAACCTATCCTAACCTTTGGATCTTTTGCAATTATAGTTCCCGGGTAGAATCTTGACATTCCTGGAGTTTATTGCAGAGACCAAGCATTCTTTCCTCATCACCTTTAATAGCGAGCTTGAACTTGTAGGCGCAGAGTAAACTTACAAAAGTGATACCTCTTATATTGCCAAGAGGTATAAACCGTATGCGTGTACAGTACAAACAACATGTTTGACGAAAACTGACCAACTGCATTATAAATACGCCAAAACATTGGGCTCTGGGAAGGTCACTTCGGATTTTGGGAATTGGTGTTCCACAGCAGATGATATGGATCCAAAGCATCGCTATTCTATTGCCATGCTCTGGGGGAACAAATAAAGTCGAGATATCGATAATAGGAGGAACCTCAGATAGAACCAAAATATGTACTTCCTTTCTCCTTGGGTCAGCGCTTAAGAGATTACATTAAACATCTTAATCCTTATCTACGACACTACGTACTATTTGACACAAAGGACAACCGTTGGGACCTTTGTCCCCAACCTGACTTCGGACTAAAAACTAAACTGCTATCCACTTCAAGTCGTTTTTATCAAAATATTAAACATACATATACAGACCCATAGTACATTAATTTGTAGGGTAATGCTTGCTCCTTTTAGATTTTCAATAAAGTTTCATTGAGATACAAGCCAGGACAATAGGGAGGTTCCCCTCTGACTGAGGATAAAACTTTCTATTCCAACATTCCTTAGGGGTAGGAGGTCACTAATCCAATTCTCAATTATTACGACCCTCATGAATATTATCAGCAAATCAGAACTTAACTCAATAGTCGCATCCTGTGTGTGTCGACTTCTGACACAGATCTACCCTAGATGTCAGGTGTACTAGACTTTTATGTGCAATTTTACTTGAAGCACTCCGATTCCTTTTTTTTCATTTATATGCACCTGTATGTATGCATTTGTGTGACCAGGATAACGAACTCGAATTAAGTTTCCCATAATTTAACATTCTGACTCTGTGGCAATCTGCTCTGGCTGATGTAAAACTTTTTGTACATGTGCATCTCCATTAAGGTTTTTTGGTTTTTTTTTTTTTTACCTAGCAAAGTAACTTTATCTTTCAGATAAAATGAAAGAGAACAGGACGACATGAAATTTTCCACATGTACTCGTATAGAGTATGACTTTGTTAATCACATACATGTATCGCTACAAGTATCTATCACTTGTATTTGTGGAATTGGGCATAAATAAATGATGCAGTGACCTTCTTCTGAGTAAAAACTTTGAATGTAAAAGGGATTTTTTTGGTCTTTTTTATTTTGTTGCTGAATTTACCCAGAAGAGAATAAGAAAGTCGTGCATGGTTGCGCTTTGGTTGCCCTGGTCTGAACGAGCCAGATTTTGGTTGCGAGTGAGATGCATCAAGGTATACATGCTGGACGAGTAACTTACTTTAATAACACTCTAAAGTTTGTGATTTTAACGTATGGTCCAACAAATAAAAATAAAAATTAACAGATACACAGAACATTATGAAGCATAGCTAATTTTAAACCATACGTCGCACATAGGTCGGTTTCTAGGAATTATTTTATGTTTTATTTCAGTAATAAACAGCACTACAATGGATAATCGGGTATTTTAGACCCCAAACAATCTATTTTTTACTTTGTTTTAAAATGTGAAAATTTATGTTTCAGGTATTGTTTGTCTTCATCTGAGTCCCCGTAACACACTAACAAATAATTTTTTAAGTATTCCAATTTTTCGTTTAGTGATGGAATATTTTGCTCATTCGATTTATCAAATAGATATTTACGAGTAACTACTTTCAATTCCGAGCAGCCTGATGAACCTACCACAAAACAAATTCATTTTGACACAAAAGAAAAAAAAGGTAATTTATCCCTTTCTGACTAAACCTGTATTTATTTGGCAAAGTGGTCAAAAGTACTGGCTGATAATTTCTGGTTGTCAAGCCAAGGAGTTATAAAAACATGTTGAGTGATACTGAAGTTTGTTGTGCGGCCATTGTACTTGCGGAGTGCTTAACACAAAGGAATTGCGCAGATGGATGAAAGAGTGGTATCCTCCTTCGTCTACTGTTTGGATACTGTTTTGAGACGTGCACGGTTCCTCTACTACCTCATCTCCACTCTTTTCAGAGTCAGAAATTCTTTTTAATTCCTTTTTGAAATTAGTGCGCAGAGAGTTCAGTTTTTGACCTAACTGCGCTTTATCAGCTTCTGGGTATTTTTCCCTGTATTTAGAGAGCATTTTTTCATACTGTTCATTTGTTTTATCCCTGCTGCTGTACTCCTTGCTCCTTATTTGCCACAAAACCGGCAGAGTTTCGTACACTTCGAATAATTAATGATAGAATATTGCGCAATATTACCTACAGACGATACAATTTTTTTTATATTACACAATAAATATCAAACCGATTAAGATTTTGCGCAATATATTGTAAAACCTCGCAATATTATCTACAGACGGTCAATAATATTGCGCAATATTTATTATTGCACCTTTCAGATACAGCCGCGCCATTTCCACGCAACTGAGTATGACCTTCTAGCTTTTTGTTAAATATAATGGGTTGGTCAGTTCTAGTTTCCTCTTTCAGCTAAACCATAACTCAGTGCTGAAAGAAGGGCACATCCAACAGCAGAATAAATCCGTAAATACTGAGAGCCCGCGCCTTTGAAGATAATTATTTCCTTTTTCGAGATGGGATCTCGCCATAGTTTTTATGAGATGTTCTTCTACGCTGGGAGAACTGGCTTAGTTGAGATATTTGATCTCTCTTCTGTTTTGCCCTTTTCTCAGAATATTCGGCGTCAGCAGTTCTTTGCTTCTTGCCATCTCCAAACGGCGAGTTGAGAAGATCCTCAAGACAAATGATACTCATGAGTGCTTTGTCAGACATTTGGAGGACGAGTGACATCATGAAAAGTCATTTGGGTGTTTGCTGCGATTGAATCCAGACAGCTTGCGTAGTAGTTCAACGTACTAGCTAGTAAATCACGACGTCAACTTTAAGCTTTCTACTATTTTCTAATCCCAAAAAAATGAGACCTTGTTTCACCCTTCAGCAGTATGGTTTTCATGGCAAAGGTTTAAGGTGTAACTGAATTTCCGCTTATATTTCAAACGCATTTGATAAAGTAGGCAAATTGAAGTACTGAGTAACTTGATGGATTGGGTATCAAGACATTCTTAGATAAGAAGCTAAGATACTACGATTCAAGCTACTTGGATAAATGTCAAAAAGTTGTCCCAGGTTCAATTTAGTCATCTTAGGTGTAGACTTTTATGTCTAGACCGTGAACCGTCGAATGTATACCTCGGCCCTGCCGAGTCAAAAAATGACATCTCGTCGGAAATCAAACGAAGGATTACTCTTGCCAACCGAAAGAGAAAAGCCCTTTCCCGATCGGCTAAGGAGACTCTATATAAGACCCTTATCATCCTAGTCTTACTATATGGAGCTGAAGCATGGGCTTTATCGAAAGCGTCTGAAAATATGCTTGGTCGCTTCGGGTGAAAAATCCATCGTAAGATATTCGGGCCCATTTGCGTTGACAGGTTTGGGAGGAGAAGATTCAACTACGAACTATACGAGCTGTACAGCGACATCAACCTGGTCAAAAAAAAACTGCACATTGGGCGTTAAAGATGGCTAGGACATGTGGAGCATATATCAACGCTCCGGCTCGGAGAATATTCAATTCTAACCCGGAGGGTCAGCGCAACAGAGGACCTCAGTAGAACAAGACCTCAATTAACTTGAAGTGTTCAAATGGAGCCGTTTAGCTAAGGACCGGGCTGGGTTAGTGTTTGAGGACTTGGTACACCCCGGACTGTAGCGCCACCGAAGTAAGTAAGTAAGTAAATGAATCATAAGATGCTGTCGAGTACTTACTGTTCGCGTTTCGTGAAATCCACCTCATATGTATAAAACAGAAGAAATAAAGTTTACATTTAGGATATAGATCCTACTCAAATAACACCTCAAGGGTGGCGCACCACTTCACTACTTCAAATCGATGTCAGCCACATGGTACTAAATAACTTAATTAACATACAATGAATGATGATTTCGCGCACATAAACGAGTAACCGCACCTTCCAAGTTTCTATTAAGTGATATATTAAATCCAATTGTTTCTCAATTGAAACGTCAACAGAACACTTAAATTTTAATGGATTGCCTTTTGCCATGATGTGTTTATAACTCAGCGTGGCGTTGCCTCGCCCACTGGGATTGGAGAAGCTAATCCGTGGAATATGTTGTGGTCAATATTCTTTAAGGTGACGAATTGTTGAAAAAATCTTTGTTATAGGACTCAACAAGTTACATTAAGGTTCATAAGTTCAAGGCCACCATAAGCATCTGCAATTTAATATGAATATTCCAAAATTATTCTTCCGAGGTTACTTTTTTTCTTAGCTGAAATGTTGACTTCTCCTTAAAACGAATTGAAAGGTTCCATATAAAAAGTCCATAGACATACTGAAGATCGTTTAGTCTAACTTATATAAATGTTGCTTGAGTAAACACAACACCGTTAAAGGTAAAAATAAAGAAGGAAGTGTCGAAATTTATTTAGTTGGCGCTACAGCTCGAAGTGAACCTGGACCTGCTTCTCGCAACCATTTGTGTGTGCGTGTTATATTTTTGCACGAATGGAAGGGACCTACAGTTTTTTGCCGACCCCGAACGGCGAATTGAGAAGCTAAATCGTGACAAATGATACTCTTTGATGCTTGTCAGACATTCGAAAGAGATGGGCACTTTTAGGTATTTGCGGCGGGATTCGAACCCAAGACCGCTGGCTCAGTAGTCCGACGCACTAACCACTTGCGCTACGGTGTCGAAATGCGATCTGCATATTATAGCTTTTCATTTCAAAGTGCGCTTTAGCCTCGCCGGATCAGGGGTAATCAGGACAAACAATATTGTGGCAGCCCAACAATTATGACAAAATACATCGATCGACTAACTGCAAACATCAGTTAACCAAATAGACGGAAACCCGAGCCCAAAATTCATACAGAGGTTAACAGCAAACGAATTGGGCGCTCAGCCAGTAATAAGCGTTTAGGACGCTTTTTGGACGAGTAGCCGTGAGAGAACCCTTGCTCCGTCCTTAAGAAATAAGGTAAGAAACATGAATTTTGAAACGAAGAAAATACTTGGTGTGTAGAATCCAGCGTTGAAAAAAAAATTCCTGCCTTCCTGTATAGTGCCAAGAGTGAAGCACAACATATATTGCGGTCTGGAGATATTTTTATTTAAGTGGAGTAGGCGCTTCTAAAAGACTACGATTTATTGGAAATAGCTTCAACATGCAACAGGATATCGATCCAAAATACAGCTCCAAATTTTGCAGAAGTTCTTTCGATAAAAAGAAAGTGGAAGTGTGCCGCCACAATCGCCTGATCTTTAGCTTAATAGAAGAGTTTGTAAGCGATAGACATCTTCTGATTGTGTTCCAGTATATTAAAGAAGTAATTTCCTTAGCTTTTCTTACGAGAACGAGCAGTGGGCTAACATTCACAAAGGATATGTTCGACAACGTTGGTAGTACCTATGGCATTGCAGTATCTGCATTCGTCCGTATTTAAAAGTACCATTCTTTTGGCATGTTTTCTTGAGAGACAGTGTCCGGAAAGCATTCCTATTAAAGTTCTGAACTTTGCGACTTTTTCCTAGAGCTGGCCAAAGAGCCTTGGACACCCTATGCCCGCGTATTCTTTAATTTCGCCCTGATGCAACATGATGGTCATACTAGATGTGCACCATTTCGCTTATAGGCAGTAGAGACCCCCCTTTTTTGCAAGTTAATTTCCTTCTACACTAGAATGTCCTGGTACCCAATATAGTTAAACCCTGTTATGACAGCTTAGAGTTTGGAGCACAGGGCGATAGCTTTCTAGAGCTGCCGATTAAATGATACACGATTCTAGAGCTCTGAGCGTGGCGTGATTGACAATGTAGATAGTGATATCAGCTGCATCAGTAAAACCTCTGCCTGAAAGACAGACAGACAGACAGACAGTCGTCCGGAAGTTTTAGAGACATGTTTATCTCCGACTCTTTAAAGTAAATTCCAAAACCCGTTTAGGTTTCTAAATTATGTTTTTACCGTGTAGGCGCGTTTAGTACAGTATAGCGAAGTCCAGAAGTGGAAGGATGTCATCCGTTCTATTGAGGTTGCCAATTTTAAGTTCACTAAGAATAGCGTTAGACCGCAGCTTCTATTCCCGAAGTATCCATGGTTAGTGAGTTTAATCGCTCTCTTGCTGGGCAGGTGGTAGTGTGAGATACAGAAAAGTGTCCAGTACTGCCGTGGTCTCCCCTTAGCTCCCCGTAACTTGTGTCTCTTCTTCTGGTATGGGACTTTCAACATTATGATTTAAAAAACGTAAGTAGATGCATAAAATATTATATCCACGTTTAAAAGGATTTCAATGTGAACCTACTATTCAGATTCACTTGAAGTGGGAAGAAGTTCATCCTAGACATCTCGTCTATTTAAACTAAACAGAAGTAAGCCCCAGTAGTATATGCGTGTGTAGCTATCCATTAAACCGTAAGACAATATAGTAATTGAAACTTGTAAACGTATCCAATGCTCCACTTAAGTTGTTTCCCTTTCATAGCGGTTCTCGATCTACAAAGTTTTCATTGTTTCACTTTGTTTTTTACGCCAATCGGAATCGCCACCACCTTTGTTCGATTGGTACCCAATCAGGTATCGACAAAAACAAACAAAATCGGGATCAAAACTCCTGTGATCCAATATTTTTTTTGTCTGTTCCAGGAATAGTATAAAATTGCTTAAACAATGGAAAAAAAAGTTCCTCGGAAACTCAGAAGCTTCTCACAAAACCATCCACTAGATGAAAGGATGTGCTCTTGGACCTCCTACATCTGAATCCTGTATCCTGTATGACATCAGTGTGAGTAAAAGTTATCAGCGATAAACCGAGTAAAGAACAAAAAAAAAAAACAAAAAAAAAAACAAAAGTCAACTTGTCCAACGGTGTTGCAGGTGAAAGGGTTTCTTGTTCGGCAAGTTATTATCCTCGGAATACCAAAAGTTAAATGTTGTTCGAGCACAGTGTAGTGGCGCGTCCCACCAATGAATTCATTTTTTTTAAACACTTTTCTTTTGTTTTTATAGCCGAAATGCAAATTTATATTGTTTCACTGCTTATTCGGTTGAAAATTTCATGAGATTGCTGTGTGTACCGTACCGACCGAGACAACTCGATGCTCCATATGTTGGGTGGGATAAAAGATACACGGAATTTGTTGTTGTAGGTGTATGATTTTTTATTTTATAGTTTTTTGTCCACTCCAAACAGTTATCGGTTTGAAATGGAATTTCTAGGTACATACAAGGACACAGTCAGCGAGATATTAAAATAGTATGAAAAAATAAAAAAATAATAAACTTTGGCAATAAAAATGGAGATAATGGTCGTCCAATGAGTCGTAAAACGGTTCGCTTGAATACAGCACGGTGTCGCCAAGGTTTTTACAGGCGAAATTGGTTGCGAAACATACCAAAAAAATAAAAAACAAAAAACTGAATCGGGTCAGAACTCTTGTGGTGTGGATACATTTTGCTGTCACTACCTACTGGTGGAAGTTATTATGAAATTGGTCGGAAAGCTTTTTGCCGAATTAAATGAATGTGGCCAAAAGCGAATAAGAATTAATAAAACAATACACGTAAACGTGACATTACTCTGTTAAACAATAAACCATCCGGAGTTAGCAGGTTCAAGGTGTGAGCTCAATTGGTGCGTATTCAGTAATTTTATTCAAATTGAAGAGGAGGTCTGCCAGATTGGGCTACCTCCCCTTGAGCGTTGTTAAGGCAACGTCATACAAAAGTGCATATTTCTAGAACGTGACAGATCTATGCTTAGGCTTGACACCAAATTAGACGTGCGTTCCACAGATGGATAAGAAGCAGGTCAAAGTACAAGAGCGTTCCTAAAGTGAAAACCTGCATAGCTCCGCAGAAAACCATATGCACATACATGCTGGCAACTAGTTAGAAAAAAGTTTTCTACAAAAATGTGAATGCAGCTTATATTTTGTATCTCTATATCTTTTTATTTTATGAGAAGAGCTTGTAGTTGGTGGGATAGCCTTTATTCAACAAAACAGCTGAAAAGCATTTCGGTTAACTAGTTAACAAGTCTGGCATCTTTATGGAAGGATACTCATCCAAACTTTCTCAATGTTTTAAAAGATTTTCTCGGAGTTTGTGGACTTTTATGGCACTTAACCTCTGTTCACATCAGTTTTCAATACAATTTAGGTCGGAACTTTGCACTGGCCCCTCAAAAACCCTCTTCAGTTGCTCCTCAAACCAACACTTCACTACCTAGCTTGGAAGTGTATTTAGGTTCATTTTTCTGCTTAAATATGTAAGATACTGGTAAGTGTTCAACAGCATATGGCTCCATTGTATGTTCCAGTATTTGACCATACCACGAAAAGGTTCCCTAGCCTAAATCATGACATTTCTACCACCAGGTAATTGTTTTGCTTATGATTCACAGAAGTTTTTTCCAGATGTTTTTAATTATATTTTATGCGATCAATTTCTTCAGCCATACCTCCACCCTACTGCCAGTGTTATACCTTCGCTTTGAAGACATCTGGATTTTAACCGTGAACCTTCAGCGTAACAAGCGACGACGACTACCACTACGCCACAGACACCCAACATACAAGATATTTTGTTTTCGCATTTAAACCGAATCGACACTTTGTAGAAATTTGACAGAAAAGTGTATGCAACAATCTTCGTTATGAAGTCAAGACCATTCTATGGGTTATGTTAGGAAGGATATTGGGATGAATGGACTAACTATTTCCATTCGAAGACCTAAAGGTCCATAGTGAGTACGTTCATAGTTTGGGAAGAGCACAAATTTGTTTACCAATTCGTAAACAAATTTGTGCTCTTGGTGAATCTAAGAAGTGTCGATATACATATTTCAATTTCCTAGCTCTGCAATGTCGGCCAAGAATATATGGCCTAATGAATGGAGGTGTCATTCTTTGAGGTTGTTGGGTCGATTGACTTTCATCCTCATATCCGCAGCTTCTACAGATATCGTTGGGTTCAGGGAAATAACTTCACGGGCAATAACTTCACATGGGAAATAACTTCACTTCTAGTGGGAAATAAATGCACATTTTTGATATGAAGTTATTTCTCACTGAAGGTGGGCAATAACCAGAAATTTTGTGAAATTATTTCCTACTTATGATTTTTTTCGCAAAACACAGGGGTACCGTGGAATAAAGCCGAGCGAAATAAGGCCGAATTTGGCATTATGTATCTCTATTTTTAAGTGGAAATAAGGCCAAATGAAGAAAAATGTGGCATTTGGCTTTATCTTCTTATAAAATTTGCGCGAATTTTTCACTATTACTCTATCTTATGTTCAATAACTAAAGATTCCATTTCAAAATTAGATATTTTATTTTTTAGGTTGCATGGCCAAGACAAATTTTAATTTTAAGTATCTCATTTTTAAATGAAATCTTTAGTTTTTGAGCATAACATAAGAGTAATAAATAGAAAACATTTCGCGCGAATTTTTAAATAATCATTTAACGTGAAGTTATTGCCCACCTTCAGTGAGAAATAAATAGGTATCTTTCACTTCAATATTGCTATGTCGGAGTACCTAGAGTCTAACTTTGTGATGCCTTTGTGTGCCTTATGGTATTTAGTACATTGCGACATTTTTCGATTGCCTTTGATTTTATTGTGTTTGATACTATTGATTTTAGAGCTGACTATCCACCAATGACTATCGGAGGGAGGTCCCTATCTTTTATGCATATATTGCAGCGTTTTCAATCGACAGTAGTTCGACTTGGCGGTATCTGGTTCTGAAAAATTCCCATTTATTATTTGTATCTGAGTAGGTGACCTTAGTGAAGAGTGTTATTTCTCGGCCTCTGATCACCTTGGAATGAATGACAGCCACTCTTCCCTATTGTAAAGGGTGATTTTTTAGCTGGTTTGGTTTTGGCAACACTGGTTTTGACAGCTGACGTGTGTTTAGTACCTTGTGTCACTGTCAAACAGCTTCAGTTTGGTTTGCAATTTAACCATGGATCGTCTTACAAATTAACAACGCTTGCAAATTATTGAATTTTACTATCAAAATTCGTGCTCGGTTCGAAATGTTCATTTATCGAAAAATTGTGTTCAGCGATGAGGCTCATTTTTGGTTGAATGGGTACGTAAATAAGCAAAATTGCCGCATTTGGAGTGAAGATCAGCCAGAAGCATTGCAACAGCTACCAATGCATCCCGAAAAAGCCACTGTTTGGTGCGGTTTATGGGCCGGCGGCATTATTGGGCCATATTTCTTCAAAGATGATGCGAATCGCAGCGTTACTGTCAATGGTGAACGCTACCGAGCGATGATAACAAACTTTTTTTGCCCGAAATGGAAGTTCTTGACTTGCATGATATGTGGTTTCAACAAGACGGTGCCACATGCCACACAGCACGCGAAACAATGGCGCAATTGCGAGGCGAGTTTGGTGAACAGTTAATTTCACGTTTCGGGCCGGTCAATTGGCCGCCTAGATCGTGCGATTTGACACCATTAGATTATTTTTTGTGGGGGTATGTCAAGGCTAATGTCTATAGGGACAAGCCCGCTTCGATTGACGCACTGGAAGCCAACATCCATGCATTCATTCGTGAGATACCGGCCGATATGTGTGAAAGAGTATGCCAAAATTGGACTCAGCGGATGGGCTACCTGAGACGCAGCCGCGGTCAACATTTGCATGAAATTATCTTTAAACATTAAATTGCAAGGTTCAAACTATCGATTCAAATAAATATTTCATTCATTTTTTCGAATTTTTTGTGTTTTTTTTTAAAAAAAGTTCTCAACCTCTTAAAAAATCACCCTTTATAATGTATTAATAAAATCAGTATACTCAAGTTGAAGTCTTAGAGAGCAATAATGCAGTCTGAAGTCTATTTTAGGTTATAATTTCAGGATTTCATCCATTCTATGGGCTATCGAGTCAAAAACTGGCTCATAGAAGAAGGACAGCATTGCTGGATAGAAACTTCTATCTGATGCAGAAGTGGACTTCTCCAGCAACTAAGCAATTAATACAGACTGTGGCCGATTTGATGCAGTGGGGGCTAATCTGGAAAATTAGGCATCGCGATCTGCATTTATTTCCGTAAAAAATACAAGTGGCTAAGGAACTTCAACAAAATAACCATAAAGGTGGATAGAGCTGGAGTGCAAACATTTACCAAAATAAATAGAAATTATAGATTTTTCGACAATTGATTATGAGGCACATTTTGACTTGAGTGGAGCTGTGAACAAACAGAATGGCCGGATATGAGTAGCGGAAAACCAACAAGCAATTCATAAAGGACCTTTTCATCCTAAGAGAGTGAGGAAACTGTTTCTGTAAATGGCGACAGATATCGAAATGTTTCACTCTTTCTCTGGAATAACCGGATGTACGCTACCCAATCAACAATATTGTATATTTGAAAGACAGCAAACATAATGCAACTGCAGATATATATTCCGGACAACAGGCTGTAGAATGTAGAGGTGTCCATTTGGCCGACATTATTTTTTTCATCATCATGGAATCGAATGTTTCTTCTTTAAATAGTTCCAATTTCAAATTGGCCGCAGTCCTAAAAAATACCTTCCACCTTCGGCTTTCTCCTACTTCGATACCTTTGATAAATATGATCGGTGAAATATTATACTCTATAATATTACTAGCTGATTTACCCGCTTCGCTGCGCATACAAAAATATTCTCTTTATATGTAGATATGTGTATTTGTAATAAATTGTCTACTGGAAGGAGACTTCCAGCTAAATGCTACACTTGTGACTGCACCTTAAAAGTTGGCATAAATACATACTTTCATCACAATTTGTTTAGCACCAAACGACTGAATGAATTGCTTGAATAATGGATTTTCCATAGACTATTAAAGAAAAAAGTGACGCAGGTGGGTTAGCAATATCTTCCAATCTAACTTTTCCGCTTTCTTAAATATTACAGCACGTGCTTTCCGCCAAAACGTCAAAACATAATACAAATCTAGTCCAATACCTAATTATCAGAAAAAAATTGCAAAAAATATCCAGTTATTGAATTAGAACACAATTACAATACATGTAATGTTAGCATGAAGCAATCCCAATCACATTATACTACACGCATACACGCATACCCACTGGTGCATTGACGGTGGCAATGTTCTCCACTGATCGTTGTCGCGAAAGCATACAAACAATATTTCTTTATGTTTTTACTTTTCTCACAGAAAATGTACCAAGAAGATAGGTATATATATCAAAATCTTTGTTGTGAAATAATCTAAACAAATATGTAAATTTTATTTTAATACGTTATTTAAGAACTAAGATAGAGCGAAATCTATGCCCAAAAGTAAAATAAAAACTTTTTTTTCTCATTTAGAAGTTTTTTATTGAAATGTATTGATTTTTTTGATCCATTTTATAGATTTAATCCAACCAGAATCGATTGCAAAAAAACGCATTCAAATCCGTTCAGTAGTTTTTTTTGTTTTCGCGGCACATACATATGTACATACTTTTTTTTAGACTTCATTTTATAAAAGTAGTGATGATGATGATTATACTCTAAACTTGTAACAACTGACTGTTATTCCTGCAATACGAAAAAAAATGTTTTGAAAACTTAATTATGTCGTTGTTCCGATCCCAACTGGGGCTAACTCCTCAAGACTCCCGAAACACTGCATGTACTGTCTTTCAAATGAATGGTATTGCCATTAAATCGATGAATCATAGCCGTAGCCAGGCCAATAATTAAATCATAATTGGTTACGGTCTATCCCACGTCTCTAAATGAGATATCGTACTCGCTCTGTGCTGCGGTCTTGGACAAAGTGATGGGGAGGATGAAGAATCTCCCTTTTGTCTTCTGTGCAGCTGGTTTGCACTGTCCTCTTTATGGAGACTTGCTTAACGAGAGTACGTGGTAAATCCTACTCGATTTCGTACAAATAAACAGTTCACTTGAATAAGTGATCGGAAATAGTAGACATACCAATGTGGTAAGGTACACCTCAGATGCTTTATCGGTAGAAAGAGATTCTAATATAAGACCATTCGAATCGCAAATATGAACGTATTATGACATTGGTTCATGTGCCTAAGCTTTAAAGCAACCAACGCCTTTGATCTTTAACAAATGGAACCTTGTTACCTTTCTATTGTCCCATCCTTTATCTAATGTATTTTCCATGCATTGAAACAGCTACCCTGTCCTTCGACACGTCCACAGAGTCCAGGAACAATGAGAAAATCGTATTGGGAAGAATGGATATGTTTCTACACGTACCTATTCCCGAACCAACAGAGGGAAGGAATAGTCATCTCACATTACACACTCGACTCATACTGTCCTTTAAAGAAGTGTACTCGTGTTAAATGGTTACCCTCCTCGAGACCCGATAGGCAAATTGTTACAACAGCACTGTGCCCTGATGGCGCAGTCGTTCATCTAAAGTTGAACTCATTGAGGAAATGATTTATCAACTTCTCCAAAAATTCCTTAGGCCAATGGCAAACCCTGCAGTAGAAGGATATTGTAAAATTCAGTACAGCTCGTGGGCATTAGCCTAAGTCATTTTGATAAATGGGTCCTGGCAAGTGGGATTAAATCCTTGTGCGTGTCAAAGGGGATTGAAATTTCTAAAATAGCATTTTTTTGGTGCGACAAAAGATCTCATTGTTGCTGGCAGCGTGTTAAAAAATTAACTGCTACAGTGTTTTCACGCAAAATACAACATCAATCTTGAATGTTGTGGATGTAGAAGCCTCTGGCACGACATCGTGTACCCCTTTTCGTATTCGACTCGCTTAGCTTTATATTATATTTCCTCTTGAGAAGCTAATAACCAAATTTAATCTGCCCTCTTATTGGTGCAAAATGGCTGACGTACAGTGTGTTTGGCAAAAGCATATGGCTCATTAAATTAACCCGTTAGTCGCAGACAAAGAAATTTTTGGTTATCGTTAGAATTATTCCTCCTCGAATGCGTAGTAAAATCTTGCTTCAGTTGATCTCGTTTTTGCAAGTTACATGACATATTGTAATGATTGCTTAACGCTTCGAGAGAGTGCTGCGGTTTTAAAGCTGTCTTTCTTGTTACTCATCCACGGGGACCAACATTTTCCGGGGAGTCGGAAAGAATCCCGAAAACCAAAATCCCGAAAATCCGAAATCCCGAAAATTCGAAATCCAGAAAATTCAAAATCACGAAAATCCAAAATCCGAAAAGCCAAAATCCCGAAAATAAAAATTTGTTTGTATGGAAAAAAATTAGAAGAAAATTTATTTAACATATTATGTAGGTATTAAATAAAATAACAAAATTATATAAACAAAAAATAAACAAAACTAATTTGCGCAAATTTTGCAATTTATATAATTTTTCGGGATTTTGATTTTTTGAGATTTTGGATTTTCGGGATTTTGCGTTTTCGGGATTGTGACCCCAACCTAGGGTTACCAGATTCAAAATGACGAAAAGGGGGACATCGCGAGACAAAATATGTTTTTAAAAAATATAACACCAGCGTAAAAAAAAGTGAAGTAAAAAAGTTAAAGCAAATTAAACATGTCGCACCTTCAGGACCTTCTTTGCTTTTTTTTTTGTCCACTCGAAACACTTTTCCCAGCACTGATTATATGCTCACTTTCTTTTTTGAAAAATTTTATTCGCTTTTTCAGACATTTTAGGTACTACTAAATGCAAACGAAAATAATTTCTAAATAATTTGCAAACAAAAACTGACAAATGACAAATAGCAGCACAAATCATATACTGACAGATGAAGGAAAACTTTTGCGCGTCAAGTGATATGTAGGTCGTTGAGTGAATGCGTTCAGCTTTGAAAGGATTTTGAACTTCAAAGGAATGTGTTTACAGAGAATCTTTTAAAAATATTTAATGAAAATATTTTAACAGTTCTAGATTCAATTTTTGAATTTTACTTAATAAGGGGGAGAATAAGAGGTTTGTATTGGGGGGACAAACAGCATTTTGGTATGAAAAAGGGGGGCGTCTGGTAACCCTACCCCAACCCAGTTATCCGTAACAGGTGCAGCAAAGTATCTCCAAAAGCCAGAGTTTTGTGAGGAAGTGGGTGAAATAATTTAACTAGCATGGAAACGTTGACGGTTTGCTAGAACGGGGAAAATCAAAGACCATTTTAAGAGCCGTTGAAAATAAAAGTCTTACAATTTTTGAAGCAATTAACGAGTTTAGCCTCAGAATAGGAAAGACAAATGTTATTAGAAAAATGTCACGAGGTTTCTATCGTTTTCGCAAGATTATTCGAAAAAAAGATTTTAATTTGCTAATAAAAAAACACATTGAAATAGGACTCCACTCACCATTACAAAAATATGGGCTGGATCAAAACTATTTTCACAGACAAAGCTTAATTTTTAGGATTCCGTACCCATATGGTAATACGGAACCATTATAAGTTCGCTCTAACTCAAAAATGTCTGTTATGATAAAAACGTCAAGGACCGTTCTTCCTAGAAACTTGAAATTTGGCGCACACATTACGGTGGTCCACATACATGGACAACATATTTGCCAAAAATATTGTGAAACAACTATGCAGGATGGTTAAATGTAATCTCAAAAAAAAAAAGAAAAATATATCATGTGGAACATCATGTAACATAGATTCTGTTAGAAACTTTGGAAGTTATTGTCAAAAATGTGTGAAAAATTTCTGACCAAAAAGTCAAATATATGAATAAATCATAGTTTGTAGGTAATTAACTATATTTTTAAAGATAACTAGCAAATCTCGTAAGTTGCATAGTTTTTGAGAAATTCACGTCGAAGAAATCAAGTTTGGGTTGAAAAATTCAATTTCTCAAATGATTAACTCGTAAGCTACTGGACCAATTTTGAAGAAATTACCACTATTCGATTAAGAATAATTTTGGGAAAATTAAAGTCTAATCCGAAAAAAAAATAAAAATCGGATTTTGTCAGGAAACCAACCTGAGACCGCTGAACTCAGTAGTACAGCGCAAAAAAGGTTAATGGACACGCTACACGCTCATCAAGAGCCGTTCTTCCTAGAAACTAGATTTTTTTTTTTTTGTTAATGAAACGAAACAGTTGTTTAACGGCTTTGTTTTAAAACTACGGAACCCTTTGAGCGCGAGTCTGGCTCACGCTTGGCAGGTTTTTTTTTTTTAAATAATCGATTGAGACGTTGACTGCACATAGTAAAACTGTTGTCCAATGAACACTGAAACATCCAGCAAAAGTTTCTGTTCGAAAATTTGGTGACCTTCATCGGGAAGAAGGATTGTTGGCATCCGCTGAAACGCTGTTCGGACGTGGAAATCGGGACTGTCTCCTACAAGAGGAAAACGATTCAAAACACCGCAGTCGTTTCTGTCAGGGCCTCAAAGAGAGAATTCACATCAATGTGTTGGTTTGGCCACTGAGATGGCCAGCCCGATTGAAAATATCTATGAACTTATGAAGCACAGCATCAAAAGAAAAGATATTAGGACAACAAAATAGTTTAAACTGCTTTGACATAGAATTTGGCTACAATTACCACAGGACTCTCATTTGTTGACAAAGGTGCGAGTGGATAGTTTTGGGAATGGAGGAGACTGGACAAGAAATGTCAAAGGCTTTCAAGTAAATAATTTTGTTTCCCTATGTTAAATGGTTGCTTTCTTTTAAGCCACACGCTTTTGTCAAACACACTGTACTTACCAACATCAGCCAGTGATGTTCAGTTGACGGCTTCCATGCACCATATTCCATCGAACTGATTTATCCCCCTACTAAACCAAAAAAATCAAAGTAATTTGTTTAGTCCTGGAACCACATCTATATAATTAGAGTTGCCTTAAATTGCGTTTAAACGTTTGCTGTGCTTGGCACACTTAACTGAAAATCTCAAAGGATAATCATTATTAATTTGAAGCAACAAACACACACACAATGCGCTATTAATTCGTCCTTCGGGCCCCAGGGCCTAATTTGTCCAGTCAATTACCACGGCATTTGTTATGCCATTAAGTCCGAAAACCGAAATTATTTCAACATATCACCACAACTACAACCAGGACCCGTATATAGAGAGTGAGTGCATAAATGCTAGGGCCCCGTACTACGAGTTTGTATATTTTTCCTACGTGTTTACATTCAGTGGCAGACCGCAGTAGTACACACGTCTGTTGATTAAAAATGTATCTCGTAACGGGACCAAATTATCCTGAAATAATCATAATTAGTATACGCCTGAAGCCATGTGAATTTTCATCGACTACATGTTGGTCTCGTTTTCGAAGCTAATGAGCTCTGAGGCAGACACAGTGAGTGTGGGACGTGTAGGGGTGCTGAATGAGACTACAGATACATATACACTTTGGTGTTATTTTATTTGCTAAGCGGGGTGACCCTAACTCTAACGCCCCCTTACCACCCCGTTGAGTAATAGCCTGGCATAACTGGGTAATTAGTTATTCAAGATTTCGAATTAATCAATTGTTTGTGCCCGGAAGTTTTTGGTGCGCGCCTTCGAAGTGTGAGACCCTTTAAGTCAGATATCGATCCTTTTTGGAACTTTCTATTTTGGGGATTTTTATTAACCTAATTTGTATGTACGTATGTATATAATATATCGATGGCTTGTTTACATGTACGTTTTGTACGTTTGAAGTGACTTTTTTTTTCTTGTGGCAGGTGTATTGTTTAAGGAGGCGACTCTTTCCCTGAGTTAATTAATTAAATTCATTACATTCCACGTTTGGCAATAGAAATCAAACACGTATGAGCAACGTGACTTTTGTTACTATACCCAATGAATGGGCATACGTCTCGTACTCGCAAATGTTTCGAAATAACATTTGAATGGAATTGCGTTGGTAGTGATTTGACAGTGTAAGTACTTACATATGCATGGATACCTTGGATATATTACTAAGAATTCTTTTATAAAACGAAGAAAGAAAGAGAAATTGTTCAAATTTCAATTTGCCATGTTACCTTTGAAGTTGGAACTTTTGTTTCGTTGAGGTAGCATTAATTTTGACAGGTGTCAGCAAGCCGTGCCTAGAGCTACATATGTAGATACACGTACATATATCGACAGTTCGACGTACATATATCGACAGTTCGTCACAGAGATGCCCAACGCTTGAGAACGACGTGTGAGAGACACATTTGGGCTTTCTTCAACTGAAGCCTCAGCGGCAGGAATACTCGCTTACGGGAATAAATCTTGTGACCAAACCCGTAAGGGTTTTAAAGTCACTTCTTTTTAGGTGCAACAGAAATGCCCGTAAGGGTTTTAAAGTCACTTCTTTTTAGGTGCAACAGAAATGCTGCTTTTTGGCCTAGCTACATGAATTGTGCTGATCTAATGTAGTGTTCTTAGCGCAGAAGCTCTAGCATCTTGCTTTAAACGTCGGCTGGTTCTCAGCCAATTCCAGGCTGAGCACCAATGTCCTGGCGCGAGCATCAGCTTTTTCGTTTCCTAGTATACCAGTATGTTCCCTGCCCCATACCAGCGTTATCTGGTTACATCGCCCAAGCTAGTTTAATTTGTTCCTCAACCATTTTTGAGGTGATCAACGTTGTTTAACAGACTACGTGCTTGGCTTTCAGAGCAGATGTAGATGGATTTTTTTTTTGCTCTGAATAGATACGTGTTCCAGGGAGTCCATCCATTAAGTATCCATCAGTGTAGATGACAATGCTTGCAGATAAGAAACTAGACCAAACCAGCTGCTGTTTCATTCAGAGAAATCTGGAAGTAAATATTGGAAACTTCACCCGAAATTTTATTTTCAGTTTCTTATCTCTAGACCTGCTCCCAACGCTCAATACCATGGTACGTCATCGAGCAGCTCAGCATATAATGCCACTCTTCATAAAGATTACCTGCTTTCGAAGCAGTACCAATGCGATATACCGCTTTTCTTGTTTCTTCTTCTATGAAGACAACATGAGAAGGATCTCCATGGCGGCAGTGGATGTCCTTCTAATAGCCCCGTCGATGCTGATTAACGCAAGATGCAAAAGATTACCAAGACTGCGTTTAAGAGACCACGCAATTAAGCCATTGACGACATATGGCCTGACTATGCTTGAATATACCCAGTGGACAATTTTTGAACTATTTAAGTCCGAATATTCTACGGCATTGCCAGATTACATTGGTGGCCTTGGTTGTTCTTGCAACCTAGTGATCTAGAAAGGTTAGTTTTGGGTCCCACAGGGTTCCCAAGTATTTTGCCGTACTAGAAAGTTCGATCTCGGAGCCTAGGAATGTGCGCCATCTTATAGGAGGCAACTTCCTTTTGTTTGAGAGCGGATCGCATCCGTTCGTAGAGTGTCGGTAAGTTACTTCCGATGACGACGATACATTACATTTGCCTTAAATCGTTGACAACCAAAAATGTCTTGTTCCAGGCTCCAAGATCTTTCTTGGACTGGTTTTAACCAATGTACAATCAGAGATGTATCGCTGCCGGAAACAGTCAGTTTGTTTTATTATTCTGAGTCATATACGGTTGTATGGATAGAGACCTAAATCTATTTTTAAAAATTGCAAAGTAATAAATCCATAAGTACACTTTTGGTGAAGAGTATCCATCGACGTGTTTCCAATCGCACTTTGGTATTTAGAAAACAAAAAGCGCGTATTGATAGAAACTGAGAATTTTTCAAGTCTTCGAATCTTAAAGACCAGAAGAGATTTTGAAGACATTTTGAACAAAAGCAGAATTTAATTCCATCTCCTTGTACACATTTTAATTTACTTTAATTTACACCCAACAGAGTGCCTTCTTTGGAACATTGTTAATTTTTCATCAGTTGATCTTTGGAGATACCAAGCGACAATAACAGTCTTCTAGCCGCAATTCACTGCCATTTCCATTAATTTCATTCGCACATAAATCTCGTTGAACGAGGTCAAACGGAAAGACCTAACCGAATGCGATTTCCTTAAACGTCCACCAATGGTGCAATATGGTGGCGGCCTCTGTCCTCCGATGCAATCCCGAAAAACCCATATCGACCACCAACAGCAGCCATTCGACCTAGTCTCTGCTGCTACAAATACACACACTCTTGTGCACCCTCTCCCGCCTGTACAGCTCATGTTTGCCTCGCATTACATTTAAAGCACAAAGGATAACCGGGAATCCTAGACGTGCTCTTGAATTCCAAATAAAATGACTGTAGATGTGTTGTGCACAATTTCCTTTTACGACTCTCAAGAGTGGTAATAAATCTCGCTGAGAATAGTTTCCGGCAATCATTTTGTTTCCACTTAACCTCATTCGATCCTTTCTCTGCTTCTTCCAGCAGTAGCAGCTCCAAATCTAGATTCAACTACGAGTATCCTGTCCCGCTTCTTTGCCATCGGCTAAGAGTAACAATTGCCACCAGCACCGATATAGCTTCTAGGATGGTTCTTAACTGGTTACCATGTTGTATGATTATCTGGGGCGCACTTAATTTTGGGGAAATCCTTAAAATTTTCGCTTTTGGTCATTACACATGTTCTTCGACGAGACGAGAAGGGGGTGAGTAGGAGTAGGCGGTTGTTCTTGTTTTACGACAGCAATATGGTGCAAGAATGGGGCGGTCATTTTGAATGCTGCTAACACTAACACCCCGATGCACTCAATTCAATTATAACAAACGGACATTGAAGATGCATGTTTATACCCTGCCGTCCGTAGGGTAAATTAATATTGATACAAAGTTTTAAAGTTAAAAGGGCAGTAAAAGTACTTGCAATTGGAAAGAATGTATCATCCTGTCGCAGCAGTCTTTTGAGTTGGTTGTATACAGTCGATCCTGGTTAAGTAGAACCTGGTTAAGTGAAATACCTCTTTTAGTGGCCCAAATTATGCTGCATCAGATTTGCTAAAAAAAACCTCTTTAAGTGAAATTGTCTGACCACTGTAAGCTGAACGTAAATTTACAAAAAGGACCTCTAAGTGCGATGATGAGTATTAGAACATCTGTAAGTGAGTCAGACTGGTGAAAATTTTTAATATTTTTTCTCCAAAAATGTTTGCATATTCTCTTTTTTACTCAAGCCCAAAACCGAGGTGCATGAAGTTGTTTTCCTCCACGTGAAAAGACACAGTTTATCTTGCAACTTTTCGACTCCCGTCTTGGTTCCATGCATCTCAGGCAGCGTTGCCGTTTGGGACGCTTTTGCGGCATTTTGACTCTTTTTCGGCGATGGGACCCGGGACCCCACTTTTCAATAAAACTCCGATGTTGACGCATTTTTAAAATATAGGACCCTTTTTTCAATTTATTTTCATTTCATGTTTCTTTTACTTGTAAAACGTGGTACTTTACTCTTAAAACACACCCATTTTGTTCAACCAGTGATGAAATCAACAAAGTATTTTTGTTAGTCAGAATTTCCCTTCCAAAAACTCGTTCTGCATACATGCTTTTTTTTATCTTTGTTATTTTTTTTCCAATATTTATTTTATTTTAAGTTCAGAAATAAGATAGTTATTCGAAAAATTGCATTTTTTTCATACAAATATAAGTGGGACCCCTTTTTTGGACACTTTTTGAAATTTGCTCGCGGCAATCCTGATCTCAGGATATGCGCATATTTTATCGCTCAGTTCGATTCGTTTGTTGTTGTGTTAAGTTGTGAACTGTTCAAAATGTCGAAGGGTAAGTTGAGTTGTTTATCAATAAGAGTTAAATTAAAGTTATTACCCAGGAAACTGGCTTGATAGAAGTATGACATTAAACAAATAGTCAAAAAAAAAAAAAAAAACAACTTCATACCTGACATTTACAATAATTTACGAAAGAAGAGAGAATATAATTGTTAAAAGGAAATACTTTATACACAAACATTTTTTTTATTTAATAGTTTTCTTAAAAACGTTCATCAATTATGCATCTCCTATAATGTAATGCTTTCACAGACAATTTGTTCAGCACCGACCAACCACGTTCCCCGTTCTCTAATCCAATGAACGTCTAACGGAACTCTCCGAGAATAGCGCACTTTGCGATAAAGTGAAACACATCTTTTCTTTCTCTTAGGTTGCAGAGGCTGCATAGGATTGGAAGTTCAGGCATGGGTGGCTTATAATTTAAGTTAATTAGTTCAACTCTCATTTTGAAAATAGTATTGTTGAGTTACGATTTGTAAAATAAGTTGTTTCTCTCAGATTGTACCTCAAATTGCTATAATACGCTCTAGGTTGCGATGACTGAGCTTCGTTAACATATGAGTTATAAAGGAGGTTTCCTGTTTTTTTCCAATATTTTGTTAAACTGAGTTTTCAGAGTTATTGCTTGTTTATTTTCTGGTATAGATACATATCGATGGGCCCATGTAAAAAGATACTAAGTGCACTTAGTATAGTTTTGAGTTATGTATACCATAAGAATCCCCACATTGTCTTTTATTTTTAAAATTTTTTTCGTGTGAATCGAACCAAAAACCTTGAAAATAGAGCTATAATAGCACTTCGTATAATGTCTTATGTAAACACTTATTCCAAGCAAAATCATACTAAGCGCTCTTAATATTTTTATCACTAAATTTTCCAATATATGTATACTATGTTGGCATAGTATTTTATTTGCATGGAATTTTTGGAAGTTGGATGCACTAATATACCTTTTAGTATACTTTTGTCTGTACGCAAGAAAAAGAAGATGACACTTAAGTGCATCTTAGTATACTCTACAGTGTATAGATTAATACTAAGTGCACTTAAAATGGTTTTTGATATGTTTTGCCCCGTGTTAAACAGAACTAACATCAAATAGTATATTCAAAAGTTTAAATTAGACAGTCACAATAATACTAACTGCAATTTAACATAATAAGCCACAATATTGCAGAACTAACTCCATCTCTAAAAAATTGTATAGAAATGATGATAGTAACAAAGCATTCAGCTTAAAAATCCGTTAATAAACAAAGAAGTTATAGTCAAAAAACTTTAAACGCTTCTCCTGAAAAATAGCAAAATGCACTTAGTATCTTTTTGCATGTGGCCATCGATATGTTAAACCCACAATTACTTCCTAGCTTATCCCATTCATACACTACAGATAAATCATGTAATTCGGGGTGTTATTCGGTAGTTTGAACACTCTTTTGGTGCAGTCGAATGGGCAGTATCCCCATACCTGAGCTCCGCTTCTATACTTTCCCCTTCATACGTCCACTTCTCGTTTCTCGAATACCTCCTACCTCTATTTCGAACTAACATCATTTTTGTCTTTCCTAAATTTCCAGACAAATTCAAGGTTTTGCAGTATTCTGAAAATTCTATTTACTGCTGCGTGTTGTTCACTGTCTCGGCAAGAATACTACTATCATCTGCGTACATTTAAGCAGGAATAAACGTCCGGTTTTAATTCCCATTAAAAAGTGGAGTTATTTCCTACTTTGAAAAATAATTTCACATCATAATAGTTCATATAAATATGTATTTCGCACTTGAAGTGTGCTCTGAATATTATTTCGCTGTACCTATTACGTATTTCACTATTAGGAGCAAACCGATAGATAGGGTATCATCAAAATGTTCCTAACCGACGAGCGACGAGTTGTAGCATTTGTGTTCTTGTTTTTGACATGTCTTGCATTCAATGCACAGGATTAGAGAAAGCAACCAAGTCAACATGCCAGTGACACTGACAAGACAATTAACATGGAGGAACATATTAGTTTCAAGACTTCGAGGCTTTTATTCCTCGTTGGACGGCTTTGTCTTGTGTAGAAAATCGCCAGAGAAAGCTGGTTTCACTTGAACTGAAAATTGGACGGTTTCAAGGAATTGTTGGAGTTGATGTTTTGTCCTTTCTGCATACTTTCAAATGGCAAGGATATGCAAGTAGACTAAAAAAAACTGTATTTTTGAAATACTACTGTCGTAGATACAAGAGCTACGAAATGCAATTCCATTAACAAAAATCAAATCTTGGCAGCCAATAGGTACAATTTTGTAATACATAATCTACAAACCTAATGCGAATATTCAGTCTCATATATATCATCCTCTCTCAACAGCTTGGTTACTTTTAAAAAAATCTGCGCTATAAAGTATTTAAAAATCCAGCCGATGATTACTTTAAATTCAGCATTAACATCTTTAATACCGTGCGCAAAGGAAAACCAGTGATGGGTATCGCAACATGCAACCGCAGATCAATGAACAGCCATTAATGTAGCTCGTGTTGTAACCGCATGAAAAAATTAAATTAAGTGCACCATCGGGTTATGTGTTCTGGCGCACAATGAAACGGCCAAAGGGAAATGACATTTGATATAAAACAAATGGGTGGTTATGACTAAAAAAGAGCGCAACTTTTGCGTACACATGCCAAACTATAACTTGTACCATAAATCATTTAATTGGAATTAAAAAGCACGTTTTCAACTCTGACAAGGGACAAATTGCATAGGTTTTACAGGGGTTTTCTCATCGGACATTGATGGTTCTTATATTTATAAAGGTTTTCGAAATACCGAGAGTTCACTGTACACATTTACCTGTTCAACTTCAATTTTTATGTTACATTAAAAACTAAGCAATTTTGGAGAAAATAGGCAGGTCCATGTAGCGTCTTAAATTTTTCCATACTGAAATACCAAAAGTTACATAAAAACAATCGAACATTTTAAATTTCCACGAACCCAATACAGGACCTTTAAAGAGACTGAGAAAAACCGATGCAACATGTTTTTTTTTCATTATTAAAAGGCTGTGGAAATTCATAAAACTGGTGATTGTATGACCTAAAAGAGCACCAGCAGTGGCCTACAGTCCGTTCGAATTCAATGCAACGCTGACCAGTATGGCGGTAAGCCCATGTTTCAGATCCACATCGGTGGATGCCTCTTCAAATTGAAGCCATATCCCCAGGGTTCACGGAAATACCACAGAACAAAAAAAAAATCGTTGTAGTGTAATTAACATATACATACATATGTATGTACATAAGTCTATTATGTTCAGATTTGGAGTAATTCATTGGTAATTAAAGGCAAATAGTTATTGTAGAAAAAAAAAACGTTTTAGTAAGATGCAAAGTCCTGCGGTATTTTAAGCAGCTGCAAAATATTAATACTCCTTCCCAGCTCCCATTGAACCTAAATTTGAAAACATTCAAGAGCTGGGAAATGCTACAATTTGAGCGAGCATGGTAGGACAGCGAATATAAGGTTTGTTTGGTAACTTGCGACTTTGTACAAATTCGTACGTAATTTATACAGATAAAGGCTTTAACGTTTATTTACAAACTAGCTGAACCCGTGCTCGCCTTGCTGACATGGGAAAGAGACACGTTTAATTGACAGTGTGAGAAGCAGCCTGTTGTGAGGTCCACACCCGTGGAACACAGTGTTTGTTCCTGAGCCCTATTTATCGTCATCCGAATCGCTCGCGCTTTTAGTTTAAATTTTTGTGATGGAAGCCCTCATTTATTAAAATTGGTTGAGTGCGAGAGGTATTGATTGTAAGGTATATGATCACTGTAAGAGCGCGCACTTACACTCACACACACACTATTGCAGCGATACCCACTACCGCCCGACTGCTGGCAGTGGTCTCCACTGAAAGAAAATCGTGGGCAATGTTTTGAATTATTGTTTTGAACATTGCTCAGCTCCAGGACAACACAGGAGAATGTTTAATATCTCAAATGAATCAAGGACAAATTGACTAATTTCACCTATGTTTTTGTTTTGTGAGTTAGGGCTTTATAATTTTAATTTTCCTTTCAGATATGCAGCTTTTTGACTATTTTATAAGAGCCAGTGGGGTGAGCAAAAAATGATATAGCCTATGATCATCCCGGATACTTAATAAACATTTCAAAAAAAGTTTCATCGAATTCTGTCCAGCGGTTTTCACGCCATTAGGTAACCAACAAAAAAAACCCCTACAGTTTTATAATATTTTTAGATGAGGTATACAAAGAATGAAAATTTCCACACTTAATATTTATCAGAAACACTACCACGAAACGTGGCTTTTATCTTTTGCCGCAAAGTGCCACTAAGCACCAGTAGGTAGCCATTTTATTTGTAAACAGTAAGCGGTTATATGCGAGATTTCTCGCACAGGTACACTAATATACGTATCTGTATTTAAAATCCACCATTTTCGAAATATAGTCGCCCCAGATCCCGACCTGATCCATCTTAAAAGTAGCCCAATACAAACAAACTGCTGACAAGAAGCCCACACTTATGTATCCACCCAAAACCAAACCTTATGAAACAGTAAGTTGGGACCGTACATTAAAGCATTTCTTTTTTTTTTGTTCTAAAAAGCAAAATACCGACTATTAAACGGGACAGATTTGTGTTCATTTTCATATCTGATGGAGTTTACCTCCTTTAAACTATCCCTGATACCTACTTTTGACAGTCTCAATTAATACACTTAATCCTTTTCTCCTAAAAGAATTGGTAGTTCATCAGGAAACCCAGTCTGCAGTTTTGAAAGCCTTAGACTCAAAAACGGTTTGTTTTGCATTTCAGGCAAGTTTTCAAATAATTAAGCTTAGAAGACCGTAGCCAATTAGCTCCCTAAACTACCCAGTAGGTATCCAGACTCTAGATCCCGTTAATAAATAAAAGCAGATGCAATTTTTAAAAACTCCCCTCAGCCAAAGGTGAATTAAATAGCACCTCGTAGGCAGTTAGTTAAAATGACATAATTTATTCTGAAAAGTTAATTGAACATCAATCTTCATTTATTGTCGCGCAATGGAGTGAAATTCGTTTTTAAATCTAATGGCACCGTCCGCTGCTCTCTGAATTCAATCGTTAGAATATTAATGAAGGCTGAAGAAAAAGTTTCCAAATTAATCTCGGTTATTAGAATTGAATACGGTTTTCTTGTCCTCCATACATTTATAGCTGCGTTAAAAACAATGGGACGATTTTTTTTTTTACTGAACTTATCAGTCTAATTTATCTTAAAATGTTTTCAGAATAATTCGATTTTTTCTGACATTTATAAGAATTTATGGATTAGTAGATGCCTACATAATACGTACCTTTTGCTACTACAGTTCTAGCTAGGTAAGGTTAGGTTAAAGCTTTAGTACTAAATTGCTACTACAATCCGGCTCGCGAATGAAATTTAATTTCGCAAGGACAGCAATGATCATTCGATCGGAAGTAAGAGCATATTAACCAGCTTGGACAAAAGTATGAGGAAAATGGAAAACCATAATAAGAGAAACGTATTTCCATTTTGGACAGAGTACTCTCAATCTATGGAAAACCGCAAGGATTCTGCAATATTATGCAAGAGTCTCTCTAAGGAATATTCAAACCCGATGTTCATCATGCGACAGGACGGAACTTGAACTTACTCTATGAAAGGATACCTTCAGCTCCTCATAAACACTCATATTCCAGGATGGAAACAATGTATCGTTGAGGTGCATATCTCAGATGTAAGACAACTTGCTTCATGGAACGACATCCATTCAGCTATCAACCAGGATAAGATCGACGCTGGGGCGATCAGCAGCTTTGTGTCCTATTATTATTTTGGTTGGTTTGTGAGGGTGAGGAAAAAGGGTTTTTCCTTTTCACGTAGGCCTGGAGTCGGGCCCGTTGTGTTGCCCTCAGGAGCTGATCTGAGAAAAAATGGGGGTTGGGTGGTTTGTTAATGAAAGGGTTTTGATGTTGGGGGGGGGGGGATTGAAAGTTTCAAAGAAGGTATAAGTGGATTTACGAAAAGCACTCTGTGTGTCGTGTAAACTCCAGTGTTTTCGAGAAATCGATGGATCTAAGCGATGTCAGCCCAGGTAGGATGTGCCTTCCTAGGTATCTGTGCCTTATTTCACATAAAGCAGGGCAATCGCAGAGGAAGTGATATTAATGTTGATAGTCAGGTCGCCATTAAAGCCACAACATTATATTAATTGATAGAACAGTGCAAGGAAGACTTCACACCAGTTTCATCTGAGTTCATGGCCAAAGTACCATAGAGGGTATTCAACGAGCCGACAAACTGACCAGAAGTGATTCAGCCTTTAATGACTCCCTTGCAGAGGAACTCCATTCTCCTTTAAGATTTATAAAGGGTTAACTCGTTCAACACTTTCTAGTTATAGCCAACTCCAGAAGAATAGCTGCGCAGGTCCACTGGCCAATCGGTACCCACGCCGTCATCGTTGGAAACTCAATGGACTACCTACACCTAGCCCATATTTGGATAGTGAACCAAGTATGAACATATACCCTTCGAACAGAAGTCTTTGCAAAAAAAAATAAAAATATACCATTGAATCCGAAACCTATTATTGGTACCAGTCAGGTGGGAGTACTACACTGGATAAATTCTCACATGGAGTCATATAAAGAGATGGTCAGCTTACCACCAAATGTTTCGTGAACAGGCCAAATCGCAAGATTTTTTCTGAGTCTTTGACGTAGAGACTGCCGTAACTTGGTGGGGCTACTTATGGGAAATAAGGCCTGTGGCTCTTATATGAGAAACGTGAACCCAACGTGTGGATTATGTCTTGAAAACGAGGAAACTACAGAACATCTCTTCTGTCAGTCTCGTGCTAAGATCTCGCATTTTGGGTTCTGACGTTATAAATATGAATACAGTTCATTCTGTTTCCCTAGCTGAGATTCTTCGTTTCATTAGAGTGATGGCGAAATTCGACAAGGAGATTCCAAGAAGACAGATTACAATGGAGTATTCATATACATCCTGGATAGCCAGGCAGCAGTATGTTATCGTATAAATGTCAGTATGTTGTATGTATAGGTCTTTGTTTGGTGGCGTATGCGTGCTATTTTGGAGTTTGCAGATTCATCGTTTCTAGCTGCTCGGGTCTAACACCTAAAAGTTTTTTCACGGTGCCACCTCTTTCGAATGTCTGACAAGCAATCAAAGAGTACCATTTGTCGGTGGTAGTGTGTGTATCTGTCTATCTTCCTTTGGTGGTAGTGTTTCATCTTAGTTGCAGCATCGCCTGCAGAGGTTCAGCTCTTTGGTTTTCTGCATTTTACACTTCAATAGAACACTTAATTAGAGTGCAGAATATATGGATATGGTGGACTAGTCTTGTGGTACGCTGCCGCCAAAACGACCAACCTCAAGGATTTGACTAAAATACAGAGAATAGCATGCACTGGAACGACCGGTGCGATGAGAACAACGCCAACAGCGGGATTGGAAGCAATTCTTAACCTTCTGCCTCTGGATCTCTATATGCAGTCAAAATACTGGAGGTCGGATGCATACGGACATGCCAGAATACTTGGCAATTACCTTAATGGTGACATCAATTCAGACTACACTGTCCCATACTTGGATTTTGAAAAACCCTTCACGTGGGATTTTCCATGCAGAGAGCAGTGGGAGAAACATGAAATACCACAGAGCACTAAGTCCATCTATACCGATGGGACTAAAATGGACATAGGTATTGGAGCGGGTTGCTTCTCTGAAGAACTAGGAATAAGCAGTTCCATACGACTTCCAGATCACAGAAGTGTTTTCCAAGCTGAGGTTCTAGCAGTGACAAAGGCTGCCCAATTGGTGTCAATGATGACAATATCACGTGAGGATATCAATATTTACATTGACAGCCAGGCGGCCATAAAAGCAATAGCTGCTACATAAATAACATCGAAGCTTGTAAAGTATTGCCGCCAAGAGCTGAAGGTTCTCGGCACGCAGCACAATGTAAAACTCTGCTGGGTCGCTCAGCCAGAAAGGGCTCAGCCCTAGATATAGAACAAGCAGACGTGATGGTCAAACCTCCACTCTGCAACCTTTGGGCCAAAATTGAACAAAAATCAGTAATTGAAGCGAATAACAGGTGGAGATCGCTAGTCACCTGTGTGATATCAACAGGATTATGGGCAAAATACGACAAAACAAGAACTAGGAAACTCCTACAAAAAGACAGAAAGTCGTTGTCAATGCTAATAGGAGTTCTAACTGGGCACAATACTCCAAGAAACCACATGAGAAATTACGACTGAATGATGATGAGTCATGATGACATATTCAGAGGATGTGGTGACGAAGAGGTACATGAGGATAGAACCCATTTCCTCTGGCACTGCCCTAACCTGTGTCAACTGAGAAACAGAACCCTAGGCAAATTCTATTTCGATTATATCGACGAGCTATCTGATGGATCACCATCTAACCTGCTTGAGTTTGCTAAGGCTTCGGGTTGGATGGAACATTGATAACACGGGTAAGATTACGCTATGGGTATCACAATAGGTCCACATGGACCTAATGGTGATGAGGATGTAGACATCCTCATCAGCCCGAAAACCTAACCTAACCTAGAGTTCGGAATACAAAGCTGTACTGAAGTTTTGAACTGAAGTAAGCTAGACCGGTGATAGTCGTGCATAAAAGTGCTGATGGAGTGTCACCAAGAGATGGCACTGTAAGTTGATTTGGTAAAAACTTCGAAATATTTTAAAATGCGTTCCCCAGGTATCATGCTTCTGAAAAGATAGTAGATATCCTAATAAAATTTGATGACAGGTTGCTAAGAACAGCGATTTCGAAAGCTTGTCTGCAACTCGTCTTTCAAATGTTCATATACCACGAAGCTATGCTGTCATTTTTTATTATTATTTTTTTTTTTTTATCACGTGTCCATCAAGAAGTTTAACTATTTTTCAAAATCACCTCACCGTAGAATACACACTATTAGACATAAAATATTAAAACCAATAAATCTTCCATTTTTATAGATAAACAAAGAAAACGGAAAAAATTATTTCTTTGTTTATGGATTGAAACATAAAAACTTCAAAACTTATGAAAAACTACACTATGCGCTTTTTTCTCCCCTATGACATGAGATTCTTCTGAATGGACACATGCTTGCTTCATCTATTAATCACAATCTGATAGAAACATTGCTTGTTGGTTATTTTTTCGTTGCACACTTCCTTTTTCGTGATGGTTTCCTTTTTGCTTTGCTTTAATTTAACACGATCACAGGGACGGATAGACACACATTATTCAACAAACTGACTGAAACTAATTTACTTCATATTCCCAATTACGATTGGTATCTCTATGTACGAGTAGGTACATACGAGGGGAAGATCCTGTACGGAATCGTCAAAAAGGACGACGAGACCAGAGTAGTGAATATTTTAGTTTTGCATAAATTATTCCTTGGTCGTAGTAAATTTTCTCAGTTGCAACGTATTATTCCCATAATTGTTTCTGGGAATTTTTGGATTTTTTTTCTTCAGAGAAAGGGGGCTGTGGAATGAGGTATCCAATTAGAACCTTTTAGGACTCTCATCCAATATGTACGTGGAACGGGTGCGCAGACACGACAGAGAACACTGACACAAATCAACTTGACTTAGTGCGATGATGGGGTTCTTAGTGAAAATTAAAATGGAGACAAAATAGTTGCAAGTCGAAGTTCTCCTTATTCCGCTATCCGATGTCCCTCCTATGCGTCTTGGTGTCGGTGTGTGTGTGTGTCGTTTTGTAATAAGAAAACTTTTGTCCCTCATCAACTTTCCACTTAAATAATCTTCAGAAGTGGCAAAGTTGTGCATTTCTTGATGAAAAAACTTTTCCCTTCATTTTGCAATTTCGTGTTAATTGTTAAAGAATCGATGATGATGACGATGACGATGGCGATGGCGATGGGAGTGTTGTGTAAATTGGTAAACACGCGAATCTTACACTCTGTTGTCTGTTAGGAACTTTTATTTATCGTAGTACCACTTATGTAGCATTTAAGGGAAAAGCTAGCGGGCAAGTGTGTCCAGCTTTGTGATGTCCTTGAACAGGATTTCTTTGGGGGGTTAGTTTTTAGGTAAATGTGGACTCAGGTACTACGTCCCGTAAGATTAAGATCTTGCCACTGAAATACGTTGTAACAGAGATTTTCCTTTCACAATATATGTATGTCCCATGCATGGAAGCTAACTCAAGTTTCTAAAAAAGAATCCTGGAAGTGAGTCGAAACTGCAGTTCATTTTGTAGTTGGGATTTGAAAATCATAAAAAAGTGAAGTTGAAGTTGTCGAATTTATGACGCAGTAGTAAGCCTTCGGATGGCGGTCTTATCTAACATTTTAAAGCCACAGCTTGTATAGTCGACGGCCTGGTTTGCCAGAATAAAAATCCTTGCCGCGGTGAAAACCTTCAAATCTGTGACTTTATCCACCTAAAACTTGTGGCCACTACCAGCTCAGTTGCTACTTCCTGCTATACTTTGACTGTTGCCACAGTTAACGATTTTTCTCACTAAAATGGGTCAAATATTTGACACTCTGTACTTACAGTCTAATCATAGCACTATTAGTCATGGAATATTGCTACAGATGGAGACAGCATTCAGTATTCTAAAGCTGTAAGTTTATTCTTTTGAGGCTCATTCTGAAGCAGTTGGGTGTTGGGTCGTGAGAAAACCAGAAGCATTTTGATATCCTCTCCGCTGTGTCGGAGGAAATAACTAACAGCAACTAGATATTTTTACTTTTGGGTATGCAAGGCATGGTCTCTTCAATATTGGCATAGGAACAGCTCAAGTTATGCAAACCTTACTTAATACTATCTTAAGGTGGCGCTACAGTCCAAAACCCCCTCTATTTAGCTCAATCCTTAGCTAAATACCTCCGGTGGTACACACTAAGCCAGTTGAGGTATTTCTTAACTTGGTTGTGCCATCTTAGGAGTGGTCGTCCTATACCATGTTATCTCTCCAGAGTAGATTTGAAGATTCTCTAAGGGCTAAGCGAACACGTTGGTGTTTAATCGCTTTACATGAGGTAGCGACCTAAGCAAGTGGATTTGGACCCTTCTGACGAGGTCAATGTTGGGATACTGCCCCTATAGTGAAGCGCTATAAGTACTGCAGTTGCAGACTTCAGCATTCTCAAAAAGATACTCTAGCCTATTAAGTCTTATTATAGCCTTCATCGTTCGGTTGAATATCTTGTTGTTTCATGCAAAGAAAAAAAAAAAAACAAAATGTCTGACCCCTTAAAACCCCTTTAGGGAGCTTATGTAGATTTTAGATTATGCCTATCATAGGATAGGTAAGGTAGGATTGGCTTATTTAAAGTGCGAAGGCAATTATAAAACCATTTGGTACTTTTAGTGAAGAAAAAAATTAGGACACTTTGCGGCAATAGCTGAATAGCTTGACATCTCAGCAACTAATCGCTTACTCAACGAACGGGGAGGTATAATATACCAATAGGTCTACGTGCTTGTTGCTCCTAAGTGAAGCTAAAACCGATGAGGAGAATTCAGATCAAGCCAATATCACTTATACTGAAGAGTATCATATCCGGCAAGCTCAGCAACTTTACAAGTCATACATGCCCCTTCCTCTCATTAATTTTGTAGTCGGCGGAGCAGAAAGTTTTTTATCCAAAAAGTTAGAACAGGGTAAGACAGCATTTTTAGCGATACGCGTCTAGCTTTGAGTTCATCGCTTACTATCTTTCTAAATGCTCCAATCGCCATTGCCTTTCAGGAGAAGAAAAGGCTAAAATCACCAGGAACACAAAACCGTTTTATAATGTAGCTAGCACATCTTATGAGCAAGATATCAACACCTAGTATCATTAGATTTCAAAGACGTTCACATTTTATCTTTTTGACCGCACTTTCGATGTTAAGATACAGAATATGTATCTAAATAGCTGGTGTCCTTGCAGCAAAGTGTTTTCCCCCCACCCACCGATATTACTTTCCAAATGAATTAATTCACATCCAATTATCTCTTCAAACCACTTGTACTACACCCTTCTTAAAACACCGCAGTTAATTGGCATTTAAAGGTCTCCATTATCTCTTTAAAGAATTGTAATTCATCCTTAAATTACTCGTACATACATACATACTAAGTAAAGCATGGAAAATTAACTTTTTTTTTTATTTCCATAGTCTTCAAGGACTAAAGGAATATTTGCTCGCAGCTGTGTTGGAAAATTTCACTTATAAAATTTATTATAGCCAATGAACTTTGATGAAATAATAAACGATCCTTATCGTAAAGTCCTTATTGTGGCATGGTTGAAAAAAAAAAAATAAAAATATAGGAAGTGGGCGATTATTTTACGATAATCCAATTTGAGAAACAAAAAACTTTCCAGACGCATGTATAACAGCTAATTAAGTGAGTAATTTGAACTTTGACAATCCTGCGGTCGTGATGATGATTTTCTGATGGTTATCCACTCTACTCGTTTATCTGAACTTGTTCAATTTAAGATATAAATAAAAAGCTATAGTGGTTAAGTAAAATAGTAAAATCCATGCTTTTGGCGTGGAATCAGCTATAAGGATGGAAAATGATTTCGTCCTAAGATAACGACAGGAAATGATGAATGGAATAAGAAGAAGCAGCACATATGCAGGCTTCTTCTAAGCTGGTGCACCTAGTCACTGACACTTTTGAATTGCATAGCCATGACTCCTGAGAGTCTCTTTGAAGGTGTCTGCCATGGTATGTGTCATTAATCACAACGCAACTGTGGTATGTAAAGGGTTTTTCAGTTGTCCATGAAATACCGCTTAGATCTTTATTATTATTTAACCTTTTTATACTCGCGCAGGCAGACCAATGTCAAACCGACTGGTTAGTTTAACTTCATGATTCGTCACGAACTTTAATTCAGTGTGGTGTGAGTGCGAGCTTGTCTGCGGAACTCAAGTGTGTCAGGAGACGACATCATCTGGGCCGTGAGAGCAGCGCGGGTATAGCTTATATGTATATTAGTTTTTAGTAAGTACTTAGTCATTTTTTTTAGCGACATACCGAGAGAGAGCAGACAAATTGGCGGAAGACTTGGATATCTTCAGGGTGACCACTTTATGCAGGTCTGGCGATAAAAGCAGTGAAAACCGCTTACAGCCTGTTTTTTTGTAAAACACCACTCTTCAATTTCAAAACCCGAACGCAAAACGGGCATGGAAAGTTTTAAATCTGGGTAAAGCACAAAGAAAATTGGTAATTGGCCAAATCAATTTGAACAGACATGCAAACAAACTGGGACAACTCCAACATAGCACCTGCCCGGATTGTGAAGAAGGTGACGAAAGCATTAAACGCTTCCTGTGCAACGGTCGTGTTTTATGCACATTTATACCCATATTATGGTTAACGCATCGAACGTTCGATATGAAGCGAACTTTTTTGCGAATCACCCGTATCGTGGTACAGTGCGAACATTGGAAAACGTGAACTTATTAAAACCTAGGGTGTTCATGTTTTGGAGATTGTTCATATTTTGGAATGTAACATTTTATGATTTAAATTATTTTCCTACCCTATTGTCTTACTATTGCTCATAAAATAAAACACATTTCCTTCGATTATCGATTATCTCCTTTTTGCTTCAATTCATGAATATTTTTACATATTTTCACATACTGGTAGGTACGGCTTATTAACAAAATTGATTAGATTTCTTTTTTACATTAGAAGGTTTTAAAAATAAAAGGTTTATTTAACAAAAAAATCTGTAATTTTTTTCTATTGTACTCGTATTTGAACAACATTTGAACAACTGCATTTTTTCTTAGCCAATGTGAGCAATACGTACCCGCACATGTGTCAATACATATGTACATACTAGGTAAGGGATTATGGGATCCCCCGAATACTACGCATTGTCAATATTATGGGATCCCCAAAGTTTGAAATTCAGTGCATTTTTGAATTCAGTTCATTTTTATGTAGAAACGTTGAAAAAATGTCTGTTCACGTTTTAGAGCTTTTAGATTTGTTTACGTTTTAGAGCAGTCAATTTAAAAAATGCAGTGTTCACGTTTTGGGGTAGTTCACATTTTGGGATATTCACGTTTTCCAATGTTCACTGTATTATGTTCGCAACTGTCATTTAATTTGTTTTTTGTTATTGCAGCAGTTGTTTCACAGGCGAATGACACATTAGTAAACCATAATACCACGATACGGGTGATTCGCAAAAGAGTTCGCTTCATATCGAACGTTCGATTCACTAACCATAATAGGGCTGTAAGGTGCAAATACCTGGGAAGACATACCTTAGTTGAATTGACATCGCTTAGATCTATCGAGTTCTAGAAAAACACTAGATTTCACACGACGACAGAGCGTTTTCATAAATCCTTCTAACTTTTCCATTCCCCCCCTATGAACCCTAGACTTTCAGAAACCTCGATGCGAAGAAATTTAGATTTTTCAAATAAAACTCGAAGTGATTATTAGCTTCATAAAAACTTCGAGTTCAAGCATCCTTAGGCGAATCAGCCACGTAAACAAGGAACGCAATATCAACACTGTGGAACTTTTCTTAGCGTCATTCCATAAACCTTACCTTGCGTAACTAAAAGGTGCTTAAGAAGCAAACCAGCTTAAGAGACGCTAGAAATGAGTCTTGGAATAGTTAAATGAAACTTGTATGTCCAGAGCATCATTCACGCCTTCACTTCACACACACTAGTCAATTGCAACGGATTAAGAAATGACGGTACTTTTGATCGAAAGAAGTTGCAAACTAAATCTGGAAAACGTCTCGGTTTCGCATAGGTTTCAAATGTTTTAGTTTTTCACGAAGCTGAAAGACTAGAAAAACTGTAAAATATGACATTTTTGAGGTTTTCAATTCAATGAGTTGTTCGTGCCAAAAGTAAAACCACACGAACTTGCACCGCAAAAAGGACACATTCGCAGGATTTTTCCTTTTGTATTTCCGTACGAAATGCAGCACAGAATTTTTTCATTTTTTTCGTTTTCTAATACTTACGTTTTGTACATACATATGTAATTCATCCGAAGTACACCCCATGTATGGAAGTACTGACTGGCGGCGTCTATCAATTCGAATGTCCTACTTTACAATCAAATGCTCAGGCTTTTTATTTCTACTCTAGTTTGCCTGCCGTTACATCTGTCCTCTTTGACGTGATATAATTCGAATTCGTTTCTTTTTCTATTCACAACCTGCACACACATACATATGTATGTACGTGTATTGATAGGAGTATACTCGTATTTCTTAGATGAAAAATGTTTGAAAAAGCAATCGCGAAACGGGGACTTTCTATCGTGTTGTCACGTTCCATGGATAAAGAGAAAAACGGGAACAAATCACTTTAGGGAAATGTCCTTGACGCAAATACCACCACACTGGCACCGACTACAAAGCACAAAGGCGTATCATTATCGAAAATCAGCTTAGTTGTTCTCTCGCTCTCTCGTGTCAAGGACACAAAACACAAACACGGCGCGAACAAATGAAATACGGGCCAAAATCTTTGTTTGGTTAATGTAGATTACTTGTTTATGTTTGCAAATTAGAGGCAAAGTCATAAGATATCCTTTATCTGTTTCCTTTGGTTGGTTGCTGCTGGTTTATCTGCTTATTTCGGATTCGATTCACGTCTGGTGGACTACAACTAAAGAAAACGAGGATGGAAAAGTTTCGCAGGAGCGTCAAGTTTTCTTCTAGGTGTTCAAGATGCGGACTATTGAAAAGCAATTAAATGTCTGCTTCTGACACACTAAGTGCGGAAGACTGAGGGCTGCTACTGAAGGAAGCTGAAGTAATCCAAAGAAGTTATAAAGAAATGAAATAACTGGAAAAAATAAGTTTTTCATTCCTTTTTTTATATTCCGCAGCGTAATTTAGTCCGGAAAGCGTACGTCTTGTGGTGTTTCGAAAACTCATTAAGCGAGATTTGATGGAGTATGGACTTTATCAAAAGTAAAACGTTTTCAAATTAAGTCCATCGACTTGTAGCCGCTTAACGACGTTAAATTGATAATTTCGCAGAAGTGATCGAAACGTTGACCCATTTTCGAAGGCGATTTTGATGTGTTTGAAAATCACGGCATTTATGCACTTTATAAGCACAGATGATAAATCTATAGATTTAGCGATTCATTATTAACTTGTCATGAATTTAGATGACAGCTGTCAAAAAATTGTACACCCAGAGAAAAGTTCTGCGTAATATTGCCCTAACCGCCTAAGGTAAACATTTTTGTATGGATGTTATTAGACAAGCATAACTCTCCTTAGAACTAGGACAATTTATGTACGGCATAGGTAATGAAAAATAGGCTAAATTGCCTTAGACTGCTTAGGTATTTTAACTAAGAAATAACATATTTTTTAACCTAGGAGCACTGTAATATTGCCTTAGGCCTAATGTAATTTACCTTAAGTCTAAGGTGGTATTCCCTCCAATTGTCTCAAACAGAGTAAAATTGCCTTAGGCCTAGGGTAGTTTCGCTTCCAACCTAAGGTGATTTTCCATCCAAAACCGTTTTCATTTTGTGCAATGCAAACTGTAAAATTTGCCTTAGGCCTAATGTAATTTGCCTTAAATCTAAGGTGATATTCCCTCCAATTGTCTTAAACTGTGTAAAATTGCCTTGGGCCTAAGACAACTTTGCCTTAAGTCTAAGGTGATATTCCCTCCAATTGTTCCACACTCTATAAAATTGCCTTAGGCCTAAGGCAATTTTGCCTAAACATTGGGTAACTTTCCTGAGTGTATAGTTGAATTCGCGTCGAAATTAGTCAGTTTGTGTTGAATATCCGTGAAGTGAAGTACCTCAGTGTTGTGTTTTAAATTAGAAAAGTGAATCGTTTTACATAAAAAGTTTTATTAGACGGTTAAAAATAAACATGGATGAAACAAATTCAAGCAAAAAATTTAAGCTCAACGCAGATGTTATCGAGGAAAGGAGCAATGAAGGTATGTGCTTGTTTACCGAAATTGAGAACATAAAAATATTTCTTACAATTCTTTCTTACAGAGTGAATCAGAGCGAGCCTGACCTGCTTCGGATCTGTAATAATCTAAAGCACAATCGTAATTGGGATATTGTGGATGGAAACGATAAGATAACGTAGAAGAATGATCAACGAAACTAATGTTTGAAGTATTATATAAAATAAATATAAAGTAAATATTCCAGGATTGGCTGCTTTATAAGTATTCTCGTGCGCAAGAACTGGTAAGTTAAAAAACAGCAATGCCGGCTTCTTATGCATTCTCATGTAAAATTTCTTATATTACTCTGCAGATTGATATACACTACACCTTTTTGAAGCCAGGGAAAAAACTAAACTACGTAAAACAATGAAAAAAAAATAAATATTTGTGAACCGTTAATTAAAAAAAAAACAAAAATATGTAAATATCTATTTATTTAACAAAAATATATATTTTTAAAATTTAAATGAGATAAGTGAGAATACTATTTTTTTAAGAAAAACAAACGAAAATAAAAGTTTTGGGAACAGTGAAATAGCAAAACACAAAAACATCTATTGATCTTAAAAAAAAGAGAAAAAAAATTTACCTTTTTATTAAAAAAAAAAAAAACAAAAATAAAATGTTTTTGAACTGAGAATTTAAAAAAACAAAAATATGTATGTTTTTTTATAAATATAAAAAAAGGAACAAAAATAAAACATCATGAAAATAATAATTTGTTTTTTCATTAATAAAATTGGCAGAAAATACCTTAGTTCTAGCAAAAATTGCCTTAGGTAATCGTGCACAAATTAGCCTACACCTAAGGCAAAAACGTGTTCTTATTACCTTATTTACTAAGGCAATTGAACACAGTTATTAATTTAAAAAATTGGCAGAAAATACCTTAGTTTTAGCATAAATCAGGCTATTTCTAAGGCAATTCTACACAGACAAAGTGACACTGGATTTACCTTAGCAATTTAGGGCAAATTGCCTTAGAACTAGGTAGGGTCAAAATAGCCTTTTAGGACTAAGGCAAATTAGCACACGATTTAAGTAAATTTTACACATGTTTTTCTGTGGGTGTATGATCCTGACAGAACGGAAATATGGTGCTGTTGAAATTCTATTGGTCAATTTGGATCACACTTTAAAAACGGTAAAGAACTCAATTGATTTAAAACGGCACATTCTTACACTGTCTAAATATCATTTATATTGCCGCTATAAACAAAAGAAGAGAGACCATTAACCCAGTCACCAATTTTGTTAATGCTTACTCTAGTTTGCACTAGATGGCGCAGTTAACAGCGTTTTTTTTTAAATGTCATCCAAATGTCAATTTAATACTATTGGAAGGATAGATGATGATAATATTAGCCGTATTTTTTTTTTGGATAGGCGACAATCCATATAGATTATTTCAACAACAATATTTTGAAAAGATCAATTTAAGTAATCCAAAAATTAGTTCGGACCATTTCTCACTGGGATACAATTTTGTTTGTGAATGTTGATATCTATCGACGATTGTTAAGGATACATGTTGCCAGATAAGAATAAGAAATATTATTGGCATTCCAATATGCTAGTGAAAATGAAGATAGAAAATATAATTCTCAATTAATAATTTCCTCCTTAAAAAGAGCGAGCGCATTAAACTGTAATTAAAAAAAAGTTTCATTCGCATGGCAACTTCGCGCTGAATGTCAAAAAATAACTCAGCTGTGCACTAATAATGGACGTCACATTTTGAGAGGACTGCATGTCAAACCATTACCATAAAACACAGAACTTAAATTTTTCATTGATATGGACTGTCTTATTTTCAACGTGTGATCTATATGGATCATAAGAGATTACAAAACACGGTTTTTGAAACTTTAAAGCATCTTATGGTCATGGTTTGTGCAAATTGCATTCTCCAGGACTACATTCAATGGTTCCGATTCAAAAAATAATAATCGTTTGACTTTTTATGTAATAGGTTGTTTTTTCAATTTAAAACTTTTTACAATAAAGTAAGTAAATATATACCAAGTCTAAGAGCCCGCTGCAATTTTTTGGTGTGAGATTTAACCAAAAGATTTGCACATGAATATAAAGCTTGGAAATATGGAAACTTAAATATGATCGTCTGGCAGCATTTTGCGGGTGCTTTCATTAGTAATTTTCTGCTCAAAATGTGGTTTTGTCCAAGTTCTGGATCGTTGATATAACCATTTGAATTTAGTATCAAACAAAAGAAAAGGAGGCGAGCAAAATTATTGCGGGTGTTATATTAAAACTTTTGTTACTTCTTGTAGTTATAACTTTATTACAACATAATTTATACACTTTTTTTTTGTTAATGAAACAAGTTTAAACAATTTAAAATATATTAACGAAATGTGCATATATACATAGAAGTAAGATAATATACACGTACGTGTAACAGATTTGCAGATAACTGAAGTAGATAAGTAAGAATAGTAAGGAATAGTAAGTATAAGTAACAATACAAATTAAAGTTTAAAGTTCTGGCTGGTAGGCGCACGATTTTATATTGATGCTTTGAAGGATTAGCATCAACTATTAAGGCAAGCTCTTGATGTGCAAAAAATTTTGCTTCCGGCAAAAAGACTCCTGGCCTCTTTTTGAGGTCGTACTTCTTTCAGGAAAAGAAACAGACAGCTCCTTTAAAATCGAAGCTGGATCTTTTTTCCCCTAGTTTCGTAGTTTTATTTTGGTGGCCAAAGCTAGTTTTCTGGACTTCTGTTTTGGAGAAGGTCTTTCCGTTTTTTAGATCAATAATTATAAGTATCAAACAGCTTTTGTGGCCTTCCGAGTTTATACATTGAACTATTGTGAGAAGAAGTAGGTTTGTATCAGTCACAGTATTTGAATACTGAATGTTTCTCTGAAGCCAACTTCAATTCGTTGACACACACCTCTTGCTGTAATTTTAATGCTTTCTGATGCTTCATTAGGTAGTGGTAAATTGCCCAAAGCTCGCAGAACATTATAAATTATGGCATTGAAGCTATTGGAGCCCGAGTTTGTACACCAAACGTCGAAAATGAGCTGATACGAAATTTCAGAAGCCAGTTAAAATTATTTTCACTGCTTATTCTTTCGCAAATTTTCGCATTATAGTTTTTAGAAAGCTAAAATGTCCAGCTATACTGTCTATATTCCTTGATTGTAATATTCTGCTATATAATAAAGTAAAACTCTAGTTGAAATTTCGAAGCTATTATTTCTTTCGCTATAATTTACTCACACATTCAACAGGGTAATGATGACTATTAAAATATTATTTAGAAGAAGTTAGACCCGTTACACAATATAGATGAACTGAACAAAATAATAAAAGAAAATTTAGGACCCTAGAAATCACAAATCAAATGCATTTGTCAAGTGCGACTGATTAGCATTTGCTTCTTGTGAATTTATGCATAGCATTTAACGGCAACTTCGAGAATTTGAATGCAAATATGTTGGTCTCTGATGATTCACATGGTGCAATCTCTTTGCCAGACGCCCTAAAAGTGTGTCAAAAATCATATTTTAAAAAAAATGGTGTAACCACATACTGATTACTCTAAAACATTGATATGAACAACCTGATCACGAATATATCACTCTGCCAAACACACCAGAAACTTTTCAGTAAGTACAATTATAAAGAGGATTTCAATAGACATTACAATTTTGTATTTGGTTATGGCGGCTTTTTGGTCATGGGGTTTACATATTCAACATTCTTTTGTATATTTAAAATTAAACATTCCTCTCCGTTGTACTCATAATAAAAGTCAATCACAAAACTGATGTTAAGTTAAATATTTTTTAATTCTATATTTATTTAATTTTAATTTTTTCGTATTTACTGAATCAACTAAAAATTGACGATGACTGATTTACAGGATTATAAAAACAATATGTAGTTCACACGTAGCGAATATATACAACGTAATAATGTTGGCTTTTTTGCCCCAAAGCATTGGGTAATTGATACATTTAATTAAATTGGTAAATATTTAACTTTTATTCGAAATGTGTCAATTAGTAGTGAAGTCAAAGTAATTTTATTTGCACTCAATACGAAATCGTAGAAATATTCATTGAAGCGTTAATAATAATAAGCTGATTTTTTTAAACAAGTATTTAATTTATATTTATTTTTGAATTAATTTATTTATAAATATATGGTTTGGATATATTTGACATACCTACGAACTATTTAGTTGTGGAACAGGAAAATGCCTCTACATTCGTAAATAGAACCGGAGGCTTTTTTATATTTTTTTAAAATCAATTTGAGAGTAAATTACTTTACAATTATATAAAATATTTTATGAAGGAATAAATCCAATAATCTACACGTACACGTGTGTCGGGGAAAGCTTCGATATTTTAAACACAAAGTCGGGTAGCGCACCTATTAAACAGTTTAACAGTAGAATCAAAATAAAAAAATCTTCTCTCGTATATAACGAGTACACAGTACACTAGACCAGTGGTCGGCATTTCATGGTACGCGTACCAGAAGTGGTACGCCAGAGAAAATTTCAATAAAAATTATAGTAATTCATTATAATGGCAGAGAATTTATTTTTTTATCAATACAAACCGTTCTGTTAAAATTATGAATCAAGGAAAATTTTGACTTTGATTGGCCACAACTTTACTGTTTTTTGAGTTATGATAAACATTTTTATATTATCGTATTATTTAAAAAAAAATTTGTTGGTTAATATTATTAAATACTTAACGTGTACATAAAAATATAATTTAAAATTAAAATTAAAATATGCCCACCAATAACTATAATTATTGGCACCGCGATATAACTATTGGCACCCAAAAAAAGTATAATTATTGGCAGTGCCTATAATTCTAGCTCAATACGATGTAACTATTGGCACCCCCTGCCAATAATTCAACCGTGTTTTTTTTTTTGGAACCAATTATTGGTACCCTTTTTGTTAATGCTACATTGAATTAATTTACATACACTGCTTAAAAACATCTATTTCATACATTGGTATGTGAAATAAATACAGTTTTTATTAAAAAATAGTGATATAAATGGTCAAAAATAGTTTACCAAATTATATGTCCTTAACCAAAGCACTCGCAATTTTGGGAATTTTATTTTTTTTACGTCCACAAATTCACTTATAAATTAATTAATTAATTAAAAAAATTACACAGAAATGTGAGGAATAGATGTAGATTTCGAAAAAAACCTTAAATGGACTTGTTTAGACTAAAGGATAAAAAAAAAATCCTGTTGAATGATGGGGTGCCAATAGTTGGGTCAAAAATTTGGGGTGCCAATAGTTGTAGTCGCTACGCTATTCATATGAGCACTTAATACGAATTGCTATATCAACACCAACAATATAGATATTTAAAATTATTATGTTACATTTGATGTTAGATTTAATAAAATCAATAAAACTAGAAAAAAAATATTTGGTGTCCCGCAGGTGGTACGCGAAGGTGGTACACGAAAAAAATAATCTGCCTCTGAATACCAATGGCGCTGAAATCGGTTAAAGGTTGGACGAAAATTTGTTTTTGGCATTTGTAATTGGATGTGGCCGTAAGTTATCCTTTATTTAAATGAAGTTAATAAATGCAGTGCTTTTTTCTGATTGGTTAAAATACATTTATTTTATACAGGGTTTTTCAACAGGGACGCTACAAAAGTAGAGCGACAGGGACAGCGAACGACGCCATATTTCTTGCCGTTCTTTTGACATTTCTCTTCAGTAAGGTTTGCCATTTCATGATGGATAGATAGATACACGAGCCAACAACGAGTCGATATTATTATAATTTACTACCGAAATTCGGAGTCAGTGGCCTCAACTTTAAGAACGCTACGTCCAATTTATGGTCGTCATAATCGTCCTAACAGATCAACAATGGAGCGTCTAGTGGAAAAATTTGAATCCACAGGCACAGTACAAAATGTTCCCGTGCCAGTGAGACAAAGAAGTGCCCGTAGTGTCGAGAATATTGCTGCCGCTGAGGCTTCAGTTGAAGAAAGCCCAAATGTGTCTCTCACACGTCGTTCTCAAGCGTTGGGCATCTCTGTGACGTCGTTGTGGCGAATTTTGCGAAAAGATCTTGGCCTACATACTTACAAGATTAAATTGACGCCAGAACTGAAGCCACTTGACCACCAGAAGCGTCGTATGCTCGTGAATTGGGCTGAGCAACAACTTTTTATCGAAAAATCATCTTCAGCGATGAGGTTCATTTCTAGCTGAATGGCTTCGTCAATAAACAAAATATGCGGTATTGGTCAGGCAGCAATCCACACGTACTCCATGAGTCATCATTGCATCCCGAAAATATTACGGTTTGGTGTGGTTTATGGGCCGGCGGCGTCATTGGGCCGTACTTCTTCCGTGATGATCAAGACCGGCACATTATTGTGAATGGGAATCGCTACCGTTCAATGATAACCGAATATTTTTGGTTCCAATTGGATGATATGGACTTGGAGGACATGTGGTTCCAACAAGACGGCACCACAATCCACACAGCGAATGTCACAATCAATTTATTGGAAACCAAGTTTGGAGAACGTGTTATTTCACGAAATGGTCTTGTCGCTTGGCCGCCTCGGTCGTGCGATTTGACGCCGTTAGACTATTTCCTGTGGGGCTACGTCAAGCCTATGGTCTATGCCAACAAGCCAGCGACGATTGATGAACTTCGTACGAATATCGAACGTGAAATTGCAGCAGTATCGGCCGATTTATGCTTGAAAACCGTCGAAAATTGGGTTCAGCGTCTGGACTTCTGCAAGCGTGCCCGTGGTGGCCATGCAAAAGAAATCGAGTTCCATACAAAATGGCATCGAACGTACTTTCACAGGAATAAAGAATTTCATTGATATCCAAAACCGTTTTTGTTTTATTTAAAAAAACTTTTGTAGCGCTCTTTGATATTTGATACAAAATATTTTTTCGTGCTGTATTGAATTGAAAAGCCTACATTATATGTACATGCAAAACTATAATGCCTGAAATACATGTGCAGAATTTAGCATGCAGCGAAATTAGAATACCTACATACGTTTATATGGGAGCGATTACATGTGAATTCTGCATGCGGCACAGCGTTGCATTAAGTATCTATTTCTAATTTTGCTGCGCAGCGCCGGTACTAGATCGCGAAAATAGTACAATTTTTATCATTTGGCATTATTTGGTTTTCATCCGACATTCTTTGTCTTGCATGGTTTTTTATCATTTTTGCCTGACAAAAAATCGCCTTTACTTTAACTTCTGTTGATTGCACGTGAGAAAGTTATTTGACATAATTTTTAGAGAATTCGCTATAGATAAAACTTTTGAAAAAAAAATAAAAAATTATTAAGCAAAAGTTTTGAGAAAAATGCATTTTAAGTAAAAAAGTAGAGCAACAAATTTTCATAATTTTGAGTTTAAGGAGCTATAGCTTTTTTGTGGCTGCATAAAATTAAACAAATTTTCGACACTTTTTATGCGCTACTCAATTACCTTTTAAAGAAATACAAAATTGTTCTTAAAAGTTCAAAAGTTTTATCATTTAAAGTCGTAATACCTCCAAATCGAAGGTGCCCCACTTTGAGGGCCTATAACTTGGAGGAGGGTGAAAATAGGCCCCCCCCTCTGCCGTATGATTTTTTGTTCGCTAGAACTTCAGGAATCTCCCGTTAACGGATTATACCTCTTAACTGAGACACCCTGTATATTAATTAAATACATATGCATCTACATATATTTCAATCTATTGACCATAAAAACGTTGGGAAACTGGTAAACAATTTAATTTGACATGCATATGTCAAGAATATATAGAAATGTGACAATTTGAAATTCGCAAAACAGTGAGTATACCCTGTTTTTGTGATTCTAAAAGTGAGTATGTACTCACTTTAAAAAAAAAACACGGTTATTATTATTCCCCTAAGGCCTAAGCCATATAAGACTGACTATATTTATCGCTGTTTGCTGACTGGATAACCCATATATTATGTTAGCTTTATCGCATGTATTGTGGCTTAACAACTAGATGGCGTGCGCCTCAGTTAAGTGAAATACGGGTAATACTCGTATTTGAATTTTCTATAAATGAATCCTTACCCAACTTATTATAGGGTTAAAGAAATCTTATAGGTAAATACTTCAGTTTCGAAAGATCTAAGCATATTAAGAGTCCATGTACATCCCTCACTCCCTTAAGGCAAAAGAAAAAACCACAACACACGTGCGTTCATGATGTTAAAGGTCAAGGAACGACCCCCATCATAACCCCGATTTACGGGCGATTATTCCAGTTGTTTTTTTTTTTATTTATTTGTGCACTAAGTCTATCATATTAGCATTAAGAGACTATAAAACTTTACGATCATTTTTGATGCATCACGTTCGGTGGCACATCGAAGATTTATTCCAACATTTACCCATCACCCGCCCTAACAGTGTTCTGCGGTCAATTTAAATTGCTTGCGAGCGCTTTGGCAAACTTTACTTCCCGACTGTAACTGTATGGAAGAGTAATTCCTCACGCTTTCGTAGTTCAGTAGATAAATAAAGATGACGTCCTAATTCCTGTTTACTTTCCTTTATTTTCCGTCCATAAGTTGCATGGCATCGCTTCGCCTCGCCGTTGCCTCACTCATAAAGACATTTTGACCTCACAATTGCGAGTCGGTATTAAGCTATCAGTTTCTCGCAGAAGGACGTGAAATTTAATGGGTTTACCTGAAATGGCTCCGGCTATTATGATGGTTTTAAGGATACCTTTTTATCCACTTTTCAAGGGATTACGTTTCACCCTAAAAGCGAACGAAAGAGAAACCAAGAGCAGAACAAGGCGAGGCAAAAGGATCTTTTCTTTTTCTTTCTTTGTGTTATATTTTCTTAGTGCAAAGAAGCGGAATGAAGCATCCTTACTGTATGGAGTGGAATTTTATTTTAAGGACATCATCGAAAATGTTTGAAGGAAAAAAAAGAAAAGAATAAAAATTAACGACAAAAATAAAAAGGATAAAACGGGATGTGAAATTGACTTGAAGTGTTTCCTTCAAGATTGCTTGTCAGATAAATAAGACGATGGAGTTCATTTTACCATACCAACATTTGTTGAGAAATTGAAAAGGATACGACAATGTTAAACCACATCTGGCCTTGGTGCCCCTTTTCTGTGGGACGCTCATAGTACTCATATAGTAGGTTCTAACACAGTAACATATCCTTTTAATTATTCAAAACACTAGGTGATAGCGGATGGCAGCCACAATTCACCACCTGCAGGTGCCAGTAGCTGTCACTTTTGGAGGTCTGCTTCCGGGCATTTTTCCCTTTTAAAAGAATAGAAAATAAATCATGTTTAAAAAGGTTTTCATTAAAATTTCATAACGAAAAGAAAAAGGGATTAAAAATGCGATAACTATTATTAATGCTCTCCTCTGATGGTAAGCCTCGAACCCTTCTCATTTGAATAAATCAGCGCTTGAGGTAAAGAACAAAAAACTGCATGGCCGCCCAAATTTTTTCCCTTCCCACTACCCAGACCATTCACTTTTATTGTCGGTCCCAACGTTATTTGTACGAGCAATAGTTATATCCTCGTTTTCACCGTGGAGCTCATTGGAGGTGAGTTTGGAAGTTTCAATGGACAAGATATTTGCTTAATCACCGCTGTAAGTTCCCATCCAACTGACATGGATAACATCATCATAAGTCCTTCGGATGCTCACATTTAATAAAAGGAGTCGAATTGGACCACGGACTTGCCAATATTGCCAAGGCCATCACAACCTTAATCTTGGTGCAAATACTTTTTTTTCTAGTAATCCGTGTTTTCCCAGGATCGAGGATCATACTCATATATTGGTAGGTAGGTAAGAATGGCTGCATGGTGTATTTTGCCATACACAATTAGCTCCTGTGCGTCATTTTGTTGCCATAGCTTAATTTTGTAGTTTAAGTGTGTTTTGATCAGCACAGTCAATACATTGGTGGAATTGGAACAAACTGGAAATAATTAACGTTCTCCGTACCGTTTTTCCCAATAGTTAAAATTGTACCACCGAACGTTCGAATTGTCATCCCTTTTTTTTAATAAATGAAAAAGCGGCTTCAAAATCTGGCGGAATGTAACGCTTTTTTAACTTTTGGATTTTTCGACATTTCGGATGTGGTGTGTCTCCCTTTGTAAATTACAGGTCCGTTTGCGTCGATCCGTAATTTTTCCGACATTAGAGAATTTCACACCCACCTCTTCGAAATTTGACAAACACATATTTGGTGCAAAAAGTACGCGAACGGACCTTGTATCGTCGGAAAGCGAATGAAAAACGTTGGTTGTTTCTTTGACGCATGATATTTGCAACTTTCGCGCACTGATGCGAACTGAAGTTGTCTACGGCAGTTTAGATCTTCCACCTTCAATATAACAATTATTTCAATGCAGAAGCATTTTCACAGTGTTGCCGCAAGCTGAAATAAAAAGTCACTAGGCCAACCTCCAAAAGTCACTAGATTTGCTGAAATTTTGAAGAAAGTCACCAGAAAAAAAAAGTAGTAGAAAAATAAAATAAAAAAATTTAGTTTTTCTTTTTTATTTTAATTTTTATTATAGTTAAACAAACAAAGAACGACTTAATAAAAATAGAATTTTAGAGCTTATGAGGGGCTGCATGTTCATGGGTTAGAACTTAAAAGTCTTGTCCAGCGAGACAGTCAGATTTTAAGTAAGCGGAAAAGAGAAGGAATTCTCGATACAATCTAAATTTCTTCTTCCAACTTCAAACAAAATCGGCTTGTCTTGCTAGATAGAAAGGACTGTCATTTCCATGGATATGTGTGTGGCCTTCCACACAGGTAATTAACACTAGAGTACACGCGCCCCTTTACACGATTGCACGCGTGGCCTAGTATATGATTTTGGCGCTAAACCACAAAAATATGTGTACGCATAGAAATCACGAACGGTAGGTACTGATTTGTCAACAAATTTAATGGGGAAGGCTTTCGTCGAACCGCACCGGTCTAACATAAATAACTGCCAAGTTATCAACGAAAATGTAGCCGTGGTGTACTTAGTAGGCCACGCGTGTACTCCAGTGTTAAAAATTAAAATCGTATGTCAGGGATTGACAGCACCAGGGCCTTAATATTAAGAAAAACTATATTTTTGTACCAATGCCATAAAAATCTAGTGTCATAAAAAAATGTTTGTCACTAACTGAGTGAAAATTCCACTAGATATAGTGACAAAGTCACCAAAACGGCAACATTGATTTTCATTGCTAAATTAGACAGCAGGAAGAGGCATATTCAAAAAAAGTTCTGTGGTGAGTACAAAATTCGAAAATTTTCTCAAAAAGCGGGAAAATGGTTGTGGTGGCGGGTGGCGGGTGGCGGATTTTTGGATGAAAAAGCGGGTAAAACCCCCGCAACGGATATGTCAAGTCCTGAAGGAATCTAGAGTGATATTAAACCAGCTGCTTGCCCGATAAAGTTCCTCCTTAGACTGTTCTACCAATAAAGATGATGTGATGGTTGAGTAAAGAGCTTTAAAGGCAGACTGACTGCCTACCAATATTGCTACCCTCTTTATGGATGTACTGTTCTGACTAAGCTCCCTACATGCTTGATTGATTGCAAGTATACTTCCGCTTGGAAAACACCAGGGCAATCAGGAAGGTGAAGGGACTTGGAGATTCTTAGTTCGGCTGAGAAGACACCCGATTTGAAGCCGCAGTCCATCTTGGATCCGTCGGTGAAGATCGCTTTTTGGTACTTCGTTTTTTCAATCCCATCTAGTCGAGAAAGAGACTTCGTTGATTTACTCCGATCAAATTAAGGTGTTGTATAATCTGTGGTGTTCAAGGCATGATCCCGCAGATCGGGAGTCTTACTGTGACCATAAGTTTTCGAGGACCAGTACGCAGTACTTCCTGATACCAGGTACTTGATACGTACAAAGTTCAATAGGCTTTTAGGCAATATGTGTAGGAACACGCTTAATTTTTTAATCTATGTTAATCAGATATGACCCAAACACCAACCCTTCACTTTCTTAACTTAATGGTAGTGTTTCTACCACCATCATAGTAGAATTATTTATTATCGTCCTGTTTCATTTCTCTCCATGGCCATGTTAAACACAATAATTCATGTAACTTGCACACACACGCAAATAAATTCCCACAAAAGTTCTATCACATGGTTTCCAGGTCAGTAAGCTTTTGGCCATGAACGCTGCCAACTATAATAGCAGTAGAGTAAAATTTACGAACACTAATTATTTTGAGCTCTTATCAGTTAAGCCAGTTGAAATATTTAACTGCAAATCAAGGATATCATTCCGAAACACTATACGGTTACAGCGTAGTGCTGTTAAATGTTATAACAGCTTTATGACCCACAATGTGAAATACATCTTACATAGTTAAATGGCCATGATACTGATACACCGCTGATGTGGAAATGCATTTTATTATTTTGTAACTTTCCATTGCATTTAAAGGATGTTGGAAGATATGACATCGATGGAAAACCTTCTTACACATGCTGTCAGTACATTTGCGCTCTTAAGTTTCTGATGGACTTCACATTTGGGTCATCAAATATAGATTTTATTTTAAATCCCTGATAAATTGGTTTGACATCCCTGTAACGATGAATTGGTGGATTGACTTGTGTGCTCTCGAGTAGTACTAGGATGCACCGTAATTTAAAGTAATCACGACGGTACATCTGGTTCTTTGGAAAGAAAAGTCAGCAGCTGGATGTAAGATTTGCCAATTAACAGCCGCTGATCCAAATAGGGAAAAGCTAGGTATGCTAACTGGCTTCCATCGGATGAGGCTGGGGAAAGAGTGCATTTTTTCAACAAAATGCGGCTGATGTGCGTAAATTGTTTTTCAAATATTCCATTTGTGGTGCCTATGGCCAGAGTTCACGACCAAGGCTTTGCAGATCATTGTTTCCATCGACGGTCTGTCAAAAGCAGTTAAGTCAGACAATGGTACGCATTTTACGGGACAGATTCTTGCGAGCAGCCCCATTTCACCAATTTCAAAAGTTTTTAAGTAAATTATGATGGATTAAAGGGACTCAGAAGCTGAAGTCAACTTGTTTCTATCAATGTGTAGGGCAACTCCGAATTCAATCTCGAAGAAGCAAAACTCTCCTGTATAGCGTTTTTATGGACGGCAATAAAGGAACCCACGTTCATGCTTCATGCCAGATAACAAAATGTAATTTTCATGATTAAAACCTTATTTTAAACTCACCCGAAAGGTTTTAGTGATTTTGCTTTGGTAACCATAACTTAATTGTTAAAATATTACGTCAGAGCTTAGGGCTTTATAAAATAAAATACATTTATAAAGCGTTTACCCTATCCGAATAAAACATCAGACTCATAAATGCAAGAGGCTAAATAAACACCGGTTAGCCTTGAGAAATGTCTTACAAGATCAACTGAGAACTCAGTAAATAATCCAAGTTCTAGTCTTAGCCTTGTTCTTGCTTACAACTCACATGTGTAATAGATCGGTTCCCTTTTTATATTTTACAGATTGACACTGAGCACCGTGGTTAGTACCTTGGACTACTAAGCATGCTGCTCCGGGTTCAATCCCAGCAAACACCTAAACGTTTATTCGCGTTACCACCTCTTTCGAATGTCTGACAAGCATTCATTTGTCATTTGTCATGAGGAGCTTCTCACCTCGCCATTCGGAGTCGGCAAAAAACTGTAGATCCTTCCCTTATTTTTATGCACAAATGGTTGCGAGAAGCAGGCCTTGATTTAACCCAAACTGTAGCGCAACCCAAGGAAAGAAAAAAAGATTGGCATTTAGATTTTAAAAAAATTGACTTTTGGGACGATGACACTAGGATTCGGACAGTGCGTCGCTATCATGCTTTGGAGTATGTGATTTTAGTCCAAAGAGAGTTTTGGCAGACGATGGAATCTAATGAGGCTAGTTGACCCTTTTGGTCAGTCACGAGAAACCCTTATCACCGAGATCCTTCAGGATACGATTGCTGCTGTAGCTGCTGCCATACAAACCAATCCTAGTGTTTCAACTTGGATCTTATCTGCTCAAATTGGAATAAGTAGACAATCACAAAAATCTGAGTTCTTATCTCTACAAAATGCAAATAACAAATAAATTGAGCCCAGCAGACTTGCCGATTCGGTTGGAAAAGACCATTCAAATAGTGGAATAGGACAACAACATGGTAAACTTAATTTTTATGTCTGGCGAGGCCCATTTTAATTTTAATGATAATATAAATAAGCAAAATGGTCAAATATGGAGTCACTCTAACCCGAAGATACTCCATGAGATGGAACTGGATCCATCTCGAATCACAGTGTGGTTTGCAGTTTTATCAAGCTGCATGGTCAGGCCATATTTTTTCCTCTTTCTTCCCAGAACTACACCCAAAGAGAATCCGTTTCAACTCTGTGTGGTTTCAGCTAGATGGTGCAACTTCAGACACAGCCAGGCCAAAAAATTTGAGTTCCGGGAACTCCACATTTCGTTGGCCACCAATGTTATTGTAAACAGGAAGTTTTCAAAACTTAACCCACAAATTTGAATGATTTGAAGCAATCCATTCCAACAATAATTGAACCAATTCCCGCTGCAACCGTATAGGCAGTAATGACGTGTACATCTGTAATCCACGCTTGGTGATAATATTTTCAATACCTATACAACTTGATAATCATCTTTAACTATCATATCCAGTTGAACATAGCGCACTTACTTACCCGAATTAAAAGTCCTGCGTTGGGCGCCATGTAAAGTCTTCGAACTGAAACTCTAAGAACATCAATTTAAAGAAAAAATATTAAAATATCCAAACTTTTCAATTATTTTCCTCACATAAAACATTTTCTTTAGATCAGTTAAATAACAGGACGATACCACCCACTTAGCGTAGATGGATGGTAGTTATTTTTAATATTTTACTTTTTACTTGTTTTTGCTTTTAGCTTGGATTCCAGAAAATAGATATCGCAATAATCACACCCAGACCCCAAAACATTGTCCTGCTTGTACTTTTGAAAGTAGAAAAACGTATAAAAAAAAAGAAGTGAAGTCTTTGATTATCCCTCCCTCCCCTCTTGCGAAGTTTGAAAAGTTTCTTTCTTCGTCAGCGGAATTGACAACTTAATACCAAATAACCGGCATCATTATCGATGGAACATTTTCCAGATGGAATCAAACTTTTCAATGACTTTACCGTTTGCAGAATGCGATGGTTTGTTCCAAAGGCATCCAGTCTGACTGGTGGATAACAGTTTACAAAGTGTTCATTTCCGTGGCTACAAAGCAGTCTTCTGCGAAAGATAACTTTGGTTTGCTTTATTGTCACACTAGAGGGGTGGAAGTTGGAACGTAATCCTTACTAATTTTGTTGTACGAACATACATACATATGTATTTAAAATAACAACAAAAAAATCAGATCAAAGAGTGTGTTAAAAATAAAAATCGAAGGAAATAAACAGCAACACGTGGAATTGAATTTTCAAATTACATATTATAAAAATCAATAATCGTGTACTCGCATGTTAACCACATCCAAAGGGCTTGAATACAATTCGCCTTACACTCGCGGTTAGTTGCATTTGACACATGACATTAGTGTCACCCTCACCACCCTAAAACAATCACAAAACATGAAGCGACCACTAACTGTGTGTGTCACACTCATGCCGTGGTGGGAAATTGAAATATTGGAAAATCATTGCCACTGCCACACCCTGTTACGACTTGCTGTTCGGTTGTGTCAACAATGCCAACCAATTAGGCAAGATGAAACCTAATTAAGATGGTTAACCCTAATGTACTACATATTCTGTTCTGTATACATTTTAGTTAACCATTTAGACTTTAGAGCGTAAGTGGGTGACATTTGATTGCATTCTGTGAGAATTACCAAGCGTTATGTAATTAAATTTGAGTACCTGTAAGACGTTATGTATCCTTTTATTTACAATCGTCAATGACCCAAGTTGTATTAATAAACAACCACAATGCACTCTGTTCTTAGTTTCGTCAAGCTTTCGTTCAGTGCAAATTGTTACGTTACGTTACATAATTTTGACAGTAGTTTACAATCTGCAATGAAAGTTTGTTTTGTTTTATTTCCAAAGGCAGCAAACACGTTTTGACAGGTGGTTTACTTTTGGCAGAAGCTTTCATTTGAATTTCATTGATTTCGACATTGTCTGTCAGTAGCATAGTGTAAAACTAAGTGAGCAAAGTGACAGCAGTTGGCAAATGAAAGAGGGTAACAGGGCATCTCAACGAGACATTATTCATGTCGGACAGATCTGGCAAGCAGAAACACAAGATGCGCGGAACGAACGTCAAATTTTGTGTGGTGAGCATTTCATGTCTTGCCGTTTCATATCACTTCTCTTGAAAACTTCAACGAAATTGAAAAATGTACACCAAAGTGACAGCTCATGTCCAGACATAGATATCGGGCCGAAAATCTAGACATAGATGGCGGATTAGAAAATCTGTCTGGCTGGTTGTGGTCTCCACTAGCCATTTTCCTAGCCAGACATGAGCGCAGACATGAATAATGACTCGTGGAGACCTCATGTAACAAACAATATTCTTGCCAAATGAGTGTAAGGAAATCACGCTGTTGCGTTTGTTTAACCTGGTGTGACTATTATCCGTGAATTTCGATATCGATGTCACTTTAGATGAAACGCTAATCGAACTTTGTTCAGCACTTCCTTCACGGTTTACTGTTTTTTCCGCTACTAAAGCACCAGAATTGTATTTGTTCACTTTATGTCACCTTCCTTTGTTTTCAATTTAGAGGATCTCTTCAGGCTAAGGGCCCTCTTTTTCGTGCTGATATGCGGAAACATTTTCCCCTTTCGTTTTGGATTATACGCTTTTGCACTATTTTTTGTGTTTGAATTCCTTTGGCAACGATATTAAAGGCACTGTTGCAGCACAGCAACCGACTTGTTGGTGGATTCTATGAATTATGAATTTATTAAAATGATAAAATATGTTCTATGGAAATGCAAATCAGTTTTGGAATGCAGTGTAGAACTGAAAATCCATTTTGGATTGTGCAGAGCTGAGGCTTTCACCTATTTCTCTATTTTTTGTGAACGGGTTTTAGTGGTGAAAATCTTCTATCGAACATTAGAATTATAGTTAGACGCAAATTACTAAGTTGATAACTTAGGTTATCGCAATTAATTGCCAATAAAAAGATTTTAAGTTCACTGCCGTATTCAGATAACAGAATACATAAAAATATTTTCTTAAATACAGTAAAACCTGCGAATAGTGGAATGCTCCGGTGCACATTTTTTTTCCACTATTCGCAATTTTTTCCACAATTGGCAACCTAATTTCTTTTATTATTTTTCGATCAATTTTGATATCGAAGTTTAGAATGTGTACTTACTGAATGTCGCCGCTAGTAGAAGGAGACACACACAAAAAGAGACGGTTGAAATGTCGAAAATCTCGGAAAAAAAAACGAAACCGACAAAATGTTAATGAATTTTGGCGCATTCATATCTTGATTCTGCTATTGAAGAGTGAATTTGTATAGGGAAAAAACAAAATTCATTGAAAAATTTTGCAGTATTCAGATTTCGCTGGTTTCCACTATATGAGAGTGAGTTCGTATGAAGGAAATCAAAATTGGCATCCAAAAAATGTCCACTTTCCATGTTTCGCAAGATTCCTTTATTCGCAGATTCCACTATTCAGAAGTTTTACTGTAATATCCTTAGAAAATAAATCCGTGTATATACATTTTTCGTTCGACTAAAACTTCAGACAGAATTTTTTGACAATCATATAACACTTCCCTCTAAATCTAAAGTATTTCTCGCTTAACCCTCACACGGGCGACAATTTTTGCCCCTTAATCAGTACCTTATTAACCCAGGTTAATATTTGTATTCCCTTCCTCTTTCTATGGGCTCTATGGTCTACAAAAACAAAATTCTTACTCCCTGCCTTCCTTTTAATTGTTCTTTGTTGTTTTTTGAATAAATTTTGCAAATTATATGTTTTGCGCACCTGGAAAATAACAAGGGAAATCCCCCATTAGTACGATTACATTGGAAAATTAAATTTTATGTGAATTGAGCGAATTTCCTTATCAAATTTGTTTGACAATCATATTCAATCAGTACACTTGTGAATTTCATTTGTGTGAAAATGGATCAAAATAAAATTTAAATTTCTTTCAAGTGTGGGCATTATCCATGTAAAGTATTAACACATCACATACAATTAGATAGGTAGATTTAGGGTGTGCAATTTGATACATGATATGATTTTTCTTCAAGATTGGCACACGAAGTACAACAACAATACACTTCATTCTGATGATGAAGAAGATAGCATACAGTCTTTAACAAAAGGAGGTGTGGATGTGATTAATCAAATGCTTGATCAAAACACAACTAAGATGAAAACAAACCGCTGGTGCTGGCTCTATTTACCAACATCATGGACATGCACACATATTCATATGCAGCTGACTTCATCTTCTAGTCCAATAATACGATTGTCTAAGACAGTCGAGCCAACGCAGAGAGTTTCTTGAAGAGTTGAGGAAGCATTTTTGTACGCCTACAATAACTAGAAGAGCTCGAATTCCTCGAAATGTGGGCAAAGTAACACTAAAAATCGCATTTTAGGTATTCCAATTGATCAAATTGAACACAATACCTAGACCTTTTAGCCATTTTTGCCTGATGATGCTTCTTAGGAAGAATCTTCAGGTGGCCAAAAAATTAGAGGTTCTTGCTTCATATTATGTTATCAGCAAAAAAAAAAAAAAAATAATTGAAAAGAGCAACACGAAAGAGTTGCATACAGTGAAGGAAGCCTACGTGCGTAGTTTGACAATGACGAAGTTCGAAACTACTAATCTATAAATGTAATATGTACAATGTTTATAGAGGTACTGAAATGTCATAAACAATAAATTGGTTTCTTTCGTTCACAAATTTGAAGATGTAGCTTGCAGATACCACCCAACTGAAACTGTATGTGCAACATACTCATATGTAAAAACATCGGTATATACATATGTGCATATATATCTATATGTTTATATATATACATACAAACTCGTAGGCATGTATGTATGTATGTGTATGTAGCTATATTTTTCGAAAAATATCAAATATTTAGTCATTGAGTCTGAATGAAAAGACATTTAGTTCAAAAGTATCCAAGATATGATATAATGAAAGTGCCCATATTAACCCCGGTTAATAAAGAACGTGTGAGGGTTAACTACCTTCCCCGCTTATTTACTCATTGCTTTCCTTTTTTTTCATGAGCACCTGTAATATTGATCTTTTAAGTACCCATTAAAAAAAACACTAAAATTTTTGAAGGATAGCACATACATAATTGAAAATTGGGAACGCAGTGCCACCAAGTTGCTTCCATTTTGTTTCTCTGGTCCGGTGTACGTAATATATATTTTTAAAACCCTGCGATTGAATACCTTTTTTGCCACTTTTACTGTATCTGTAAAACATCGAATAAACAAAGACTCATACAGCTCTCTTATTCAAATGGAAAATTATTTTTAATAACCTCCATTCAATGGGGAATATTAATGAATCGTTCTGGTGTATGAAATGCAAATCAATGTTATTTCAGTACACAACCACCGCAAGTACCTACTTAATAGTTTCGAAATTAATTTACTCGAGTATAAATTCAGCAGCTGCAGTGACTGTTAAAGGAAATGTATATCGTTTCCTGATAATGCGAGTTAAGCTCATCATAATTGGGCGTACGAGTAATAAAATCAACTTCTCATCAACACATTAGCAATGCGCTCCAATTGAATGTGGATCGTTCTTCCTCCTTTTGCAGTAAAAGCTCATCAACGGTTTTAAAAATAATAATTGAATGTAAATCAAGTTTACGAACCATTTATACCTTTATAATAACTGTATCATTTGGGGAAATGATAAAATTAACGGTGCCACAAAAAAAAAAATCAGGTAAACGAATTTGGCAGCACTGTTAAGAAATCAGGCAAATGCATAAAAAAAAATTAAGTTAGTTTTTATTAAATAATGGTTGACTTGGCTGCAATTAAAATAATTCATTAAATACAATTCAAAAAATGACATCTAGTCGGAAATCAAACGAAGGATTACTCTTGCCAACCGCTGTTTCTTTGGGCTAAGAAGGCAATTGAGTAGTAAAGTCCTTTCTCGATCGACTAAGGAGACTCTATATAAGACCCTTATCATCCCAGTCTTGCCATATGGAGCTGAAGCATGGACTTTGTCGAAAGCGGATGAAGATATCTTTGGTCGCTTCGAGAGAAAAATCCTTCGTAAGATATTCGGTCCCGTTTGCGTTGATGGGTTCTGGAGGAGAAGATTCAACCACGAACTATACGAGCTGTACAGCGACATCAACCTGGTAAAAAAACTGCACATTGGGCGTTTAGGATAGCTAGGACATGTAGAGCGTATGGACATCAACGCTCCGGCTCGGAGAATATTCGACTCTTACCCGGAGGGTCAGCGCAGCAGAGGACGACCTCGCCTAAGGTGGCGCACACAAGTAGAACAAGATCTCAGCCAACTTGACGTGCGCAACTGGAAGCGGCTAGCTAAGGACCGGGCTAGCTGGAAGAGGTTGTTGGTTGAGGCTTGGTTCACCCCGAACTGTAGCGCCACCTAAGTAAGTAAGTAAGTAAATATAATGTCCATCGAGAAGATAAGAGAAATAAATAAAATCTGATGTGCAGAATCAACCCCATAACTGTTTTAGCAAGAAAAAAGGAAGCATGAAATACTTTTCCTTGGAATCATTGAAGGGAAAAACATAAGAAACCAAAACAGACACGAACAAGACATAAACTTTGAAACTTTATAGCACATCACGGAAATGGAAAATGTCCCATCTTCAATTTATTTAAATTGTTTCCTGTGATTGAGTGCGGATTTTATTACTTTATACGTACGTTCAGTCCAGCGCAGTGCCCGGATACCTATAACAAAAGGGTAGGTTTGACTTTACTTTTATTATTATTTTTTTTACTTTATTTTTAATTCATTTCTTGCTGTTCTTGGAATGTTTGGCAGCTCTCGGCCATGAATATAATATCTGTGCATTTTCTCGTGTATGTTGACAACCTTTGAAATCAGCGTAGCAGGCAACTTGCCTGTAAGGTGAAGCACATTTGCCGTTTCTTTTTCTTTAAGCTTATGCTACATATAAGCCTATTTATGTAGTTTCTACCAAAGAAACCATTTACGTAACTTGAACTGATTCCACAGTGAGTCTCAAGTGGGTCCATTACCGAATCTGTTCGATTCTGCATCTGCACAGACAAATGATGATTACGGGAGCAATAATTGAATAATATATCAATTAATTAGCCTTTTCTAACGGCTGAGTTCGAGTATTCGATGTTCGATCGATGGTTCATTGGCTACAACCAAACTGAAAAAAATCAGCCAGGTTGAAGACGCAAGGATTTCAGTAATTCCCTAGCACGGCAGACTAGAATAACCAAACAAAAAAAACAAAATAACATAGTGACTTGATGATTTTGGTAATCTGAATCTTAAAATTGCGGTAAGGGAAAAGAAAGAATTTTTTATGTAGGCTGGCCTATTTGCAAAACTGGTGAATTGAGCTCCAGACAAACTCAACCCTACAATTTTTTTTTTTTTTGTGCAGACCTATAAGGAAAATAAATAATAAGTTCACTATAAAAGTCATAAGATAAGATGTGTGACGTTTAAAATCGGGAAATGTTCAACCACTCTAAGTTCTTATTATTCGTGCATAAAAACTAACGGTTTTTGCATATCTAATCCTACCTTCAAGTTTGTTTATAGTGATAAATATCAGTTTCTTGTAAGTTGTGCGGTTATAAAGATGTCGAGCCAAGAAGAGAAGCAAAGAATTGTAATTTTGCACAAATACTTGGAAAATCCAAAAATTCCACCATATAAAATTGCGAGTTCAACTGTGTAAGTGGTTATAAATAGGTACAAAACTACTCTCACAGTTCAAAGAAAGAAAGGTTCGGGTCGGAAGTCTGGACCTTTGGACTCCACCATTCAAAAGGACATTGAAAGGACCTTTAAGCGCAATCCCATTATTTCCGTCCGAGCTGCTGCAAAAAAATGTTCGACTAGTACGACTACCATCCAGCGAGCAAAAGTTCGAGCCGGCTACAATGTTAAAAAGGTTCCAGATCCTGATGAGGTTAAGCAGGAACTCGCGAGGAAGCGAGCAAGGCGTCTTTATGAACAATTTTTAACGAAATTGAATTGCTGCATTATGGATGACGAAATGTACTGCGTCGCAGATTTTGAACAAATACCAGGTTAAGAGTATTACGTCGCATCATTTGTGAGTGGTGTTGAACACAAATTTAGGACTCGGCGCGCCTCCAAATTCCCGAACGAATTCCTTATATGGCAGGCTATCTGTTCGTGTGGTAGAAAAAGCGAAGAGTTCATAACGCATGGTACAATAAATGCTGATATCTACATTAAAAAGAAGCTTTTAAAGCTTATTCAAGCTCATGACGAGGCTGTGTTGTTTTGGCCTGATTTGGCGGCATCCCACTGTACAAAAAAACTCTGGAATTCTTCGAACAAAATGAAAATGAAATTGTCCGGAATTGCGTCCAATGGACAGATTTTGGGCTCTAATGAAATCCAAATTAACGAAAAAAAGCCGCAATTGCGAAACTCAACAAATTTTTCGACGACAATGGCGGCAAGTTGCCAAGACGTTCACTGACGAAGATGTGCAAAGCCTCATGTGTAGTGTCAAAACTAAAGTTTTGTCGAGGAGAGGAATAACTAAAAATGTTGTATGTAGTATTTAAGATAACATATGTATATATGTATAATATAATAAAATTAAATCGCTCTAAGTTTATTTTAAGATCGTTAATTTTTAAATGTTTCTTTTCCCGATTTTAAACGTTACACACTATATCTGTGAAGTCACCTAATTTGCCCAATTTTTATTTTGGTAGCCTATGTAGTCTATGTACATATATAAATTAATTAATTCTTTTATAAAATGTCAATCGGGCAGACGGCACAGCCATGCTTAGTGAGTTTTTGTAAAGAAATTTTGTAACATACATATATAGAAAATCGATCTATCTATCTATCTATCTATTTTGGTAGCATTACTGAAACTCGGATTTAAAAAATTCGTCCTTCAACTTGACGGGGTTTCATGAGATAATACCTTATGTACGTGGATGCGGATTGGATGGATTTATAAAAACAACACATAAATTAGCCTGATTAAAAGCACACCAAACAGCAGTAGGTATTACTAAACAGGTTTTAGATTTTTAAGACTGATGTTGAAACGAATAGAGATCAAGGCTTAGGACAGGTCTAGAACTTGGTGTTTCAGGCACAATAATCTGTGCCTACTGCGAAGTACAGGGTAAGTAGAGTAGGATGTGTTATGATTATGAAGTACCTTAATCTACACTTGTCCATCCTATTGAGGTCATGAGCAACATGGGCAATTTAAGTGTATTCCTCAGTTGAGTTCATATTCTGCACATGAGCGTTCGATTTATTGAATCAGAAAAATTTTCCGGTAGAAATTAAACGAAAATAATAAAACCGACATTTATCTACTGGCAATGATCTTAGTCTATCACAGGCTCAAAGAGTTGAAACTATTTTACTTTATAATTTTTCGTCTTTAAACTGGTCTAAAGACATTTCACCATTTACTTCAAAAAAATCATTTACACGCGTATCATAACAGAAACTGAATGACAGGGACTCAACAAGCCCAAGCGATATGGTCCACCACCACCTCCCCAACCAATTAACCGACAAGCAGTGTTGCCAGCAACTTAAAAAAAGTATGCCAAGTCGGTGCCAGAATTACTTCAGATGACACATTTCTATTGTGGGCACCGTAGCGCAAGTGGTTAGTGCGTCGGACTACTGTGCCAGCGGTCTTGGGTTCGAATCCCGCCGCAAACACCAAAAAGTTTTTCACAGTGCCCACCTCTTTCGAATGTCTGACAAGCGTCAAAGAGTATCATTTGTCACGATTGAGCTTCTCAACTCGCCGTTCGGAGTCGGCAGAAAACTATAGGTCCCTTCCATTCGTGCAAAAATATAACACGCACACACAAATGGTTGCGAGAAGCAGGCCCAGGTTCACCTCGAGCTGTAGCGCCAACTAAGTAAGTAAGACACATTTCTATTATAATTTAAAACCGTTACCAAATTTTGTCTCAGAGCATACCTAATGCAACTTATTAGATCAGTATAATTCGATTTTAAAATTATTAATGAATAAAAATGACAATTCAATACAAAATACATAGAATTCAATTTGAAAATATTTAAAATTAATTTTAATTTTATACTTAAAAATAAATAAACAATGAAAATAATCATATCAGTGATGTAAATTATATCATTTTGGCAACACTGCCAGGGAGTCATAAATACCGCTTGTAATGCGTATATTTGAATACATATTTGATTTGAAAAGATTGAGTAAAATATAGATGTCTTGAAAACTAGATGGCTTCAAATTTTCTGAAATTTGGCGTTTTAAAGAAAGAAGATTTTAGTTTTTTAATTCGCTGCAACTACTATAAATCAAGAATACATATAATAACTTAATTTATAATATTCCGCAAATATAAATTACTTCATGAACGTGCTAAGTTGGAGCTCGAAATCGTAACCATTTACAAACCATACGTGATCATTTCACCACAGCCACTCATAATATATTATACATAAACGTGTATATGTACAAGGACTCATGGCATCAATAGAAAGTTTAAAAACAAAAAAAAAACCTCCTTAATGATGTGCTTGTTATGAGTACGCTTCACAACTTAGTCGAGAGCTTAAATACACAATAGAAAAGTTATATTTCCACTAAACATGAACAAACTCAGTCTCGGAATCCTTTTTCAGTTATCAAATACAAATGAATACGGGGTACCGCAGAAAAAAAGCAAAACACACAAAAGTTCATTAATTGAACCCATGTAATCCTTTTAATTACAAAGCGCTGTGTAACTTTGCGGTAACTTGCAAATGCTTTTATCTGTGTTTAGTTCATTAAAATGAAACCGAAAACTCATTGAAAATATGCGCTATGTGAAAATGGTCAGTGATCCCGGTAACCAAGTCCCAGATGACCGGAGTTCACTAACAAAAGTTATTATATGTATATGGAATTCTCTAAAGAGGACTAAGCATAAGCATCCTTTTGTCGAGTTAATTAAATGTTTGCCATCGTCACATTGTGCCATTGTAGGGAGGTTTCATAAAATAACAGTTAACCAGTGTTAATTTTTCATGTTCAACTCTGTATGACTAACGTACTCCACGTCCTTTACAGATAATTCAAAGCACCTACATAGGTACGTCCTTTGGGATTGACACCAATTGAAGCGCTCCTCTTTCCTTATTTATTATAAAAAATAAATTCTCCAATTATATGCACAAGCCGGACACGCATTGACACCCGGAAATCCATCATTCTATCCAGCAAGTATCATGTGGCTTAAAGGACCTGTCAAAGCAAAATAAGAAAAATGGATCGAAGCCATCAAATCAAATGGAACATTCCATATCCGCCTCAAAGAAATGGCAGTTCTTAGCCGTTGTACGGTACGGTGCGTTGCGGCTTCGGTTCGTTCAAGGACCTGATGCGAAGAGAATAGCATGTCAACGCATGTATTGAACACCAATCATTGTAATGACATTTTTGACATGACACGTCTACAGTGAAATCCTTCATTATCTCCTCGTTTTCGTTGAGAAAATACGATGCCATAAGGCACTGTCACACCAATGAAGACAGATGCTTTCGTTTTCCATTTCATTCTTCTTCTTTTTCTTCGTCTTCTTATGCTCTCGTGTATAAGTACTAACGTTAACCTCTTCCCTGGTAATTGGGATTCGCATAGAATGAGAGGGACATACTGGTCCTGCTATACTTTTGCAAACACTTTATCATCATCTTCGTGGGGTTAGAAAGTTTTAGTTGGTTTTTTTTCCCTTTTTTGAAATTATATAAGGAGTACCTACGAGTAACGTATGACAACCAAGTGACGTTACGTTGGACTCGTACGAGAAGTATGAAGTTATCCGCGGCGGTTTTCATTGTATTATCTTTTAAATTATGAGAATGGTTGTAAGGTTGGATTTTTTTTTACAATTGGATTATCTTTAAAAAGGGGGGAAAGTAACAAAATGGCGGTAAGTAGAAAATAAGGTAAAGCAACTTTTGACGTTCAGTGAATTTGACTTTGAGATGTCAACGCGTAGATAAGATTTTGACAGTCGAGTGCTCGGTCAATTTGACATTCGATTGTGTATGGTTTAGGGTCATTCAACACGATGTGTCATTTTAAATTTCGCGCTTTTGTTGAACTATCAACATTTAACTATTATTGCGATGACTTTTGATAAGCAAAAACTAGGATATGTTTCTAAATCAAATGGAAAACATTTTTTAAGCAATGTTTCTGAAATGTTTCGTTCGGTCTGAACAAACCTTAAGGATGTCTGTCACCTTGTACAGAAGATGTCATTGGATTTTAGGGTACGTTAAACATCGATAGTTTAGTATTTCGATACTATCGATATTTTTCTTTAAACTATCGATAAACTATCCATAGTATCGATAGTTGAAACAAATTTAATGAAACAATGAACCACTTTAAAATCATTATTTAAAGACAAGAACATCACATATTGTTTTTTTCAAATAACTTCACATTTTGATTTAGGAAAAGTAACTTAAGGCGTTAAGGCGTCTTGCCTTTAAAATCTGTTTCTTAGATCGCTTTGTATCATGCCGGCTTTAGAAAAAAAAGTTGCGGGTATGCACAAATATAACTGTGCAAAATTTCTTTAGTAACTGAGCTGGATTTTATCCAATAACCAATGGGACACTTATCACTATCAATTGGCAGTTTTTCCAAAAAATGGTCGTATGTCAATTATTGCGTTTCTGCAATTGTAAGCAGCTCTTTGTTTTGCATCTTCACCCGACAAGAAGTACACAGTACCTACACAACACAGAACGTATATTTGGCTTCAGCAGTCCTAGGTAGAACCAAGCCAGGAACACAGAACGGATAGAGAAGTAAAAAAAAATCAATCGGATTGCACGTGCACAAAACAGACAAAGAATATTTCCCGGGAATTCCCCGCTTATGAGCATGGAAAAAAATTTGATGCAAAAGAAAATGTGCTCAACGGTTCACAGCTTCGGCACGTTTTTTATTTCCAAAACTATCGATATTAAAAAAAAAATATCGATGTTTTCGATAGCATGTAAACATCGATACTTTCGATAGTACTATCGATGTTTCACGTCCGCCATATTGAATTTTCTGTGACGTCACATAGCCTAGCACAATAGGTACCCTATTGGATTCATCTTGATCCAGAGAGTGTGCTAGGCTGTGTGACGTCACAGAAAATTCAATATGGCGGACGCACCAAGAAAGATGGCGGATAACCTTATTTCTTTCTTTACAACCGCATTGATAGTGGCATCAAATGAAAGGGCTTAATATGGGTATACAATAAAATGATTTGACAAGTAGAATCCGATACGCTAAGTGACGTCATTTAAAACTCAATATGGCGGAAGCATCAAGATGGTGGATGAGCGTTATCTGTACGACCTCCTTAATATGAGTATCAAAAGAAATGGTTTGTTAAGTATAACACGACATTGCTTACCTACTTACACTCTACGCATTTCCTGAAACTAAAAAGTTTTAAATAAAAAATTAAATTAAAACATCTAAAACCAGGATTTTAGTTACATTAACAGTACATACATTTTTTTACATTAATTTTTTTATTAAATTTTTAATTAGGTATTCTGTATTAATAGCTTACCTTAGCCTTCTGTCCGTCCTCCAGACCTGTGTCACAGAACCTTATGTAGGCACCTACATTTTTACATACATACATTTGTTTGTTATAATTGCATTATCATGTCGAGCCAACAATATGCTTTGAGTATGCGAATATAACCCATTTGAAAAGTGTCCCATTAAAAACAACATCACACTTTATGGACTTCGAGTTTGAACATACATATTTTATATTTATGTGGGTACGTACAAATGTATATAGTAACCATTGAAATTATTATGTCCTTTAATTAATTAAATCCATGTAATAATCAATTTTCTACCACAGAGATTATCTCATTAATTTTTAAAAAGTCATTTGCCATTACATGGAAATTATTTTCCATTAATTTGTTGGTTCAAACGACAAACGGAAATCCAGTTGCTGATGATGGCATACAGGTTATATAGGGTGATTTTTTAGCTGGTTTGGTTTTGACAGCTGACGTGTGTTTAGTACCTTGTGTCACTGTCAAACAGCTTCAGTTTGGTTTGCAATTTAACCATGGATCGTCTTACAAATGAACAACGCTTGCAAATTATTGAATTTTACTATCAAAATTCGTGCTCGGTTCGAAATGTTCATCGCGCGCTTTTTTATCGAAAAATTGTGTTCAGCGATGAGGCTCATTTTTGGTTGAATGGGTACGTAAATAAGCAAAATTGCCGCATTTGGAGTGAAGATCAGCCAGAAGCATTGCAACAGCTACCAATGCATCCCGAAAAAGCCACTGTTTGGTGCGGTTTATGGGCCGGCGGCATTATTGGGCCATATTTCTTCAAAGATGATGCGAATCGCAGCGTTACTGTCAATGGTGAACGCTACCGAGCGATGATAACAAACTTTTTTTTGCCCGAAATGGAAGTTCTTGACTTGCATGATATGTGGTTTCAACAAGACGGTGCCACATGCCACACAGCACGCGAAACAATGGCGCAATTGCGAGGCGAGTTTGGTGAACAGTTAATTTCACGTTTCGGGCCGGTCAATTGGCCGCCTAGATCGTGCGATTTGACACCATTAGATTATTTTTTGTGGGGGTATGTCAAGGCTAATGTCTATAGGGACAAGCCCGCTTCGATTGACGCACTGGAAGCCAACATCCATGCATTCATTCGTGAGATACCGGCCGATATGTGTGAAAGAGTATGCCAAAATTGGACTCAGCGGATGGGCTACCTGAGACGCAGCCGCGGTCAACATTTGCATGAAATTATCTTTAAACATTAAATTGCAAGGTTCAAACTATCGATTCAAATAAATATTTCATTCATTTTTTCGAATTTTTTGTGTTTTTTTTTAAAAAAAGTTCTCAACCTCTTAAAAAATCACCCTTTATAAAGGATTTCATTTATAAAATGATTTAATAATTTTTAATAAGCATATTTTATCTAGTTACTTATTTATGGTATGTGTACGAGTAGGTATATCGTTATAAATATGAGAACATAGCAATTAAGTTGAATTGCAATTTTTAAATACTTTTTATCAGTAGAATTTTTATGACAGACTAGCTGAATCCGTACTGGCCTCGCTTCGCATTCTAAAGGCTTTCTTATACTTACTTAGTTGGCGCTACAGCTCGAGGTGAACCGGGGCCTGCTTCTCGCAACCATTTGTGTGTGCGTGTTATATTTTTGCACGAATGGAAGGGACCTACAGTTTTTTGCCGACTCCGAACGGCGAGTTGAGAAGCTTAATCGTGACAAATGATACTCTTGGATGCTTGTCAGGCATTCGAAAGAGGTGGTACCGTGAAAAAACTCTTTTAGGTGTTAGACCCGGCCAGGAGTTGAACCTGGGCAGCATTGCGTGGTAGTCCAACGCACTAACCACCACGGCCACGGCGACCACCAAAGGCTTTCTTATGCATACAAATATTATGTGGGAGCGAAGAAACATCAAAGTATTTGTCCAAAGTCCACAAAATTCTGTAATAAATTGTGTTGATTAATTGCATTAAGTGCAGATTTCATAGTTCTCAAAAACCAACCTGCGCTAAAATGTTATAAACGTCATCTAATTTTGTTTACAAATCGGTTCAGCGGTTCACGGTAATAGGCAAAAACCAAAAAAAAAAAAAAAAACGGTTTTATAATATTTGTAGATAGATCACGCGGGAGCGTGTGTCTTGTCAAACATTCAAGGTATTTTCGTTCATTATTGTTTGACTTTTCATCATGGAAAAACGTAGCCCGGCACAGCGTCTACCGTCTACAAATATATTCAGATGTAAGCTTGAAGAATATCAACACCGATTTGTAAGCAAAGAGTTTGAAACGAACATTACTCGCGTCATTCGCCAAATACTCGAAATGCTGGAACCCGTTATCGAAACATAGAACTTCCTCCCAGTTACACCTAAGATTTGAAAGAAATGACAAATGATACTCTTTGATTGCTTGTCTGATATTCCAAATAGGTGGAACCGTGAAAGAACTTTTTAGGTGTTGGACTCGGACTTGGATTGAACCCGGCCATAGTAGTCCAACGTACTAACTACTACACCACGGTGCTCACTATACTTCAGAACATTTAATTGGTCAATGAACTTCGACATTAAACTCAGCAACAAGAAGGACTGGAGCATTGAATCTAGAATCTACAGGCTGAGTCCTCATACCAATAAATGATACACGGATAGTTCAAAAACTGAGGAAGGAACGGACGCAGAAGTGTTTCGGCCCAGGAAAAAACTATTTCAACCCATGGCCAGCTACACCATTTTTTTTTCAAGCTGAAATCTGCGCTATTGACAGCTACATGTGTGTAACTCATTCTTGATAAACGCTTCAACAGATGCGACTTAGTAATAATGGTAGATAGCCAAGCAGCTATAAAAGACCTCAGATCATCAAATCTAGAATTATCTGCGAATGACTAGATAAACTAAATAGTCGGGAGAACGAAACAATGTCCCAATCACATTATGTGGTGAAGTGTAATTGCTAATCTGCAGTAGGTATAAGTGTTCCAAATGTCCTTCGGTCCTACATTTCAACATTTAAAGCTTTGCAATCAACCGAGAAAGTCGCCGAGTGCATCCTCATAGGTCACAATACTCCACCACAATAGTGTTTAGGCTCAGTCTTTATTTCATTTCACGTACAGCTCTGCCACTTTGTAGGTGCTACTCGTTACTCACAAAGTACTCTATTACAAGCCTTTAACGGCAAATAAAGACATTAGCAAACCATAAACGGGGAAACTATCAACTCAATTTACCGCCTTCATGCAGAATGTCATCAAGTGAATTCGCAACAATGCAAGGGAAATCAATATATCATCAGCGATGTCCTGTCAACAGTCCTCCCATCCAATCCCAACCACTTGGCTCTCCTGCATTGTCCAGTGGTGGAACAACTGCTGGCTGGAGTGTGTATGGTCTTTTAGAATTTTTATGCTCAATCACGTTCGCGCCGGATAGAGGGCGTTGAAATCCAACCGGTCTAATGGTGGTAGCATCTGCTAGCGGTAATTTCTCACTAATACACAGTTGGTACTATTATAGAATATACTTACAGGATATACTATGTATGTACTACTTCATGGATCAGATACTCATATTTCCCCAATGGATACTTAATCTTCCGTTGTCTAGTCATCGTGGAACGTTACTGCAACAGTGAATTTTCATTTTACTTTATATTTGGTTGGCGGAAGTTGGCGCGAGGGTGGAAGGTGGTGGTTTAGCTCAGACTTTCACATAAATTATTATACAGATTCGTAATTGCTCGCCTGGGCATTGGATAGTTTGATTGATAAAGCAAAATATTGAGACGACATTTTTCCAACGATATTGCCTTCCTGCCTTCACTATTTGACTGCAGTAGCAAGAGATTAGTTTTACTATAAGATTAGTTACTTACGGTTATGTGTATGTATGTATGTATAGAGGGTAGGGTGTCTTGTAGCCTATAATATAACAAATCCAATTGAAGGATGCAAATTAATATCTGCTTTTCAGGTAGGATCTAAAGTTTACTTCAGAGATACCGCCGAGGGAGCTTTTTTCTAAGGAACGTTTTTTTGGACAATAGTCAATGATGTTTTGCCTCCAGGACTTACTTTTTTTTTTTTTTTTTTTTTTAAACACTATCAGATCTGTGTCATGGTGTGCTTAATACAAGCAACAGCCATAAGCAGAAATTTGCCAGGGCAAAATATGCATCAACAGGCTCATCATTTAGTGCTGGTGTTAGTGGTTAGGCTACGCTACATTTCAACACTACCACTAGCAATAAATGAACAAATATAAGAACAAATATACATAATTAGAGTTTATGTTCGAGGAACTACATTACGCAAGACATTTTTAAGTGTAATTTTGTTAAGATTAAAGTCAAGAATGTTTACATTTAAGTTATAGATTTTACTCATGCGGCTAATAGGCTCATGCATCCCGTAATTTATTCTGTGATGAGGAACATGCAGTAACTCTATACTACGCAGGTGATGCGATCCCCCACGAAAGTTTAATCCTAAACAGGATAATAAGTCAGGTGCATCAATCAGACCTGAGATCAGTTGATGCATAAAAATGATATCATTATTGACCCTTCTTTGAGCCAAAGGCTGCATTTGCAACAGTTTTATCCGATGCAAATATGGGGGGAGGTTAAAAGGATCGTCCCAGGGAAGACCTTTCAATGCGAATCGAATGAAGCGTCGCTGGACAGCTTCAATACGAGTATTGAGATTTTTCTGATAAGGTGTCCATACTTGCGAAGCATATTCGAGGTGAGGACGGACAAGACTGTTAAATAGTGAGAGAGTGACATAAGGATTTTTAAATTCTTTACACCATCTTTTAACGAAACCTAACATTGAATTTGATTTATTCACAATGTGGTTTATATGCTCTTTAAAATCAAGTTCAGGGCTAAAGTAAACACCCAGGTCCTTAAAACTATAAACCCGACTGAGAGAGTGATTCGATATTAAGTAGTTGAATATAGTCGGTACCAGTTTCCTAGAGAAAGTCATAGAGAGTCTCAAGAACTTGATTGAGTTGGTTGTTTCCAGTTCGCTAGACCAAGCATCTCAAAACCGGCGATGTTGAAGTTGAACCTCACTAAAGCCCAGCTGATTTGATTTCTGTCCTAAAATTGCATTGCTTTTCGAAAGCTTTGAAAGCGTACTCATATTGTCCTTTTTTAAAGCTGTTGATTGCTTCGTTTTGACACAGTCTATGTAAACCTGTAAGGGACTTGAAATGCACTATCAGCCTAACCCCACTAGGCCCGTCCTCTTTCTTCCAATAATTTACTGCCTTAAAAATGTTCTAACAACATTTTCTTTTACTTTGGTATCCTAGAGAGGTGCTACTTTGTTTTAGTTTCAATCGAACTTTTCTCTTCCGTTTTTTTTTTGTGGCTACGGCGGTTGAACCTGATTCCAGCAATTAAGCATCATCATTGAAGATAAGGCCAACGGTTTTGACACAAATTCTGCGGGTCACTGTCTGCTCCCTCTGGCCTTTCTCTGGATAACATAATCAGAGGCCTTGGGCCTTTGGCAGTCATTACTTGGAGAAGCGTACATGGCGCATGGGTTTCCTTAAATATTGAAACCTAAATTTGAATATCCCATGCTTAACCATATTTATATTCTCAGTTGGCCTGATAAGGTAGGTTCTCTAAAATGACTGACATCAACAAGTGACTGACTGGTTTGATTGATCCCAAAACTCTCCTATCGTGTGTTTTGCACACAACTTCTTCTTAAGGGCTGTCCATATATGTATATTCCAATATGATTACTGTCTTTATAATAACTGCTGGAGTGAGCAACTCCGGGCTTTGAAAGAGTGGTCCTAGGTTGCAAGAGTGACCCTTAGTCCTAACAAAAACTATCTATTTAGCTGATGTAACTAAATAATATTTACCATCATCACTATCACTGTCTTTCATGGTTGGAGTAGATAGCTGTTCAGCGAATCCTGCCGGCTACCTATGACGAAAAGACGATTCCTTGAGCTTAAGCCATAAGCTTTTGGGATTCCCTAGTTCTACGCCAAGATATAATCGAACTTTCCTTGCTGCCAATATCTACCAGCCAATCAACAATGTCAAAACGCAGGGCTTTTCCTAAGGTTAAAGTAGTGCATATACAAAGAAGGTGAAAAGCTGTCTCGCCCCATCCATCTATTATATATAAAAGGATTCAATTTATGTACGACTGTGTTGTCATTGTTAAAGTACGGTACACATTTGCCTTACGGTCCAGATACTACAGTGACCACAAGAGCTTAGTCTGTCACCATAAGACCAGAAGGAGTCGATGCTACATATTCCATGATGCGGAATATGTCGAACGCCTCAAACTTTCACAATTACCTACCCTTGCCCTTCTTTGGCAAACAAAAAAAAAAACAACTCCTTCTTTCCATTTCATAAAAATGAGAATCCTTTCAAAAGCAATAAGTTCGAAATTTATAATCCCCTTGAAATGGCATTATAAGCATAAAATAATCTTTCTCGTCGTAAATCCTTCGGTCATCGAATGGTCAATATGTCCTTTTTCATTGAAATCTCACATTTCACCGTGGGCCAGAACCAAAACAGAACACAGTCCCAATTCGTCCCGAATAAAAAATTGAAGGGTTTTTCTTTCTTTGATTTAAATACGAGTATCCTTAGCTACGAGAAATCGTATCAACCCAATTTCCATATCGAAATTGATGTTTGGGTGGGAAATGGGATACACTTACGATAACAGACTGCGGGGAAGCACCCGACCCAATGGGGATTTGGTTTCTTTCTTTTTTTTTCTGTTCTCTGGAACAAAGGATCATCGGATGAGATTTTCAATATAAATGTAGGTTCTTGTTAACTTATATTCCAATTCGACATGTCCCTACATTATGTATATGTACATATATGTATGTAGGTAAGGTACATGTATGTAAAAGTAAAATTGATTATTTGATGATTCTCTCAATGGAGAATAATTCATATAAAATACGAACTGAAATACAAATCTAGTGCACCAGCAACTTATAGCATATTCAAAGTGAAACAAATGATGCAAATGGTTAAAAGGTTTTGATTTATGACGAAAAAAAAACAAGATTGGCTGCGCGAGTTTCATCTGCAATTCGTCTTCATGAATTTATGATACGAATTTTGGATGAATCCAAACCTCTCTCAGAGTCTCAGCAACCAATTTCGATATCGGTTTCTTTCAGTGCTCCCAATTCAATTCTGCGTTATAGCTATGACCTATGAATTCAAACTCAGTTTATATGGCGCGGCGCTTAAAAGCACGCGTAAAGAATATACGAGTACTTATGAATAGCGAATTACTTATCTGCAGAGGTAGGCATTGAATCTTCTAACTACACTGAGCTTTTATTGGTAAATATGATTCACACAGTTATTTTCTTAACTTACATATATTTTTGCCCCTTAAGCTCTGTAAAAATGTTTATCGTTTTCAACGAGGGTCAGCTAGCTATCCATAAAGCTGGCCACGTCAATCGTCTAGTATAAAAATGGCCCATTGCCAGTAGCAGTCGTAAACACGTAAGCACAGTGGTGTAGTGGTGAAGGCGTTGAACTACTACGCAGTGCTGCTAGGGTTCGATCCCAGCAAACACCTAAAAGTTTTTTCACGGTGTCTTTCGAATGTCTGACAACTAATCATAATTACCCGTCTCCACGAGACATTTCCCAAGACATGTTCTTCAACTTGACATGCAACTGTCTCGTGGAGACCCCTAATTTGATGTCCAAACTAAAAACATGTCCGCGATGTCAGCATTTTAGTTTTGTCTTCCCGGCAAACTGAAATCCAGATTTTTCTCTGACATTTGGCCGTTTGGCAGGTAGATTTTCATTCGGTGGGTATTTCGGTAGAGTTAACATGTCGCGCTGAGTTAGTTTGGTAGGTACATTTTCATTCTTTGGTATTTCCGTAGAGTGAAGATGCTGGTTGGGTGGTTGATTTTCATTCAATGGTATTTCCGTAGAGTATTTCACTGCTTTTAAAGCGAGCATTGCGCGTTGTTTCTCTCTCGACGTCAGCTTGTAGATTGAAATGTCTTCGCATGATTTGCCCAGCGAAGGAAATTAAGAAAAAAACCTGTTTCTAGTCAAGATGTAGTTTTGGCAGAAATATGTCTCGTGGAGATGCGGTGTAAAGTGTCTATCAGCGTTGTTCCGGATAAATATTGGAGTCATTTCACACCAGGTTGAACCAAGTTAGTAAAATTACTGAAAATAATGAGCGGGGGGAACTGCGACCCAGAAAAATAATTGGTTCATGTTTCTTTATACACGAGCACAGCAACAGCATTTCACAATTTCATTTTTTTAAAGCGCTTAAGGACGACTGGCGATCATTTGGTATTACGTCTTGGAAATCGCAAAAATTACATTCGCTTTTGACGTCACAAATTTGGCGAAATTCGATATCAACTTCTTACGGTTCGCGAAAGTTCAGGCATTCGATTCAGACTCGCTAACCATGACCATAATAAAGCATAACATATATACATAGATAAAGACGAAAACAAATAACCAACGAAAGTAACAATGCGGCTAACATTTCCTTATTTCATCCTTAGGTTGTTCAAAATTCCCACATGTTCTTGTTGATCCTTTTAAAGGCTCTTTAAAATTCATAAGTGAGTGTACTTCATATTTTTTTCAAGCCGTTGTGATTATTTGTCTTCACCACGAACTGTAGCGCCACATAAAGAAAGAAAGACAACATGTAAATAATGAAGCTGTCCATATTCACCAAGTAAGCGACAGATTTTTATGTTTCAATTCAATTATTTTCACGAAGTTCATCTTTTACGGAGTCACTCTTCCCTGGGTTCCAGGATATAGTGCCATAGAGGGGAAAGAGAGATCCGACGAACTAGCCAGGCATGGTTTTACCCTTAACAGCTCACCAGCTGAAACGTTCATATTCCTATACATGCTGCGACAAACTGTGTCATATCCAGAAATATCAGGTCAAAAACAAATGAGCTACAGAAGACTCGCGTAGACATCGCAAGAGTAGCGGTAGTCAGTACAAACTGGCGATCCCTCATAACGATTCCTGCCAAAGCTGCAGCGATGAAAATAAAACAGTTGCTTATTCATTTTCTGTGTAAATGTCCGGCTCTAGCGAGAGCCAAGCAACGCATACTGGGAAACCCTCTCCTCAACGAAGGGATATCCGAGAAAAGGAGTGGAGAACTGATCCTCGTCTCAAACTTCACAGGGTGGATATAAATATCATATAAATCACATTTGGTTTGTGGTATCAAAATGGCGCCCTTTCCAATAGAAAATATGGCATTCCAAAGATAACTAATAGTACATTGCAAGAATCTAACGAGAGTTCCTGATCATTAATCTATCTATCTATGTTTCCCATCCGCTAGTTACAATGTTCACTGACCACTTGAGTAAACTGCATTCATGACATGAAACATTGAATTCCTTTTATTTTGCAGTTTCTTTCCCCAAACATTGTAAAAATCCCGTTCACGATCTCCGCCAAGCCAGAGAGTCCATTCCCGCTGTATTGATTTATTGTTTCGCTTCTATTTAGACTTTCATTGCAATCTCGTCCTCTCTCCTTACACTGTTGCTAATTAAAAAACACAAATCTTCTGGAAAATAGAGGGAAATAATTAAATGCAAGTACGAATCCATTTTATCCCCCATCTCCACATTTCCCACGTATCCTTTTGTCCGAAAGCGAACCAAGTCCACTCAATCCACTTAAGCATTAAACACATGCGATAAAGGAACACAAAAATAGAAAAAAAAATAAAAGGAACCTAATTGAACTCGAATGGAGATAGTGCAGCTACGAGAGCAATTGCAACTATTAAAAGGATTGAATTATCCTTAGAGGAAGTAGGACGGACGTAATATATGTTCCCCCAGTGGTATTCAGCCATTTGGTCACTTGTCTTGGGCTCGTACTCATTCCCTGCCATGGCAGCAGAATTGTTTTACTTTTGTTGCGAATGCAATGCGATTCACTTGTTTCCTGTCAACGTGGAGCACTTCAATTTGTCCGTGAGCATCTCATTGGAATGCTATGCAAGAAATCTCTTCTCTGTATATTGTAGTAGAATTGTACATGTACTATGGCTATAGTGTACAGGGAAGGATAAAAGTAATTACACGAACGAGGGACAATTTCAAATGAAATGAATGAAATAAGGTAGTGGGGGAGGGTCGGTGGGGTGTTGGTGCTTGAATGCGATTCGAATTGAAGTCTGAAAATAATTTACAATGCTTTACGGATGCGCTGAAGTGGAGAAAGGAAATCAGCGAATTAATATCTGTATCTGATGGTGTTTTACTTACAAAAGGAGACGAAATGATGAACGCCAATTCGAAGAGGATACGTCACTAAAGTAGCGAAGTCCATTTCACAGCATTGGCAACAAGCGTTGAAAGGCATACGAGCTTGGAAATCTATTTTTTATCTCAGTGATTGATGGATAAAGCTAATGTTAGTAGTGATTCGATCTTACTGAGTTAATATTATCCTTGTCCTTGTTTACGACTACGGATTTAGACTGTCAATAGGTCGAGTTGCGGCGTTTATAGGTTTGCATATTTTGGCGTACAATTAATGTATGAATAGAGTTGGTCTCAAAATCTACCGAGAATCTCAAGACCTTTCAGTTTCTCACATAAAAAAAAAACATGATCCACCTGCACCTTCTGGTGGAAGAAACTGCAAATAGGATGTTTGTAAGAGTGGCCAGAGAAGGGAAATGTATTCGCAATAAAAACCATGATACAATGGTTAAAAAGCTTCCTCTTCTGACCTTTCGCAGAGACGATGGCATCAGGACATTTTACTGCCTAAAAACTTCCACATCAAACTCAGTAATCAAAAAGACTGGAGTCGGTAATGAATCTAGAATCTACACGCTGATTTCCCGGGAAGACTGCCTGTCAAACAAGGTGGTCAAGAAATAGCACTTTTCACTGACAGCTCACAAATGGACTTAGGTACTAGAGCAGAGTTCTACTCAGATACACTGAAAAAATGATCGTACATAATATCAATGAACGGCATTCATACAGCAAAATTCATTCATTTTTAAGAAAAATTCATTGATCATTGTACAAAATCATAAAAAAATAAAATGTTCTTATGAACGATTCATTGTTTGTATGAAATCGCGTTCATAAAAATATTTGTATGAGAAATTTCGGGTATGAGTTTTGATTCTTATTTTTAATGAATTTTTTCATAAGCGTATGAACTATTCATACAACTGTCCATCACGAGTTTTAAGAATAAATACATTGGATTAATGAATATAATCTTTGAATTAAAGAAAAAAAGAAAATTAATGCATAGATTCATACGCATTATGTATCTATTCTCAAAAAGTATGTATCAAGTCATAAGCAGTATACCGATTCATGAGGGGTATGTATTTTGTTCATAAACTATAAGTATAGATACATACTCAAAGGTTTCGAATGTGTAAATACTTATACACACAATGCATTCGTATTTATTTTATGGCTTTGGCGTAGTGGTAGCGTCGTCGCTTGTCACGCAGAAGGTCCGCGGTTCAAATCCAGATTTATGTAAGTATTTATTTCTATCAAAAAAAAATTAAAATAAGTTGAACAGTTTCAGAAGTTAATAACAAAACCTACTACTACGAGAAGGCATAACACTGGCAGTAAGGATAGTATGACATGGCTGAAAGAATTCACCACACAAAAACTATAATAAGAAGAAACATCATCACAAAAAAAAAAGTCTCCAGTTATCCTGGACACCAACCCATAGAGTTAGTTGAAACCTTACAAATGAGTCTCCTACCACTACGCCGATCTGCTTTTTTTCATCTTTTTGTCTCTCTTCTCCTTCATGTGCTCGTGCTAATTTATGAATGTCATTCATTAATTGTATGCATAGATTCTTACTTTTTATGAACGATTCATAGTTGTATGAATATATTCATAAACGTATGAACGGGGATACATGTTCTGTAAGAATTTGATGTTTAGCTCAATTTTAATGAACTTTTTCATTTAGAATATGAAATTTTTCATTTATACCATGTACCTTTTTGGTTCAGTGTACACTAAACAAACGGGAATCTTTCAGACTACCGGTTGCATGCAGGCGGAACTACTGGCGATTGAAAATCCTCCATACGCTTAATCAACGGAATAATCACAGGACACTGTGCCATAGGTCATGTTACAAGCAAATGGCTACTTGAGGTCCAACGATATCTGTAGAAGCTGCGGAGATGAAGAAGAAAGTGGATCGATCGAACATATAATTTGCTACTGCTGCGCACTCCAAGAATAACGCAACTGTACACTAGGCCATAGATTCTTGACAGACATAGCAGAGCTCGGAAACTTAAAGATATCGTATCTTCTAAGATTCACTAAGAGCACAAACTGGCCTTCGGGTCTCCGAGTGGAAATGATTGGTCGAACAACACACCTTTCCTAACCTAACCTTAGACAGCTGGGGATATAAGGTTCTGAAGAGGCGAAAAAACTTGTCAGAAAAACTGCTGCCCTTCGTGGGTCCTGAATCCTTCTGCGACCCTACAAAAGAGGAGTTCCCAACACTGGAGAAGGCTAATAGGGCTAGGTCCTCGATAAAAACTCAGAGTCTAAGACAGGCGAAGAAACTTTTGGTTGGCTATAACTTGAAGACACAAACTCTGCATATTGAATGTGTTCTTTACGACGCACTAAACATCTCAGGAAGCAATCAAATGAAGTCTCATGCAGATTTAGCAATGAATCCAGTGAAACTCCAATATGACCGCCTTTAGAACCACTATAGGTACAATTTACTCTACATACTTGGCATGGAAAGGGTCGAGAATTTCCATATTATTTTGATTTTGTCATCGTGAAACCACACTTCAATGATAGCTGAAATCAGCTTGCTTTTGTGGTACAATCTCATTCCTTGAGCCTCGCTTTTATATTGGCTCAAAGATTTACGATTGGATTGAGGTTAGAGGAGTTTGCCCGGCCATTCCAGTACCTTAATATTTTTTTCTGCTAGGAATTGTTTCTTTTTATCGAAGTGTGGCATGTAGCAAGATCTTGTTGGAAAACTGCGTTTCCAGTCGGAAATTGTCTTTGCATGGTGAGCAGGAGCGGCTCAAGACGTCTGCGTATTTGATGCTGTTCATCATTCCTTCTATTGGCTTTAAGTTTTTAGCACCTGCTGAGGTGAAACAAACCCCAAATATTACTTTTAGTGGGTGTTTAGGGGTTTGCACAAACCCGTGGTAGTGTCCTGTGATTACTCTGTTGTTTAAGCGTATAGAGGATTTTTCCAGATGTAATATCGTCTTTGTCCTATTAAGATCAAGTTTCGGCCATAACGAATGAGATGTGGCTCAGTCGGTTCTCACGAGCCACAAGCGTTGGTCTCTTTTTCGGTTATATCGGTGGCAGTATGGAGGTGTCAGCATCACTGTTGCTCATAGCCGGTCTATGTAGCTCTAGCTAGATATTACTATATCCACCATATCACTTTTGGTGGGTGTTTAGGGGTTTGCACAATGTGACCAGCTCGGTGGTTTCTGTTGTCATCTCTTCTCATAACACTTATCCGTATCCCTGAACTTCGAAGTGGCTGAGTCTGAGTGGCTCTCTTCTAAAAAGATTATTTTTTCCAGTCTTCTGCTGATCAGTCTTTGTATCTTTTGGCCCATTGCAGTCGTTACTTCATCATAGTCTTGGTTAGTTATTTTTTCAGAGGTCTTCTGTCCTGACACCCCACTTTCAGAAAACGCCTTCGAACATTGAATACAACACCGCACCAACTGATGCCAAAATCTTTTAAAGTTCACCGCTTGTCTTTACGCTATTTCGAACGACCTCATCGTTATAATCCGGGGTTTTGCGTTTTCATCCGCAGTGTCCTGTCTGACCCGTTGCAGTTGATCCTGAAGCTTTGTGCAGCGCTGTGATCTTTGCAACGCTTGATTTTGAAACATGATCATCTGCAGAAATCTCTCTTATCTACTTACCAGTATGCTCCTGCAAAGCAATGATCTTAGCCCTCTTCTCAATAGAGATATCCATCTCCCAAATTTAACAAATCTAATAAAAAAAAACCCCTACATATGAAGCCTGAGTGAATCCTAAATTCAACATATCTTCGTAAAAGCCAACAAAAAAATATGACTAATTTGTAAAGTTCTATTACAACTTTTAAAAAAATAACAAAAAAAAAAACACTGCCAATACTGTAGTTTCCAAACTGAAGTTATAGGGGTCAGAAAATACGCCGAATCAATTCGAAAAGAGTTACTGTAGCCAGATCAGCCCAATTTGGTAACCAGCTTCATCTCTTTTCACCTTTAAATTTTAGACCATTTTAACTTTTTTATAAATAAAATAAAAAAAAAACTTTTTTTTTTAAATTCCTCTCTATCTTTAGCTCAAATTGAAAATTTATTAAAAATTCAAAAAGGAAAAAAAAAAAACCCGCAGCGAACTTAATGATTATTCCACCTTCACGCCACATAATCAAATTAGTACACTCATCCCCTTGCTCGCTGAGTTCCCCCATTTCTTAAAAGGAGAAATTCCTCTAAATTATTGCTAAGACTTCCTTTTCATTATAGTAGCTGAGATAAATGGTAATTAATCATTAGGACAAAACGCCCAAAGAAATGATCCACTTCTGAATTCGACGGGAGGGTCAAAACCAGCCAAAGCAGCACAGCACAGCACAGCACAGCACAGCATTCCTTCAAGTTATACGAAACGAATGAAATTAACTGGGATTTCTGACTTTTTGCTTGCAGCACTTCAGGATCGGGATTCGGGATGCCTTTGCATTCATTCATTAGTCATGGGGGAATTGAGAAAGGGTAATCCAAGCGAAATACGCAAAAGGACTTTTGTTTTGTGTTTGTCCCTTCTTATTGCAATCCCCTTGAAGCAATGATGGATTGTTTTTAATTTAGTATAAACAAAATGGAGCAAAAAGTTGCCATGGGAATTCAGCAATTTGTATTTTAAATTTTGTGGCGCGTACATGAATGCTGTCATTTTCAACGCATTTTACCTTTGAGATATTTCTTTTCAGTTTGCCTTTTCACTTACATTATAGTTGTCCGTTCAGCTGACAGAATATTGTATGAGATGCACGACGGATTTGGAAGTGAATTTAACGGTACATCAAACAATTTGAAGGGATTAATTCTTAAAAATTCAAGTATCTATGGATGCTATATGAAAAAAGTTTTAACTGTCAACGGTTAGGAACGGTCCAACGAGCATTGAAAAATTAGTTAAATTTTTGGTTTTTAACCCGTTTACTCCTAAAGTATACCAAAAAAAAATCTGTTGGTTTTAATAACTTTTTTTTAACTACAGTGGCTCACAGTGAAAATGGCCTACCTCGAACTAACCTTATCTTCATCGAAAAATTCCACGAACTCAAGAAAAATAAAAATTGAAAATGTTCAGGTTCAATTGACTTTTATATTATTCTTTCAAAACACCAAAAAATTTAAACATTCAATTACAAATACATCAAAATAATAGAAAAAAAAACAAATAAGAAATTAAATTTCATCTCACAGTGAAAATGGCCCAGTAATATTAAAGTTCTGAAACTTGTCAAAAAAACGTAAATATTTCAATATTTAGTACTGTTTTGGGCAAACTATTTGTGTTGTAACTTATTTAACCCATTAGTGCATATGGTCCGTTTAAACGGACGTCATCTAAATGTAAACTTGCAATGTTTTCTCTGCATAGAGTCCGTTTAAACGGACACACTCTATCTACTCATAAAAACACAAAATGTTCTGATTTCGTATTTTTTTTTTATTAAAAAAGAGTGTTTTACTGCAAACAAATGACAAAATGTAAAAAAAAACTTCAAATTAACTTCATGCACTAATGGGTTAAGTCGATTTGGAACTAGTTCTACAAGTTTGTTGGAATAGTCGGGACTAATTTTTACCATTCCTCATATAACACTCTCTTTATGTAATTTTCATAGGAAATTTCATGTTTTCGAATTTCAATTTCCAATTTTTTGCCATAAATTTCAATTATAATAACATACGGTGATTGCGGTGGGGTCTTGATCACTCTTAGACAATGGTACGACATCTAGTCCCTAATACTTCCAGCCGGGTGCTTCGGATCATTGTCTTGATTGAGCTGAAAAGTATCTTTAATTCCATCAATATATATTTAATTTTCAGTTTATTGTTTTAAATTGTTTTGCAAATATCTAAATATTGATATTTATCCACATTCCATTTAATAAAATGTAAGCTACCAGCCCAGGATGCTGATCGTCCACCCCAGACCATAGGATGACCACTGTCGTGCTTAACTGTGGGACGGAAATGCTTAGGATTCATCTCTTTATTCGGCTTTCTTCAAACGTTTACCCTTCCATCTGATCCAAAATGGTTATGTTTGTTCTCATCCGTAGTTACAACGCTTTTCCAAAACAAAAAGTCTTTCATCATGTGGTTCTGAGCGAACTCCAATTGAACCCCTTTGTTCGTCTGGCTAATGACTGGCTTCTCCCTTGCAATTCTACCATTTGATCCAGATCTACCTAGATATGTCCGAACAGTTTCAGCATTGCAATTAATCTTCAAATGCTTTTCCACCATATCTCTTAGTGTTGGTGCGCTCAGCATTGGATTTTCTTCGGATTAGTTGACAATCCAACGTTCATAATGATTAGAAAACATCTTCTTGGGGCTGATTTTGGCTTGTTTATAACTCTATTATCGTTCCTGGATAATAGATAATAATATTTTTTATTGTTTCTCGAGCTATTTTTACAATTTTAGATATTTCTCTCTGGCGTTTTCCACTCATAAAATGCTTAATAACTCATTTTCGTAGCTCTATTGTATTTTTGTAACTCCATGAGGTCGCATTTTGCAAAAGTTAACTAAACGAATAAATTACATTTGCGTCAACGACTTGTGCACTTGCGTTCTAATGTGGAATAGTAATACGGAGATAAAAAAAAATTACAGTTCTAAAAGTTAAAAAAAAAAAAACAGTTATTTGAGAAGCTTTTGCTATCTAGGCCATTTTCACTGTGAGATGAATTTCGTTCTCTTCTCCCTCATTTCCTCTTATTTCGCTGCTTTTATTATTAAATGCTTAAATTTTTCATTGCTTTTGAAACAAGAATATAGCAGTCAATTAAAGTTGACCATTTTCGCTATTAATTTCGTTGGAATGTATTTAGTTTGGGGTGGGCCATTTTCACTGTGAGCCACTGTATAATATGATGAACAATTTTGGCATTTTTTTTTTTTGTTCAAAAAATTATGAATGACATTGAAAAAGGATATGTACTGACGCTTAAATAAACAGCAAATGCCTCCTATATGCCTGAAAATAATGCTACGATAAATGTACATTTTGTGTGGTGCAGGAGTAGGTAAACCAAGTAAATTAATTTTTAGTAGGAGGGAAAGGGTGCTGTTCTTAGCAAATACAAATTCATTCGCGTTAACCCGCTTTACATTATGTCAACATATTCGATGTTTTATGTTCCTTTAGTTCTCTTGGGATTCCCCAAAGAAAGACGATTTTGTTTCGTTTTCATACATACAGAACACGTAAATACATAACAAGTCATGTTTTTACATACATATAGGCAGGGCCATCCAACAAGTGGTGTCATTTTAAATTTCGCGTCATTATTGAACTGTCAACATTCAACTAGGAGGTTACTAAATAATGGACTGATAACTCACACAACATGTTGAATTAGTGAAAATTCGTCACAAGAAGGGTGAAAATATCGCGGAAACGATCATATAATTTGTACGGCGTTTGGCCATCATCCAGCGTCTTCTCGCACAGCTATAGTGAATTTAATCGACTAGCGTCTCGGACATGTTAGTGACTCCAACTCGTGTTCAACAGGGCAGGTGAAAATTACGCTGTCGGCCGTAGCTGAGAGTATGACTGAAAACCCAAGTGTGTCCATTTCGAGGCGATCAGAGGAATCGGTCCTTTTTGCAACTACTTTTGCATTGAGATCTTGGCCTAGATGTTTATAAGGTCCAGTTGACATAAGAATTGAAGCCAGCAGACCACGCACAATGCTGTACTTTTAAAATCACACCTCTTGTGGTGTCAGATTTATATCTTTAAAAGAGAATAAAACTAAACCTGTGGACATATTGTTTGACGGCTTAGTTAAACCTAAAGAGAAAGAATGCGGTTTTTATTTTTTGAAAATGATATCACCTAAGTGCCGTACAGTTTTTTTTTGACTCGCCAGTTACGGAGGGCACTGCGACCTAAGAGATCTTTTATACCGCATAATCAGGTCAGGGAACCTGCAAGGTTCAATTCTTTGAATGAAATTGAGGATCTTACTTACTTCGTTATCTTCCATGCAGAGATGACATTAGATTTCCTGAATGAGACCTGCATATTTTATTTATTTTTACTGTTGGAAAGGGACCATCGAGTTTCGTGGCACGCGCTTGTCTGGATGTCGTAAATTTAACGACGGATATAATCTTTCAACTCCACAGTCCAGAGACCTTGTTGACCACGGGACGTCTCCAAAGGGGCTGATCAGTTTTCAAGGTGAGCATCCTGGCGCAACTTTGGACTACTACTTACGCATGTTGCTCGGGTTCTCTCCCAGAAAACACCCAAATGTTTTAACTGTAGCGCCACCTAAAGTTGAAGAAGAAGAAATTCAAGGAGGTTCTAGCGGTGTGTGGATTCTTATTGAAACCACTTGTCTGATAATACGGCAACTTTGTTGCTCCATCGATTTTGAACTTTATTTCATTTTTCAAAGCATTTCATACAAATTCAAACTTGAAATTGCAAAATGTTTAAATTGTACCACGAAATCTTTAAAATCTGGACATCTGGCTAACTTCAGATAAAAAGTTCTTCGAATTTCCAGGGTGCCAACATTTTCGTTGCTAATTTTTTTTTCGATTTTTAGTGTTTCTGTGGGTTCTGCCTCGTTTGGTTCCGCGTCGAGTCCCCACTTTCCAACTTTTCCAAGAAATACTTATACCTGTTCTTTTGCTTGTCATTTAAATTCGTAGGATCTATTTAATAAATTTTTCTTTTTATTTTATTATTTTAGGTGAAGATTTTAATATGCAAGCTTAGTACATTATCTCCAGTCAAACTTAGCTGATTTTTGTTTTCAAAAGGATCACATTCGTATGTAAGATTTGGACCAAGCTACGTTAAGCTCCTCTTCCATAGAAAAACAGAAGAAGCCACTGGAGATTTTTCATTCTCGGAAAGATTGTGCGTCAAACTTATTGACGTCAAAGTGTGTCGAAGATGACAAGTCAATCTCTTCATACATATTTCATCACTTATTTTGCATTTTTTTCGTTCCGTTTCTAACGATTTGTATGAAATTTTTGAGCGAAGCATCAAATATGATTGTTATCACTTGTAAAATGAGACTGCCTGGTTAAATCCAAAATTAATATCATCATCACGTGTGTCTTTCAAAAACGTTCAACTATCTGTGCAGCTTCCAAGGCTTGACAACTGATACATTAATCCTCCCGTCAGTTGCCAGTATCCGAACTCCACCCATACCGCGATTGCACTGGGGAACTTAAAGTGACTGATGAAATATGATGCCTTTGCAACGCACGACGAAGCAATCCATGCTCTCATGCTTCTTTTTCATCGGTTGAAAGAGCACGTTGGATTGATGAAGTCGTATCGTAATTGGAAGGAACAATCACTTCGTTCTTGTATTGCCCTGTACTGCAATCGAATCCATATTTTTCTCTTATGTTGTCAATGGTGATTAAACATGAACTCGCCAATTTAATTCATCACTTTCATATCGAGTAATTCAGCGTAATGCATTAAGCATCTGAAATATGAATGCAATCTGAAATATAAGCCAAGCGTGGTCTTCTGTTCAGTTCCGATCACTTACTTAATCGGTAGTTCATTTTAAGGTAATTTAAAAAAATTTTAAAATTTTAAATTTTAAAACATTGATTTTTTTAAAGATAATTTCTTTCAAATGTTGGCCGTAATTGCGGGTAACATGGTCCTCTTTAAAGTTCCGATTTTCGATGACGCGTTCTAACATTTCGACTGCTATTTGGCGCGTGTAATGTTGACTTTCAATTCCTTCATCGTAGCCGCTTTATTTACGTAGAATGTGATCTAAGTGGCCAATTCACCGGTCCAAACCGTGAAATAAACTGTTCACCGAATTATTCTCGCAATAAGCCCTGGTTTAACGGGCAGTGTGGAAAGTAGCGCCGTCTTATTGGAACCAAATGTCGTCGAGATCACGGGGTTCGATTTTAGGCAGAAAAGTTAGGTTAGGTTACGGTGGTTATCCCCATCACTCTGGTTGGATTCACTTAGACACTTAAGGCCCATTGTATTACCACATGGAGTCGATTCATTTATCGGTACTCGCCTACTCCTACTCCTACTCCTATGTCAACAGCACGCACTGTTTCAAAGTGGGCACCCATCAAAGTACCTACCGCGCCCAACGCTGCTTGATTTCGGTGATCTAACGAGAACCGATATTTTTCGCGTGACGTGGTCGTTGACATCCACAGTTACGTTCCGGCCGCTCTAATTTTTGAAGAAATGTAGACCGATAAACCACACCAAACTGTTGTTCTATTGAAATGTAATGGCAGCTCTTGAACCTCGTCTAGTTGCTCTTCACCCCTTACACGGCAATTTTACTTATTGACGTAGCCATTTAGCCGGAAACCGGCCTCATCGCTGAAAAAAATTTTGGTCGAAAACAGTGAATCTTCTAAGCTTTTCAAGAGCCCCAAGACTGAAACGGTGACATTTCGGAAAGTCAGCTGCCTTTAATATGCTTTGAAACTAATAGTAAAATACGCCAAGTTATTGCATATGTCCGACAAGCGAAGCTTTTACAAAACGGCTCTATCATCGCGTTCACTCTCAGTTACCGTGGCTATACTTTCTTCAGAACGTGCTGGATGTGGTCTATTTGGTCGCGTATTTTCCAATAATGAAAATTGTGCTTAATAATTTTTGATGGTACAACGAATTGTGCGCTCGGCAGGACGATTTTCTGGACCAGCTGATTTTCGTAATGCGGCTAAATAGCTTGTAGATGCTGTGCCGTGCTAAGACTTTCTATGATAGAATGTCAAACAATTATGAACAGAAATACCATGACAGTTTGACACAACTAACGTGTGATCTATCATAACATTTCTACTGAAAAAAGTACCTGTACATTTTAGTAGTATACCTCTAAGTACCTCCATGATTTTGAGAGACATCATATGACGTTTATAGAAGATTTTCATCACTTCCCATATACAATACACTTCATGTCTAATATCGCCTTAGCATTAACCATCCCTGGGGCCATCCTTTAATTATTTCTACTGTCAGGTAAATACATAATGTACATATATTTCAAACCATACCCAAGTAGAAGCATATCCGTCAAATTTTTGACATTCCCACGTTCAACCCGAATTGTTAAATCCAACAGTTTTGTAACAGGTTAGTAGTCATCCGTCAACGTCATCCACCTCCTGTTTGACAGACATTCTCTAACACTTCTCAAGAGAATAACGTTACTTAAACCATAACTATGAGATTCAATGTTAGTGTTTCTGCACTACACGGCAAAAATATCAAAAAACCAATTTGATAAAAATAACATAACATCCGTAAACTGACAGTTGTGTCAACACTAAAACTCTGAACACACGTTCACGTACCCACGTACATTTGCCATTCGATATTCAGTTTGCCATTGCCCAACGAAAATGCATTTCCTCGAGTGTCAACGTGTGCTACAGTAGACACGCTTGTACGCCTGAGATTTCCACTATAAAATCACAGGTTAAACACATGTTCAACACATCCATCGACACATTTTCGAAGCCATCCCATTCGATGTCAACTGAATTTTAATGAAATACCAAAGCAAACAAATCTAGAACATCCTCTCCTGTTCATTTATTAACTGACCCATGAACATTCCCTATGTGTGTGTGTGTTTGGGTCATCCTTCTCAATGCACCAGCAGCAGCAGGAGTAGCAGTAGCAGACTTGTTAAAATGTCAAAAAAAAAAAAACACACACACACACACAGAAAAAATGTGAAAAAATAAAAAGAAATAATCGGACGAGATAACTATGGACACTGCATGTCCTGGCATTTGGATTTTAGACATATGGCTACAGACAGCAACTAACACTCCCACCTACCCCAGTATAAATCATGCGGAGTTGGAACGCTTGAAAATTGTTTGAAAATTTAACTCAACTGACATGGCTACGCTTTCGAGACATCACGACCATAACTGGATGAATATCGGTCAACTATAAACATGAAAGGTTGAAAATTGATGGAATTTCAACACAGGACGCGATGGCAGCAACAGCGGAAGCGGCTCTATTGCGACGATTTATTGTTATTCAATTAAATCGCACGTCAAATGCACACACGACGACAGTAGTTCGCGGGAACTAACACAGCCGAGGCTTAGGTGGGGGACTGCAAACTGCGATGTGTTATCTTGGCTGAGGATAATTATGCGTTTGTTGATTTTAGCACTGGCAGGGTGCAATAGCGGTAAGTGATACGACGATGAGTAGTATGTTGCTCAAACTTAACTATTCGGGTTTCGATGATAGACAAATAGGTCAGGGGGATAAACGATAGACAGAATGACATGTTTACCTAGAGGATGTGGGATGAAATTGATTGTCGCTTAAATTGATTCATCGAAAGGGTGTTAGCATATCCAAGGATACAAGAAGTCTAATTGAGTATCAAAGAGTATAATTGTGTCAACCGAATTTTGTTGTGCATTCTTAAAGTGGATATCTTCAAATAAGCTGTAATCCGAAAAGGCCTGATCTTCTTCAGGGCTATTGTACAAAAACTGGATTAGATACAAGTTTCCCATGAAGATCCTCTAGAACTAGAGAACATAAAAGAAGATGTTTAAAAGAATTTGGAATTCATTTGGCATCATATTTCCAAGAATGTACGTGCGAGGGCAGTTTTATATGTCAGTTACTTCTGACTATAAGGTAGCAGTGACTGCCAATAACCCGAGTACCAGCACACTTAGGTCTATAGATGCCCACTGTGATACCAATGATCTGGGAAATATATCCCCGCTACTACTAGTTTTTTTGGCCAGAAAAGTTCACCATAGATCAAATGTTCACACTTAGGCAGATCCTGGAAAAAACCTAGGATGGATGGATGCCAGGATGCCAAGGATAGATGGATGCCCACCACCTGCTCATCGTTTTCAATGCCGCCTATGACAGCATCTGGAAAGATGCAATGTATAGAGCCATGTCTAGTTTTGACATCCCTGTCAAACTCATCCGTCTGTGCAGGATGACGATGGAGAAAGCTCGCTGCTCCATCAAGGTCGGTAATGAGATCTCGGACCTTTGATGTCAAAAAAGGATTCATGCAAGGTGACGTGACTCTAGTGCGATTTCTTCAACTTCATACTTGAAACAATTGTTCGAAACTCATAAGCCAACGCACGAGGGACGATCTTATAAGTCTGTTTAACTGGTTGCATACGCACATGACATTGGCATCATTGGTAGAGCATAATGAGCTGTCACCGGCACGTTTATGGGTATAGAAATGGAAGCTTGGCTAAAAAGGGTTTGGCGGTGATTGTATTAAATGCGTGGAATTTTGGAATAAGCCTCTCTCTCTCTGTGTCTGTACAAAAATTAAATGTTTCCAAATGCAGTAAAACGAGAGACACCTACAAAAAAGTAAAAAAAAGGCAAAACAAAAGACTTAAAAATGCAAAAAAGGCGTTTATTAAAAACACAAGAAAAAGTAACGTAAATGTTCATTTGATTAAAATGCACATTTAATTAAAAATTAATAAATAAAAAACTGTATAACGTAATGGAGTCCTGATAATTTTGGTTCAATCTACACTTTCTTCTCAATGTTTTTGATTCTATTCATATTATTCAGATATTTTTGGAGTTTCTAGAAAAAAGTAACATAAAGAAAATTCATACATTTTTGAATTCATGCTTTAACGAGCCCCACACGATGACTTCAAAATTAATTTTTTTTAACTTCCCATTTGACCCCCCAAAACTAGCCCCTCCAAAGTCGAAATTTAGCATTCTAAGTTCTGCTCTGTGTGAGCTATTAATTGCTACAACTGTTCCAAATTTCAATAGTGTACGTTAAAAAGTTTCTAAGAAAAACTCCTGTGACAGATAGATAGACAGACAGACGGACACCGAACTGATTCCATTAGTGTTCCGTTTATGGGAACGGAACACTAAAAATAAAATAAAAAATAAAACAATGAAAATGCGGTTATTTTAAACTAAAAGTTCATTACAATTGACATTTTCTCCATTAAATTACTTCCGCATCAGCTTTTGTGGTGTCACGGTACTACCTACTCGTATATATTCATCAAGTGGTCCTGATTTGGTTGAGCCTCGCTTTGGCAATAAAACGGGTAGCCAGATGTGTTCGAAAACCATGTTATGTTGAAAATTGATTTTTAAAATATTTCTATTCAACAAGTCAGCAATGATTTATTAGAATTGCAGCGAGGTGTCGAAACTAGAAATATCAGAATCTACAATTGGCGACATTACAAAAAAAAAAATAAAATAAAAAAAAATACAGTTATGTATTTTGTTATGTTATGTTGTTATGTTGTATGCCTTCCTGTTTCGAATTTTTCTTCAGATTTTGTTGGTTTAATGGAGTTTAAATTGATTAAATAGAAACGGGACACGTTTGACATTAATTTTAGTGCATTCACTGTACACTCAGCACTGCGATGGTAGTTTAAGGGGTTATATACACATAGAATTTGCAAAAAAAATAATTTTTTTTCGTAATGTATATATATTTAAGTATACACACAGGTGTGTCAATCCCACGATTATTCCAGAAGTTACACGAATATTTGTAAAGTCATCAGAGCGCTTTCTTTACTCTACATATGTGAAGTGCTTTTCAAACTTCAAACGCATTTTTCCCAAAACCATGTTGTTATAGTCGGTGACCACGATTTCTCGGGAACTGCTGAACCGATCCGCTTCAAATTTTAACACAAGCTTCTTGTATATTTTTAAGTAATTAATCGAAGGTTTTTTCTTACCGATAAATATTTTTTTTTTATTAACAATTTAATGCCGAAATTTTGGCCTTCTTTTTTTTTTTTTCTTGAGAGGACGCCATTTTTGAAAAAAATGTTATTTTGCTTATTCCTTCGATTAATACCTAGATTATATATTTCTTTAAGGTTGTTTTTTTTTCATTTTCTATGATCCAGTCCAGAGATATCGTGGTCACCGCAAGACGCCTTTTTTTAAGAGGAGCTCTGGGAAATCAGCTATAGCAGCCTTTAAATAAAAAATTTTGAAATACAGTTAAGAGTTACCTGAATATGTGTAAAAAATTTTACATTAATAACTTTAAAATTTTTTTGCAGAAAAAATTCTTGAAAAATCGCTTTTTTTAGCCCTCTTGACTGTATATAACCCCTTAAGCAAAATAACGTTTGGCGTCATAGAATACTGACTCAATGACATAATCTCCATGCCTCCTGGAACATTTTCCACCATTTTCCCTAGCCACTCTCAATAAAGTCCAACTTTGGTAGGTGCTTGGTCACAGAGGCATTGAAAGAAATGAGATTGCGGATGAGCTGGCCCGTTCAGGCCAGCCTTAATTAACAAATGGGAACATGATCTTGGACTCTCTCATTGGATAAATTACCGCGCTCAGACAAGCCAAACCATTAATTAGGCAGTTATGAGACCACAAAAAAGTTAGGTCTGTCTAGCGAGAACGATATGTCTGCGTCGAGACTGTCGAGCACATCCTTTGTGAATGCCTGACACTTTCAGGGTCATACGGCTCACGCTACATAAAGAGCTCCTCAAACATTATTATTTACAAAATGCGTCAACCAAGGAGATATACTAGCTTTTATCAGAAAGATGGTTTGCCTCTTGGGTTTATTAGAATCCTTTGATGTGACAGATCTTTAAGATCGCAGTATCAGCCTTGAGGCAGGATCATTCCTTCAAAAAAAAAAAAAGAAAAACTAAAGGACACAGAAAGTGCTAAGCCAGCATATCTTCAAAACAAAAATAACGGTTCTCGTTCTTCAGTATAAAAATGGCCTAGAACATTTGAGACTGAGGCTGTCGTTCATTTAAATTATCTACAATGATGCAAGATGTCAGTGTACACTTGTACAGCACTGAACACCTGGGTGGCAAATTAAATAACTTCCAAGTTCAAATTGAGTGTCAACAAGGTTGTTTACTGTCACCACTGCTTTTAGCTACGTATTTCTCGTATATTTTAACCTAATGTTCCGTGAAAGTAACAAATATTTTAATAAGACAAAAATAAGCCAATCTCAAATTACATCAAGGAGTTCTTTATATCTGCAAATAGGAAGGACCCACGGTCACTCGAAGCCCTATTCCCAGTTTCCTTTTGAGTGCGGTGATTCTTAAAGTGGTAGTACTCAAACTAACTGCCGTATATTTTCAGCTCACAATTTACTTTGAAAGGCGATTAAAGTCAATTACACAAAGTTTCCAACACAAAGAAGGAAAGAATACTTATTTTTCAAAATGGTGTTACACTTGGTAACCTCAGTAACCGCTGGGAAAATATACATTTTTTGAAAACCATCATTTTTTTACCATCTCATAATCATACCTACTAAACTTGTTTCCCCCATTCCTGTCCAAAGTGTATGATATCCACTTGAGGGAATTTAAAACTGCTGCCGGTCCACAAAGGGACAGTATGGTATCTGTGTCATGTTCAAGGACTATGTACATAAAAACAACAAATACAATTTTGTCCAAATACTCGTAGAAAATTTTATAGAAATAAAATTAAAATACACGGTGACACAAAGTAGAAAAGGGACACCACGGAAGAATATTCATTACATACAGCCCAAAGGGAGGAGCTTGATTTCGGGACGAGATGCGATGACGTCTGAAGATGTTCAAAAAAAAAAATAAACTCCGCATAATTAATTGCAGAAGACAAATTGTATTCTTTTCGTTTGTCGCTATTTGTGCCATTTTCATTTAGATGAGAGGTTTTGATTTAAAAATTTGTATGTTGTCAACCCTTGTTGCTTGCCAACCGTTTTACTCGTGCACCTGTAAACGTGAAGTCCTTTTTTTGTACGTGTTGATATACTCCCTTTACAGAGGGAGGAAGTTGAAGTGGGAAAAATGTGTTGCTTAGTTAAACAAGGAAGAGTTCATTTCTTTAACTGTGTAATATGTACTTACTTGTGTACACGTCATGACCTTATTATGTTTGTTTTAAGCCTCAATTAATTAAAAATAAAGAAAGATACAATGTACAACTTACTCTTCCACTCGAATGTAATACACAATTTTACATAATTTAAGTTGGCACAATCTTAGCAATCTTTTTTCACAAGAGAACAATAAAGAGGCTGTGTGTGTGTTTCTTTTTGTTTCGTAGGTATTGAAAAATAACGTGATGTATCCTTCGAAGGGAAGATGTGTTTGATTTTGAAAACTGCAAGGCAATTGGCTAGCATACGTACCATACTAAAGTATAGAACTATAGGATATGAAAACATAATGTATTATGTATAAAGCCTGTGCCGTGTTTATTCATTACAAACAGGTGTGCAGATGGTTACCATGACAGTACATTGAGTTTGCAATTTGTCCATCCAAAATGGACTGAAATTAGTGACAGCTAAGGTTAGGTTGAGAAGGGTTGTGAGGCTGAGCCATCACAAAATACTAGGCACCAGAGTGGACTCATCGCGATCCTTAAAAATATGCCAAGATGGCACCTAAACACCATTCACGGCACACTCACCACTGCGATGGTAGTTTAAGAAAAATAACGTTGGGCGTCATAAAATACTGACTAAGGCACACAATCTCCGCCCCTCCTGAAAGATTTCCACCGTTTCAAGCTGAGGTGCATGTCATTGAAATTCTGCGCCTTGATTAATCTACAGAGATGCATCAAAGGCGGTAAAAGAATGGTCTTCTCTAACAGCTAAGCCGCACTCAAAGCGAGCTCCTACTCTTTAGACTTGAAACGGGTAAAGGACTGCTTCAATGCTCGCCAATCATTAGCCACTCTCAAAGATGCCAAGATGGCACCTAAACCGCCCTAATTTCCTCAAAGCATTTTATAGTCCTGCAAATTTTTAGGACGAGCCTATGGTTGATTTGGCCTACCACCTACAGATTACTAAAGAAGTAGCTGCCTTAAATGTTCCTTTGATAGCGCGCTATTTCCTGACATTCATAAAGAATGTTCGCGTTATTTACTCCATAACGGTGGAGAAGCGGGTAGAGGCAGTTATCCTTCTTTCCTTACCGATTAGTGATTTGTACCTGTAACATATGCAGAGATACCACCATCTATGGAAGAAAACTCTGATCATGATGACTGTCAGGACGGTGCAGTTCTTCAGTTTGTAAATTCAAAGGAAGCGAAATTATCACTAACAAAACTTACTTACTTCAGTTTTTGAAAGAACATATCGCACATCCGGTGCAATATCGACGCAAATGATATTTTTGTAAATGTTGAGAAATTACGTTCAAAGTTTTACCTCTTCTATGAAACAAAATAGTGCACTATAAAAAGCAGGCAATATTGCCTTCTTGAGTGCTTAAAATATTTTCTTAATGTGGAGACAAGATTTAAAAATGTTTTTGATTTTTGAAGTCTTATTAGAGTAAAGAAGGGCTTTGAAGGTTTCAAGGACCTTCAATTATGTCTTTATTGCTTTAAGAGTAAAATTTTTGGTCAGTTGCGACATTATGTTTCTTTAGATTCTTGGAATTAAAAAGGCTGAATATTATATGGGCGATGGCATTTTTTCAGCCTTAATCACGATCGAAAGCACTCTGCACTGAGCTCGTTTGGAGACGTTAAAATAAAGACAAAAAAAATTACCAATTTATTTGTGTAATTTGTTAAGCTATAATCTCATTACCTACATACATATGCATTTGAAATAAATCGTTTTATTTCGAAAGCCTCTTCGAGATGAATAAATTTTAATTTTTTCTTAGTTTTAAGTCTTCATATAATTCCAGTGAAACATTAACGAACTCTAATATAAGGAAAACCCTCTCAGTGGTTATATCTTACCTGAAGTTTTCTGAATCTTCAAATTTTAGAGATATCCTGGCAGCACTTACCCAAGGTTGCGTTGCTACTAGAAGATATAAATTATCATTGAATTTTTGTCTGTTGAAATGCTATGAGGCCATCTCAGTCTTCCAAGAGCTATAAAGTTGGCGCCGCGCTGCCTTGCTGGAATCATATCCATAACCATATCAATATCTTTGATTTTGTAGGTATTCAATTATTATGGGTATAATAAGAAATGCCAAATGATGCAGTATAACTTTTTGGACGTAATGATGTCTGGTGTGGTGAATCACATAAGCAACAGAGTTGTGTATTATTGAAAGTTTTGCCTTTGCTTATGATTCACAGAACTTTTTACCAGATGTTTCATTATTGTTCTGTGCGATAAATTTCTTCAGCCATATCACCAACCCCTACTGCCAGTGTTATGCCTTCGCAGTAGGTTTTGACATTAACTTCTTAAACTGATCAACTTATTTTTATTTCCTGAGAAATAAATGTTTCGGTGACATCTGGATTTGAACCGTGAACCTTCAGCGTGACAAGCGCCGACGACTACCACTTCACCATGGCCACCCACAACTTGTTTCTGCTTCTTTTTATATTAAAAAAAAAATCTTATTTGGGTGAAAGTGTGCAAGTCCTAGGTCAAATCGCGAAAAAGGGAGCCATAAAGCCCCCAAAATTGAACGTCGACGAATCGGCATACATTTGTACTTACAGCATTAATATTGTTGGCTTACAGGCACAAGCACACGCTTTACCCTAATTGCAGCCTCTCAATTTTCTTCAATACGTTGCGAACTGCATAATCAATAGGACGATTCGATTGCCCAAAAGCTTTCCGTAAATCTTGATGCACAGTTCGTCATATCTGTAGAAGAATTCGTCGAGCGGTGGTTCAAGGAACCATTTTGTAAATATGTTGTTGCAAACTAACATTTAACAGTTTAAAAACGTGTGCTTATTGACAGCTGCCCAATTAACAGTGCTGCCAACAGAGGAAGCTAAAATTGGTTGGGTCACCCTATTAATATGATGAATTTATTTATTAAGGCAATCTGAAATATCTCTGTAGAACTGTTTCTTATATTTTCCTGATTTCGACAAGGAAGTGTGATTTTTTCAGTGCAGGGCAAGGGGCAGGTGTTAACACAGACCACCCTATCTTCAAAAAATATATTCAAGTGGTAGACACGGACATCAACATCATCGCATCGTCTCTAATAGGATCGGAACAATGCACAAGAATGCGTCAAATAGAACGGAAAAGAGAAGCTTGGAATCACAGCTCATAGATTCCAAATATAAGAAATACCGAATGTCCGTTTAAGGGACTAAGCTACTGCAAATGTCAGGCCGCTGGCGGGAGAAACAATGTGCCCGTCACCTATCTATGCTTTAGGTAAAGACCATCCATAGGTTGGGAATAAACATGTAAGGAACTATTAAACCCCTTTCGAGTCTCAGATTTCTTTTTCGATTTAACTCGTATGCTGACGCTTGTTGGACTAAACAAAAGTGTATGGTTGGTTAGCATAAATTGCCATCAAAGATGTTTTTCTTGTAAGAAGAGAAATAGCTTTGGTATTATATTTAACGAAGGAGCAACGTTTGTTAAGATAGCTTTCGGTCAATTATTTAAATTCATTTGAGAAAATGGTTTCGAGTCTTTACTTGGGTGACAAAAAAAAACATTAGATACTTTGACCCAGAACCCATTAATCCTTAATGTTTCTACTCGGATTATGGACCAAAAAAATAGCCAAGAAAAATAAAATGCCGAAAGTTTTGAATTGAGTTCCTCCCACAAAACATTTTAACAGTCGGGATTTTAACTGAATTTCTTTTCAAGTTCATCCGAGTTGCCAAAACTCTCATTCGACTCACTCGTTAGCACCAGTTTTTCTAAGTGTAGACTGTCAACTTTAAAAAAACAAACGCCTCCAATAACAAGCAAAGCCCATTTCGACAGCAAAGGCTGACTAACTCACTTCTGGGTGAAAGTTAAGAGCAGTGAATAAATAAGCAATAACTTATCCAGTTCCATGAAACAGGTGCGAACTGTGAAGTCATTATTTTCCATTCAACAATCCTTAACCCAAAAAAAGTACGATCGCAAAATGTCGAAAAGTCGAAATACTACATAATTTCACCTTTCAACATCCTGGGTGACACAGACAACACTACCCTCCACCTTTTTAGCCGAATCAAATCTGATGAAGGTGCACTCTTAATTCGACTGTCAAAATGGGATAACAACAAAAACAAAAACCCCCCTCAAACTCAACGGCTGTAAATGATTTACATTGCCAAGGATCTCATCTCTCATTAAAGCTTCTTCCATATCCGCCACTTTCTCTCACAGCATCCACCCGTAGAATGGAAATCCTGCGCACGCAAAATTCCGAATCACTCCGAATACACATTATCACATCCTTTCGAGTCCATTGGAGTTTACAACTTTATCTCGCTACGAAGCTTTTAGGGTGATATATGCTCCATATGCAACAGACTTCGGAAACCGAAGTATCTGATGATTCTTACATCTAACTACACTTTAGTCATTGGCTAAAGCTCACACGGTATAGGAGTGTTCTCGCAAGTAACCTGCGTCACGTATTTGTTCTGTTTCCCATCAAATGTCAAACAACGAGTGTTGAAGATTTATCTAAAGATTCAAAATTAAATTCAAAGTAAAATACTATTACTTCTTCCTTTGTTTGTTGTTGTTTGTGTTATCCATAAAACCGATTTTTAGTTTGGCAAAATTCATCGACCCGAAAAACTATCGCTTACATCATTTAAACTTGAGTCGGTTGTTTTCTGTCTGAAAAAAAAAAAAAATCCTCGTACGTAAGGACGACAGTCCCACCCACTCGAATTCGGGTTATCCTTACAAAACGAGTGAGAGGATTTATTTTTAGCCTGCTAAAATATTATATTATCTTTGGGCAGAGAAGTGAAACAGAAACTTAGGAACCGGGTTTTCTGGGGTGAAACCAAAGAGTGATAACGTCACCGAATTTATGAATAAATAAATGAATTTAATGTTTTGTGATCGGGTATAATGATTAGGAATTAAATTGGATTTCTATGTCGGAATTTTGAGTTCGAGTTCGCCAACCACCCCCCTCCAAAAATGGATTACTACTGGCTATGGATGATTTCGGTTGGACTTGCTGGTAAGTGAACTCAATTTTGTGGCTGTTTTGATGGCAGCACATTTAATTTAATGGTTGATTTTAGCTTTATCCATAGCGTACAAGTGTGTACAGTTTCGAAGCGGTTTTGGTTGGTACCTTAATCGATATTAGGTCGTTTAGGCTTTCGAATGGCTTTCAGATAAAATTAATGAGTCTAATGAGGAAAATCTCATATTGTGATTACATTGACAATTTTAAAAGATAATTTACCAATAATATTGAATGTAATCGAGAAAAAGAACATATGATTTTTTTTTTTTTTTTTGAGTGAAAATATTTTTGGGGAATTTAATATTATTCAATCGAGCGTCATAAAATAGAACGAGATACGGGTTTTGAAGGCATTTGAAAAATATGTTGAGTAAGGTCTATTGTAATGAAACTGGGCAATTTCGAAGTTGTCGCAATTCAAAAGGACCTTTTAAGACTTCAGAAATTATTTGGTGTGCCTTATCTCTACTTTAAATATTTCGTAAGATGTTTGGGGCATTTATTGGAGGGCTTATTGGAATAACATGATAAGTCCCAAAAGCAAAATATTGAGAAAATGAGAAACTGGTTTCTGAAGATTCAGTACCTATCTTCCTTTGGAAAATAATCACTTATATTTTTGTTAAAGTCCATGTTTTTGTTTCAGACTGCTTGCCATGTTTTCCTTTATCAGACAATCGTGATATTTATTTGCCAACTAGCTGTCCCGCCCGTGTACTAAAAGAGTCGCGTTACTTATTAGGCAAAATGCTGCTCTAGTAACGTAGTTGTGGGTAGAAATAAGAGCCGCCAAATTCGACGAACCTTGTTGAATCACAATAAATACTCAAAATGTGAATAAACAAGAGCATAATTTGTGTACTATTATTTGGTTGTACCACATAAAATGTTCGATATAGTAGCAAACTTATTTAAGGCCAATAATACTTTTTTATACATTTCTCTTTAATCAAAATATAAGGTGTTGACATCTTCAACGCTCTTCTCACATAAAACGTCAAATATTAATTTTTTTAAGAATTTCTGAATTGTTAACGCAATGATATTTTCAAAGGGTTTTATGGCCTTTTACTTGGTATCGGAAGACTTTCTGGTGGCTAAATGACTTCAGACTGACTAAAACATCAGGACAGTACCATTGATGGGGAAGAATTTTCAATCTCAATTATAAGAGTTTCACGTAAGGTACGGGGTTTAGCATTGCCATGTAATAGTATCGTACCATGCCTGCATTGTGACGATTTCCTAAGAAAATTGAATGGCGTTTATCGTGACTTGTCGTAAATGATCATCCATCAGCCTGTCACCATAAACATTTCTAGGTGAAGAGAGCAATTGGGAATGTGTTTTAGTTTTGCATATGTTTATGTATGTACATCCAACCACTGCCTAGGTCCATACATACTTCACTTTACACCAAAGGTAAGTATCTGGTGCAGAAATTCATTAATTAGACCCTACCTTTTCCATCTTGCAGTTAAGAATTTGATAAAGTGCCTTACCATTCAACATGTCCGGTAGATCCGAATTTTTTGTTTGTTTTTTTCCCTAAATAGGTGTAGAATTTGTTAATAAATCGACTCCAGCGCCCACCTATCGGTCCAGACTCTGCAATTTTCTCTTTTGGTACTAAACCAAGACATATTGTGAAAATGAGTCATTTCGGTCAATAAATATAGAATTTGTCAATAACTTGACTCCAGCGCCACTTGTCGGGTCCAAATTTTGTAGTTTTCTCTTTTGGTAATACATATACCAATATAAGTATATAATATTGTGAATATGAGTCATTTTGGTCAATTAATATAGAAGTTGTTAATAAATAGAATCCAGCGTCATCTAGTGGGCAGTTTTTTGCCTATGTCCTTCTTCAGGTCCCAGGCTATCTCGATACCGAATTACAATATGGTTGGTTCCGCGGTTTAGTCTTAAAAAGGTAACAGACAGACAAACAGAAATACAGATAGACAGATAGACAGACAGACTTACTTTCGCATTTATAATTTAAGTGTGATATGTTACTAATGTTACCGTTCACCAAATCTTTTTGTTTATGGGTGAATGAGTGGAAGCGTTGTTAACTACAGTATACTTGAGTGCAATGCAACCAAAATCTCGATTTTCGATTAAATGTGGCTTCATATATGAAATCCGTCGTATTTATGTAGAATACAGAGATAGCTCAGTATAATCTAAGGCAGACAATATATTGCATAGGCGACATAACGTAATGACAAAGGAATGCAGGGTAGTAATTAGTAATGCAAAACTTAGAAGTAGTGATCTGGTTGTTGGAAAATGGGGAAAAACAGAAAGAAAACACTAATATCCCCTGATAAATGGCTTATTTCCGGGCGCGTTAAGTTAGAAGACACTTTCAAAACTATAGTATAAGAAACCGACTTCTGTCAAAGTCAAGGGGCATACTTTAATGAACCCTATCCCTAATATGTAAAAAAAAAAAAAACAAGACGAAGTTTAAAAATATCGAATGACAAACAGTTTTTTTTTTTTGCATAGAATAAAAGCGTTTATGAAACAAAAAAAAAACCCTTTCAAGCTTAACTGTGAATAGCTATGTAAATTTTGATCTGGAAATACCCAATTTAGTAGTTTCTTAAGAAATATCGTCCAAACAAATGTACACTTCAAAAACTCACTTTCAGCACTTATACTTTAGGTATACCGCAATACCGAACCATTGAATATTGGAAAAGGTTATAAGCAAGTAAATACTTTAGAAAGTTGAAACTTCGGTCTTAAGACAAATAATACAAATACATACAAATAAAACAAAAGCCAAATTGGAATTGAGAAGATGTACATAGATGAAGACTAATGCCCATGGCGTGCATCGCTGTACCAAAAGAGTTGGAGATCATAAATCGGTGTTGGGAACTGTTAATTTTCGAACACTCTGATGTTTTTACTGTATATTGATAATACGTTCTGAGGAATATCTGGCTTGAGAGAACAAGGCAACTTCAGACATATTTAATTTTGTGGTATTTTTGAAAGCCAAGTTAAAGAAATAGGGGTCGTTACGAGACGTGTGTTAGGGTTATACTCCAGGGCTTTGCGGAAGGGTACGATAAGATAAAGGTATGTGTAGAATAAAAATCATGTAATAAGTAATGATGGATTGATATTGAATTGACATGGAAATAGGCTACATGCGTAACTATTTTTGAAACTTGACAGCCGAAAATGCCATGTTTGGGAGAATCAAACAAATTCCATGGGCGTTTTTATTCCCCCCCTTTTTTCCATATTGTCGAATGTAAAGTTTTAATTTTGTTATGTACACGACGAAGAGGGTGAGAGTGAAAAAGGTGAAAGGTTTATGGAAAGAAAATGGTATATCGTCCCTATCCACTTAATTGGATAAATGACAACGAAGAAGAAAGAATAATTGGAAGAGCATACAATCCCATGTCGCTAGTCGCAGAAAATACTATAATTGACAATTGTTCGAGCGGATTTTCTTATAAATAGGACTTTTTATGAGGTTTGTTTTTTCAATTTGGCATAACTCAGACAGCTGGTGGCTAGTCTGACAGCTGACACCATATTTTTATTCAGTATCGTTTGACAAATCATCATGGATTTAGTAATGAGGTTCACTTCTGTCGCAGTGGCTTTATAATTAAGTAAACAAAATTGCAGAGGGATTCATTAGCTACTGAAGCATCCCGAAAAAATGCACTATTTGGTGCTACTTCAAAAATGAAGAAAATCAATCAATCAATCAAGTGCAGTGCAGAGCCATGATCAACGATTTTTCGTTTCCAAAGGTGCGTATATATGATCTGTAGGACATTTGATTTCAACAGGGTGGTGCCACATGCCATACTGTCCTCCATCGAGGTATTAATGGTTGTTGTCCATCGATGACAACATTATCTTCAGAAATTGACCTCTGGCCTGGCCTCCGGACTATTTTCTGTGGGGGTATTTGAAGTCGTTGGTCTATTCCGGCAAATCAATAACGATACCTTAGAGGCCAACTCACCGGTGCACCATTCATGAGATACAGACTCAAACGCTTGAAAAAGTGGTCGAAAATTGGAGCTCTAGGATGCAGTTTCTGAGATGCGCCCATGGTGGCCATATGCCCGAAATTATTTTTCATCATTTATGTCAGAAAAAATGTTGGCTCATTTTCATTTAAAATCCTATGGCTGTTTAGGCTGTGTAGGAATAATGTTTAATTTCAAAACAAACCTTTGTTGGAAATACAAACTCTTTGTCTATTACACTGTGTGCCATTTTTCAGGTCATCATCTCGGGCCTAAGATTTGATCCTGAAAGTACTTACCAAAACTAGAAACTCTGCATCATTCGTTTTGCCAGATTGGCTGCCAAACGTATTTTATAGCCTCATGAATATTTTGGCTCAAACCTAATTTTGAGCACTTTCTCATGGCTATATCTTGGTTAACTGTAAGGGGATTTTTTTTTCTGTCCTCAGCAAATTATTGGTATTGAAAAGTGCAAAACAAACTGCCTCAAAAAAACTGCATCCAGGGCCTCAAAATCGTAAAAATGTCAATTTTTTACCATTCTTTCACATTTTTCTACCATTTTTGACCTATAACTATATACTATATAACTATATTTGCACTTACACCATCAATTGAAAAAAAAATCAGCCCAAGCCTTTTCTTACATTTAGTTTACAAACAAAAAATACATATTTTCTATATAAAATGAATTGAAACATAGTTGTTACAATATATTTGTGGACAATGTGGCGAATACGTAATTTTTTTTCTTCTTTTTTCATTGTTCGCTTTCTCTGAAGGTTTCAAACCACAAGACTATTAAGTATCGTTTGGGATGCTATGTTAGCACTTATCGATTCTGGCAAAAGTTCACCCGTCCCATTGATAAAACTATTTACTTGGCACAAAGATTCAAAGCCTAAGTTATTGCTCAAAATTGTTATATTTCTCCTTAAGTTTAGCGGGGAATACATCTGGCAATGCGGAGTTCATTCGGCGGATTTCATTTATTAAATCAACAGATTCCATCAACGCCATACACTGAGTTTCGAGCTTTTTAATACTCGCAGGTATGTGGGAAAAACTAATACTTATCACAGCAACGTTTTTTTTTAATGCTGGGGTCGTTAAACACTTCCTTGAACTGGCAAACTACTACAGCCTCCGTACTATCGAAGTCTGTAATCACGCCTTTGATGTTCACTGTAAAACAACACAGGCTCAATCCACGTTCCCCATCGATTATCACTGGCCCAAGAGGTAATGGCAAATTTGGTAGCTTTCCTTTAAATGGTTTAAATGTGAGCCTTAAGAAACCTTTTATTTGTCTATTAAATGAGTCTATTTACATTGTCAAACGTTGATCGTACTTCTTCAGCGAGACGATGTACTCCGAGAGCAAAGCATGTCATATGGATCAAGTTTGGATAGAACACTTGGAGGGTTTTGGCTGCCTTGATCATATCGTGGTGCCGCCAAGTAGGTTTGTAGCGAAAATATGCATCACCACTAGATTTTCAGTATAATATGCAAAAATATGCAACAAATGGGCAGAATGGTCAAAATATGCAAATGCATATGCAAATATGCAAATGCATATAATCCGGTCTCTAATGATAACCTTATTTTAGCCACAGATATAACGATTTTTTCTGACAGCATATTAGACTTTGAAGAAATTAATTTTAGTCGATTTCGGTACCAACAAACTAAATTGGTATTTTTACACAGTTTCGATCCTTAATTTTATTAAATGCTTATGTATTCGAAAGCAAAAAATATCATAGTTAAATAAAAAAAAACTTAAAAAAAAATTGTCTTTTTTTAACTTTAGTTAAAGCCTAACGGTACTTATGAGACTGACCTTCATATTTCGTCCCTATGAGTCATTGAAAAATTCAAAAATGAATTCTTCAAAAAAAAATGGAGACTATAACTTTTATTTTTTTTATATTATTGTGTGAGCTGGACAGGATAACAGTGGCTGGTTCAAACTTTTTTTGTCGAGTTCAATTTTAATGGAAATTCCAAAGAAAAAACGGTGACAGGAAATTCTGCAAAAACAAAGCAACTGCATTAACCCTAATCCTACCACGTTGTGACTTTGAGTCACATTCGAAATTATTTCGGCTGTATTTCTCGTAATAACGTCGGTTATTTACTTTAGGGCTTGTGTATTCTACTTTTAAACAGTTCTTAATATAATGCGCTAATTTAAATGAATTTTTAGTTCTTGGTTTGAATTGTTTTTTACCATTCTAAAAATACTAACGTTAACTACCATGTTGTGACTTATAGACACACAGTAATTTTTAATGTAGCCAGAATTTCAAAACATAGCATGCGTTTTCAAAATATGGTTGTACGTGTATTTGGTTTCGTAAACGACGTGTATCATAGTAACTACGGAGGGAGTGGGGGTAATATGCCAATAAATACGTTTATCCGCATGCATACTCGATAAAACGAAAAACAAGTAGATGGCCAATATTGCAAAATTATAATTTGGTGGATGTTTCAGAGGTAGCTTTCAGATTGCTCTAAAAATAAATGAAGATACAGAAATGATTATGTGAAAAATCTTTTTTCTTTAGGTTGCGCTACAGTTCGGGTTGAACCAGTGCCTACTTCTCGCAATCATTTTCGTGTGTGTGTTATATTTTTGCAAGAATGGAAGGGATCTACAGTTTTTTGTCGACTCCGAAAGGCGAGTTGAGAAGCTTCTCATGACGAATGATACTCTTTGATTGAATGCTTATCAGACATTCGAAAGAGGTGACACCCTAAAAAAAATCTTTTAGGTATTTACTGGGATTGAACCCGGGCAGCATTGCGTAGTAGTCAAACGCACTTACCACTACACCGGGGTGTGAAGTGGTATTGCCTCTTGGGTAAACACGCCAAGATGCCCGAACTCACAGGCACTGACATTTACAGAAACACCCTGCAATGATATATGTAGGTATACCAGAGGATATCGCGCATTATGCTATGCGAATGTCAGAGCACAGCACGTTGTCGTAGGGATTTACTTCTTTAGTGGTCTGGAAGAGGTGGGCCTAATCAACTATAGACTCGTTCTATAATTTTGCAAGGTTATAAAATGCTTTGAGGAAATCCATTCTGGGATGGAGTAAGAACTAAGCCACACATCTGTTGAAGCTAACCCGCAAGATAGGTTAGGTTAAGAGGGGTCGCGATGAATCCACACTGATGCCTAGTGGTTTGTGATTGCTCAACCTAACAACCCCTCTCAACCTAATCTAACTTTGCGGGGTGGCTTCAGCAGTTGTGTGGCTTTGTTTTTACCCTGAATGCAGTAGGCCAATGGAAAATATTTGCTGCAAACTCTTTCTAAAATGGTTGGTTTATGATGTGATTGATTGCATCCAGCATTCAATGAAGAAGTCAACGATATCTTAGCAGAGCAACGCTCGCATTGTGAATTCATTTCTGACCATTGAAAAAACATCAGCAAATAGTGACACCACTACGCCGCGCCGCCGTCACCATCGAGATCGACAGCATATAATATTCGTAATCGATGCCACATAAGTCCATTGAAAACAATGCCGTGCGAATAAACAGAGTTATTCGGAGTGTGGTCTAAATGTCTGCAATGGGCACTAACAGAAAACGTTACTTTGTCCTAAATGTATAAATAAGTAATTAAATGCTTAATAAAGTTCCTGTTTTGTATTAATTTGTATGTGCCAACAATTCTTTTATATGAGCATTCTTAAACATTACACATGTGACTGAGAGTCACAACGCGGTAGTTTGTGTAAAAAATATAACCTGGTACAATTAGGGTTAAAAGCGACTGGCGCAACATTCCTGTGTGGACCTGGTCCTGATAGATACTCGTACTTTCTCACAAACATTTATGCGTTTTCCGTATTATTTTTTTTGAATCCCAAAGCCTCTCAGGGCAAAATACTTTTGGTGTCATGAAAAAAACTAGGTAGTTTGTGTTTTTCCTGAGCTTTGAAACAGGTCATCGTTCCATTTCCAATGAAGCAACTTTGCTCTTATTCTCTATCCTTCGTCATAATAACTTGCTTACATAATATGTACATACATGTGTAAGTGTATGTAGAAATGTTGTTCTTGATCTAAAAATAAAGTTTACATTATGATGTAGGAACATAATTTAATAAAAATAAAAAATATAAATATTTAATTAAATTTAAGTTTGCCTGAGGATTTATGTCAAAAGTTATAGAATCCATTTGGGGCCAGGACGTCTAGCCTAAGTTTTTTCTAATCACCAAAGATCGCCTTGGAGTAGCTTAGATAAGAAAAGGAAATCCTGCTGCCAGGTCCTTAGCGGGAAGTATGGCGTGGACAGCTCCATTCAGAGTTTGAAAGAAGTTATAACTGTTGACGAACAACTATTCCCATACAGAGGAAATATATTTGGACAATATGTTACATACAATCGAAGCCTGCGAAATACGGAATAAAAGTGTGATGGATTTGTAATTCCACCAACAGATGTCCTTGCAAAGGAATTCTGTTTACAGGTGAAAAAGATGGACATGAGGAAGCTGTACATTTGAAAGAGAAGATGCTGATTGAACTAACAACCAATTACAGAGCCAGCGGGAGGACTGTTGTTGCTGACAACTTCTTCACAATTGGTTTTGGAGGTGTGGAAAAACCTCGGGAGTCTGCACTGGGTTTTGTTGGAACTGAATTCCTAAAGAAATGCTTCCAGATCGCAGTCATCTAGCATAACCAACTTTCTTTTGATTTACGGATAATGTTGCAGCTGTGTCTAATTTGCCGAAAAAGTTAAAGGCAGTCATTTTACTATCATTACTTCATAGAATTGGTTAAAGAAACCAGAAACCCATAAGCTATTCTGTTTACAACAAACACAAAGTACGCATGGACGACATGGACCAAATGTTGGGAGAATATACTTACACTTTGCCAAGGTCTGCAAATTTGGTCGAATCCAAGCCGACTGCATTTTTTAGACGCCATTTTGGATTGACAATTATTTGCTATATGTATTAAAATGGCATTATAAGTCATTGAATAAAGCCGAGCTCCTTCGAGCGTAAAGGAGATTAGATATGTCGCTCCTCTCAGAGCGTTTCTTTTATTGCATTCCACTTATACGTAGACGTACTCGTACGTATTCTCCCAACTTCATCAACCCTATCCACCTCCAAGTTGCATAAAATTACGAGACTAACAATAAATTCCATGGAATGCCTCACCAATGAAAGCACTCCCGAGTCCTGACGGCTTCCTAGTGACAATAGAGTTCACCAAAAAAAAAAACTGCAATAAAAACTTTAAAAAAAAATAATAAGGACACGAAAAAGGACGCAAAGAAAATAAAATGAAATAGAACGGAACATAAAATAAACACACACACACACGCATACTCATACACCACCAGCTAATGCCATAACAAAAGCCCCAAGGAACAAACTCAAAATTGCTAACATAACAAGAAGCAGAACGCTCCAACAAGAAGAAGACACAATTTAAATAAATGGAAAATGGGCGGTTTCCATTTCCAGGATGTGCCATAAACTTTGTAATTTCATTTATGATTCGGTTCTGTTTTGCATGCTTCACTTTACTTCCCGGCAGGCAGCCCATTCTCCTGATACATACATACTCTTTGTAGTTCCCATACCCATTCGCAGGACTACGGCGCGGGTGACAGTAAATGCTGCTAAACGACCCTATCTGTGATTTTCTCGTATGTTGTTGTTGATTTTATTTATTCACAGGACACGACTTTGTGTGGTGTGAAATTTGTCACGAATTTCTGGCGTAAAAATGTTATTTAGCCTAAGTGCTGAAGTACCGGTGCTCAGGAAAGAAGCTATTCGAAGAAGTGTAGAGGCTGTAATGGTTTATGTTTGGTTTCTTGTTTTGGTCCGTTTTTACAACTGTATTTAAGTGTTTTGTTTGGGTCATATAATTTATAGCGGTGCATATTCCTGTCTTGGATGAGTATGTCAGGGTTAAAGGTTTAATTGACAGTTGTTGAGAAAAAAGGGTACAGAATAGTATCTAAGTAGTTTCATACTTAGATGGCGCTCATCTTAAACTTAAACAAAAGCTTTAGGGCTCTGTAACTCTTTAGAAGCGGTGGAGATATGCATGTGCGAGGACCAAGAAATTGTGGGTAACGGTTTTTTTTCCTGTAAAGTAAAGGATGTGCCAATTCTTGTAACATTTGTTCCCGTGCTTGGTCATTCGGATATAATTTAATGATGATAAGAACTTTCCAGATTAAAAGGATAAAGGCGTTGATTGGTTCTTCATCATTGAGTCGATGCCCTTTCGGAAAAATACTGAAAATGGCTTGGCAGTCTCAAGCGACTTTAGCTAATAGTGCGAGGTTACCAAGGCCTCAACATCAACCAACAACCCCTTCCAGTTAGCCCGGTCTGTAGCTAACTGCCTCCAGTTGCGCACTTTAAGTTGGTTGAGGTCCTGTTCCACTTGTAGGCCCCACAACCGAAACTACCTTTACCTAAGTATCTTTCGTTAATGGCGCTACAGAGTCGGGTGGACCTGGGTCCAGCTTCTAGAAACGATCTGTGTGTGCCTGTTATATTTTTCGCACGAAAAGAAGGGACCTACAGCTATTTTTGCAGTCTCCGAACTGCGAGTTGAGATTTAGATACTTTTGACATGTGAATTGGGCATATGAATAAACTTTTTGGTGTTTTCTGGAATTTGAACATAACCAGGACAGATGGCATACACTTCACTCCACAGCAAAATATTCAACCATGACAACTTCAGAAATGCCTGGAATGCCTGGAATGCCTGGAATGCCTGGAATTGAAAATATAACATTTTATGTGGTGAGGCTTCCCATTGATACAAAAGATATTTTGGATCGTAGTACCAACAATCGGGCCATGTTGAATGTATTGAAAAAAAAATAAATATTTGGAATGAACGTAACGTCTTTTGAGAAAGAATCTCTAGCTATTCGCCTGTAAAAGCACTGAAATGGTTGGATGTGGCTGGGTGCCAGATAAACTGAGTACTTCTACGGCTTTTCCGGTGGAAGCAGCGTAGTTCATAAGTTGGAGGCATCTCACATAGAGAGCTCGAATACTTTGGATATATATAAACATGTACATAAATATATACACACATTTCAAACCTCTCGAATCTAATGCAGCTGCAAGTTCAACATGCTTACTAATCCATTTCAGCTCAAATGAAGTGCTTAGCTACATCTCTGTTATACAGGACTTCTTTCCTGCTTGTAAAGCTGACGAATTGCCCTAATCCTATTCCTGACTTGTAGTGCTGCTCCTTAGGGTACTTCCATTTCTTGATTTTTCGCGAGCGCAATTGGCACTAAAATAGGGTGTGAAGTGAAGTTTCGCCTTAATTGCTTTGAACTGTATTGCTATTGCTACAAGTCTCTTGCGCCAGCCAGTCTCTGGATTTTCATACCTACCAATTCAGAGTTTACTCTACCTCAACGCTTCTCTTAACTTCATCACCATGTTTTAATAGTTTGTTGGCGTCCTGAGCTTAGAAAAATATTGCATATCCAATTTTAAAAACGATAATAAGCTCCTTGGGATTCCTTAAAAGGTAAAAAGCCTTTCCAACAGTTTAACATAAAAATCGTGATTAAATTTAATAAATTTCCCATTTCCATTTAGGTACGCCTCCTTAGGAAGTATTTGAACCCAACACAAGGACATAATCACGGCTCTGTCATGACGAGTGATACTTTTTTTTCCTCAAAATTTGGGTCACAGCGCCACGCAATTATACTTAAGGAAATCAAGTGTGACTAAGCGGGCAGAGATGTTTAACGCCTCTGCTTTTCCTTTCACTTAAATGTTTTTTTTCTTTTCTTTCTGGCAAAGAGCTCCTGTAATTGCATTCGACATTTTTTCCTCTTGAGTCTTTCCACCCAACCAAGCAGCAACCACCCACCTTTCATGGTGCACCTGTCCAGGATGATATTCCACCGTGAAACCAACAGTGAATGCATTTTGTATTTACTCATTTTGTTTATGGTATGCAACTGAGCCACGGGTGGGTGGGTGGGTTTGGGTTTAAGTTTTAAGTCGTCACAACATAAGTAGCTCCTGCAATGAATGGGCTCAGTTGTGCTAAGGCTACGCAAATGGGGAAACATTTCTGTCGGCCGCCATAAGTACTCGTTCACTCTGGAATGGAATACGAGTATTTTTAGAATACATTAGACCAAGGTCACAGTGGATGGGACAGCGGTAGAGATATCACGTTGAAGTGGGCACATTTATTTGCCTTGGCATATAATTTCAGAATTTAAAAATGGAAACATGAAAGAATGTCCTTAAAAAAAATTTAGATTGTGTTGACAGAGGTAATACTCAGCTATTTGGAGACATTGAATCTATTGTTGAAGAAAAGGTTATGCCTGAAGCGAAAAGGAGACAAACTTAATGACAGTATTGTATCCCTGGAAATACGGGTTCAACTTTATTCGACCGGTTGTCAGCAAAAGTCTCTAATTTAAAGCAACAAGTTATTTGAGGTCTGTTTTAGTGGGGCTCCTGTTTGATTGTTTTGTATACTTCCATCATTCGACACATTTGTTCCAGGGAACAGCTTAAAGAATTTTCATCCTCCAAAATACTAGGACTTACAGAAAGACTCCTTAGTTGTTCCCATTGCTACTTAACCCTTTGACTCTTGAATTATTTTGGGCAGTATTAAAACGTTTTTAAGAACATTCAGTTGTTGATTGAGCCTTTAATATGAACTGATATCAAATTCAAGGTTCTGTGCTTCCTGGTTTGGCCGCTAGGAGGTGTTGACTCCAGGCAATAATTGTCGTCCTGTTTTTTTTTTTTACTTTTATTTTCTCATCTCATTGTCTGATATATTTTGAAAATAAAATCCACTTCTTAATAAAAATTTGCTTTGTTTTGAGTATTTTTTTTTTAATTTTTTGCTCAATCACTCTTTGCAAATTTTTTTTACACTTTTATTTTTTTTGTAGTTAAGCGAAGCCTAGTATGCTGCTGAAGCTGATGCGAAACGAAAAATCCCATACAAAAGTGACACGACGAAATCGAAAACGGAAAATTTCGTCGTGATTTTCGTTTTGTAGTACGCTGTTCCGCTACGAAATTATACTGATGGTGATTGTATTAGATAAATCTCTCCACTCAGTTTTCGTACAGAATTTATTGTCCGGTACATTAATTCCTTGCGAAATTTTGACGTTTGTATTTTATTCGTATCTTATATTTTCGGTTTCGTGTTTGTGTTTGGTTTTTTTTTTTTGCGCTTTTTTTGTGCGGGATAGTTTTATAGGGTCGAGTATAGTTCATGCACAAGAGACTGCCAATAGCATTCTTCCGCGACGGAGCCAGGATTGAAGCGGGCTTTCGTATGCATTTTTTCCGCGCGAATACGACCGAAGCAAGGACTCGTACACATTGCTTCTCGGCCATGGGGATGGAAATTGGAATGTTATTAGTTTGCAGAGCGTTGCAGTTTCTTCCAGAAGCATATCAATGTACATATTGTGTTTGTGTTGTTTTTCGTTTTGTTTGCTGTCAATAAATAAAGCAGCTGATTGAACTTTTTTTCGTCGATATTTCGCTAGCTTTTCGCACTCGATTTGGAGACCACAGGAAAATTTCGTTTCGCATCAGCAGCATACTAGGCTTTACAACGAAAAACAGCTAGAATTAGAATCTGATCACTCGCAATGCTAATGTCATGAGATTCACTTACAATGTACTCACAACAAATCAACCTGTCGTGGTGTGAAAAAAACAGTTAAGAAAAAAGGAAATTAAGTTTTGAGTATTTCAATGTTAAAGAGTGTATACGCAATTGTGGCCACCATTAGTCCAAGGGTTAATGTCCGACCAGTTGGTTTTCTTATTAAAATCCAGCGGCATCTAGTCACACGATCTTGGAGGCCAGGCCACAGGTCCATTTCTAGAGAGAATGTTGTCATCTAACACTTCCATCAATAACTTGATGGATGGCAGTATGTGGCAGCATCCTGTTCAAACCAAATGTCCTATAGACCATAGTTGACGCACATTTGGAAACAAAACATCATTGATCAAGGCTCTATACCAAGCACCATGGACAGTAACATTTCGATTTTCTTAATTTTTGAAGGAGTACGGCCCGATAACGACATGAACCGAACCTAGCAATGAATTTTTTGGGGTACGTCATGTCAGTAGCTGATGGATCCCTCTGCATTTTCCTCTCTCCAGATGCGACCATTTTTCTTATTAACAAAGCCACTGAGGCAGAAGTAAGCCTTATCACTGAACAATATTTGACGGGCGTAAGTTTTTTCAAGATGCTTTGCCAAACAATATCTACTGCATAAAAAGATGGTGTCAGCTGTCAGATTATCTGTCAGTTATCTGATAAGCCTCATAAGAACACAACCTTTATTCTTTCTATCATCCTGTGTTATCTCCTGTCACCATGTGGGCCTTGAAGTCATGTTCGTCTTTTGAGGTCAAAAGTCGTGGGATTTGGATGACTTAATAAACTGGTCTATTGCGTAACTCATCGAAACCCTATTTACTGCAGTAAGATGGTATGCGCTTCGAAGAAGGGAACTCAAGTTGCTTAAGCCTTAGGTGCTTAGCTAAGCTAAATGGTATCCAGTAATTTGTTTGCTGTCTTTTTGCTGTGGCCTAGTGAAAATTTCGCAGACGTTTTTATTCAGCTTCGACAAGTCCTTCCTTTAAACAGTGCCGAGTTAATTCACCGAGAGCTTATTTCCCCTATGATCTGACACCCAAGTCTTTTGAGAATGAATTCTTATACTCGTGGCATATTTTGAAAGTTGTGAAAGGGTTCAAAAATGCCTTAAGCATGGCCTTTTTTGGCCGAAATAAACCCTTCCCTTGCAGTTCTGTAGAAGCAGAGTTACCTTTTTAGGCGTAAGTGTAAATTATGAAATGGAAGGTGTTTCATCACTGTCTGTTAGGATGCTTTTCAGTGAAAGTAACGATGTTTTGCCCAAAGTCCACTGACATTACAAGGTTTGTGCAATCTACGATGACGGTTTTTGTAACACTGCCAGTCAAAATTTTTTTCAGCATAGAAAATAACTGAGTTGTCAACTATAACGCGATTTAAATATCGGATTGAATCATGATTCAATTCTTGTCGAATGAACATGTAACCGTTGATGTAGAATCACCCCAATCAGGCAATTTTCTCCTTTTAAATGCGGGTTCAGTTATATGTGCGAAAGGATAAGTACGAGTATTTACTTAGGATGAAAAGGGATTGCTCCTTTTTTAAAGCAACACCACGGGGAGCAGTAAGGCCATTCAATCCGTACCTGTTTAAATGGTACGTGACGACAAAAAGGTTAGCAAATCTGGGTCAAATCTATGACTACATGATTATTCGACTACAGGAGTGTTGCATCAGGGATATCATGCGAAAGTGTCGAATAAATTAATGAAATAACTGCAGGTACCTTTGTAAATAGATCTCAAGTTTTCGCCTTCTTTCTCTCTTCGGGGAAGCTATTTATCTTGAAGACAGTTTGTAAAGCTGAGCTCTGTAGATAAAGCCTCTGTTGGACAAATAACGACAGAATTACTTTCTTTAAGGCTGGCGACAATTATTCATGGTTAGTTAAAATAAAGTTTTGTATTGTTTGGGTGTGCAGGTTCCTTTAAATAATTTAAGCTGGTCTTCATAATAAATACCAAACAATCCTTCACATCTCAGTCTTTACAACCGAAACTAGATCCTAAAAAGACAATGTAGGTAGGTGTGTGGGAAGTCATCTTGGGACTTTTTTCGGCTGCCGGTCGTTCATTGTCTTCCAAGTAGAAATTACCTCTTCTAAAACGTCCAAACCACCACGCTATGAATTAGTTCTTGAAGGAATTCATAATGGACTTTTTGGTATACCAGTGGAAATGATTTTATCAATACTATACGACTACATATCCATCTTCATCATACATAGGTATATACATTTTTCCTAACCTAACCTAGCACCTTCACTAGATATTGGTCAGAGATATGACCTATCAACACTTTCTTGGTTTTTCAGCGTCTCTGCTATCACATCTGCCTACATTCCATTTCCTCTGATCCTGTAAATATATCTGGTGTACTATCTGCAGCAAGACTTTACTTCGATAGCCCTTTTATTCCTGTGTTTGTCTTCTTTTCAAGAGATGCTATGTGTGATTTAAAAAAACTGCAAAATACAAAACGATAAAGTGCGATAGAGATGTTCGCTAGCACTCCGAGCATAGTAGGTCTATTGTGCCCCCTTTTAAATCTAGGAATCATAAAACATTTTTAGAAATCTGATGATCCCTTTGAGTTTTGTAGACTTCCTTCCTTAAATATGTATTTGCCTTGTATTTTGGCTCTTGTTGTGCTAGGGAAGGGCTCCATAGTTTATTTTGTTTGTTGACAGAATCTGCAGGTATCTGTGTCGCTGATTTTCATTTTGAAGAGGTGACAAATGCACATTGAATGTCCCGTCAGTCCTGCGCAGAGAATTTTAAAATGTTTAGTTTTAGGGTTTTATTTGGTCTTTTGTTGTTGTGACTAGAGAAGTTTCTTGAGTGCCTTAGTGTTGTTCCAGTACTTTTTGAGTGGGTTTGTTGTCCATTCTGCAATGACTTCATTAGTGTCTATCCTTGTGAAGCCAGAGTGAGGGCCTGGTATAATAAATAAACGTTTGGCTCCTTTTTTCGCAAATATATCAGCCTTTTCGTTGCCCTCAAGTCCTTCATGGCCTGGCACCCATATCAGTTTAGCCTTATTTTTCTCTGCCAGCAGGTTTAGGTTTGAGTGGCATTCGAATGTGACTTTTGATTTGTAAGTGTGGCTTCTTAGTGCCTTTAGTACAGGTTGGCTGTCAGACATTATACTTTGTTTAAATTTCTCTCCAGCAGGATTTGTGCGGCTGTATTGAAGGCAAATAGTTCCGCTTGCAACATTGTAGCATCTTTGTGGAGAGCCTATATATATGTCTGTGACCGTAATGGTTCCACTATTTTCGCTCCAACGCCCATACTACGTACATACTACCATTGTTGGGCATCGATCCTGGTCCTCTTTGGATTGTTTTTCCATACGTCTCTATTCATACAGTACAGTACAGTCTCATAATCGGTATCGAGTCAAACATAAAATCCTTTCGAGACTCTATAAAACCGCTGTTTAAAGCAGTTGTATTCCTCTTGAAATATAAGAACCAATGCCAATCCTTTATACCAGAGCATAAGTAAATAATTTGCCATTGTGAAAACTCAACCACTACTTCGCTTCCATAGTAACACACACTCTTCTGCCTTCGAGTGCGACCACAAATACTCAATAAACCTCTTGGAGTGCAAATACTTATTTTCACATCACTTTGCTTTTCAAGAGCCGATTGGCCGCAGAGAAACTAATTAAAATAAAATCCTTCTTAGAAACACTTGCTCTCCTTCTCGCCACTCTCCACAGCAAGGATTGTCGTTTATGGTAAAGAAACGCATTTTCCTTCGAGGAGAAAAGAAAAGAAAACACAAGAAAAAAAAAACAAAAGGAAAAGGCGTTTAAATACTTTTCTTTCAACACCTCTGCTTGCCGAAGGTACTTAAGTGCAAACGGTGAGATGCACACATATACAAAGGTACATATACTACAAATCTTTGTGTGAGTGTGTGTATATAGCACTTGGGGTATTGCACTAAAAGGTGACTTGTCCTCTTTTCTTAGACAAGTGATTTGTTTGATTTTTAAAGTGAAGATTTGTATCTTATCAAAGCGACGTCCTTTAATCTGTTTAACTCAAATAGTGAGGTTACTTCAGGATGTAATAGGATAGGAAAATCACGAATAGACAAAAGACACTAAATCTTGAGAGCATGGTGGATGGGGAAACAATCCGTAGTGCAATTCTTTCAATTTAACCATTGCAATGGCGGAGCACATTTTTCTTCTTTTCCGAGCAAGAAGGTTTTTTTTTTTCATTAATTCGTTGTTGAGTCTGTCAAATAACTCTGCATAGTACACGCCGCACTGTGGGGCATGTTTGCAAAATTGCTTGCAAAATTCAATTTTCGCGTGTGTCTATAATGCAAAAAAAGCTTATCTTCTGGATTAAGAATAATTCTTAACTTGTTGTTTGGACTTCAAGAAACCGAAAAAATTATTAAATTTGGATAATTGGTATGATAAGTACAGCCAGTTAAAGTTAGTTAACGAAAAATAGATTTTTTTTTTATATTTTCATTGGAGTTCTGGGTGTACAAATTTGGTATAGTGATTAAAGACACATTGGTTTTTACTTAATTGGTACATATGGTTGTTTTTAATTTAAAAATAACCTATTTTTATTTTTTGGAATTTTAATTTTTGTAAATTTAGTGGTTTCTTGAAAACATGTTTTTAGCACACTTTTTTGACTTTATTTTGAGTTTAAAAAAAAGGTACGACATTGTATGGTCTAAGCTCAACGGAAATTTAAAGCACTTGTATTTCTGAAAACTCTCCTAGAAGCTCAGCTGCAACTATTTGTAATCCTTTGAGCTAGAGTGATTTGATTAGTGTAAATCAATTTTTTTTTTTTTTTTTGGGTTTTTTTCTTCAATTTCCATTTCATTCCATTTGGGGTTTTTTTTCAATTTCCATTTCACTTTTTTTTTTGTTTAAGGCGAAAAGAAATTTGTAAAAATGTATGAATGTATACTTTACTACAGGTAAAAAAAAAGTATACCATGTATAGCCCCTAATCCTCTTCATAAGATCATAACTGGAGTAAATAAGGAGGTGATAAGTAGGCTTCAAGTAATACACAACGTTCAAGATTGTAGAGAAAATGTTGACGGTGCCAAGTTTGGAGAAATTATTCCGGGCTTTGACGAAAGATTCCAAGAAATCTAGTTTTTTTTTTATTATTAATTTTTAATTATTTATTTATGTATTTATTTTCCATTGTTATTGATATATGTTATTGAAATGCTTTATTATGTTGATGTGCCACTTAATAAAAAAAAATGTTTGCAACACAAAACAAATTTTTTTTTGTCCTCCACTCTTTTGCTTAAATGAGTTTTGAAAGACTCTGCAGTTACTACAAACATTAATATTTTTATTAATTTAAATTAAATACTATTTTTACCCCTTTGGATAAAAATATTTTTGTTTAACCTGAAATTCTGGAACAAAGTGGATAGCATTTTTCCTAAATTTTATCATTTTTTAGCATTAAACCACTTAACATACTTTTTTGAGTTAAAAATTCCACTGAAATAGTATATTTGCACTCTAATGTGCAGCAAAATATAAAAAGAGGGCTTTTGATACACCTGCAAAAATATTTAAAAAATTTCTTGTTCGTTGACTTTTATGCACCACTGTGACTTTGTTTGACTTTCAGACAAACTGTATTTACTTTAGTTACCTACTTTTGACAATTTTTGAGGTAAAATACTTAGACCATTTGTATATCAAAGTAAAGTAAAGTTGTATATCAGCAGAAGATTCTGAAACACCCTGTAAACATTTTTTGTTTAAAATTTCCAAATTAGCCTTGGAAATTTCCTTCAAACAGAAAAAAAAATGATTCCAAAATAATTTTTTCGTTTAGGTAAATTGGTAGAAGCTATGATTTTTGCAAGCAAAAAAGTCAATTTGCCCCACTGTGCGTCGGTAATGGTGTTTCTGTCAGTTCAGATCTGAATTGTTCATCTTTTACCATCTTTTGTTATGGCAGGGAGCATCATGCATTCAATTCAGGTCCTAAACTAGGGTAGCATGTTCTTCAAAACATGTTTGTTAGAATGGGTTGGGTATGAGAGTAGACGCAGAGGAAGATTCCTCAAACGTCACACTTACTGACATCACTGTCTGAAGATCCATTGTAAGGTCTATTTAAATAAGTTTGGGTGATGTGGAGATGTTTTGCGTTAAAACTCTTGTACCAACCCGAAACCTTATTAGATCCTGAGATATTGAGGAAAATGTCTCCCTTAACTTGTATATCTGATGTTATATATATATATATAGTTGGTTTGCCATTCTTTTCTGCTTGGAAAGGAATTGGAGAATGGCATTGAACACTCTAAGTAAGTAGTCAAAAGTTACTACGAAATCTGACTCAGAATAGTTCTGAGTCCTTCAGTTTGTGTGTTACGTATCCTTCCAATCTTTTCGCCTTTGTCAAAATCTTAAGGTTGTTGGTCATGATTACAAAATGCCTATAATTATTAGAAGGAAATTGTTCATGCCGACTTTTTCATCCCCTTCAACAGACACGTGGACTAACACATTTTGCACATTTATATTGTATTTACGACACCTAAGCCTTGTTCAAACTGTTTGTGTATGAATTTAGTGTTATACACTTTTTTACAGACTCCTTCCAGAGGCGACGCATCTATTAAGCTTATATTGCGCCCGAAATGTCAACAGGTATCTATGTGCTATGCTCTTAAATAGGTGTAGTCAATACGCTTCTAGAAACGTCTTCGTATCGATGGATATTTGCGGAGTAGCCAAGTGGACTCGAATTTCTCTATATCATTCCGTTGAAGTTTTTGGAACAGTAGCATCTACTTGCATACTACAAATACATAGAAGTCTGCGGCCAATCGTAAAGACGTCAAAGTTGAGTCTTCTATCAAACGGTTTGCTCGTTATACTGCAGTAGTCCTGTTTTCGAAAGTTTCATAACTTTCAGCTCCAGGTAGAGATCCTCGAAGTTGTTACCAGTTGAATATTTCCATCGACAGCATCGCACTGTGTCCCTTCCCATTTGATCTATTCTTCAATGAAGGCTTAAAGTCTCCCAAATGGTTCAGTTCGCGTTACAGAGAATGCGCGAATTTTATTCTAGGATGTAGTAGATTTCTCACTCAATGGATTCTTAAAAACATAATTTTTTTTCGCGAAAGTATTCGAATCGAAAGCAAAATGCTAAGACTCCAAAATATGTCTTTCATAGCCTAACGTAACATTAAAAACAGAGCGCATATTAATAACTTAAAGAATAATAAATTTCTTTATTAAACTCAGACAATGCACCGCGAAGGTAAGAAAGAAAGAGAAGATTTCGTTAAACGACGTGAAACCTTGATTTTCGTTAAGTGGCTTGGAGCTTTGCTAAAATGACGTTCAAATTATCTTTTCTCCACAAGCTTCGTTATTTTTTGAATTTGAAATTTGTATTTTTGTTAAATGTTAAATTACTTAATTATTCTACTTCGTTTTTCTTTCTTTACAGTTTTCCAGCAGGTTGGCAGTCTTGTTGTTACTGAAATTAAAGTACCGGATATAATTGACTTTCGTGATAATGTTACGTTGTCGTGTAGCTATGACATGGGCGGTCATACATTAAACTCAGTAAAATGGTATAAAGATCAAATGGAGTTTTTCCGGTAAGTACAGCTTTCTATACAAAAACTAACATAAGTTCAAAAGCTCGAATGAATTCATTTCTCTAGCAAAGTCAAAGTTGGAAATAGCAATAAACCATCTCCTGGAATCCTATTGACAGTTTAATCCAAAAAAAGAAATAGGTTACCATCGTACATTCATCCCAATTACAGTTACAGTAAAACGAAAATAAAATACAGCAAATCCCCAAGCATTACATATTTATAACAAAATTTACGCAATCCTATGAAGTCCAACACCAAAAATCCACTTAAACGAAATACGTCTCGAGGAAGTCACCACCACCTCTCTATTTCACAAGAATATTCTTGTAATTACCAGCGCTATACTAGCATCATCACCGTGCCGCCGAAAAGGAATCAAATGGAATTGGCCGCAAATGACAGACAGCAAGGAATGAACGTCAAACGAAGAAATAAAATCCAATATACTCGTGTCGTATAGTGGTTTCGAGGGCGAGAGCAATGGCGAAGGATAATCTCGAATCGTTTAAACGCTTTATTGAGATTCCAATGAATTTTATTGGCTCAGCACATTAACGCCCGAAATACGAACATTAATTTCCGTCTGTCAGGATCTCGTGTCAGTCGAGTTGTAATATTCGATGGGAGGAGGGGGGCAACAAGCTACAAACGATCCTTAATATATATATTTTTTTTTTTTGGAGGGTGGCCATATCCTTAAAGTGACTTTAATCGAACATATATATCGAGAAAAAAATTCTATAAATATTTATATAAATTATTATGAACGATTCGCAGCGGAGGGATTATTTATTGAGTTCGAGGTTCGAGCTGTGGCAAAACACATTTCCTATAGCTGTCATGTTGTTTGTGACTTTAAAGGATATAAATTATTAGCACACGCTCCAAAACAAACATAATATTCGGTTCCAAGAGAAGAAAATTTAAAGCTCTTTTTTGATTTACGTCTTTTCCTTAGGGGTTAAGTCAACAAATTATTTTCTTTTTTTAAGCAGGAGGAGTAGGATGTCATGGAATTAAGTTTACTGGTATATATATGTATGTGCGAATTATGTACGGATATAAGTGAACAGGAACTACGCATTTGAAGAAACAGGATAAAAGCCATTGGGATGAATGGTTGTGCCTCTAAGGAGACCGTATATGATCATTGGAAATCAAATTTTCAGTTCAATGACTGGCTTTTGATTTATCTTAATATATAAAAAAGTTGGTGCGTATGTATGTCCGACTATCACGGCTGAACCACTGAAGCTTTCCACCTTATATTCACTCTATATGTTCGTGTGGTGCTCCGGATGGTTTTTGTTTATGCTAGAAGCCCCTTGGTGGCGTTGGGGTCGCTTTTTCAAAATTCTTATTTATGGGCAGAATTGGCTCAAATTGACACCATATAATATTTAAATAAAAAGGAAGTCTTTGGCAATTTCGACCCGATAGGTGGCGCTGAGGTGCAGATATTTACGAAAATGTAGTCCTCCCCGCACATAATTTTCATATAAACAATATTAAATTTAAATGTAATAATATAGTTTGGTGTAGTCACAAAAACTTCCGACAGGTGGCGTTGGCAATTATCAGTGGGTGGCCGTGGCGTAATGGAAGTCGTCGTCGCTTGTCAACCTGAAGGTTCACTGTTCAAATCCAGATGTCGCCGAAACATTTATTTCTCACGAAATAAAAAAAAGTTGACGAGTTCAAAAGTTTTTATTCCACTTCTGCGGTTTCCTTTGTGCACTTGTCGTTGACTCTATGAGCCTTTGTATCCTCTTGCCTGCAGATTGTGGTTTGAATCTTTGACTTGGCACTGACTTGGAACCCGTTTGCATTGTCGGCTCGAGAGGAGCCATGGTGTTGTCGTCGCGCAGCAGGAAGGAACAGATTTGAATTATTCATTTCATATTTAGGCATTAAGCCGAACCGTTCAGATTTACTCGTCCAGAAGCTAATAACAAAACCTACTGCGAAGGCATAACACTGGCAGTAGGATGTTATGGCTGAAGAAATTGATCGCACAAACTATAATAGGAAACATCTGGAAAAAAAAAACTCCTGTGAATCATAAGCAATGGCACAGCTTTCAATAATACACAACTCTCCAGTTATCCTGGACACCACCCATAGAGTTATTTGAAACTTTCCTATCACTACGTCGATCGGTCTGTCTATCGTTCTTGTCCTTAATGTACTCGCGCTGTGTGTTAACATTATAAGGGTATTCAAATCCCCTCTAGCGTGGGTAGATCATATAAAAAAATAAAAAATAAAAATTTGAGTAACGCGACTGTTTGTGTAAACGTACAGCTAGTATTATATAAAACTCCATTGAATTAGTAGATATTTTCAAAATTTGTAAACTTTGTCACAATGAAATGCGAAGACAGAGCCAGCAATGAAATTGTACTAAATATTGGACATTGCTGAGATAGAACAGGTAACAAGATACCCTTTTATAAAGGGTTGGCACATCTTTTGGTTTTTTTTTAAAGTTGCTACAAAAGAAAAAAAACTATTTAAATTTTATTAAAGTTTTTTGCTTCATATTTTTAGAACATAATTGCATTGCATTGCACTTAAGCGCCATCTAGCTGAAACCTCAGTTTATCGTTCATTTCTCACGTTAAATAACAACAGCAGCAATATTCTTAGCTGAGCGCGCAAGACAAACGCGAGGTTAACTGGTATAATGAACTCGCTTGCCAATCCCGTATTTTCCTTGCAACGTGTAATAAAATAGGTGCTACAAGCAGTGTCGTAGCTAGAGTCATGACTCATGAGCCCAGCTGGCAAGATTTGAATTTCGGGCCCCCAAGACTTGTTTTTTTAGGAAGAGAAACAATACAAGCATACAATTAGTTTTTACAATACGAGTTTGTTCATTTAAGCATTATAAAATTTCGTAAAGCTTGCTTTTCAGACTTTTTCTGAGGTCAATTTTTCAATAATATGGTCTTTAAATCTCAAAACACAAATTAATATGTAGTTGGCTTTAAAATCATATTTGTATTTTAATGCTAGACCAGCAGCGTCCTTATTGTAGGTTTTGTGTAACGAAAGTCCTGTTTGGAAACCAAAATCAGAAGCTACGGCAGCTAAACTTTGAAGTATCCATCCCATTTACTGAATAAGTATGTCTAGTGCACAGTAAAGCTGAATTTAACATTTTTGAAGTGGTGTCATTATAGCCGCATCATCATTGGTCCTTACATCGAAAATGCTTTAACCTTTCGCTGATGCTTTTCAGAACGGTTCTATCGATAGCTCGTTTACTAGATTTTTTGCTTAATCAATACATAGCTCTATTTGATTTTTGCTGAAAAAAATCCAAGAGGCAAGTAATGATGAGGTCTGTTCTTATACCTGCCCAAAACTGTTAAAACTACGAAATTCTACCAAAGTCAGTCCAATCCTGTTTTTCGTAGTTTGTCACAGAAGAGAGACCTAGCAATTTTTTTTTATCTTTTATTAAGCGTTTGGTACAAATTGTGTGTGTTAAGCAAGGAGCGCCATTCCTGCCTTTCATCCTTTTAGGTTCTGAGCATGCTGCTTTTTTTTATAATTTACACATGCTAAGGGGGATATGAATACCCTTATGATGTTTACACACAGCGCGAGCGCATGAAGGACAAGAACGAGAAAAGACAAGACAGGTTGGATATTCGTTGCCATTTTGAACCTGCGGGTTTCGAAGATTACACACAGCTAGAGCATTATTGTCAACTCGCTCGAGGTTTCCTATCGAGTGTATTCGAAGCATTAGCTCTTCGGACTACTTCCACGTCTTGATTCAGCTCGTAGAGTTTGCAGTTCTCCTCTATTCGCCTTCCTCGCACACACATGGGACCGCCTATTCGACGAATTATGTTTTACTCGAAAGGGTTCAAAAGCTGCTCTGCTTTCCTGCTTATTGTCCAGCGGGATCAGTATTTTATAAAGCAGTCATTTTATCTTCTGAGTTGGGAGTTTTAAACCCAGTTGTTTCCCCAAACCAGTAATGGTTTCATCGAATCTCCACTAAGGTTTCATTCGTAGAGATGGCATATTCCCCGTTGGGTTCGTCCTCGTTTACTTCGCCCGTCCTTCAAGTGTCGTAAATGGTAGTAAACCTTACCTGAAATATACACATCTAAAGGGTGATTTTTTAAGAGGTTGAGAACTTTTTTTAAAAAAAAAACACAAAAAATTCGAAAAAATGAATGAAATATTTATTTGAATCGATAGTTTGAACCTTGCAATTTAATGTTTAAAGATAATTTCATGCAAATGTTGACCGCGGCTGCGTCTCAGGTAGCCCATCCCCTGAGTCCAATTTTGGCATACTCTTTCACACATATCGGCCGGTATCTCACGAATGAATGCATGGATGTTGGCTTCCAGTGCGTCAATCGAAGCGGGCTTGTCCCTATAGACATTAGCCTTGACATACCCCCACAAAAAATAATCTAATGGTGTCGAATTGCACGATCTAGGCGGCCAATTGACCGGCCCGAAACGTGAAATTAACTGTTCACCAAACTCGCCTCGCAATTGCGCCATTGTTTCGCGTGCTGTGTGGCATGTGGCACCGTCTTGTTGAAACCACATATCATGCAAGTCAAGAACTTCCATTTCGGGCAAAAAAAAGTGCTGTAACAAAGGCCTAACTGCTGGGAACGGCGCCGAATCGACATTTCGCGGTCTTCTGTCACACTAGCTGATACGGCCGCAATATTTTCTTCACTACGCACAGTACGTAAACGTGTTGGTGGTTTAATGTCCAACAAAGTAAATTTGGTGCGAAATTTGGTCACAATCTTCCGAATAGACTGCTCAGAAGGTCGAGAATGCCGATCATAAAATGGAAGCAGCGCGCGATGAACATTTCGAACCGAGCACGAATTTTGATAGTAAAATTCAATAATTTGCAAGCGTTGTTCATTTGTAAGACGATCCATGGTTAAATTGCAAACCAAACTGAAGCTGTTTGACAGTGACACAAGGTACTAAACACACGTCAGCTGTCAAAACCAGTGTTGCCAAAACCAAAGCAGCTAAAAAATCACCCTTTATAAATATTACCTTAAATATACGATTAGAATTCATTCTGGACCAATATCAGCTGACAATTGAGAATTACAAAGAATTATAAGAATAACTAGGAAATAACAAACAATTTTGATTACTTTCCAAGCAACTGTTATAAAATAATAAACCCAATCAATTTGCTATGGTTGAGTAAATACGAATAAATATTTATGTAGGACTGATTTTATTTTCCTGGATTCCGAAATTTAGTAACGGGTCAAGTTTCATTGATAGGATGCCGAAGTTCGTTTGCAATTAAATAAATTTAATTGAATTATTTTCTCATTTACAGATACTCACCGATGATGCATCCGGTTTATTTGAAATTCCCTGTCGATGGCATTCAAGTATCGGATGGGATCAATATCTGCAATGAAACTACATGTCGAGTGGATTTAAGTTTACTTGGTAAAAAATCATCAGGCGTCTATCGATGTGAGGTATCCGGTGATGCTCCACATTTTAAGTTAACTACCAAAGCTGCCAATATGACTGTAGCCGGTAAGTGGGATAGAAATATGTAAAATTAATGAAACTTAATATAACATTCTACATTTTACATGAATGAAATTCAAATTAAGTATCTGCCTGTAACTTCCCTATTTTCAAACTATTGAGGGAGTAGTTTTCATGCATGATTTTCATCCTGAGTTTGAAAGTCTTGCATGGGAAATTCCATTTCCTCGGAGTTTTTTCTGTTTTACGAATTGTTGATGTTATAATATACATACATTCATAGTTATTATTATTGGAGGGTATGTGTGAAATATCTCACTTGTCCTTATTTTAGTCTGAATTGGTTGGAGAGAGCTTAACTCCCACTTAAACGAAGTGGAAATTGCGCGAGTCATAGCACCGATTTCTGTGAAACATCGTCGAAAAAGAATGCCATATCCTCTATCGTAGACCGGTATTTACCCATATACGTGAGACTCCTTGAGGCTAATGTCCTACAATCCTCACTGGGTTCATTGCAAAAATTGGCTAAGACTTCGCCTGAAATAACCAGCTTCCTGAAAAATTCATTGAGTTTAGACCCGCGTAAGTAATAGGATCCAAAGATACATATCTTTTTGGTGTAGTTCAATAAATAAATCAATTGTTTTAACGTTCCAACCGGGCGTCTTCCACCATCTTGAGATCAATCTTAAGTCGAAACAAATCGCGAATATTATTGATTCCATATATGATTATAGTTGGTCGCTCCAGAGACAATCCCCAAGCAATAACATTTACATTTGAGGGTAATTCCATTGGTAATAGCATCTCAGGTCGAAATACTCCAGAGTTGCCAACTTGTAAAATATATGGTGCATTTAATACTTGATATAGATTGAAAACAATTACAGTAAAACCTCTCTAATTGGGACACTGATGGGACCGACTCTTTCCTGTCCCGATTAGGAGGTGTCCCAATTATAGAAGTTTGTATAAAAAATATAGAAAAACACAACTACTTAAGAAAAAACTGCTATTTTTAATTAAAACAAGTATGGAACGCCCTATCTCGTTTACAAATCATACCTTATTGAAATAAAACGACATTTATTTTATGAAAAGTTATAAAAATGTATGTAGTAGTAACTAATTACATGAAATTCAACGCGTATGCATACGAAAAAGTTTAAAATATGTATTGTATCCACACAAAAACAACTGCAACTGCACGGTACCAATATCTAATATTCAATGAAAATAAACAAAACGTTGCTCTGTTGTTTTTTATCTCCGATATAGTCACTCTTCTGTAAAAATATAACGGTTTGAAAATTTGTAGAATGAGATGCGCACCGTAGCGCAAGTGGTTAGTGCGTCGGACTACTGAGCCAGCGGTCTTGGGTTCGAATCCCGCCGCAAACACCAAAAAGTTTTTCACAGTGCCCACCTCTTTCGAATGTCTGACAAGCGTCAAAGAGTATCATTTGTCACGATTGAGCTTCTCAACTCGCCGTTCGGAGTCGGCAAAAAACTATAGGTTCCTTCCATTCGTGCAAAAATATAACACGCACACACAAATGGTTGCGAGAAGCAGGCCCAGGTTCACCTCGAGCTGTAGCGCCAACTAAGTAAGTAAGTAAGAATGAGATTCAGCTGCGAACATTTAGTTAATGGAACTTTACTGTCCCGATTAGAGAAGTCACAATTGCTTTTTTTCGGGTCTAGTGTCCCAATTGAGAGGTTCAACTCGAATTGTCCCGATTAGAGAAATCATATTTCCTGACTTTTTTAATAAAATGTCCCAATTCGGAGGTTTGGCTCAATTATGGAGGTTCTAAGGAACGTTAAATTGAGTGTCCCAATTAAGAGGTGTCACGATTTCAGTGTCCCAATTACAGAGGGTATATTGTATGAAAACTTTTAGGGTTGGCAAATGGGTTGTCCCAATTGGGAGGTCGTCCCGATTACGGAGTGTCCCAATTAGGACTTGCTTAAAACAGGATGGAAACAGAAAGTCTTCATACTTGGTTCGGTGTATGGATTGTATGCAGGCTTGAGCTCCAGCTGCGTTATGCCAAGCTTTTTGAAGAATTCATACAGAGTTCCAATTAAGTCGCCCAGCGCCAGACTGACAGCCGCAATCACCCCCTCCAACTCAGCCAAATGAGTGCCGTCTAATGTTTCATTACGAAATATTTGACTGGCTTGAATCCATCCGGTTGGTTGGCCAGTTTATACAACATTCGTGCACTTACAGCAGTCGTATGGGTCCGCAACAAATTTTACTGTGCTTGCTCCAGTTTTTAGTCATAGTCATAGCCGCATTTCTGTGATCCTTAACCACCTTCAGAATGATCTTTCTTAACCCGCTACAAATACTCCTATAGGAACTTATAGCTATTCGCGGGATAACTTATGAAGAAAGCATCATGTGCATTTCGAGCAGGATACTGCTGTGTGGAGTAAAGCGCATCAAAGTTCCAGAAGGACGATTCGACGTAATTATTTGTTGGCATCTCGGAAAAGGCGATTTCCAGGAAAATTTGACGGAACTCTGTTCGAGCTTTAAGCAAAAGGTGAAAGTGTCCATGTACAGGAGGTGCACTAAGAGCATCAAACTTATACGCTTTGAATTTGAGATCTTTCCAACAGAGTGTAGAAGCGAGCATTTCGACTGTCAAATCAGTCTCTTACTTTGTCAATGTTGTTGAGAACTCTGGGCTTTTGCTAAAAATAAATCTTTTGGTAGTTACCTCTTGAAGTAGATTCCGCTTCTTGTAATCTGTAATGACATTGGCGGCCCACTTGCGATGGGCTGCAAAGAACAAAACAGCACAGTATAGAAAGATATGACCATGAGAAAGCTCTTGAGTCATGACTAAGGGTAGATGCACAAACAAAAATAAATTCAGTCCACGTCATGAATAAGGCCAAGACCGCAACTAATTTGACACCTTTAACCAAAGTATTTTTGTATACCTACTACCTAGTAAAATTAACAATGGACCAAAGTGTTGCTAATCTTAAAATTAAATATTTGTAAGCACATATGATAGGAAAAAACAACTCATAAACAATAGGTTTCAAAGAATATTGAGGCAAAAAATAGTGATGATGAGCTCCTTAAACGTAAATTGCGGCAGAAGAATATAAAATTCCACGCCATCAATATTAAAAATATTTTTAAAAATACGCATAACAAGTTGGGTTCAACAATACCACCTAATGGTATGCCATTTTTCTTTCAGCCTCATTGCGCTGTTTTCGAGATTCAAAAAAAAAAACCTTTTCAAGTTTTCCACAAGGAATTCTGTTATTGACCAACGAAAAAAGGAAACTTTCAAAAACCCCTCACCAAGAAAAATGTTTACCATGACAATGGAGGAACTGTAATTTGACCTAAATTGATATGGGTAAGGCAAACGGTGTTCTGTAATGTTTTTTTTTTTTTAATTTGCTCTACTAATTACTATTGGAAGAGCTTTAATAGCCATGGCAGTATGCTTGTGGGTCTGCAGTTACTTACTGAATTTGTATTGTTCTCTTTGGTAACTACTGTTTTTTTTTTATGTACATAGCGTTATGATTTAATTTGGTTAAGGTACTTAAACTAAAGAAAAGAATACATTTACGTGAATCGTGTGATATGAGAATTATTGTGGAACCGAAATGCAGGCCATAACAAGCATCACTGTGCCAGTTTTCATCCGTTTGACGTTTCAGTAGCATTACATTTTGCACGACTTGTCCAAAGTCCTTCATATCTTGGGATTGTATCTGGTTTGGTGTCTCTCTGTTCGAACTTTGGAGCAAGACTTCTTCTAATTCATCTTTAACCATACGAAATTATATTCAGCCACTTTGACAAGCGTGCAGTGTGGAATGGTCTAAATAAATCCGTTACATTCCATACAAGAACCAATGTTCCGCAAGGAAGTTTTCTGAGTCCAGCAATATTTTCGTTTTAATTTTTCGATTTTATATATAAGTACCTTTCTAGCTGGAGGTATGTATGAGGTAAAGAGTGTTCGATTTAAGTTGAGGAAATGAGCCAAAGATAGATAGATCAATTTACGACATTAATGATGAAGAATGATTTCAGGAGCAACGCGTAGCTACCATGAGGTCTCAATAGCTCTAAGGAACTCCTGGAGCTCCAATTTATAGCATTTGAGGCAATTTCGGTTTCCAAAGCTGCAATCGTCGTTGACGAATTCGCATCCATCATCCGGATCATAAACTTCAAATCCCTGCACAGAAAATACATAGTCCGGTGGCCAGACCACAGGTCTATTTCTAGAGATAATGTTGTCATCGAACACTTCCTTCAATAACTCGATGATTTCGGAAGCGGTATGGCATGTGGGGTGTGACACCATCCTGTTGAAACCAAATGTCCTGCACTCAGAAAAAAATGTCCTATTAATATTTTAATAGGACAGTTATTGATTTAATAGTACGGTTATTAATAGTGTTTTCCTATATATTTAATAGTTTTCTAATTAAATCAATAGTTGTGCGTATTATTGATTTAATAGTATAGACATTATTATTATTTTAAAAGTATACAGAATTAATCCAAACAGATATACTATAGATTTGATATTATTTCTCTTATTAAATCAATAAGATGGTCCTATTATTTTAATAACCCGAAGTAGTAAATTATTAATAGTACCATCATAAATAGTTGATCACATTGGTTTAATAGTATAATACTATTATAACACGTTTTGTCTTGTTTTCAATAAGATATACTATTGATTTCATGTGGATATACTATTGAAGTAAACAGTTTTCCTATTAAATCTGATATGAATCTCATTTTGCTTTATGAAATCGAACAAATTATACTTGTATGTAAGTCTGATATTTACTTCATATGTAGACAATGGAATGTTAACTACTTTAGTGAGCATTTCCAGGCATACGTTGTAGGTAAAAGCACCAATTCATTGTCATTGCACTCAGTTCTCGAATTTGACGGACCGCCAATTCACTTGTATCTTCTGAGTAATGGAGAAAGGGTGTTCAGAGTAAAAAAATATTAAAAGTTTTGTAATATTAATTCTTATTTTTTTTATTTTTAATATTATATAAATTATGTTATATATATTTATTAAGATCTTATAATATGTTATAAAATATATCACATAAAAGAAATAAAGAGAAAAAAATAAATCAATAAATGAGTTGTTTTATTTGAATGTATTTTTTGTAGCTCATTTTCAGCCAGTAAAATAAAAAATATGGGATATCAATCGGAATAGCCACATTAATTTAATAAGATGTACTATTGATAAATAATAGCGTAATACGTTTAAAATAATAGGACGATCCATTTAAATAACAGTGGTTGTTAATAGGATTTTCACATTATTTTAATAGTTTTTCCCATTACTTCTTAATGTTCTTTATCACTTTAAATTAATAGGACGTATATTTAAATTAATACTGTATACTATTAAAGATTTATAGGACATACCATAAATTTAAAATGACAATCGCATTGAAATAATAGGACGAGTACAGTATTGATATAATAGTTTTGAAAGTATTAATTTTAAAGTACGAATCCCATTGACCAATTTTAATAGTAAAAAACTATTAAAGTAATAGGAAAAATCATTGATATTATAGGATTTTTTTCTGAGTGTGCAAACCATGTTTATGCACTTTTGGAAACAAAAAAATATTGATTATGGCTCTGTACCGGGCATCACTAGCATTGACATTTCGATTTCCGTTATTTTTGAAGAAGTATCGAGGATGTCATAAACAGCTCCACATAGTGCATTTTCGGGGTGCGTCGGTAGCTGATGGATCCTTCTGCATTTACGTTGCACCAAATGCGATAATTTTCCTTATTAATCAAGTCACCGTGAGCACCGTGATGTAGTGTTAAGATGATCCAGGTATTGTTTAGCAAATTTGAGTTCAAATTACTGTAAAATAGACAAGGGTACCGGCCTTTTATTTTCTATCCGTTTTTACCACGAATTTGTAGGCTCTGAGCTGCTATTGCACCAATCCTTATAAGAATCCATTTCATTTTTGTTCACCACCCAAAAACCCCTTAAACCGCTTTCCTAAGTCAAATAATGCCCACACTACTTCCCTTTAAGTAATTATTTAAATGTCCCGCTTGGAGTCTAAATAAATCTCCCCATCCAATCCGACAAACCTTGTGATTCTTAACCTTTGCCATTCACAAAATGACTGCAATAGATACCAATGAACCAACATTAAATATCTTGGGATTGCTTGTAGCACGTTTTCATATACATCATATTCTAACGTGCCCTCTGTCCACCACCCCCGTCCGACCTTGAAATAGATCGCTATCAAAGTTTATTTGTTTACCATGCTCGTACCTACCTAGCCTTGCCGGTATTGAGGTAAATTGCTCAATTTTCTCGACTAACTTTCAATGGCTTTCTCCTTTCGACGTTTTGCAAAACTTCCCGCTGGAACACTGGAAGATAAGGCCTGCACTTTGCTTAACGTTTAGTAATAAATAATAATTTGCTCGATTCTAGTACAAAGCTGGGGATGTACGTGCTGCCATACACTTACAGGACGATACAATAAGGAATTTTCTCCACAATAAAGGATTCGCATAAATCATGGATTTTCATGTTGGATAATTCCGCTTCGTGTCCAGAATTCCAGTCCAAAAAAAGGACGATGTTCCTTTTCACCTTGTAAACTATTTCCTCCCTTCTCCCTTTTCTCTCTATGTATCTTTTTGTAGAGATGCCAATGCCAGTGCACAAACAAAACCCGCCACCCCTATTGTTATACGACGAACATACCTCTTCCAAAGGAATTTTTAAAATATTACTTCTAATAGGTGTAGTGTATGCGATGCACTTTAAAATTCTTTTGTTATCTGTACGCCTTGTCCTAGGTACAATCTTTTATGCTCACGAATACGTATCGAAATGTGGGTAGGGGACGAAGCTAGTTCTGTTTCACAGATCCGTTGTATTACACACCCTTTAAGTGCAACATATATCCACGAGTATGCTGCTGGTATATTGTTGCCTTCCTCTACGGGATTCTATACTCTCAAGTAGTTGTGCATGAAGGATAAACCTTCAGTATGCCAGTGAAAATAATAATTCTTTGTCAGGGATAGAAAGCAGATACAGATACCTCTGCATCAACGAAAGCAGATAGCTTTTAGGAGTACCTAACGTATACGTAGACAGGTGTAGATTTCCAAAGGGTATTAGTGTAACATTCTTTTTTTTAAAGAGATTAATTAATTTATGCATTCCTTGGAGAGAAGATAAAACCCTTTTGTGTGCAGCTAAAATGAGTTTTTTTTTTTTTAGAAATTAGGTTGGTCATGCTTTAAAGTAAGATTGAGTTCAAGCTTTCTCATGCACATTATACACATTTTTCCATTCGCGTTCGATTTGTTCGCGTCTAACATCCAGGCTCAATCAATAATCACGTGGGGCGTGTGAATTTACGTCTTTCATGACCTTCATAGCATATGTATGTAGCCTCCTAAGATATTCAATTGCTGTTAACGACGCGACGTCGAGTTTAAGTGTTCGGGTTGTTTTTTATTTCTTGGCAGGGTGATGAGATGATTTTTCATAAGTGAATCGGCAAGGTACTTGATTTTTGAAAGGATTATTTGAAAGAAGACTTCAGCACAGCTTGAATACATTGATAGAAATCGAAGAGTTTATTTATTTATTTATTTAATTATTTCATCAAACAGACTTATACAACTAAATATAATCTTACAGACTACAGAAAAGTATTTCATTGTTGACAATTAAAAAGGAAAATATAAATAACAGATTCGGATAAGGAAACATACATACATATGTATATCACCAAGTTATACATTTAAGATGTGCAAAACATATTTTTTATTCGGCTAATGTGAGAACAAAAATCAACGTGATTACAAATAGTATTAGCTTCCCTAATGCCACGAGTTACTGGCTCATTAAGAGCGTAGTTTACTCATCTCAAAAGCTCATCAAAAATATTGCGGGATCGGAGCTGCCTAGACGAAGCATACACAACCAGGGTCAAAAGTATGGGGCAATTAATACGATAAGATGTAATATCTCTTAAAAATACAATTGAAAAATATCTACGACGAACAGTAAGAAATTGTAAGCCGAGAAGTTGACATCTTGTTTTATAAGACGGGATTTGGATGTTCCAGCTTAGGCGGCAGACAGCAATTCGTTTTTGAATGCTTTCAATCCTCACGGAATGTACTTGATGATAAGGATTCCAAATTACACTGCAATATTCTAATGAGGATCTAACATACCCAAAGAAAAGAGATTGGAAGGTAAAAGGATTCGTAAACTCTTTAGAGTTACGACTAATAAATCCTAACATAGAATTAGGTCTTGCAGCCACAAAGTCAATGTATGACGTGAAACTGAGTTTGGAATCAAAGAGAACTCCAAGATCTTTCTTTAAGTTAAGTTTTAAGAGTTTAGTTCCTTCGATGACATAGTCAAACAGAATCGGTGAGAAATACCGACAAAAAGACTGAGATTGGCACTTAGAATCATTTAAAAGAGCTGATTAGCTGCACACCATTCAGATAACCACTGAAGGTCATTTTGAAGTAGAAGGCAATCATTTACATATTTTATGCAACGGAATATTTTGATGTCGTCCGCAAACATTAAGCAAAAAACATTTTTGATCGAAACATGAATATCATTTATCAGCAACATGAATAAAAGGGGTCCCAAGTGACTTCCTTGAGGTGACCTGAATGACATCTGATAAAGATTCATTAATGCATAGGAACTGTGTTCTACCTTTCAAATATGATTCAAACCACATTAAAATATTAGAGTGGAATCCACTGGATTCAATCTTATTTATTAACAAAGGCACAGCAGGAAGACCTAACGATTGCTTTATATTTGATTTCGAGTAGTGGTAGAAGCAGGCTCGATCGAACGCCTTAGAAAAATCAGTAAAAATGACATCAGTTTGAAAGCCATTTTCCAGGTTACTGCTGATCTGATTACAGAATAGAGACAGTTCAAGTACAACACAGCTGTGTCACAGGTAGCTTTGCTATTCTCTTAGAATCAGGATAAAATAGAACTTAATACTAACGGTTTGTTCAAATTGTATCAACAGAAGTGCGTTTGAATAGTTATCTCACAAGCCAAAATAGAATGTAAGAAAAAGGTTAAGGTCATTTAGCTGCGTTTTAAAAAAAAAAACTATATTAGGCTTAAAAGTCGAGCTTGGAAATTTAAACCATAGAAATATTGAGGAAGTTTGTTTTAAGTTGAATAGTACAAAGTACATCCCAGAGGAGAGTCAGACCCGCACACTTAGCACTGAAAATCAGCCCTGTCCTTTTCTACGCCAGTTTCAATTCAAAATGTGTAAATGGCAACTCCAAAAATTGTTTGTCTACTTTCGACACAATTCTCTAACTACAGTAGTTTCTACTTAAGTTAGGCAATTTATTAGTTATTATGGGGTGAATAAGTTCGGATTGTTTGTACATCTTTCCCACCAAATTAGTAACTGTGAAGCAGACGAACTAGCCAGAAAAAGTACAAAACTGGGGAATTCTAGCACAAAAAGTGAAGCGTGCGCCCATACTGGAGCGGTAAGGCTGATGTTGCGATATAGACCGGTCACTATGCAATAGGCAAACACGGCAGCAGATTGGGATGCATGGATGATGAAGAGGAAGAATCCTGCTATCACCTCCTGTGCAGCTACCCAGTCCTTCCTCCTTAAGAAATAACATTCTGGGAGAATATTTCCTTACAGACCTACAAGACATTTCCTCAACGGATATCAATAGAATATGGAAATTTATCCAACTTCCAAAATGGTTCCAAGAGTCCTATACAGAACCAAGCCTAGCTTCTTGCAACCATTTGTGTGTGCGTGTTATTTTTTCCACGAAATGGAAGGGACCTAAAGTTTCTTGCCGACTCCGAACGGCGAGTTAAGAAGCTTCTCATGACAAATGATACTCTTTGATTGCTTGTCAGACATTCGAAAGAGGTGGTACCGTGAAAATACTTTTATGTGTTTTTTGCTGGGATTGAACCCGTGCAGCATGCGTAGTAGTCCAACGCACTAACCGCCATGGCCACGGCGACAACGTCAAGAGAAATTACAGAAACAAAATCTACGCACATCTCCTGTTTCTTTTTTTTTGTGAACTCTCTATAATTCGAAAACCTCTATAGATAGCAAAACCATGAGAGTCTCATAAGAAAACCTATGTTAACCAAAGAAAACGTAGATATGCAAATTATCCCCTTCCGTAATTCGAATTTACCGTTGTGCAAAATAACTTGTGCCTCTCTAATTCGAGCATGATGGCTTTTATACCTCTATAATTCGAAGTCAATTTTTTTTGTTTTTCGTCAACTTTTGGTTGAAATGCGTATGTGACGAAAGTATAACAGCAGAGAGAGGCAAGAATAGCAACGTCTCTACTGCTCCGAGAAGCTAGTACATGTATACCCCGCTTAACGTTGTCCCGTCAGTAACGGATAATTACCATACCTCGCCTAATATTACGTGGCTTCGCTGTAACGTTGTTTGCAAAAAAATAAAAACGCAACAATAAAATAAAAATGTTTCCAAAAAGTCGCGGGGTATCCTTGTACCTGTATACACCTCTACTCTGTTCAAGGTTCCCCTCTCTCCAGCCAAAGTGTCAAGTGATGAGCTGAATTTTCGCCACATGTCTCTTCCCATTCGCATTTTACCGCTATCAGAAGCAATCTGCTCTAACGAATACCAAAGACTTACTTAAAAATCTCAAAGATTAGCGGCACTCGGCATGATAGGAGCAATGAGAAGTAGACCACAAGCGGGATAGGATATGATTCTTCATTACCTTCCCGTTGACATGTTTATCAAAGGCGCAGCAGCCCTCAGACTAAGAGAATCCTATTTGCTAAAACAAACCACATATGAACATGTGGCGGAGAAATGCAACCCTGAAATTCTAACCAAGACTTCAGACTACATTACTCCTAACTATGACTTCAACTTCAATGTACCAATCCTATTTCCCAGTAGGGAAGACTGGCTGTCAAACAAGGTGATCAGGGACCAGGAAATAGCACTCTTCACAGGGCAGGGTTCCACTCAGGGTTCTACTCAGATACACTAGATAAACGGGAATCTTACAATCTACCGAATGCATGCAGGCGGAACTACTGGTTGCCATTTTCATAAATTGAAGCAGCCTACCTCTGTCGGAGATAGCCATTCTGGTGGATAGTCAGCCAGCTCTAAAAGCAATATGATCAAACACAATAAAATCAAAGGCAGTCCAAAAATGTCGCGATGCACTAAATGCCATAAGGCACCACAAGGTTATACTGTGCTCGGTACCCGGACATGGGAATATTGAAGGGAACGAGGAAACGAGATAGCAAACGAACTAGCTAGAGCTGGATTGGCCATGAGCAACAGTGACACTGACACCTCCATACTGCCACTGATTAAAACACTGTTCAGCATAATCGACCATATAACCGAAAAAAAGACCAGGACGAAATCTATACTTCTATACTATATAAAAAGAAATGGATGACACCAACTGGTTGCCGGAAACCGAGCATACCCTCTTACCCACTCAGTTCCTTAAATTGTGGATTATTTGAAAAAATTGCTTGTAAATATTGCTGACTCAATCCCTAAGACTATTTGCTGAAAGTAAATAAAGCGCCGATGACTATCTACTAGTCAGCCGTTTTACATAATCAAGGTACGCTTTACTTTGAGAAGCGTATACTTTTATGTTCCCATAATTTAAAATTCAAACGAACTTGTATTCTTTCCTGTTATTTTTCCGCGTTTGGCATTTATTATGAATTTTGGTGCACTAAATACAGGAACAGACTTAGTATTGCTGTTAGTGACATTTGAAGGAATTGCGAAATTTTAACCAAACCGTCCCATTCTACGGCCTAAAAGGTCAGCTCGTAAACCATAAAAGCGACCTTAAACTCCACAAATCTAAAAAAAAGTTTGACTCAACTCACTTAGTACACAGCGCTTTCAGGATTTGCCTTTAACATTTCAAAATGTCCTTCGATCAAAAGTATTGAATAAATTACTTTTTTTTTATTCGCTCTCATTTCAGCACTGCCACAAAACAATCCGCTTATAAGCAGTTTCAATTCAATGTATCATGTCGATGAATTCGTTACCGCAAACTGTTCATCGGATTACTCAAGCCCACCGGCCACCCTAACCTGGTATATAAATGGTGAAAAGGTATGTCACGGGGAAATAACTTTATTAAAAGCTTACCAACTTTTGTGCCCTGTACTTAATTTTAATTTTTTTTCCTTTTTTGGTTTCTATTCAAGGCTCTTTATGGTGAATTGCAGCCAAGTAAAGAAAGCACAATTCCGGCACACGACTACAATTTGCGACGACAGATACTACAAACTCATTTCTATTTGAATGGACCGCGATTCTATAATCCGACGAGAACCTTAGAATTGAAATGCGTGGCGGAAATTGAAAATTTCCCAACGCTACGACGTGAATCGGTTTTAAATGCCGTCCTTGTACAGGACGACAACCTGAACAATCAGATGCTTCTTAGTTCGGGTAAGTAGATTAACTTAAATTGTTTAGGTTATCTTCTAATTTTTTTTCTCGTGTGTGAGGAATTTTTTGTTCTATTTTATTTTTTATTTAATGGAGAAGAATTTATAGATTGAAGTTGAGTTAAACATAGACACGAATGTAAATGAGTATGGTTTAATGTATGCAGTACATATATTTAGATGATTTGATTAGAGGGACACTGTGGCCAGAAACTTCATCATGCGAACTAATTTGAGATGAAGTCAACTCGGGGAATCGGTTAATTCAATATAAGGAACAATAGAGCATTATTAGTTTCTAAATTCAAGCATATTTGATACTCGTAGATACTCTCTTATAGATTGGATACATTTTTTCGTATGGCTTAGCTATTTAAAAAATCTCTGCATTAAAATATTTGTATCTTGAAAGCTTAACTATAGGAACTGAGACTAAAATCCGTCAATTCAAAAGTACGGAGCTAACCTCACAAATACGTTCTCTTATTCGAAGTATTTCGAACGATTTTATTGAAATACCGTTAATGACTCTTAATCCGGAAATAAAAAAGAATGCCACACGGCGTCAGCAGTCCTATACAGAACCAAGCCTAGCTAGGTGACGAGAAATAAGGCCCAACGAAATAAGACCAAATTGCAAAAATTTGGCTTTATTGTGTTTTTGAAGTGGAAACAAAGCCAAATTAGTCAAATTTCGTAATTTGGCTTTATTTCGTTTTCACGGTCTTTGCGTTCCTTTTTTTTTTGTTTGGTCGAATTTTATACTATTTTTTTGTCTTATGCTCAAAAAATAAAGGTTCCATTTAAAAATAAGATATTCATCAGGTAATATTGGTTGTAAGGTTTTGTGCATAAGCAGTGAAATATGTATGGGGGGGGGGGGGGGGGGCATGCTGCCCCGCTGCAACCCCCCTGCTTGGTCGCTTGGGAATGGGAGTAGATGAGAGGTCGGATATATGCGAAGGGGGCAGCCAATTTGGCAGGCATTATTTCCATTTCAAAAGCGAAATAAGGCAAAATTTGAGATTTGGACTTATTTCGTTGGGCCTTATTTCACGTCACCGCCTAGCTACTCGCAACCATTTGTGTGTGCCTACAGTTTTTTGCCGACTCCGAACGGCGAGTTGAGAAGCTCCTCACGACAAATGATACTTTTTGATTGCTTATCAGACATTCGAAAGAGGTGCTGGTATTGAACCCGAGCAGCATAGTAGTAGTCCAACGCACTGACCACCACGGCCACGGCGACAAATCAACTTAAATATTTTTGGTCAAAATTTGAAAGGTTTTGGCTTTTAGATTTTCTTCTCTCTTCAGCTCTCTTTTGACGAAAATCGAACGAAAATGTTTGCCATTTTTCTTGAATTTTGTAGAAATTTAGACAATTAACGGGACATGAATTCATGAAGGATTGAACTCAGTTAGAGTTAGGTTTGATTAGAAAGGTCGTTTGCATCAGGTTCTTTTTCAGTCAGAGACCAGAAGGGCCCAATGTGGTTACACTTAGTGCGCTTGGATAACAAAACTATTTTGATCTTATGACGAATCTTTTGAGCTCTGCATGGCACCAGATCATCCAGGTAGCCAATGAACCATCCGCCCATGGATGATAGGTTGGTTCAGCTCCTACATTTTGGAATCAATCTCCCATAACCACTTAAAGCGGGTACACATCATCGAACAAGAGTATCTGTTTTGAAGGATAACACGCAGAACTAATAATGTGTACGCTCGAAAGTTACATTCTAAAATGAAGTTCTCCAAAATTGTTGCTACTGCGTGACACTCAGCGGCCATTTTTGTTTTTGCTCGATTGTGTGTAGACAAACTTCGTCATCCAAAAAGCAATATCAGGTAGAGAGGGTCGAAAAACAACAACAACAACAACGATTATTTGAGTATCATACAAAACCTGTAGTGTGCACACTCCATTCATTGCGCAAAAATTATATCAGTTTTGGGTGATACTCTTGTTCGATGGTGTATACCCGCTTTTAGGTTCCAGAAAGATCCACAAAATGAAATCTGGTGCATATAGGTATGAGCTCGTGGGGTACAGGGCGCCAGCCATAGCTGTGTGTTATTTTGTTCGGAGTTCTAGAATGTGTTTCAACTCTCTCCAACTTAATCCATGTTTTCCAGACAGACTTTGGACCCCGTATTTTGTTATTTTTCGTATTGAAAATGCACTTAAAATATCATTCTCACACAGAGAGCAATAAGAACAAGAATAATAGAACACCTAATACATATTTTGTTTAAATTGGATGTCCACTACACAATCGAAAAGCTCGACAAACCTAGATTGGAGGTTTGGAAGTTGTGAAATGAGTGTTTTTCAGATTTCAGGTTTTCTCTTTTTTTAAAACTTGTAAAATGTATTTTCCAATCAATTAGCTGAACTAAAACAACTTTTCTGAAACAGGCTTTTCAAAAACCTACATAAAACATTAATCTGAAAGTAATCAGTTTTTTTTCTACTATCTTTTTCTTTTTCAGGCTATCGAAATAAATCATGGATTCCGGTACCACAGATATTTCTTCTAACACTTTGTATCGTTTCGTTGATACTACAACGAAGTAACATTTCTAGCTAGTAAATCTTTTTATTTCGATTGAATTATTTTTGTCCAATCTGTATATTTTGTTTGTACATAAAAAAGTGATATGTAGATCAATGAATTTATCAGAGTCAATGTTGAAATAAAAACAAAGTAAAAATAAATAAATAAAAACACTTTTAAATAAGTTAATAATTAAGTGAAGCACGAAATAAAGAATTAATTTAAAAAAATAAAGAAAAGTGGCAGAGTTTTATTTTTTTCAAATATATTATAGTTTATAAAAAAAAACGCAATCCAGGAAAATTAAAAATTCCTTATACTTCATCACTGATCTTTTGAATTTACCCTCAGGAAAAATAGCCTGTATTTGTTCTTAAAAATGTTGAACATAAATAATTTCAAAAAGATGTCCAAGCTCTCCGCAGCTTTCGAATGAGTTCAGCATAGTGTTATAGTGCTTCAAACAGGTTGGAGGTCCATAGTGCACCCCAGGAATCTGTCCAACTTATATTCATAAAAGACCTTCTCTTTGTGAATCTCTACTTTTTTAATAACTTTATGATAAGAGTTCCAACATGTTGAGCTCTGTCGACCACAAAAGTCGCACATATTGTGATGCGAGTTTTTCGCGGCTGGGTTCAAAAGTCATTGACTTCAAGTTCATAAGTAATTGTCGTAAACAGAAGTTCTACAATATAAGCACACGGCCCTACCGACGAAGCTGAAGAGCTTTGAAAAGCGAGTTAAGTTGCTTTTATAAAGAGCATGCACCCGCTCATCTGCAAAGTTTGGAAGGATGAATACCAGTTCTATCTACCCAATCTACAAGAAAGGTGATCGTATATCTTCATCCAACAACTATCGAGGCATGTCGTTGTTTAACGTCGCTAACAAGATTATATTAAGTGAACTGTGTAAACTTCTAAGCCCGTTTTGCTCTACACAAATTGACCATTATATCAGTGTAGCTTTCGGCTACTCAAATCGATCACTGACTAAATTATTGTCCACTTGACAAATCCTGAAAAAATACCAACGAGTTCCAGGCCACATAACAACATTCGTCGCATCGAGCAATACAACGAGATGGCTGAATTTGAGATCCCGGAAAAAATCCATCTTTCAGCCTGGAAGTAGAACCTCTGAGCTTGCGGTGGATTTCGATAACGAGATGCGTACCATCTTTTACAATTCCATCCAGATGTTCAGATACGCAGGCGATATTGATATCGTTGATAAGTGCTGACATTGAGGCATTTACGGTGATTGAAGAGCGAGAGGAGTTGTTCAGTCAGAAACTAGTCCACCATACATCGCATTTGACAAAATGCAACCATAGACAGGTTTTAATGTTGAGGTAGAGAATGATTTGGTCTACCCTGGAGTCATGTTCATCCATAAACGACACCCAGATGGAATTTAGACGATCAGTAATCCTAGACAACCGCTGCTGCTATGGTTTTTTCAAACAGCTAGGATTGGAAAAACTTGGGACCAAAATCTTTATAGACTTTATAGAACGCGATCCTTAACCCGTCATCCTCTTAGGAGCCGAAAGCTGGACAGTAGGTGCATTTGAAAGAAAAATTTGACAATGGATATATCTGCAAGAAGTTGAATCGAGGACAAGATTTTAACGCTAACTCTACGAATCCCAGTCACCTGATTCACAAAGGTAAAGGAGATCGAACTTTCGGTTCAATATAGTAAAAGAGGCTGTGATAGACGAAAGGCAGCAGCTCAGACTCTGAGCCTCTAAGGCTCGTTAGCCGCGTAAGTAAGTAACTAAATTCTAAGAAGGACATATTCCACTCTTCACATAATTTTTAGGTATGCGCTTACATTCAAAAGCTCTTGTGAAAAATGGCCCATTATTATTTTTGACCGCCACTCCTTAAATATATGATATTAATTATTTTAATTTTAACCAAATAAAAAAAAAAATCGATGATTTTAACAAGTTTAAATCAAAAATACTCTGGTTAAACAGTTATCAGCTATAAAACTGCTTCAACATTAATAAATAAAATGCAGAGTGGCGATTTTATTCATTAAAATGGCAAATCAAACCAATAAAACTGAAGGAGACGACATTGCTGCATCAGGATACTTGACAACTAAAAATAAAACATACGAAAATATTTACACGTCAATTGTTTTATTTGGAAACATCAATACATGCAATGGTCCTGTCCATTTTTGTTGACCACTCTGTGCTTGTATATTTGTTTTTAAACGGTAAATGTAAACAAAGGGTTTCGCAACGTTGCTTAATGCTAAAAAAAACTTTGTATGTTGTTTCAAAGTATGTACTGGGATTTTTTTTAAATTATCGTTATTTCATATAAATTTTGATATAAGCGTTGTTTATTATAAAACGGACCGATAAATATGAGCAAGTGAGGGACTATGCTCAAGCCTATGTCGGCGATGTCATTTTATCGGTCTACTCCAGGGCACAGCAAGTTCTGAATGTGATTATTGACAAAGCAGAGATTTTCGGAAACTGAGGTCGTTCTCTTCAAATTGACTGGTCTGATACATACACCAGTGATAAAAGACGTAAAATACGACTTTCAAATAACCCAATTCCCTAGGAGATATAAGTAATAAGGATAAGACATGTCCAGCTACAGATATCCAAAGCAATTTCAATTGTATGGCAATGCAGAGGTGTCACTAAGGAAAATCCTATCAATCTACAGGGCAATAATAAGGCCCATCCTAACATATCTACACGTTGGTTATCCAGTGGAGTAAACGTTCACGTAAAGACGTTAATGCTGTTCTCGCCAGTTTCGAGAAAACAGTCTGTCTTCTCTGCGCTGCGTTGATAGGGGGTGATCCTTTATCATGGCAGACTTGCAGCTACCTTCCGTCTAAAAAGAAAAGATTTCTGGCACAATACCCACTGGAATTTTGATAAAATTGCGCGACAAATATCCCATGACTACTGTTTCATGGATATACCATCTAATGCAATCACACCAGAATTGACACTGCTGTGCAAATTTAAAGGCTACTTTCGTTGTACTTGCGATTGGCTTCTACTCGAATCTGAACCTGAACGACAATGTAGTCGCGTGTCTCCGCGGATGGATCCAAAACCGAACATGGGTCTGGCTCTGAAATCTTCGTGGAACATCATTAGGCTTCACTACTCTCTCCATTTAAACGACGAGTTAATGATCAGGACTATATGGATCACAACCCTCTCACTTCACTGCATTCCTACTGGTCCGCCTGTGGGGTTCGCCGGTTCGACCTCAAAAAATATAGATAAATAGATAGATAGATATATTATTTTATTCATTTCCAAATTAAAACTAAACAACAACAATAAAAGTTAGCTAATATTAACTGGATGGAAGACAATAAATAGTGGTCATTCTATAACTATTTGAACAAAATGTCCTGAGTTAGTGTTGAATGATACTTCAAGTTTATTTAAATAATATAATAGGGTTCTGATGTGGGGTGACAATCAGTATAATCAAGAAAAAAAAATAAATAGTACTAGGTATAAAAATTTAAGAATTAAAAAAAGTACAAAATAATTAAATCAATTTCATAGATACAATCCAAATTACAATAAATGAGATTATACATAAAAGATAATTTTGTGAAGAAAGAAAAAATCATAACAAAAATATAAATCTTATAAGATACTTACATAAATTTAAATAACAATACCGATGCTGAAGATTAGGATATGATTCTTAACAAAGATTCAATGCTTGAAAGGTCCATGGTAAATAACCACTTTTTTACTTTTATTAGAAATGAGTGAAAGTTATAAGTAAAGGGTCTTTCAATAGGAGCGCTGCAAAAGTTTTTTTAAATAAAACAAAAACGGTTTTGGATATCAATGAAATTCTTTATTCCTGTGAAAGTACGTTCGATGCCATTATGTATGGAACTCGATTTCTTTTGCATGGCCATCACGGGCACGCTTGCAGATGTCCAGACGCTGAACCCAATTTTCAACGGTTTTCAAGCATAAATCGGCCGATACTGCTGCAATTTCACGTTCGATATTCGTACGAAGTTCATCAATCGTCGCTGGCTTGTTGACATAGACCATAGACTTGACGTAGCCCCACAGGAAATAGTCTAACGGCGTCAAATCGCACGACCGAGGCGGCCAAGCGACTGGACCATTTCGTGAGATAACACGTTCTCCAAACGCTGAAGATGATTTTTCGATGTAAATCCGAATCATTTTCAAGTTGTTGCTCAGCCCAATTCACGAACAAACGACGCTTTTGGTGGTCAAGCGGCTTCAGTTCTTGCGTCAACTTAATCTTGTAAGGATGTAGGCCAAGATCTTTTCGCAAAATTCGCCACAACGACGTCACAGAGATGCCCTACGCTTGAGAACGACGTGTGAGAGACACATTTGGGCTTTCTTCAACTGAAGCCTCAGCGGCAGCAATATTCTCGACACTACGGGCACTTCTTTGTCTCACTGGCACGGGAAAATTTTGTACTGTGCCTGTGGATTCAAATTTTTCCACTAGACGCTCAATTGTTGATCTGCTAGGACGATTATGACGACCATAAATTGGACGTAGCGCTCTTAACGTTGAGGCCACCGACTCCGAATTTCGGTAGTAAATTTTAATAATTTCGACTCGTTGTTGGCTCGTATATCTTTCCATCATGAAATGGCAAACCTTACTGGAGAGAAATGTCAAAAGAGTGGCAAGAAATATGGCGTCGTTTACTGTCCCTGTTGCTCTACTTTTGTAGCGTCCCTGTTGAAAAACCCTGTAATTCGGATTAAGTAAGGTAGTTTATTGAAATAGGTTGGGGCTGTAACGGTGTAAAAGTGAGTGGAATGGGTACTATATACAACTGGTATGTTTACAAGAGCCAAGTTATTTATGCGTAAACTATAAATTTGTGAGTTCCTGCTGGGAATATTACCACTTTGCTTAAAAAACTCTCTGAGTACTTTGAAGACGTACAGATGCCTTAATAGTCAGATTCGAAATTTTTTGAACAAGGGCCAGCTATGAGTTAAACGATTGCAATTTGAAATGGTTCGAATTAGGTATTTTTGAGCTATCAATAAAGGTCCCAACGTCGTATAGTACGATCCTCCCCAGCTGGAGATGCCACTTTGAGTGTGCAAGACCATAATAGATTTGAGTTAAAACTTTCTTAGAGCAGTGTGGTTTAATACAGGCCTCCTGCAGGCCTCCCGATTTTGAATCACTTCATCATTGAGGCCAATCAATTGCTGATGTTTCTGCATTTGTGTGATCCAGGAGTTTTTAGGCCTGCCTCTTTTACGCGGTTGTAAGAGAACGTTGATTTTCATTGCCTTTTTGACGGGGTTCGTAGAATCCGTCATTTGAATATGACAATACCAACTGAGCCAGTCGCGCTTCAGCTTTTCGAGATGGGTTCTTTAACGTCAAGGCTTCCTCGGATTTTCGAAGTTCTTATTTGATCAAGCTTTGTTACTCCGGCTGTCATGCGAAGCATCTTCATCTCAGCTGCTGTCGATTTGCGCTCATATTTTTTGTACATTGTCCAGCATTGTGCACCGTATGTGAGCGCCGAACGCACAACTGCGGTGTAGAGCCTTCCTTTTAGCTTAGGGGACATTTTTCGGTCACAGAAGATGGCAGAGTTTTTCTGGCTTGGATCAGAGAATGGGCAGTACTCTGTCTTTATTTGGCTTATACGATACCCATTCCCCTCCACCCAAATATCAAGTGCTCGTTGTAGGGAAGTCTGATCATCACTTATGACGGCTCCATCGTCAGCAAAGAATAACTGAAGCACTTTAGGGTCCGTTACTTTTCCCTCAAGCAGATAATCCAGGACTGTAATAAAGAGTAAAGGACTTAAGACACTTCCCTGGTGCACACCGAATTTTATTGGGAATTCATTGGTGACTCCTGCGGGACATGAATGCTTTTTCAAAATCAACGAGAATTATATGCAGATCTTTTAAGGAATCACGATGCTTTTTCATTATGATCATTATACTTTGGATTGCATCTGTGGTTGATTTACCCGCGACAAACCTACTCAGGCTTCACTACTCATTAGGTAAATTTGCATTTGTTTCCCAAACTAGTCAAAATGTATGCTTTTCTAATGGCTATGGATTATGTATTAAAGAACAGGTGGAAGAGGCGAAGTATTGGCGTCTATAATGACAGTCATGTTGTGCTTAAGGTCTTGCTCATTCTTTTAACAAATTCTAAAATAAGCTTGAAGTGCTTTGCCATTGATGGCACGCTTCAAACGTGAAGGGCTATCCCTCTCACTTCCTCTTAGATAGCCAAGCTGGAATTTAATTCCGGAATGGATAGTTACAGAAACTGCTTCATGGTGCTTAAAAACCTTGCCGGCAATATGTGACACCTAAATAAAGTAAATTCGTTTAACATTACAAAGCTGAGGACTGAGGAACTTATGAACTCATCGCCTATCTAAACAGTCCCAAGAATCCGCCATCTTACACTCAACATTATACATGAAAACAACTAAGCAAATATCTTGATCCTTCCACAGATGTCGCTGACGATGTTGTATATCTTTAGTAGCTTTTTGGCTAGGTTGATTCTCTTTACTTGTTTTGCCATTGGACTTCACCGAATGTTCAGCTGGGATGTCATTTTCTTAGTTTCTTATATTTGCGCAGTTCAAGAGCATTTCATTAAAGATCAAAAAAGCTGCGCGTTTTTTCAAATTTTTTCAGAAGAACACCACTGATTTTTAATTAAACACATCGGGCAGCATTCGTTTACTTCTTCTATACCAGTTTTGACTACTAAAGATTACGGCTCGGTGTAGTACGTTATGTCTGTAGCTTAGTAAGGACTGAGAGAAAGATTGATTGCTTTTAGAGATGCAGATACATATTTCTTTTCATCTGTTCTGCATAAATCACTTCTGATGATAGATATGGCCTTATGCAGGCCTACCGATGGAAAAGGTCATCAGCATCACAATCTCCACGGGAAGGGTTCTCCCTTTTATAAGAATGTACAGTGCTTTCTAAAATAAATTGACCAAGCGGTACAAAAAGTTAACTTTGAAGCCCATGCCAAAACATCTTCCAGGACTTCCGACAGAGGATGAGTAGGCACCACGAACTAGAATTCAGCACCTGGAAAGAAATATAAAGCTGCGCATCGTTGTGGAAGGATTCCTACCTCGTTGGCAGTTGTGGAATGTTTTCTTAATTCTGAGGCGGGTTTCTTCCGACGCGACGTATTTACTTAAAATCTCACATGTTGTTAGTACAGAGATACTCATTCAAAACCGCTTTAAGCTATGAGTATATTTATCTGTGTACATATACAGGTAGATATGCACAAAATAATCCTTAACCGTGTACTCCCGCTGTCCCAGTCGTAGACCATTATTTAAAATATAAAAAAAAGGATTTACCTACTATAACGAATTAAAAAAAAAAAAAAACTGACCAAAAAAGAAAAGAAAAAATTGTACATTCAACCTTAACCAAAGTAAAACCACAAAACATCAGAGAAATGAAAGACAGAAGGAATATTTAACCGCCAGACGAACAGATTCAAAATAAAAGGGAAAATGAACACGAAACCCATTCATAGTCGTTAGGTTAATTAATGAAAAGTAAATAATTTTCCTCATTTTTATCATAAATTTATAAATAATTCTCGTACAAAAAAGCGAGCTTAAAAATACAACAAAAAAAAAAAAAACAGAAATTGGAAATTCTTTTGAATTGAGTGAAGAGATGCTACGATGTCTGTAGAGTGTAGGAGGAAGTCCACAATCATTGGCGTCCATAAAATACATATCCTGCGACAGCTAATTAAATGAGCTGAAATTTTAACTTTTTCCTTCTTGGCAGTCAGGAAGGATTCTATTTTATCTGGTCAACAACCGCGCATTTTTCTTTTATTTCTCAATAAATATTTAGGAGAATACTGAAAACTGTTTGTTCTATCAGAAGTAAACATTCTTGTTAAGTTTAGTTCTATTAGGCGATTTTTAAAACACAAACTACCAAAAAACCTAACCAAATTTTTATTTAATTTTACTTTTATTTTTTATAAGCAAAGGTGCACAATTTACATCAACAAAAGGAATACTCACAGGTTACTTACTTAGTTGGCGCTACAGCTCGAGGTGAACCTGGGCCTGCTTCTCGCAACCATTTGTGTGTGCGTGTTATATTTTTGCACGAATGGAAGGGACCTACAGTTTTTTGCCGACTCCGAACGGCGAGTTGAGAAGCTTAATCGTGACAAATGATACTCTTTGATGCTTGTCAGGCATTCGAAAGAGGTGGGCACTGTGAAAAAACTTTTAGGTGTTTGCGGCAGGATTTGAACCCAAGACCGCTGGCTCAGTAGTTCGACGCACTAACCACTTGCGCTACGGTGCCCACTTAATACTCACAGGTTACTAAAACTATAATATGTATTTACAAGCAAGTTTTTTTTTTTGTTCCTATGGGTATGCCCACTATTACCTAACTGGCGCACCAAGACTTGACGAATGGTTCATATTACTATTAACTTAGGTTAATAGCTGCAGTTACCACGTTAGTACTGAAAACCTGCAATCGAATCCAAGCAAATACAGGACAGTCTCATAGGATATGTTTCGCAGTGTTTTTGCAGAGGTGTTTAGCAAAGGACGATTGGCCCGCTGAGTTATAGCGAAAATGCTGCAGATTTTCCACAGCTAACAGGGACCATTTCCTGCATTCAGGAGAGTTGCTCCATCTTCGGTAATGTTCTCTGGACACCCAAAAGTCAATGGACGTACAAACCGAAGACGTTCGCAGGCCAAACGTGGGTTCAGGTTTTGAGAAAAATCTCCTCCGAGCCTTTCCAGCAAGTTCGTCTAAGATCTCATTAACTGTTAATCCGTTGGAGTTTCAATGAGTTCCCTACGGCCAACTTCAAAGTGATGTTAGTCAGGCAAAGGTTCCTAGAGAATGTATCAGTTTTACTGCATAGAGCAGTCTATAGCTGGTTATGCCACAATCTGGATCAGAATACTATATACTACTTTGCTATTAAGACATCGAAAAACCCAAAGAAAAAAGTTCAACGGCGTTAAATCGCATGAAATTGGCGGTAAATTCTATTCACCGAAATCGCTCATGCACATAATTGAATAACTCAGAAACAATTATTGTTTCTCGGCTCTTGAGATTTAGGTATAACCAACTGGATTAATATGTCACTATAGCGAGCACCATTAACTGCTATTGCCTGACCGTCCGATAATGCCTCCAGCCCAAAATCCGCACCAATCAGTGACACGTTGTGGATGCGTTTGTTTCTCGACTACCACTCGTGGATTTTGCGAACCCCAAATTCGACAATTTTGACGACTAACAAAGCCATCAAGATGAAAATGAACTTCATCGTAGTAGTAGCTATCATTTTTAATAACCGTGAACTGTTAGCTGTCACATAGGTCGGGAAAGGAGATGCAGACTCCCCGGGCCATTATGCATGCTGGACACGCCAGCGAAACTGCTAGAAAATATGCTCAAGCCACGACTTACCGCAGCGGTTCAGATCGCAGGTGATCTGTCTGAAAATCAACACAGATTTAGGCTTGGCCACTCCACAATAGGAACAATCGAGGAAGTTATTAAGATAGCCCAAGCGGCATGACAGGCCAATAACTACTGGAGAAGAATCGTTAATACTCGACGAAGTGGGGAGATATGCTGAATGCGCTGGAAAACACCTTCAAGATCCCGCAATATCTGCTACGGATGATAAAGTCTAGCCTCAAGAATCGAAATCTGCTGTTCGCCATAACGGAGGTACTTTTCGGAAAGAAAATCATGGCAGGAGTAGCGCAGGGCTCAATACTTGGAACTGATTTATAAAATATCGCTTATGACGAGATTCTCCGCATGGAGATGCCTGACGACACCTTTCCAGTAGGGTATGCGGACGACATCGGCGCAGTGATTATGGCATGGGAAGACGCAGGAAGAAGGCTTTACCAAGTCATGAGACGCGGTTTCACCTGGATGGAGAATGGATTAAGTCCTCCTGACCAGGAAACACATTCCGTAACACGTAGAATTCTAAGTAGGCTCAAAAGTAATCACATGCAAGGATGCAATAAAGTATCTTGGTATAACTCTGGACTGCAAGCTTTCATTTTGGCGGCAGATAAGATCCACATCCGCCAAAGTTACCAAGACACTAAGCAGACTCATGGCAAACTTTGGCGGCTCTACTCGGAGTAAGCAAGGACTCCTCAAGTCGATCATGCATGCGTTTCTCTTGCATGGCTGCGAGACATTGGCTGAGGCACTTAATCAGGAGAGATACAGGAAACAGTTTGCTGCAGTACAGAGAAGCGAGCTCCTATCGCAACAGTATCAGAAACAGCCGCTCTCGTAGTCGAAAGAGTTACCCCAATAGACCTTTTAGCGGAAGACAGAAAGTTTGTCCATGAGAAGAAGACGGGAATAGGAATGGAAACAGCAGCTGCAGACGCGAAAGAGAGGTGCCAGAACAGGTGGAACACCGGAACAAGAGGAAGCGCAACCGCGATGCTGTTGCGATTTTGCTGAATGGATGGAACGGAAGATGCTTCTTCACCTGTAACAGATGGACAGCAAAGGGAAAAGGCTGATGTTGGAGCTAGGCAACTTCTTCCCAAAAAATGCGGTCAGGCAAATGATCTCAACAATTGATATGTGGAATAAGATATTTTCGTTTATAGAGACAGTCCTAAAAATGAAAAAGAGGGAGGAAAACGCAAATATACCTCGTAGACGGCCAAAGAAGAAAAATAGTCTATAGGGGCAAAACAAAAATGGCAACCAACCTGAAGTAATTCGAAGAGCGGTCTCGCGGTCGACTAGAGTGGAGCTCAACCAGAGTGGAGCTCGACATACCAGGCGACTGTTCGGTCTCAGCATTCTGACAGTGCATGAATGAAAAAAAAAGTAATTAAGTATTGGTAGTAGGTACACAATAAATTGAGACATGCGATTTAACCTTTCCCTAAATCTCCCAAACAAGTCTATTCAGACTTAGTTACAGCAGTTCGCACACGACTTGTTATTACCCCCGAGATTGTGGCAACACATTTTGTCCTCTATAAACGAAACTCACTACAAGCGGAAAGGATACCCAATTTACGTAAGACGAACCGAAATTCCACTCTCCAACCACAATCTGCGATAATTTCCATGTAACAACAGTGTGCTGTAATCTGTCAAAAAGATCTACCTGCGGAGCACATAAAACCTCAATCTCATCAACAAATTTGACGGAAACTGCTCTTAAGCACTACAACACACGGTGTGGCAGGATAATCTTGTGGACGACACAGATTGTAAACTTCAACCCCTAGGAACTTTCTAATGCAACACAACGATGAGAGCCATGAACTACATAACCAAACCATCGCACAGCCATTCTTTCAACGTCAATCTCCTGCAGCGTTGCCATTAAATCGTCTTCATCTTGTCACCCACAATGAGTCCTTCTGTTTCTATTCTAGGAGTGTGTGGGTGTGTGTGTGTGTGATATGTATCTGTTTGCATAATAAATGAGCATATTTTTTCATATTTATTCTACGCACATTCGTTTTATCAAAAAACAAAAAAAAAAATAATGGACTTCTGCTTTTGAGAAATGGGAAATAGTCAAAAACAAAATGAGGGAAAAATTCAATTTTCTTTTATAGCCAAAGCAGGGAGAATAGACTCGCACCCCGTTCCAGTGAAATAAGGGAATTTTCTAAAAAAAAAAAATCGTGTCTGAGTATAGAACAAAGACAGTAAGTCAACCATCCGCAAAAAGCGCAAATGATCCCAATTTGGCAATTTTCTAAGAAAATGTTAATAAGGTTTGCAGTTTACTGCAAACTCAGAAAGGGGTGTGTATCCCGACCCGCACTAGCACATATGAGAAATTCAAAACAGCATCGAAAGTCTGGCAGCATGGATGGATGCGTGGCAGACGGTTTTTTTTTTCCTCTTTTTTTTTAAGGATTGTAAGGTGTGGAGGTGTTTCTTTGCCAAAGAAAAATTGAAAATGCCAAGGTCAACGAATAAAAGCTTCCACATTGAAATTAGAATGAAAATTGATTATTTTATTTTTATTTCTCTTTTTAAAAACCTTTTAACACAGCGCAGCGGGTTCATTCAAAGTTCATGGATTGGGATAAATTTGAAGCCACCACGGTCTGTCCTTCATTCTTACTGATAAGTGGGTTTGCATTTAAAAAAAAAAGATGAAAGCGTAACAGTATTCAAAAGATGCCTGTATTCAAAGAAATGCAATTTGATAATAAAACCGTAAAAGGCTTCAAATGTAAAAAATGGCTCACATCCTGTACGCTAGGAACTTTTAGAATAATTAAAAAAAGGAAAAGATGTATCTTTATCCTCCGGAAGGAAGAAAATAAGAAAACACATCTCACTTTGAGAACGCGTTAAGTGCGTGTCGCTTATTTACGACGCACGCGACGTACGAGTACTCGTACGTGTAATTCAAGTCTTTTTAATTTACATGCGAGCAAGATAATATTTACATACGAAGATGCTTCAAAGGATTTACTTTGTCTAATGACTACAAAAGGATTTTTTGTAATGAACATTGTTCAGGTCTGTCTGTCACCATTTCGTATCTCTGGAATAGTAAATACTTTCTATCGGCTTTTGTTTGAGGTGCCTTGACTACCATTGGAGGTATAATACATTTATACTCGTATGTATTTGTTTTTATTATTTTCAATGTACACAAGTGCAGAGTAGTTTTGTTAAAAATTAGCACTTAGGTGGCTCTAAGCCCTGAATGAAATTTTGCTCACCCTGGAAAAACAAAGGTGTAAATTTATACCTTATGCCAATGACATTGCTATCAATATTAACGGAAGATACCTTCCAGCGATTAGCGACTTGAAGGAAGCAGCTCTAGCAACACTGGCGAGGTGGGCCAGAAAAGGCAGCCTGGGAGTAAACCCGGCAAAAATGGAGCACTGCATCCGACAGGAAAAAGTAGGAAATATCTGTCTAAATGACAAATCTGCATTGTGGATCTACACGGATGGTTCCAAGACAGGTGATGGTATCGAAGCGGGTAGCTTTTCGTGTCAGCTCAGCCTAAACTTGGCTCTAGGACTTCTAAACCACTGTTGTATCTTCGAATGACTATTCGTGAAGTAGCTGAGTGGCTGTCGATGAAATCGATACCGATAGCCAAACACCTATAAGATCAAAATTGGTTAGGCACTGTCGCGCATCTCTAAACGAGATATCGAGCAGATGCATGCTCTCGCTGTGCTGGGTTCCTGATCATAGACAACCCAGCTGAACGAACTGACCAGTAAAGATACAAAACTGAGGAATTGTACCACAGAGAGTGAGCTCCATGTACCACTAAAAAGAATAAAGCACAAAATCTCTACGCAAGGACTGCAACAGCCTAATGAAAGATGGCGTAATCTTGATACATGTAGCCACGCCAAGCAGACTTGGCCTCAGCTGAATCGACATGAAACTTACAGCCTGCTAGAAATTGGCAGAGCACATATCGGCGTATTGACAGGTCATTGTGCAATAGGCAGACACGCCAGCAGCCTAACCTAACCTAATTAACACATAAAATTACCCACTTTTTATTTAACCAAAAACTTATAAAAAAACGTATGGAAGAAAATTTGACTTAAATAAAAGCATCTCAAGGAAACAGCAACTCAATCAAATTCGTTAGCAGAACGCCACAGGCTAACGGTTATGAATAAGATCTTAGTGCGCCTAGACAACGATGGGGTCAAGCCGGTTGCTAACGCGGAAGACGTGGTAGTTTTAGTGCCGGGAAAGTCCTCTCTCTGTAATTAGTGAAATCATGGAGAATGCTCTGGATAAGGGAACGCATGAGCGGCGTGCAAGCCTTTGATGTTCCCAAATTGAACGGACAAACACTCCCACTATACTCCAGTGATAAGTATCGGGCATTGTTCTCGACTCAAAACTAAGCTGGAAAGAGAGTTTCGAAAAACAGGTTAAGAAATCATGCATAGCTTTCTACGCCTGCAACAAAACCTTCGGGCTCATATTAACCTGGTCGCTATGCTTCCTCGATAGCGACTTGGACGCCGCCACTGATATGATCACAAACACTATTCTCTCTGGCATGAAAACCTTTATTCCCGACAGAATGAAGGGTATCAAGCCTAAGGAAAAAGCGTGGTGTGAAACGAGCTGCAAAGAGGCTTTCGCGATAAAAGAGTTAAGTTTTTTCTATCTTTCCTACTCCTCTGGGCTCTTTCCGAGTAGATGGAAAACAGCATTTGTCCAGCCCGTTCCTAAAAAAGGCGAATCTTCTTTTCTCTCCAGTTACCGACCCATAGCACTTACGTCCCTTCTCTCCAAGGTCATGGAAACGCTGATAAACCGTCAGCTAATGAAATATCCTGAATCACGAAAGCTTCTCAATAACCGACAATACGGCTTTCGTAGCAAAAGATCCACTGGTGATCTGATGGCATATCTCACCGAAAAGTGGAACCAATCTCTTCATCACTCTGGTGAGTGTAAGATTGTTGCAATTGATATTTCAAAAGCATTTGACAGAGTTTGGCATCAAGCGTGCGTCGAAAACGCGTGCATATGGCTTTGATGAACATTTTCTTCAATAGATTAGAAACTACCTTTCGGGCCGTTCAATACAAGTTGTTTTGGATGGTTTCAAGTCTGCAATTCACCCTATAAATGCTCTTTCTTATTTTCATAAATGATCTCTTGTCTGCCACATCTAATCCAATACATTGCTTCGCTGACGATAGCACCTTCAGCTTTACATATTCGTTTACAGATTCACGTCCCTGCTCTTCGGCTGTGGAACTGGAACGGTCGCGTATTTTAAGCTCATTAAATTCCGACCTCGACAGCATAACCAAATAGGGTATAAATAATAGAGTGGAATTTAATGCTTCAAAAACTCAATGCTGTCTTCTGTCGTTAAAGCGTAATCTGACCCATCAGCCATTATCCATGAATGGCTCTTGCATTGTTGAAACCGAAAAGCTTTCCATTCTCGGTATGTGTATCAATGCCAACCTACGTTGGAATGACCACATATTCGAAGTCGCCAAAAACGCCGCAAAATACATAGGTTTCCTACAACGACGTAAGAAATTCTTCACATGCTGAAATACAACGTGAACAAGCTCAGAAGAGTCCAAAGAAGGCCAAATGTTGGCATCACAGGTGCCCTGATGTCGTGTCTAATAGAAACAAAATAACGACAAACACAGTTATATATTCTGTTCCAATAGAAAATTCAATACAGTGTACAAGCCTGTACATGTTTACATGACGCTCAATTCAAAAAATTGCCACTGGCAGTACGATCATGATAATGCGTGGCCGCCATCAACCATCGCCGTGTGTATGGAAAACAGCGTTACCATATTCGGAAAACTTCTCAGAAACTCTTCTTCCTCTGTCCACTAATACAGCTAAGAAGTTGCACTTTCTACACTCACTCTTTTTTTTTTTGCTGAACGGAACTATCTTAGAATGGGGCTTAGCTCCATAAGTATCAATCAGCTTGTGGGTTATGAAGTTCCAGCTGGTGTTTTTCTAGGTTAAGGACTTTTCTTCATTAAAAGTCCTTAGATGATATCACCCGCAAATGTCTGGAATTACTCTGCTAAGCTAACATTTTTTGTCAATATTTGAAAAGGGACTCCAATTACACATGGATCCCTTATCATACCAAAGTTTGGATATAAATCAATTAATAAAACACCGCAAACAATTTCACTCGTAATAAAATTCAATAAATCCAACGATAATATCTTTCATAGTTCATTAGTATAATCAACAATAGAAGCCTGGACTCTAAAATGTAGTATTTTAGCAGAGTCGAACAGAAACCTGTCTTAGATTTCGGTCGCAACCGCAAGGATACACTAATGACATCCAAGTGTCTTTATACTTGTACACAAACCAAAGCAACTTGCACAGGATAACGTCCATACTGCACCACATACATTCTCGTCCTTCCCAATATATGTATATACATATGTACTTGTTGAATGATATTCGCTTGAGGACATCAGCCCTAGAGATACCTTAATGTAAATAAAATATCACTAATTTATCAAGTTAATGAGGAAAGTTTGGTTCGCAGAGAAACACATACTCGTACCCGTATACAGTATACTCGTTGGGAGGAGCACATTAAAAGTGGTTTTCTGTGTTGTCCGCCATACGACCGCAGGACATGTATTTAATGAACTCGAAAAAGAGATGGATTACGTCCAGCATTAGCACTGCGATTGTATTAATCTGGATATTTGTGTGTGATGACTGCCAGGACACAGCAAGGACACATTGAGAAAAGCAAAAGCAATTTGTGTAATAAGTTTGTTCAGTTTCTAGTGTGTGTCCCTTTTTGGTTACAAGAAGTTAATCGTTGTTATGCTTCGAATGTCTTTTAATAAAAGAAAACTCTAAAGGATACATAAGAATGCTTTACGTTGTGATAAAGTGTTTCCTTCTTTTCGCTGAGAGCACTTGGGAAATGCACCAGGGCAACATAACCTCCACCACACAAAACACAATGAGGTAAACCACTCCTAAATTAAATAATAGCACCTGCATTGTCAGGACGTGGTGAAATATGGGTCGCGCTCATAACGTTTAACAATGGCACTTCATAAATTAACGCGAAATTAGACGAGAAAAATATTTACCAACGCGCGTTGCCTCCACTTTTCCAAGGATACTCAGAGCAATACACGTGGTGCTTTGTTCCACCATACAAATACGAATTGCCGCATTCGCATAACTTTGGCGAATGCATTTAATGTGTGAACGTTTTTACTTTTAAGCCACATGGAGGGTTTGTTGCAGGAGTACACGATTCCATGGGAATGGCAAAAATTACAGAAAAAATAAAAGTTGGCTTAAAGGAAGATTTAAAGCGTGAACGTGTGTGTGGTAACCAGAATGGCAGTGGCAGTTAAATGTGGCAAAAAAAAATAGACAAAGTCAGAAATTAACGATTTAAGTCAACCACTTGGCTGGCTGCATATAACAAACATATTATGTATGAATGGAAGTAACGTGCTCTAATAAATAGAGAGCGCTGTTTTAAAGGCGGGGACTTCAATTGGCCATTCTACATATTGATGTAGGTCGGCAAGAGTTTAGAGAAGGGATATTAATTGTGTTTTGCTCTTTAAAATTCAAAGCACTGGGTGATAAGAACTCTTGTGTCTGACTCTTGGTGGACATTTCCATTTAAATCAGCTTGGTAGCTGAAAAACTATATGAAAACGTATGTGTGTCCCGGGATCCACTTTTGGTCCAATGTAATGTAATAATCGTATATTGTTGTGCACCGCGATCAAAAGAAATCTATTCTATGTTGACCGTTGTATTTTTAACATGAGCTGAGACTCTTTATATATCTCAGCACTACTCTGGACTCACTGTTCCATATTACTTTCGAGCTCAGAAATGTTTTTTGCATATGGAGTGCTCTGCCAAAGTTTCATCCACTTCCCCTCAGAGTCGACACTGAGTTTCAAGCGTATGCGACTCAAAGGTACCCCGAAGATGGGTTCAGTACCGAGGTGCCTCTTCTTGTTAGACAATCTACAGTTTCATTACCTTCGAAACCCTCGTGATCTGGTATCCAGGCAACAGTGACAATCTTGTAGGTCTTCGAGAAGTTTGAAGCAGTTCCAGACTAGTTTTAGCATTATCAGATATAACCTTACGGCGTCGATAGCTTCTGAACTGCCCGAAAGGATCTAAATGTGGGCACCGTTTGTAATTCCTCGTAAGCTTTCTTGAACACATGGCTCTAAAGCGTGAACCCCCTGTGATTTACCCAGTGCTATAGCTCTTTGGAACCTGCCCACGTAGTCTCCCCCACCGGTATCATGATTTTTAATCTTTGAACCGTTGTTACGAGTTCTTTTTTTTGTCCAATCCTAACGGTGACATATGACTATACGTCTATACCTTAAATTGTTTCAGGTAATTTGATTTGACGTAGAAGTTATTCTATGCAGCTGTCTACTTTAAAGTTTCATACGTCAGGGAGTCTGAGAGCACTGAGACAAGCTTCCTTCTTTACAGATATGTATGTGTACAGGCGGAAGGCTCTGCATTGCTCCTAGGGCTACACTTGGACATTTTTTTATTGCAATTAGGTTTGTTTTCGGCCAGGTTTTGCTCGGTTTTTGGCCACCATGCTACCACTGCGTAGGTGATCATTGATTTGATGATCGTATTGTTTGACCAGATGATCATTTCTGGTTTTGAGTCTCAAGTTTTGTGGTAGAGCTGTTGGCACATGAACAATGCTCATGTCGCCTTTTTGGTGACTTAATTGGTAAGAGTCTCAGTTGAGGCTATACCTGGGAGTTCAACCTCTCCTAGGTAGTCAATGACTCGGTTTTCAGCTTGATCGTTTTTAATTCTAAATCTTAGTTCAAATCTGTTCTTAATCTACTCATATTCTTCTTCTTCTTCTTCTTAGAAGGCGCTACAAGCCGGGGTGAACCAAGGCCTCAACCAACAACCTCTTCCAGCTAGCTCGGACCTTAGTTAGCCGCCTCCAGTTGCGCACGTGAAGTTGGCTGAAGTTTTGTTCTACTTGTGTGCGCCACCTTAGGCGAGGTCGTCCTCTGCTGCGCTGACCCTCCGGGTAAGAGTCGAATATTCTCCGAGCCGGAGCGTTGATGTCCATACGGTCTACATGTCCTAGCCATCTTAAACGCCCAATGTGTAGTTTTTTGACCAGGTTGATGTCGCTGTACAGCTCGTACAGTTCGTGGTTGAATCTTCTCCTCCAGAACCCATCAACGCAAATGGGACCGAATATATTACGAGTGATTTTTCTTTCAAAGCGACCAAAGATATTTTCATCCGCTTTCGATAAGGTCCATGCTTCAGCTCCGTATAGCAAGACTGGGATGATAAGGGTCTTATAAAGAGTCTCCTTAGTCGATCGGGAAAGGACTTTACTACTCAATTGCCTTCTTAGCCCAAAGAAACAGCGGTTGGCAAGAGTAATCCTTCGTTTGATTTCCGACGAGATGTCATTTTTTGATGTTATGGCAGAGCCGAGGTAGACAAAGTTCTTTACTACCTCAAAGTTGTAGCTGTCTATTGTGACGTTCTGTCCAATTCGTCGATGTTGGGTGTCCCTTTTTGTTGACAGCATATATTTTGTTTTGCCCTCGTTTACCGCTAAACCCATTCTAGCCGGTTCCATTTCTATACTCGCGAACGCACCGGTGACAGCTCGCTGTGTTCTACCAATGATGTCAATATCGTCGCCATATGCAAGTAGTTGAACGGACTTTTGAAAGATCATTCCTTGTGTGTTGGCTTGTGAGTTTCGAACAATTCTTTCAAGTATGATGTTGAAGAAGACGCATGACAGCGCGTCACCTTGTCTGAATCCTTTTTTTACATCGAAGGTCTCGGTGAGGTCATTACGACCTTGATGGAACAGCGAGCTTTGTCCATCGTCATCCTGCATAGACAGATGAGTTTGGCAGGGATGTCAAAACTAGACATGGCTCTATACAGTTCATCCCTCCATATGCTTTCATAGGCGGCCTTGAAATCGATGAACAGGTGGTGGGTATCGACTTGGACTTCTTGGGTTTTTTCCAGGATCTGCCTGAGTGTGAAAATTTGGTCTATGGTGGAATTTCCTTGCCTGAAACCGCACTGATAGGGGCCAATCAGGTTGTTGACGAAAGGCTTCAGGCGTTCACACAATATGGCAGACAGGATCTTGTAGGTGATATTGAGGAGACTAATGCCTCTGTAATTGGAGCAGTTGAGGGGGTCTCCTTTCTTGTCGACCGGGCAGACGATGCTGAGATTCCATTCATCTGGCATACTTTCATCTGACCAAACCTTGGAGATGAGTTGGTGTATGCTCACTACCAAGTCATCTCCAGCTGCTTTAAACAGCTCTGCAGGTAGACCGTCAGGTCCAGCAGTCTTGTTGGACTTTAGCTTGGATATTGCTATCCGCACTTCGTTTTGATCAGGTGGATGGGAGTTTTGGCTATCATCATCTAAATTGAACGGTACATTCTACCTTACAGCGGAGTATTGGTCTTCATCGCCATTATACAGTCTGCAGAAGTAGCCTTTCCATATTCTCAGCACCCACTACTCATATACAAATCTATGAATTCCAATTTAATTTTATAGTGATCAGCCTTAGCAGATGAACTTCAGATTGTTTTTCCGTCAAACAATAGTTAGAGAGTAGAGTGCTAAGAAAAATCATGATGTCTATGTCTACCTTCTGAGAATGTGGTTTACTGATCAAACCAAGTTGAATATAATTATTAGATCTGCTGCCCGAAGCTTATACCATCTCAGAAAATTCTCTGATTGTAGGATAAGCTGTTGGGTGGGTGTGGGTGCATGCCAAACAAATCGTCAGCCATTATGGAGCAACTCGTTTAGCTCGTTCAGATTACTGAAAATTCGATCACTGATTTCTATTATTTTAAAGTTAATATCTAAAGATAAACGAAAACAGGCATCTAGCGGAATAGCGGTTAAATTAGGTTTTTGTTTGCCCTGAAATACTGTGATTTTAGCGTTAATGTTTTCTCTGTCGTTCTTCGGTCGATCTTTGTCATTTGTTTGCTTTACTAAGGCCACATTTATATCGTCAGTCGAAGATATTGGGCGACCTTCACGAGCTTTGTGTGCATTGTGTGAAATTATTGAGACGACCACTTGGGAACAGTCACGGGTCATACAGTGGTGGAAATTCCCATAAAAACACTTCAGTGCATTGTGTTCAGTTGAATGTATAAACGACAAAGTTGGCAACGCCATTTTTATTTTTTTGCTAAGATCATCTTCGAAATCAACTGGAAAGATCCCGTTATCTTTTCTCTCTTATTCCAACAGCTATAAGTTGAAATGTTTTATTGTTCACATAGGAGTGTAAATCTTAGAGCTTTTTCGTGGAAATTCGCATAAAAACAGTGAAGTTAGAAGGGTGTTTATTATCAAGTTCGTCCAAAATATTTATCAAAGTGATTATAAAAGGTTGCAGTTATTTATTCTTTCTTCTTAGCAAATTGATTTAAGTTCGTTTTTTTCTGTAGAATAAAACATGCCGCGTGGTACAATCCTTTACAACGAAGAAAAAGTTAAAATAACTGCTTATACGAATTGCGGGCTTTCTGACTGCGAAATTGCCGGAAAAATCGGAAGATCCAATGCAGTCATTCATAATTTCCTGAAATTAGGGGATAACTACGGGAAAAATGCGAACCATGCACGAACTAAAAAACTTACGGCTCGTCAAATTCGATTAATTCAGCATGAAGCAACAAAAAAAAAAACTGGTTTCTTCTCAGCTTGTCGCTAAATTGAATTTTCCTGTAACAAGCAGACGCGTACGACAGATTTCAAACGCTAATCCCAACTTAATATTCAAAAAAAGGTGCAAAAAGCCCCCTCTGACCGTTGCTCATAAGACAGAAAGGCTAAACTTTGCTGAAAGCCATGTCAGTGGCTGAGTGGCGAAAAGTCAATTTTCAGTGATGAAAAAAAATTTAATTTAGACGGTCCAGACGGTTTTCAATCATACTGGCACGATAAAAGGCTTCCGGAAGATGTTAGAATGAGTTGCAACTTTGGAGGTGAAAACGTTATGGTTTGAGCATGTTTTTCAGCGAGTGGAAAAACGGATATTGGGTTCGTTCCGAAAAGAATGAATTCATACATTTATGCTCAGGTGTTAGAGGGATTGATGGTCGAAAGAGCAGAGGAATGGTGTGGGATAGACTTCAAACTCCAACAAGATAACGCTGCCATACATTTCTCCAAAAAAATGATGAGCTGGTTTCAGAAGAAATATATTTTGTGGCCAGCAAGAAGTCCTGACTTAAATCCAGTAGAGAACCTTTGGGGAATACTTGCGAGGCGGGTTTATGCCAATGGGCGTCAATTCGACACTGTACAGCAGCTGAAAACCGCAATAATCGAGGAATGGACGTCGATTTCGATAGCCGAGCTGGAAAACCTCATCGAGTCCATGCCAAGGCGGTTGTAAGCTGTAATTAAGGGACAACGAGGTTCCACGAAATATTAAAAGTTTTAAAAAAATTGATTTTCCTTTTAAAACCTTTTTTTTTTCGAAGTATTTCATATAATTTAATCTGTTTTTATGGGAATTTCCACTTTTTCTTCAATTATCTGAAACGCACTTTTGTATATTTATGTAATAATGAATTCGCAATCCAGATGCAACAGATAAAGTTTTGGTTGACAAAACATCAAAAATCTAAGTGTTTTTATGGGAATTTCCACCACTGTATTTAATTTGCGAATTTCTTTGTGTGTTGATGGTGACCTGAATTGTTCATTTTCTTGCCTCCATTTTGTTCGATTTGTTGGAACTTAAAAAAAAGGTTCTTTTTATATATATTTTTCTTCAGAAATGAAAAAAGGAATTAGATTAACTTTCCCCATGTTGAAGTGAACTTCTTGTATGTACTCAACCCAGTAATGCAACTAAAGCCATTAAAGTGACGTTATCCATATTATATTATGGCCTTGTGGTGACCCCCTTTGGAAAAGCCTTTACGTAAGAAATTTCAACGAACATGTACATATACAACAATTTTTTTATTTATGCCAAAAATGCTAACCGTGGTGGCCTCTTGAAAAATGCAACGAAGAATGTGGGACATTTCTTGAATTTGTCTACTAACTCCGCAGAGTGCCGGTGAATGGGATTTTATTCCAATACATGAACTAAGGGGATCTGCAAAATATACCTCGCGTCGTAAGGAAGCACATGTCTCCGGTCTCCTCGTTTTGGTTTTATTTTTTTATGTAGTACGCCGCAATAAATCATCGTTGCCGCACTTAATAGCAATTTATCCCTCCGACACTTGCATGAATAGCACGTGACTAGGTCCTAACAACCTTCCCATCCTGATTCTTGTCCTGCATACACTATAGGTACATACATACGTATACCGCACCACTTACTGCATGCCACTACAGGGGTGGTACATAAAGCAAAATGACACATGACTCGCATGCTAATCTTCCTTTGAAAGTTATAGAAACTAACCCACAGACACACACATAGAGTTACAGAGAAACTCCCGCATACGTATTCTTACTACTGTGCCCTGTGTGTGTGTGTGTGTGTGGATGTGTATATATAAAGATCATCTTATTGGGATTTACAACTTAGCGGCAAACGTGATGTCTTGCATACGAAATGTTTATCTTCCTTGTGATGTGAGTTCATCGAAGGACATGCATGCATACACATATCCTCGTTCATATTCTAGTTTTTCTATGCTTTTTTTTTCTTCTCATGTTTGTTATCCTTTTTTCGAACGAGTTCGTGGGTGGTGTTGGTGAGTTAAACATATGCGGGCGAAAGGGCTTTACGATATGGAGTACGAGTGTGTAACGATACCAGTGCGGGTGAGATTCTGTCTCGAGCGATTGGAGCAAACCAAAGACGCAAAGGAAAGGAGAAGATCTGCACCAGTCTTATCTGATGAAAGTTTGTATCCCTTCTGAGGAATTTGAAGACGTGTTAATCTCATAATCTTGGCAGATAAAAAAAGGTTGCCGAACGCCATTACCACAAAATTAAAAATGAGCTTTTGTGTCTGCAAGGGTGTGTTGCAAATTTGTGTATGTGCTTGGGACTTCATGGTCGTCGGTCACAAAGCAACACAGGTCCCAGGAGTTTCTCGTAATAAGGTAGACTTCCAGAATGGTAATTTGTGGATTCCTTTTAGATGAACATTATGTATGCATACATTAATGGTATTGAAAATAATTCAGGTGTTGGAGACTAGAATAGAGTAGAGTCTAGGAATGAGCTATTGGATTTTCAACCCATGGGACTTAATGCTTAAGAGCTTCTTGTGATGTGAAGTAACAATATTCTTAAGAAGATTATACAGACAGTCTTCAATTGAACATTCAGTGCTGTGCATAAAATATCGCTCATGCGGATTTCGGAGAATTCTTTATCTTTGACATAGTCGTATGTGCCAATTTCTATTATTTCCATACCGTGCAGAAACGGTAGCTAGTGTAAAACGAAAAAAAAAGTTTGAGTGCTGTCAACTTGACCATCTGTCAAAATGTTGTTTTGTTGGAACCATTACAAGATCACCTCTTGTGTGTGTGTCTGGATACATGTCACCTCTTATAATTCAGAAACCATTAGATATATGTATGTATTTAGAAACTTGAAAATCGACAATCTTATACACACGTTGACACACATAATTTTAAAAATTCATCACTCAAATACATATGTATATGGCAAGACAATTGCATAGAGTGGCAAAATGTAAAATCGGAAAATATGTCATTTGGGTTATCATTGGAAAGGACTAGAAGTAAAGAATTTTTAAGATATTTCTTCTGGAAGAAACTTTAAGAAACGACGAAACTACTGAAGGCAGAAAAATAAAAGAAAACTTGGTCTTACTTTGTAGATATTTTTAGCTAAGCAATATACAAAAACTATAGCAATCAGTTCTTTCGAAAGTGTTCGATTTTTAAATTTTAAGGGTAAACACTTCGGCTAACAGAATTTCGAAACTGTATGTACATAAGTTTAATTTTTTATTTATAGTCCCAATACAATTGTGAAGGCTTTTCTATTGTTATTAACGTGTCTCGTTACATACAATATATTACTCAGCACTCTTTTCCATCGCGATCGCTGTTTTTAGGGTTCCGTACCCATATGGAAATACGGAACCATTATAAATGTGTAACTCTAAAAGGCCTGTCTCGATAGCCAACTCAAGAACCGTTCTTCCTAGAAAGTTTAAATTTGGCATAATATTACGTTATGGTGGTATACATATTTAAGATAACTAATTACCCAACAATATTGTGAAACAACTGTACAGCCTGCGAATGGTTAGTTCGAAAAAAAATGCAGTGATCTGAAAAATAATTTTTTAATTGCCCAAAATGCGTGAAAAAAAAATTCAAAGGCTGAAATATAAAACTATAGTATGTATTAAAAAAAATTAGAAAAAAAAAAGATTTACCTGAGACTCGAACCTGCAACCCTAGCTCATTGGTCCTGCGCATGACTTTGGCAGTGATTTTGTTTCTGGGTATCGATAAGGAAAGTAGAAAACAACCTAAAACCCTGTGCCAAGACTCAGTACGTTACGTATGTATTTAGAACCTTCCCGATCAATTTGAAAAAGTGCTTAAATTAGCATCAAGGTTTAACTGAAGCCCACAGATCATTTGAAGCGTCGCCAATACGCCGAATAGATGCGTGAGCAAAATGCCAGTGGATATCAACTTTACGCAGAAAATCATCTCCAGCGGTGAGGTACACTTCATCTTGGTGGATTCGTCAACAAGCAGAATTTCTCGCATCTAGGCTGATGAGAACCTAAAAGTTATTGTTGAAAACACTAGTTATATGTTTCAACGAAAAGTCACTATTTGGTGCGGTTTTTGGGGCTGGTGCCGGCGAGGTCATCTGACCGTCTTTCTGTGAAAATAAAGCCGGCCGGATGTGGACAACGTGTGGTTCCGACAGGATGGTGCTTAATTTCACGACAGTCAACTCTTACTAGAAAATATGTATGTATTTACGCAAAAGGTACGAAAAATTTCGTCTTCTACTCGCAATGATTTCAACTGCTGCACTTATAACAATTTTTATTTATCCGTTTTGATTTACTATATTAAATAATAGATGTTTGGAGTTGACGCGTCTAATTAAAATGACATTTACTGAAATCTTCCAATAACATAGGGCATACATACATACTTAAATATATAGATATGTGTGTTTGTCTCATCTATATTCTGAATTGAAAATTTAACTCGAATTTAATCTGCGTTGTTCCTTAATGATATTAGTAGTTTTTTTTTTTAGCTACGACTGAAGACATCTTCACTGATTTCCTAATGAGAGGTTCCATTGGCAATACTGCAGACTCTTTTAATTTTATAACTAACTAAGTAGTAAGTACAGGCAGTCGAACAAAAAATTTAATTGTATGCATATGCATTGAAAACTGTCTCAACACGTCAAATTTAAATTGCAATATTTTTGACGATTTAGAGTTAATCCATATAGATAAATTTGAGAAAATCATTCCATTGGCAATAAATATAAGTCTATGTTTTATGAGGGTATTTTCAGAAACATTCATAATAACATTTTTTATGTTAGGTAATGGTATGTAGATCCATAAAGGACTGATATCATCAAAAATATCAAGTCGAGTTTTTTGTATTCTTTTATTTTATCTCACATTTGCAATTCAATTGAAAAAAAAAATATTAAAATCTCATTGCAAATTGCCAACTGTCAAAACTACACTCGTGGACAAAAAAAAAACCCTGGATTGTGAGCATATATTTTTTTATTTATTGCCAATATTTTCACTATCTTCAAGACTTCTGGTAAGAGTTCGGTATTTTTTTAATTTGGTAATACATAAGTCACAAATAGTTCGACTTTTGCAAAGATTTGAATTGGTGTTGACACTTGAAGAAAAAGCGTATAATTGTTGTGTGTTGCAAAGAGGGCCAAATCGCGATGTTGCTCATCGACTAGTAAATGGAGTGTGCAGAACATTTTGAAAAATTCATTGCTCGTCTGATGCAGCAAACTTGTTTAAAAAACCGGTTTGCACATGCTGGGGATATTGACAGGTCATTCCAGGAGAAAACTGGGAAACAATAAGTGATCGGACAATAAAAAGTTTGCTTAATGGAATTGTAGTAAATGCAAGGCGTCCGTCCTGCAAGAAAATAAAAAACACTGTTAACGCCGCGCCGCGAATAAAAAAACAAAGGCTTGAAGGGCAAAAACTTATAAAAATTGGACTCAGCCGGAATGGTAACGAGTAACATTTTCGGATGATTTCAAATTCAATTTATTTGGCCCACACGGCAACGCGAAGAAAAGGTAAACGATATTCCGATAATTGCATTTTACACACCGTTCGGGTTGTTAATGATTTGGTTTTGGATGTTGTTATGCTTAGGGGTTCAGTTATTGCTACGGAATACCAAAAAATAATAGAAAACGAAACTTTACAGCAATTTTGCCTACAGTACGATAGTGTGATTTTTTAGGACTATACATCTCCTGCCCATAGAGCGAAATCGATACGTTTTTTTTTTACGTATGATCTGTGAGGACCGTGGTGGAGTAGGAGTGGTAACTGGTAAGTGGGTTGGACTTTGTACTACGCAATGCTGACCTGGTTCAATCGCAGTCCGGGTCCAACACATAAAAGCTTTTTCACGGTGCCACCTCTTTCGAATGTCTGACAAGCAATCAAAGAGTATCATTTGTCAATGAACTTCTCAACTCGCCGTTCGGAATCGGCAAAAAACTGTTAATCCCTTCCATTCGTGCAAAAATATAACGCACGCACACACAAATGGTTGTGAGAAGCAGGCCCGGACAGCGCTGCCGATGTGGCATGATCCCTTATGCCCATTATGGCACTTTTTAATTAAAATGACAAAGTGACACTTTAAGATTTCATATGGCAATATATTTTACACTGATTTTGGTGTAAGTAAAATAATATGGTGGAATTTTAAAAATATTCCAAAAGAACAAATTATTTGAACGCTTTTTGCATTCACTCACAACTCACATTAACATATGCTGCGCTGAAAACATTTACATATTTTCGATTATCCTCATTGGTTTGGCACCAGTCTGCCAAATTATTTTTTAATTTGAATCATTCGAATGTTGTCTGAGAAATATGTTATAACGTGTTATATTAGAAATACTGAAGAAAAGTGTTTTTCCACCTATAGTATGATCTGTAAACTAACATTTTAGATTACTCTAGTTAAAGGTACAAAACTACAAGGATTCTTTCGGCACTCCTTCTCTTCCATGGTGTGGTAAAAGCCCGGATCTTAAGCCCAGAGAAAAGTTTTCCCATATTTAACCAACAAATAAAAACTAATTTTATAACGTGAGAAAAACTTTGATTTTTTCATGAAAATTGAAGAAGAGTAGTGCTGCGGGGAATTTTTTTTATCCACGAGTGTACATAAGTACATCGGTATGTGAATGTGACTGATGAGTACATGAAACCGTTTTTCACTTACGCTCAGAAGTGAACGAAAACTTAACGAATAATGGTCATAGTTTAAAATATCTGTGCAAGGTATTCGCTTAATAACGGTATTCACATATACGTACATACATACGTAATGTAAGTGGCCATAAATGCGTTATGGTTCTGTTTTTATATGTTTACTTAGTAAACGCGAAAGAAGATGAAGTGTTTATTACATAGAAGCTACTAGGGGAAGAATATTTGCTTATGCAGTCCTTAAGCTTGGGAAACTTGCCACCTTTACATGTTTTTTTTTTTCCCAACAACAACAATAAAATATACGGATCATTTTCATATGTATCTTATAGACGTCGAAAGCAACGGTTTTTCTTGGAAATTCCACTCACGTTGACGCCTCAAATCGTAATTAATGCATAAGCAGAAAAATATACCGCTATATGCGATCATAATTTCCAATTACAATTTCAATTCTTGACAAAACAAATAACCTGACGAATTTCGCCATTCATGATAATTATGACTATAAGCGATGCCATCCGCCTTGCTGTAGACGTTCACCCCTTCAGTCGGTCGTATGAGGAATAAGGATGTGTGTGGATGTTCCCGTGCTATTTCGCGGTATGGGAAAATTTTATTTATACGCAGAAAACAATATCAATAACTTTTGCCTATCAATGAGATGTAAATTTTGAGTATTCCAATGTAAATTTCCATTATATTTGAGGAAAACATGCATACAGGCATCCTTTATCCGTTATCCTTATTCTTCATTTATATTCCGACGAAAATTCGTATCTTGTCGTATTTTGTGTTGTTTTTTTGCTTTTCGTTTTTCTTGGCTCTTTCTCGAATATTTAATTTGTGGTATAATGGAAAAGTTTACGACACGCTTGTGCTGCGATGCTGTGCGGCTGTGAGTGAAAGGATACTTTTTTCCTGTCTTAACGTTTCCGCATCACCTGCGTATATATGTATGTACCTAACCTACTCGTACAAGTCCATATGTATGTATATGCTACTGAAACTGAACCAAAGGATGCTGTAGTGAGTGGGTGTTACTTAAGTAGATGTACTTGGTATGCATACATTCTTTACGGAGGTAATCTCTTTTTCTTACTGCCAAGTGTCATATGTTGTTCGGTGTTATTATGTGAGGGAGCACTGGTTATGGCAGGCTGGTTCTATGGCATTACAATATTTTGTCTGGAGTTCAAATTTGCACAAAGTCTTAGCTTATCATTGTTTATCATAAGAAATATAAGATGGTTACAGTAGGACCTAAGGGTAGGTTATTAACTGCCTTTGATCCTTATTTTCAGCAGCGCGTCCAAAGTGTCTGAGTGTAAGAAGGGAATTATCGTCGGACTTCATTACAGCCATTCGCAGACCTCAAATATCTAAATGAATTGCTTTTTATCGACTTCAATAGTATTTCGGCAGAATTGACTGAGATTTACAGAAGGAAATACAGTAGAGCACCGATTAACCGAACTTTTCAACACAAGTGGTGGTTCGAATAGTCAAATTTGATCGAACAATTTGGATATCGCTCCTTTTCTTATAAACGACATTTTAAAATCTGACTTCGTTACTGAACTGTTCCAAATGGATATGCTTCAAAATTACCCTTAACTCAGGAACTCTCGTTTTAGAGCTTGATTCAGGTAATAGATTTTGTATTCGATGTTACGTTCGGATAACTGAAGTTCAGATAATCGACGCTCTCCTGTACTGTGAAGTAAATAATGGCATACCACAGGAGTGCGTTTCGTCAACGATGTTATTGTACGAGTACAATACTTCAACCAGTGTTGTTTTCTTAGAAATTTGATTTCCTTTGACATAGATTTTTAAATGTAAACCAAATGGCATTGGCAAAAGGAACAATAGAAGGAGGCAGACAAACTAGAAAATGGTGATGACTGTCCTGTTGCCGTAGTCTCCTGTGGAATGGAAACAAAACCCCATTCCCGAAAAATCAAGATCCAACTCGGGAAATATTACCGTAAATGATGCAGACACGACATTTCCTTATGTAAGGTTTAAACAAAGAAGGTACAATATATCTTTTAGGTCGCGGTGCCCTCCACAACTGGCGGGTCAGTATCTTTAAAAAAAAAAAGATTCCTTAACGCCATACTAAGAAATTGTGTTCCTTGTTTACGTGGAAGATTCGCCTGCACCAACATTAAGCTTTTATGAAGCTACAGATGTCATTTATCGATTTTCCGGAGAGCGTCTCTAAATCTTGAATGCAATGCTTAACCAGATATTTAAAACGAGGCTACCAAGGATCAAGGAATTGTGATGTATCCTTATGGAGTTCTTCATTGCCGCAGTCTCTGAAAATATCATTTTCGGTTAGACTTAGTGTCATGGTGTGATACCGTAAGCATGTCGTACCCGTTATTTATACCTAAAGGCTGATAAACTAGATATGCTTATATAGGAATTGCAAAAAATCACTATCCTTGAGTAGTACATCGAAAGATCTGTTTTTGTCATAGCATGGTCATAGTTTTCTTGTTGAGAAGCAAGAATTTAGACTTTTCAATTAATTGAGCCTTTTCTGGCAAGTTCGACTCATCTTGTGCCCGGGAACACACCAGAGTTTTTCTTATTGTGCTGTGTGCCAAGAACTTGGAGCTCTTTGTAAAAGAAACGCATATTCTCGATTTTATAAAAGTGGCAGAAATTGATTTTATTGCAGCCTGAGTATTATTGAAAAAGATATTAGCTTATCATAGAAAACAGTCAATAAAGCCTGTTTGATATGCATTCCAAGCAGAGAAGTGATAGTCGTTATTTGTGTCCTTTTTCCACTGACTGTAGACTGTAGTCATGTTGATGCGACGAGGGTATTTTGTTGAAGACTTCCCTGCATTTTAATGTTTCAAAAGGACAGTATTGACTACCGACTGAAGTAGGGGAGAGTGGGGTTACTTCTAACACCGTTTTCTTAAGTTGATGGTGTTCCTAAGATTTGGCAAATTAGTTAGCCAAACCTATTTCAAATCGAAGAACAATATTTCACATACAAACCTCACCAAAAAAGTTCAATAAACTCTACTCGACTACGGGGTAAGTATAAACATAGGCCGGAGTAAGTTGTAACAAAAATAATGAAGTATCATGAGTTTTTTTAATAAAAAATATTAATTTATTTCGAAAACTTATTAGAAAAATATAAAAGCTCTTAAGAACATACAAAATCACAACTCACTAGATAGAAAAACCAAAAAATAAATAAAATAAGGTAGGTACAGGGGTAGAAGGTGGTTGTTTCGGTGGAAAAAAAATTGCGTAAAGTGGGTGCAGTTTGAATACCACAACCTAAGGTGACCAACTATGTACATCCAATTAAACGTATTTGGATGTAGTTTAAGATATTTAATTTGTATCCACCCTGTTTAAGAAGTGGATCAGTTCTCCAATCCTCTTCTCGGATTCTCGGACTCTCTTTGTCCTGGAACCCAGAGAAGAGTGACTATAGCCTGTTTGCATAAGCGATTGAGTTTTTCTCAGCATTGTCAACCAGCCTTGATGAGGTGACAAATTTTAACATATTGGAACGTGCCCCGCAAAAATGTTACAACTAGCCCCGCCGTGAAATTTAAAACAAAGATCACTATAAAAACTACATAGTTCTATTTTGATTAAATAACTGTTTCGTTTCGTTAACACAATAAACTTAAACGACCCACCTCTATATTCACTTTACCAACTTATAATAAGTAATATTACTCACTATGAGAAATTCGATAAACATTAAGAACGCGGCTGAATGTGTAGCGCGTCCATTAACCTTTTTTGCGCTGTACTACTGAGTTTTGAGGTCCCAGGTTCGTTTCCTGGCAAAATCCGTATTTTTATTTATTTTTTTTTATTTTTTTGTATAGCAGCACCGTGGGCACCGTAGCGCAAGTGTTTAGTGCGTCGGACTACTGAGCCAGCGGTCTTGGGTTCCAATCCCACCGCAAGCACCTAAAAGTTTTTCACAGTGCCCACCTCTTTCGAATGTCTGACAAGCATCAAAGAGTATCATTTGTCACGATTGAGCTTCTCAACTCGCCGTTCGGAGTCGGCAAAAAACTGTAGGTACCTTCCATTCGTGCAAAAAATATAACACGCACACTCAAATGGTTGCGAGGAGCAGGCCCAGGTTCACCTAGAGCTGTAGCGCCCACTAAGTAAGTAAGTAAGCACCGTTTTGGATAGCCTTTAATTTTCTCAAAATTATTGTTAATAGAATAGTGGTAATTTCTTCAAAATTGGTCCAGTAGTTAACGAGTTAATCGGTTGAGAAATTCAATTTTTCGACATAAAATTGAATTTTTCGACGTGAATTTCTCAAAAACTATACAACTTACGAGATTCGCTAAGTTATCTTTAAAAATACATATAGTTAATTATCTACCAACTGTGATTTTTTCATATTTCTGACTTCAGTAGTTTCCGAGAAAACCGCAGGGGGCTTTTTTTATGATATTTTACACACAGTTTTGGCAATAACTCCCAAAGTTGCTAACAGAAAAAAATTAAGAAAAACATCTTTGTTTCGAGCCCTTTCGAATGATATCCCACATGATATATTTTTCAGAAATTATTTTTTTTTATATTATATTTTACCCACCCTGTATAGTTGTTTCACAACATTTTTGAGTAATATGTTGTCCATGAATGTGGACCACCGTAATGTATAAGTGTGCCAAATTTCAAGTTTCTAGGAAGAATGGTTCTTGATGTTTTATCGTGACAGGCATTTTTGAGTTAGAGCTAACTTATAATGGTTCCGTATTACCATATGGGTACGGAACCCTAATAACCGGAACCGCACAAACCTCACATATCTATATACACAAACTTCGCAAAAACATAAATGCATATCTGTAAAAAACAACTGGCACTATATCTCTTGCGTGTGAATAGGAATATCAAAAATACCAAAAAAAAAAAATAAAAGTTACAAATCTCTCAATTTCGTGGACCCCACCCAAAACTTTTTCCACTGACGATCAATTCAAATCGGAAGTAAACACGTCATTTGCTTTGGAAAAGACGAATATTTTTCTCTTCCACGCGACTTTTAATTTTCTCCCCTACATGCTGCGAGTAGCTTTATTTGGTTTGGGCTGACTAGACTACATCGTGGGTTCCATATGTAGAATTCTTCTCCCGTTAGAATCCGATTCTCCAAAAATGTCTTCAACATCGGCTAACTATTGGAGTCCACTCCAATGTATCGCTGACGATGAAGGTGAAGGTGACCCCAATGTTCAAGAAAAACAATCAAAATCGAAGCAAACCATTCCACCAATTAAACTATTACAAAAAACTAGTGAATTTGTGCATACACTATTAAAATCTCTTGATGTTACTGACTACTCGGTACAAAAAATCTCAATTGGTCTCAAAGTGTTCTGTGAGTCAATGAATTCTTACACTAAAGTTATTAATGAATTAAATTCTAAAAATTGTCAATTCTTTTCCCATGGCCTACGTAGTGAGAGGTCATTCAAAGTCGTTTTATTTGGACTGGATTCTCTTGACACTGATTCTCTTAAAAACGAACTGATCTCGCTTGGCTTAAAATGCAAGGAAGTGAAAATGATATTTAAAAAACGTGAAACATTCACTGAAATATTTTATATTGTGTACCTAGAAAATGGTTCTATTCGGCTCGCGGATTTACGCAAAAACATTAAAACAATTTTCCACACACATGTAAGATGGGAATTCCAGCGTAAATTTAAAAACAAAATTACTCAGTGTCACAACTGCCAAATGTTTGGCCACGGTGAGCGCTTTTGTCATGTTAAAACCTACTGTTCCAACTGCTCTGGTTCCCATAAAACATCTGAGTGCGATGCTACCGGTATCTCCAAGTGTGCCAATTGCCAAGGCAACCATCGGTCCACTGATCTCTCTTGTGCCAGCCGTGCGAAGTATTTAGAAATGAGAGGACGCTCCACCAGTATAAAGAGAACATCTCCTCTCATTCAAAACAAATCATTTGCAACAACAAGTAAGCAATTTAACATAGCTTGTGTCAACGATTTTCCGTCGCTGCAAAGTAAACGTCAGCCCCAACCTCAGCAGCAGCAGCAGCACAAACATAAACAATCCATTCCAGCGTGGGAGAACTCGCCAAGTGGAACGAATGCAGCCAAAGAGAGTGAACTTTTCTCTCAAGAGGAAATCGCCTCTCTGACGATGGAGTTAGTCACTAAGCTAGGACAATGCAAGTCCAAGTTCGAACAATTCAATGTTATTGCACAGTTAGCAACCAAATATCTCTACTCACATAATGATAAGTAATACACAAAATAGTATGAAGTTAACATGTTGGAATGCCAGAGGTATTCGTAATAAGTGTACAGAATTTTTCAATTTTCTTTGTAATTTGGATGTTGATGTTTGTCTTGTGTGTGAAACTTGGCTCGATTCGAGCGTCTCATTTTCTAATTGTAACTATATTTGTCATAGACTAGATCGGCTGAATAGAAGAGGCGGTGGTGTTGCCATCTTAGTCAAAAAGAATATAAAGCACACCGTATTACCTAATATAAATACCAACTTAATTGAAGCAATAGGAGTAGAATTAGTACTGGAAAATTCCTCCAAACTTCAATTATATTCTGTATACTTTCCTGGCGGAGCGTCTGATCCATATAAAATATATTGCTTCAAAAATGACTTAAGGAAGTTAATACGCGGTAATCAATTTCTGATTGGTGGTGATTTTAACTGCAGACATCGTGATTGGGGTTGTCTGAGAGCTAACTCTTGGGGAAATTTACTCTCAGATTTTACAATGAGATTCCCAGTAACTGTTATGTATCCCAATACTCCAACTTATATCCCTGCTTCGGTTAGGTCTTCCCCCTCTACGCTAGACTTATTTCTTACAAACGTTCCTAATTATTTCAGGCAACCAACTACAGCAAACGCTCTTAGCTCTGACCATCTTCCTGTACTCTGTGATATTTTACTTAACCCTAGTCTAGTCAATATTCAATATTTGGATTTTAAGAATGCCAATTGGAACTTATTTCGTTCTCACTTCACGTCAGCTGTTTGTAATCGTTCATTCAATGTAGAAAATGTCTGTGATGTTCACCATATTGATGATATCGTAGAGTTCTTTGAAGCGAAGGTCCTAGATAGTGTAAATGTATCAGTCCCTAAAGTGTCACCTATTACAAGAGTAATCACACTTCCCCGCAATATTTTAGACCTTATAAAACTTCGTAATATGCTGAGAAGAAGATGGCAGCGGCACAGATTCCCGAACGACCTTAGACAAATGAATGCTCTAAGTCGTCTCATTAGTAAAGAGATTTCCAATTATAGAAATGTTCAATGGAATCAGAAATTAAGCTCGTTAGACCCTAACTCTAAGCCCTTTTGGAATATTTCTAAAATAATTAAAAAGAAAAATTCCCTAATTCCACCTCTCGAGTCATCGGGAAATTTGTCTATTACCAACGAAAGCAAGGCCGAGTTACTAGCATACACTTTTGCGATCGTCCACAACACACCAAGCAATAATCTTCCGAATAGTGCAATAATTGACAATACTGTTGCTGAGTTCAATAGCAGATCATCGATTTGCTTATCAAGTGAACTGGTCACACAAGAAGATATAGAGTTTATCCTAATTGATTTAAAAAGCAAAAAGGCTCCTGGAATGGACAAAATAAATAACAAAATTCTTAAAGAGCTTCCAAATGTCGGAATCTCATTTCTCAAGCTTTTGGTAAATGCGTGCCTTAAGCTCCATTATTTTCCAAGAAAATGGAGAATTGCGAAGGTAATCCCAATTTTAAAGTCGGGCAAACCACGTAACCTTCCAACCAGTTATAGACCAATAAGCCTTCTCAGTAGTATAAGCAAAGTTCTGGAAAAAGTAATTCGTATTAAACTAAACTTATTTCTTGAAAGTAAAAATATTTTCCCTCCAGAACAGTTTGGTTTTAGAACGGGTCACTGTACATCACACCAAATAGCTAGAATCACCAATCATATAAAGAACAATTTTGAAAACAGAAAATCCACAGGACTTGTCCTGCTTGACGTTGAAAAAGCATTTGACACAGTTTGGCATAATGGGTTAATTTACAAGCTTATTAGTTTTGAGTGTCCTACGTACCTCATAAAAATTATTCAGAGTTTTATTTCTGAAAGGAGCTTTTTCGTAGCGCTAAATGGTTTTAACTCGTCAACAAAAATGGTCTCAGCTGGTGTTCCTCAAGGCTCAGTCTTGGCACCCACTCTCTACAACATTTTTACTGCTGATATCCCCAGTATTCCGCACTGCAATGTAGCAATGTATGCTGACGATATCGCGATTTATTGCTCAGATGAACATGCTAACTTAGTTGAGAGCCACTTACAATCAGGGTTAAACATAATATACGAATACTATAAGCACTGGAAAATTAAAATTAATGCTGATAAGAGCCAGGCTATCTTTTTTACAAGAAAGAGAAAGTCATGCTTTTTACCCAGCAGAGATATTCGCATCAACGGTCTTGAAATACCTTGGGTCAACTCGGTTAAGTACTTAGGTGTTTACTTAGACCAGAGACTGACCTTTGGTGAACATATAAAAAGGACCGTTGATAAAACAAATGTCGCCATCAAGCTACTCTACCCACTTATTAATCGCAGATCACTGCTTAACACTTCCAATAAAATCATTATGTTTAAAGTCGTTTTTCAAGCAATTATTACGTATGGGTCACCAGTATGGGGAAAATGTGCAAAAACTCATATAAAACAGTTACAAATACGTCAAAATAAAATTCTTAAAATGATGTTGGCACTGCCTTGGTTCTTTTCCACGGTAGAATTGCATAACAAAGCCGGTGTTGTTCCAATTGCAAGGAAAATTGAAATTCTCAATGAAAATTTTTTCAGAAAATGTAATTATAGCGAAAATGCTTTGATAAAAGAGCTACTGTAAAAATACATGTATAATTTACTTGATTTTGATATTTAATTTATTTACCCACTTATTTATTTATTTATTTATATTTATTTATATTTATTTATTTTTATATTTATTTATTTATTTATTTATACTTATTTATTCATTTATATTTGCTTATTTATTTATTTATTTCTATTTATTTATTTATTTCTTTACATTATTTTGTTTACTGTTCATTTGTTTAACTATTTATTTTTTATTTTTTTTATTTATTTATTACTTATTTATGTATGTTTGTAATTATTTATTTATTATTTGTCAAACACATTTACTCATTATTTATTTATTCATTTATCTATTATCCTATTTATTTAACTTCATATACAAATTATATATTTACAATATTTACTTATTTATTTATTTATTTATTCATTTAGTTAATGTAAGCTATTTCTGTGATATTAATGTTAAGAAAACATATAAATAATCAAATGGAGGTTTTTGTTCATAGTTTTCCTTCAAAAAAATTGTTTCAAATTTATTGCTCTAAACTTTGTATTAAAATGAATTTTTCAGTAGTAAGATAAATCGTAAATTATCATATCTCTGTACTGTGCAATAACATCGCGAAAGCCAATGTAAACTATTTCTCTATGATAAAAATAAATGTATTATTATTATTAAGATGTTTGTACCACCAAACAGTCTTTGTTGGTTCCTGGTTAACTGACTTCTCTCAAGTCACTTTTTCCAGATTGTTTCGATGTGCTAGTACTACCAATTCTTGAAGAAGTCTTGACCGATACTTTTACTGTAACTCTTGATATATACGAGTTGTACCTCTGCCCATATCGTGTATTATTATCCATCTTAAAACTCCAAGCGCATATATGTAACTCCAGAACAACCACAATTAGGTACCTAGCCCGACATATTCCATCAACAAATCCATTACTTTTGGCATAAAGATACAAAATTTAGCAACAACCATTATCATCATAATCATCCCATCAGAGGGCAAATGTTCTAATCCTTCCGCAAATTCGCATGCAGTCACTGTGCCATTCCACACACACACACATACATAGACAACTCAACTCCTCGTTCATTGTGTTACTGTTGACATTCCATGCCGGATACAGCTCCACCGTTGACAATTGCCCTTTGTTTCAGTTTAATTAAATAAAATCTTAAGGGGATAATTAGACGAGAATCTTAAATTACGTTATTTAATCAGGGGAAGTTGTTGTATTGTTATCATTGTAACTACAATAAAGGAAATCGCGCATCAGTTGACACTGTTTATGCGCCTGTATATCGTTATCCTTATAGCCAGGTGTATATGCCATACAAACTTCCTGGAAATACAATACAATCCAAGGTATCCATTGCTATATGTTGGTAGGTATCTGCTAACAAGAGACAAATTGACGCCAAGATATCTAAAGCTGACTGTTTGAAATGTTATGGAGCACATTCGTCCTTGCAATCACTCGTTAAATTAGAGGAACTATGCAAATTTTGTTACACATCTCAAGTATGCCACTACCACCACCTCTGTGCTGGCACCATCCCAAAGTAAGCGCCACATTTGTTCATCAACATTTGAATGCTGTGCTAATTAAGAGTCTTATTCGTGCCATGTGCTTGCTTGCTGTGATGATTAATGTCATGTGGAAGTAGCTATTGCTTTATTGGCGTTATACTCGGTGAGACGTGTGTACTGTTGCTGTGTTCGAATAGGCATATCTACCTTCGTATCTACCTCTTTTTCCCCATAAGCTTTTGTTAAAAAAAAACTCTGGTAATAAAGGATACACATAATTCCATGTACATGACGTATCGTGAGGGTAGATATTTAACTTTGTGATAAACGGAGTTGAGATAGGGTGAGAGGGTTCGAGAGACTGGAGCCATCCCAAAACACTAGACACCAGAGTTTCTCAAAAAGTCCATCCAAGGAGTCATCCTGCCACAATTTCCTCAAAGCAGTTTATTACCCTACAAAATTTTAGAACGAGTCTATGTCTCCAGGTTACTAAAGAAGTAGGAGCCTAAAATGTTCCTGCGACTGCAAGCTATGCCGTGGCATTTACACAGAATATGTCCTCTGCCATACCAATACCATTACAGTATCTGCAAATATCCGTGCCTATGAAACCGAGCCTCTTGGCGTGTTTTCCCAGAAGTTGAAATAGCAAAATGGTTTAATTTTGAAGACTTATAGATCGTCGATCATTGTGCATCAAGACTGCTTATCGTTCCACCTATCTTCTTAGTTCCGTAGGTACCAATGAAATTAGTTTTTGTAATCCTAGCTTCGCATTTCACCTCCTAATCAAATTTCTTTGAAAATGTGAAGTGCGTCGTCAAATATGTTCTAGCAAATGACGTATTCGAGCTGAACTAGTGTTGACCGCACTTTGACTCTATAGACTTTTCGGTAGGTTTACAAATATAAACAACACAACCAAAGTCAACGGTTTGTGTCAGTTCAATCTCAGAATGCAATGTGGTCAATTTGGTTGACAGTTTATCCGGAGACCACCATGTCCCCTTATGGATATTGAAATGAGGAAACCGCGTGCTTGCTATATTGACACTTCGCCCTGGAGAAAAGTCAATCAGCCTTAATCCGTTTTCGAATGTGGTGTCAAGTAGGCGGCGTTTCTAACCGTCCTACAAAGATGTCCTCTCTTCCTATATTGGCGTTAAAATCGGATGTGTTTACAGAGAATCTTTTTAAAAATATTTAATGAAAATATTTTAACAGTTTTATATTGAATGTTTTCTCTTTTTGAATTTTACTTAATAAGGGGGACAGAGGTTTGTATCTATAGGGGTATTGTAGTGATATTATCCACCCTGTACAAACAAAACTTAATGTAACGATCACCCGTTGAACATTCGATAGACAAATACCAAATTTCACATTCAGCACTTTTCATTTTTATTCTTTCATTTATTCATGTACGATTCGTAAGCGCCGTTTAATTGCTTTCGTAATATGACGCGCGCGTTGCTTTAATTGCTTGACCCAGTTCCCCACTGCGCGGTCGCCTCAAAGGTGAACCACCGGCGGTTATAAAATAATTATACTTTTTGTTTATCGAATGAATTCGGCAGAATTGAAACGTCTGCAGAATACATTGTAATGCAGTATTGTAGTAGTTTTTACGTTTAGTATATAAGGAACTAATTTTGTCAAAATAAATCATTCTTGATACTCAAATCGATCATCAAGTTTCATTTAATATCGGCGAACTCCTAGTGGGTAGCCCTAGCCACCAATATTAGTTCGGCATTGAGGAGCCACAAGTCCTCTAAACTATAGGGAACGTTAGGAATCTTTTCCATCACCAGCAAACATCCGTTACCTGGCGATCCTGCCATCCGTTACAGTATGAAAAAGGGGGACTGTTCCCCCTAAAGGGGGACGTCTGGTTACCCTATGTTTAGGGCATGGCTCGTATGTTTTGTCGAGGAGCTCGTAGAAAATATCTTTGGTAGCGTCGTCTTATTCTTCTGTGAGAATTTTGCCTTGGTGCGGATTGTCATCGCGTTGACTATTAGCGATTGAATTCTGAAAAGAATGCGAAATATAAAAACCAAACTCGAGGAAATTTAACTTATATTTTATTGCTTTTGATGAAGTGGACTGTATTACCAGAGAGTTGATCGCAGACTGAGTACTGACTGCTAATATACATTTTTGATGGCAACACGCTCACTCATGTGCCGAAAGCTTAAGATTTCTTGCCTGAGTCTGCCGCGTATGCCAGCTGTACGCTTTCATTCTTTTACCCACCAGAACCCACAAAGAACCCATCTCGAAAAAAACTAGAGTGCGACCGGCTCAGTTGGTATTGTCATGTTCAAAGGAGGGATCCTACGAACCCCGTCAAAAAGGCATTGGCAATCACGTTCCCTTACAATCGCGGAAAAGAGGCAGGCCCAAAAACTCCTGGATCACACAAATGCAGAAACACCAGCATGTGATTGGCCTCAATGATGAAGTGATTCAAAATCGGGAGGCATACAGATATTTTTCGAATTCGAACCGGCGAACAGGCGGACCAGTAGGAATGCAGTGAAGTGGGAGGATTGTGATCCCTATAATTCTGATCATAACCTCGTCGTTTAAATGGATAGAAGAAGAAGAAGAAGTTCGTTGTCAGACGAACGCGGAGCAATGAAAGTGTAAATCACAAAACTGAACAACGTTTGAAGAACGAGTGAAGAACGAACACGTACACAAAAAGTTAGAAGCTGTTTGGAATTTTCGGTGTACGGTTTTACCCAAACACTATGCCACAGCCAATAATGTGATGTTATCAATGTATTTTGATACAAAGAGCGAACTGGATCAAAAATCAGTATAATGTGACGTTGTGTGGTGTACGTTAAACATACAACGAACACTAAATGAAGAACGAAAGTCTAAAGCGAAACAGAGTTTTAGTGAATTTCTTACCTTTTAACATACATACCTTCATATGTTTGTCTTTATGTCCTTCCATTTTATTAACAATAAATTTTTCGCCAGGCAGCTGTCAAGGAATCAAAGTTTTGAACCTGTCATTTTAAAAAAGTAGCACGACATTATTTTCTCAAAAACTGTACAAAAGAATCCCAATAAAACTAGGACACCACATCATACAATTCAGCCATTAAATAGAATACCTCGTATCCCCATCGGAATTGCCTGCAAGAAAGAGTACTACTTGACATATTTTGTTGTAAGAAACATCTTCAAAAAGATTAAAAATAAAATGTTTGTTCTGCCTGACAGAATGTGATTTATTAATGGACGGACGGGTTTTCAAAAAATGAACTCACAGCACTTTATTTAGTTACCTACATATATATCCAAGAACACCACCAGTCGTATATCCTTACAATATTTAATATGAAATTCATCAACTCAAAGTAATTGTTTTGTTGTGCTAAAATTCGTAACATATTGATATCCCAACAATCGGTGTCTTTCAATCACTCGAATACATGTGTGCCTTTGTATGTACAGAATTCAACATTTTCATTAAAAAATTGTTCCCAAAATACAAGTACGCCACTTCCAAGGCTACATCTTCGGTATACGTCAGTCCCCAACGGATAAATGTCAATTGGTGAATACGAAAGGTTTCAAATTGATGAATGCCACCTCTCAGCAGCACGTCTATTCAAAGATTGATAGTTACTCAATCAAATCATGTGTCAAATGCAGACCATGCAATGTGAATGAAAAGAGCCTGGCGAATTGCAAGTGGAGGACCCTTCCCGTCATCGTCACCGGAATATTTGACATCACAGCAGCTGCTACGAGTATGACTGATGCTCCTTTGGTGTGAACACACAGAGTGTCACACTGAAGTAGGTGCCTAGCTATAGAGCGATAAAGCAAGCATTTCGGTCAGTGGATTTAAATCAATATTGGATGAAGCGAGAGTAAATGTTCTTGGCTGACAACAGATTGGTGACACATACCTACATATTTCCTCCTCCAAATTGTATACTCAAAAAAAAAGGCGTTTTTGTGGCAGAGAAAAAAAAACTCGATGTGAATATTTTAGTGTCAGAAACTTTATTATTTTTTTTTTTTTTGTTTAGGTCATGGGCTCGGCATTTTGACCTTTTTAAAAATCGCTTTTGAACTTACCTACTGTAGCTACCGACATACATATGTACATGTATGTAGATGCCGAGCTCTGTACAGCAGTCGGAGGTGGTTTCATACCAAGCATATACACCCAATCATCCCTACTATTATAACATTTTTTAGATAAGGTTTACATGAGTTTTGAATTTCAAGAGAGCTGAAATAAGATTACTTAACAATTAAAAACAAACAGATTTGCCAAATTAAATGAAATTGTTTGTTGACTTTGAGAACTTTTAAGCATTCGAATCCTATTCTCAAACAACTAGCATGTTTGAGCGTAAAAGGGGGAAATGAGCACGGTTGCCAGGTTGGGATATTTGTCGCCAATTGGGCTACAAAAAGTTCTTGTCGGCGACAAAAAAAAAAAAACAAGATTTTGATTTGTCAAAATTTGCGCTACTTCTATTTAACAACGGCGATTTTTGGGCTCCATTGAAAATAAAAAAAAAGTAATCTAGAACATTAAATTACGCACGTATTTTAAATGTAAGGAGTTTCCGGTAACTAAGAAAATGTTACAATTATTTAACAATGATATGTATCTATCAAAACCAAATTGAAAGTATAGAGGAGGAAATGTTTGCAGAAGAATTCTTAGAGGCTTTGGATTTTTAATTTTTTTTATTTGTGTATTATTTTGTTAATTATTATTTTAATGAAGTCCAATTTTTGTATTTTTGAGTTTTATATTTATGTTATTTTTCCAAATAAATACTTTAAAATACGTTTATGTTTTGGGCTACTTGTGGTAACGGCGATTTTGGGCTACACTTTTTGGGAAATTGGCTCCTTCGTGTCAGAAAAACCTGGCAACCGTGGAAATGAGAACCACACCAACTGCAGGTCTGGAAGCTCTACTGAAGCCCACTTCACCTAGCAATACAGGACGAAGCAGCTTCTTCATAGGATCTATAAATTTAAAGACGATAATATAAGGGGGCACCTGGGCATATTAAACAATGTATATCTAGCTAAAAAAAAAAAAAATCAGTGCCAGTGATCACATGCCTCTAAGAATAAGCCTCGTTGAAAACTACAAAAGACTTCCCGAACACCAACGAATGTAATAACAACCCAAAGTTGACCAGTACAAGTTGACAATAGTACATAGAAAGGGTCGAAAACAGAGAATCGCGTCGGAGCGGGAATCCTTTTGGAGAGAAACTTAAATTAAACATAATGTCTGATAAGCAAGTTGTACTAAAGGTTCTTAGAAGCCACAACTATACAAATCAAAAGCCGAATGCCGAATGCCACTCAAACCTAAACCTGGTGGCAGAGAAAATATAGTTAAACTGATATGGGTGCCAAGGGATGAAGGACATGAGGGCAACCAAAAGGCTGATATATTGGCGAAAAAACAGTCTATTCATTGGACCAGGCCCTCAGATACATAAGAAGCTGGACACATGCTGTCATGCGTTCAAATTGAAATTGAAATGGAACGAATGACTTCTTCTTGTATATAAAATGTTTCTTGTCTAATTGGCGTTTTATGGCGTTCGTTAAAGGTATAGTTAAGGTTAAGTACCTTCATTGCAGGCCAAAAATTTGAGGCCGCTTTCTTTAATGATTTAGACCGATTTTACATTCGATGACTTGTTTTTTTTTATGTTTCTTGGCATTCTAGCTATCAGTTTTTGAATATTGCTCCAGTAATCCAAGCAGATTCTGATAATGGGCATTGATCCCGGGCCCATCTACCCAGCTTCACCAACTGTAGCCCTATAGAGTTTGAATATAATTGCGGCAGCCATATCACGATTTGTAAGATTTCTTTATCTTCCCTGTGTTGCAAGTAATCTTTAAAACGCCTTGACGAGTACTTAGGGTCATTAGTCCTGTTGATATACAAATCCTTTGCCAATTAATCTTTGTGCAGAGGTCGCAGCATTTTCTTCTAAAATGGTTTTGTATGCCTTCTTATTAATTTTTCGAATCAGTGGTGCCAGATCTCTCACTTCACTTGAAGAGGAGTGTCCCCAGACCATAACAGAACTGCACCCATGCAATTCAAGGACAGTGGTTTATTCCGTGTTTGTTTTATTTCGGCGCGTATTTCGGGTGTTTCTTTCGTCTGTCTGTTTGATGAGTCCTAAGCGAGGATGCAAGGGAGTCATAGGGGGCTAAACAACCTCTGGCAAGCTCATCGGCTCTTCCATTTCCCTCTATGTTGCCTTACATGCTTCTTTGATAGAGAGTACTTCTGCCTGCAAGACACTAGAGCAGTCTGGGAGGCGAAGGGATTAAGCAATTCTTAGTTCAGCTGAAAAGATACCCGATCCGACACCGCAATCCATCTTGGATCCATCTTTGGAGATCGTTATTTGGTATTCTGATGTGATATGGTGTTTTTCTATTCCAATCTGGTCGGGAATAAGACTTGGATATTCATCTTCCATTTAAGTTCAGCTGGTCACCACCAGGAGGGTGAACAAATCACGGTTTGTAGATGATTTGAATTTTAGCTAAACAGTGGTTGAAAACCAAAGCAATGGTTATAAATAGCATAGTTTTGAGAAAATTCAATTTAAGAAGAATGTTATTTCACAATCGCTGATCACATTGTATGACTGCCAGTCAGTAAAACAGGATCGGTAGGTTAAAATCAAAATCGTGATGGAAAGTTACATACCTATACGTAGTCTGAAGTCTTGGTAAGAATTTTAGTGTTGCATCTGCTCATCATCTGGAGCACGTCTAGAATCATCGCATGTCCATACGTGGTTTGCTTGAACAAGGGGGATTCTCATAGCTTGAGGTTTGCTACTGAATCTTGGATAAACATGTCTATGGGGAGGTAAAGAAAATTATATCCATCCTCGCTTATGGCATAATTTTTAGTATCCCCGTGTCGCGTGTTGCATCTATCGAATACTGTTGATTCTTATACGTTCGTGTGTTTATTCATGCACACACAGGGTAGGCCAATTACAAGTTTCTTTTTAAAAATGCAATAAAATTAACAAAATTAGATTTTTTCCATGTATTATGGCTTTATTAGTAAGAGCAAACATTCCCATTAATTATGGAACACAACGTCACTCAAGTGGCTGCCTCGGCTGGCTTCGCAGTAGTGCATTCTGTCATTCCAATTTTCCAAGACCTTGGGCTGCAGCTCACGGATTACTTTGATGATAATGGCCTTAATTGCTTGAATCGATTCCGGACTGTTGGCATAACATCGGTCCTTCACGGTTCCTCACAAAAAAACCTCCAATGGGGTCAAATCGAAGTTCCGAGGCGGCCAATTGACATCGCCAAGACAGCTGATAACACGACTTGGGAATTTGGTGCGCAAAAGATCGATTGTGGCATGGGCTGTGTGACATGACGCACCATCCGGCATGATCTAAAGGTCGTCCAAATACATGTCTTCAATTTCAGTAGAAAAAAAAAGTCGGTTAACATGGCTCTGTAACGCCCACCGTTGATCGAAACGTTGTTCCCAGCCTCACTTTCGAAGAAAAATGGTCCAATGATGCCACCACTCCACAATCCGCACCAAACTGTCACTCTCTGCGGATGCATTGGCTTCTCGACAATAACGTGCGGGTTTTCCGAGCCGCCGAAATGAAAATGCGCCTCATCAGAAAAGATGATTTTTCGCCCAAAATCGTTGTCCAATTCAAGCTGCTCTAAGGCCCAAGCTGCGAAGCGATAACGAAGCGGGTGGTCGTAAGCCTTTAACTGCTGAGTACTAATTGGACCTTGTAAGCGAATAATCCCAGATCTTTGTGCAGAATTCCCCTCAGGCTAGTGCGTGAAATATTGAGCTGTTGAGATCGATGGCGAGTTGATGTTCGTGAATTGAGTCCCACACTCTCGGCTACAGCAGCCACATACTCGTCTGTGCGCACCGTACAACGAGGGGGACCATGAGTGTTGTCCACTAGCATACCAGTCTCACGACTGCTTCATTTCGGCCAAAACTTCTTTTAAAAAAACGCACTGTTTGGGCTACATAGCACTCACTTAAATAAGTTTTCAATATTTCCCAACGTTGTTCAAGCATAAAGCGACTTATTTCGATCCGCGGAGGTATGATACTGACTTTCTGTCAACATTTTGAGCGGGAAACAGCTGTCAATGTCAAAATAACCTATGATTTAAACTATTTAGCCCACCCTTCCACAAGGAACATGATAGTTTGAACCAGACTGCTTTAGATAAGATGGATTATGTAGAGCTTGGCCCAGGCTAAACCACCTCTGCAAATTAGCTGGTTTCTCCATGGCTAAGGTGGCATTCCAACCATACAACAATCAAAGTAAAAATTCCAATAACCAGCGCATTTAAACAATTTAAAATATTGATTTACAAAATAAAAAAACACAATAAAATAAAATATAAGCTTTCGGATCCCTATAAGCCGGGCTTATTTATCAACGAATTAAATACCTCCGTTAACAATTACTGTGTACTATACCCGTGTGTGTGTGTACATTCAACGGCCGAAAACTAAATCCCAGCACACTCGGCTATTTGCTTTTGTAAAACCGTTCGTTTCTATGGACCAATATCGATGCACTTTATTGCCAAAATTATATCCATTGAACTAAAAAAAAAAAAATTGCAGGGACAAAATCGTTATCGGCAAATATACAAGTTATTTATGCAACCAGATTGCCACATGCAGCCCTTTCAGCAATCCATACGTGTGCAGCGGGAGTCGGGTACAAAAATCTGTCGAATTTATTCCGACTCCATTCCAGGTAAGCTCTGGAATTTTATGGTATGCAATAATTTGTATACGCCCGCGAGATAGTGTGAACGAAATATTGTATTTTTGTAGGTTGGAATACGAGTACCAACACACGTGGACATGTTACTTTGAGTGTGTTTGTATGTATATATATAAAAAAAAAGAGAAAACACACTCAGTCGGCTGTGTCACCGCGTAAATTGCTGGTATAGTTGTTGTTGCATTCCTTGGCTTTGTACACCTTTAAGCCATTTATTGTAGTTTTTTTGGATCTGCACTGCTCTGTTGGACATTATTCGCCTTATATGGATGACGAATATTGCTGGGACTGGTTGCAGTGATGTACTGCTGTTTTAAGTAGTATTTCAACAACTTTTTTCTGTCATACAGTGGCTCACAGTGAAAATGGCCCACCTCGAACCAACCTTATCTTCATCGAAAAATTTCACAAACTCAAGAAAAATAAAAATTGAAAATGTTCAGGTTCAGTTGACTTTTATATTCTTCTTTCAAAACACCAGAAAAAATGTAAACATTCAATTACAAATAAGTATATCAAAATAATAGAAAAAAAAAACGAATAAGAAATCAAATTTCATCTCACAGTGAAAATGGCCCAGTAATATTTAAGTTCTAAAACTTGTCAAAAAAACGTAAATATTTCAATATTTAGTACTGTTTTGGGCAAACTATTTGTGTTGTAACTTATTTAAGTCGATTTGGAACTAGTTCTACAAGTTTGTTGGAATAGTCGGGACTAATTTTTACCATTCCTCATATAACACTCTCTTTATGTAATTTTCATTGGAAATTTCATGTTTTCGAATTTCAATTTCCAATTTTTTGCCATAAATTTCAATTATAATAAAATACGATGATTGCGGTGGGGTCTTGATCACTCTTAGACAATGGTACGACATCTAGTCCCAAATACTTCCAGCCGGGTGCTTCGGATCATTGTTTTGATTGAGCTGAAAAGTATCTTTAATTCCATCAATCTATATTTGATTATCAGGGGGCCTATTCCTGTACACGAGTCGAGTGAGACGTCAAAAGTGAGCCCACAGTCGAGTCGAGTACGTTTTGGTATTCCTGGACTCGATCGACTGTCTCTCACTCGAGAACACAATTTTAAACCACACCCAACTTCACTTAATGCTGATTTGACATTTCATTTCAGCATTTATATTTGAAAAAATGAAATGGTTGTTTTAAAGTTTAGTTTTTTTTTTGTGAATTATTAATTAATTTTATTAATAATAATATTATTTTATAAATTATTATTAATTAACTGATGATCGTGATAAAGCTCGGACGACCACAAATTCACTTCAAAAAGGATGAGATGCGTGAAATCGTTTGGAATTACCGAATAACACGTAAGTGTTATGCCAAAAACAAATATGTTATGTTATTAATGTTAAATTTTATATTTTACAATTTTCAGGAATTATTTAGAGTGAAAAAAGATGTTTTCCATTTTTTGCTCGAAACAATCACACCATGCTTTAAAAGCCGCAGCAGATCGTCTTCAGTGGATAGTGTTTTTCTTTTCAAAATATTTTTGTAATTGCACCAAATCTATAAATAGAATACAATAAATTATCAACAAATATAATAGGCGTTTTTTTTTTAGCCTACATAGAATAAAAATAAAAATTTCAATACATAATACAACAAAACCTTAGCCTCGATAATTATCCAGGCTAAGGTTTTGTTGTATTTTATATTGAAAACATGTTGCTGAAACATGTTTATTCTATATAGGCTTAAAAAAAAACACGCCTATTAGTTTTAATTTTTATAATTTTAGCGTATCATATAATTAACTTCTTCCACCCAGTCACGTCCTTACAGATGGTCCTTTAATTCCTTCCACAATTCATTCGATTTTTGACTTGCTGCCGCAGACTGAATGCGGCTGTTGCATTTTTTTTTTAATGTTTTTAAAAAAAATCCACCAAAACTTCGTTCTATTTTTACCCTAAAATGAATACAAATATTAAATAATTTCACTATACACCAAAATCGTTCAACAATGCTATAAAATTAACTTACATTTTTGCAGAATCCATTGCTACTTCACACGACAGCGACACTCGACAACTATTCTTAAACGAGCAATTTGTCACAAGAAAACAGTCATTATCGTCTCTAGGAATACCTACATTTTCACTCGAGTGAAATCTGACGTTTGAGTTCGAGTACAGGAATACCAAAATTGAGTGACTCGTGTTCAAGAATACCATTTCATCACTGTCACATGAAATTGACTCTCACTCGTGTACAGGAATAGGCCCCCAGGATATTGTTTTAAATTGTTTTGCAAATATTGATATTTATCCACATTTTCTTTAATAATAAAATGTAATCTACCAGCCCAGGATGCTGATCGTCCACCACAGACCATAGGATGACCACTGTCGTGCTTAACTGTGGGACGCAAATGCTTAGGATTTATCTCTTTATTCGGCTTTCTTCAAACGTTTACCCTTCCATCTGATCCAAAATGGTTATGTTTGTTCTCATCCGTAGTTACAACGCTTTTCCAAAACAAAAAGTCTTTCATCATGTGGTTCTGAGCGAACTCCAATTGAACCCCTTTGTTCGTCTGGCTAATGACTGGCTTCTCCCTTGCAATTCTACCATTTGATCCAGATCTACCTAGATATGTCCGAACAGTTTCAGCATTGCAATTAATCTTCAAATGCTTTTCCACCATATCTCTTAGTGTTGGTGCGCTCAGCATTGGATTTTCTTCGGATTAGTTGACAATCCAACGTTCATAATGATTAGAAAACATCTTCTTGGGGCTGATTTTGGCTTGTTTATAACTCTATTATCGTTCCTGGATAATAGATAATAATATTTTTTATTGTTTCTCGAGCTTTTTTTACAATTTTAGATATTTCTCTCTGGCGTTTTCCACTCACAAAATGCCTGATAACTCATTTTCGTAGCTCTAATGGATTTTTGTAACTCTATGAGGTCGCATTTTGCAAAAGTTAACTAAACTAATAAATTACATGGGCATCAACGACTTCTGCACTTGCGTTCTAATGTGGAATAGTAATGCGGAAATAAAAAAAAATTACAGTTCTAAAAGTTTTAAAAAAAAAAACAGTTATTTGAGAAGCTTTTGCTATCTGGGCCATTTTCACTGTGAGATGAATTTCGTTCTCTTCTCCCTCATTTCCTCTTATTTCGTTGCTTTTGTTATTAAATGTTTAAATTTTTCGATGCTTTTAAAACAAGAATATAGCAGTCCATTAAAGGTGACCATTTTCGCTATTAATTTCGATGGATTTCCTAGCATTTTTCTCAGAAAATGTATTTAGTTTAGCGTGGGCCATTTTCACTGTGAACCACTGTAGTTTCTTTCTACAATTTCTTGGACAGCCTGATCCGTGAAGACTGACAGTCGGATAGGCGAAGGGAGGACTCCCTGAATAAGACTCCAAGTTCATTTGCGTATTACTTTTGCATTTTGCACGAATGTATCTATGGTTTATATAAGTTTGAAGAAGCTTATAAAAATTCGTATCTTAAAGCTTAGTATAATCGCCGAATGACCATTTTTTTAAGTGACTAGTCAGACATCTCGAAAATTTGGATTTTTACAACACAGTGGACATTCCTGTTCTTCTGAGATTTAAAATTTTGACTACGGTCTCCGAATTACGGAAGATTAGTATTTTGAACGCTCGCTGTAGGTGGGTAGGGCACATTTTGTATATGGCCTCAATCTCAATCTTAAATGAGTTTTCGATAACTTTTTATACATTTTGGGAAATGGCTAACAAAATATTGAGCCAAACAGTGAAATTGTCTGAAATTGTCACATAAGCTAAGTTTACACGCGTCCTCACATTTTGAAACACATGATAAAATCGAAAACTTGAAACCGAGCTCTATCCAGCAATTTGCATCGTTGGTATAAGGGAGATTAAAGATGTTTGAGCTTATCCACTTGTGGATGTACAGGTCTTTAATATGGTAGCAGTCGTGGCTTATTCTAGTCAAGTCATGTCCCTCAATCGAAATGATTACTACTTAATAGATAAAGTGCTGCCATCATACACCTTCATAGGCACGAACTCCTGGGAAACTAGACTTTCATTATACTCGTAAGTCCAAAAGGCAGCGTTCCATGCGTAAAGCCATTAGGCCTTTGTATCTTTTAAATCCCTATGTATCTTGACAACAAGACCCTTAGTTGTCAGTCCTCTATTTTGTTTTGGTGATGACCCTGGGAACTTATTTAAAGCCACATAAATGGATCTTTAAGATGAATGATGAGTGCTAAACATCATTCACACATCAAACGTGTGTGTTCAGTGAGTGCTGAAGCTAAACATGAAAACGTACGATGGTGCCATAACGTTTTTATGTACACTTATCCTCAGTATTATCAGCGATCGAATATTGGACAGCTTGTATGGAACATACTATATTGCTGTCTTGCTGGAACCAGATATCATTCAAGTAGATTACCTCAGTTTTTGAGCTCATCTTCGTAGCCATCATTCCATAAACAACTCCAAACAGTCACACGCTGAGGATGCGTTCGCTTCTGTACGACAATGTGCAGGTTTTTCGAGCCCCAAATATGGCCGTTTTGCTTCGTTTGTTTTAAGCCCAATCGATGTTACTTTCGAGCTGCTTTAAAGCCCGGACGGAGAAGCGATAACTAAGCGGGTGGTAGTTTTACTGCAACTCCCAAGTTAGTTTGACCTTGCGAGGGAATAATCCAAGGTCCTTATGCATAATTCTCTTCAGGCTAGTGCGGCTAATGTTCAGTTTCTGAGATCTTTAGTGAGTTGAGGTTCTTAGGTTTGGACAACATGAACAGTTATCTCGTCTGAGCGTCCAATACGAACATGACAATAACAAGTATTATTAAGTCGCATCCCAGTCGCACAATTTACATTATTTGAACCGAAATTTCTCTTCAAAACTCTTATTGTGTTGGCAGAACAACGGAAAATTCTGAAATAAGTTTCCAGTATTTCCCAACAAGAGTAAATCTCATACTAAGAGGCAAACCAACTTTCTAATAAAGGCTAGTATGTCCTTGGTTGACTAAAATTAAGTCAAAAGGTCTGTAGAGTTCTTTATGTAGGGGTACGCCGCCGTCTGGCTCCGAAAATTGCCGGGCAATCACAAAGAACACCCTCTAAACTCTAAAGAGAGTCGACAATCAAGGCAATGACCAGAGAAGAAAATTGTTAGATACCTAATATCTTTTCTATTGTAGTTTAGAAGTTCCCTGTGGTGGGTAACAGTTTAAAGAGGGTCAGAGATAATGTTCCCATTTAGAAATTAAGGCTGAGATTGTTGCCCAATTCATACCACAAAGAGGGTTCCGAGCCTAAGAATTTGGCAGTAGAGACTGAACGAGCCAGCTCATCGGCAATCTCATTTCCTTTAGCGCCTCTGTGACCAGGTACCCACCAATTGACCTTCTTGTGAGTAGCCCGGATTTGGAGAGCATTAGAGCGGCACTTTACCAGTCGTGAGTCTTTGAGTGCGGCTTGGCTGTCTGAGAAGACATTTATGTAAGCGCCCTTGATGTCTCTCTGTATTATAATCAAGGTGCGGATCTCAGTGACGTGGACCTCAGCTTGAAACACGCACATTGAGCCCAAAGTTCCCAGCACCACATTGAGCCCAAAGTTCCCAGCACCAACACCAGAGGCCATTTTCGATCAGTGTACCATACTAAACTTTTTGAGTCTAGGGTGGGTCCGCCGTTTGAGCATATTGTACGTTCCCCAATATGAACTTCGAATTTTCTGCATTGACCCGTAAGAGTACCTGCTTCGTACTTACGATTAAGTTGAAGTTTAATAGCGCTTCTAGCGGCTGACTTCCTAATGAAAATTTGCTTCTAGAGCTGTTGAAAGACAGGTGAGCATACCACCGGTTATACCAAGACACGCCATCCGTTGAAGCTTTTCAAGCTTCTTGGCAGTCTTTTCGAGTACTTTAGGCCACCAGACTAAGGTCCCGTACGAAATGATGAAACTGACCACCGTGGTATACAACCAGTGCATAATTTTTGGGCTGCCCACCGTTTACAACCCATATTTAAATTCCCAGTTAGTAGCCAAACGACCGATACCGATGCCAATACCTGGATAAGTGCATGTGAGTCCTTCTTGGTGTTGGAAAAATTCCATCCGATATTTTGTATTCCTCATGAAATACTCCGATATATACAGTGTATGCCCTTGAAACTGCTCAAAACGAACTTGTTCATCGGGCGAAAAAGAAGCAGATGTCCCTTTTTTGCAGAAAGAATTTCAAATACATCTAACGATGGACTTAACATTTCTTTCGCTCTGTTAATTTTAATGCAATAAATCTTTCGATGGTTACAACTGCTATCCTTGGCCCATATTTTTTTTTTTTTTTTTTGCTTTTACACGATTTTTCAATGCAACCGTGGAAATGCATCATATGTGCATGCAAGAGTCCATTTGCCACTCAAGGATACCCAGTGAAGTTCACAAATCACAAGTAAAACCCAAAACTAAAGTCCTGCACGCGAACAAACAATATTTCTGCAGTTGGCCCCCCTGCCATTAAAATGTAATTTATCAAGTGTGCTGGGCAAGAATTCCGCACCAAATCGTAGATACATTCGTATGTTTTGTGGCCGATGCAGATATCCCCATAGTATCGTAGTTCCCATGAATTGGTGAACGTTTTTTATTTCTATTCCCTTTTTTTATTGCTTCTGGTGTGTTGTGTGTTTTTTTTTCCCCCCTTTTTTTGTGCTGGAAGGTGTGAGACGTGTTTAACGCAAGTTAACCCAGCTGTTTGATGTTCGTTGGCAAAAAGTGGAGGAATACTGTTTACTTTAAGTTGGATTTGAATAAACGATTGTATTTCAGTTTCAGTGTGGGGGTACCTACATACTTTAAGCGTGTTTACATGTTTTTCAAATGCAACTCGGCGGTGTTTGAAGGAAAAGAGACTTTAAGAGGTTTGAATGTTTTTTTATTTTATTTCAAAGCATATTAACTGCTACGGATTCTTTACAGTTTTCTATCGACTTTTGTACTCATTCTAAGTTATGCCTTTTTGGTTAAAGTTTTTATATGTGAGATCCGTTTAAGCCCACTGGCATCACCTTTGGCCGCACTGCTCTAGATACACTATTGTCAAAAGCGATATAGAAGAATATAAAAAGGGTTAAAAAAGTTACACGCGTCCTCTTTTCGAAAACCGACTGCCACCTTATTAGCAGCCCCGAATCCTGCTGACAAAGCTAGTGGAGGATCTGCTATACTTATTAGAAATAGCTTGAAACACCTTGAAGAAGTCAAGTTCCCTCATGAATATATATTATATTATTGATTTTAAAAAGGAAGAGTTTAAGGTAGCAGCTATCTAGTGCCCAACTAGATGTCCCCCAATTGAAGATGACTTTGAAAGTCTACTTAATTTGCTAGGCCAGAACTTTCTTGTTGGTGGTGACTTTAATGCAAGAGAACAAAAGAACAACACGAGAATAAATTGGACTGAATTCAGAGAAAAACTTGAGAGATTTATAAACCTTAGATCTACTATCCTATGGAATCAAATTGACCAAGAATGATGTTCAACAGGCTGCAGAAGAAAGTACATCAGCTAACTTGAACAGAAGGCAACCTGAAATAAAATAACCTGTTTGATGTTTTTAAAAAAAAAACACAAAAAATTCGAAAAAATGAATGAAATATTTATTTGAATCGATAGTTTGAACCTTGCAATTTAATGTTTAAAGATAATTTCATGCAAATGTTGACCGCGGCTGCGTCTCAGGTAGCCCATCCGCTGAGTCCAATTTTGGCATACTCTTTCACACATATCGGCCGGTATCTCACGAATGAATGCATGGATGTTGGCTTCCAGTGCGTCAATCGAAGCGGGCTTGTCCCTATAGACATTAGCCTTGACATACCCCCACAAAAAATAATCTAATGGTGTCAAATCGCACGATCTAGGTGGCCAATTGACCGGCCCGAAACGTGAAATTAACTGTTCACCAAACTCGCCTCGCAATTGCGCCATTGTTTCGCGTGCTGTGTGGCATGTGGCACCGTCTTGTTGAAACCACATATCATGCAAGTCAAGAACTTCCATTTCGGGCAAAAAAAAGTTTGTTATCATCGCTCCTAACTGCTGGGAACGGCGCCGAATCGACATTTCGCGGTCTTCTGTCACACTAGCTGATACGGCCGCAATATTTTCTTCACTACGCACAGTACGTAAACGTGTTGGTGGTTTAATGTCCAACAAAGTAAATTTGGTGCGAAATTTGGTCACAATCTTCCGAATAGACTGCTCAGAAGGTCGAGAATGCCGATCATAAAATGGAAGCAGCGCGCGATGAACATTTCGAACCGAGCACGAATTATGATAGTAAAATTCAATAATTTGCAAGCGTTGTTCATTTGTAAGACGATCCATGGTTAAATTGCAAACCAAACTGAAGCTGTTTGACAGTGACACAAGGTACTAAACACACGTCAGCTGTCAAAACCAGTGTTGCCAAAACCAAACCAGCTAAAAAATCACCCTTTATAAAGGAATTGGTATTAGAAAAATAAAATGGCAAACCACGAGGCTCACTGACGATAAAGCAGTGTTCAAGTCTTAACAATGAACTTCAAAAATGGCACAGGAATTAACCTAGACAGTACTACGAGATACTGAAATCGTATATTTCAGACCGATTCCTTACAATTAAAGATGCGATAGAAAAATAAAGGGTTAAGGACAAAGGTATTTATTCAATCTCTGAGCTGATCCACCTGTCTTTTCTTAAGCAAATCCATAATGCTATACACTCGTCCTAACTATTTTCATATATAGCTGACTATTTATTATATGGAGTGGAACGCAAAGGTATAAAACAAAATTCACAGGATCATTCAATCCCACACGCATCATTCAATCCCATTCCAGATACATCACGTATATTTAATTGGAGCCGAAGTTAAATACCAATACCTTTCTGCCAGCACTTAAAAAATATATCGGTCCTGTAGACCTAGACAGGCCCCGACACAACAAAGTAGCAATATTTTCCAAATGAAATCCTTCAACAGTTTCCTTTCCGAAGGACGTGGCGCATACCCATCTACAGATACATTTTATCACTCAAAATGGAGAGCGAAAATTCGATTGTATTCCGATGGAGCGATGCCCCAACTCAGTGCATTCATTGCACGCAAAGTTGAAGAGCGACCACGCACTTGAGAACGGATTCATTATATCCTTACAATTTGCAGATATGAAGTGTACCGCGCATACAAACCATCCGCCGCCGACGCCGCCTCGGTTATAATGCTGATGGTAAAACGGCGGTATCGACGACCATGTTAATGACGTGGCCTATTCAAAGGGAATGATAGCAGTGAGTAATGACATGTGCCCAGAGTAACGGCTGCCATTGACGGATCAGAGGAAGAAAAATCGAGATTGAATCCTTCACTCAATTACGAGGATCCAGCAGAATACGAAATTGAATTATTTCAGCGTGGAGAGCGAGAGCTCGTGTTCTTAATAAGGATTCGGTGCAGCGAAGCTATCTGCATGTGGCACAAATGTCGGATGGGATTAAATATTTCAATTTGCAAAAGGATTACGCTGTTGAGTGAACTCGCAAATGGAGATATGTATTAATACTCGTAAAGCTCTGAAGTGCGCTACTTTTCCTTTTTTTTTTTTTTGTTATTTTTTGTTTTTGTTTGTTGGAGCAGTGTTAAATTATGCTATTAACTTTATCTTGATTGTTTCAAGGTAAATTAATTAATGAGAACAATAAACAAAAGAAGAACAAAGAAAAAGGAATGTCCTCTGTGTGACGTGCAAATGTACTTTCATGTGTGTCAAGTGGCATTGAAGTCATTATGTTTTACGTGCAGTTTTTGAGATTTCGCTGATGAAGTGATGTTATTTTTTTTAAGAATGTCCTTCGAAAATTGTACAACAGGCAGGGCCATCCTAAGATCTTCGGCGCCCGTGGGCTACTAAAAATAATGTAAGAAAATACACGGGATAACTAGCGGGAGCGGGGTGCCCGGAAAAGTTATACAAAAGTGTCAGAACTAGAAGTAAATAGTCAATTTATTACCATTACACTAAACAAAAAATAAAATTCATACAAAATTAAAAAAAAAAGTACATATATGAACAAAAACAAACTTTATAGTAAACAAAAAACAAAAGCAACTTGTTTATTTTCAGAAAAGCTACTTTCTTTTGCTTTATTTTCCGTTGTGGAAGCCAGATAAACTATTTCGTTTGTATTCCATGGTACGCGATACAAAAAAAATTGTTTTGAAAATTAACGCTACGAAGAAAAGATTGCTGTTGAATTTATAAATACAATGAACCGTTAAAACATTACGCCGAAACTGAGAAATAGCAGACTAGAAGAATAGGCCCGTTCACGTACTTCTTGCACCAAATATTCATATTCTGTGAAATTTCGAAGACTTGTAAGCACCGTGGTATAGTGGTTAGTGCGTTGGACTACTATGCAATGCTGCCGGGTTCAATCCCCGGGTCCAATACCTAAACGTTTTTTCACGCTACCACCTCTTTCGAATGTCTGATAAGCAATCAAAGAGTATCATTTGTCAAAACTCAGCTTCTCAACTCGCCGTTCGGAGTCGGCAAAAAACTGTAAGTCCCTTCCATTCGTGCAAAAATGTAACATGCACACACAAATGATTGCGAGAAGCAGGCCTAGGTTCACCACGAGCTGTAGTGCCACCGAAGTGAGTATGTAAGGAGGTGAAATCCTCTCAAAGATATGAAAATTACGAAAAAGTAAATGAAAGCATTGAACAACAAGAAATGAAAAATGTGTGATTTGAAAGTCTTCGTGAATATGCCTTACGAAATTTCTTGTGCTAAAATTCGCTGCTTAAGGAAATTTCTTACTTTCTTTTATGAAAAACTACGAAATTTTTCCCTACGCGAACGGGTTTTCGTAGTTTAGGGAGCGAACGCAAAACCGACCTAATAAGCTAAATCACAGCCAGCATTAAGAAACAGACATTATGGAAATATGTATTGAAATTAGACACAGTGATGTCAGTAGAGAAGTGTTTTTAAAGACACTGACGTTTCACGGAGCCGGTAGATGAGAACCCGACGGCGCAGCTGAGCCTCCAGTAGTATAGCTGAACGTATAGGTGACTGGAAAATTTTTAAGAAACCCACACATATTTATTACCAAACTCCAAAACAAAGATATAAATGCATATAATATTTTCTATTTCATTTAGAACAGGTTATTTGGTAATTTTTGTTATGAGAAGATTGATTTTGAATAAAAATGTACTTGTAACGTACGCAGTGCCATTTTCTCCATCTGTGAAAGAATTAGCAGCAATCGCTTAGTGAGAAAATGTGAGCTTTACTAACCGCCAATGATGAACAACTTCTACGAAAATTTTCCAATTAACAGTATAAAGAAAATCAACAAGAAAAAAAAACGGAATTTTGTTAAAAAAAAAAGTTCATTTTTAAAAGTGTGTCAGGAAAGCGTGGCAACTCGATACCCCATAAGTAGTATGTAGGCATAAACAGTGTATATGTGTGTTTGATTTAGGATACAATTTTAGTGGATAATATTACATATTCGTTCTTAGATTTTCAATACAATGAAAAAAAAAGTAGCGTTTAGTGAAAGAGTGTGCAGTCGTTCTGTGGGTAAGAGTGCGCAATGCTTTCTACCCAGTATTTATTTTTTATTTTTTGTTTTTAAATCTGGATCCCGCCCCAAGGCTGATACTGCGACCTAAAAGATCTATTATATCATGGGATACTAATTAGCCCAGAAAGCAAATCACCTTTCTAATAAAGGCGAGTAAGTCCTTGGTTGACGCATTTTTTAATTCGTAAGGTCTAAGCAGTTCTTTATGTAGAGTACGTCGTCTGACCCCGAAAAGTGCCGGGCAATCACAAAGGATGTGTTCGGCTGTTTCGACCTCTTCCAAACAGAGTCGGCAATCGGTCTCGCTAGACAGGCCTAACTTGTTCAGGTGGTATCGTAATTGACAGTGACCGGAAAGGAAATTCGTTAGATACCTAATATCCTTCTTATTGTGGTTTAGAAGTTCCTTGTGATGGGTATAAGGCTTAATCAACAGTTTGGCTTGCCTTAGCCTCGGGACGTTTCTCCAATTGTTAACTAAGGCTGAGATTGTTGCCCAGTTTATGCCACAAAAGGGTTCTGGACCTGAGAATTTAGCAGTAGAGCCTGGACGGGCTAGCTCATCTGCAACCTCATTTCCTTCAATGCCTCTGTGACGAGGCACCCACCAAAGTTTGACCTTATTGTGGGTAGCGAGGGATTTGAGAGCATTGAAGCAGCACTTTACCAGTTTTGAGTCCACAGAATAGGAGCGCAAAGCTTTGAATGCGGCTTGGCTGTCTGAAAAGACATTTATGTCAGCTCGCTTGATGCCTCTTTGTAGGTTAATCAAGGCGCAGATCCCAATGGCGTGGACCTCAGCTTGAAACACGCTGGGGAATGATCTAAGAGGGACGGAGATTCTAGTGTTGGGCCCGAAAACTCCAGCGCCAACACCAGAGGCCATTTTCGATCTATCAGTGTACCATATTAGACTTTTTGGGTCTAGGATAGGTCCTCCGTTTGACCACGTGGTACGTTCCCCAATATGAACTCAGCATTTAACTTTTTATAATAATAAAAATTGAACGGCTTTTACCTTCTATCGAAAGATGCAACGAGCACATCGCGGTCGTAGGCGGTAGGTGGTAGCTCGTAGCTGAACTATTTTTCTGTTTTAATTTTCCAGAAAAATGCCTCGTAAATACCAAACACAAACGGAAAGGGAATTGATAACCCAAAAGAAATTCTTCTAGGCAGCTGATTTAAAATGGAAGCAACCAATGAAACGCTGCCGAAGAACTTGGGTTGAGCGAAAGCGCAGTTTCAAACCATTTCAACTACGAAACTGTGACTCAAATTGGTTGCGCCCTCTTACCCATACCTCTGCGCACTCTTACCCTGACTTCGGGGCACGAGTGCGCAACTTGACTTACTTTGGGTTTTTGGTCAAAACATATGAAACATTAAAAAAAATATAAAATATTTTTATATAATTTTGTTCCTAAAATATAGAGCTACCAAATAATAGGCTCTTTTGTTTGTTATCTGTTGTAAATTTTCCAAAATTTGAGCCCAAAGTCCAAAATGCGCACTCTTGCCCCGAAGGGCTATATGTAGTGTGAATCAAACTCCCGTTTATTTGAATTTTTTCGATTCCTCCCTCTCGATTATTTGACTCCTTTTATTTTGATCTCGCACGGTAATTTGAAGTTTATCTCTGCTCCGTTCCGAGTACTTCAAAATTACCGTGAAACTACCAGTGATTTACAAGCTGTCCGTAAAGTTGTTCGGTTCTTTTCTTGGGAATTAACGCGTTGTTTTCAAGCGAAAAGGTTGTGTCTTGTTATATAAGGGTTTGAAGTAGGGCTGCTGAGGTGTTTCGGAATATCAATTCGCATTTTGTCCATGTATAGCTAATGAGCGCAAAGTGCAATGGTGGTTTTGACCTAAAGTCATTAACAACGAACACATTAGGGTCTTGGTTGAAGCAGATCCACATAGAACGATTCGAGAGTGTGCAAGAGATCTTGGTGTAAGCAAATCAGCTATTTCTGATAACCGGAGGAATGCCACATGAGTTTAATGCCATTCAGATTAATCTTCGATACAAAACGGCTTTAGCACGCCATCAACGTAACAGAAATAAACCATTTCTAGATCGCATTGTTACGTGCGATGAAAAATAGATTCCTTACGACAACGGACACCATTCAGGGCAACGGTTGGATCGAGATGAAATGCCCAAGCATCACCCGAAGCTGAAGCTCCACGAAAGAAGACAATTGTGACTGTTTTCCTGAGTTCAAGCAAAACCATCACGACAGAGAAATACTGTCAAGAAATTGATATAATAGGTGTGTTTGGTAACTTTTATTAACACAAATGGGACATCTGTTAAATAGTAAAAGTGGGGAAAAATCCTCTCTTCTTTTTTTTTAACTATTGAATATTTTCACGAAAACTAATTTTCTTTTATTTTGTTAACAAGAAGTGATTGCCATTTCTCAAATTGTCAGATTGCTTTTTGATAGATGTCCCTCGATGACTCCATGAAATAGATGTAGCACGATTTCGCAAGAGGGGACATTTTTCGACACTCTCATTTGGCTCTCTCTTCTCTTGATTTTTTCACAGTTGGATGTAAATTTACGTAAATTAACAGGTTGCCAAACAGACCTAATGCACCAGGAACTGTCGAGTCTTCCTACAAGATTGGTCAATAGGAAAAGTCCAATCCTTCTACACGACGACGATGCTTAACCACACACACCAAGGCTGATGCTGCAGAGGCTGAGCCAACTGAGACACACCACACTCCCCAAGCGTTTCGCCAACCTTTCTAAATTAGCAAATACAACAAGATGACGGTGAAGTTTGGTGTAGGGAAGGCAGTGTTATGGTATGGGGTATGTAGGTACATAGAAGTGGTGATTTCTGTGGAAAGAAAACCCAAACAGCGCAGAGTGTTGCCGTTTCGATACCACAACCCCAGGTGTCCCGTTTGTTTGAATTTTAGTTTGAGATGTGTATATCCGCGCTATGGAGTTGAAGAGGAGGATCAGTTCTCCAATCCTCTTCTCAGATATCCATTTAAGGTCATCGAAGAAAGGTTTACCCAGTATGCATTGCCTGGCTTTCGCCAGAGCCTAGCATTTGAACAGAAAATTAATAAGTGACTCTTTTTTATTTTCATAGCTTCGGCAGAATTGTGGTGAGGGATCATCAGTTCGGCAAGTAGTAGTTAAACGGAGTTTTGAAAAATCATTCCTCGTGTGTTGGCTTGTGAGTTTCGAACAATTCTTTCAAATATGATGTTGAAGAAGTCGCATGACAGCGCGTCACATGGTCTAAATCCTTTTTTGACATCAAAAGTCTCGGTGGAGCAGCGAGCTTTCTCCATTGTCATCCTGCACAGGATTAGTTTGGCAGCGATGTCAAAACTAGACATGGCTCTATACAGTTCATCTCTCCAGATGCTGTCATAGGCGGCCTTGAAATCGATGAACATGTGGTGGGTATCGATTTGGACTCTTTGGGCTTTTTCCATGATCTGCCTAAGTGTAAAACTTTGGTCTAAGTTGGACTTTCCTGGCCTGAAACCGCACTGGTAGTGGCCAATCAGATTGTTGACGAAAAGTGCCTGGAAGTGATGCCTCTGTAATTGGAGCAGTTGAGTGGGTCTTCTTTCTTGTGGACCGGGCAAACGGTCTTATTTTAAATACCAAAGGAAAACTGTGGACGTCACACTTCGTCGATAAAAATATTTTCTGCCGTAGTTACCCACAAAGATTAGTTTGCATAATTGACTATGAAAAGTCGGAAAATTAAAAAAATCTAAATGTATGGAATTTTGTTTGATTTGATGTAAAGCTGGAAAATTCGTTGTGAAACTTGGAAAATTTTGGATAATTGTGAAATTCATTGTGATAAAAGACGTTTTGCGTGCATTTTGGGTGGAGAAGTAAACGAAATAAATAATAGATGGGGCTGTGCTCCGATCAATGCCACAACCCGATAGATGGAGTTATACGTTGACTTTGGCTGTGCGCAATTTGACAGGTATCCTTTTCACATTGTCATTTTCTATTGAGCAAATGTGCTATTTTTCTTGCTGCAATTGATTCGAGTTTTGCATATTATAACACTGATTCGTCGCGCATCACATCTGCAAACGGCACAAACATTCCGATCAATTGAGATTCAATGCGATATTGAGTTCTTTTGAATAGGATTAGTCAAAAACGACTGTTGTTTTTTAGGGAGCGTTATTTGCTTGACTAATGTCTCCTATTAGACGATCGAACCTTGGACGACGTACACGAGACGATTTGGTGGGGCTATGATATTGCTCTTCGGAAATTTTCGACGCTTCCCATCATCCCGAAATCTACTGCTGCCGATGAACTTAATACATGCCTGAAATCGTCGTCTTTGTGGCGGCATATCAAGAAGTTGAAATTGACCACGAACATGAGTGTCGCATTGCAGAACGACTCATCGGCTGCTGAATTCTCGCGCTTGGCAATAGCCAAATTTCTGTTGATGTTTCGACTGCATTGATATCGTTCCCGGCAAATTTTTGCGAGTTTACATAGTCGAAGGAGAAACTAATCACCAGAGTGTTCCCCGGCATTGGGCAAAATTATAAAAATTTCGATTCTATTAGTGAACGGACAGATAGACAGACAGACAGATAGACACACATGAAGATAGATAGACAGCTAGATAGATAGACAGACACACAGATAGACAGGCGGATAGACATACAGACAGATGGACAGACAGATAGACAGACAGACAGATAGATAGACAAACAGACAGGCAGACATACTTTTACCTTAATAAAAACAGAATTTAATTCAGCTTATAAGTTGACACAACATTTATTAATTTTGAGGCGGTACGAAGTTCGCCGGGTCAGCTAGTTTGTTATGTATTCTGAAGTCCTAAATAAGATTCCAGCGAGATTCGGAAACTTTGTATGTTATTTAAAATTACATTTAAATATTTAACTTTTACATTCGATATATCTTATCATAGCTCTGTACGAAAGATTGTGCTAATAAGCGTGTCAGTACCGTATAATGTTCAATTTGATTGACAGTGATAGAAATCAAACCACGCACCTGTCTGTTGTACGCCATAACATTAAATAAAATAAAAATTGGAATAGTTATGGTATGTCCCTTTTTCAAGCTTGCAAATCATTTATCTAAACCATTTATCTAAAATATCGTAAAGCATTCATGTGCCATTAACTTCAACGCGCACAGCTTCGGTATTGATGTCTTTTCAGAAAGCGACATAAAGGAAAAATAATGGAATACAATTTACAGCCGACATTATATTTATTTCCCTGTTCTTATCGACATTCGACTAGGTGCCTACTATTTTCATTATAAACAATGAAATTGCCTATTTTTTTTTAATGCGAAGCAACTTTAAGTCAAGTCCACTTCGCCTGTCTGACAGCATAAAGCATCTGCTTTCAAGTTTGTCCTATCGCAGGAGTCCATATTTATTACGCCGCCTCACTGAATCACACTACGGAAAAAGGACATTTTTGCTGTCCCTGCTAATATATTCGATAGCAACGTTTCATGGCTTCATAGATACATTAAACATTTTATGGATACTTTTGTTCCAGGTCAGCGACACTCTTCATTTCCTCACTGAAAATGATAAAAAAAAAAAAAACAATCAATTCTATTCATCCGCCCAACGGAAGGCCAATCAAAATATATTCCGTTTCATTGAAGAAAATTGAATGTCCTTTCACAGCAAGGACGCCAAGAAAATCTCACCACATACACACGTGTATATATGTATGTAGGTTTTTTTTTTTCAAAACTCTTCATTGAAAAGTGCAACTCGCCTCCGCATACATATAGTATAAAATCTGGAACACGAAATAAATAAAATGAACAGGATACAATGGCGGATTTATCGCCATCTGAAGAGCTTGTTATGTCGTTGTCGCTGCACTAAGCCTGCGGGCTTATGTGCTGCTCTCCTTCGACAGCTCTAACAACAACAAAAAACAGCTACTCAAAAGCACTCAACATAATAAAAATTGATTTCGATATAAGAATAATAAAATAAAAACTGAAAAATCTGAAACTCCTTTGGAAATACTCGTATCAGAGGTTTGTCATCCTTGTAGCGCTGCTTGTCGTTGTTGATGCTGTTTTTCTTTTTTTCTACTTTTTTAGATACATTACATATAAAAATGAGTACGACAGATACGCTCTCAAGCAAGACATTGCATTTGTTGTCTATGATTGTGTATCACAAGAAGAGGATATGGCAGTTCCGGACTATGTCACTAAGAAATGTTTTCATTTAACGGTGGAAAGCATTGAAGTCATGTATGGCATCGATAGTTCGTTGTAGCAGCTAGCTAAGGTGGACATAATGGATGGCATGTCGAACGATTGGACCAATTTTGTAAGTCATCATTGCACGGTCTTCGATGCATTACGACATATATTTTGTAGGATTTCTTAGTTTTTAAGTTGAAAACTCATTTTCTTTTGAGAGCATGAAGTTGAAATAAAATGGACAGGCAATGTCGTGGCCAGATGAAACGAGCTTTGTTTGTTTTGCACAATTTAAGAGGGTTTTTGAAAAAAAAAAACTATTTTAACCTCGAAAAGTTGACCAATGCAGATGCAAATGTTTTGAGTATCAAACTTTTTAATTTTAATATCCTAGCAGACTTGAAAACTTGTCAACGTTTTGTTTTTTAAAAGGGCTTTTCATATTTCTAAACTTCTTTTAGAATGCACATTTTCAGAGTCTTGTTGTCACAATCCCCTGGCTCTGAATTGGAATTGGATTTCTTAAAAATAAGTAAAAAGAAAATCTACAAAATTATTGGTTAGACAGAGACACACACATTTCTGGGCTTTTGAAATACGATAGTCTTAAGATATTATTTATTTTAATTTTCTTTCATTGCCTCTCGCATTTTCTTCCATCCATCGGAACTACCCAAAAAAAAAAGAAGAAAAATGCCATGAACAAAACCATAACCATGGAAACATTAATTTACACTAATGAAGGTTTCTATTCACTTTTATGATATTCCTGAATGTCCATTATGTTCTCTGCTGAACCTGGACTCTGATACGAATTCAAACTTTCGACGAGGTAAGCATCTGTCCAAAAAAAACTTCGTTTCGTTTGTTAAATAAGGAAACACGAAAATGATTTTGACTTTAGATCTTTAATTTAGATCTTTTAATTGCAGCTAATGTCAAACATTTTTTTGAATCGATAGATCCTTCTAAACAGCTTTCAAAATCGCCTTTCGCTCTGTGATTGTTTGGCGGCTTTGGACCTTCTGGGGTCCATTCATTGGACTGCTGTATGGTGTATGGTTCGCACTTAAGCAGACTAACTACCCATTTTCGAAATTTCCCGGAAAACACTTATTTAAACATTTTCAAAATTCTTGGAACCCATTTTGATTTCGATTCGAATCGTTTTCCAATTTAAATCTTACAACTACAATGTACCTATTTTCATAGTTATTAAAAATCCACAATCAGGACTTTCTGAAGGTATGGCCTCCCATGGGGATAGGAAAAATTATTTTATACTTTTTAGTCCGTTGAAAAACGTATTAGGTAAGTATATTAAAAATTTATTTTTATTTAAAAAAAATTTTTTTAAATGAATTACTTATTTTTATGTTAACATAAAAAACTGTACTTAAAAAAACGATTATTTCGAACTTACATAAATACTTGTTATTGCAAAATATCAAGGAGTGCCACTTTTTTGTAACTAAGTGCTATGATTGTAATGTACCTCTACATACACTTATTGACAAAAGTCTACATACACCATGGTTTGTAGTAATTGGGTTGCATTTTTCATAAAAAAAATCAGTTTAATTAAAACAAAAATTATATTATTATTTTCAGTAGACTTATTACTATAAACAAAACTGAATTTTTTTTTCAAAACAACAAGAAAAACTTAAAAACATACTTAAATTCATTAAATTAACAAAATAAGGGTGACAAAAGTCTACATACACATCAAGAGAAGAATTATTCGTACAAAAAATAATGGCTCAATCCGTAAGATGTTGCATTTCCTTTTGAGGCTATGACCGCTTTCATCCTTTTTGGCATGGAGTCGACGAGTTTTCTTGTGATATAAGGTTGAATTTTGGCCCATTCTTCTTCTAAGGCCGTTTTCAGCTCGGTTTTGTTTTTGACGTGTCTGGTCTTGAGTCTTCGTCCAAGTTCATCCCATAGGTGCTCTATAGGGTTCATGTCAGGAGACTGGGGTGGTGTTTTCAACTGCTTTGTATTGTATATCAGCCATTCTTGAACAAGACGTGAGGTATGTTTGGGGTCGTTATCTTGTTAAAATATAAACGACTGTCTCAATTCCAACTTTAAAGCACTATTTTTCAGATTATTCTTAAGAATGTTAAGATAACCAAATCTATACATAGTTGAATCTATTAAAAACCAAGTTTACGACCCCAGCCTGCGACATACACCCCCACACAAGCACATTACCTGCTCCGTGCCTAACTGTACCAACCATATTGGACTTTTCAAGTGCAGTGTTGGGCTTGCGCCATACTTTCGTTCGACCGTCGTTATTGTAAATATTAAATTTACTTTCATCGCTAAATATAACATTATCCCAGAACTCATTTCCATACTTTTCATGGGACTTAGCGAACTCTAACCTCTTCTTTCGATTTTCTTCGCTGATAAAAGGTTTTTGTCTGGCTATTCTACTATGATACCCCTTCCCCTTCAGCAGTCTTCGAACTGTGTTTTGGATCACAGCACTTACCAGTTTCCTCCAATAACTCGGCTGCTATTTCCGATGCAGTTAATTTAGGATTTTTTTTAATCTTTCTTTCGATGGAACCTTCCTCCCGTGGAGTAAATATTTTTGGACGTCCTGACCGCTGCTTCGAACTTAGGGTTCCATTGCGTTTAAAATTTTTTATTACAGTTTGTATTGTTGCATGGCTCTTATTAACGAGTTTTCCAATTTCCCGCAAAGATTTTCCTTCAGATTGGTACTTTACTATTAGCTCTCGTACATCGTTTGAAATTTCTGCTCTTTTTCTATTCATTTTTATTAAAATGCACACTTTTTTATAAAAAAAATTAACTGCTTCTGCTATGAACGACTTTTTGAATGCTACTGAGCAAATACAAGCGAAGCAAAGCGAACTACAGGGAATTAGAACTCAAAAAACGACCAGACTAAATGCATGTATGCAGACTTTTTTCACTCGAATTCTGGTATTTCTGGTATGTATATGTACACGTAACTATCAATTTTGTTTTATCCGGCAGATCTTAAAATTGGATCTTATAGTTTTTAGCTACTTTCCAGACAAATAGTAATGCGCTAGTTTTTAGATAAGCTAAAGATGTGGCATTATGAAGGGCATAGTTCTTTAGAAAAGCAGAAGCTGGACTAGAGTCTTTAACCCTCACACGGGCGACAATTTTTGCCGCTTAATCAGTACCTTATTAACCTTCCTCTTTCTATGGGCTCTATGGTCTACAAAAACAAAATTCTTACTTCCTGCCTTCCTTTTAATTGTTCTTTGTTGTTTTTTGAATAAATTTTGCAAATTATATTTTTTGCGCACCTGGAAAATAACAAGGGAAATCCCCCATTAGTACGATTTACATTGGAAAATTAAATTTTATGTGAATTGAGCGAATTTCTTGTGAATTTCATTTGTGTGAAAATGGATCAAAATAAAATTTAAATTTCTTTCAAGTGTGGGCATTATCCATGTAAAGTATTAACACATCACATACAATTAGATAGGTAGATTTAGGGTGTGCAATTTGATACATGACATGATTTTTCTTCAAGATTGGCACACGAAGTACAACAACAATACTTGAAATTGATTCTTGATACACTTCATTCTGATGATGAAGAAGATAGCATACAGTCTTTAACAAAAGGAGGTGTGGATGTGATTAATCAAATGCTTGATCAAAACACAACTAAGATGAAAACAAACCGCTGGTGCTGGCTCTATTTACCAACATCATGGACATGCACACATATTCATATGTAGCTGACTTAATATTCTGGTCCAATAATACGATTGTCTAAGACAGTCGAGCCAACGCAGAGAGTTTCTTGAAGAGTTGAGGAAGCATTTTTGTACTCCTACAATAACTAGAAGAGCTCGAATTCCTCGAAATGTGGGCAAAGTAACACTAAAAATCGCATTTCAGGTATTAGAATTGATCAAATTGAACACAATACCTAGACCTTTTAGCCATTTTTGCCTGATGATGCTTCTTAGGAAGAATCTTCAGGTGGCCAAAAAATTAGAGGTTCTTGCTTCGTATTATGTTATCAGCAAAAAAAAAAAAAATAATTGAAAAGAGCAACACGAAAGAGTTGCATACAGTGAAGGAAGCCTAAGTGCGTAGTTTGACAATGACAAAGTTCGAAACTACTAATCTATAAATGTAATATGTACAATGTACTGTACAATGTACTGTACATAGTACCTTACCTATGCATGTTCATAGAGGTACTGAAATGTAATAAACAACAAATTGGTTTCTTTCGTTCACAAATTTGAAGATGTAGCTTGCAGATACCACCCAACTGAAACTGTATGTGCAACACACTCATATGTAAAACCATCGGTATATACATGTGTACATATATATCTATATGTTTATATATATATGTACATACAAACTCGTAGGCATGTATGTATGTATGTATGTAGCTATGATTTCCTAAAAAAAAGTAGAACTATAGGACAAATTCAGAATTTTTTCATACAAAAGTTAAAATATTAACCTGGGTTAATAAGGTACGTTTGCTACAATTTGACGAAAAATCTGTCGAAAAACTATCAAAATTTATTTTTTTCTATATTTTTCGAAAAATATCAAATATTTAGTCACTGAGTCTGAATGAAAAGACATTTAGTTCAAAAGTATCCAAGATATGATAAAATGAAAATGCCCATATTAACCCCGGTTTATAAAGAGCGTGTGAGGGTTAAAAAACAATATCTTAAGAAAATTCAATATTGAGTCATGATTTGGTAAAAGCAAACAAAGTTATTACAAACAGTAACGAAAGAATTGGAAAACAGCTGGAAAACAGCTGGAAAACAATCACTTTTGTTCTTGAATTTAACTAAGGATTGGTCTGGTGGCATGCCGCCGCCAAAATCAGCAACCTTAATGTCAGCTCAGACTACACTGTTCCATACTTGGATTTCGAAAGACCTTTCTCTGCTGCTACGCAAATAACATCTAAGCTTGTAAAGTATTGCCGCAAAGAACTTAGAGTTATTGGCACACAGCACAATGTACAATTCTACTGGGTCACTGGTCACAGCGGGATATCAGGTAATGAAGCCGCGGATGAATTTGCAAGAAAAGGCTCAGCTCTAGACACACGCAAGCTGTACGGTTAAACCTCCACTCTGTAACCTAAAGGCCAGAACTCGACAAAAATCATTAATAGAAGGTGGAAATCAATATTCACCTGCGAAATATCAAGAAAGCTGTGGCCAGAATACGATAAAACAAGAACCACAAAACTCGTTCAAAAAGACAGGAAATGGGTGTCAATTCTGATAGATGTATGTACGTCTAAACTATGATTACATACATATGTAGTGGATGCGTCTCATGAGGACATTGTCACTGCCCAAACCTCTGTCAACTTAGAAATAGAATACTGGACAATTTTTTCTTTAAACATATTGACGGATCGATTACCATCGGGTTAGCTTAAATTTGCCAGGACGTCCGGATGGTTGGAACCAAAACACTGATAACACGGGTGGGAGCACATAATGGGTATACCATCACATGAACCTAGGTGTGAAGAGAATGTGACCATTCTCCTTAGCCCGCATACCTAATATAACCTAGAGTTAATACATTTAATAAGTGATTGTCTGAAATATACGCTGGAGTATAATTTGAAGCATGAACCCAAACCCCTCCACTAAATCATCTATCAAAGCGTTGTCTAACTTGAGTGTCTTTTTCACACTCAATACCAACATCGGTAGTGATTTGAGTGAATGTTATTGAATAAGTTTCTAGGACACGAGCCATTTCTTGCCCATTGATTTTTTTTTATTAAATTTTAAATGACAAAGTATTGTCAAAGTCATTAATCTGGACACGAAATTTAAAAAAAAGTTTTATGTCATAATAGTATCTATTATTAAACATAATAATTATCGAGTAGTTTTCTCGCTATAAAAGCAAAAAAAACAAAAAAGTTTACGGTGCCAAGCAGTAGTTGTTTCAGTACAGCTTTAGCAATTTCAACTTTGACACAAAAACATTTACAGGACTTTCCAAGTAGTTAGCAAAACTGTTAAAGTTTGCTCTCTCTCTCTCTCTTTCTCTTTGACGTAAACTTTACCCGCTTAGATGATTCTGGGAGTGATGAAAATGTGTTTTTTTTATTATTATTTTTCCTCATTGGATGAGGGAAAGTTCTACACTGCGTGGCGCGCGGAGGGGGAAGAGAAAAAACTAAAAGTATAAATTTCAAAACTTCTCTCAAATATTTAGTCTCGAAATGTTAATTACTGCGAGGTACGAACTAAACTGAACCCAAATGGGCCTGCAAATTTGCTTAGCGGGAGAAGCAGTGGGCGCCGCAAACAACTCAAGTGCCTATTATTTCTGTAACGGTTCTTTTTTTAGGTTTTGAATAGTAAGCAAACGCTGAAAAAAAAGTTAACGTAATTTCGTCAGAAATGCGTCAGACAGGCTGTCGGTTTTGGTAGCATTGTTATTTAGCTGAACCCTGGTATCGTCATGTCTGTGAGTTGACGGGGGAAGCCTTTTTGTAGTGTAGTTCGGAAATATGGTATTCACTTATTCTGTAAGTGAAATGCAAAGTTACTGTAATCGGTGGTAGTGTGGATGTAAAGCATCATTTGCAATGAAACCTAAGACTGCTAATTTTTTTGTTTTTTGTTCAAACCGACACGAAGTTTCGCAAATAATAAATGTTTCCTTTCTTTATGTAACTTTGACATTTACTTCCACTAGATAGGATGAAAGTTGATTTAAAGTTGGATTTTATAAAAGTTCCCTAATTAAACATTTATATAATCAAACGTTTAGCCTTCCCATATATACACAAAATATTTAGTGATACCAGAGCAGTTGTATGGAACGGAGACATTCTAACCGAATGGTAACATACGTTTACAGGAAGAAGTAAGACAGGGTTGCTTTCTAGGTCCAAGCCATTTTTTTTTTTTAAGAACACTTTCAGATCTGTGTCGTGGCGTGCTTTATACAAGCAACAATAACAACCACAATCAGAGATTTACCAGGACAAAATATGCATCAACAGGCTCATCATTAAACTGCTGGTATTAGTGGTTAGGCTACGCTTACATTACAACACAAGCATTGCATAAACAAATAATAAGAAAAAATAAACATGTTAAGTTATGTTAGTTATTATGGGCTATTTTTCAAGATGAAATCTGTGCTATCGACAGATGTGCCCAACTCAATCTTAATAAGCGCTACAACAGATGCGACATTACAATAATATCAGATAGCCAAGCAGCTATCAAGGCAAAAGGGGCTTAGATCATCAAATCTGGAATTGTCTGGGAATGCCAAGATAAACTAAATAGACTGGGCGAACGAAACAAAGTCACCATATACTGGGTACCAGAATACCTGGGGATAGAAGGTAATGAAGAAGCGGACAAACTTGCCAGGAAAGGGGCTGCCACACCATTTGTGGGCCCTGAACCCTTCTGCGGCATAGGGGAACGCACAATAAAAGATGAGCTCCGATCACTGGAGAAGACAAACAAGGCTAAGTCCTGGGTCTAAGATAGGCAAAGAAACTGCTGGGTAATTACAACCTGAAGAGATTCAAAGCTTGTATCAGCTTTGACAAAAACTCCGCATCCTGACTGCGTTTCTTACGGGGCATTGTAAACTCAGTGGACATCTCAGGAAGCTAGGTCTATCAGATGAAAACTCTTGCAGATTTTGCGATGAGTCCAGTGAAACTCCAGAACACATACTGGTGGAATGTAGGGCATCAATCAAGACATGATATCAGATGATGCATAAAAATTATATCATTATTTACCTATCTTTGAGTAAATTGTTTGAGCCAACAGATTTATCCGATACATAATATTGAGGGAGATTCAAAGGATCGTCCCAGGAAAGACCTTTCAATGCAAAACGAATGAAGCTTCGCTAGATGGCTTCAATACGAGTATTGACATTTTTCTGATAAGGCCTCCATATTTGCGAAGCATATTCGAGGTGAAGACGGACATACCTGTTACATAGTGACATAATATAAAGATTTTTAATTGCTTTACACCGTCTTTTAACGAAACCCAACATTGAGTTTGATTTATTCACAAGATGGTTTATATGCTCTTCTAAATCAAGTTAAAGGCTAAAATAAACACCGATATCCTTATCCAAAACATGTGATGGGTATCTGTTCTGGCCCGCTCAGCCTGAACTTGTCCCTAAGACTTCTAAACCAGTTATTGATGTCAATCAATCGCGACATTCTCATCTACACCAATCGCAAAGCAGCTATTAAAGCACTTGCATCACCAATCAGAAGCTCAAAATTGTTTAGTCGCGCATCTCTAAACGAGACATCAAGCCATTACATGCTCACCTTGTCCTAGGTTCCTGGTCATAGAAACATCCAAGGTAACTGTAAACAAGACGATCTGACCGGAAAAGGTACAAAACTGGGGAATCCAACCACAAAAAATGAAGCTAATATACTAATAGAAACGAAGGCACAACATTATCACGCAAGCACTGCAACAGGTAGCCACGCTAAGCTTACTTGGCCCTAATCAGCCTGCTAAAAATTAGCAGAGCACATATCGGTGGCTTAGTTAGGGTGTTGACAGATCATTAGGAATTAGGAAGCCAATGACTTCTGTCGCAGCTGCATGGATGAGGAAGAGGAAGAATCTCCCTATCACCATCTGTGCAGTTGCCCGACAATCCCCTTCGTAAAAAAAAAAAAGATCCTTGGAGAATATTGGTTCCAAGAGCACCTATAAGAATCAGCTCACGTGGCAACACAATGGACTTACATTGCTCTAAATTAATCCCACCGAGTACGGTGGATAGCCTAGCTTAACCTAACCTATGGACCCCATATGCCCAATATTGCTAAGGAAGTTTTCATACTACGATATCGGTTTCTCGCTTCTTTTTAATTGTGATCGATTCCGACTGATCGATGCACAGTGGTTCCACTCTCGAACAAAGGCGGTCATAATTACTTGCTCATTGAAAAATAACCAAAATGAATTCGTGTTAGAGTAATTTGGGGGAGTTGATTCCGAATCTGCAATCCGTTTTGCTCTATCAAGTCACGCATTCGAGATAACGATACGGTGCGATACGGTACGCTACGCTATACAGGGTGCTCCGGTTTGGGATACATATGTTTTCGGATCTGATTTATTGGTTAATGATATAAAAACAATTGTATGGGAGTGGGGGTCTATCTTGAACACCCACTAAACTACAGGGTGTTTAAAAAATATCCTTCAGGGAAAAGAGTACCAACAGTTATTCAATTATAACTTCGAGCATATTAAACTTAGAGCAACCAAGGAAAGCTCGTTTCATAAACAATTGATTAGTGCCTGTTAAAGTTGATAAACAATTACCATGCATACTTTAATTTTTGAGATATTGGTCTTAAGACACAGATTTTTTAAATTCTATCTTATCAATTTTTGTGAAAATCACATTTATCTCGGGAAAGTGTGCTTATAATTTTTTTTAATAGTTTAATTTTCTTGCGCCATAATGTCACCTACAAATTCACCATACCAAGTTTTTATCTAGAACTTACAGTTTTCCTGGTATATAGTTAATTGAAAAACAAGAATCATTCAAGAACGAGCATTACCTTGCATGCCGTGTCCTCCCTCAGACTAAATGCCAGGCTATTAAAAAAATCAGGCGAAAAAGTTTGCAGATTAGATTTCTTATACTCAAGCAGACGTCTGGCTGTATGGTCAAGAAAACATAACATTCTAGTAAAAGAGCATTTAGTGATAGCACCTGAAATAAAATAATAAGAGGTATGGTCACTTATAGCTCAATTTAATCTGAATCCCCAAATTTACGCAGCTGATTCAACTTGCATCAAAAATTAAAAAAATCAGCCTTTCTGGCAATACATATCATACCGGCGGGTCTCGGGGGGAACACATTTAAAAGTTTAACACAAAACACAGAACGCAATTTTCCCCCACGTTCATAGTGCCACCACTTGTACAGTTACACATATCATACCTAAAATAAAATAGACAACAGAATTCTTACCTTCTACTAATAGATCCATTCCAAAAAAAAATCTTTGCATTAACGAAAATAGATGAAAAATAGAAAATCATGTGACGGTTACTTGCAATGAGATCACGTTGGAAATGAAAATTAAACGGTTTTGGCTTAACGGATAATTTTTTTCTCATTAATTTTAGCTTTCCGTTGTTCTCAGCTAAATTGAAGTGGTTTTGGGTGAAAACGTTAAAAATGAATTTTTCGAATTTTGGCCTACGGTGGAACTACTGTGCGATGGTTCGAATAGATATTCTTTACTATATACCATAAATAATTAGAAATAACCTAGCTGTTGTTCCAACTAAGAATGACTACCCAAGCTAGTGTGGCTCTTGAACAGCATCACTGTGACACCTCTTATTCAAGTTCTGAGAGAGAATTTCAGACACTCAGCCAATAAAGTCGGAAATGTCTAGATCCTATATCATTCCATCCCTTGAATGGTATTTATTACCCCTTAGCTGAGAGTTAAGATTTTACAATAATAAGCCCCAACAAAATGCCATTTACTTCAGCTGCACTGCTAAGCACTTTCAAGATGAATCCAAGCCTTTCATATATTTTATAACTTAATGTACGTAAAGGAATCTGACAACTTGAACATATTACAGCTCCAAATCTGCTCACAGCTGAAAAAGAAAAAGAAAAACATTTTCTCTACACCAGCGCAACAACGAGGTACCTTCCTCCATTGTGCTCTGTTCAACGAAGTAAGTCCCAAAAATTTATACTTTCCACCAAACTAGGAGGACTTTTTTTGTCTATAAAATAACGGTGGAGATACGATGCACCATATGTAAATTTTCCTCATCATCCAAATATTTGTTCCGAAAGAAGCTTTGCGCGCCCCCGCCACCCTTCATCGCACTTTCATAGATACATATATGTAGATGTTATACGTATGTAGGTATGTGTGTGTGTATCTACTCATATTTCATGCATACATCATAAAATTTTTTCCATATGAATTCACATTCTCGCGTATCCCCGAAGACGTGCAACGATTTCATGCATGCTAAAATCCATTTATGAGTAACATTTTTCCCTCAACAAAATAAAATGGGAAAAGAAAGATGATGCTACGAGTATGTGTGTGTTGTGTTTCTTGGTATAACTCTGTTCATGACTACTTTTTCGGTGGTGTTTCGAGCGTTGAAGAAGAACAGATCCTGCCTGACTAAACAACAACAGACACTAGTACAGTGTAACGAACATGTCCTGTTTTTTTTTTTTGTTTTTTTTTTTTTTGTAGCAAAGAGTGCTGCCACTGTTTGCGGGGCGGGTGGGGAGTATGTCATCCCACCCTCCAATTTCCCAATAGAGTTTGTTAATTTTTCCCTTCGCCAAATGGGAGTTACTTTCAGCGAATCCAAATCCACTGCCACCACCCCGCTATTTGCTGACGAAAGGATACTGTTCTGCGAAAGAGGTTTTAAACGTAATTTTCAGTAAAATATTTTATTCAGAAACGAAAAAAAATCTAGAACCAGCATGGAAATGGAAAAAAGAAATACGTGTAGGTACACGGGTATAAAAGAAAAGGCAAAACAATTTGGCCAACGATGTGAAAAATTCAAAGAAATTGAATGCAGATAGGAAATTCATATGTTAAGGCTTAAGTGGAAGGGCTAGAGGCGGCCTCTGATGGGAATCAGTTAGTGATTTGTTCCCCCTTGGTCCTTGGATTGTGTTTTGTTTCATTGACCTGGTAATGCGAGACAGATTGGTTGAATGGTGGGAACATCCGTTTTTGCCTGGGAATTCGTTTTCTTCCCCTTTTTTTTTGGGATGGAGATGGAATTCGTTTCGAATCAGTGGAATGATTAATTATATTAGCGGAATGTTGGGTTGGAAAATCATTTAGGAAAATAGGGAATTAACTAATGAAATTGTTTCCAAGTCGTAGACTTGCAAGTTTTTTTCTTGGTAATTGTTTACTAATTAGAAAGAGATACATACATATGTATGTACATATGTGGGTCGCGGCGAGATTGTTTACTCCATTTTATAAAATTTACAGTAAAATCCGGATAAGTGCATTAGCGGAATTGTCCAATGCCGTGAGATACTTATCCGGGATATGTAGTTACGAAAACCCGCTGCCGCTTAGCTGCTCACGGGTTCCTACAGGTACGAACAAGACAAGTCCGCGAAAATGCGACAGGTCTTCCCAACCTACAATGGAAAAGTGACAGCCAAGAGAAAACGTATTATGGGTTTCAAAAAACCAAGTATGCTATGCGCGTTTTGCATTTAAGAGAGTGGTTCTTAACCGGGTTCCACTGTACTTTATTTTTAGTACGATAATCTTGCTTCCTTACTTTACTCTATTTGATTTTATTTTGAAAAAATCCTCTGATTTTTTCTTGCATATATTTAAAAATTAGGTACAAAGGTGCTGAATTTATTGAAAAGTGTGTTTCATTTGTAAAACTGCACTATCATTACGTAAACATTTCATTCAAAATTGTTAATATGTGGGATAAAAACGTAAATATTTTGGAGCAGTTGAATGTTACAAGAGGTAGAATTTATTGACCGCCAAGTTACATGTTTAAATATTATTTCGCTCATGTGGAATCTGGAAGCCAAATCCTCGACCACTTTTTGGAGCAGCTGACAATCACGTGGCGAATGTTGGTTTCCAAGTCGTAAGTCGTCCTGGCTGGCATCATTTTGAAAGAAATATTGGCCAATGATTCTACCAGCCCATGAAGCACACCAAACACTGACTTATTGTGGTTGTAAAGTAGGCTACACACTTTCTTTTTTGAAATTATATTCCTTGATTCATTTCTCTCATCATTTCATTCCAGGCTCACTATCATTCCAGGTATGGCAATTTTTCGATGCGAACTCAATTTATCATTAATGAATCATTCTACGTCTTACTTTAGGCGGCGCTACAGCTTGGGGTGAACCTGGCCTGGGCCTGCTTCTCGCAACCATTTCCTCGTATATTTTTGCACGAATGGTAGCGACCTACAGTGTTTTGGTAAGGACCTACAGTTTTTTTTTGCCGAATCCGAACGGCGAATTGAGAAGCTCATGAAACTCTTTGATGGCTTGTCAAACATTCGAAACAGGTGGCAACCGTGAAAAACTTTTTTTATGTGTTGGACCCGGGCTGGAATTGACCCCGAGCAGCATGCGTAGCAGGGATGGAAAATGACATTTTTGAATTGTACTTAAAACTGTTTTAAGAATGTACTGAAATAGAGCCAATTGTATTGAAAACTGTTCCGCATGAAAAATATAAAGTGAGCTCAAAATATTTCATTTTCAAAAATATAAGCAAACAAAAATAAATAAACAATACATTAACATAAATAACTTCATAACAAAATGTCTGTTCTGTGTCCTGGGCACAAAAGTACAAGGTTTTGTGCTCAATGAGAAAAATTTCTGCCCGAAACTGATCTGCTTTGTATTCAATGAGGTTGTCTAGAACAGAAAAATACAGGAAATCTTGCACCTACTCTTGAGGTAGGAAGCTGTGATTGCGTATTTGATTTATTTACTCGAAGTGAAAAGTGAATCGACGAGAAAAGTTTACCAAAAGCAAGTTCAGAAAATCAGAGTTTGTTTTTTTTGTTTTTAATTTGGAAAACATAAGTACAATAATCGACAATGAAATCGTCATTTTCTTTGCTAACTTTGATCTGACATTTTTTACGAATCTGTGATTTTCTGTTCCAATTTGTCCTCATTGAAAAAAGCTTTACACTTTAGTTTAATACACATGTTCAGTTCATAGTTAAGTCTATGAGCTCTTCAGACTTAATGCTCTCATTCCTCACATTTGTGTTTAAAATATTGCCACGTCATGTACGTCAAATTCATAACAGGATGAGTTCCTTATTAATTTTTTTTATTTCGCAAGTTTCGACTTGTGTAAAACTTAAAACAAATATATATGTATGTTAATTGATTCGATTCTCAATTTTTTTGGAAAATACAGCATGCAAACGAATTTGAAAGATACAAATTAATAATATATATCGAATTAGGGCAAATTGTACTTTTGTACATGAACGAACTCATTTGTATCGAATTTGATACAATTGTATCGACTTTTCCATCGCTGATGCGTAGTAGTCCAACGCACTAATCACCTCGGCAATTCCAGCAAAACCCATGAAAAATGCCAACATTCATCATTCTTGCCATTATTCCAAGCGTTATTTTTCATTACAAGTTACACACTGTCATTTTTACATCATTCCGGCAAGAATGTCTTTTCGAAAATGAAAGTGAATAGCCTACGTAATGGCGGGCGTCTCAATGACAAACCAAACTGACCAAAAATCAGCTGTCAACTGTCAAATTGGCTGTCGCTGAAAAAAGTGTTGGCAATTCTAAATACAGACCTCTAAAAAACACGCTATAGATGTATTTGCAAGGATTCCGATAAAATGTTTGTAATTCAGAACTTTTTGTCGCTATCACAAATATGGCCACAATCAAGTGACATGATGTTCATGTCGCCAATTCCTATATTCACAAAAGATATCGAAGTGTCATATGGCCACACTCGAGTGGCATGATTTTCTCAGTTGCGAATTCCTATGTAAGATAGGTGTCGAGGTGTCGTATGGCCACACTCAAGTGGTATGAACTTCCCATTCACCGCCACATTCCACTCCCAATCCCACGTAATTTGTAAACTAGTATATAAGATCGAATAATTTTGTAATAAAGACTGGTTAGTTGCTAAGCACACGAGAGAGTGGTTCTTTACAATTTTCTACATTTGGTGTACTGGTTTATGTGCTTTGGCATCTCCATCAATTTCGGCAAGTTTATGTGCTTGACGAGTTTTTTTCTGAGGACCAATAAAGTTTCTCCCGAACATAATCAATGTTTTTAAATAAGAATACGGAGTCCTTGGGGCACAAGTCTGACTCTTATATTGGTCGTTCTAGTGTTCCGAACCCAAAAACGGATCACTAATGGAATTAGCTCGGTGTCCGTCTGTCTGTCTCTGGCTTTTTTCTCAGATACCATTTGACGTAGGCTATTGATATTAGAAACTGTTCTAGTAATTAGTGACCCAAACACAGGCCTGAACTTAAAAAGTGGAATTTCGGTTATGGCGGCTAGTTTTATAAATATACATTATTTTAGTAGGACATATTAATAATGGCGCAAATTTATAGTCAACCCCACTTTATCAGTTTAACTCAGTACTAGTTATACGCAACTTTAAACTTAAAAGCATACTTTAATTTTTGTTCAATAATAGACACTTTTTAGTATGCTGCTAAATAATTTCTATTTCGCAACGTTCCTATGAGAAATTTTAATCGAACACACATAAAAGTGACATTTTCGATGAAAAAGAACGTAGTAGTCTAGCTCCATATTAAATATTTAATACGAGGTTTGGGTGATTTTAACTTTAATACGAGGCGCTAACGATAAAGTGGGCTTTATGACGAATATAATTATGAAAACGCTTAGTTTCGTGCTAAAATAATTTTAAAGTGTACTTTAATCGACTATAATTTTGCGCTAATGTTGTTATGTACCTACTTATACATATGAAGGAGAAGCAGTGCCGTTGTTACCTCCAACCTTCTGTCCAACAATTCGCCAAACGCAAGTCCGAAATGTGACGAATTTTTGAGCCATTGCTTAAAAATTATACAAAAGACTGAAATTCATATTGGCCTGTGACCTTATTAGAGCTACGTTTTCGAGAGATAGCCGAGACAGACCGCCATATTGGGTCCTTTTTCGTTTCTCTTCCGATGTTTGCCTCTAATTGATCATTTCCTGAGTGGAAATTGAACATACGACCTCTGTAATGTGCTAGCTAGTGATACATGTACTAGACCATGTGGGTGGTAACCTTAGGAAACCACAGAATGCTCATGAAAATCTGTAATAAAAGCAAACTTTGGCCTACAAGAGCTCTTCCTCCAGCAAGGATGAACACTTTCCGATTGCGGCATAAATGTATGTATATAAGCCTACTTCAAATAGTGTTTCAATTCCTTGCTGAAACCATTTCCAAACTCAATGAAAATCCACCCTAGCCATCTCAAAATATTTCCAAAGCTAAGACTTAAAATTCAACTGAATCAGAGGCAAACAAGCATTTTTGAATGCCTTCTGGAAAGCGTATGCAAACACCGGAGGAAGTTTCATCCGTAGCCGCTCTCCCCCGATTGTAAGCCAAAAGGAAATATGTTTTTATAGCTTTTTGTGTTACTTTTCATTTGTTTTCGTTTTCGAGTATGTATGCCTTCTGCTTTATTCGACTTTTCGTTGCCAAAGTTTGTTTTATAATTTTTGCTTTTGTTCGGTTTTTTTTTTCCTGTTATAACATCTTAAGTAGGAATCAAACGATTTTTCTTTTTTGTTATTTTGCAAAGCCATCAGGGAGGCAGTTGTTCAATGCACAAGTGCGTACATATGTACACATACTCGCGTGTATCTGTTTGTAATCACATTCAAGACTAAGGGTTGAAGAGTGAACACAGACTCGTGCCTGGGGAGGAACTGGGCTGGGGAAGCATTTATTTCGATCTAATCAATGAGCAATTGGAAATTGATGATTGCTGTATAATTCAGTATAAATGAGGGAGTCTCCCCCTCATCTGTGATCCCGTTATTGCGGTACGTATGCGGGGGCTGCTATATGCAAACACTGCATGGAACTTGATTAGAGGGCGGTATGTTTGGATGTGTGTCTGGGCAAACAAACATCGGAAATGATTTAAATTGATAATAAAGTATTTTGTTAGCTGTGTTCGATTGCGTATTGATTGCGACTGAATGGTGATTAAGAGGTTGAGGTACATACATAGACATTTAGACACCGAGCACTGAATTGGGTGTGTATTTATTTTGGCAGAAAATCTAATTTTGTTTAGTCTGCTTTTCTTTATAGAGACGGCGTATCTGATTGAGTAAAGTATGTGTTTTTGGATGTAATTATTCGCAAAATACAATATTTAAGAGCAACTAGAGACTAGATATCATCCAATCCAGTTTTAGATCAGTCTTCTAGAAACTGAAAGCGGCAACTGGAATTCAATTTAAATTCGTAAACCTGGCCGATAAAATGAAAGGAAACGCATGAGATAGAAACAGCAAATGTCTTTTGATAATCTGGAAAAGTCGTCAAACTGTTTTGAAATTGGTGGCACTAAAGTTTGGAATCAACTAAGATCTGTTTCTTGCAACCCTTTTTGTGGGCGTGTTATAATTTTGAACAAATGGAAAAAAATTACACTTTTTGGTGTTTGCTGGAATTAAACTCATACAGCATGCGCCCAATGCACAAACCAATACGCCACTGGACTCGGACTGACACATGAGTCCGGTCGGAGTTTTTTGATTTTAATTATAAATAGAACATATTTCTGCTTGAGCTAGCGGCTTGGAATTTCATGTAGTTTCCTTAAATTTGATCGGCTATCAATCTGCATAAAATCAGAACGAAAAAAAATCAATGCAAGGACTATCCAATGATATGTACACTGCACCTACATACATCACATGGTGTTATCTCGCCTCTACTATGGTTGATGGCCATGAACAAAATCTTGGTGCGCCTGGACAAGGCGGTATAGTACGCAGATGACGTGATAATTTTAGTGTCAGGAAAAATCTCTTTGTGACTGTTGAAATCATGGAGAATACTTTGGATAAAATAAGCTCCTGGGCGGCGAGGTACGCGGCCTTGGTGTTAATCCAAGCAAAACCGAATGGATACTTTTTACCACAAAAACCAAGGTAGAAAATTTTGATCTTCTCAAACTAAATGGACAAACACTTTCAATATCCTCCAGTGCTAAGTATTTGGGCATCTTCATCATCGACTCTAAACTTAGCTCGAAGAAGAATGTGGAAAGTGGAACTACTGCTCAAGAAAGCATGCAAATATTTCTACGCCTGCAACAAAACATTTGGAAAAAAGTGGGGACTGGAGCCTAAGATGACAATATGGACGTATATAGGCGTTGTATGTCCAATTCTCACCTACGGATCTGTAGTGTGGTCGCCCGCCCTAAGCAAAAAGTACAATATCAACCGAATCAGAAGAGTCCAAATACCGAAAAACATTGGCATTACAGGTGCAATGAGGTTATGCCTTATGCCCAACTGATGCCCCCACTGTACTTTTGCACCTTCTGCTATTTGATCTCCATATCAAAAACACAGTGCAGTGCAGTCCGATTCAAGGAATCTGAGTGCTGGACTGCTGAAACATTTGGTCATAGTAAAATACTGGACACAATACCAAACGCTCTGGTTATGTCTCCAACGGATTACAATATCATCAAGCTTAATTTCAAGAAGCTCTTCGCTGCAAGCTTCCCAAGCAGAGAGGAATGAAAGCGAGAGAGAGTGGTGACAGAATTCGATACAACGGTATTCACCGATGGCTCAAAGATGAACTGCGGGATAGGAGCGGGAATTTTCTCGCAAAAACTCGGCATATCGAAGTCCTATCGCCTTTCTAATTTCGCTAGCGTCTTCAAGGCGGAACTAATAGCGATCCTCGAGGCCTGTCACAACTTACTAAATGACCAAAAAACATAATATCGCTATTATAACCGATAGCCAAGTCGCAGTTAAAGCCATATATTCGACAATCACCTCATCGAAACTAGTAGTAGTGTCAAGAAAAATGAATCGTTTGTGCAACCAGGCTAGAGTCACTCTTCTTTGTTTTCCAGGACATAGCGCCATTGAGCGAGAGAGCCGACAAATTTGCCAGGTGAAGGTCAGTTCACTAGAGGAAAACATTTATATTCCTATATACGTGCTGTTAAAGGCTATAAACTCCCACACTTTTTAAAACTAGTCAGTCTCTGGTGGATGAGTCTGACAAGCTGTGTCATATCCAAGATATGGCCAAGTTACAATAGGTCTAAGACAAACGAACTGCTACAAAGAACACGCGGTGATATCGCTAGAGTAGTGAAAGTTAGTAAAGGGCACTGGCCAATAGAGGACCATGCAGCCAAACTAGCGATTCCTCAGAATAGTTTCTGCCGTAGCTGCAAATGAAGAAGAGTAGCTTATTCACTTTCTGAGCAAATGTCCAGTTCTAGCCAAAGCCAGGCAACGCATACTGGGCAAACTTTTCTTCGACGACCTTAAATAGATATCCGGGAAAAGGATTGGTGAGCTAAGGGTGGATATTAATATCTCAACATTAGGTACATCCGAATAAACGGGTTACCTGAATTTGTGATATCAAAACAGCGCGGCGCCCTATACGTGCTTTTTGTGTTTTTCTTCCGTCGAAGCCACCACTTCTACCTACGAGGGGGATTTAATAAGTCAGTGACTTTTTGAATAAGATATATTTCTCTTCGGAATAAAGCGTTTTATTTCTCAACATAATCTCCTTTTAACTAGCGTTTTTCCTGGACGCGTTTTGTCATCCAATATCATTCCACGGATTTTATCGACGATTTCTGGTGTAAAGAACTCTTGGGTGACCTGAACGTTCGTCGTCACTTATGCTGATACGACCACAACGGAACTCAGTTAACCATTTAAATTGATGGTGCAGTGTCTCCATAGTATTTATCAAGCCTTTCCTTGGTTTCGGTGATGGTTTTTTTACGCAAAAAATAATGCTTAATCAGCACACGAAATTCACTTTTTTCCAAAGTCAAGAGGTTGTCTAATTTCAATGGCTGTCAAGCATAAACTAAATGACTCAGCTAACTCAAAATTTGACAGTAGTCTATTAATAGGTGGCAGTTAAGGGCAGCAGTGATGGATTTAAAGTATCTGCGCGGGAAATTGAAAAAGATACTGACTTATCAAACCGCCATCGACGTTCGTACCTACCCTACCCTCATAAAGGAATATGAACATTAAAAAACATTTGCTTACTTTCAGATGAATGGCGAAAAAACTACAAAATGATGAAAGAGAACATTTTGACCACTTCAACTTATTGGAATAAGGCGTTCGATTCAATCGATGGAAGTACAATCTCAACTTTTAACATTTTAAGACTGAATTCGCTTTTAAATGTCGCCTCCCAACAGGATTTACGCCTTTCCAAACGTTAAATTAAACTGACTTTATTTAATCGCATAAAAACGACAATTTAACTTCTTAATAAATATTACGTATTTCCATCTTAATAAAAAAAAAATTTACATTTGCTACAGAAATTCACAGTCCAAGTGAATACTTTCAGGGACACATAAAAATTCCCCAACGTTGCGTTGGTCAGTCATTTGCTTTTTTTCCAGATGATAAACAGCTCATAATCTTCTGGTCAAAATGAAAAAAAAAAAGGAATAAAAATAAAAATAAAAATTGCGAAAATAAAAATAAAAGAAATTCTTTCAAATCATATTCCCATCTGGAAATAACTTCCTCGCATGTAATGAATTTTGACTGCGTGCCATTAAAAGTTGTTATCATCAGACAGATGGTGACATCTTAGAGATGACATCGCGTTCATTCTTTCTCTGACTATTAACTCGCCAAAGTTCATTTGGAATGGACGATATAATTTTCTTGTTTTTTTTTTTATTACTTTTACGTGCATTTCGCAGAGTAAATCAGATACGCTATCGATAGAATTTCTTTGATATCCATAAGACGCTCGGGGGTTATTTATGTGGATTCATTCGTTTTACTACGGCAATATTGTTAAATTGAGTAGTAAATATATTTTTATACACAGTGTGCCAAATAATATCCCGAAATGACTCTAGAAACATTTTCTGTTAATTTTTTGGTGTTTTTATTCGAAATATTCTCCTCTCGATTCAATATACCGTTCAGTTGCCCATTTCGCGGAGTTGCCTCTAGCCCCCGTGTCGAATCTGCTTCATCGGTCGGAATGTCGTCAAAAAAGCATCCTGTCAACTACTATTTCAATTTCGGGAACAAAGAAAAGTCGCACGGTGGCAAATCACGTGAATATCAAGGATGATTTAACACATACACTTGATTTCGAGCCAAAAATTGATGAACAATTAGTCCTGTATGACTCGGTGCATTGTCGTGCAACTGAGACCAACTGACTGGATCGCGATATTTGGGTCGAATACGATGGATTCTGGATATCAAACGCTTCAAAACTTCAAGATAATATCCTCCATCATTCCCAGTGAAGCATTGCGGTCTTCTGCAACAAAATCACGTACTTTTTGGATCATTTCAGGCATTCGAACATTTCTTGTGATTGTCATCCTTCAGCGTCTCTCTGCTGCCCGAAAAATGTTCACGCCACTCGAAAACAATTGTTCTACTCAAACAATCTTCACGGTTTACATTTTTACCAAGTTTTGCATGGAATTTCATCACCGCTCTTTGTTCCATGTTAAAATTTCAACATTAAATGAATAGGTGTTCTGGAAAAATAATTTCCATAATTGTTAAATATCAAGCAACGAAAGATAGTAGAGAAATATTCACGCTTTAAGCCGCATGTTCGAACAAATAGATGGCGCTCTTGGTTGCTGAGATATGGTTCGTGCCCGGGATATAATTTGACACACTGTACATGTATCTACATAGTACGTTCCATAATATAGGGTGTGTTCAGCAGGAAGATGTTGCGAGTAAGAAATGGAAATAATGTTTATTCTGGTAAACTAGCTGACCTCCATACATTTTGCTGGCCTACTATATATCTACATATGTACTTCATTGTTGTAACCATTATTATCAGATTCCATTCGCATCATCAGCCTCATCCCTTTTTTTTATCATTTACATACGCTAAAGTTGTTATGAATACAACAAGTACGACGAAGATAGACAGATCGGCGTAGTGGTAGTAAACTCAGATGTCAGTTTTCAACTAACTATATGGTTGGTGTCCAGGATAACTTGAGAGTTGTGTATTATTGAAAATTTTGTCGTTGCTTATGATTCACAGAAGTTTTATTTTCCAGATGTTTCTTATTATTCATTGCGTGTGCGATCGATTTCTTCAGCCATACCACTATCCTATGTCTTCGCAGTAGGTTTTGACATCAACTTCTGAAACTGATGAACTTATTTTTATTTCGTGAGAAATAAATGTTTCGGAGCCATATGGATTTGAATCGTACACTTTCAGCGTGAAAAGTGAAGACGATTACCGCTACGCTACAGCCACCCAACCCAATCCTCATCCTCATCTATTGCAACCAAAGGTCCAGCTAGACAAGTCAATAAAAATAACGTTACTCTTTCTCACATAATTATTTTTGTTCGTATTAAAACAATATTCCACCTTCGAGTACCTACTCGTACATATGTACATATATCTGTCCACATGTTTGCCTGAGTGTGTCCCCCTATTTATAGGATTTCTAATTCCTTATACTTTTATACGATCCGCTTACATTTATTGTCGTTCGTCCTTTTGAATTAAACTTTATTTGGCAGGCGGACCCGGTCGGCTATCGCTCCTTTGCCTCGCATCAAGTCATGTGAATAAGTAAAACCAAATCAATGGCTATGATAACCCAGCCGATGCATATGCCTTAAAAAGGTCACCATAACAATTATTTTAGAATTGCACGTTCTGGTCATTGAGGTCTGCAGGACGATTTCAATAAAACGAGATATCCCCATCTAAAAATTCAATAGTAAATGTATTTCCATTACAAGTAGATGGCTTAACCCGTTGTACCATTTTGATCTCTACAGGGCGACACCCTTTTTTAAATTTATTTCATAGAAAAAATGTGCAAAAAAAAGTTAGATAAAGTAAATAAAATAATGATTGGTAGGTCAATTTTATGAAAAAATTTTATTAAAAAAAGGCTCAGAAGAGTATTTTTCAGGACCTGAGCCCACGATGGATCTGCTGGCGTCTATTGTGGGTATTTCCACCGACTTTTAGGTCTCAAGTGAACACAATCAATTATGGGGCATCTCTTCTGGATGCAGGGCCAAACAAATGTTCGCTACCAATTATAAGAGATCTGACTGTAGTGAGCTCACTGGTATTCTTACGGGACAATCCTCCTTTGCAAAACACTTCAGCATGCAAGATCTAAGTGACATCCCTTTCTGCGACTTCTATGGACAAGGCTCCAGTTTTTCGGTACTGACATGGTGATTGCTGTTAGCCTAAACTTTTTACCACTAAATTGCACCATCACGCCAAAGATATTTATATCTACCAATTACAAGTTTAGGAGATTGGCTGGTTTCTTTTTAGTGTTCCGTTCCTAATTGATAAAACGGAACACTTATGGAATCACCTCGGTATCTGTCTGTCTCTTACAGGCGTTTTTCTCGGAGACTATTTGACGTCGACCCTGGACCCAGATACATAAGATCACTTCGGAATTTAAATTTTGACTTGGAAAGATAGCAGAAAAAGGTACAGTTTCCAATAGGCTACTATCGCTACTTTTTTTTGTATTTGAATAAGATCCTGGATTGTATTCGTATACGCAGTAAAAGGGAGAGAAAACCCGATGAATCCCTATATGGGTGGAGTAATCTTCAATTTCAATTCAATTTATTTATTTCTTTATCAATTCGTTATATAAAAATACAAATAACAATAAAAAGCAATATGTATATAGTACAAAGTGAAATAATATAGATACTGCAATCTATAGTTCAGAAGGAACTAGAGGCGAGAGCAGCTAGCATAGCATAGTTATAAACAATATAAAATTAAGAATGATATACCGGTAGCATCCAGAATTACATTATGTATCTTGTTTGATTAAAGATAGTGTTTTTCATCTTCGTTAATCTTCAATCAGACTTTATATAATCTGCGATTTCCCTTACTTAACCATTTATTTGAAAGGTTAAAAGCCCCTGTTTTGGAATCCTAAATAGAAAAGTTGGCTCCATGTCAAAATGCAAAAATGTCACATAGCCCAACATTTTTGGGCGATTCAACACTACGATATATCGCCCAAAAATTAAAAAATGTCAAATCGCCCAAAAAAGTGTGGGCGTTTCGTCAAAACTCATGCTTCCGATCGCCCAAAACCAAATCGCCCAAAATGAAATAAAATCCAAAAAATGTTAAATCGCCAAAAAATCTTTCTTGGCAATTTAACATTTCTAATTTTTGGGCTATTTAGCATAATGTCAAATAGCCCAAAAATATCAGATTTTGGGCGACAGCTTCGTTAAATTGGGTTTAAAAGTGTGCTCAAAGCAAATTGTAACAACTAACATAGAGTAACTGTCACAGCAGAATGTTGTTTGTCTTCATATATTATGATTATGAAATGAAATATATGAAACGTTTATTTCCGACTTTTTGTTTTAATATATCCATTTCTTCACTCCTTCATTTTGGATTAACCCTTTGTTGACCAAGCTATTAAAAAAAGTTATAATCTCCATTTTTTTTTTTTAGTTGAGTATTTTTTAGTTGAGGATATTTTAAGATGGAAAACTAATTTTTGAATTTTTCACTGACTTATGGGGACGAAATATGAAGGTCAGTCTCCAAAGTACCGTTAGGCTATAACTTAAGTTATAACAAGAAAACAATTTTTTTAAGTTTTTTTTATCTAACCATGATATTCCTTGCTTTCGAATACATAAGCATTTAATAAAATTAAAGATCGAAACGGTGTAAAAATACCAATTTAGTTTGTTAGTTTCGAAATCGATTTAAATTACTTTCTTCGAAGTCCAATATGCTGTCAGAAAAACCGTTATATCTGTGGCTAAAATAAGGTAAACATACATAAAGAAAAAAATTTATAGAGGTACTATGACACTTAAAAGCTTTGTTTAGTCTTAGTGTCTAAATTTTTTCCTATAGGGATTTCATTTGAAGTTAAACATGGTGGTACTTATAAGTACCGTCGGTCAACAAAGGGTTAAAGCTGTTTTTCTTTTCATTACTTACTTCAGATCGGGCCATTACATTTCTCAGTTTTTAAAATACAATGGTGTACTTGGACGGATGCTGAATAAAAAAGGAAACTTCCTCAAATTATTCAAAGTCCTACAGGATAAGAAATTTATGAAAAGCCGTAATTTCTCTATGTTTATAGAAAGTGGTGGAATTAATTGGTACCAAAAAATTGAAGTATTTCACTGAAGAAAATGTGTCACCTTTTTTTAATAAATAATCGGATGATTTGACAAAATGCCCTCCCATACTCATACATATGTATGTTGGTTTTTTTTTCGGATTCCGATAAAACGCCCATTTCTTTTTTGGGTGATTTGACACTTTTATTTTTTGGTCAATCTGTCATAGTGTTAAATCGTCCAAAAATGTTGGGCAAATGACATTTTTCAGATTTGGGTGATTTGGCTTCGGGCGACATCAGAAACACGAAATCGCCCAAAATCACTTTTTTGGGTATTCTGACACTATGCCAAATCGCCCAAAATATAAAAATGTCTAATCACACAACTTTTTTTTGGGCGATTTGATATTTTTTTGATTTCTTGCATATTGGGCGATGTGACACTGATCCGAAAAATGAATTTACCATTGACATATTATATATAGACTGCTAGTGAAATGTCACTTTCATACAACGTCTGCGGACAATTTGGTTCCAACATAACTAGCGCCACGTGTTTCGTAGGGACAGCAATGGGAAACAATTATCCGCCATCATACTTATTTTACGTAGAAACTGAGGCCATCTATTGCCGTATATACGAGTTACTGCGAAAATACGTTAAATTTTAAATTGTTGCCGCGTTGGTACCAACAGATGCCACTACCAAGATTTCAATACACAATTTGAAAATAGCCGTTACTTTTCTTTGTTGACCCGTAAACTAGATAAATATGGTAAATTTATTTGGAATTCATGTTTTGCGTTGATTAATACTTTGTGTTTTTGCTTTATAATGCAGTACAACTTCTCACAATTTATTAAAAAAATACTTAAATCACAAACCAACGGCTTTCGTGAATTCAAACACAATCTAAGTTTCCACATTTCTCCGCTACGAAACAAGAGGGCTAGTGCTTATGTTGGAACCAACGCGAAGTTGGGTACTAGCAGTCCATATATAATATGTCAATGGAATTTACCTTTCTCTTCATTTAGCATAAACCTTATGAGGATTTAGTTTTTATTATTTTATTTGAAAGCAAGAAACATTCTCAATCACCCTGTATACAAAAGACCACATCTTTTAATGTGTTCAAGAATAGTATCCAAATATGTATGTATATATACGAAAACTCGTACCTTGGTTGGAAGCAAAAAGTGATTTCTTTTCCGCAACTTTTCCGAAGCGAATGCAAATTTAAATTGTTGTCCGGTCTTCGTTTTTTCGTCTTCTTCTTCTTCCAGACGAATAAAATTTTCATGAGATTATCTACCCACTAAATGTCCAAAATAAGTTTTGAAACATATACAACGGTTTTATCTTCGGTTGTGTGAGTAGTGGGTACACGTTTTTTTTTTTGTGTTGTGTTGTTTTTAAATTGTGTCCATCCCTTATAGTTCTGTGTTGTTTTTTGCATGAATTATTTAAACTCCAATATAGCAAGTTTAGCCAGCACGAATAGTTTTTGTTTCAAGTTAAGATGACTACGACGCTATAAAAAAAACTTTCGGCGATATAATGGAAATAACGCTGGTGCAATGGGTTGTCAAATGGTATTACATTAAAACTGAATATTTACATTGAATGGAATTACAATTTGTAGTCTTTTTTGGATAAATTTGCTGGAAACTCATTTATAGGATTGAACGCTCGTTTTTCAAATCATCTTATAAATATTCAAGTACTCGTTCGTACATAGTCGCCTTGGTCTAAAATGAATGATACGAGTTTGTTTTCATACAAAATGGGCGACATCCATATACAGTTTCTATAGAGAGAGCGGCCATTTTAGGAAAAAAAAAATTGCTGGCAATGAGGTCTACCATTGAATCAGGCAATGCTATATGATATGATACTTTAATTTAGCAAATTTTGAACTTAGACTTGAACCAATATCCGTATGAAGTAATTTTGGCAGTTGGTCCAGGAACTAAAGCAAGTCAGGTCAACTGTTTGCAGAGCATCCATTTTGTTTATTGATGATCCCGATGAAGGGAAGAAAATTATTTTTAGCGAGCAAATTAATCCACCATTTATGGAAAACGATAAAACGGATACAAGCAATTGTTTTCTTCCAGTGTTACCAGTGATTGTCTCTGAAAATATATGTAAGTACAGGGTGCTTTTTATGTTTCAGGTCGATTTTATCTGGCGGCCATTTCGGTTTGGATGACATTTGTCAGTTTTTGGCATTTGACAGTCGTAAAGATAGAGAGTGGGCTTACAGTGTGGGATTACAATTTATAATGGGGCGGCTATCGTCGCAACAACCCGTTAAAATTTTTAAAACATTTTATTTAAATAATTGCTTAATTGTGATTGCGTGAAAAAAAATTACGTGGCTTGGCTTTGTTAATAAACAGAATAGGCACTGTTGGGTCACCGAAAACGCTCAACTGATACATCATCGTAGACTAACTGCATTTGGGCTAGCGGGTACTTGAAAGGAAAGGTATACACCATCAAACCAACCACATCCTTGATGTAAACAACAGAAGTCTGCGAAATTGTTATGAAAAATAGGCTTAAAAGAGTTCGCTTTCGCCCCACGACCAGAGGCAGTAACATCGACCTGGAACATAAAAAGCACTCTGTAGATACTTAGTATGAATTTTAGTCTGGCAACATTATCCGTTGTCAGGCAGTGTACCCTGCATGCGAATATCTAAAATATTGGACAATAGAAGCAAGCGAATTATGTACTTTTATTGTACTGGTGTGAAACCTAGATGGTGCTTGCCCCAGCTAAATATACGGGTTGTGCTCGGGTTGTGCTCTTCACGAAAAATGGTTTCGGTTTTGACTTAGCTGTAACCAATTGAAGACCTTGCATCAAAAGGGGGGCAAGTCCAAATTTAACTTTTTGCACCAAACGCACTGGAATGGCAGACACATATTTTGCTATAACGCGCTTATTTTTAGTCGCAACTACTTCGGTTATAATTTATGAACCAAAAGATTGCTTTTTTTCAAATTGTAAGTGAAAAAATATGGACTTGCCCCCCTTTTGATGTAAGGTCTTCAATTACTCTAGAGCTGCCATATGAAAAGGATTTACACCCATTCAAGTTGCATTGTATTTAAAAGTGCAATCTCAACTCCTCGATTTTGAACACCTTAATACCTCGTGGCGCAAATATTTTGTCCTTAAAAAACCCTACGACCGACTTATAGATTCATCCTGCTCCAATTTGAATCCTTCTAAACCAAGAAGAAGCTTTAAAAAGCGCAATTTCCTTATCTCCACTCGACAATCCTTCACACATATTACATCCTTTTTATCGTTCCACATCTAGTTAAAGCTATCTAACATAACCCACAACCATCTGGTTATACTGAAATGAGTGATAAACTGAGCAAAGGCAAAAGGCATGCCAGGGTTTCATTAGCATTCACTCTGCTATTTCCCCCGAAGGGGATATAAAAAACATTTATCCCCGCCACTCCTTGAGAATTTCAATGCGTGTCGACAAAGATCTCCGTTAAAATTTGTGACCAGCGGCTTTTACGGTCTAAGATTAATATCTGAAACTCGCAAGGAATCTCTTTGATGCCACCAGCAATTATTTCCAAAGTCATATCATCGTTCTAAGCATTGTTTAACCTCACAGTTAAATGGTAAAGGAGTAGGTGCATGCATTTGAAAAGCCCCAAAACACGGAGGTAGACTTCATTGCAAGTCAATGGACTGTAACTGCCAACTGCCTAGTGTCAACTACCAAATGCCACAATGTAACAATAATGTCGCTGTCTCAGGAGACCTCTATCGTCGTTGTCAGCAGCTCGATGCAACTACACAGGATGTCACCACACTCACAGAGGCATGCATGCATCTATTTTGAATGCCTTGGGAATTTGTACATTCGGGGAATATGCAAATACTGCTTTGACTTCATTAGTCAAAGGTGTGACAGGAAGTCGGCTGTCATGCAGCGGCACACAGGAACAACAATAACAACATGACACTCAATTACAACAAACTGTCTGTCCTTTTTGACATGCCAGCTATGTGTGTGTCGACAAATGTTTTCTCCGAACTGAACCTATACACACATCACACAGACACACACCCACGCACAGGTTGACGAACATGTTAACACATATGCCACCAATCAGGAAAGTTCCTGAATTCTCATTACCCTTTAGCTTGGTCTGCTCGTTTACCCGTTTACCCGCCCTTACCGCATGCTTCTCTTGTGTTCATGTACCTATCGAAAATGGGTTCTGAAGGTCTGGGTGGAAGGACGATGGCGGTTGGTAGTTTGCAGGATGCTTATGTTTATTTTCGGTACGAAAATTTGGGAAAACACTTTGAGGGACATTTTGATGCGGCAACGAGGACGATGTACGAGTAGGTTGGCATTCATGTGATTCTGGGGGCTGCGCTGTGGGGGATGGGGGGGAGTTTGCACTGCTCTCGATTCTCTGTTCGATTGTTGGTTTTTGCTACCTTGCTCCTGCTGCCTGGGATTAATTAAGGTGCAGATGACATTTGAAAGGCAAATTTCGACGACATATTTTGTGTGAAAGACGGTATGTTGTATAAATTACCTAAGTGGTTTCATCGGAATATAAAGCATTGAACTTGTTACGTTGTTGGGTAGGGCATGCTGCTAAACGTATGCACAACTGCTATACTATTTCAGTATCCAAGGATTGCAATTCTAAGGCAGAATTATGAGAGAAGTGACGATATGTTGTGCACCGGCAACTGATGGCCTTCAACTGACGGTTTGGATTGGGTTTAAAATGATAACTGTGACTGACTTCAGACGTACCAGAAATTTGAGCCGATAGTTTGTCCTTCTCGCTGATCGCTACAATTAAGAAGATCGGAACCAAGCCTGTAAGATTTTAACACGGTGCTTATCTTCATAGTAATACCAGGGTAATGCAAATCAATGCAGCAGAGTTAGATCAACAAGATTGTGATAAGGATTTGCAAAAATTATTCAACTTCATCCCAACGGAACATTATTCTTAGTCCCGATTTGCATCTTTACTACCTAAATTGATAAAAATACGTTTTCCACAAAAATATTTTGATTTTTGGAAAATTTCGATTTCAATGAAAGGCCAGCAAAATAGCGAGAAAAGAATAAATCATTTTAAAAAATGTTCAACTAAAATTCCAATTTAAGCTTACTCACTTTGGTGGAACCTAGTAGTTGGTTGTTTCCTATTCCGGTAGTGGTCTAGGAGAGTATCCTAGATGCTCGCATCAGAAAACTGGCTTTTTTAAACTAAAGTAATTTGGCTTCGTCAGCGGTAAGTCAACTGCTCATGCTATATACATTTATGTACATTTTACGATTGCCTGAATAAATCATATTTATATACCACCTTCAACGACCTTGGAGAGGCTTAGCTCTGAGTACATTGCTATTCAATCTTATGATGAACCTTCCGACAGATAAAAAAAAAAAGATAAATCCACCCTGAAAGCAAGGCCCCTGTATGGTTGGCCGAAACGATTGTATTCCGTTTTCTGGTTGACCAGAAGACTACGTGGTAATAAAAGTGGTAGATTTGCTAGAGATGAAAAGAACACCAGAGACTGCTCAAAGCCTAGAGCAACACCATAAAAAAAATATATCGATAGAGAAATACGAGTATAGATGACCAGACAATCCATGCTAGAACAGTCTTGCGTTAAATAGGACTATAGGCGACGTTGAATAGGACTATAGATAGAACAAAGCAGAAGAAGATGAAGATTTAGGTTTTGGTCAGGAACCAAAAAGAAAAATCAAGTGATGTCATGGTAAAAACTACTGGTATTTGCAATGACAGTCAGGCCGCTCTTATATATGTACTTGAAACTTTCCCAAAAAAAACAGAGTTCGAAAAAAAAACCGTCGTAGCGCTCTTTTCTTCCCATCATATTCACTACGTAGTGAATACCGGTTGTGTACACTACACATACGCAACCATTATAAGAGAACGTAGCGTTTGTGAACTATTTGTTGGGTATTTTGTTTGTGTGCGGGGGGAGTTTTATTTCATTACTACCTATGGAAAAAAGTGCTGCCAAAGATAATTTTATTAAAGTGGAAGTTCATGGTGACCATGCTCTAGCTGAGCGAACGTGTCGGAAGTTGTTTGCACGTTGTGACTTGGAAAACAATGAACTACCTATATAGCCGAAAAAGTTTGAAGATGAAGAATTAGGGGGGAATTGTTCCATAAAGATCCATGTCAAATAATTCAAGAATTCTTGAATTCATTAGGAGTTGACTTGTCAACGCTAGGAATCCGGCTTAAAGCTTAAAGCATGGCCATTGGGTCCCATTCGAATTAAAACTATGGCACATTTGAACAGCAGAATATAAGGGATTTTTGCATCGAAATATCACTGGCCATGAAAAGTGGATTCATTACGGCAGTCCCAAGTGCAGAAAGTCATGGTTTAAGCGACTATCAACATCAACGGCGAGGCAAAATATCCTTTGGTCTAAGCTCAAGCTCTGCATTTCGTGGGATCAAAAGGGCTCCGAATGAATCACGTGCATTGAAGGAAAAACGGTCAGAATACTTCAAAAGACACGACAGAGTCATTTCGCAGCAAGACAATGCTCGTCCGCATGTCGCAAAACATACTTGGAAACGCTCCTATCCCACCCACAGTATTCTCCAGACATTGCTCCTTCTGATTATCACTTGTTGCGATCAATGACTCATGGCCTATCCAAGCAGAAGCTTACGGAGCTTATGAAGATTCCAAAAAAATGGGTCGCTTCGTGGATTGCATCTAAAGATGAGGCATTCATCCGACGTGGTATTCGTATCCTGCACAAAAGATGAAAAAAAGTATTGCCTAGCGATGGACAAATAATATAATTTTTTCAAATTCATTTTAAATAAATAATATTTTTCGATAAAGAAAATGCTACGAATTAATTCCAACTGTCGTAAATGGCTTCGTCTTGAATGCGTTTACATTGTTGAACAAAGATAATACGGTGCATACATTGAATTTCAAACAGTTCGGAACTCAAGCAAACATTTCATTGTAGAATATTCGAAAACATTAAGTGAATCGAACATTTTTAGTTGCTCACTTTTAGAACCGTGTCAGCGGATGCAATCAGTGTAATATCGGGCAGAATGCCTATCGATATACACTACGGTTCACTTCATTAAAGGCAATATTAAAATTTCACTAAACAGTGAGTTATGGCCAGGAAAATCGATGCACAACTATAATTATTGATTGTTAACAAAGTTTCGGAATCTTTCCAGAGAATCCACTTACAAAAATTACTTTCCCTTACAAAGTAACGGGATATTTCCCAAAGTTTGTAAAAAGACTCGGAAAAGTATGCAATAAAGTCGGTTCACATAAATAAAGGCAATGGCAATAATTAAGGAAAATTTGTGCATTTTTCTTTAATTTATTTATTTTTTTTTTGGTTATTACCATAATTAATGATTCAACAAAGAAGTTAGTAATGTGTTTAGCCACCGTTTTCTGATATCACTTCAAATATGCGGTCTGGAAGTGAGTCGTCCAGGATTTTATGTAATTAAGCGATATTTCGGCCCAAGCTGACTTAATACCCCGGAGAAGTGGTTCTTTATTGTCGCACTGCTTCCCCCTTTCATATTCTTTGCGAGTTAGCCATCACCAAACCTCTTAAGTCAGGTGAATATGGCGGCCAATGCATCATTTCCACTTTCTGGCTTACAATAAACGACTTTACTACGCGGGCAGTATGGATTGGTGCATTATCTTGTTACAAAATTCAAGGCCGAGGTCCAAACAACTCGTTCAACTTAGAGAAAGCTGACTCCAATATTCCTTTGTAAGTAATTCCCGTCCGATTACATACTGCTGCATATGTACATACATACGGACCAACCTTCGTGGACTCGCACAAAACTATCCGGACAAGCGGACAATTAGAGAAGCAGCAGCAGCTGAAAACCCCCCCTATGATGAAATACCGGCGGCGGTACCATGAGGATACGGGGTCGGATGCAGAGGTGGTTTTTAGTAAGGGTGAAAGTCCCACACACAGGCTCTCGATGCTTTCCACCTTTTTACCAAAAAAAAAAAACGGTTTTAGTTGCTAAGAATAAGAAGTAAAGAGTACGCAAATAGAAGCTTAGGACAGTCTTGCATAGATGAACAGTATTTATTACGCACGCATAATGTTTAGAATGGCCCATTTCCCTATGCCAAAAGAAATGCATTGCGACATAAAAATCTCCGAAAAATGTCAATCCAAAACATTGACAGTCACAGCACATCACTTTGTGAGGACGATTTCAACGAAGGACGTTTTTCACTACATTTTATAAAACCGCAGTCTAAATCCTTTTACTTAAGCCACAAACCAAATCACATCTAATCCAACTTTAAATCGATCAAATAAAACTCAATGTCCTCCTGAGGTAATATACAAAAAAAAAATCATTCTCCTAGTGATTAAAACTCAATATCACGAGTCTATTCGAGTGCATAGGGCTAACAGCTAAGAAGACAAAACGACTACAACTGCCTAATTTCATCACGTTGGAAAAAGAATATCATAGTATTTCCGTAAACTCATTTGGATCCCCGTCGCTGGTCCCGCTGCCAACCTTGCGTTCGCCTGTCCCTCTCTATCCGTCGAATTCAATCCATTAAGCAAACATTATCTGAACTGAAACGTGATTTGTGTGTTTTATTATTCATGACAGAATAGTTTAAGGTCATCTAAACAGAATTTGCAACTTAGCAGGATGAAAACTCTTTTCGCATACCAAACTTTCGTATCATTACGATGGTTTCCTTCATTTTTTTTCTTCATCCTCTCTGTCGATGTATATTTCCTCCGTTCCTCAAGGATCCTTTTTTTCTTCCTTTTTTTTCCTCCTGTCATTATGTATGCACTACATTAGGTTGGAATAGTAGCTACGGCGGCGGCGGCGGCGACGGCTATGGCAGGGTTAAAAAAAAAAAGGACGACGAAGGAGCATAGTCGTTGAAAGATGTTGAATAGTTAATTTCGGTATATTAAGCTGGTAATCGTCGGAAGGAACATTTTCTCCCTGTTGTGCTGCTCTCTCAAAAGGAATAAAATGAGTTTTTATGTGAAGTCATGTTTAGCATCTCGAAGATTAATAAATTTCATTACAAGTTGAGTTACACACAGAGAAGAGGAAATTCTTTTCTCAAACATTGTAAAAGGCTAGGAAACTAATTTGTGTGTACACATAATTGGTTTGGCTTTTATTTACCAAAAGATGATTATTTATGAAGTGCATGTCCTTGTGGTTGAAAATAGGTTAACCAAATAAGAATCGAAATGGGGAAATACAAAATGATAAAAAAAATTTACAAACATGGTGGCCCCCAATCGAACTAACATGGATTTAATGTAACTGTCGCAGGTTGGGGAGTTATTTTAAAAATTAATAAATTGAGCCAGTCTCGAGCACTCACATGCACTTAGGCTCCCTTAATTCATGGTTCTTTCTGTCCATGGTCTTATGCAGTTGACTTTGGTAGCCACTTGTTGGCATAAGTATAGGTAACTAGTGGTTACCCGGTGCGGTTCGCTACAACCATTGAGAACAGTGATTATGTCATAAAATGTTCTGAAATTTTTTCGACTGACTTTTGGTGCACCGAACGATGTCATCTGGAAGCACATATTGTATTTGCAAATGTTTTTCAAGAAGTGTTTGGAACTGAATACATATTTACATATTGTACTACTTGGATCTAAGAAAACTATCCAAACGACAATTTCCAACTTTTTTAATTCATAATATTTAATTTTTAAGTTCTGTGCATTACAGTATTACAGTACACTAGTGTGCAGTAAATAAATACTTTTATTTCCTTTTTTAAACATTTCAAAAAAACAATAAATTAATAAGGATATATGAACTAAACTCAGTAGTACTGCGCTAAAAGTAGAAAAACCGACGCGCTAAACACTCAACCGCCGCGGTTATAAAATCTTTTCATCCAAGTTCTTACATAAATAATATCAGCTTGTAGATACATATGTACTCTGTTGTGTCATCTCATCAAGAATAAGAAAAATAGAAAAGAAAAAAAGACAACAACAAATCAAAAAAAAAAACCGCCTCATCTATCTTCTATATATCGATGGCCCCATGAAAAAAGATACTAAGTGCACTTAGTACAGTTTTGAGTTATGTATACCATAATCCCCACATTGTCTTTAATTTTTCAAATTTTTTTCGTGTGAATCGAACCAAAAACCTTGAAAATAGAGCTATAATAGCACTTAATATAATGTCTTATGTAAACACTTATTCCAAGCAAAATCATACTAAGCGCTCTTAATATTTTTATCACTAAATTTTCCAATAAACGCATGTATACTATGTGCCTTTTAGCATACTTTTTCTGTATGTAAGAAAAAGAAGATGACACTTAAGTGTATCTTAGTATACTCTTCAGTGTATAGATTTCCAGCCACATTAATACTAAGTGCACTTTAAATAGTTTTTGATATGTTTTGTTCCGTGTTAAACAGAACTAACATCAAATAGTTTATTCAAAAGATTGAATTAGACAGTCAAAATAATACTAACTGCAATTTAACATAATAAGCCGTAATATTGCAGACCTAACTCCATCTCTAAAAAATTGTATAAAAATTATGTGAGTAACAAAGCATTCAGCTTAAAAATCCGTTAATAAACCAAGAAGTTATAGTCAAAAAACTTTAAACGCTTCTCCTGAAAAATAGCAAAAATGCACTTAGTATCTTTTTGCATGGGGCCATCGATATGTATGTATTTAATTAAATCGCTAACGCAAGACCTTGTAATTCCTCCTGAGAGTTTATTTCTGCACCGATTTCAATTATTCTAATACTGATTGAAAGCTTCATCAGTATAAATAATTTTGAAAAAAGCATATGAATGAAGTTATTACGGAAAAACATTATTTCAACGTAACTACATTCACAATGAGGTGTCTTAAGAAAATAAAGTCTTGGAGCAATGACGAAATGCACTTTGATTTTATAAATATTAAGAATTTTATAAATATTAAGAATATTGATCAGAATCTCTATCACAAAAAGTAGCTCTTATTTTTTGGAACAAGGTGCCACTATAGGAGACTAGAGGCCAGTAGGTAGCCATTTTATTCGTAAATAGGTTGAAGGTTTTCTACATGCGAGATTGTTAATAATATTTGTAAACTAAAAATAAAAAAATCACTGCTCTAGAAAATCCTCTTTCTTTTGACACCTCAGTTGTTAAGATTGGCTTTGAACAATTCTTTTGAACATTCCTCAGCTCCAGGACAACGCAGGAGGATGTTTTATATCTCAAATGATTCAGTGACAAATTTACTAGTTTCACTTATTTTTTTGTTTTTCAATCCGATAAGCCATTATTGAGTTACGGCTGTATAACTATAATTTTCCCTCCCAATATGCAGTATTTTCACTATTTTCTGAAAACCATGCCATTTTCCGGGATAAAAAGTAGTATATAAAAGTTGGCCAGGAACAAGTGATAATCAGAAGACGCAATGTCTGAAGATGGGGTAGGACTTCTCATTTGAGCGATTCCAAGTATTTTTTGACCGGCTTTGCGTCATGCGGATAAGTTGTGCTGCAGAATTAATTTGTCGGCTTATGCGCATTAATTGTAGTCGGTAGCGATCTCCAGTCATGGTTTCATTCAGTTTGAGCAGCTCATAGTAGACCATAACTTTCTGATATCCCACCAAATGCAGAATATGAGATTGGATCCATGGATATTTGGCTTCGCCGTTAGGTTCATGGTTGACCGGGTCGGGCTTACCCCATGACTTTCTGCACTTGGTATTGCCGTAATGGATCCACTTCCTAACGCCAGTGAAAATTCGATGCAAAGATCCCTTCTTATTCTGCCGTTGAAGCAGCTGTTCACGTGTGAAACAAAGCTTTTCGACGTCCCTTGGTTTCAATTCGCATGGGACCCAATTTCCTTGCTTTTCGATCAATCCCATGGCTTTAAGGCGTTTTCATACCAAATGCAAATGGCAAGTCAACTCCCAACGATTCAGACAATTCAATTTGACATGCGTCTTTATCGAACATTTTCACCATTTCTTCATCATCGAACTTTTTCGGCTGTCCTGTCTTTTCGCTGTTTCTTTGGGCTAAGAAGGCAATTGAGTAAAGCGACTCTATATGAGACACTTATCATTCCAGTCCTGCTATAGCCATATGGAGCTGAAGCATGGATCTTATCGAAAGCGGATGAAGATATCATTGGTCGCTCCGAAAGAAATATCATTCGAAAGATATTCGGTTCCGTTTGCGTTGACGGGTTTTGGAGAAGAAGATTTAACCACGAACTATACGAGCTTTACAGCGACATCGACCTGGAGGGAGTAAGCTAAGAACCGGGCTAACTGGAAGGTGTTGTTAGTTGAGGCCTTGGATCTGAACAAAGTAAAAAAAAGCCGATCGTTAAAACGAGAAGATAAAGTATGTTCTGACGGACAATTAAGTATTAAAGTGAGACAGAAGTGTTAATGTTTTACTTCATTCTTTAATGGCAGCGTCACCGTAATAGCCTCAAAGGAGCAGAGTTCACTTAAAACAACAAAAAACCTTCAATTCTCCATCCCTTAGTTCACACATACAAATTAAATTCAAAATTGCACTTATTGCATGCAATTAAAAAACAAAACAAGAAATGGAGTTCGCAGTCCGGTAGATATTAAAATTTATTATTCGTTTAGAATTTTCACAGAATCCTTCGTCCTTTACCGCATCATCGCTGTGGTTGGTTTGTGTTCCAAATATATGTATGAACATCGAAACACCCACATACAAAGCTATTAGCCAGCATACTAACTGCGGTAAGAAGGCACCCTGCACCCCATTTTGGTAATTTTTGCATGGAAAATTTCATTCAACCCTTAATGAGTTTTTAATACGATTTTCGTGTAACTAGAGCGTACTTTAGAGATGGCCCGGAGAGTCGCTGTCTTCTCTTGTTTCGGGATTTTTTCGTTTTTTGTATTTTTTTTTTTGTCGATTCCGTGTTTTCCGTTTCCGCTTTCAGCATTGTGTATGTAGAGAGAAACTCGACAAGTTAATTTGGTTTAATTGCTGTTGGCAGCACTGGGGGCATAGTACCACGTGGCTGGTTTTCATGCTGATGGTGTGGTGGTGATGTCAGTGGCATGGGGTACTTTGTACTTGCAGTCGATTTAATTCAAATCAGGAAGAGAATTTGGCTAAATTGGCAAATGTTTCTGTGCAATGGCTTGTGGAATTGTAAATTCCATTTTGTTTGTAATTTTTACTGTTAATGGAGAAATTTTAATGTCAAAGAGATGCCATTACTCGGAGCATTCAAGAATGTAATGGAAATCATGTTACCGTACATGCGTGAGTGTACTACATATGTGTGGGTATTTGAGTTTAGAAAATAGGGTTCTATTATATTTCATAGAGGGATTGTGTTTTTTTTTACCACACCATCACTGACAGTTTTTAATTCAATAAAACAGTAAACCTATCTAGGTAAGCCACATCGCTCCTACTGAAACTATCGTAGTCGAAATATTTGGAATCTAAATTCACAGGATCAGAAATTAGAAAGGCGTATTACGCGCTCTTTATCTGCAAAAGAATAACGGGAAAACTTGGGGGCTCAAGCCAGCAATGGTAGACAGACCCATACCTACTCACGTATGGAGCACTTGTCTGGTGGAAGACAGCTCTCAAGAACAACATATAAGGAAGATTAGTGGATCTAGCAGGAGCTTTCTACCATCCTCACCATCTATATACATCGACAGTCAGGCCGCGCTCAGAGTTCTAAAATCGTGTATCCTTTAATCGGGAACTGTTGAAGGATGTCGCCCTGTGCTTAAAATCTTAAGCAGACATAACAAGGTCAAACTATGTTGGGTACCAGGACACTCTGGTGTAGAAGGAAATGAGCTTGCAGATGAATTAGCTAGAAAGGGGGGCACTGTCTATAACCGAGATGGTGCCCATAGCACCGCCATTATGCGGCATCAGGGAAATTAAAGAATACAATTATAAGTATGGTGTCACACAGATTGTCAGAATCCAATGCTCTTTGGCCGGCTTTAGACTACAAAAGGACCACAGTACTCCTTGGACTAAATACAAGGTTAAGCCAAATTTTTTCGTTAACACAAGAAACTAAGGAAACTGTTAAGAACACAGAAAAAATATATCTACACATAAAAGAAATATACTGTAGACGTGAGTAAGATTACGATGACTAAAATAAGTAATGAGAACCACCAAGGTCATTTACAAAAAAGCGTTAGATGTGTCGAAAAAATATAGTGTTACTTACAATACAGACATTGTCATTTAGTTCGAAGAATCGGACGCTCTGTCTGTCAATCTATCTATCTATCTGTCTGGCTGTCTGTCTGTTTATATTAATTGACCAAAATGTTTCATATTCATATTTCACCTGAAATTACGAAATTTTGTACGACAGGTACCAAAACCACCGGTTGTTGAGTAACCGCACTGATGCTATGTTGTATTCTATATTAAGAAAAACGTAGGGTAAGGCGAGGTGGTTTCGACATGTAGGAGGTTTCATCAAACTTGAATTTTTCACTTCATATAGATATAACAGATATGATATTTTCTTTTCTCCACAGTCTAAAGGTACCTCTACTTGTCCCCTTATTGAGTTCAGTTTCTGATCAGCGTGTAACAAGTTCAGTCGTGTTTTCATTTTTGGTAAGTTTGCATGTAATTTTTTTCAGTGAATTCTTAAGCTATAACTTTTTGTGTTTTAAGTATTTGAAAGTGAGAATACAAAAACTAAGCGAACAGATCAATAGTGTTTTTATTAGTTGTGACCCTTTTACGTAAATAATAAACTTTTTTAAAGCGTAAATATAATGCATGCATTGAAGGAGGTTTCGACACGTTTCGCTTAAGTCGTTTCGTTTCGTTTTTTTAACGTTTCGTTTAAGTCAAATTGTCGAAACCTCCTCCTTTCACTGTTTTACTAAGTTTTAGTTTTTTTTTTATTGAAATTTTATTGGTTTATATCAGAATGCCTAACATTTATAAAAGAAAGTATCTTGAAAAGACATTTGACAAGAAAGCCATGAAAGAAGCAGTAAAAGCATAGCATGTTAAAACCTCCTTCTTAAAAGTCGTAACCTCCTAAAAACTGTCACTTTTCCTTATTTAGAAATTCATCAAAAACTCTGAGACGGTTAATAAATTAGCCCCTTAAAGTTGTTCTTGTAATAGATTAAATGTTAATAAAGTAAAATTTACATATATGTATATAGTTTTGTTTGCAAACGGATGTACCTAATTTTTGACAATATCCGTTAACGTGTCAGAACCTCCTCGCTCTACCCTACTCTGAAAATTTTACCAAAATCTGAACCAGCAAATGGAATATTGTGAATATGAGCATTTTTGGTCCATAAATTTAGAAGTTATCAATAACTTGACTCCAGCGCCACCTAGCGAGATGAAATATACTTTACAACCTGTTCTCATACATACCTACCAAATATACACAAAAAATTTCATGATAATCGGTCGAGCCGTTTCGGAGGAGTGCGACTTACAAAAAAAAATCATCATCAACTCCACACGATTGCCACTGTGTGCTGTGATTCAGCTTCTGCCTAGAAAAAAAAACGAATTTAAGGCTAATTGATAAACCTTTTCCGAGAAATTAGTAATCTTATACCAAAAGAATCGTTAAAATCTATTCAGCGGTTCTTGAGATCCTTTACCACAAACGTAATATGACACCGATCGGGACTTTGCTTTATACTATGTAAGGAGTGTAGCTATTTTAAGTTTATTTAAACAAAACAAAAATCTGTTGAGTTTAAGTGGAATAAAATAAACGTTATAAAAAAAAACACAACGGCAGGACCGTAAAGATGTTGCAAATATACCTGACTGACATAACTGTCTGACGTTTCGGAGTACTGGCTGCTGACTATTCTAATGGATTCTAAATAGATTTCAATTTCGACCCAAAAATATAATTTTTGGTATTTCTAACCATGGTCCACAAACTGGACCAACAAAACCAAAAGCACGCTTATTGTCATGGGGTATCGAATTGAATTTACCCCCCCTGTACACCACTACTGAAATAGGAAAAATTTCATCAGTAGAAGCAAAATTTCATTGAAACGTGCAATTTGTTAACATTCACGCGCAAATTATGTGACTTTGGCTGTCGGAGTCGGACCAGACCACAAAACAATTTAGGTCTGCCATACCCATACGCAATAATTTCATTGCACGAGCCATGTACTCGTTATTCGTATCCATAACATTGGAATCCTAATGCGCCACCCCTCTGCCGCCCAGTGCAACACCTCGGCTGGTCACATCCTAATTCGCTCCGATAATCACGCTGTAAACCAACTCAAAAACCGACAAATTTGTAAGCTCCTGCGATGTCGTTGTCGAAATTGTTGATCCAATTTGAGTGGCCCCCAAATGCCACATTACAATAGTTGGCAGCGAGCTACAAAGCTAACGACCGTATTGCATCATGTATGGATCTGTGTGCTCGGGGGGATGAAATGTGAATGTGAATGCGTTTAAATGCGTAAGCTTCACACTGTCAGTGCGGCCTAATGAAACCCGGCTACCGGGTCCCTGCTGCTCTAGTGTCCGAGTGTCACAGCGATGCAAAGAGTGATGTGCCTGTGTGAAAATGCACAAAATGCAATTGTTACAGATGGAAAATGTACGAGTATCTGCAGAATCGGACTGCTCGATGCACTGGCTAATAAATACGTTTCAGTTCGGCGCTTTAGTTGCTGTAGTCATTTGCAGTTCTTCCGGTTTGAATGCTTTATTTCAGCTATATCCTGACGTTTCGACGCACACATACACATCCATACCTCCTACGTATGTGTGAAGTCGGTGGGCCATTTGAAACAACTCCGACGGGAGCCTGGCACCGTCATCGTCGTTGTCCTTTTGCCAGACCGTTCCGTTCTCTTTAATTACATTTTCAAATGCATCTGCCATTTCCTGTGGGATCTCATTGAAAAGTGACCAACGAGGGGCATTCACATGGGATTTCTCGTCGGAATTCATGTATAGCTAATGAATGGCCTGCAGTGGTGACAGAAAAGAGCATTTTATTTAAACTCCCTAAGGAGATTCGCTGATTGTTGGTTTAGACATGGGCATTTTGCATGGGTGGGATTTTGTCTAAATGCGCATCATTCCCCTAACGTGTTTGGATATTTTAAATACGAGTACAAAGTACAAATGTACAAGTATATGTGATGAGGTTTTACGCATCAATTTGCTTTAGAAAGCTCAGGACACTGGCACAAAGTCTAAAGGGAATTCAAAATTTTTCTCGAGTAGATAAAAGGACGTTTTCGAAATTGGTTGTATCTAGATACTCGTAGTTGTTGTATACATGGAGATTTCTTTTGTAATGGCGATTTTATTTGTGTTACATGATAGCGCCTAGATTTGTCGCTATATCTTTAGGGAATCACTCTGAACGCTATAGGTTAAGTTATGTAGCTGTGGCTGCCGGTATATAGAGGGTAGAGTCCCATTGTGATATCAAAGATCTTGGGAATATGCATTCCCGTTACTCATGAAAACCATTTTGAGCTTTGTATAAAGCGAAATAATGGTTCCAACATCTTTTGGTCGCTAAAGTCGCTAAGATCGTTGAATCCGTTTTCACCTAGGTGTAGTTGGTCCACGTGGCCGTGGTGGTTAGTGCGTTGGACTACTATGTGTGCTGCTCGGATTCGCGCCACCTAAAGTAAAGTAGTTTTCTACGGCGGGAAAGAGCTGGGCATGAACAGAGGATATGTATCGAACTTTCTTTCTCATCATCGTCTTTGCAACTTCTGCAGAGGTCGTTTGAAAGGACACCCAGTCTAGTTGCATTCTTGCCTATGAGGCAGTGTACTGTGATGATCAAGGCAAGGCAAGCCAACTTCCCATCTTCTGGACTGTCAACTTTAAGTGACAGCATGTAAGTAGCAATGGGCGTACCTACATATATTCTTCTAGAATAGGTATTGTTTCTCCTAGTTTATCAAGTTCGTCAGCCTTACAGTTCCCTGGAATGGCTCTGTGCCCCGGCATCCAGTAAAAGTGAATATTAAACATCTCCCCAACTGTCGTTTGGAGGTGATCTTTGAAGTATCTAGATGGGATTGAATTCTTATCGTTAGAATGATATAACAAAACCCAGCCTGATATTTAATTCCCGCAATTGAGGAAGTAACAAAGATAACCAGCTAGAGGGTGCTGAGATCGCTAAGAACAAACCTTTTCGCACTAATTGCCAAGGGAACAGAAAAAAACATGTCAAACTCAGAAGTACTGTCAGTAACTATGTACAAGTAGATTCATTTATGTACCAGGAAAGAGACAGAAGTAAAAGACAGGACATTTGAAGTTCACCTAGCAAACTTTTAAAGTTACCATAGCCTTCATGGAAAATGTTTCACTGTGAAATCGTCTCTTAGAAGACGAATAACAAGACCGGTTGCTATGGATTTACTATATACAGACCTCATTCGAAGTCCCTCTTTCTACCTCCCCCCTCCCCCCCCCTGTTATAAATAATTCAATGGAAGAATCATCTGAATAACAAATCCTACATTAAGGAGTGCAGAAAAGTTCATCCAACAAACGACTTACAGCAAAGTACCCAGTGCACATTCGCTGCGATATTTTAGTCATACCATGGAATTTTTTTTTTGTTGTATTTTCTCCCCTTTCTGTCTTTTGTTATGTCCTTCATAAAGTTTTGCTTAAAAATAAGATACATTTTTCATTGTGCATTGTTGCCCATTTTTGCCGAGAAGCAGAAGCAACGAAGGTGGAGTGGAAGGTATGGAAATATGTTTACTTACCGAAGACGAATCCTAAATTCACTCGATAAACGAGTGGTACGAGTACGAGATGCATTATCTGTGGATCAGGTAAATATATTTCTAAGTCCTGTTTTTTTTTAAAAAATATTATATTACATTTATTGTATGAATGTATTTTCATACATATGTACATATTATGTTCTCTGTTCCAATAGAATTGTTAGTACAAGGAAGATAGGATGTTTGCCTTTCAGTCTGGCTGCAATAGCTTGCATAAACCTGTCCCTATTTTTAACTCTGACTGGATTACCGTAGTATGCATGACGAATCGCCGCAATTCGGAGAGCAGTACCCATAGGGTCACCATTTGCTGATTTAAAAACAACACGATTTGTTTAACATAATAAAGATAACTAGTGTCCCCGTGCGAGAACTCTCGCAAGAGAAAATTCAACCTCCAAAGTCCAAACTGCCCATATGATTTCCATCTGCCAACTCATGGAAATTCCATGGAAATCATACGGGACGTGTTTATTCTCTTGGGAGTTTATTTTGGGTAGAATATTTATTTTGATAGATTTTTTAATTTGTTAAAATTTATAAAGTAAAAAATCAATTCGTCAGTTCTCCAGGAAAATCTCGTTCTATTGACACCTCATTTGTTAAGATTGGTTAAGTGTGAGAGCCGCAAATGGTACCTATACTACAAAAATAATATATGTGATAAATAGGCAAAGGCAAAACAATTCAACGTTCAACCCTTTTAAACTGCCTTTAACACAACATTTATATTCGCTTGATCCTTTGGAAAGGTTGTGAAGAGGGACAGTGCAGTATGTAATTTTTTTTCCAATATATTGTGCCTAAGCCAGGTAAAAACCAGGTAAAATAATAAATATTAGCACGTGCGTTTCTCTCGCACAATTTGTCGAATTACGATCACAGGCGATACTAGTAAAGATAATTCTATACAAAGTGGATACAACAACTCGATTTTGATGAAATTTTAGTATGATGTAGGCAGAAAACATTTTTTCGGGTATTTTGATGTATCAATGTTGCCTGTACGTCGGAAATAGTCCAGTGCAATTAGGTTTATGCCTCGGAATCCAGCTATAGTGAATGGATTTAGATGTTTCGGGATTTTTTGAATTTCTTATACTATAAAGTAAAAAGTTTACCTTTTGAAACCTTCCGCTAATGTTTTTTTTTTTCTTTTAAGACTTATCCCATGAAAATGATTCCTTTTACAGGTCCTTGTGACTAAATTAACTTAATACTAGGAAAACTGTAAGCCGCAGGTAAAAAGTTTGTATGGTGAATTTGTAGGTGACGTTATGGCGCATGAAAATAATATTAATAAAAAATATTTTAAGCTCACTTTTCCGAGAAAAATACGATTTTCACTAAAATTGTTAAAAAAAATTATAATAATCTGTGTTTGAAGACCAATTTCTCAAAACCGAGATTACGGATGGTAATAGTTTTTAACCGTGATAAGCACTAATTAATTGCCTATGATACAGTCCCACCTTAGTTTAATATACTAGAAGTTGTAATAGAATAAAATTTGGTACCTACGTCAATTAACTTTTTTAAACACCCTGTAGCTCAGTGGGTGTTCAAGATAGACCCCCACGTCCATACCATTTTTTTCATAGCATGAACCATTGACTCTGATCCCAAAATATCTGTATCCCGAACCGGACCACCCTGTATAGTACGAAAAAAAATTGATTTTTAATTTTTTGCTTTGAAATTTTGATTTTTTGCTTAAATTTACGGATTTTAAGAATTGCGGTAATTTTGAATGGGAAAACTTTTTAGTTTATGGTATTAGCTATCCAACAAAAAAAAATCATTCAAATCCGTTCACTATAACTGGGCTCCGTCATTTTTCATTTATAATGACTAATTGCACTGGACTAAAACGATTAGTTTCTAAAACTCAAAAAATATGTACTATACGTTTCCGCACCCAACCTTCATCTCGCGCAAAAAAAAACTTTCATTATAAACCACAAAAACTGAAAAATTGTTTAACTGCATTTTAAAGGTTTTGCCAGAAAAACAACAAACTGTGAAAAAACAAAAACCAAGCGGCAACGCCCTCAAATACTCACATTCATTTATTTATTCTCAAAGCACAAAATCCCAAAGCCCTTTGACAAAAACCACAGACAAAGCTGTAAAGATTTGCTCTGACTTGGTAATGGTGACACTGTTTTGATGTTCATATTTCAAAATCGTAAAAATGCCTAGAGAAAGAAAAAGCGTCGGAGAGAGAGCGAACAGTGAACAAAGAAGAAAAAAAAATTACGTATACGCCGTCGCCACATTGTCCACAAATATATTGTAACAATTATGTTTCAATTCATTTTACATAGAAAATACGTTTTATTTTGGTTTTTCAACTAAATGTAAGAAAATGCTTGGGCTTTTTTTTTTCATAAATGGTGTTAGTGCACATACGTACAAGTTCTTGGCCAAAAATGGTCGAAAAATGTGAAAAAATGGTAAAAAAAATGGGCATTTTTACGATTTTGAGGCTTTTTTGGGTCAGTTTGTTTTGCACTTTTTTCTCCTAAGCAACACATATAAGCTATAACTTTGCTGAAGACAGAATAAAAAATCCCTACGATTAACCAAGATTCATTCATATTCATGAGGCTATAAAATACGTTACGCAGTCAATCTGGCAAAACGAATGATGCAGAGTTTCTAGTTTTGGTAAGTACTTTCAGGATCAATCTTAGGGCCGAGATTAGTGGTTGCAGTGTGTTATTTAAGTCACTCCACCTCAGTTTATATCGTTCATAGACTTGGATTCAATTGAAACAGTTAGATTTAATTTAAAGAAAAAATGTAAATCGATTTTTTATAAAAAAAATATTTGTTCTTTTCTAAGCAAAAATTCGACCACTGTTTTTCGTAAGATCGGGTCATAGTCTGTGGGCATCAAAAAGAGATCACATTGGAGCCAAAGTGGCCTTAAGATTGTACTCAAAAATAGTCAAAAGCCTTTGCACCTCCTACAATAGTAGAAGAGTATTTATTGTCCCCATTTGATTACCAGGATAAGAGGCAACAAGCACTACTTCAACGTAATAGGAGGAAATTACTTTTACCGCCTTAAAGGATTTGAAGTGGACGGACAACTTGAACAAAAACTCTATTTGCATAGGAGCCAACGGCGCGGTGATCATTAATTCACAAACCCCTGGGAATGAAAAGATTTAACCGAGTATCCAACGTTTAGTTTTGTTTTTGCAACTAGAACTCTTCTTAACCCACCGTACTCACAGAAGTTGATTATTAAAATAGTTCATCTCAACAAAACTCATTTCCAATTTCCCTGAAAGAGATGACCAGAATAGCTCCTTATTATGGCTTGTTGACTAGCATCTGCAAAGTACCATTCAATGGGAAACACGATGTCTCTTGAGTACCATTAAAGCACTTATGAAAGATTAATTTTTTTTTTTTTTTGTTTTTTGTATCTCAGTGATAAAAAATAAAATAAATTGCTCCTCTTATATCTAGATACAAAAACAAAAACCCGTCTTAGAGTTTCGCGACTCTTTTAATCACGTTCATCCTATAAGATACTATGTGAACCCTATGATACCCATCTGCCTGCAATTTTGCTATATTCTTCCCCAAAGGCCACTTAATCTTCCATTGTCTAGCAGAGCTCCATTCCATGCTCTGGTGGGAGTAATTTCATAGTGACAACGTCTACGCTCCAAGTTTTTAAGGATATTTACGATCGGAGAGGGTTTTTGCCTTTTTAATAAATATTTTACTTGTGCCTTGCCTTGCAGATAGATTGAGAAGTGAAATTACTCTTGCAACGTCACGCAGACTGATTGATGATGGTGAAAATAAAAGTGACTATGTATTATACATATTTTTTGTGTATCTAATGGGTGTGTATTATATTAATTTGTATCTCGTTAAAGTATGGACATGAACTTGCTACAAGTGGAGAAGTGGATATTGCATTTTGTGCGCAACTTATGGATTCACGTCTTTGCCGCCATATCGTGTTAAAGTTGACTGAAAACTTTGCATGGCATCTCATGATATTGAGTCCTGTTGTATGTAAGAATATGCGATTAAATAGGGAAACGGGGATGTTTATTTTATAATTTACACACGCTAAAGGTGTTTTGAATACCCTTATAATGTTTACACACAGCGCAAGCACATGAAGGACATAAACGAGAGACTGGCGTAGTAATAGGCAACTCAGATATTACTCTATGGGTTGTGTCCAGGATAACTGGAGAGTTGTGTATTATTAAAAGTTTTGTCGTCGCTTATGATTCACAGAAGTTTTTTCCAGATGTTTCTTATTATTCTTGTTTGTGCGAACATTTTCTTCAGCCATACCATCATTCTACTGCCAGTGTTATGCCTTCTGAAACTGATCAACTTATTCTTATTTCGTGAAGAATACATTTTTTGGAGACAACCGGATTTGAACCGTGAACCTTCAGCGTGACAAGCGATGACGACTACCACTATGCCACAGCCATGTTGTGGTTGAAAAAGAAAAGAATAGTCAACTTTTCTTGGAATAAACTACGTTTTCATAAAAATTTCAAGAGCGGTATTCTCAAACTTCAGCACCGGGGATAAGGTTCAAAGACAACTTATCGAAAAAGTTGTTGGTCCGCCCGAGTTCGCTCCCGATTGAATTTTTAGCCACTATATCAAAGAGAACTTGTACAGAAATAATAAATTGGACTACTTACTTAGCTTAACGCAAGCAACAACTTAAACAAACTAAGACTTAAACAAACTAAGACTCATGCAAACTTAGACTTAGACAAACTTAGGCTTACACAAACTACGAAACTTAGATTAAGACTTAAAACTAACATATAAACTCTATATTATAGAGGGTAAATAGATCAGGGGGAGGTAAAAAGTGCGTCCTGTAGTGTTAATCAACTGCAATGGAAATTAAAATGGTTTGGAATGCGGTTGGCCTTGGCTGTTGACAGTGGTTCGATTCACCCATAATTGGTATGATGAAAGATAAGATGATGAAAGACAAGATGTATCAACTACATACATATATACTTATTCTCTTGGATATAAGTACAGCGGCTTTGCTTGCTATTAAGCGTCACCTCCGAATTTGTCTGGAATTGTGTAAAACTGCTCACAGCACTAGAAACCACTTACTACAGGTCCCAACCCAGCACACACAGATAGCTAATTTTTAAATATATCTTGATTTATGAGCGAACTTCAGCACGAGGTCATCACACTAGGTCCAAACATGGCCGCAATGAAAACGGTATACACAGCACCGTCTATTTAATTTAACTATTATCGACTGTGGTCGAAATTTTATTGATTGTATGAGAGAAACGCACTTGAATTTAACATGGCTTAGACACAACATAAGGAAAAAATTACACACTGCACTGCTCCTCTCAAGCGAAGATGTTGGGTTTAAGGCAGTTAAAAAGGGGTTGAACTGTTTTGCCTACACCTATTTATATAATGATGATGATGATCTAATCTGATCTGGAGACTAGAGTTTCTGACATGCACTTGTACGCACTCAAATTGCACATGAAGTACATACAAAAAAAACCCCTGTTCAGATATTAGTGAGTCGACTGCCCTACATTCACTTGAAGTTTATCTGCGAAAAAAGAATTTGCCTGGTATATCTTGGGAGCTTATAATGGAATCCTTAGTGTTATTAACACGTTGGCTCCCAGTATATCACCGATGATCACAACAAAATTCACTGGCCTCTGGGGGGTGAATTTTGTTGTGATAACCGGTAATGCACTGGAAGCCATCGTTTTAAAGGCGGGTACACACCATCGAACAAGAGTGTCACCCAAAACTGATATTATTTTTGTGCGACGAAGCGAGTGTACACACTATAGGTTTTGTATAACACTCAAATCATTGTTGTTGTTGTTATTTTCGACCTCTCAACCAGTGTTTGCTTTTTGGATGACGAAATTTGTATCGAACAAAAACAAAGATGGCCGTGGAGTGTCACGCAGAAGCAAGAATTTTTTGAGCACCATTTTTGAGTGTCGCCCAAAATTGCAAGCATACACATTATCAGTTTTGCGTGTTATCCTTCAAAACTGATACTCTTGTTCGATAGTGTGCACCCGCTTTAAGGGAAGATGCGTGGAAAGAATGTAAGGTTCACTTTCGAGAGTACCAGAAACTGTCCAATACAAAATAATTTACAAGATATAATTGATAAAAGATGACGAATTATAACATGGACGCTTAAAATACGTACAGGTATGATGATGCAAGTCAGTTTAGAGAAGAAAACAATAAGAAAATGTATCCTTTGTAATTTGAATGAAGAAGAAAATATCAGGTACTTCGTCGGGAAATCTTAAAATCCATACGCATAATTTTTTTCGAAAAGTTGAACTAGCTAGAAATGACATTCTTGATTCTTGGGCCCAAAACACACGGAGCAACTGGAAAACAACTAAACCGGTTGCCAACTCGTGTTACAAACCAGTTACGGACTCAGCGGTGACTTGACTCCACAGTCCACACACGAGGAAACTCATTAGCAATCAAAATCTCTAGTTTGTTCGGTGTCGTCATGGATACAGGGCGTGAAAAACCTCCCCCACCTGCAACAGGTTGGTCTGTTGTTCGCTCATATTCGACAAACTAGAAGCTGATATCAATAGGCAACCCGACAGGCAAATCAATAGCCGACTGGTTGCAAACTATTTTTTCTGAATTGCAAACGAGTTTTCAACCAGTTGCGTCGTGTGCGACGTCCCATTTGATTACACAGGGTATGACGACTCAAAGCAAACTAGTTGCCAATTCGAATCGCTGATCAGTTTCTTTTCAGTTGCTCCGTGTGTATTGGGCCTTATTAGTACCAACAAATCTTGGTTGACGAATATAATCCATGAACCTAATCAATAAATATTCCTGACAGAAATTGTTTCGCCCAAGCAATATGACTTTACCTAGAAAAGGTAATTCCTCAATGCACCAAAATACAAGACTAACCCAAGGTATACAAAAAAATCCCTAAAATCAAAAAATCTGTTGGAGTGCTTTTATTTGACATTGAAGCGTCTTTTGATTGCCTTACGGTTTCGTCCACAAACTCTTAATAAATGGTCTTCCAAAGTATCTACTCAAACTCATAAAAAGTTTTTGAATGAAAGAATGTTCCTTGTGAAAATCCAAATACCAAAAAATCTTGCCGGCGCTCCCCAATGATCACTACAATAATCTATCTGTCTGACTCTCTAACCTCCCTTTTAGCAAATGGCATTTTCGCAGATGATAGCAGTATCTATAGTATCTCAAAAATATGTCAACAAATTTCATTTAATCTATACAAAGCCAGCTACTTTCGTTGCTGAAAAATCAAAATAATATCTCAAAAAAGCCAAATTCGCAAAAAAAAATATCCTCAAATGCCGCCCAACTAACTCGCAATTCCTTGCTAAAAGCAACATAAATACCATCCAACAGCCACCAAATTAACCTGATCTGGCACCGTGTAACTTTTTCCTACTATGCCGACTCAAAACACCGCTTTGGGGAACGCATTTTACTAGCCGAGAGGAGATAATGCAGATATCGCTGAGTGCCATACCGAACATCGAGTACCAAAGATGTTTCGAGGGTTGGATAAAACGCTGTCACGTGTTTTTGAGAAATCTTATAATTTGTGCCTATGGTTTCGTTGACTCAGAAGTAACAGTGCCGGCCAGTCAAAGTTAGTTGACTGCAAACACGCCAACCTCAATCAATTATTGTAACTAACTTCTCACCCTTTTAACCTTGAGAGCTTGAGTATATTTAAATGGATTCTGTTCGTTAAATTTGATGAAAGACTAGCTCATTTGTTTTATAATCTCCCCCGTCTTCTTGTTCTTCTTCTTTCAATATTGATTAAGCCACTCTCCTCAACAGGCAAGGGCAACCCTTCAATCAATTTCAATCCCCCCACCCACCCACAGCATTCCACAGACCACTTCGAATATTGTCCTTCCGGAGTATACATACAAACATACGTAAAACAAATAACACCCCCCACCGCTCTCAAATAAACAACAACTTCATTTATTAAACCCTCTTTGCCCGTTTCATCATTAATTAGTGCTTGTTCCTCTCGTCGCCGACGATGATCTTCACCCTTAATGAAGACACCCGAAGAGCATTACTATCAAAGTTAATGGCTATATGGCCATAATCAATTTTAACAAAGTCCTGTCAACACCTAGGTATCTATCCTTCAAAGGACAAGAACCAATTCAAGTCCTTAATAAAATCACCACATCAAATATTTAAAATGTCATCTTTGTCGGAAGAGGGATCCGTCCGTCGTCTCTCTGTCAAAAACTGCCGGACAGCAAACAGTACCAGCAGCCTAATCATTTAGTCAAAAGTCAACAGACGTTCAACATATATTGGCAGGATATCTTTATCCTGCAAATACGAAAGCATAACATTTGGGCTTTGCTCAGCGAGGGTAATTGGGGTGGGTAAAATGGTTGTGTGAAGGTGTGATGATGTTCTCCCAGCAGCACTCCCTACAACTTGTGCATATGTTAAGTGTCAATAGGGTTGATTATGGAGCTTATAATGTCCTGGCAACGCTTTGAAGAGCCGAAAATTTACAATGTGACCTTTTGCCACGAGAAATATGGAAGAAAGTGCCAACCACCCCTTTTCTCTCTCACTGCCACTCAAAGGGTAGATGCTGCTGATGGATAAACGTCGGAGGGTAGATGGCGTGAAATAGAGAAACCGTTCAAGGGAAATTTTGCAAAATAATTTTCTGCTCTATTTGAATATTTCTAACCTACACACACACACACACACGCCGAGTTGAGACGAATCGAATTCAATCAATTTATGTACGTTTGTCCCATAAGGGTGCTACGGTGACGACGACGATGACAACGATGACATCGGATGGCAAGGGTGTCGAAGGACAGGATGAAAATACTTTTCTTATTGACACACTGTGAGAATCGAGGAATTTTCTTTTGATCGCTCATGCGAGAAAAAGCTTCGGATGATTAGGAGTTGAAATGTTTTCCCTTTTATTTGCTGTTAGTGCAGAAAACACATTTTCTTCGATGAGAACTTATTTGCGGCTTTCACTTTCAAATTGTGAAATGCAAATAGGGAAGGGATGATGCGGGGCAGCGGGTGATTTCGTAAATTGTCAGATGGAATTTCATTGGGAGTGTCGTCAGATGGTGGATACGAGTATGTGCAAGTGTGGCAAATGTTTTTCTAATTCAATTCTTTTGTATAAACTAAACAATTAAATAAAAATAATTGTCTAAGAGCATATGGACACGCATTTGATAGTGTTCCGTAGCTATACTCACTATGGAGGGTAGTGGTTGGGACCCCAAAAAACGACTTTGAAAGCGAATAACTCGGAATTGATTGAAGGAAAGATATTTAGACGATTTTTATTGCACCTACCCAACGACACCTAACCCCGTGGGGTAAGTGTATACATTTTTGTTCGCTCACAGGTAACTGCATGGGAAAGGGTGCAAATAATTGTTTCCAGAAGTCTCTCCATTTCTGATGCTGAGTCACCCATTCACGTCTGCATACTCAATTTCATCGCAATAGGTTACAAATAGGAGAGGACTGAAACTATAAAAATATCCTCTGTACCCTTAAAAGGTGGTATCTACTAAGCAGGTACTACTTGAGGAAGAATGAGAATTTCCTTATGTGGATTAAGGCTGGTGACTCAGATAAGGCGGCTTTAAACTATGCAGTTTAAAGTCGGTTTCAACAAACAAGTTTAACTAGCTTGAGTGGTATCACCAAAAGCACCAAGATAGTCGACTTCCAAATGTATTCGCAGTTAAGCCTAACAAGTTCCCTGTGTTTTCTAAGCCCAGAAATATGAGAGAATTTGGTAGAGAGCTTCGTTTGACTACCACATCCTCAATCTCATAGCCCGATAGCCAGTTAAGCCATTTAATGAAGTTAAACTTTATCTATAGGTAGATAGTAATTGAAAAGCATGGAAGTCTCTCAAAACTAGTTTTGAATCCATAGACTGAACATATGAGTTTTGAGCCTTGAGCTGCCTGAAAAGTTGTGAATAATGGCGCATTTCCTACTAGACAGCACCACTATATGGTGCCTTGTATTACTGAGGTCATACCAGGAGACAAGATTTCGAAAAGTTTGGAGTTTCTGGTGGGTCAATTCTATTATGATCAGAAACATTTTCGGAAATGGAGTAGGAGAGTCGAAATCAACGTGTGTTGTTCTTTCTTCCGATTTTGCAAAAGAGTGGGCTTATTATATCCAGAGCTCGAAATGCTTTATTGCTTTAATGTAGCTAGCGATGGATAGGGTAAACGCTTGGCAAAAGGTGTTTAGATACTTATGTCAAGAAATAAACCTCGGATTCCACGCTGGGGTACAAAAGACCACAGGCGTTTTCGACTTCGAATAATTACAAAAGTATGGACTGTCTTTTTGACAAAAGTATTGCATATGATATTTTGTGTAGTCATAATGCTACTGAAGATGGTGCACCGAACGATATCATCTGGAAGCATGAATTATATCTGGAAATGTTGTTCAAGAAATGCTTGGAATCGGATGTGTAACCTAAATGTTTTGAAATTGAACGAATTTCAATTTCGTCTGTTTGGTGTACATATTTATGTATGTAAATATAATTTTGAATCAATTTACTCGACATTAAAAATAGTAATGACTCTGGCGGAGAATTAAATGCCGGCAACTCTATTTGGATTTAAGAAAACTGTCCAAACAATAATATCCCAAAAACTCAAAAACTTACCATCCAACATTAAGCCGAAACTTACAGAATATATTTGTTATGAAGCGAGAAGTGCACGTGAATCAAAAGTTAGCTGTTAGCTGTTACCGTGCTAATTTTGAGATTTTGGTTTTCATGGCTCTCTATCGGAAAACTTGAAAACTTTTGATTTACAAATATTTCTCACTTCATAACAAATTATATTCTGTAAATTTCAGCTCAATCGGATGGTTTTGAAATGTTGGTGTTCCAGCACCATCTATCGGAAAACTTGAGAACTGTTGATGTACGAACATTTCTCAATTCATTACAAATATATTGTGTAAGTCTCAGCTTAATTGTACGGTGAGTTGAAACAAATTTTGAGTTCCAGCGCCATCTAGGGGAAAACTTTAAATTTTTTGATGTACGAACACTTCAACCATCAGAGAAAGTAAAGGGTGATTTTTTAAGAGGTTGAGAACTTTTTTTTAAAAAAAAACACAAAAAATTCGAAAAAATGAATGAAATATTTATTTGAATCGATAGTTTGAACCTTGCAATTTAATGTTTAAAGATAATTTCATGCAAATGTTGACCGCGGCTGCGTCTCAGGTAGCCCATCCGCTGAGTCCAATTTTGGCATACTCTTTCACACATATCGGCCGGTATCTCACGAATGAATGCATGGATGTTGGCTTCCAGTGCGTCAATCGAAGCGGGCTTGTCCCTATAGACATTAGCCTTGACATACCCCCACAAAAAATAATCTAATGGTGTCAAATCGCACGATCTAGGCGGCCAATTGACCGGCCCGAAACGTGAAATTAACTGTTCACCAAACTCGCCTCGCAATTGCGCCATTGTTTCGCGTGCTGTGTGGCATGTGGCACCGTCTTGTTGAAACCACATATCATGCAAGTCAAGAACTTCCATTTCGGGCAAAAAAAAGTTTGTTATCATCGCTCGGTAGCGTTCACCATTGACAGTAACGCTGCCGAATCGACATTTCGCGGTCTTCTGTCACACTAGCTGATACGGCCGCAATATTTTCTTCACTACGCACAGTACGTAAACGTGTTGGTGGTTTAATGTCCAACAAAGTAAATTTGGTGCGAAATTTGGTCACAATCTTCCGAATAGACTGCTCAGAAGGTCGAGAATGCCGATCATAAAATGGAAGCAGCGCGCGATGAACATTTCGAACCGAGCACGAATTTTGATAGTAAAATTCAATAATTTGCAAGCGTTGTTCATTTGTAAGACGATCCATGGTTAAATTGCAAACCAAACTGAAGCTGTTTGACAGTGACACAAGGTACTAAACACACGTCAGCTGTCAAAACCAGTGTTGCCAAAACCAAACCAGCTAAAAAATCACCCTTTATAAATACTGTTAGTTTAAGCACAATCGGATGGTAAGTTTATGAGTTCTGAGGTATCAAACGAACAGCTCATTTTTATATCAAGATAGAGGACCAACATGAGGTTCTTCTTTTGACTCTCTACTCCAAATGTAAGTGAGACAATTCAACAGATGGTACTGTGAACAACTTTTTTTTTTTGCTTTAACAAAAGCGCATTGGTCTTTTTGCAAGAATTTGACCAAGTTGTCCTGATTTATTTTTAAGGACATGTATGTACATATATGTATTTATTTTAAGGACATGTACATATATGGCTCAACGGAGCCCCAAAGAAAGAGTTCAGCATATTAATTTTTCATTTTGGAACCAACAGATCCCTGATTTCAGTAGCGTTCGGAAATTTGTATTCCTCCATGTCTGTCCATCTTATGTTTAACGACTGGACACGTAATGTCACTTGCGCACCTATAGTAAGGTTTTCTGAACGCACTCAGCCCAGCTGCAGCGTCTTTACTTTAGGTGGCGGTAGAGCTCGGAGTGAACTTGGGTCTGCTTCTCGTAACCATTTGGGTGTGCGTGCTATATTTTTACACGAATAGAAGGGACCTACCGACCTACTGCCAACTCCGAACGGCGAGTTGAAAAGCTCATTGACAAATGATACTCTTTGATTGCTTGTCAGACATTCGAAAAAGTTGGTACCGTGAAAAAACGTTTAGGTGTTGGACCCGGGCTGCGATTGAACCCAGGCAGCATCGCATAGTAGTCCAACGCACTTACTACTACACCATGGTGCTCACTGCAGCGTCACGCTTTTCTTGTATCTTGCTTATGACTGTCAGTTCGATAAATGGTTAACTGAACGCTGTCTACTATACTCAATTACATTCACCGCTTTTTGTGGTGAAAACTTTTCTAAGTTAATTGCATTTTATACTGCACACTCTGCTATGGTAAATCTTGATAGGTACTATGATTCATTTTTAAAATTTGATGGAAATCCATGAGCAATTTTCTTTTCAAAATTGCAATAGAATTCTGCATGCGAGTGCTTCCATTAAACCACATCGCATGACATGCAATATTTATTTATTTTAATCGATTTTCGATATACTTTGAGATAAGTCTAATCGTGTCGTGTCAAGGTTATAAAAATATTCATTCAACCAAGAGTAACATCAACATGACAGTATCTAGTCTCGATTAAAATGGTGCCATCATCAAATTGTCCATGTTCGTTTCATCGACCAACAAAAAAAAGTTAAAACTGGAAAAACAGGGACGTGTACTCGTATATTATTAAAGAATTGGAATATACAAACATACATGTTAGTCTGCTTGCACTAATGGATTCATCATTTTTTAATGGAGCCATGACAAAATATGTAACTCAACGTCCCACATAAGATTAAAAAAGGATTCAGATAATGCAAGCGCCATGACAAGCAACCGCGTTTATAATAGAAAATGTGTGGTTGGGGATAATTTTGTTCACCTTTTATAGCGATCACCAACTTTGAGGGCATAAAAAGAGGATATGATGTTTGCTTAGTACCTGCGAGGTGTTCTGGAACAAACTAGGTATCATTTTGGTATCTACTCGTATTTATTTATTTTCCTAAAAGTCCAACAAAACGAAATTATTTTCACATTCAATAAATCTAAACAATGATTATAAGCATGACTACAATTGTTTCGGTGTATCAATTACGGTACCCATTACAGCGCAGTCCAGGTTTATCTGGTTGCACGCAATGCACCCACATGCTTCGTTAACTCTGTAATTCATCTGACAGCTTTTCAATGGCCATGACAGACGTTGAATTGCTTACTACAAGAGAATGATTGAAAGGTAATTTGCATGTGAGCTTTTTAATTTTTTAACTTTTTTTTTAACTCCACTTAAATATCTATTTTCGGCTTTTTTTCAATGATTAAAAATGTGAGAATATGGAAATGCATCGCCATTTATTTATGTTTCGATTTCGAAGAATACAGACGAATCTCAAAGTCAAACCTCCTCTAACTCGAATTTCTCTCTAACTTAAATTTGTTCGCCCTGTTTTAGCATTGGGAGCCGTAGCCTAGTGGTTAGTGCGTTGGACTAAAGCATAAAAGTTTTTTCCATGGTACCACAACTTCTGAATGTCTGACAATCACCGAAATAGGGAACATTGAAATGACGAAAAGAAATGATATCGAAAACGCTATTACAAAATTTTTTAAAAAAATTTATGAAAAAAAGTGTTAATTTATGAACACAAAAAAGTATACATAGGTACGTTGTCCCAGTTAGGAGGAATAACAAATAATAAATGAGCGCCTAACTAACATTTATCCAAATCTGTTTGTGATAGCTAAAAAATGTGTGAATTACATCACGTTTTATCGGGATGTTTGTAAAAACATTATAGATATTAGAGTGTTTTCCCTCGTAGTAACTTTTTGTATCAATGGGCTTGAACCAATGGATGCAAGATATAGCGTCAGCTCATTTCTATCCTTGTTCTTGAAAATGACATTAAAATCGCCAACGATAAATAATTTCTTATAAATGTTTTTTAATAAACATTAAGAACGCGACTGAGGTTTAGAGCGTCCATTAAACCTTTTCGCCCTGTACTACTGAGTTCATGGGTCTCAAATTCGTTTCCTGCCAAAATCCGTATTTTTATTTTTATTTTTTTTTTTTTTTTGCAGCACAATTTTGGATAGCCTTTAATATTCCCAAAATTATTGTTAATCGAAAAGTGATAATTTCATTCAAATTGGTCATAAACTATTACGAGTTATTCAGTTGAGAAATTGAATTTTTCGGCATAAAATTTTTCGACTTGAATTTCTCAAAAACTATACAATTTATGAGATTCGCTATAGTTTTCTTTAAATAGGTACAGTAGAATCCGCTTAAGACGCTCACGCTTAAGACGCTATCCCGCTTTTAACGCTCTTTTTCTCCGGTCCCTTCATTCCGACTAGAATTCGTATGAAAAAAAATCCGGTTAATACGCTCTATTTCCCGCTTAATACGCTCACACAGCGACACGATACACTTCGCCAAAAATTCGTATTTTCTTGTTTTTGGATGCTTTTCCCACGGTCACCGCCACTCTTATAGGTTTTTTTTTTTTTTGTTTTTGTTTTTCGCAAACAAACCATATAAGGCGTGTCGTTTTTGTGGTCGTTACTTTTGTCAGTGTTCGGGTCCATTCACTACATATAATCATCATGGAAAGAAATCTAGCAAGACGTGATCAAAAACTGTTTGAGTAAGTCTGGCTTCTGTTGGGCAGATGATCCTAGCCCAGATGACTCTGATATCCCATCGGAAAATATTGAAGAGTTACAAGAGTTTCCTGATTATGCTTCTGTTGATGATGACCTAGTTACAACTGGTCCCCGCAATTTAGAAGAACTCATCAGTGATAGCGACTCAATGGTTGAACCAGGAGGAGGAGCTGAAGAAGAATCACTACCGAAACCTTCGGTGGCCAGTTCAAATGCACATGCATGTAACTTCCCATATAAAAGTACTGTTCTAATACATATATACATATGTATAATTTCAAATTTTGTCATAAAAAAAACCTTTTGTTTAAATGGATGTTATTTTATAGTTTTTCCCGCTTAACACGCTATCCCGCTTAAGACGCTATCTTCTTTCGGTCCCTTGAAGAGCGTCTTAAGCGGATTCTACTGTATATAGTTAATCATCTGCAAGCTATAATTTTTTTCATATTTTTGACTTCAGTAATTTCCGAGAAAAAACTGGGGTACTTTTGGTATGGTATTTTTCACACATTTTTGGCAATAACTCGCAGTTTCTAACGGAAAAAATTGAGAAAAATATTTTTGAAATATTTGTTTCGCGCCCCTTCGAATGATATTCCACATGATATATTTTTCAGATTTTTTTTTAGATTACATTTTGTCTACCCTGTACAGTTGTTTCACAATATTTTTGAATGATATGTTATCCATGTATGTGGACTAACGTAATGCATAAGTGTGCCAAATTTCAAGTTTCTAGGAAGAACGGTTCTTAATGTTTTTATCGTGGCAGACATTTTAGAGTTATAGCGAACTTATAATGATTCCGTATTACCATATAAGTACGGAACCCTAAAAATGAAAAAAAAAGTCAAAAGAAATTTGTTTTGAAGTACGCAACCAATATACTTGGGAAGAAGCGGATGATAATTTTGAGAAAACAGAAAATTAATAACAGGGCTAAGGGACAAGATTTTGAATTTCATTAGAAAAAAGCTTAGAATAGCAACAGTTGAAATTACAACTAACATCGAAAATGACATTCAAACATCGGCTCACCCAGAAATAGTTCATCGCGTCCCAAGAAAAAAACTTCTAATAATTGAAGTGAACAGAAAAAAACACCTTGAGTTTGGAACCGAATTTGTTGACAAGGATTGATTTTTTTTTTGCAAAATGTTATATGAAAGTAGGTACAATTTAAGCACACTTCACAATTGCTTTGTATCGACTTTATGATAACTTCTGTCCAACGCACGAAGTCGAAATTTGCAAAACTAAATGCCGCTTCAAGCTTCAGGCGTTCATAGCCTAGGAATATGACAAATAATATGTTCTGTTTCCTCAAATCTCTTATTCACGAATTTATGATAGAAAGAAGATTTGAAATGCATTTCTTTTAATTTCTATTGTTTTATTAAGAAACACAAAATGTAAGGAATTACTTTGTAAACAAGATTGTGCGGATATGTAAATTAAAAAAAAGACCCCACACAATTAATTTGTGTTGAAAAAAATTAATTTAACCATTTAAATCTTTTACACATATTAAATGTTAAAAAATTGTACTTTAATCGAACAGGTCATCGAATAGTATAATGTCAACAACAGCTGTGAGTTGTCACAACGCACGCCCTAGTAGAAAGTAGTTCTACTCGGCCGTTGCCCAGAACTTTACGATATCTGCGATATAACGCCTGAAGTCACATTTAAGAGCACCCCATATGTTTGCATTGTTTCTACTTTATCTGTCAACGCGAGAGTGCCCGAACGCGACATTATGGATTGGGCTTTATGGTGCAGCCAAGATTTGGAGGAAGGAAAATAAAGAGATAAGACCAAAGCATCTTGTTTCAATTGCTAAGCATAGCGGAGGCTCGATCATGGTTTGTGAGTGCATATCTGGGGCTAAAGTACAAAAACTAAAGTTGATTTACGGAAATATGAATTGTTTTATGTATCTCGAGATCGTAAAGAATGATTTGGCTGATAATGCAAGTCAATTCGGCCTGTCACCAGGGTGGTATTTCCACCAGGACAATGACTTGCTTCTTTATAATGTGCCTAAACAACTCGAATCACCTTCCCAGTCCCAATATTTGAACCTCATAGAACAACTTTGGGAAAAACTAGAGCGACGGATATGAAAAAAAAAACTAGCAAAAACAATCTCAAAAACTTTCTTGTTGAAAAATGGTCCAATGTATCGTCCGAAATGACTAGTAATCTTGTAACATCTCTGACAAGTCGTCTTCGAACAGTGATTCAAAGTAAGGGAGGACCCACGTAAAACTAATAGAACAAAGAAATATTATTTTAAGAAATGTTCGAGTAGTATGTAAGTATAGTTTATGTGTTGAAAAAATAAGTTTTTTTGTTTCTTTGTTACTGTGAACAATTTTCTGAAATTTGAAGAAAACATTTTTGTATTATTTGTTTAATGTTTGAAAATTTCAATTTATTCAATTATCATACATGTAGATATATATAAATACATTGTTGTGCTGAGATTATACAGCGGAATAGTTTAAAGTACATATAGTTTTATTTGATGTCAAAAATCAAAAAATATGAAAAACAAAAAAAGAAGAGAATGTTAGCTTACTCTTCAAAAACAATCGATAAATCTGTAGGAACTTCATTCACTTTGTAAAACATATTTTACCTTATTTTCTTATATTATTCATAATGTGTCAATCTCATTATTTACCCTTACATTTCACATACATATTTCATACTGTACCAATTTTGAATTTTGAATTAATACTGTACATAGTTATATAACTTTCGTAGTGTACATACAATTGTAAGAAGAATTGAAGAGAGACCAATATAATTTTTATTGTAGATGTTAAGAAGGAAAGCCGCGTTTTATTTCCGCTCCCGAAGCCAGCAAGGTTATTGCCGACATCTACAATTGGTGACCCCTGACTGTCGAACCATACAACAAGTTTTCTTTTAAAAAAAATAAAAAGTTTTATTCGCAACAGAGATGACTGAGGAAACCAAGACACCTAATCAACCTACCGGAGATCCACCTGCAAGTACCTCTGGTTTCCGTAGAGCAACGAACGAACCACATGGCAGCGGCGATAACGAGGTTATGCGTGTCTCCGTAAAAATTTCACCCTTTTGGACAGAAATGCCGGAGATTTGGTTCGCGCAAATCGAGGCGCAGTTTGCAACGTGCCGCATTACATCCGATTTTTCCAAATTTAATACGGTCGTAGGATCCATGGACGGCAAAGTCTTATCACAAGTCAGAGATGCTGTCTTACAACCACCACCTTCCGAGAAGTATGAAAACTTAAAAAAGGCATTAATTGATTGTTTTTCAGACTCAGAACATAAGAAGATGAGAAAACTGTTGTCCGAAGTCGACTTAGGCGACAAAAAACCTTCATATTTGTTCAACGAGCTGAAAGGCCTCGCTGGAAATTCCATCGGAGAAGATTTCCTAAAGAACATCTGGCTACAGCGCCTCCCATCAGAGGTCCAAGCCATTTTAGCGGCGTTCAAGAGTGACGACGTAAAAAAACTCGTACAAGTAGCAGATACCATCAGGGAAACAACATCACACGGTAACGCAATATCCAAAATAGAACAGCGGGAAACATCGTTTCATTCGGAGCAGGCATTGGAAAAAAAAATCGAAGCACTTTCTCGTCGATTTGACAGATTGGAGAATTCGCACTTTCGCAGCCGTCGCCGAACACCGTCACGCCATCGAGACTCGACCCCATGCTCATCATCTAGTAGACCACATACCACAAAAAATCGTAACGGAATTTGCTGGTTCCACTACAAATTCAAAGATGACGCAATTCGCTGCAAACCACCTTGCAGTTACGCCAATTCAACCGGTCCAAAAAACTAGATAGGCTGTTGTCATCACAGATGATAGCAGTTGTCAAACGTATAAACCGTTTATACGTATCGGATGTGACAACAAAGAAAAAATACCTAATTGATACCGGCGCAGACGTTTCTGTGCTCCCACCAACTATTCGACAAAAATCGCAGAGTTCCAATATTGCCTTGTTCGCCGCCAACGGCTCCAAAATAAGAACGTACGGAAGCCAACATAGTGAAGTAAATTTGGGTCTGCGGAGACGGTTCAGGTGGACATTCTTGATAGCTGACGTCGCCGTGCCTATCATCGGAGCTGATTTTTTGCAGCATTACGGCCTGTTGGTCGATATGAAACGGAATTGTCTCATAGACAAGAGCACAACCTTATCAGCTACGGGCATTCCATCACCAGGTAATTACAAAATTAAAGCTTTCAACATTAAATGCCCATTCGCAGGCCTCCTTGAAACGTTCAAGGACTTAACATCGCTGAACGGCACAGGTAATCCAGTGACGTCCCATACCACTCATTGCATCATCACATCCGGACCAGCTGTTTTTGCAAAACCCCGACGACTGTCCCCGGAAAAGCTAGCCGCTGCAAAAGCCGAATTTGCATATCTCATGGAGCAAGGAATATGCCAACCGTCAAAAAGCAACTGGGCCAGCCCTCTCCATATGGTAAAGAAATCTAGTGGTGAGTGGAGACCGTGTGGCGATTACCGTGCTTTGAACGCCGTAACGCAGCCAGACAGATATCCTATCCCGTACATTAGTGACTTCGTTAACATGTTACATGGAAAAACGATATTCTCCACCATTGATTTGCAGCGCGCGTTTCATCAAATACCAGTTCAGCCAGAAGACGTACCTAAAACGGCCATCACAACGCCGTTTGGCCTTTTCGAGTTTAGGTACATGACGTTTGGCCTGAGAAACGCGGCACAAACAATGCAGAGGTACATGCACGAGGCATTGAGAGGACTGGACTTTGTGTTTTCATACATTGATGACATCGTTATTGCATCTACTAGTCACGAAGAACACCAGAAGCATCTCCAAGAAGTGTTTTTAAGACTCCGTAAGTACAACCTTAAGATTAATACTTCTAAATGTTTTTTCGGTAAATCAGAAGTACGATTCCTGGGACATTCAGTCGACCAACATGGCATCAAACCCTTGCCAGAAAAGGTTCAGCATATCATCGAGTATAAAAGACCATCTGTTGCCAAAGAATTAAAAAAGTTCCTGGCAATGATTAACTTTTATAGGAAATTCATCCCACGTGCTGTAATAAATCAAGCCCCATTGCACTTACTTATAAATGGAAATAGAAAAAACGACAACACCCCAATACTCTGGACATCAGAAACCATCGATGCCTTCGAAAAGTGCAAATCTGATCTTGCATCTGCTTCACTTCTCGCTCATCCGGTGCCAAATGCCACCCTTTATCTATTCGCCGATGCTTCAGACGTTGCAGTGGGAGCTGTAGTGAACCAAGTTATTGGCGGCGTTTCTCAGCCACTCGGATTTTACTCGCGAAAGCTAACCGATACGCAAATGAAATATAGCACGTACGATCGGGAGCTACTTGCCGTGTACCTGGGTGTGAAACATTTTCGGTACCTTTTGGAAGGAAGATCGTTCTCTATATTTACGGACCACAAACCACTGACGTACGCGTTTCAGCAAAAATCCGACAAGGCATCCCCAAGGCAGTTGCGACATTTGGATTTTGTCAGCCAATTTTCAACGACAATTTTGCACATTCCGGGGTCAGAGAATCAAGTAGCCGATTGTCTTTCAAGGATAAATGCCATCGATACATCAACACCTGTTGACTTTCATGCGATGGCGAAGGAACAAAAAGAAGACAACGAGCTAAAAACTTTACTTAAACAAGGTAATACGTCCATTTCATTGCAATTAAAACTTTTGGCTTTTCCAGAATCAAATTTACAACTGTACTGCGACACATCGACACCAAAAGTTCGTCCGTATGTTCCCTCGCCCAGTAGAGAGATCGTTCTCATGAAGCTTCATAATCTTTCTCACCCCGGTATTAAAGCGACGCTCAAACTTCTTCAAGCACGATTTGTTTGGCCCAAGATGAAAGCAGATTGTGCAAAATTTGTAAGAAGATGCTTACAGTGTCAACAATCCAAGGTCAGCCGTCACAACAAAGCACCGCTTGTTCCTTACACTTTGACATCTCAACGATTCGCTCATATAAACATGGACATAGTTGGTCCATTACCTACATCTTGTGGATACAGATATCTTCTTACCATCATGGACCGATATACACGTTGGCCGGAGGCTTTTGCAATGGAAGACATGAAAGCAGAGACTGTAGCGCAACACTTTCTTCACGGTTGGATTAGTCGGTATGGCGTACCACTCCAAGTCACAACTGATTTAGGACGGCAGTTCCAGTCAACACTTTTTTCCGAACTGAACAGGACTTTGGGAATTAAGCAGTATAGGATAACAGCCTACCACCCGCAATCCAATGGGATTATCGAAAGATGACATCGTTCTCTCAAAGCAGCAATTATGTGCCACCAAACAACGGATTGGTACAAGGTGCTACCATTAGTACTGCTCGGTTTGAGGTCGTCGTTCAAAAAGGACTTAGATGCCACTCCAGCAGAGCTTTTATATGGAGAAACAATTCGTTTGCCAGGAGAGTATTTCGTCGAGTCACCAAACAACATAACATCAGAGGATTTCGTAAAAGAGTTGCGAAAGGCAATGTCAGCGATGAGACCAACTAATACCACATTCCATGGTACTTCAAAATTTTTCGTGCAGAAGACGTTGGATAAATGCACACACGTTTTTGTAAGAACTGACAGCGTCCGCAGTCCTCTTCAACAACCGTATGAGGGACCTTATCCAATAGTGAAGAAGCATTCGAAATATTTTTCGGTAAGAATTAAAAACAATGTTAAAAACGTTTCTGTTGACAGATTGAAAGCAGCATTTCTCACTGTTGATGACGCTTCCGAACACATAGTAAATGCTTCTAAGGATTCGACAACAAGTAAAACAGCGAAGGAAACTGAAACTACATTACCTATTCAAGACCAAAGGACAACTCGGTCGGGTCGAAGAATTTTCATTCCATCAAGGTTTCGTTAGTATGGCATACTAACTAGCGGGGGAGTATTGTAGGAACTTCATTCACTTTGTAAAACATATTTTACCTTATTTTCTTATATTATTCATAATGTGTCAATCTCATTATTTACCCTTACATTTCACATACATATTTCATACTGTACCAATTTTGAATTTTGAATTAATACTGTACATAGTTATATAACTTTCGTAGTGTACATACAATTGTAAGAAGAATTGAAGAGAGACCAATATAATTTTTATTGTAGATGTTAAGAAGGAAAGCCGCGTTTTATTTCCGCTCCCGAAGCCAGCAAGGTTATTGCCGACATCTACAAATCCATTAGCTCTCATGTACTCAAATGCTGTCTTAGCCGTCTCCTGATTCCTGAAGTCACCGATACCTGGACATCTCTTTATATTGGCTGGAAGTGAGTTCCAACGTCAAAGTCAAAGTCAAGTGAGTTCCACCGCATACACAAAAAATTGTTTTTTTGGTTGTGGCATATTTAAAGGTGGGCACGATGAAAGCTCGACTTCTTTCGGAAGTTGCGAACTGAAGTCTACGATAAAAGTACTCTAGCATTTTGTTCTCTTTGAGTTTAAACAAGAAGGCTAGGACATTAAGATCAAAATATTTTTGGAACTCCAGACCGAGGAAGTCTTTTGCATATCCGGAGATATGATCATGCCAGCGTATGTTATAAACAAATCTCACAGCACTGTTGAAAGCCACTCTTAATTTAGACTGCTCATATCGTAAAAGACAGGATGTGCATAAAGCAGGATAGGTAGGATTTAAGATTTCACCAATGTAGCTTTCGCTCTAGTTGGGAGACAGTGTCCGGATTGGTACAGTGCGCGTAGACCACCATATACCTGACCTACAGTTATTGTTATGTGATCGTCGCAGGTAAGATATTGGTTGAAATACACTCCTACATTTATTTCGATAGGGGGAAGGCAGGAGGTGTCTAATTTTGTACTGCTTACGACGATAGCTTGGCTTTTTCAGTATTAAGTTAAAGTTGGTTAGTATGGGCCCAATGAACAACTGATTTTAAATTGGACATCGTCTCCGTACATTTGAACTTTACAATTAGTTAAAATTGATGGTAAGTCGTTGTTAAAAAGTGAAAAGAGTAATGGTCCCATAATGGATCCCTGAGGGACACCGCATACGAATATTTTCTTTCAAATATCTGCAACACTCATATTTTGAATTGGTATGTATAATTATTTGTGTCACTGTATAGATAAGATACATTTTTTAAAATGTGTTCATTCCTTTCATGTCATAATAAGAAGGATTTTCTGGTTTCTAGGCTTAGTGCAGTGAGTTCCGGGTTGTTGAATCAATCAGTCTGGACATTTCACTATGTTAGATTTAACTCGATCACTGTTTTTTACCAAAGGTATCGTTTTGAAGTTAAAAAATATTCAAAAAGAACTCAGAAACATTTTTATAAAATTCCGCCCAAATTATTATCTAAACTGCAAGTCCTCATTAAGTTGTAGACAATGTTAAAAGGATTTATTACTGCTAAAGTCTCCATCGAAATAGTTATTCCGTATGATGTGAGTGTTGCAATGCTGACTGAATGAAACGTGACCTCAGATAGAAATGAGAATCCCTACACACACCTACACTTATGTATGTCAGAAAAAAAGGACTTAAACTTTCTCAACTTATGTTGCATTTGATATAACAAACACCAACCTCTGCGATAATCTGAGCTCCCAAAATTGATACATCTTTCGAAAAGTATTTTCACGTCTGTATTCCTGTGAGCACGTTGATCCATAAAAGTTATAGAAAAAAATATTCTCTCCAACTGAACACGTCCACCGGAATAAAGTTTGTCTACGATTTTTATTTTTATTTTTCTATTTTAGTTGCACTCGTAGTACGGTTGTCCGTATGCTCTTCAGGTTGATCCGAAAAAAAATTGTAAAACTCGTTATGGGAACGTTACTCGTAAAGGGGTAGTTTTAAGTAATGTTTTTCCAATTTATCCCAATTCGACATACGAATTTATGTAATCGAATCAAAGCTGAGTTTAATTTTATAACATTTTATAACACATGTCCAAGTTGGACATAAACATTTTAAATCAATATCGAAGCTAGTGGTCGTATCCTTACAAAGTTGTCCAGAAGTTGATTAAACTTTATATTTGATCTAATTTGTCACGCAAGTGCCATTGCTATAGATTAACATGTTTCATTTGAATAAATCAACAAAACGACAACGAACAGCGGTAATTACGCGGGAAACCGTCCTCAATTATTATTGTGATAAAAACCCTTTTCGATTTGCACCGAAATTGATGAAAAATCAAACACACTGTGGGACTTAACACATATTTTACCATGGCCTCAATTTATTTATTCTTATCGTTGTTAAATCGAAAATCTATAATTTATCGAAACTTCTGTGTGGAGGTTTGACCTGTATTCATAGGTAAAATAACATACTCATACTCGTGTGAGTATATCCAAATGGAAACGCATTAAAATTACATAAATACATGCGGAAAATGTTAGTTTGTTTAGGGCGGTTTTACTTTTATCCAATGTCCTTCGCTAGTGTCCACAAATACAGCTAGTATTCCATAGGGTATAATTCATTGCAATGCCGAGCTTAAAGCAAAGAATACAGACACATTAGTGGGGTACACATGATACGACCGATCTGACAGACTTGGTCTGTCCGACCAGATCTGACAATGTGTACGCAAGAAACGACCGGTCGGACAGACATGTCGGATGCTTTTAACCCTCCGTTTAGCGTTGTGGTCTGTCAGACTATTTTGAAACTTATTGTGTTGTAATTTTGTTTCCTTTAAATATTTCGGCAAACGGTGCCATGACTTTGTCAAACTCGATGCAGCGAGTCGAATGCGATATATTTTGAAACAGTTGTCCATATTTCGTGGAATGAAAATACAGTTGGAGTAAAATTTCGACGTTGTTTAGCGTTGTGGTCTGTCAGACCACATAATTAAAAACGATTTTTCTTGAAATTGAGGGTGAGAGTGTGTGTTTATACGGTGTCAAGATGTGGTGGGCTTATGACTCTAATACGTGCTATCCATTGCAGGGTCGAATTTACACAGGTAAACCTCCCAATGAAGATAGAGAGGTGAATCAGGGCAAACGAGTGGTAATGGATATTGTTATAGCGTTTTTTGGTACAGGACGAACAATATACACTGACAACTTCCTTTCCACACTCGACTTAGCCAGTGCTTTGATGTCTAAAAGCCATACTTAATTTGAAACAGTTCATATGCACAAAAAATTTGTTCCACCAGAACTACTGGCCTCTTCTACTTGCCCATAGAATAGCAGGTTTGTTTGTTTCCATTACAACAAATTCTCACTGTATTCCTACTTGCCAAAAAAGAGTTAGTCAGTTATTCTTATTTCAACTGAACACTTAACATGTTACGTTGATGGAGAGGCTAGTTAAACCCATCAAACATTGGACAGAAAATCAATTGGTAAAACCTCAGATGGAGTTACGGGCAGTCAATTCCAAAACATCGCTTTTTCAGCATATCAAAGATGCCATGAACATTTTTGGCATAGCTGCGAGTATCAAAATTAATACTACACCTCCGTTACTACTGATATTATACAATTCCCTTGACTTCAAACATATCCTTCATCGACATTGCAGCCACCATATTCTCCGAAATCTGCCTTTGTTTGCCCCGTCTGCCGCTTACAGCTCTGTAAAATGTAAGTTCTACCAGTGTGGAACTAGACCCGTCCTCTTCCTTTCTATCCAATAAAGGTAAGAATCTATCAACAGAAACATACATAATTTAAAAACTTTACTATACACAGATTTTACACTTAATCTTACACATGGAATAGACCATACCGCGATTTTATAAGCCACAACTGCAAAATGGATAATGTGGTCTGTCAGACCACAAAGTATGACTTACCGCCTTTTGGGTCACCGCTAAACGGAGGGTTAAATTGTTTTTTTGATATTTTTGTGGTCGGACGGACATATAAAAATGGCTGTGTATGGAAATTTTGAATTTTGGAAAAAGATATTGGAAATATAAAAAATTTTGATAATCTCCTGGAGAATTCAATATTGTAATTCTGTTAACAAATTAACATAAAAAAAACTTTGGTTGCTTTTTCACCCATTCCTGTTCCCAAATTCGATTCATTTTTCTTTCTTTTCTCTCTTGGGTCTGTTCTTATAAAATTGTATCAATCATACGTGCTGCTCTCGGTACGTCCGACATCTTTCAAATCCACTTGCAAAGTGAAGTCGGACAATGTGTACGCTAACGACATCGGCCTCTCAGAAATCCATCCGATCAAGTCTGTCAGATCGGTCGTATCATGTGTAGGTACCCCCTATTCGCATGTACAGAAATATTCGAAAAAAAGAAGAAATATGTATGTCAAAGATGTACAAGAAACGAATATTATTATTTTTCATAGCTGGTATGAAGTCTGGGTATAGTTGATATTTTGTACAATACTTTTCGATAAAAGCAATTTGGTAGCACAGGTTATATCGCGGCTTACCTCATAATACCCGATAGCTATCCAGGCTAAACTAATCATAAAGATTAGTTGTGATTGTACTTTGCATTGAAAGCTTTTATAAGCCTATATTACTTACTTACTTAGTTGGCGCTACAGCTCGAGGTGAACCTGGGCCTGCTTCTCGCAACCATTTGTGTGTGCGTGTTATATTTTTGCACGAATGGAAGGGACCTACAATTGTTTGCCGACTCCGAACGGCGAATTGAAAAGCTCAATCATGACAAATGATACTCTTTGATGCTTGTCAGACATTCGAAATAGGTGGCACCGTGAAAAAACTCTTTAGGTGTTAGACCCGGGCTGGGATTGAACCAGGGCAGCATTGCGTAGTAAATCAACGCACTAACCACCATGGCCATGGCGAACATATAAGCCTATATAGGCTACAAAAAAACACGCCTATTGTAAAACCCTCTTATAATAGGCGCGTTTTTTTTTCAAATCTATATAGACTTCAAAAAAGCTCTCCAAGTAAAAATAAGACCGGATAATTATCCAGGCTAAGGTTTTGTTGTATTTTGCATTGAAAACATGTTGCGGAAACATGTTTAGCCTATATAGATTTGGAAAAAAAACACGCCTAATATAGAACTTGAAAGTAGTAAATATAGTATTCTTATGGATGCCAACACTAACAACGAGCAGTTCCTTAAGTAGAAGCAGAAGGATGTACATATGTATCATGTATGGGAGGCGAAAGTCCAGTCTCTTGATGGACATGCTCCAAATGTTACTGAGAAAGTCTAATTCGAATGTGTTTTTGTTCCATTGTTAGCGAATGCGGCACCCATTGTGCACACCGCTTTCTGAAACCCAAGAATTTAAGCAAAATGCTAAGACTGCCTAATGAGATGCCTAGGACCGTCTCCGATCTTTCTAAATCATATCTTGTACCTATTTTTGCTACGATGTAGGTGTTAATGCACTTTTTGGACGCCCTTCACGTGGGTCGTCTTCAAGTCTTGTACGACTCTAATTGAAGGTGAAAAGTCCTTGTGCACTCTTAACAACCGTTTATGAATTTGTTTTGGTGCTTCATCTCCCAAAAATAAGATTTTTTTTCATTACTATAAAAAAACACTATGACACGTCAACTTTGAACAGCTGTAAATATACGAATGAGTTAACAAATCACATGTGTTCATCAAAAGGTATACTACCCTTTTCGGAAAAATAAAGCGACGAACCTTATAGCGCCATCTCTTATCGAACGACAATACTTATTGAACAACCTGGTATGATGAAAAGTCAAATAACATCATGTATCTGGACGTAGTTTTTTTTAGTTGTTTTTTTTATTTTTTTTTTTTTTTTGCAATTAAAATGAAATCGAGAACCTTTCACTTTTCTGTTACAATTTGTGAGTGCATCATTTTTTAATATCGCCGTTTGATATTTATTTGTCAGCGTATTGTCCATAAGTAAATATGAAACAGATTGCTGAGTTATTTGCATATACATATATACTATATCATACTATGTAGATAAAAGTATCTATTCCCCCCTAAAAAAACATCGAAAAACACCTCCTCATATATTTCCAGGAGAACACAACGCAAACATTTTATAGCACTTTTTTTCCTTCCCCTTCTGAACTAACTAATTATTATCTACATGTTGATTCAATTTCCATTGTCAGTGGATACCCAACCTACATGCTCAATTGTAGTATATTCGTCACTAATTTTATCCAACACGTTCCCCACCACCGTGGCACCATCCACCATAAGCAAAGTCTTCGCACTTTGTGGCTTTCCTCCGGCTGGCAGTTTCTCACGAACTCAGTCTGATTTAGCTGGCTAACCGAACCGGTTAGCATCTTTTTTTTCCATTTAAAATCGTGTGTGAAATTTTAGATTTATTCTTTTCGTAATCACTTGTTTTAATTGAAATACCTACTTTTTTTTGTAATAAAATAAAAAAAAGTATTTAAAATGGCTGACGACTGGGATGTAAGTTGATAAGAAAACTTTCATAAAACGCTTTCCAAGTGAATTCAAAACAAAAAGATACTAAAACTTGTGACGTCACTTATGTATGTATCTTTCTCTTTGTGAACTTGTTGATGTGCTTATTTACCAACATAAATTTGCCGGCCGCTTCTGTGATTATTTTTGGTATTTTTTTTTTTTAGAACGTTCGGTATTTTATTATTCATATACTTATGAAATGAGTGCAAAATGCAAACGTGATTATTTCATTAAATCAATGAGATACTTTTTGTTTCACTCATGCGGAACTCCATAAATGTAATAAAAGGTTACCTTGGGAATGAGTCGAAGGCAATTATAGTTGCTGGATGTTAGTTAGTCAATGGAATCAACCGTTTTTTTTTTTTTTTTTTTTTACTTAATTAAAATGGAAATGAATCAGTGTACGTAGTGGCACAGCAATGAATCATAGGAACTTCTTCGTCAACAAGTCGGACAGATACGCAACAGACAGAGCGCCTTCTTTTTGATGGCGAATTTCACGAGATTGCGTATACATACATATATAAAGTCTTTGACTATGAATAGACTCGTGAAGGTTGATTTAATTCAAGAACATTGCACTTAAATGTACTCGTAGTTGCTAATCTTAATTTAAGTCATAACTAAGCAATTTAAGTCGTTGTTGGGTTTTATTGTTTTAATAGCTTAAATTAGATAATCAGGTTAAATTGAAGACATTTTAGACTTGTTTATGAGACTTGAGAGATACAATAAGTTTGAGTCAAAAGTTTTTTCAAGTTTACTATTTATTTGTGCCAGTGAAGCGTATAAACAACATTTGTCTAGACTATCGGTGGAACCACACTATTTAAAGTTTAAAAGTCACGAACTTTATACATAATTTACTTTTTATTGTTATTGTTGTTCACCAAACCAATTAAATGGTGTCTTCTTCCGGAAAGTGCGAATTCTGAGTCATACTGTTGAGAGTTGCAGTTAAATGGGTTTTTTAATTACATACATATAAAAAAAACCAGCTATATGTACCTTTAATTTTGACAAGTCACTTCCATTTAAATTACAACTTTTTTTCCATTGAAGTCACTAAAGTTGGACATGATTAACAGAAAAAATTACTAAGAATTGCGCATCATGAGCAAAAGTCACCTATGTACAGTTAATCGCAAAAGTAAGAATACAGTACGGTGTACGAAGTTTATTGAACGAAAACAACCACTCAAATAAATTTAAACCAAATAAGTGATATGTATTTTTTTAGTAATTATTATAGGCACTTTACATAAAAAGTAAAAATAACAAAAAAACAAAACAAAGTAACAAAGATATTAAAATTGAGCAAAATTCATAAAAAAACACATCACAAAAGTTAGTATACACCACAAAGAAAAATCAAAAAAGACATGATATTAAAAGTAAAAATTTAAATTTAATACCTAGCACGATTTCCTTTACAGTTAATAACAGCGTTTATTCTGGATGGCATTAAATTTACAAGCTTTTAGGTCACGCCGGGGCCTATTTTGACTCATTCTTCTTGAATAATGGTTGCAAGCTGATTTTTCGTTCGAATATCATGTTTTCGTATTTGGTTGAGGTAATCCAACAAGTGCTCAATAGAATTCAAGTCTGGTGATTGGGTTGGTGTTTTAAGCTGGTTGCGTACATGGTATAGCAGCCATTCTCTAACTATATGAGAATTATGCTTAGGGTCATTATCTTGTGAAAGACGAATGACCCTTCCAATGCCAATTTCTGCGCACTCAGATAGAGATGGTTTTTGAGGATATTTAAATATTCAAAATTGTTCATATTTCCTTTCACAAACACCAAATAACCCACGCCAAAGGCCGCCATACACCCCCAAACCATTACGCATATACTTTCATATATTTTACGGATTCAACTTTGTATTCGGTTTTTTCCTTACGTTGATGCGCCTCGCCTGTGTTCCAAAAGGTAATATCAGACGTTAGATGGTTTTTGGCAAATTCAACTAGCTTTTTACGATTGACATCGCTGACAAAATGTTTTTTCGTGATAGATTGACCGTTATACCCAGCACGATGCAAGATGCAAGACACGGCGAATAGTTTGGAAATCGCACTACTTTCCTGCTTCTTTGGTGATCTCTGCTTGTAGTTTTGGGGTACTTTTTTTTAGGATCATTCCTTACTTTTCGGACTATAATTCGCTTTTCTCCTTCAGTAAAGGTACAGGGGCGTCCACTTCTAGCCCGATTTTCTATTTTACCGGAGGTTTTATTTTTTTCTATTTTTTTTTTTTACCGTTGCAGGGCTTTTGTCGACTAGTTTTGCCACTTCTCGAATAAGAAAATGATATCACCAAATTTCTAAGGTCAATAGAGATCTCTTTTTCACGCGGTGCCATTTCTGGTAGACGCATAGAAATTCGTTAGCGAAATTCTGTAAACTCAAAAAGAGCAGATTTATAACAACAAGTGTTTACTGACCCGTGTTTTGTACTGAAATACCATGAATGTATACTTACTTTTGTGACGTTGTTTCGGTATTTCGTCAGATAAAAGTTATTCTCCTCTAGATGCTAGGCAAGTTATGCGGTAATTTTTACTTTAGAGCAACTGTGCAAATGTCAAACAATAGATATGAGATCAAACGGATTCTGGTTCTAAGGAAATACACTGTTTTCTTAAGAATTTTGTTACACTCACATAGGTGTATACTTACTTTTGTGATTAACTGTACATAGGTTGTTGCTACTTAAATTTTAAGATAGATAAGTAAAAATAAATATTTATTTATTTTATTTTTTCAAAATACATATTCTTCATGAAGATCAATACACGTTTGCATGCGTTTGAACCAATTTTCGATGCACTTTTTGAACTCCGATTAAGGTACCTCCAAAACCGCTTCTTCAGGCGTCAAAAAACGTTGACCTCGCATTTTATTTTTGATCTGCGGGGATAAGAAGAAATCATTGGGTGCCAGATCAGGACTATACGGCGGATAATCAATCAATTCTGTGTTTAGAATGCTCAAAAATTCACTTGTTTGAGCCGATAATGATTCGTCTTCTGCGATTAGTTTTCCTTATTTTTCCGAACACTTCTGGCAAACAAATGATGGCGCACAATTTAGAATTGACCGTTATACGTTGCTCTAATGGCATGGTGGCGACATGTCCAAATATTCCGAAAAAAAGGCCACCATTTTCTTCGTGCAAAAACAACTTTTTATTGCATTTCGCTCGTCTTGAAAGACCCATACAGTCAATTGCTGTTTAGTTTTGGGCTCATATGCATTGATTCATGATTCGTCGCCTATCACGATCTTATAGACGTCTTTTGAAGCACAAAGATTGAATTTTTTCAATATTTCCTTGCACCAATCGACACGAGCCTTTTTTTGAACGAAAAAAGCAGAGGATTTAAAAGTATAAGAGTTCTAAGCAAAACGTGTCCTTCAGAAGTGTAAATCAAGAGCAGCATTGCCGTTTGGGACGCTTTTGCGTCATTTTGACGCTTTTTTGACGATGGGTCCCGTGACCCCACTTTAAATTGTCAATTTGACGCATTTTGCAAGTATAGGACCCTTGCTTCAAATTATTGTCGTTTCATATACTTAGTTCTTCACTCCTGAAACACACCCATTTTGTTCAGCCAGTGATGAAATCAACAAAGTATTTTTGTTACTCAGAATTTATTTCCCAAAAAACTCGTTCTGCATACATGCATACGTATGTACATATATTTTACAATATTTATTTTATTTTAAGTTCATCAATTAAATACAGTTTTTCGAAACATTGCATTTTTTCATACAAATGTAAGTAAGCTTTTGGACCACTTTATGGACGCTTTTGGAATTTTGCTCGCGACAACGCTGGTCAGGAGTAATTCACGTCAATATTTTCACTTAGCTGTTTTTCTTTCCAAAATATATTTGAAGCACGTCCATTGCCTAACATTTGCCACTACAGGGCAAGCAGATAAAACCTGATAAATGATGTGTTAGTGGAAAAATGTCGCGCTCAAATACTTCTATAACATTTTCTGGTCCGATCAAAAGACCGGATATCCACCAGACCAGACAATTATTGGCAACCGTTGATTAAAAGACACGAGACAAGCTGTCCCAAAGTGTGTGCCACAACAAGTCTTCTGAAAGAAATATTTTATTGCGCGAGTTAATCGAAAATAAAGAAAGTTACATAGATGGCGCTTTGCTTCCATTTCTTCGATGCCAACTAAAGTGCTGAAAACTTTCAACAACCATTTCTAAAATAAATGTTAAATCGTACGAAAAAGGAAACAAAAAGTCCTAATATTACTCCATATCCAAAACTTATAAATTTTATAGTAGCTGACGAATATACAAATACTATATAAAAGTTTATATGAAAACATTCGAAAATTCATAGTAATTTATGTTTGAAATTACAAATGCTAATAGCAGCTACTCGTATGTAATTTAATGCCAGCATATTATCAAATTATTGTATCTCTACATTTATGACCAATATTTGTTTTACATTCATTGGAATATCCAGAGGCGTACAAAGCGTGTTCAGTAAAATTACATTTGAATCTCTAATGCAGTTAATGAGTAGATATTGCACAAGGTGGATGTGGGGTAGAGAAGCCATTAGCGTGCCGAACCGACAGAAAAACATTATCAATGTTCAACCACCGATTATTATTTATTTCCCTTACACACGAGTGTAAATAATGTATGCCTCGTGGTTGTAATAGTAATGTTTGTTATTGTATAGTACAATCTATTCCCATGAATTACTTTATTCCTAGCATAGAATATATTAACACATGTTCACATATGTTTGTACACACCTAATTTTGTTTTTACTAAAATCATATTTTAATGTCACATTTAGCATAAGTCGTACTCCACAATGCTTACAATATTTGTCGCTATCCTTACCTTCATTGTGATTGTCAATACAAGTGGAGCAGAGGCAGCATCGACAAAGGGAAAAAGCCCAGTAAGTTTATTTGTTTTGAAAGTCATTTAAATTTTCTAAAAATATGTAGCAATCCAAGTTATAGTTGGAACAGGAAACCATTTCTATGTTTGTTTCATCTATAAAACGTTTCATTTTGCCTTTCATAACTATATTTTCGTGTGCATTCTTTTCTTTGGTGTTTGTGTTTTTCTTTTCTCTTTTTCTGCTTCGTAGGCTAATTAGCTTTTTTTTCAATCATAACCTTAAAGCGTTTAGCAGCTTGCTGTTGAATTTAATTTCGATTTAACAATAAAAAAATAAATTGTTATGCAAACCAACTTCCGATAGTATTTAAAAAAAAAAAAACTTATATATTAGAGATTTTCCGAATTTCTTTAAATAAAAGATAATTGGTTTAAATAAAATCACGCAAGATGTTCGCCATGTATGCGGTAAAGTGTTGTCAACGAAAAAAAAATCCGTTCAAGTGCAAGTCGTGTTGGCGCAACAAATGTTCGTACTATCAGTTATTTGTACATACAAATGTAATAGATTTATAATACAAAATTCGTTGAATTTTATTAAATGCCTGGAATTTTGTAATTTGTCCCTCTATGTTTGAACACAAATTCAATTTGTCCTAATGAGTAGAGACAGCTATATTATAATGTATAGGAAACCATCAAGACTCCTTGATGTGCATAGAATCAATGGTTAAAATATAAGCTCAATACAATTTTTTGGGGCATATTTTTACTATAGCCACGAGAACAATTTTGAATTTCTTCAAGAGGTAATTTAGTAGCGCATAAAAAAGTGTCCAGGATTTGTTCAATTTTATATAGCCACAAAAAAAGCTATAGCTCCATAAACTCAAAATTATGAAAATTTGTTGCTCTACTTTTTTACTTAAAATGCATTTTTCTTAAAGTGATAACTCTGTGTTTTGCATGGTTTTTTATCATTTTCATCTGACAAAAAATCGCTTTTACTATAACTTCTGTTGATTGTACGTGAAAAAGTTATTTTACATAATTTGTTTTTTTAATTTTTAGAGGTGCCCCACTGTGAGGGGCTATAACTTGGGTGGGGGGGGGGTGAAAATAGACCCCCTGCCGTACGATTTTTTGTTCGCTAGAACTTCAGGAATCTCCAGTTAACGGATTATACCTCTTAACTGAGACTCCCTGTATACGTATCCGCATTTATTTGATCGGGATGGAGCTACTTCATTTCTGGATATGTAAACAGTTTGGTAGATGAAATTAAAAAAAAAAATATAAAAAAAACTGTCGATCTACACTTTATCTCAATGTTTGTGATTTTATTCAGATTTTCCTGAGCGTTATTTTTAGAGATAAGGTAGGGGGACAGCAATTTTTTAAGGTTTTTTTTTTTAAACTGTTAAAAAAAGTAACACTTATCTATAGTGTAGTATATTTCATACACTTTTGAATTCGTAATTTAACAAGCTTTCACTTGACATCGCACGATGACCAATGACCTCATTTTTTTTACATCCCATTTATCCCCAAAACTAGCCACACTAGTTCCAAATTTCAATAGTCTACGTGTCTGAGAGAAATGCCTGTGACAAACAGACATACACCGAACTGATTCCATTAGTGTTCCATTTGTGGGTACGGAACACTTAAAAAGACAGCATGGCAGCTGACAGTTCAGGGGTTATTAAAAATGGAGTGCTACACGAAAGAACACCACGTTTTCATTTTTGAGTAATATTTTGAAAAATATTATTTTTTTTTGTTTTCAATCCTATATGCCATTATTAACTTACTTACTTACTTACTTAGGTGGCGCTACAGTCCGGCGTGGACCAAAGATTCCTCTTCCAGTTAACTCAGTCCTTAGCTAACCGCCTCCAGTTGCGCAATTCAAGTTGTTTGAGGTCTTGTTTTACTTGTGCGCGCCACTGAGTTAGGGCTGTATAATTAAAAACTGTCCTTACAGATATGCAGTTTTTTTTGACTATTTTGCAATAACCAGTAGGCTGAGAATAAACCAACATAGCCTATGTCCTTCCCGAATACTTAAGAAACATTTCAAAAAAAAGTTTCATCAAAATCTGTCCAGCGGCTTTCAAGTCATTAGCTAACCAACAAAAAAAACCCTTACAGTTTTATTATATTTATACAGATAGCTCTAAATCGGGCAAATGGCATTATGTCTATATTAGTCGAAGAAATCCATTATTTCAACCACCACAGCTACATATTTATTAATTTTACTTGTGCTTCAGAAACAACTCTAGTACATTTATTTATTTAGTACACCTGCATTTATTGTGATTGCGGCAAAGCTATTCAAAAGTTTAACAACAATAGCCTGCTGTGTACAAGATATCTCAAAAAGTTGAAGACTTAGTGCACTACCATCCTTAATCCACTTAATTTTTCCGCAAGCATTCTTCATCCACATCCTACTCCATGAGCCCATTGTATCTGCACCTCTTCTGCTTGCTATTCCGTTTCTTACTTTCTTTTCTTGCTCACCCATTGAACTGCACCTAACTTTTGTAAACATCAAAACAAAAACTCATCTCTCTGTGGATCTCTTATCTGTTCGCATCGACCTCCGTCTTATAGCCTTTCAGCTGAAATCTTCATCGTAAAATCCTCTTCAACATTTCAGGGCGATGATTTGTTCTCATTGGAGAACTCCCTTATCAACCAGTCGCAAACGGCACTGGCCAATGGACATGCCAAGGATCCAATTGAAAAGTTGAGACTTCTTTGTTTCAGCCGCGGTGCAACCGGCATCATCGGATTAGGAAGGTACGTATGATGGATGTGTGTATGTGCCAATTAGGAGAAACGCAAGCCATACGCTTCACCCTCGCTTAACTCACCACAAATGATTGAATTTTCTTCCTGCTGCTACTGTTATTTATCTGCTGCTCGTGTTTATCTACAGGACCTTCAGGAACATGGACGATGATGGAAGTAAAGCCCTAAATTTGGAGGAGTTTATCAGAGGCATTCATGAGACCGGTCTGGATGTAACTGATGCCGAGATAAGAGACATGTTCTCAAGGTACGTTTCCCTTTTGTTTGTTGGGATATGAGTATCCGTATGTGGGCGCGTATTTAATGCCAATTGCCCCTAAGCCCAGTGGCTGTAGCCATTTGGATCGGCTTTTGGGGTTAGCTTATGGGGTTGTGCCTGCACATGCCTTGGTAAATTCATTAATCTTCTCCTGTGATTTCTTTGTAGTTTCGATACAGACGGCAGTGGATCCATCAATATGACGGAGTTCCTTGTGAAGCTGAGGGTAAAACCGGGTTGATTGGGTATAAGAGTTTAAATAAATTCACCTGCCTTTAATTGCAGCCACCCATGTCACAAGTTCGTTTGGACATTATAGACCAGGCGTTCGCTAAGATGGACAAATCTGGTGATGGTGTGATCACAGTTGCCGACCTCAAGAATGTGTACTCGGTGGAACAACATCCAAAATTCCTGAGCGGTGAGATGACCGAGGATGAGATTTTGAGCAAATTCTTGGAGAATTTCGAAGGACCACAAGGCAACAAGGATGGAACTGTGAGTTTGCCGTTTATATGCATTTATGTGGAATACTTACTTACCCTCTGTGCAATTTGCAGGTGACAAAGGAAGAGTTCGTTAACTATTATGCGACGATAAGTGCTTCAATTGACAATGACGAATTCTTCACCCTGATGATTAGTCGAGCTTATAAGCTTTAAGCACACATATTTTTAATAAGCTTTTTTTCTTGCACCTTATTTAACACGTCGATTGAAGAATATATTTTTGTATTACTATGTATCTCATTTCCAAATCTCATATTAAAATTTCAATTGAAATTAAATCTACTTACATATATAAAGTATTGTTTGCTGTTGTTTTTTTGTATGCCTTTAGTTCTCACATAGTCCTCTGATTCGTACAATGCTTCGAAAATATCTTACTCAACCAAAGTACAGATCAGAAGGAATTGATTTGTCCAGAGTCGAACTATATAAGAAAGAAACAGACTTGGACTAGTGCAACCTGCCTGCGTTGCAAAGAAGAGGACGAAAGTATCGAACACTTCCTTTGCTATTGCCCTGCTTTATGCTCAATAAGGTACAAATACCTGGAAAGGCATATACTACCTGGGCTGACATCGCATAGATCTATCATTTTGTCGAAAACACTGAAGTTCACAGGACATACAGAGCGCTTTTCTTGAATCTACATATTTCTTCTAACCTTTCCATTTCTTTACAAACACCCTTTACTCACACAAACGGGATCACCTTTATGTCGAAAAAAAATTTCGAAAAAAATTTGCTCTCGAGATTTTTAAAATTTTACTGCAAAATTAATGAAAACGGGTCCAAAATGTAAATTCTGTAATTTTTTTGAAAATAATAAGAATTTAACAAATTTTTTGCAACAAAAAAATTGTTTCTTTTTTAAATTTAAGGAATAATTCTGCACATTACATTGTGTAAACATATGTATATCTAAATACTAAAATAACTCATTTATTCACTCAAAATACGTATGTACATTATAAAGGCATTGATATTATATAAATATTTGAAACTCAAGTTGTAGGCAATAACCCCTTAAATATCCCATACAACTCTTGTCGTTCCATGTGTGGACTTCCCCTAAAAAACTTTAAGCGTCAACTTTATTTTGTGTTCTTGGTAAGCTTAGTTGTGCATGTTCAGTACATGACCCAAATGAAGGCAAATTTATTAGTTTATATTTTTTGTAAAACCATGTCCACGTCGCATCGATCAGATTTTAGAAAAACTGTTTGTATTGAGTAAACTCATTTGCATGCAGGAACAGTGAATCAAACACTTTTCTATACAAATAAATCTAGAATTGATATTAATTTCAGTCAATTTAAAACTGACAATTTAAGACAAATGTCTTAAAACCAGCCAGAGACGGTTTATTCACCACTGCCTTGGACAATGGCCAATTCGTCAGTATTCTCGTTGCATTCTATCCCGAAGTAGCCGCGAACTCAACATAAGCTGACGCTGTTACAATCTTATGTTAACACTAGAAAGACGGGCGGGGGACCGTCCATTTTGACCCATTTCGAAGTTAAGCGTTTTATAATTTTCAAAGTTTTCAATTTTATATATGTGACTTTTATTAAAATAGTTTAAATTTCAATTTACATATAGTTTCATTGTTATAATGTTCATAGAGAATTAAATAAACATATCATCTACCTACCTACAAAGCCGGCGCCGGCGCCGGTCATTTGACCCATATGGTGTAATTTTTCCCATTTTTAAAATTTTTTTTTTTTAAATTTTTAATACAACCACCAAAACCGATGCAGCCTTCAGCTGTAGGTACCTACAGGTAAAAGACGTCACTGTTATATTTCCAGCTGTAATAATAAATCTAGTTATGTGTGCGATATTTGTAAAAATCCATTACGTGGAAAATGTAATCAGTCAAAAGTAATTATTTGTCACGATTGTAGTAAGAAATAAAAAACTTCTTGTTAATAAAACACGTTAATATGATTATGTTTTAGTTTATTCACTGATTGATTACTTGCCGTCTTTCTTGGTAAGAAGATTTTCCCGTCTTTCTAGTGTTAAATATAAGATTATAGCCCCTTGAGCACAGCTTTAAACCATCATATCCGTTTCCAGTGAGATGATACTGAACGCCAGGATTCCTTTAGTTTTTATGATAAAAAAAACCATACTACGTGGATGTTTAACACCTCGCAATAGCCTCTATGCTAAACATATATATATTCCGATGGTGCCCAGTAAAATTGATTGTGAGAAATATTTTTTTTAAATTTTTTTAAGGTGCCGCTGGGGAACATTCCGAATAGCCTCCATTTTAGAATAGTATATCCAAGTACTTCCTGAAATTCTGTGTGAACAGGAGTGTGAACAGTTTTCGACGACGGTTAAGTGATGATCAACTTCAATACTATCACCGATGCACTAATTTATACGGTATCGTACCTTAAAGAGAATATCATTGAACGGACACCTCTTGTTCAATATTTAAATAATTAGTTTATAAGCAACTATCAGCAACGACATCTGTTTGTTAAACCAGCTGTCAAACACTTTATCCGGTTGATAAAAGATCACTCTTTGAATTATCGGCGTTTCATCTATCTTCTTCGAGAGTGATCGAGCATTCCAAGGTTTCAACACCTCTCTTAAACGGACGGAGACACAAAAACGTATGTATGAATACATGTAAGTTAAAAATACTGTCCTAGTCGTCCCTCATAAGGACAAAATTGGTGTCCAAGGTTTCAGTGCACGTAGTCAGTGCATGTGGGGGCTCGACTGTATCGATGCTAATCTATTATTGCAGTAACTGTTCATATTGAAGGCTTATTTCAGTGTGTAAAAACGCTTCACTTTAACATCAGCAAACATTTATCATTACGATACTAGGTGTTCCACAAGGCTGTGTTGTAACCCCACTTTTTTTCTTTTCTGTTTTCTGTTTTTTTTTTTTTTTTTTTGTGGTATTCAGTGAGTTGCTTCACATAGCATATTGTACGAAACAGTAGAATCTCATCGAGTAGTAAAGAAATCTTGGATAAAACTGCAAGCCAATGCCCTACAACGCCTTACTACGCTGCATTCCCAAGTAAGGAAGGGAAACCTCTCAACTGCTCCAGCATCGGTGTTCGGTGTTCGCATTGTAACTCATTCTGTCATCATGAATTCACAGAACCTATGCATCTACATTTTCTTTAAAAAGATTTAGTGCGAAGGTGTGGCGAATAAATTATTCCCAGTTCCCTAATCAAGCAACTCCTGTATTCATGTTTACATCTGTGTAGAATATCTTTTATCTAGCTACGCATATCATTTGTGCAGTTTGCTTTTAAGATATATGCTAATGAATGTACACACACACACACACATACACATTTATACTGCAAATTGCAATTTGTCAGTGCAGATAAGCTTGTCACATGCAAACTTCCGCTGACACACTCTAGCACTCCCACCCACCGCAACGCTTCGTAAATGAAAGACCAGCACCAGATCCTCTTTTGTATAAATGTACTCGTTACTCGTATGTAGTATACGTAACGTACCGCTAGTTAAGTTATCGAAGAAAATTGTTACTTCCTCCATGTGAGAGAACACCAGAAGTAGAAGAAGAAATGAAAAGAAGGACTTTTTCGCTTTGTTTGCATAAACTAGATATGCATTAGTTTGCGTACTTCTCCCAAAGTTGGTCCTTTCAAGCTACTTGATTGTGCAAATTAAGTGAAATCTAAATATCCTTACACAGCATTCAAGTACATGCTCTTCTCAGCCTTTGGCACAATCGAATTCTTCGAGTAGATACTACGTGCAGTACCACCTACTACCTAGTTCGTTTGAGTAAGTCGAATTTGCGTATGTATATGGGTATCAGGTAAACCTGTATCTTGGAATCATAAGGAGCTACACTGGCTGCATTTGCATCTGCCAGAAACTCCTGTGAAGTGGAAAATTAACGATATGTGGTAGTGTAGTCCTTTGATGCGGTTTGGTAGCCGGGTTTAGAGTGTCGGGATTGATTCCTAAATGTTATTTTAACTTTGTTGTTGCTGTTAATGACATCGGGTGCTGGGATTTGGATGTGCTTAGTCGGGATACTCCTAGACGTAGCTTTTTAGAAATGGCAAATAACATGCATACCATATGTATGTGAAGCGGAAATTCCCGAAGTGTTGGTTATGCGATTTGTTAGGGTTGCACATTAATCGGAGGTCACAATGACACACTTGAACGAAGATAGTCTTAAAGCTGAATAAATAAAGGCTTTCAAAAGGTAGAAAGGTTTTGTGATGACTTTTTGTTAGTTATACCCGGTTAATAGGCCTTTAGGGGACCCTCTCTTTGAAATTCGTTTCCTTAGAACCATTGGCAAGGATTTTCCCAAATAGTCTATTTTTCATCGACTTGATTATATTTTAAAACAGTTCTGGTTCAACCTTGTCCCATTCCTCTAGAAGAGCTTGATTAAGCTCTGTGACTGACTCATACATCCGATATTGCACACATACTTGGCTGACTAAAATTCCCCCTTATATTTTCATTTGGCTTCAAGTCAGGAAAGCTTGCTGGCCAATCCATTACAGCACGTTGGGTTTAAGTAAGTGGTGACTATACGCCACGAGCTAAAAGATGGGGACCACTATTATTTATGAACCGACAATTGTTTAGTGCAATCACTGAGCGGGCTTTGGTTAAGCTGAACGGCTGCCTGGGCCATAAGCTGTGGACTTAGCGTCAATCCAAGTAAAACTGAACTAATGCTTTTTAGCGCTTAAACCAAAATACCGACCTAAGAAAAAAAACCAACCACTTATACTATCCTCCAGCTCTAGGTACCTACTTAGGTACTGACTGACACCAAAGATGGTTCTCTGGATGTACACTTTCGTAGTATGCCCTATCTCTACCTACGAAGCACTTGTATAGTAGGCGGCCTACAATATAATTAAACATAGCAGGGTCGAAAGTACGGCAGGTATAGGTGCTACTGGTGCTATGCTTTCGAGCCCGACCGAAGTATTAAACTATCTCCTACACATCCTGCCTCTTGACGAGCACATCCAATTCTTTATACTGTATAGACTCCGAAAATTGCTCTATGGTCATGGTAAGGCTTTCGATATGTTACCGAAAGATCTTGCCCTGACCACTACCGACCACATCACTCCGAAATTCGACTTCAATCTAAGTTTCTTTCTCGAATAGATTGGAATGAAAAAATAACCTTATCACCTCGGAATTCCAAAAAACGATGTTCATCGACGGATCCAAGATGGATTGCAGTGTCGGATCGGATATCTTTTTAGCTAATCTGAGAATCGTTAATCCCTTCGCTTCCTAGACTACTCTAGTGTCTTCGGAAGTACTAGCTTTCAAAGAAGCCTGCTCAGCCCTACAATCCTGAAAAAGGAAGCAACTTTGGTGGATAGTCAGTCCGCAATTAAAGCCATTCACTGAACTACCACTTCCTCTAAGCTGGTAGAACAGTGCATGAAAGAACTGACTGACCAAATAATCGGTTTCAAATCACACTCCTCTGGGTTCCCGGACACAGTAACATAGAAGAAGTACACGAAGCGGGAATAGTAGGGCCAAGATATCACACACTCATATCCCTTCATAAAGATGCCACAATTTTCCAAGCAGAACTATCTGCCATCAATACAGCCTCACAAATCCTACTGGAGAGAAAACTTAAAAAAAAATAGAGATAAACATAATATCTGACAGCCAAGCTGTACTAAAGGCAGTAAGAAGTCACATTCGAATGCCGCTCAAACCTAAACCTGCTGGCAAAGAAAAACATAGTTAAACTCAAATGGATGTCAGGGCATGAAGGACACGAGAGCAACGAATGAGCTGATATTATGGCCAAAAAAGGACCCAACAACTCATTTATTGGACCGGCCCCCACTAGGCTTCATAAGAGAAGACACTAACAAAGTCATCACAGAATGGACAACAAACCAACTAAAAAGTTACTAGAACAACTCAGAGCGCCCGAACCACTCAAAAAGTTCCTCAAACACAACAACAAAAGAACAATTGAAACCCAAAAATTAAAAAGAGGAACATCCAATCTGCAAGATACACCTCTGTAAAATGAAAATCAGCACCACAGATACTGTCAACAAGCAAAAGAAACTACGGAGCAGCTGATTTCAGAGTGCCCTTCTCTAGCCAAAATAAAACAAAATGGAAGAAAACTACATAAGTACCTATTCCAGTCAAAGGGATTATCAATATTCTAAAAAATCGAAAGAGTTGATGAGCTAGCCAGACGTGGTTTAGCATTTGTTGACTCCATTGCAGTGGTAGTACACCCTCCCTTAGGACTTATTAAGAGAAAAATATTTAAGCTAGGTTCAGGGCGAGGAACCTTAATAGCTATAGATTGAGAGCTGAGACTGCCAGAATTGTAGCAATCAGTACAGGCCACTAGGCTTCAAAGTAAGGTATACCTTTTAACCCCCACTGCCCCAGTTGCCAGATTGCTTTGTCAGGGTAAGAAAGGGCATGAAAAAACCCCAATTTAAGACTTACTACGAGATGTCGATTACTTTTTTTTCGCTATTCCGGACAAGAAATCCCCAATGGACTTGCGAGAGAGAAATGGTGTTATTCACTGCACTGGAACACTTTAAGCCACTTTGGATTCGGCGACCCCAAAGAAAAGCTCTGCTGTGACTTTTTTGACCTTCTACAGCTTTGATTATTTCTTGGACAGCCATTTTTATGTTCTCTTTACTGAAATTGGTTGACCTTTAAATAGACAAGACTTTTGGTTGTGAAGGTGTATGTTCAATTCGTCAAATTGTCAACTGCTTTCATTGGAATCCAGCGAGCATTCCCAATTTGGCCAGAAATTTTGCGTTTCTCTGAAATGACACACTTCATGGAACACTCAAATCACAGCTTAATTGATGTTGAAAATGTGTATTTAGATGAAAAGGCTTTACCGTCCTCCGAAATTCCCGTTCTTTTTGAACTTCTACCTCCAATCCTCGCCTTCGATCAAAACCCATTAAAAAAATCAAAGACGAAAAGTTACGCATCGAAAACTTTTGTTAACACAAACAATATTTATTTGTCAAAAAAAAAAATCACCTATCAGCGTCCTCTTCCGCTTAAGGACACTTTCACGATTCACGATAGCGGATGGTGTGTATTTTTCTTTCAAATTTAAATAAACTTTGATAACCTAATGAACCGCAAGTCCCCGAATTAAGTATTCGACAACCTAGAAAACTTACTGCAGAACCGACGTCGCGTCGTCTTCAGCAACATCAAAGGACGAAGTAAAATGAAGCTCAAACATGTCGATATTCTATGATCTTCGAAATATTATTAAAAACAGGTCCTTAAAGGATTTTTATTTTTCTTATTTTAACGTAGATTGAATGAATGACGGCGTTGTGCTTGTGACTGCAAGAACCGAGAGTCTTTTAAATTCAATTCTCCGGCATTACTCCAAGGAATTGGCCACCACTAAGCTAATGTATTTCGTATAAATAATTCAGGCATACGCATTGAAGAGATGCAAAAGGAAGAAAAAGTTTTCATTTTCCATTCCAAATTCCTTTTGAAAATTGAAAGGAAATAGGTTTCGCGCAGAGGCCGGCCTGGCATATCAGCTTTTGGCAATTTATTTGGAGCCTTGCCATGTGGCATATGTATGAAAGGACATCATGCTGAAGGTATGGGTATGATAAGTGGAATAAATTGAATTTAAATATAATATGCTTCGCATGTGGAATCAATGAATTGGCATTAAAAAGGAAGAAATTAAATATTTAATTGAATTGGAGAGTTTTTGAATATGAAGTTGGATGTATTTTGCGGCATTTACTTGATTTCAAGTCAAGACCAAAGTCATACAAAGAGATGCTGATTGGCTTTGAGCTGGATTGGTTTGAGAATTTCGTAGAAGAATGACCCAAAATGGCATTTATTATATAACACTTGAAAATAAGGAGTTCTGCTCCTCTACTTTTTGCATCACATTTAAAAATTTCAGAGAAAAATTTTGGAGAATAACCTCCAGGGCGAGAAAAAAATTTGAGAATGTATGTGATTGGCTCAGAAACACGCCCTCTAATGCTTAATGCTATTTATGGCTTGACGTCTTCTGAAAGTCACCGACCCGACCAGTAATATCCTGTGAGGCGGAAGTAAGAGCCTTGACATTTCTAACAAGGCTACCGTTTGGCGTCACACAAAGCATATATTGTACATACATATGTATAATTGTATATGCCTGTAATCGACCACTTTTTAATATCAAGACTCGAGTGACTGTATTTCGAAATTTTTTAGCATACCATTTATGGTGTGTTTGTATTAATTGGAATGGCAGCATATTTCAAATTCGATAAAAACGCCGCGAAATGCTATTCGCATTTAGTTTGCTAAATACATACATACATATTTATGTAATCCAATGGGAGTTCTAAGATAGTAGTCCTAGAACTGTTATATTTGTGCGAGCTACCATTTGGTTCACTTAAAAAGTTCACTAACAAGTATTTTGTTAGAGGACGAACAAGCACTGAAATTTGCTATAAATCCCCAGTGAAATTATTCCCCAAATCGAAGGTGAAATAAGTCACCAAAAAGGTATGAAATAAGTCCCCAAATAGATATGCAATAAGTCCCCCTTTTTCCAGTATTTTTTTATGTTTTTATTGCATTATAGAAAGTTAATGTTACATTTTAAAATAAGGAAAAGGTTTTTATATAAATACATATCATATATATGTTATGTACATAGTATGTACATACATATTGATTAAATGTTTCGATCGAGTCAATTGATGAATAGATTGAGCTAAAGCTATGTCAGGATTTACAGGATGAATGTTTTTATGTGCAAGTTTTGAAATTCCCTAAGTGGGAAAGAGAAAGGAGACGCGATGGAAGAACAGCAACCTGGGCAGTCACCGGTCGATTTTCGTTGCCTGTTTTTTGAGTTTTTTTTTTTATTGCTGTTCTGAGTTTTGCACTGTAGCGCAAGTGGTTAGTGCGTCGGACTACTGAGCCAGCGGTCTTGGGTTCGAATCCCGCCGCAAACACCTAAAAGTTTTTCACAGTGCCCACCTCTTTCGAATGTCTGACAAGCATCAAAGAGTATCATTTGTCACGATTGAGCTTCTCAACTCGCCGTTCGGAGTCGGCAAAAAACTGTAGGTCCCTTCCATTCGTGCAAAAATATAACACGCACACACAAATGGTTGCGAGAAGCAGGCCCAGGTTCACCTCGAGCTGTAGCGCCAACTAAGTAAGCACACATCGCGGTGGATACATGTGAAACAAAGCTCTTCACGATCGGTTGTGCTTTACGCATTTGGTGTGATATAGAAAATGGGCAAAAAAGGAGTATTTTCGGAACATTCTTTTATCTTTAAATATAACTCTGTCAGAGCGCCTGGACTGTTCGTGAGTGGTTCCGACGATTTCGTGGTGGTGATCTTACATGCTGTGATTCGCCCCGTTCTGGACTACCGCTTGAGTTGGATACGTACCAAAGTAAAGCTCTAATCTAAGATAATCCATATAATAATAATGATGATGGATGATGAAAAGTGGAAATAAATAAACGACCGGAAGAGGTAAGTCATCTTTAGCCATTCCAAAAGATGGTCATCACCCGAAGAAGGTTTTGCTCTGTTTTTGGTGGGATTTTAAAATAATCGTGTACAGTGAGCTTCTTCGCCATAACCAAACCATGAATTCTGTTAATGACTGCTCTCGTCGTTTTTCATAAAAGCAACGCAAGACCGCTTGTCTCTTTACAAACTCGGAATGAAACAGAACTTCTGTTATTTTATAAAGGATACGAACAGTTCCGAAATTTCCAGCTAAATGAATGCAAGCTATATAAATGGATAAATATAGTTGAAGCACAAGCTACATAAAAATCTTCATTCAAAATAAAAGAGTGTGTGACTTACGCGATGTATAAAAATAAACGCATTTTCTATTAACCCATTTCTTGCCACTGGTGCATTTTTGCACCACCGACTTTGAACATTTTTTAAAGTAAGAACATCCCGAAAATCTTAAAGGTTTTTGGTCTTAAATTAAACCTCTCTTTGCGCAGTATGTGGAACCAATATTAAAATATAAAATTTTATTTTGTAATAATTAATGGTAGACAGATGAAAAAACGTATAAAAATTGACCATTTTAACAATTTTTTTTTTAAATATTCAAAATATTCAAATTGAGCAAGGACTGCCAGGGACACGCTATCAAAGAGTGAAATTAATAGATACCAACTCAAACAAGCTTATTCATTTATTAGGTCTTGTAAAATCGACATCGAATCTTTGGTGGTGCAAATTTGCACCATTGGCGTTTAATCAACATATTTGTTCGTGTGGACATACAATTTGTAGGTAAATTCTACAATCGAATATAGGTTTAATTTTTTCTCTAAATTGTGGTTTGGTTGTTGTATTTTCAAGAAGTAACTTAAAAATATTAAATACATAATAATAAGAACATATATACATACTACATATATGTATGAATGTGTACATATGTATAAAGTATATAAGAATAAACGCGGCATTTGAGTTGTAAGTGTTTCATTTGTTTTTTTTTTTTTTTTGTGAACCAACAATTATTAAATTATTCTAAAAGTATGAGTATGAAGTATGATGCTTTTATAGTTCAAAAAACACCATTTGAAATTCGCAGTTTCGCAGTTTATTCAAAGCCAAGGTACTTCATATGCACCTTAAAAAAATGAATCATTTTACATCCTTTCATCCAGCTCAGCCTGAAATTGTCTTTAAACTAAACTAAAGAAAAGGTATAAAACTGGCGAATTTTACCACAATAAGGCACAAAATCTCTACGCAGGCACTGCAACAGGCTAATGAAAGATGGCATAACCTTGATACAAGTAGTCACACCAAGCAAACTTGCCCTCAATTAACTTACTTACTTATTTGGCGCTACAGCTCGAGGTGAACCTGGGCCTGCTTCTCGCAACCATTTGTGTGTGCGTGTTATATTTTTGCACGAATGGAAGGGACCTACAGTTTTTTGCCGACTCCGAACGGCGAGTTGAGAAGCTCAATCGTGACAAATGATACTCTTTGATGCTTGTCAGACATTCGAAAGAGGTGGGCACTGTGAAAAACGTCTAGGTGTTTGCGGCGGGATTCGAACCCAAGACCGCTGGCTTAGTAGTCCGACGCACTAACCACTTGCGCTACGATGCCCACAGTTAAATCAACGCAAAGTTAACAACCTGCTAAAAATTACCAGAGCACATATCGGCACCCTAGTTGGCGTAGTGATAGGCCATAGTGCAATAGGCAGACACACCAGTAGGCTGAGAATTATCGCCAATAACTGTCACATATGCATAGATGAGGAGGAAGAGTATTCCACCCACCACCTCCACTGCAGCTGCCCAGCACTCTCCTCCTTAACGCTTAAAAATAAAAGATTTTGGGAGAATATTTCTTTATAGACCTACAAAATATTTCCTTAACGGATATGAAGAAAATATGGAAATTTATCCAACTTTCAAAATGGTTCCAAAAGTTCCGATACGAATCCACTCCATGGCAACACAATGGGACCTACTCTGGTCTAAATGCAGTGCATTGCCATCTAGCCTATCCTATTACGTGATTCTGACTACCTATAATGTCGCTTAACCGCCAATGGTGCATTTTTGCACCATCATTTTCTGAAGCATCGGGTGATGAGAAAAAAATAAAAATGGCCAATTAAGCTTCCTTGATGCCTCAACAGACAGTTTATGAAGTATCGTCAAAAAATTTTAATTAGTTTAGGTAGTGGCCGGAAATGGGTTGGAAACTAATTGGATTCAAAGAACTACTCTGCTGGCAACACTTAAAAATCCCAATTTACATTGAAACCAAATTGGAATTATAGTGCATTAGTAATAAAAGTCCTAAAACTACAAAGCTGCAATTGAGTAGAATTTTTTTTTTTCCAGAAAGGCCCACTGAATTCCATTGAACTCGTCATGAGTGTAGATACCATCGGAACAACTGAACTGTATAAGGCCAATAGCCAGAGCCACCAGAAACCAACCACAATTACCACTGTTACCACCACCACGGACGCTACCACTTGAATCAATGAGAGGGCTTTGCGCTCTAGCCAATTAATTGCGAAATATTTTCGGGTGGGTTTTGTGGTGGTGAATCGAAGGGAACCGCTTTTATCTCATGATGCCCAGTTCATTAAATTGAAACCATAAATTTACTGAAAATATGCTATCGATCGAATTGCGTCAGAATGACCGACGACCATAAAGAATAGACTATATGGATATGTGTACATGGTGTATGATAAGAGTTTACAGACTGTAGTGCATAATGAGGTCGGTTTTGTTTGAAGCAATTTCGCTTTAAGTCGGTTGTGGTTCTGCTGCTGATGGTTAACCGCAACTGTAACGCTGTCATGGTTTATTTGCCGCCTGGCTTAGGGTGGAGAAGGCCATTATAAGTAACTTTATTGATGAGAGTGTGTCTAATGTTGTGAGCTTAAAGCTAACTTAAGCAAAAAGTATATTTTTGATGGATGTTCTTAGAAATTACTTAGCTACGCCAAAAAACAACAAAAGGTTAATTCAAAAACAGTTCATCAAAAAAAAAACACCAACCGGGGATACTTTATAACAACTGTTAATTAAAAGGAAGAAGAAACGAAACAAAAAAACAAAGAAAATAGTACTAAACAATCGCCATGGCACGTGATGTATACGAAATCCTGAATTTCCTGGTTCGCTTTGTTCCGTCAGAAATTAGAATCTTTTCCGTTCAGAGGAATAAATTGTTCACGTACGTAGCATGGCTTCCGCTCGACGAAGGATCTAATTGAAAGCAATTTCATTTGAATGACAACCTGTTAAATTTATTGCCGTACATGTACTCTGTATGTGTATTTTTTTGTTATTTTTGTGTTGCCAAAATTATTTGTATCCAACGTGCGTTAAGTGGGCGTGGGAGTTTGTTAACCTATTGGAAAGTGAATTTAGAATTTCGATACCAGAGGGAACAAGAACACGTACTTTAAATTCTCGTACAGTGATATTGAAAAACATTACGAGGACATGTGAGCTGGTATATTAGTTTTTCTGTGTAGGTGGCTGTTGAGTGGAGGTTCCAACTGAGTCGGTGAGAAGATGAGTTCTTTCCAAATTACGCTGCAGCTAGGGTTGCCAGTTATTTTCTTCAGTATATCGGGAGGTTTCAGAAGAAAATCGGGAAAATCACCGGGAGAATATTATTTCGTAAGAAAAACTCTATTATTTTATAGTACTAAAAAATGTTACTTTTATTTCACAATAACAGAACACAAAAAGCGCATTTATAAAAATTGTTTCTACGAATTACGAAAAATAAAAGTTAAGAACAAAAATATTTGTCATTTCGTCACCTCAGTATTGGAGGGATCTAAACGACAAATCCTAGTTTTAAGAAAACGACGTTTGAAGTTTGAATGTGAATAAAACAAAAACCTTAAGCACAACAATCATAGACAAAATTTATTAAAATAGTGGCAACTGAGCTGAGCTTATACTCCATCTTTTATTTTAATCGGGCCATTAGTTAATTTTTTATCTTAATTTTGAAAAATTATAGGGCATGATTTTTTTTTCAAATTGTGCGGATTTGTATGGTTGGTGGCACTTTTTGACCAACCTATGTGTCATTTAAATACTGAACGCGATTGCGATTTATGGATGCATATGTGTCATATTATCATACAAAAGTATAAAAAAAACCCATTTTTTAAAATAGGTGTAACTTTTTTCCCCTTTGTTTTTTTTTTTATTTAGCTGAACTTTTTGTAAAAAAATAAAGGTTAGTTAACATTTTAAAGAAAAATAACTCGTAAAAATAAACGCGTTTGGTCATAACGGAGATCTAAAAAAAATAATTTTAATAGCTTTTTACAGGTACGGAACAGAAGGCGTGTTTTTTTCAAATCTATGCAGACTAAACATGTTTTCAATGTAAAATACAACAAAACCTTAGCCTGGATAACAATCTAGTCTTATTTTTACTTGGAAAGCTTTTTCGAAGTCTATATAGATTTGAAAAAAAAAAAACACGCATACACCTAATAATTGTACTTATGTATGTGTCACTTTACACTGAAATCATTTAAAATGCTTGGACCTTCGATTTGTTTTGTTCCTATGAAGCATTTAGACACTAAAAAATTATCATGCATATGAAGCACTATTGAATAGAAATTGTATGTATAGAGCATATCATGTATTTGCAAATAAAGTATATCTGAGCTCAGTTGTACGTATAGGTCATTTAAACCATTAAAAAAATTTCAAAAAAATTCATACAAAAATATGACTTTCCCATACAAAGGCTTATGTGGCAGATCAATACTGAGCATTTATTCCCAAAAGTGCGTATGTGTCATTTGTAACACTGATATCTTTTGAAATAATAGAGATAGTAGAGATTTGATTACACCAATCCAAGGATCTTGTTTTTTTCACTAAGAAAACCCTCCTAACTCAAAAACGACAAAAATGCACTTATGTCACTCCTATACTGAGGTGATACAACATATTAATATTATATTTTTCAGCTTTTGGCTTTTGAATAATATTTCTTTACCTTCGTGCGTTTAGTCAAATTAATTATGTACATAATTATGAATCTATTTTTAATCCGTGATTCCGTGATTGGAAAAATTCTTTCAACAAAGGCATTTGAAACATAGTGCACTTACATACATACATTAGATACCAAATCACTCATTCATATTCATTAGGAGGTGCTTGCACCCGGAATATCGGGAGAACTGGTAACCCTAGTTGCAGCCAATATTGAAAGAAATATCGAAAAAACATAACTGAATGTAAAAAGTACCTACATACCTACTCCATAGCCTGATCCAGTTCAAGCTTTCGAACTTTTTGTGTTTTTCCGGGTTCCGTTCCTAACCATACGGTAATACGGAACCATTATAAGATCGATCTACGTATTAAAGTTTGTGCGAACCTTCCATCGGCACCATGGTATAGTGGTAAGTGCATTCGGCTACTACGAAATCACTTCCAACCCGGGCTCAACACCTAAAAAAGTTTTTTCACCGTGCCACCTCTTTTGAATGTCTGACAAGCATTCAAAGAGTATCATTCATCAAGATGGGCTTCTCAAATTCGCCGTTCGGAGTCGGCATAAAACAATAGGTCCCTTCCATTCATGCAAAAATAGAACACGCACACGTAAGTTCACGTTCACCCTGAGCTGTAGCGCCACCTAAAGAAAGTGGATCTACTATCGATCAGGGTCGATTGAGGCCTAAGAAGTCAAAATAAGTCGTAATCTCGTTATGTGCTGACACACGTGATCGTAGATTTAAATAGTGCTGGAAAATTTGACTGACAAAACCTGCTTCTTTCAATACAGATTTATAAAACGCCAAATGCGCCAGAACTGAACGATGAACTAACCGAAAAGTAAACAGTGTGAGCATTAAAATATTTATAACGCAAGCTGTGCTCAGTTTCAAAACGTTTTCGTTAATTTGTGCTAAATGCTTCTTTAAGGGATCGAATGGGCAATATGTGCAAGCAAGATATGACCGCATTTTTAGAAGGAAACAAAAATTCGACTAGTTGCCTGTAAAATGAAGCAAATGAATTTATAAATCTAGTGATTGCAAAGTCCGACTGTAAGGGCAGTTTGATAAGTCAGTGACTTTTTGAATAAAAGACATTTTTTTCGGCAAAAAAGCATTTTATTTCTCAGCATAATCTCCTTTTACTTCTATACACCTAGTCCAGCGTTTTTAAAATTGTTTTATTCCTTCCAAATAATAGCTTTTCTCAAGACTCTCAAAATGGGCGTTTGTTTCTGTGATGACCTCTTCATTTGACCCAAACCTCTTACCACCCAGCCATTTCTTCAGGTTTGGACACAGGAAATAGTCACATGGGGCTAAATCTGGAGAATATGCTGGATGGGGTAGCAGGTCGTAGCCCAATTCATGGATTTTTGCCATGGTGACAACACACGTGTGCACCCGTGCATTGTCTTGATGGAACAACACTTTTTCTTCGCCAAATGCGGTCGTTTTTGCTTTAAATCAATATCGAATCTGTCCAAAAGCTCTGAATAATATTCACCGGTGATCGTCGGACCCTTTTCGAGGTAATCGATATGAATGATATCGCGTGCATCCCATAAAACTGTAGCCATGACTTTGTTGGCTGACAAACACCATTTCGCCTTCGTTCGTGCACGTTCACTTCGAGAAACCCACTGTTTTGATTGGTTCCTTGGTCTCTGGTGTATTGTAATGTATCCATGTTTCGTCAACGGTTATGAAACGGCGCAAAAACTTGTTCGGATTGCGGCTGAACATCGCCAAACAAAGGGTCACACGGTTGCGCTTATGGTCGAGTGTGAGCAATCGCGGCACCCATCGCGCGAATAGCTTTTTCATATCCAAATATTCATGTAAAATATGATGTACCCGCTCAGTTGAGATGCCTACCGCCTTAGCCGCTTTACGGAGTTTCATTCTCGGGTCATCCAATATCATTCCATTGATTTTATCGACGATTTCTGGTGTAACGACCTCTTTTGGGCGACCTGAACGTTCGGCGTCACTTGTGCTGATACGACCACAACGGAACTCAGTAAAACACTTCTTAACCATTGAAATTGATGGTGCAGTGTCCCCATAGTATTTATCAAGCCTTTCCTTGGTTCCGGTGATGGTTTTTTACGCAAAAAATAATGCTTAATCAGCACACGAAATTCACTTTTTTCCATTTTCTGTTAAAAGTCAAGAGGTTATCTGCTTTCAATGGCTGCCAAGCAGAAACTAAATGACTCAGCTTGCTCAAAATTTGACAGTTGTCTATTAATAGATGGCAGTTAAGGGCAGCAGTGATGAATTTAAAGTTTCTGCGCGGGAAATTCAAAAAGTCACTTACTTATCAAACCGTAGCATATCGCAAGTCAGAAGGCTTCAATAATACAATTATGATTGATTATACCATCCTAAATTATACATTCCTGAATATACATACACTAGCTGTCCCGCCCGGCTGCGCCCGTGTCCAAAAAATATAGTGTTACTTACAACCCATACATTGTCATTTAGTTCGAAGAATCAAATACAGTGCGATCGCACCCCAAGGTTTGCAAACTACCAACAAATACAATCCACAAAAGAAGTGTGGATTGTGTTTTGAAAAGCGACATTTCGCCAGTAAGTGGAATTCGTTAATGTTTTTATTTTTGAATTATATAATTTAAATAATATTGCGCATAAATTAATTTAAAAATCGGCCTATAACACACACAGGATGTTAAAGAACAGGAATACGAAGTTTTACTTCATTGTGTGTATTAGTGTTTGTGTTTACCCTGGAAGAAGTTTGACAGGTAAAAGCTTGACATTGAGATTTATATATTAGTATAATATGATATATGAACTCTTGATACAGGACTGTCTTCTTCCTACCTATATTTTTAATGACTATCTCTATCTCTTATCCGCAATCTAGGACAGTAGTCGCAGTAATTAAAAGTAGTAAAAAAAAGTAGTGAACTAATTAAAACAGGGCGTTTTCGGATTTTAGAGGGATTCACATTACTGGGATAGTACTTACTAAACTTATTAAAACGATTTTCAAATCCATTAAAAACAACACAAAATGATTTTTTAAATCACAGTTTTAATATTTATTAATTTTGCACTTATCTTTAATTGATAAAAGTCGATGCAATTGTTATTTAGATGCCATTAGGTACCAATTGAGCTTATTTTACACACAAAATGAAAAAAGAAACACGAGCCACACAAAACACAACTAACTGAAAAAATATAATCACGAACTGATCATATAACATCCATACCTACTATTGAAAGTTCAGAACAGAATGACTTTATTTATATGAAGTTAAAGTAAATTTCAAAGAGTGTTTTACAAGTATGTGTTTGTATATGTGAGGAGTAAAACGATAAACAAAGATACATAAATACTCTTAAGGATACATTCTAGTTACTATTAATACAAAAGAGAATGAATGGTATGTGTTGCCATATTTCAACACTCCTCCTCAATACATTTTCATTGACATTTTACAAAAACAAAAAACGATTTCAATTCAGCAAGCAAAAAATCATAATTTAAACATTAATTCAATCCCATTAAATTTGAAAAATTACAATGTTTCAATTTAGGAAGATTCTTGGTTAAAATATCAGCAATCATATTGTTCGAGCATACGTATCTCAAATCGATCTTCTTTTGTTCATAAACCTCACGGACATAGTGATACTTTATATCTATATGTTTGCTTCTCGAGTGATACACTGGATTTCGTACAAGTTGTTGGGCACTTAGGTTATCACCATTGATGATCATCGGTGATGCGTCGCGGTGAAGACCAATTTCGTTCATCAATTTTTGAATGTACACAGCTTCCTTTGTTGCTGCACACAGGGCCATGTATTCGGCTTCTGTGCTGCTCAACGCCACACAATTTTGTTTCTTTGATTCCCATGAGAAAACACAGCCTGCAAAGAAAAAAATAAAACCAGTATATGATTTTCTGTCACCTATATCTGCGCCCCAGTCAGCATCAACAAAGCATTCTATCGGCCTTCCAGTTTTACAATAACGTAGTTTTAAGTCCATTGTTTTACTTAAATATCGCAAAATGTGCTTGCCGCCCGCTACGTGTTCTGCATGTGGATCTTTATTTCGCTGTGATAACTTGCACACAGAGTGCAATATATCTGGACGAGTTGATACTGCTAGATACATCAAAGAGCCAATTAAGCTCTGATAGGCTCGTTCTTCAGCTTTTTTGCAGTTATTAGAGCAACAATGCACTTGAAATCCTGGATCTAAAGGTGTTGATACTTGTCGACAATCATCCATATTATGTTGCTTCAATAGTTCCTTAATATACTGCTTCTGGCTTAATGAAATAGCACCAATTTCACCGTCACGTTCCACTTCTATGCCCAAAAAATATTGCAGCGGACCCTTGTCTACAACTTCGAATTCATCAGAAATCCTTGCTTTTATATTTTCTAAGGTGTTTTTCTTCGAACTAGCTATGACTATATCATCAACGTAGACTGCTATCACGTTGAATTCATTTTCGGTGTTCATAGTATACACACACGGCTCACTTTCACATTGAGTAAAACCAATTTTCTTCAACGCTTCATTTAGTCGCATGTTCCATTCACGTCCTGACTGTTTTAAACCATAAATAGCTTTATCTAATTTTAAAACCATGTGTGAATAATTTTCATCAACAAACATTTCAGGCTGTCTCATATAAACTTCGTCATGTAATTCACTGTTTAGGTAAGCTGTCGAAACATCCATTTGATGTACGTATAGTTGATATTCAGCAGCCAATGCAAAAATCATCCTTATAGTAGCATACCTCACGACGGGAGAGAATGTTTCATCATAGTTTATACCGTACTGCTGACGACAGCCCTTTGCAACTAGTCTTGCTTTGAAGCGATCAATGCTGCCGTCTTTATTTTGTTTTAAATTGTAAACCCATTTACAATTGATAGCTCTCTTATTTGGTGGTAGTTCGCATAATCTCCATGTTTTATTTGCAATAAGAGAATTATATTCTTTATTCATTGCTTGAATCCACATAGTGTGTTGTGTACTATTAACGGCCTCATACACGTTTCGTGGTATTTGAACGGTTTCGTTAGTATCTATCAAGTTTAAATTGTTGAAATGTTTTCTCGGTCGTCCTGGTTTACCTGACCGTATAAGTTTCGGCCTACCTGGTCCTTTTCTAGGACGATGCTTTTCAGTAACCTCATCTTCGCTCGTATACTCGCTGGATTCATCTCTTTCAACTAACTCTGAACTGGATACTTCTTCGGAAACTCCTCCTGCATCTGTACCATTTGATGAGTTCGCTTCTATATTGCTTTTTTCACTAATTATATTGGGAACAATGACAGTTGTATTTTCTACTTCTTTTTCTTTATTTATTGTATTATTTTCAATAAATACTACGTCTCTGTTGACAATAATTTTTTTAGTCTCAACATCATATAATCGATACGCTTTCGATGTTTCAGAGTAGCCCATCATTAACACATTTCTGCCCTTTGAACGAAATTTCTTCTTTTGTGTTTTATCAAGTGCAATACCTTTTGAACCAAACACTTTCAAATGTGCTACATTTGGTTTAACCCCTGTCCATGCCTCGAATGGAGTCTGATCAACTAATGCACTTGTTGGCGACCGATTTCTTAAGTAGGCAGCTGTACTTATGGCTTCAGCCCAAAAACGCTCTTCTAAGTCAGCATGCAACAACATACTCCTGCCCATCTCAACCAATGTCCTGTTAACACGTTCTGCTACACCGTTCTGTTGAGGTGTGTAAGGCACAGTCAACTGTCTTTTGATACCATGCTCAGCCAAATAAGTATTGAACGCACTGTTAACATACTCGGTGCCATTATCACTTCTGATTGCTTTTATCAATTTTCCCGTTTGACGCTCTACCTCTACTCTAAACTGTTTAAAAATCCCGAAAATCTCATCTTTGGTCTTGGCAAAATAAACAAACATATATCTTGAGCTATCGTCTACAAATGTCACGAAGTATCGAGAGCCACCATTTGAACTCACATTTATCGGACCACACACATCTGTGTGAATGAGCTCTAATATGCTTTCAGATCGAGTTTCAGATATTTTGGGAAATGGTTTTACGCAGATTTTACCATTTAAACAAGTGATACATTTAACACCTTTAGTGTCAGACACATTACCGATTTTGATGCCGTTTACCATGTTCTTACGTACAATTTCTTTCAAACTACCAAAATTCAAATGTCCGTATCTATTGTGCCACATTATTACAGAATCATTTGTCCCATCGTGTATCATAAAGCATGCATTATTATTCTCATTCTCAAACAAAAATAGATTGTTGATTTTTTTCGCCTTTACAACAACTACACCGGATTTGTTTCTTATGTACGCAAAATTACAGTCAAATGAAACCGTGTGTTCCTTATTTACCGCTCTGCTTACTGATACAAAATTTCCTTGCAAGGCTGGCACATAAAGAACATCCCTCAATGTCACAACGGAATCTTTTGTTTTTATATTTACTTCGCCCCGACCATATGCAACCAATGCGTCGCCACCAGCTACTTGAACCTCATCCTTGTGCTCTATTAACGATGAAAACATATTTCGATCGCAGCACATATGCGCCGTCGCGCCACTATCGATACACCACGAATTGCGTGTCAATGTATTTGTATTCGATGCTGCTATGATGGATAGGAACGACGATTGTGGTTTTTTGTTTCTCTTGGGTTCTTTACACTGCGCTGCGAAATGTCCTTTACGACCGCAATTAAAACATTTACCGTTTTGCTGTCTCGTATTTTTTTCTTTTGATTTTTGCCCCTTTGCTCGCACTAAGTATGCTTGACCTTCAGTTGAAAAACTAGCGTTACTTTTGTCGATTCTACGCTCTCCTTCTTCCATAAGTTTTATTTTCAAGATACTTAAGCTAGGCAAATTATCACGAGTTTCTATTGCAATAGTAAAATTTTCAGACGAACCTGGCAGACTTGATAGAAGAATAATTACCAGTAATTCGTCATTGAGGTCGACGCCAACTTCTTTAATTTTCTCGACGATGGCCATGAATGAATTCAGATGTTGGTTGATGCTCTCATCTCCTGACATCCTCAAACCCAATAGCTGTTTGAAAAGTGACACCTTCCTTGCTGGACCTTGTGGTTGATAAATTTCTCGTAGTTTTTTAGTTGATTTGTGATGGCTTTACACAAAGCATAATTGAAGCCAACGCCTTTTCATCTTTGGAGTCCCACGCCGCAGCTGCCTCCAAGTTGGCGCCTTCAGGCTTTACCAATGTACCGCTAACCACCGGCCACAGCTCCGCACACACAAGAACGCTCCTCATTTGGACACTCCAGGAATCATAATTCCCTTCTTCCAGCTTTTCTATTTGAAAACTTGCGCCACTCATGGTTCTTCCCGACAGACTAAAAAAAAACTATTTACTTAAATACACAATTCAAATACAAAAAAATTATATCCGCGTTCGGGTCCTGGGCCCATAACCTATTGAAAGTTCAGAACAGAATGACTTTATTTATATGAAGTTAAAGTAAATTTCAAAGAGTGTTTTACAAGTATGTGTTTGTATATGTGAGGAGTAAAACGATAAACAAAGATACATAAATACTCTTAAGGATACATTCTAGTTACTATTAATACAAAAGAGAATGAATGGTATGTGTTGCCATATTTCAACACCTACACAGATGGAAGTTGTTGTCTCTCTATAGCCTACAGCTGCATTTACAACTTAAAGACAAATAACAGTTATTTAGTACCTAATATCGCACGCCAAACGAGCAAGAGAAATGTTAAATCGTTTACAAAAAAATTCACATTTTAGAGGTTGAAAATTTCGGTAGTTCACATTATAGAGATGACAATGTAAAGTTTTGCCGATTAACATTTTAGAGAAATTCACATTATCGAAGTACTACTGTATTATCTCTCTCTCACTCTCTTAGCTCTTCTTGACTAAATTCCTGAGTCTTAGAGCCAACAAATTTTAAGGCTTCTAGCAAACAACTCAGCCGCAGCAGTGAAGTGCCTCAGAACCTGCAGTAGATCTATAAAACGTTTACCCGTCCAAAACTTAAATATACATAACTCGCCTAATCGAGCTGAACACTCTAGTCTTTATTTCGCAAAAACTGTTAATTTTTGTATACATTTTTTCAATCAATTGACCATCCATCCGTTTGCCTAATCAAGCGCTACTATAATCAATTTTAGAAATCCTTTTATTTGGATTATTTACAATAAAGTTAAATATCAATATAACCTCAGCTTAAGCCCACATCAGCCCTTAATTCCGAAGCTATGATCTCATTCTACTCATATACACTCTTTTCTACTCAATTAGAATTACCCACTCGTACAGAGACCGGAGACTTTTTGAAAGTAATGGCATGGATGCTGACCAGCATTTTCCGTTGCTTTTAAAATTCCCAAAGTAGGTAAAATGGAAAATCTTTCATAAAGAAGTCCATAAGTACACCTGATTAATCCTTTTCCTGCATCTACATGGGCACTAACGTTTTATTGCGATAGCATCATCTGAAACAGCAGCATTGCCCATCAAGCAACCATCAAGAGCAGAAATGGTGCATGCAGAAGCCCCATCATCATCAGAAGCAGCAGCAGCATCATCATCATCGGTACGATCGTAATCCCTGGGGATACCTACTAACAACAACAAAAATGTAAAAAAAAAAAAATTACAACCGACAAGGACCCATACAGGGACAGAGGGTAGGTGAAATTCCTCGCAGACACATTGCAGTGCAAATATGCATCGGAGAAGGAAGAGGGGATGGGCTGCAAATATGCTGGGATTCTAAACAATTTTGCACGTTGCAGGAGCAACCACATTTCAACGTAGTTTGTTGTTCCTTTTGTATAACAGCGCCAATGGGCTCCTTCCATCTATCTATGGTTGTTATACTTACTGGCATATTTAAGGAGATTTCCAGCAACAAGGCTTTGTGGTACAACATAGCACTGGGTGCAGGGCTTGTATTGTTTGGAATTTACGACGCTACGAACGGTGGTTTATTGTTTGGCTTCCTTTTCACATTGATGTCGACGATTTATTAGGTTTGCGAGTCCTTTAAGTAAATAATATTTTTTTCCCAATTATGTAGTTTGTTGATTGCTATTTCTTCTTTTCTATTTGTAGGTAAAAATGTGGCATAATTTTCGGGGCACAGGAATATGTAGCTGGCCAACTGACCTGATTTCATGTCTGCCTGCCTGCCTTTTTTATGATCTCGATATGAGACCAAAAAGGACGAAGCTACTTTTCGACTCCTCTAAAGGTAGTTGGCTCAATGCGAACAGAAAAAAGGAGTCGCTTGGAGTCTTAGGATGGGTAAAGGGGCCAATGTTAGTAAATACTACTGTAACACAGGGTCTAGTGGTGTTTTCTCATACGCTTATCAGGTCCCACTTACTCCTGGGGGACTCAAAGTCACTAAAATAGCTTAGTAGTGGATGGTATTGCTGGGTATTGTATGTGCTGAAACAGAAGAGATCAAGAAGCCAGAGACCAGCCCAGACGCTTGCCTATAAGTGGTCCTTTGGGACCACAAGTGTTGACTTTATGTAACACACCATCATATTTTATTGTCCAAACCTTTGCCTCCAAAATGCAACATATGAAGAAGTCCATTGGATTCAACGCTGAGAAGTTTGGAGACCACATCTACGAAGAAATTAACGTCATCATGTAAGAATTGTTGTTACCCCGTTTATATGACAACTCAATGCGCATTGAATCGATGCACATTGTCAGTTCAATCAGCTGTTTATTAAATTCTCTCAATTTTCTCACGTTTATTTTGGATTCGGTTTTGAATAATTTCATGTAAACACCAACATTTCTAAGCGGATTGAACCAATGCGCATCGATTCAATGCGCATTGAGTTATCATATAAACGGGGTATGTGTCAGGTGAGCTTAGGTACTCGCTTCGCTTTTATTTCAACAAAAAGATTCTTTTAGGTTACTTGAATCCTTTTAGTGTTCCGCACCCATAAATGGAACACTAATGGGGTCAGTTCGCTATCTGTCTGTCTGTCTGTCTGTCGGTCACAGGCGCTTTTCTCAGAGACTATATGACGTAGACTATTGAAAGTTAGAAGTTTCCCAAACACAGACCAGAACTTAGAAAGCTGAATTTCGACTCTGCGGGGTCCAAACTGGAGTTAAAAAAAAAAACATAATAAAAAATAAAAAAATCGTGTGGGTTGTCCAATGAAAGCTCGTTAAAGCACAAATTCAAAATTGTATGCAATATTTTTTTGTGTTATTTTTTTCTAAGCACTTTTCAAAAAGACGTAAAAAAATTGTTGCCTTATCTCCAAAAATATCACTCAGAAAAATCTGAATAAAATCACAAACATTGAGAATAGAATATAGATTGAACCAAAATTATCAGAATTGCATTACGGTGTACAGTTTTTTATTTCATTATTTTTTTTAATTTTAACCATCCAATTGTTTACAAATCCAGAGCTGACGAACACTATCGCATTCAAATAAAAATGGAACTTTGCATATGTGAGAGTAACAATTGAATGATTGATCATAGAAATATGCCCTGAAAATCAGCATTTAGCTTATACTTAAAACATTAATTTTAATCATATATTTAATCATAAAGAAATCTTGATGGTTTCATATACTTATCTATAATCTTCTATAAATATTATAAAACTGTAGAGGTTTTTTGTTGGTTACCTAATGGCGTGATAACCGCTAGACAGATTTCGATGAAACTTTTTTTGAAATGCTTCTTAAGTACCCGGGATGATCACAAGCTATGTAATTTTTTGCTCAGCCTACTGGGTCCTACATAGTAGTCAAAATAACTGTATATCGGAGAGGAATATTATCATTATACAGCCCTAACTCAATAATGGCTTATCGGAATGAAAATCAAAAAAATAGATGAAATTAGTAAATCTGTCGCTGATTCATTTGAGATATAAAACATCCTTCGTTATCCGTTATCATGAAGCTGAGCAATGTTCAAAACAATTATTCAAAGCATCGCCCACAATTTTCCTTCAGCGGAGACCACCGCCAGCAGTCGTGCAGCAGTGGGTATCGTTGCAATAGTGTGTATGTGAGTATATGTGCGCGCTCTAACATGATCATATGCTTTGTACTACATGCTATGTGCTACAATCATTATCATCATTTGCGGCTCTCACACTCAATCAATCTTAACAAATGAGGTGTCAAAAGAAAGAGAATTTTCTAGAGCAGTGAATTGCATTTCAGTTTATAAATATTATTAATAAATTAAAAAACGATCAAAAACAAATATTCTACCCAAAGTGAACTTCTGTTGTTTTAAGAGTTAATTTTGATTCATATATGTATGCACATATGTATTTGCTATGTGGAAGTCATCTGGGAAGTTTGGTTTACAGTGCTATTTTGCCGAAACTTTAGGCAAACGTTATCAGTAGTGCCACGAGGCACATCCGAACGCACAACATTTCTCTGATTTGTTATTAAAAATTGGTGGAGGAACGCTTCCGGAAGAAAATGGAAAAGTAAATTTATCACAAGGTTTAAGGTGATATATCACGACTAAAAACCGTAAGAATTCTTAGCTTTGTGAGCGAGAATATGCCTCAGAATAATTAAGCTCCAGCAATTAACAGCGAGATATTTTCACGTGTTGATGGTCAAAGTGCAGAATGTATTTCAATCACCCGGGTTGTGGACCTAGAAGTAACAACCAGCTATCTGGTCGAATTTTTAAACTCTCGCTTTCGCTTCCAGCACATAAATTAAAACTAAAAGTGGGTGTACCTATTATTCTTCTAAGAAACTTGAGCCCGCCTAAATATTGTGTTGGCACCCGACCTGAGTTACAATTTTGCAATGACATCTGGTAGAGGCGGAAGTGTTGAGGGGCTACGGTGAGGTGCGGTTTTTGAGAACTATGAAATCTGCAGTTATGGGCTGAAAGTTACACATTGAAACGTTTTTGATAAAACGCAGTTAATCAGCAAAATTTACTAAACACTTTTGTGGACTTAGACAAATACTTTGATGTTTCTTCGCTCCCACTGAAATTGCATATTTGTATGCATGAGAAAGCCCTTAGAATGCGAAGCAAGGCGAGCATGGGTTCAATTAGTATATAATATAGGTGTCTCTCCTTTTACTACATTGGGAAAAATTTGATTTGTGTACAGAAAAAAAGAGACAAATTCCAAAATTCCACGCATTTAATACAATTCAACAGTAAGGCATGCAGACCAGACATGAAGTGAATGCATGACGTGCTCCAAATGTTCCAGGGCCGAAGAAACGTAATTTTCAGTCAAAAATGCGATACTCACTGTATTCTTGAATTGAATTGGTGTTGTGCATCATGAATATCTTCTTGAAGGTCAGACTGTATATGAGGAGTATTACTTGGGCGTCATTTTATTATTTGCGTAAGGCAATTTGCAAATATGTTCTCAAATAACGCTCAAACTAGGTTAGAAAGTAAGGGGGATCGCTTGCAGTAGGTGCAACTTCACCTTGTGATGACCCTAGTTGTGCATATTGGAGGACACATTTACCAAAACCGTTTCGATTAAATCTTTTTAGTTCTGTAAGCGGTATCTTAGCCAGGTCGTCCAGGGAGTTGAAGAAACGTGTTCCCCTACAAGATAGGCGCTATTCTTGCAGAGGCAGGCAGTGACATAGAAAGTGTGCTACAGATTCTATTTTATCCTAGCTTCTACAGAAGTAATTTGAAAGGATGCCATATCTTCTGACCAAGTTTCCCGTTGTACAGTGTCCGATTAAAATACCGACGAGTACATGGATCTTGCTCCTTCCATTTAAAGTAGGGATGTTAATCTTTTATGGTCGACTGCGGGCCACAGGTTGCGGGTTATGACACAATCGCTAGTACTGCGCCATCGGTCGACGGCTACATTAGTGGTGATGCGGCCGGTAAGACCTGTCTGTCAGCATGATGTGCATGTTATGATTCAATATAATTCAGTTTTATTCTATTATTTCAATACTTCAATACAATTTTATAATACTAAACTTAACAAATTCAAAATTAATAAACTAGTTTAAGGACTGGTCAAGTTGGCGGCCAAAGTAGAAGTGGGTGATTTTATTTGTTTCTGTCAGTGTGACAATTGAGGTGGTGGTGAATTTACACATGATGCGGACAGTACAGGGTGTACCATTCCCTCCTTCTTATTTAATAACAAATCTCACAGTTTGCTTCTTAGTTCGGGTTGATCTTCGCAACTCTGCGACTTCTGTTGGCATCGTGTTCGAGTTGTCTGGGTTCAGGTGATCGCCGTCGGTTGAAGAAATCTTCTCCGCCTCTTGGGCTTCGGTGGTAACCTCAGACTGTTCTTGACTTGCACTTGGACGGGATCTGTCCGGTGAAGCTACTCCGCATGTATTGTTTCTTGATTGTAAAACGCTTTTTGCACCAGAGTGAATGCCTTGAAAGAGAAAAGGGTTAGTTAAATTATTCTTGTTACTATCCCCCACTGCCAAGCTCCCAATTTCCTTTGAGAAGAGTTTACACAAACGCAACTGGTTTTGATGCCTTCGTAAAGACCAATACCTAGTTTTTACCAAATACATTCGACGCCCTAATGTTTTTAAAATTAAAGCGTCTATCCACCGATTTCCTTTCACGTACTGCCTGGCAAATGCTGCCTCACCAGGTTTAAATTTGCCTTCTGAAGCCATCTTTTCACGCTCAACGTTCGGCAGCAAAACTGACAACAATTTTTTTTTGTTGCCTGCCATGAAGATCCTCAGCAGGAGATCTTCCTGTCTCATTTGGTAGGGCACGGTAAGTCGATAAAAATGTTTGAAGTGCGATATCGCTATTGTCATCGTCTTCCAAAATCTTCTTGATTGATGTCTTGAATGTCCTAACCATTCTTTCAGCTGCCCCGTTCGACTCCGGATTAAATGGGGCAGATGTCAGGTGCTTGATTGACCACGTTGTGCAAAAATCTTAAACTCTTTGGACACGAACTGTGTCCCGTTGTCACTAATGAGGGTTTGAGGTAAACCCTCCAACGCAAATATTGATCTGAGTGCAGCGATGGTAGCTGCCGATGTTGAGGAATTCATTTTAACCACCCAGGGAAATTTTGAGAAAGCGTCTACGACAATAAGCCACATTTTTCCAAGGAAAGGGCCAGCGTAATCCAGATGCACTCTTTCCCACGGAGAGCTTGGAGTAGGCCAACTACTGTACTCCCTTGTTGAATGATTCGCATGCAGTTGACAAGCTTGGCAATTGGGAACGCCTTTTCAATATCCTGGTCAATCCCAGGCCACCAGCAATATCGGCGCGCCATCTGTTTGATCCGGCTTACACCCCAATGTCCTTGGTGTAGCATGGAAAGAACCTTTTTTTTGTAAATCGGGTGGAACCACTACTCTTGTATTCTCTAACTGTAAATTAAAATGTCCGGTTGCAAAGGCAAGTGTTAAAATGTGAATTTAAATGGTGAAAGACAGACTTTGACTTTGACTAATTGTAAAATATCTCGTTTACCATTTCAAGTTTTGTTCCTTTTATCGCCATTGCATCGCAGTTCATCTCATAAAAGAAACAAAATTCTCCTCTCTATACCGTTAATTTTACCATTTTTTTCCTCCCAATTAAGAGCAAAATCAATGAAAGAATAATTAACAAAATTTGTTTCCGAACGTGAATCATGTCTTTGTTACGGTTCACTTTGTCCTAATGGAAAAACTTATGCACACGCACACACAGGTAGGCAAGGCACTACGTATATTAACAAAACTGGAAAAGTTATATAAACACATTCGGATACACGCTGAAAGCGATGATATTTACGGCCATGTATTACACCCTTTCGAGTGTAATCTCATCTCATCGACATCCTTTGGCTGGCAGGAGACGACTTGAACTTCCCAACCAAACCCAATACGAGTGTAATGATACTTTTGTGTAGAACAAGCGCCCGTTTACCTGGCCAAACACATATATTAGGCTTTGGCTTAAAAGGTTTTCCTAGTTTTCCAACTACATAATCGGAAGTATTATGACGAACATATAATTTAGTTTCCATGATGAAGGTTACTCGTTTCGGGACTCCGTTCCCATTGATTTAATGAGAAACTTAGCAAAGGATTCAGAATCAGTTCGCCTGTTTGCGGTCACTTCGGTGGCCTATGGCCCTTTGCTGGAGTTCTAATTATTGAATACACTTGGACTTGGAAAATGAGAAAAGTTATAATGTTATCCGGCGAAATGATTACTTTGTTGTTAGATTAGTACGGGTGTACCAGTGTATGTGTGTGTGGAGTGGTGACGTGGTAAAACACTGCCATGGTCTTTATTATTCACTTGATCTAGTGGAAGATATGTTTGCCAAGTTTATAAATTAGATAAACTGAACGGTAGTGGAGAGGTTAGCAATGGCACTATTAAGCAAATTCGTTTTTTAGGGCAACAGTTATATGTGTTGCGGTAGGTAGGTCGTATACACCACACATACACGTCCGCAGGATAACAAAAACAAGTAAGAAAGTGAGGTAATGCTGAAGTCCAATACCAGTCGATATATCTGAAGTGTGGTGAAGACATTAAAATTTAATCAAATACAGTAGAATCCGCTTCAGACGCTCTTCAAGGGACCGACAGTAAATAGCGTCTTAAGCGGGATAGCGTATTAAGCGTGAAAAACTAAAAAATAATATCGAGTTCCAAAAAAAGTTTTTTTTTTATGAAAAGAGTTGAAATTATTAATACATATGTATTTATTACGTACATTACTTTTACATGTGTAGTTACATGCATGCGTATTTTAATTGGCCACCGAAGGTTTCGGTAGCGCTATTGCTGATGAGTTCTTCTAAATTGCGAGGACCAATTAAACTAGGTCATCAACAGAAGCATAATCAGGAAACTCTTGTATCAGAGTCATCTGGGCTAGGATCATCTGCCCAACAGAAAGAAGCCAGCCCTACGGAAACAGTTTTTGATCACTTCTTGCATTTCCTCCCATGATATTGATATGCAGTGAATGGAGCCCAACACTAACACTGACGACCTCAAAAACGACACGCTTCATATGGTTTGTTTGCGAAAAAAAAGAATTCCTATAAGAGCGGCGGTGACCGTCGGCGACGCCGTATATCCCAATGCACCGAATGGTTTTCTGGAAAAAACTTCCAAAAACAAGAAAATACAAATTTTGGCGTAGTGTATCGTGTCGCTGTGTGAGCGCATTAAGCGGGAAATAGAGCGTATTAACCGGATTTTTTTTCATACGAATTCTAGTCAGAATGAAGCGACCGGAGAAAAAGAGCGTTAAAAGCGGGATAGCGTCTTAAGCGTGAGCGTCTTAAGCGGATTCTACTGTATATGTAATATGTACATAGGTCACGTTATGTTTTGACGTCAATACGTCTACATATAAATTGGCTCTGGGAGCTTCAAACAGGATTCGATGATAAAGAAATCAGGGTATACAGTTCCGTATTGCAACCCAAAAATGACTGTTTATATCAAAAATCAAAGTCAACCGCGTCCTAGTTTAAGAATAAAATAATTTTTTTTTACCAAGTAGCGATTATAAAGTCACACGCGGGATGGAGTGGCACGGGCAGCTATTTTTTTGATTGGTTCGCCGCATCTAATAAGTTTCAGGCGTTTGACTCTCGAATTATTGCGACGATTGGAAGTTGAAGATTAACTTTCAGAAGACGGAAACAAATCCATTGATTAGAGTTTCTAGGGATACCAGAAAGAACTGCAAAAAATTTACCATTATTATATCGATATCTGGCTCGACCAGAACCTGCATTTTGACAAACATATAGATGCTGGTCTTACTTTAGGGGTGAACCTGGGCCTGCTTCTCGCAACCATTTGTGTGTGCGTGTTATATTTTTGAACGAATGCAAGGGACCTATAGTTTTTTGCCGACTCCGAACGGCGAATTGAGAAACTCATTGACAAATGATACTCCTTGATTGCTTGTCAGACATTTGTAAGAGGTGGTCAACGTAAAAAGCTTTTTTATGTGTTGGACCCGGGCTGGAATTGGACCCGAGCAGCATGCGTAGTAGTCCAACGCACGAACCACCACGGCTGCGGCGAAGATGCTGGTCTTGCTGGGGCTAAAAGGGCATTTACTCAGACAAAAAGACTGTTTCACATCAGTCAACTTGACAACAGAGTAAAGGTCATTTGTTACGTTGCTCTAATCAGACCAATTGGGGTGTGGTTCAATGTGGCGCCTTTCTACATGGAAAAGATTCGGGTGTTTGAAAGGCAATGATTTAGGATCTTAGATTGTACAGGACACCAGAGTCCCAGTACAAAAAATACTATCCCAACAGGGTCCTATACAAGGGGGCACAACTGAACAGGATTGACAATTTCCTCATTGGTGATTCGAAGGCATATTGCGAGGCTGATGACCAGCTACAATAGCCTGATTTACAGGGCTTATTACAATAATAAAATGTACGATGAGAGTACGCTCCGATTGGGCTTTATCCCACCCGAGGTATTTCTTCATATCGATTATAAAGGGTTAGTGCAAAAAAGGTGAATTCGTATTCCGGTATTGTACCACCGACCGCCACCGAGGTGCTCGACATATAAAGGGTGATTTTTTAAGAGGTTGAGAACTTTTTTTAAAAAAAAAAACACAAAAAATTCGAAAAAATGAATGAAATATTTATTTGAATCGATAGTTTGAACCTTGCAATTTAATGTTTAAAGATAATTTCATGCAAATGTTGACCGCGGCTGCGTCTCAGGTAGCCCATCCGCTGAGTCCAATTTTGGCATACTCTTTCACACATATCGGCCGGTATCTCACGAATGAATGCATGGATGTTGGCTTCCAGTGCGTCAATCGAAGCGGGCTTGTCCCTATAGACATTAGCCTTGACATACCCCCACAAAAAATAATCTAATGGTGTCAAATCGCACGATCTAGGCGGCCAATTGACCGGCCCGAAACGTGAAATTAACTGTTCACCAAACTCGCCTCGCAATTGCGCCATTGTTTCGCGTGCTGTGTGGCATGTGGCACCGTCTTGTTGAAACCACATATCATGCAAGTCAAGAACTTCCATTTCGGGCAAAAAAAAGTGCTGTAACAAAGGCCTAACTGCTGGGAACGGCGCCGAATCGACATTTCGCGGTCTTCTGTCACACTAGCTGATACGGCCGCAATATTTTCTTCACTACGCACAGTACGTAAACGTGTTGGTGGTTTAATGTCCAACAAAGTAAATTTGGTGCGAAATTTGGTCACAATCTTCCGAATAGACTGCTCAGAAGGTCGAGAATGCCGATCATAAAATGGAAGCAGCGCGCGATGAACATTTTGAACCGAGCACGAATTTTGATAGTAAAATTCAATAATTTGCAAGCGTTGTTCATTTGTAAGACGATCCATGGTTAAATTGCAAACCAAACTGAAGCTGTTTGACAGTGACACAAGGTACTAAACACACGTCAGCTGTCAAAACCAGTGTTGCCAATACCAAACCAGCTAAAAAATCACCCTTTATAAGTGGCCCATCGCGTTCGATGTCAATGCTCATGAGCTCCCTCGTTTCAGTACCGCAATTGCGGACCGGGATATAATAGATACGAAAAAGCAATACGCCGATTTTAGGTGGCTTATTGAGGGCGAGGTCGATTACGCGCTCTTCCAGGTCGGTGAGTTACTGTTGTAATATCATAGCTTATGTTTGTGAGTAGGTACGATAAGTTTTTATAGTTTCAAGGAAAAAATAATAAAAAAATTTGATATGGAACCCAAGTTTCCAAACTTTTCTTGGGATGCTATTGGTTAGTTTAGTCCTGGCTGAAAGCCAATAGTTTAAGAGTGCCGCCTAAGGGCCAGTCACCTAGATTAAGTCATTTTTCTTAGTAACCTAACCTTACCTAAAGCTACGATAAATTAGTGAGCATTTCAAATCTTACATTATGTTACTTACTTACTTAATGGGCTCCCGACCTTTGAGGACTCTGCCTGGGACACGGCAGCCTTTCACTCTCTTCGATCCCGGGCACGCTCCTTTCAATTGTCTAGACCAAGTGGTCTGGCATCCATGGTAGCTTGATCCTTAAAACGGAGGTTCAATCTTCCTTATCGTCCCGAACCTGGGGGCTGTGATTCGAAGATCCTTTTTACTGGAGCATTTTTTTTCATTCGCTCGATGTTGCCGAGCCAGTGTAGCCGACGTGTTTTGACTTTTCGGACTACATCCACATCTTGGTCCTAGGGTAAGTCTTCGTCGAAAATCCACTAAGGTGTCATTCGTGGAGTTGATATTTACTCCAAGGTAGTTAAACTGCTTACTGCTTAACCACTTCGAAGTTACTGTTGCCAACACTGACGTTTTTTCCTAGGCGGCAGAAAGATGTTTCTTTTTTTGTGCGAATCCCAGTAGCTGGACAGATTTGCTAAAGATAGCGCCTTCCATGTTCACACCTGCCCTGCGCACTATCTGTTCCAGCTGACTGAAGACTGAAGAAATCACATGACAGCGCATCTCCTTGCCGGAATCCGGTGCATGTTTGGAATAGTTCGGAGGAACTGTTTCCGAATTGCACGTTGCACTGCGTATTTTCCAGCATTACGCGGCATAGCTGGATCAGTTTAGCTGGGATCCCGAATTCGGCCATTGTGTTGTAGAGCTCAAGACGATGAATGCTCTCATATGCGGCTTTCAAGTCGATGAAGAGATGGTGAGTCACGACTTAAAATTCGTTGGTATTTTCCAGGATCTGCCTTAGTGTGCAAATTTGGTCGATCATCGATCTGCCGGGCCGGAAGCCACACTGGTACGTGCCGATTAGTGTGCTGCAGAAAGGTTTCAGACGTTCACACACCAACACTCATCGCCAATACCGGCACGTACTCTCACATTCATATGATGATACCTTCATACCTAATTCCTGCTCATACTGGTTCTTCGGCAAAGTGCTGTTCCTGTTACCAGCTGGCTTTCTGCGGACCATCTGGCTGTTATTGGTCTGCAGTTGGTAACTGTGGATTAATCGCACAAAGCCTCCAAGTGCATGATTTTTTTAAATAACGTTTTCAATTAAATTATTCATTGTTCTCTTGTTCGAGCAGAAAACAGTATTTATATTCTCTTTTCTCTATCAGCATTGGAAGCATAAACTTAATACAGACGCTGCTCCAATTTTCAAATCCACAAAGAACATCTGTGTCAGATATACTCGTACTCGTATCTTGTGCACAGATTATTCGCACAAGGATATTTCGAGTTTCCGCATAATGCTTCATTAATTACCAAATCTAGGACTAAAGAAAACATTCAAAAATAAAATAACAATGAGCTGACATCCCCATTCACATCGTCTATCATCATTCATGCAGAACGCTCCTTTTAATTCAAGTTTAAAGGAGTAGCTGTTGGTCCTGTTGCGATTCAAATGAACACGAGTATCATAGGTTTTCTATTCGAATAGTCTGACAAGTTTTTTTTGGAGCCGGATTGCCAAGAGGGCTGCTAGGCCACCTGCTGTGTGCTGGTAACAGGCTCCTCACGAATATAGAACAAATGCATGAGTTAGGGCTCTAACACGTTTATCTGAAGTAATTGTTCTAATCGACGATTCGCATTGTTCCTGCCAACAATACCCCGAATGGGCGGATGCTGAAGAGGTGTTCCTGTGAGAAATTGTTCAAATGCGAATATAATTTGAATTTCCTTAGTACCTTCTTTCATTACGTGCACAGGCATATCATGATTAATTAGACATGCGAAGTGGTACGCCTTTCGGAATTGAAAGTGACTGTTTGATTTATAAATCATGTGTAGGCTTGAATGTCATCATCATAATCGAGGAATATCATACTTTTCTTTATCGTAGTTTTTGTTCTACAATGATATAAATTATGAAATATGTTTTTTCGTGTTAGTTTTGAATCAAAATGTGTTGTTTTCTAGACAACTTCTGGATTATAAGACTATTCTATAGTGTTTATGTAGCAGTAGCTGCCAGTAATACAGATACCAGCATACTTACACTTGTAGGGATCCTTTCTGATACCAAGTTTCTTGGAGATATGTACAGTAGCGAACATAGAAACTGCAACACGAAAAAAACCCACATCTCTCTTTATACTATCTACCTTTTCTGTCAATGAAAAAAATCAATAAAATCATAAGTATGGGGCTGAGGTCCGGTGAATAACCTGGCCAGTCGAGTGTGGAAATTCCCTTATCAATCATAAATTCTGTAATCTGTGAAGAAAGTAAATTTTATTAATTTTTTTTCGTTGCGCAGAGTTACTTACTTACTTAGTTGGCGCTACAGCTCGAGGTGAACCTGGGCCTGCTTCTCACAACCATTTGTGTGTGCGTGTTATATTTTTGCACGAAAGGAAGGGACCTACAGTTTTTGTTTGCCGACTCCGAACGGCGAGTTGAGAAGCTCAATCGTGACAAATGATACTCTTTGATGCTTGTCAGACATTCGAAAGAGGTGGGCACTGTGAAAAACTTTTAGGTGTTTGCGGCGGGATTCGAACCCAAGACCGCTGGCTCAGTAGTCCGACTCACTAACCACTTGCGCTACGATGCCCACTGCGCAGAGTTACTAGAATAGAAATAAAAAAATAAAAAAATTACCATTTTGGAACCATGGCACGGAGCAGAACCGTCTTAAAAAATCACATCGATGGCCTCTAAAAAATGCTTTTCAATTGACGATAAAAATGATTGACTAAAATATTTTTGTAAACTTCTGAGCTTACAGTTCCTCTATGGAACTCATAAATCTCCAACTCCATAGTAGGAAAAACATTCTCATATCATTTGGAACGCTGAATCTTTCACTGTTCTCATTTTTTCTTAATTCTTTTCGGATTCATAAATGTTGAATTTACTTTCATCGGAGCATATGACTTGTCTACAATTAATTTATGTCCACATTTCATATTTTTTTGCCCAAATTGGCCGAGATTTCTTCATTTTAAGTCTAAACATCGGTTTTTTTTCTCGGGTGGATGAGCCATTAAGCGAAATTCTCTAAGTCTTCGAGGCACTGTATGCACACCAATGCAATTGCATTTGACTCCACAAACTCGGCTCTTATTTGTACAGCTGTTTGAAAACGGTTCTTCAATGCCATCCGGTGTAAAACTCGATCATCAATGCAATAGTATTTGACTCCACAAACTCGGCTCTTATTTGTACAGCTGTTTGAAAACAGTTCTTCAATGCCATCCGGTGTAAAACTCGATCATCCGCGGTAGATGTCTTACAAATCCCTTCTATTCCTTTTTGCAGTTCAACTGTTTTTTTAATAATCTCCTAACAGTCGACTTGCTGCAATTAACCTCTTTATTTATTTTGGTAATAGTCAACCCTGCCACTTCAAAACGTGCAATTATTTCATATTTTTGGTCCTCCTTGCTCGTAATTTGGCATTTTTTCAAAAATATTAATTTTTACACCAACGCTGACAACTTTAAAAACAAAAATGACTCTGAACTATTTACTTGTAGCACACTTACATATATACCCATGAAGGATGAACTTAATTAAAAAAAAACTGCTACCATAAAGTTATTAAGGATTATTCTGTAAAAAATTGGTGTTGCGCTTTCTATGCTCGCTACTGTATATATTCCAGCTACTAAGGAAAATCAATTGGAGCAATTAAAGCGCGATAGGCTTCTAACATCCCTTTTTTCTCACTAAGATTGCTTAAGCAGTATTCACCTTAATGTAGTTTCCTTCTACGGGAAAGATCTGGGCATAAACAGAGGAGATGAGTCGCACTTTCTTCCTCTTCTTTATCTCTACAACTTCTGCAGAACTCATTCGAAAGGTCGCCTAGTCTAGTTGCATGTCTAGCTATAAATTTGGCAGTGTCCTGTGATGACACCCATAACCATGCTGATTTGTAGTCATCTTAGGGATCGAAGATAGATCCAGCCTGGTCGAAATCTATATCCGGTGGCATCTAACATTGGTTCTATGGAATGTGTCAAGATTGAATGATAGCTTGCAAGTAGCAAGAATAGATATTAGTGTTCCTAGTTTCGTGAATTTGACAGCTCAACAATTCCCTGGAATATCTTTGTACTCCAAGATCCAGTATATGTGTATTTTGAACTGTAAAGCCATCTCAATGAAAGATGAACGACAGTTGGAGGTGGTCTTTGAAGTGGCGGAGACTGACTCCAGGGATTTCAAAGCCGCCTGAATATCCAAGCAAATTTTAATGTAGTTGGAAGATATTCTATTCCTCCTAATCCAAGACAGCGCCTCTGAGATCGTAAAGATTTTCGCATGAAATACACTGCAGTGATCAGGGAAGACGGAAGGAAACACTAAAACCTCCTAATCCAGGACAGCGCCTCTGAGATTGTAAAGATGTTCGCTTGAAATACACTGCAGTGTATGTATTGTATGTATTTATCTGCTAGGGTCTTAGAACCATCGGTGTAGAAGAAAGACTTATCTGCCTTGGATCCCAGGTCATTCCAAAAGGATCACCTGGCATAAGGCTTCGGTACTGTATAGTCAATGTTTTCAGGGAGAGTTAGGTTAGAAAGGGTGTGTGATTGTTCGAGCAATAGTTTACACTCGGAGACCCGAAGGTCCATTGTGAGTCCCCTCTTAGTTTGATAGTAAATCCTCTGCTTGCCAGCTCGTAAACCATTTTGTGCTCTTGGTGAATCTTAGAAGATCCGATATCTTATATTTCCGAGCTCTGCTATATCTACCAAGAATCGACGGCCTAGTAAAGGCGTCGTTCTTGGAGGGCGAGGCAGTAGCAGAGTAAATTCGCTTTCTTCCACATCTCTGCAGCTTCAACAGATATCGTTGGACCCATGGCAGAGTGTCCTGTGATTATTCCGGTGATTAAGCGTATAGCGGACTTATCCAGATGGAGCATCGTCTTTGTCCTATTAAGGTCAAGCTTCGGCCATAAAGAACGAGATACGACGCAGGCGGTTCTTGTGAGAAGGCGTTGGTTTTTTTTCGGTTATGACGTCGATTATACTTAACAGTGTTTTAAGCGGTGGCAGTATGGAGGTGTCAGCATCACTGTTGCTCATAGCCGATTCGGCTCTAGCTAGTTCGTCTGCTATCTAGTTTCGGGTACCCAGCACAGTCTAACCTTGTGGTGCCTTATGGCATTGGACTGCCTTTAATTTCATGATGTTTGATCCTATTGTTTTAAGAGCTGACTGACTATCCAGCAGAATGGCTGTCGCCGACCTCTGTCGGTCGCTTCCGTTTGGCATTGACGATTCATCAGTGTTACTATGCCTCGTATCCTCGGAAAACACTGTATCATTATTCACGGCTAGGGAATTTGACAGTATAGTCGGTTTTAAAAATGTATTCTTTTTCTATGATATCACTTAGGTTGCTGACAAGTCCAGAGGATTCTGAAACCTCTTTCCAGGTAGCTCTGTGTCTCCTGAGCCCCTCGACTTTGAAGTGACCAAGGGTCCGCAATCTAATTGCGGAAAGCCCTGATGTCCTCAAGTCCATCGGAATAATATTAAGAAAAGTCTCCACGGCTGCCATAGGTGTGCTGGATTGGGCTCCAGTTATTCTTAGACAGCCCATTTGTTGAAGGTTTGTTAGCAGTGATTTAAGGTAGCTGTTATTCACAGCTCGCCACGAAAAAAAACACTCCGTAGAGTAATATGGGTTTGACTACACAAGAGTAGATCCATTGAACTACCTCACGCCTCGCCGAAAGACCTCCGATAGATCCAGAAGGCTCTTTATGGCTTTGTTAATTCTATTCTCCAGATTCTTTCTCCAAAGTAGCTTTTTATCAAGTACTACCCCTGAGTAGTTAATATGATCCCTTAGGTCTAGATGAGACCCCCCTAGGAACGGGGCCCTGAATCCTGGAATTTTAAGCCTTTTAGAGAAGAGTACCATATATTGGTCTTTTCAGGGTTCACTCCTAGTCCACTGCTGTCTGCCCAGGTTTTGGTGAGCTGCAGAGCGATCTGCATGAGTTCCGCTAGTGTGTTAATGTATTTTCCTCTCGTTATCAGCGTATGCTATACATTTAAAACCGTTGGTTCTATGCCTATCGTTCTAAGTCAGGTTTGATTTCTGTCACCAAATCGAGGAAGTGGCCTGCCTTTAGTTACAACAAAGATTATCTGCGAACCCCCTCCGCCCTCCAATTTCCTGGACAATCTCTACTTGACCTATAAACCGTAATGCCCGTATCTCCTTATTCATATCTCTCTTAGTTTATGGTTAACTTATTAACTCTCCAAAACAACATGAACTACGAGTACTAATCATAAAAAGAAACTAAAAATGCCTCAGCTATTGAAGGGGATATAAAAATTCGCACGCGCCTATTGATACAAGGCAAATTAAATGCCGACAAAAACATCAACAAAACAAAATGTTGGTCGTCATGAACTGATTACATACACACACACGCACACACATACTCGTGTACTTATGTATGTACTTTTGCCTAACAAGTGGGCATAATTTTTTCGATTAAATGAATCTCATCGCTGTAAGAGGATTTCAAATGTCAATTGGGCGACAGCCCCATCCGCTGTCGTCGCACCATCAAATACGTTTCTATATTCATTTTCGTTTCGCCATAACTCGCAGTTAAATTGTGAATTTGCGGAATAATTCCGCATTATATGGTAATGGAGAGCGTATAGCGATAGCGACGGCCTCTGTCTAAGGACTTTTGGCCGACTACCAGAATCGACCAAGACAATGGGGCTGTTGATGACACTAAAAGATGAAATGATAGAGTATTTTTGGCAAAGGAATTTCTACTTAGTCGTATTTCCTTGCTGTGACTATGGAGGTCCTTTTTCTCCTCCCTCCCTCCCTCTGGCGGTCGGTTGGTTTTAATAGAGTAACTGAATGGCAGGATAATCGTTTTGTTATTTTCATTTTTATTTGCTGATATAGCAATTTTGGTCCTTCGACTTCTCATTGATTTACAGAAATGGAGGCGCTCTGTGTATATACGAAGTAAGTAAACATTTTTACTAAATAAAAATGTATTGATAAATATGTTTACCGCAGGAAATATGCGTGGTTATGTTTACTTTTGGTGCCTTTGTTTGTATGTTTATCTGCGCATTGTGTGTTGTACGTTGCTATGCCATGAATAATATTTTTATCCCACTGGTAGTTTTTTTTTTTTATTCTGTGTTGGTAGGTGGTTGTCAGACCGAACAGACCGAACCGACCCGGCTTAAATCATCTTCATATAAACAGACCGATTTATGTGTCACGCGGGACCGCCGCGCGCCGTAAGGCATTACTTCTTTTAAAACCTTAGCTAACTTTATTCTATTGTTCCTACTATTCGCTTTACGTTGACTTCCTAGACTCTGAGTATGCGTGCCTCTACGTTACCTAAAATGGTCCAGTTGTAGTCATCTGGAAGCATGTAAGATAAGATATTATCGGGAATAGGCTACTCTCTAAATTCATCTCGTAGGATAATCTTCTCGGCTTCGTATCGTGGGCAGTGACAGTTTCGCAATATGGACAGTTTGAGTTCGTCTCGTGGGGCTCTCATCATGTAAATTCACAGACGATTGTCGACCACGCGACAGCTCCAAATTCTATCGACAATAGTTTGCCTCACGAAAACCTATCGCTCTCGTTTCGTCTCTCACTCGCGTTTTTTTTTTCAATTTGAGAGCCAGTGAAAATAACATCTCCTTCCATGGACAACTTAGGCCCAGTGCTGCCACTAAAGAAAAAATTCCCGTAGCAAATTTGCGTAGCAAAACTAAATTTTGCGTAGCAAAACTCAATAAGGCCATAATAAGCCATTTTTTATAGACAGCTTTGGAAGGACTTGTATCATAGGTATAATAAAACCATTGCAATACCAGTCCGATTCCAGTCAAATTTAAACATATCCGAAGAAATGTATACTGCCTGTATAGGGTACGATATAACAGTCACACAAGTTACGACACCGTTAAAGTGAATAGTTTGAAAATCTGTTCGTTTCACGTTTTTTTGATTTGTGATTGTGAGAGGTTTAAAAATTCCAAATTCTTGTTAACAGTTCGTGTTTCAAAAAAGCGTAGCAAAATTGGGGTATTTAGGAAGAGTGCGTAGTAGCGTAGAAAATTTGGCTTTTTGGAAAATCGCGTAGCAGTTTTGCTACGATCGTAGCAAAGTGGCAGCGCTGCCTAGGCCCCGACCCATAGAATGCGTTGAACGCTGACGTTGACGTTAACGTTTTCCGGAGAGAGCCGTCCCATAGAATCCGTTGCATACAAACATACGTTTAGAGACGACAGCTGTTGACATTTTCTTTGATGGCAGTGTCCGTTCAAATTAATTTAAATTTTAAAATGTCAACCGATGTCAACTGCGATGACAGTTTCTCAATTTTCTCTCAATGGACCTAATCTACACCTACTTTCTGTGTCGAAATTCGTATATCGATTGGTTATGGGCCACCTTTCATATGAATGCGTGTATTCTATCGAGCTGTCAGTAGAAAAATTACGCAGCAACGCACTCACGCATTCTTAGGGACGGGGCCTTTAGTCATTCAGTCGATATCATTTGGACGAGAGAGGATTTTAACCGTGAAGCACGGCTATAGATAACAATATCGAAAACGATCTCGACTATTTTACGTGAGGGTATTCTCTGAAACAGTCGTGTCCCGTCAAAAACTGAGACAGATAAAAGTTTGTTTCCCCGTGATTTCGTTTAATTTACATTGTTTACATTGATCACTGGTATAAGACGAAACGTCCATCTGCCTTTTATGGATGTTGCAAGGTTGTGATACTACGATACTACGATAAGTACGTCACAAACGGTTGAGAAATGACTTTATGCCTCTGACTCTAAACGTTACCTTTTCGGGGTCTTTCTTACTCGTAACAAGCACTGCTTTCATTTTATGATCGGCGCTTTATAATCATCGTGGAGTTGAACTTCTAGAGTTTTGGCCACAACAACCACCGAGATGTCGTCCGCAAAGCCGATAATCGATGCTCCGCTAGAATTTCGTCACACATAACGTTCCACAGACTGAAACTTGCGGCATACCGCCAGTTACTTTACCCTATTTAACTTCCTCGTCGGTATCATAAAGCAGGACTCTATTCACAAAATAGCTTGTAACCATTTCATGAAGATAGTCCAGTATTTCAATCCAATTAAGATAGTTTATAATACACTCCCAATTAAGCGTCTTTAATGCAATCTTCACGTCTAGGGTAATGATGCCGCAGTATTTTTATCACACTGGTATCGTGGCTGGATGTCCTCCAAGTGGCTATCTCGATCGGGTTTAGATTAAGTCAAGATCTTGAGCCGGTAGTTCAACTCATTCTGGTTGTATATTTTAATTTCCAAGCATTGGACTTTACTAACCTCCTCATAATCATAAGAAAGAAGTTTTCGAGCAGTTTCAAGTACATACACTCTTTTTTGGCAAATTCTACTGAAGGATGCTTCGAGGGTTGTCTCAGTAAGGTGGTGGTATTTTCCGTTTTTAGATTTTATTCTTAATTAAAACCAAGCAAATGATAATACTAGTCTTCGAAGGTCTTACAGCTGAAGGTTACGTACTCATAGGTCTTCTGGCTGTAGAAGGAGGTATGTAAGTCTCCATTATTTTATTTGATAGTTAAAGACAATCGCATAACAGATGAAGACGAATTTCATCTTCATTCCTAGAGCTTCTGCAGCAATCATAGCGCAACGCTTCCCATAAAGGTCTAGACCCACACAGACCAGTTTTGGTCCATAGTGAAATATTTTGAAATATATTTTTTTTGTGTCTAAATCTTTGTACTGAAAGGCTCCTTTATATAGTAATCCACCAAGCGTACTTTAAGCCAAGTTTATAAACAAAAGAAAGTCACCCTTGTCCTTGTCTGATGCAAAAGACCATCACATCTGCTTGCTACAAAAGTAGTATCTTAAATATTATATGCTGCTAGCTCATCGTGCATTAACACTAAAAAGCGAACAAGCCAAGTGCAATGTTTTTTCTTTGTTTTTCGCTTATCTGACATCTGGGCAACTAACAGCTACTGGGCAATGAAAAATCATCCCTCTTAGCCCCACTCACTTGTGGAGAAATAAAACACCAGCTATTCTTTCCACAAAAAAGTTGCACTTTAGTTGGCTCACTGACAAAATAAATTGCTAAAGACAACACGTCCTACATCCGGCCTGCGACGATGCGATGGACACAACAAACGTTTCAAGTTTTAGTTTAAAAAAAAGATGGGACAAAAAATTCCTGTTCATTCCTTACATCTATGACCGAAACTGATGGATATTCTCATGTGAGATACCGAAGCAATGCAGACTCGACAAGAGGGGGCGGATACCCACCCTTTCACATAATGGGGGCAACAAAAAATAACAAAATCAACCGACAAAGAAGCAATGCTTCCAACAATGATACGAGCCAACCAACAGATCCTCCGGACTTGCTCCGGTGCGGTGGTCGCGCCGAAGAGTAGGGAAGATTATTTTTCTGCCTTATTTATGGATTTAATATAACCTCTGTGGATATCACGCTGGATATTATGTATGGTCCTGAAAGATACAAACTTCATAATTTTTTTTTCTCTCCTTTGATGTGGAGCTGTGGCACTATGACAGAGTGTTGTCGGTTCTGTGATACTGGGTGACTTTTCCTGAATATTTTTTGGTGGAACCTTTCGTCATTGTCCTGTCTGTCTGTCTGGGTTGGCGTCTTCGAAGCCACTCATGGGGAAGCCCGTGGGAATTAAATGGGGCGGGTGGGTGTAACGACTCATGGTTAAATGTATTGCGTGGCAGTCGAGGCATATACGCAAATTGACCCCATTAATTTACTGGGTTGTGTTGTGTTGGGCTTGGGTTTGGGTTTTTTTTTTTTTTTTTTTTCTTTTTTATTTCCCCCACTGTAAATGGTTTGTTGATTTACAGTTACAGATAAGAAACCATTTATTTTGTTTTATGCATATGACCGGAAAACGGCCAAAACCAAATGTCCCATTCGCTGATAGATTGCAATGTTTGCTGAAATTGCTCTGTATTTGGGGATTTGCCTTGAAATGACATTTTCTGCGAATTAAGCGAAGTAAACTTGAAGTTGAAGTTGATTGGAATGTGATAAGTCAATAAATTGGGTTTGTGTAGTCAGGGATTAAGGAAGATTGTTCTACTATTAGGGTTGTCAATAAAATATTTTCATTTTATATTAGCTTTGTTCAGTGAAAAACAAGGCAGGGCAGAAAAGAACAAATTTGTCACAAATGATCAACTTAGCAAGGAGAATGACAATTTCATTGTCGATTATTGTATACTTATGTTTTCCAAATGGTGGCGTATATTGGGATGGGAGAGCATTGTACAACAACTGATTGCCATTTTTGCGGTATTTCGATGTCTTCCATTTAAAATAAAAAAAAAAATTTTGCAACACAGCTGATGTTGGCATTTTTCACAAAACTGTTGTACCTCACGAGTAGGTACAGAAAAACCGCTCAGAGCTGAGTTATTGAAGAAAACCCGGTGCCCGCACGCACCGCATAATTTTGCGGAAAATGCGGAAGTGTCCAACTACAATACGGTGCGATTAATTTTTGGTTGCGGAGTTGCGGTAAGAAATTATAACATCAGTTCACTGTAAAATGGCTTCAGTTTCGGCACGCAAGATTTTGTAAGCAGAAAACAGTTTATTACAAATAAGAATATTAAGAAAATTAAAAAAAGAAAAAGGAAACACTCACGTTGTATATAAAAATCGATTTATTTATGGCGAATTTCATCACCTGTACCCACAATTGCGAGCGGATGAAAGTGCATTTCGCCAGTACACGAGAATGACGGCAAATACATTCGATTATGTTTTAAGAAAGGTACACGATTCTTGTTATCATTTCACCACAAACTTTCGAAAACCTGTCCCTTTCGAAGAAAGGCTTTTACTCACATTAAGGTAATAAAAAAATATATTTATTTTATAATGTATGTATTTCGGAATAATCAGCATTTGTAGAAAAATGAGTTAGCTGACTTTACGTTTCCTCCATTTCTTGCAACAACACTTCCTGAAATTTCGTCCTTACTCGAAGTTCCCATATTGGATCCATTTTCTTCAAAAATGGAACCAACGACCGCAGAAAAAGAGAATTTTCATCATCCGATGCTTCAAGTAAAGCTAACTTTTTAACTTCAATGTCTAGCTCTAGAAGCTTAAGCTCAACATCATTTCCATCATCGTTTGTCCTTTTTCGCTTTCGAAGAGGTGGTGTGTGCTTAGATGAAGGCTGTGAATTTTTTTCGCGTAGATTCCGCCACACTTTTTCTTAGCATCATCTTCTGGAAATAAAAAACTACATATACATTTCTTGTTTCAGGTACCTTGCAACAGGAATATCATTTAGACAAATTGCTTTTACATTTAGAATATCAAAATCGTCTGTTGCCTTTATAGTTATAGAGGTTTGCAAAGCCATTTGGGAATCACTCCAGAAGACACATATGCCTGTACCAACTATTGAACATTTTGAAAAAGTGTCAACAGATTTTTTTGAAAAATTGAACTTTCCCAACTGTTTGGGTAGTATTGACGGAAAGCATATAAGAATTAAGCGTCCAGCGAATTCAGGCAGTATGTATTACAACTATAAAGGTTTCTTTTCAGTAGTAGGTACTCTTGGCAGTGGTTGATGCAAAATATCGTTTTTCAATGATTGATGTGGGCGCATACGGAAAAAATAGTGACGCAGGAGTTTTTGCAAACTCAGACAATTATAAAAATATAGAAAATGGTAATTTAGCTTTACTAAGCGAAAAGCCGCTACCCAACTGTGAGTAAAAGGCTCCATTTCTCTTTTGAACTTCCGAAATCAAAACCTCAATCTCATTTGTTTCTCGCACGATAATGCGGGCAATATCAAACTGTTTGATAATTAAAACAAAGTCTACGGTGCGGGGACGTCGCAACGCCCGTGTTTTCCGCAATATCGTACTAACGTTGGACATCTATAGTTTCCAACGTGTGTTTAATTGTGACAACTGCCCGCATTGTCCGCATCGCAACACACGCACCGTAGTGCCCGTGCTTACGCTGGACACAGCGTTACTTATATTTTCGATCACTTTGAAGCATATTTTCACATTAACTTATTCCGGAATATTTCCGGTTACAGGTGCAAAGACATTTTAACAGTAAAAATCTGTGCCAAAGGACTGTCTATTTTGTTTTTTTATGTTTTGTGTTTTGTAGTTCGTGTAGTTGTAAACAGTTAAACAGAAGAATTAACGTATTAGCCGTTCGTACAGCCCAAGCATAAGGCGTCAGATGTCAAACAAATGCTTCGGAATGCCGACACTCAAAGTGATTTTGCATTTAAATTTAGGTAACTCTGGCAGAAGGAAGTCATCGGAGTCAATCATACAATATAAAAATGACGCATTGTAGTGGTAACATGTTTGTCTGTTAATTAAAAATATTAATATTTGGCTACAAAATACATTAGGGGTATTCACGCTTCGGTGTATTTGGTCTTGTAAAAGTGCAAAAGTGTAAAAGTGTAATATTTTCTCACAATTCAACAACAAAATACACTAGCTGTCATATTTTTTAGACTTTTACACTTTTACACTTTTGCAATACTCCAACCCTATTGTAACCTAGAGTGTAAAAGTGTAAATGTTAAGTGTACATTTCTGACAGATTGTCAAATGTATATGGTTCTCGCTATTAATTAAATTCCTTTAAATAAAACGAAGTGTGTGATAAAAAACTTTTGGAAAAGATATTCGGTGTCGATTTGCAAGAAGAAAAACTAAATTTCGAAGAAGAAAAAACGGAGAAGGAATTTGAATTGGAAATTCAGGATACAAAATCTAAATTTGAAGAAGAAAGAAGAACAGAAAGATAAGAATTTTAATAAAATCAGTTGATGGAAAATGAAATATGATGAAAATGAAATATGTATAAAAATAAATTAAAGGAATCATTTGGAATACAAATAAATGTTTATTATATTACTTTTATCGTTGGTTTTGGCATTGTGCGTTTAAATATCTTCCCAAATTCTTATTTTGTATATAAAAATCAGCTAATTTTGACATAAGCTTCAGGGTTGCTACAAATACGAAAAAGTGCGTTCACTCTTTGCTGTAAAAAAATACATTTTTACACTTTTACAAGACTAGATACACCGAAGCGTGAATACCCCTATTATGTCCAGTTGCTTATTAAAAAAAATGTATGTGAACTAAAGTGTCTTGAACGCATTTTCTAAAACTATGCTATTTGTTTTGACGCCACTGTGCGTACCTATATGTTTGTTCCTTACAATCACGTCTTACAAAAAGCAGGAAGTCTGTGTCATTGCTTATAGGAATGCTGACTGGGGACAACGTTCTTAGATACCACATAATGAAATTAAGACTGAATGTTGATGACTTCTGCGGGGGATGCGGTGATGAGGAGGCACATGAGGACACAACCCATTTCCTCTGTCACTGTCCTAACCTCTGTCAACTAAGAACCAGAACCCTGGGCAAATTTTTCTTTGAAGAGATCGACGAGTTATCAGATGGATCACCATCTGACCTACTTGAATTTGCCATGGCATCGGGATGACTGTAACCAAGACAATAATAACACGGGTGGGAACACATTATGGATATCACAATGGGTCCACAAGGACCTAAGTGTGATGGGAATGTAACCATTCTCTTCAGCCCGCTTACCTAACCTAACCTACCATCACGTCTGTATAGTTCTACAAATACACTTCACTCAAACAGTCAAATGTCATCATGTCATTTCAAAATTCTATTTTGACAAATATTTGAAGAAAATTAACAATTTTTTCTGTATACTTCGCCATATCTATATCTCTTCGTTAGTTGAATTTGTAAGACAAAAAATACAAATTAATTTGTAAATTACCGTAGGTCTGTTCCCGTACCTGACCAAAACTGCGAAAAACTACGAAAATCAGTCGAACCCTGTTCCCGTATGTAAACAGATAGGTAGCTTAAGGAGAGTGGGGAAATCCCTCCTACTCTCAGGATAATAGATAGAGATAGGTAGTTAGGCTGCAACTGCAGCTCGGTGGATGGGTTGGGCGCATTGAGTTAAGATCACTTTGCGCATCCAAGCCGGAAGGGCGTCCGTCCGAGTTCGCCTTGTAATGTTGCGAACGACAAGATAGATTATTTTGTACAAAATGTGTAGGTAGTGTTACATTTCAGAAGTGGGATACAAATATCCATGTGCGTAAACAAAAAACAAAGGCAATCGGCAGCCTGAAAAAAAACAAAAAAAAAATATTTTGTGGTGATTAGTGATCATAAGTGTGTGCCAGGAAAAAAAAACAAAACCATAAATCAATACCCTTTTTCTACTGCGTACGTAGGCGCAGATCTGTGGCTGAATATTTACAAAGGATAAGATCCCGTACTATCTGAATATAGGAATGTTGAGTGGTCATAAAAAAAAAAGGATAAGTCCGTAAGCAAAAGAGGTCATAAAATACGTCAACCCTTTTTTCCACTGCGGATACAGGCACACGATCAGTGTGCTGGGTGAGTATGTACACAGGGTAAGATCATATATTTGCACCCTACGAGCTACTGCGCCACTCATGTTGTGTGTATATAAGTGTGTAGTGCGTATCGACTTGTTGTTTTCGTAGATCGCCCGGCCGTTTTAGCTAGCACGTGCATCGGTTCGGGATAATGCGTTGCTAGGAATATCCGGTTGTTTGTTTAGGTCGAAGGATATCAATTTAGGATCTACAAATGAGTGACGGGTCGTAAAAAAGTATTGCGTTGGTTCGCGAGTAGTGAATAAAGGACCCCAGCTGGCGTATGCGTAAAAAAAAAAAAAAACAAAAAACATTACTGTTTCTCATTTCAACCGAGTCGGATGTTCTTACGCGTAGTTATCCAGATAAAAGTAAAGTGCGAGTAATTGTCGAGATAAAAGTGTGTATATGAAAAGTTACTGTGAAATAGGATTCCAAATTTGTAAAGTGATATAAAAATAATCCTACTAATACTAAAAAAAAAAAAAAAGTAAAATACTAACGCTCGAGTAAAATATACAGTGGTTAAAAAAATAGTGATTTTAACAAAACGAGCAGAGTGAAATAAAATACTATTGCTCGAGTAAGATATATAAAAGTGATTTAAAAAAAAAACGAGCAGTGTGAAATTAAAAAAAAAAAAATATTTAGATAAATAAACAGTGCATCGACACAAAGACAGAAAAACACATATGATGGAAGGAGTGACCAAAAGGAAGCGAGTGCCACCAAAATCCAAAGACCAGAGCAAGGGTGAGTTAGATTCAATAAAATCTGAATTAAAAAAATTAAGTGAAAGGAATAGTGAACTAGAGAGACAGCTTGCACTAGTACGTCGCTCCAGCAGCGTAGACACCCATGCAGTAGGCACCACATCGAGCAGTTTTGGTTCGCATTCCTTCAGAATGGGTCCAGAGGAAGTTAGAAGAATTGTTCCTCCGTTTAATCCCTCCGATAAAAAGGCATTAACAGCATGTCAATGGGTTGAAACGGTAGACAACATTCGTCGGCTTTATGAATGGGATGATCGAGCCACCCTTTTTTATGCCTCACTTCGTTTAGAAGAAGCTGCGTCGCATTGGTTTATTGGGCACCGTGGTCACATTAGTAAATGGGAGGATCTGAAGACTAGGGTAGTTGTTGATTTTCCTAGTTTCGAGGACAACGACGATGTATACGCACAAATAATGAAAAGGCAAAAACGGGAAAATGAATCATTTGAAAATTACGCGTACGAAGTTGAGTCCATAGGAAAGAGAGGAAAGTTAGGAATGAAGACAATTATTAAATATATTATATCCGGCCTAAACGATAGAACGTTGATGAATAACTTAACAACTGCCAATTGCTCAACTATTCCTGAGCTTTTATCTACGCTTAATGCGCTTAATGCCATTCAAGAACAGGCAAACACGCGCGGTAAATTTATTACTCGACGGACAAATAATTTCTCGGTGGATCCGAAATCAAAATATGGCGAACACGGTTTTTCTAAAAGAAATCCACAAGGAGATCGATTTATAAGAAAAAACAATTTTCCTCCAAATCCACCTAATGGACGGTGTTGTTTTGTTTGTTCCAGACCTGGACATTTTGCTCGTGAGTGTAAAATGCGCCCTCAGCCATATTTTAAATCGCGTCCCGACGCATCAAATCGGAAAGTTCTGCGATTACTTAATACTGATGACGACAGTGGATTGTTTCAAACTATTGAGGTGGGAGGCAAACGCATTGATGCTTTCATTGACTTAGGAAGCGATTGCTCCACACTTAAATTGTCTGAATTAAGAAAATTCAATTGGGACATGCAGGCGTGTAGGTCAAAGTTGCAAGGATTTGGTATGGGCTCTGCCCAAGCTATTGGAAAAATTAACAAAAATGTTAAAGTTGGAGAAGTGAGCATGATGACCGAAATACTTGTCATAGAAAATCATGTTCAAGATGTTCCCATGATTCTTGGTCGCAATTTCCTTGATTCACCAATGGTTTGCGTTATTAAGAAATATCGTAGTCTAGAAATCAAAAAGGTGGATGATTCTATAAATAAATCATCCTGACTGAAGGAGTGTAAATCCGTAGAAGCACATAATCGCCGGCAAGCAAACAAATCTACGATTGTTGAAGATGACATTTTACTTGGTGACTTTGTATGTGAAAATGCGGATAAAGAAAAGCTGTTAGAAATACTGAATCATCATCGCGATTGTATTGCATTTGAATTGAATGAACTTGGGGTAACAGATATAATACAAATGCAAATTCAATTAAAAGAAAATAGGATAGTTCGTTATAAACCTTACCGCGTCCCCTATCATGAACAAGAACATTTAAATACTATCATAAGCGAGCTTTTGAAGTGCGGTATAATCGAAGAATCCTCCTCCGAATACGCTAGTCCAGTACTCTTAGTTAAAAAGAAAACCGGTACTTATCGAATGTGTGTAGACTATAGACAGATTAATGGTATGACAGTGCGAGAGAATTTCCCTACCCCTAATATCGAGGAACAGCTGAATTCTATGACAGAAGCACGAGTATTTATTACGTTAGATTTAATGAGTGGTTATTACCAGATTCCTGTAGATAAAAATTCAAGAAATTTAACCGCGTTCGTGACACCACAAGGGCATTACCAATTTAAGCGTGTACCGTTCGGGCTAACTAATGCACCTTCCGTTTTTATGCGTCTCATGAATATTGTCGCCCGCCGCGTTGCTTCGAAAAATATATTAATTTATATGGATGACGTCGTAATTTTCGCAAAAGAGACAAAAACTTTATTAGAAATGTTGGAACGATTAATAACAGTGTTGAAAGAACTACACCTTACATTAAATATCCAAAAGTGTAAATTCTTCGCGAGTAAAATTCTGTACCTTGGTCATGAGATAAGTGCTAGTGGAGTTAAACCAGGAAGCTTGAAGGTGGAATCGGTTAAATCTTTCCCAAAACCGAGTGACCCTAGGCAAGTTAAGCAATTTTTGGGTCTCTCGGGTTATTTCCGTCGTTTTGTTCAAAACTACGCGAACATAGCTGCTCCGCTTAATAAATTGCTTAAAAAAGATACCGTATTCAAGTGGGGTGAGAATGAACAGATAGCGTTTGATACGCTTAAAGAGAAACTGATTAATAGTCCAATTCTAGCAGTGTATGATCCTAAACAGGAACACGAACTTCATACCGATGCGTGCGCATTAGGGCTTGCAGGTGTTCTTATGCAAGTAGATGTATCTGGTTTAAAACGTGCGGTATCGTATTTTAGTCGGGCAACTTCAGAATTAGAACAGAAATATCATAGCTATGAGCTAGAGGCATTAGCTGTAGTTGATAGCTTAGAGAGATTCAAGTATTATCTGCTGGGAAAACAATTTACAATATTCACCGATTGCAATAGTTTAAAAATGACGCAAAACAAGAGGGACTTAATTCCGCGAATAGCGAGGTGGTGGCTGAGAATACAGCATTTCAACTTTCGATTAGAATATCGACCTGGATCTCAAATGGAACACGCCGATGCATTAAGCCGAAATCCCGTTGAAGAGTCGATGGAATTAGAAGAAGCTGGAGTAGACATGCGAATAGTTCAACTCGAAATAGAAGATTGGATAGCAGTACTTCAACAACAAGATGCACAATTGCGAGAGATTAATGATATCCTTAATGGCACGGAGAAGGATAATCCAAAACGAAAGAGTGTAGAAAAAGATTACGCGCTACAATCTGGACGTATCTTTAAGAAAACTTCGCATGGACTTCGATTTGCCGTCCCTCATGGGGTAAGGTGGCAAATAGTCAGATCATCGCATGACTCTATCGGACATTGTGGAGCAGAACGAACAATTGAACACATACAGAAGAACTACTGGTTTCCTAAAATGAAGACTATCGTGACCAAATACATAAATACTTGTCTACCATGTCTCTACAATAAACGAGGAAAGGACGAAACCAGATACGAAATACATCCCATAACAAAAACTCCAGTTCCATTTAATACAATTCACATTGACCATTTAGGCCCTTTTCCTAAAAGCACAAAGGGTAATAGTTATATTCTTGGAATAATAGACAGCTTCACCAAATTCCTTATTCTCCGTCCAGTTAAAGCTGCAAACACAAAAGCTGTTGTTCGTTCATTGGTTGAGTTATCCCAATTTTTTGGATCTCCGTTGCATATTGTGAGTGATCGCGGTACGGCATTTACATCCAAACAGTTTAAGAAATATTGTACTGAGAATGGAATACGTCATATACTTAATGCAGTTAAGACACCGCGTGCGAATGGACAGATCGAACGTTATTTTCGAACTGTCGGAACATCACTTTCGTCAATGACAACACGCCAAGATGGACGAGATTGGGAAGACCATATTCTTGCGATCCAATGGGGTATGAATAGTTTAAAACATCGGATAACTAACCAAACACCGCAAAAGTTGCTTTTTGCATTTGAACCAAGAAACATTTTATCCAATCAACTCAGCAATATTATACACGGAGAAGACACTGATGATGAGGAAGACATACCACTGTCCGAACTTCGAGATAGAGCCAGTCACCGAGTTCACAATCTGCAGAGCATACAAGCAGCTAAGTTCAATGATGCTCATCGCAAGCCACAAACTTATGCCGTGGGAGACATGGTGCTTATCCGGGCTGAACATGGTGCCACAGGAGCTTCGAGGAAATTACTACCGAGATACAAAGGACCATATGAGGTGAAACAGATAGTAGGTAACGATCGTTATGTCGTCGGAGATTCAACAGCGCTCCAGATCTCGCAGAAGCCATATTCATCAACTCATTCGGCTGATCATATGAAACCATTTGGGAGACTTGAAGACTTCGCTTGGGACGAGTTAAGTGCCGATGAAGACTCAGATGGCGAAATATAAAGTTTAGAATAAAGTTAATTTTTTTTTTACGTAATGAAATAAAATAAAGGCAAAATAAAATAAATATTCAAATAATCGTAAAAAAAAAAAAAAAACATGAATAATTATATGCATTACAAACCCTGATTTAACATTAATATTAATAATATTGGTATATCAAACATACATAACATACATATACATAGATATTTGAAGTTGATAAAAATGTAGTTGGTAGAAATGCTCTAATTAAATATATTTACAAAATACGTACATAAAAATATACAGTAAATTAAAAATGAATTCTGCATACTTTAATTAAAGGAAGAGAAAAGTTTTCTTTATTTCACAGTTTAAGTGAAGGCGGTGCTGGCCAGTACGAGTGATGCAGACACGAGTGGAAGAATTCGAACGTCGAAGGTACGACTGATGAATTGTAAAAGCAAAGGCGACTGAGTTGTATCTCAGTGTGATAGTAAGAAACTATCGGTAAGACAATTATAGGCCTTGACCCTGAAGCTACCGTTAAATGGTACGGCCTTTTAGGGCCAACCCATTTTCTGAGTAATTCGGAGGATCAAGTAACCCAAGGTAAAAAGACAACCGAAGGCCCTTACCCTGAATCTACCGTTAAATGGCGCGGCTTTTTAGGGCCAACCCGTTTATGAGTAATTCTGGGGATAACGTAACCTAATAATCGGTTAAAGCGTGTGTCACTGAATCTACCGTTGACTGGCATGGACTTTTTGGTCCTATCCTCTCACTGAGTGGTTCTGGGACCGCGTGTCTTATGTGAGAAATGTAGGACCGAAAGTCCGAGGAAACACAAAGAATGTGTGTGAAAGTGTAGGACCGAAAGTCCGAGGAAACACAAAGAATGTGTGTGAGAAATGTAGGACCGAATGTCCGAGAAAAGAGAATGAAATTGAAGTAGTTACTTCAAAGGGACCCACACTGAGGACAGTGTGAAGTCGGATGGCCGAATGTAAACAGATAGGTAGCTTAAGGAGAGTGGGGAAATCCCTCCTACTCTCAGGATAATAGATAGAGATAGGTAGTTAGGCTGCAACTGCAGCTCGGTGGATGGGTTGGGCGCATTGAGTTAAGATCACTTTGCGCATCCAAGCCGGAAGGGCGTCCGTCCGAGTTCGCCTTGTAATGTTGCGAACGACAAGATAGATTTTTTTGTACAAAATGTGTAGGTAGTGTTACACGTACGAAGATTTTTCTTAGTTTTCCACAGAAGTGAGAGAACTAACAAGAGTGTAAGAAATTTCCCCATGCTGCGAATTTTAACCCAAGAAATTTCTTAAGGCAGCTTTAAGAAAACTGTTAATTCTGTCAAAAATGTGATAAAAAGTGCACTCTCGATTTTTGCAACTAATGAGAACAGACGTTTTTGAAAAATCGAAAAGTTGCACAGATCGAATAGAAAATTAAAACACTTTAAAAAGACTTACACACTATGCTCTGAGTTAGGTATCAAAATAAAATTGCATGTAACTTTAAGAATTTTATTTTTATAAAGAAAAAATATGCATTCAATTATATTTTCAGAAAAAAAATTTCATTTATACGAAACTTAAATGCAGGTAAATTAATAAGCATGTTTACATACATAAGCTTTAACAAAACAATTAGAAATTTCGGTTTGCAGAAGATCGCTTCGCAACAGCCTTATCGCGCATTTTCTAGAATCTCATCATTTCTTCAATGTTGAGGTCATTTTGTTCTGCCCACTGCTATCAATAATATCCAATTCCCCACTTTCAACAGAAACTTCTTCTTCTTCTCGGGCTTCTATGTTTTGGAAATTCTCGAAATCCATTCAGAGGTGTCATAGCTGCCCAACTTCTCATCTGGAAACTTACTTAGTTGGCGCTACAGCTCGAGGTAAACCTGGGTCTGCTTCTCGCAACCATTTGTGTGTGCGTGTCATATTTTTGCACGAATGGAAGGGATCTACAGGTTTTTGCCGACTCCGAACATCTGGAAACATCTGTTTAAGTATTATTGTGATGTCAGACCCTTCTGACAAAATTCTAACTCGAATTAGAAGCAAAGGAGCACAGTCTTCTTCCTCCCTGAGATCACAAATTCTGAATTCTGATTACTTTGCTTCAATATTTAGCAATTGTATTCGCTTTTAACTCTTTCCAAGCCTTTGTCGAGTCTTTTGTATGACAGGTAGTATTATCGAGAAATAATGAAATTATTTCTGATGTTGGTACAAGTTTGCTCTTGCCTGCAACATTGCATAGTAAAACTTATGCACACAAATTTTATATGTTGCGAAAATCAAATCTCAAAGTTGCAAAAATCAAGAATTTTTTTCGATTTGTTGCAAAAATCGAACAAAGCAAATCCGTTTTCATGGGTTGCAAATATCGAGGTTCGCAGAAATCGAGGTTGCAAAAATCGAGAGTGCACTGTATTACATAATTGAATTTTTTTTTTTTGTTGTTGAATGTGTTTCTGTACTTTTGAAAACGTTTAGCGTAAAGACTACAACTATTGGCACCCCACATTTTTGAGCCAACTATTGGCACCCCATCATTCAACAGGGATTTTAAATATTATTATCCTTTAGTCCAATCAAGTCGATTTAAGGTTTTCCATTTAATTGTTGTTGTTGTGGCCAATCAAAAGTCAAAATTTCCTTAAGGATACCAATAATTGTAGTCGTTACGCTTCCTCTTTCTGAGAAAGAAATTTCAGAGTTGAAATTTGAAAATCTGTGAATTTTGGTGCAGAAAGTACGGGAACAGACCTCGTATTCTTTCTTGTTTTGACAGTTCTCGCCATAATATAACATGTAACATTACATTGCGTTTCTCACACGACTTTTTTTAAATACATATTTGCTATAATTTCTTAATTTAACTTTTAAACATTGTACGGCTGTCGTTTTAATCCAGTGTTGTGATTTGGATGCTTGATACGTGCGAGTTACAATCATACCTCAAGAGTTAGGGTATTATAAAAAAGTATGCATAACGTCACAGACCATTATCTGCCACTAGCCCTTTGCCTTGCCATCGAATTTAATCTGTCGATAATTCTATTTTATTGGATCTAATTACATATTTGAATCAATAAAACTTTTATTGGCCTTTAGTTGCCGTTGTAATTCTTACTCAAATTAGCGATGCAACCACCGCACCTACCCACATACACACATTACGATTCGCATAGGATACACAGAATATCCGTCCGACAAACACTATGTGCAAAGTGCTCATTATCGAAAGGACATGGTTATTGGCTGATAATCAGTGAATTTATAGCGTCTGGTTTGGGCGTTTCGATGGTAATTTATGTCAAAATTTGACCCACTGTTTTTATGGCGGTTTAACTGATGCACTACTGGAATTTTACATTTTAACGTTTGCTCTTTGTTTTCATTTATTTCTTTTTTTTTTTAAATATACTCGTAATAATAGCATCAAATAATATAGAATGCAATGTGTCATAAGCACCAAGAAATTTATGATTTCACAAGTAATTAATTAAAATAAAATAATTATTAATCATTACTGAAGGATACATGCGGTTAAATGCGTGTTGGGGTAATGAATTGTCATCCTTTTAGGCTCGTGTTTGCATTTTTATTACATGACGCATGGGTGGCACAATCATTTTGATGTATTTATGGCCGAACATTAAAATGACTTTTCTGTGCCATTACCAGATGCGACATCTGCATACAGTATAAAGAAGCATTTTTGTTTTGCCTTCAAAGGGCACCTCTGATGGGCTGTCAGAATTTAATTGGATTTATAGTCAGAAAATTCTGTCTAAAATCTTTGTCAAATTAAAAACTGATATTTTGGAATTGTTTATACAGATACAATTTATTATGAATACCGAAGAAAATGGAAACCTAAATTCTATTATTTGCAGTACCTACTCTTTGCCTTGCTGAATGCTGATTTCGACAAACCTGCTAAAAGCTAAGAAGTTATCAAATTTTTCCGAATGTCCATAGACTTTGATATTGCAAAAGAAAAGTTCACCTGGAGAAGCTCTTTAGAACCCACTACAATCTTATCTGGGCATGTGTGGTGTCAATAGATGGAAAACTAGAGTTCGAACACTGTCAAGAAGGAAGTAATCTAATTATTTAGAATTATTATATAAATAGGCGAAGGCAAAAAAAAATTTTTAACTGCCTTAAACACAACATTTTCGGTTGATTTTTATGTTGTTGGAAAAGTTGTGAAGAGGAGCAGCACAGTGTGTAATTTCTTTTCCAATATGTTATGTCTGAGTCAGGTAAAACCAGGTGCGTTTTTTTTCGCACAATTGGTCGAATTTCGACCACAGGCGATACTAGTTTTATTGATTTATCTCGCATTCACAATTAAATTGAAAAGAAAATAACAACAATCCACTGGGTTTTTTGATGTGTAAACATCTAAGCGCGCGTTAGCGAAATTTCTAGTGGAATAATTCCGCGATTTCGGGGACGGAATACCGAACGGTTACGAAATTTGTAACTCAAATTTCATAAGAGCGCGATGAAATATTGACATAGTGATTGCTTATGTTCCTGGTCAACTTTTATATATTCCCATTTTTATCCCGGAAAATGGCATGGTATTTAGAAAATAGTGAAAATACTGCATATTGGGAGGGAAAATTATAGTTATACAGCCCTAACTCAATAATGGCTTATCGGATTGAAAAACAAAAAAATGGGTGAAATTAGTAAATTTGTCCCTGATTCATTTGAGATATAAAACATCCTCCTGCGTTGTCCTTAAACTGAGCGATTTTCTTTCAGTGGCTAGGGCTACCACTGCCAGCAGTCGAGCAGCAGTGGCTATCGTTGCAATAGTGTGTGAGTGAGTATATGTGCGCGCTCTAACGTGATCATATGCCTTGCATTTCAATGTGCTGTACAAACATCATCACCATTTGCGCAGTCACACTCAAACAATCTTAACAAATGAGGTATCAAAAGAAAGAGGATTTTCTAGAGCAGTGATTTAGATTTTTAGTTTATAGATATTATTAACAATCTCGCATGTAGAAAACCTACAACCTATTTACGAATAAAATGGCTACCTACTGACCTCTAGTGTCCTAGTGGTACCTTGTTCCAAAAAATAAGAGCTACTTTTCGTGAAAGAGATCCTGATAAATATTAAGATTAAATGTAAACAAATTATTTATATTTATAAAATCAGAGTGCATTTCTTCATTGCTCCAAAAAATTATTTTCTTTAGACACCTCATTTGTGAATGTAGGTACGTTGCAATAATGTTTCTCCGTAATAACTTCATTCATGTGTTTTTTTTTCAAAATTATTTATACTGATAATGAAGCCTTCAATCAGGGTGAAAATCATTGAAATCGGTGCAGAAATAAACTCTCAGGAGGAATCACAAGCTCTTGCGCTAGCGATTTAATTTGTAGAGAATATAGATGAGGCTATTTTTTTGAAGTGAAACTTCTTACTCGCCTTCGGAAGGTTGCGTTAAATGGTCGCGTTAAATGGTCGCGTTATGGTTGCATAGTTGCATTACACTTTTAACCACCACCACCACCAAAATCACCACACTTTAAACAACAAAACTTACTCGCAACCAAATGATTGTTGCATATCGATCCAATAGATTGCTTTCAAACCATTTTAAGTTATATCGTCGTGCGAGTCAACCATCCTTCAGTGGGTTGTGACTTCGGTATACACAGCTTTTTTCGTATTTTCTTTTGCTGCAGCCCGTCTCGTCCGATTCGATCACCAAAATCAAGCATCGTCGAGCGGCTAGTGCTTAGTCGAGTAAAAAGCTTCTTTAGTTGTGGTCCCCCCTAACTTTAGGAAGATTCTTACTCGACTTCGGTTGGTTGCGTGGTATGTATGGATATCAGTGGTGTGGGGAATAGGTAATAAAGTGCTTAGTCGAGTAAGAAGCTTCTTTAGTTGTGGTCCCCCTAACTAAGGAAGCTTCTTACTCGACTTCGGTTTGTTGCGTGGATATCAGTGGTGGGGAATAAGTAACAAAATGCTTCGTCGAGTAAGAAGATTCTTTAGTTGTGGGGAATATGTAACAAAGTAGAAACAGCGAAAATTGATTGAGTGGAGAGTAGTATTGTGCGTGCGAGTAGTATTCCCACAGATCAGAGTTGTAATATTTTGCATTATTTTGCCATATTTTGTTTGATTATTTGGAGTATTGTGCATTTATTGAGTTAATTTTAATTTATTTGATACAAAATGTAAGTAAATGTAGGTAAATTGAGTAAAATAAAGCAAAATAAGGCAAAATAACATATGTATAATGCAACAAAAAATGCAAATGAATGCAAAGAATGCAAATGCATTCATTAATTATTGCATTTAATTAAATGGTACCTAGAAAAAAAAGAATGCGATCTTTTGAATGCTTAACCCTTAACCACCTAGCATACGTCTCACAGACCCCGACGAATTTTCCAACTGTGTTCGTTTATAAATATAAAGAAAGAAATGTTGACTACTTAATGTAGTGACTGCGGTAATGTGACAATAATATGTTCTAGAAAGTTATAAGGGTTCAGTAGTCAACATTTCTTGTTTTACGTTTAAAATAACACATTTGGAAAAGTCGTCGATTTCTGTGAGAAATATGCTAGGTGGTTATGGGTTAAGATTGCATTCATTGTTATTGAAGTCTCGAAATGCAGTCGATGAATGCAATCACAAAATTGAATTCATTCGATGATTTTTAAAGAATGCATTCCAAAATTAATCTGGACACCCACCCAATGAATAGGTACATAATACATACATATATGTACATGTAAAGTTGGTTAAATGGAAATCAAGCACTTTTTTCTTAAGGAATTCATATTGCCAACAAGTGGTTCCGGGCAAAATGGACACCCGAACATATATTCGAGAGTGGGGTTAAATAGACACCCGAACAATTTGATTCCCTTCAAAAGCTTAGAAAATTTCTGATGGAAAATACATAATTATGATGTGTCGTATGGTATGACCCCATTTCTTAAGTTTTCTCAAGGATTTTTTGAGGAGAACGGAGAATAGATATTCTTTGAATATCCAATAAATTTGAAAATTGTATGAATGTCTCTTCCTTTTGTCACAAATTCATTTTCCTTTGTCCACGATTATATGTAGCTAAGAAGTTTCACTTCGGTTGCGCGTACTTCTACACGTACCATTTATTTTTTTTTGTTTTTTTCTTGTTTTTTTTTTTAATATTTTTCTTATTCGTGATGAGATGACAGAACAGACTACAGAGTACATACCTACAAGCTGATATTATTTATGTAAGAACTTGGATGAAAAGTTTTTATAACCGCGGCGGTTGAGTGTGTAGTGCGTCGGTTTTTCTACTTTTGGGGCAGTATATGTACAACTGAGTTTAGGGGTCCCAGGTTCGTTTCCTGGCGTTGACTGCTGCGAATGGAGTGGATTCGATGACATATGCGATTGGCTTGCATTTTATCGAACATAGACAAGTTATAATTTACTTTCTTTCTAATAAAGTGGAGCTACACACCCCATCCGCGTGATGTTTACACATAGCTCGGGACTGTTGGATACAGTCGCATCATATTTTTTTTCCTGACTATCAAAATTGCATCTGCTCATTGTGTCTGAATTCCAGCAGACTATTCTCAAGTGACTATTTTTTATTTTATGCAAAAGTAAGCCATTGAGCAGAAAACTGATTACAGATGTCACTAATTTTTGAAATTTGATATTAAATGTCAAAAAATAAATATATAATCATGTTTATATGTACCTTCTGGTGTCATATTCTACAGTGAAGCAAACCGATCTGCCGCGCTTTGCGTAAGCGGGCCAAAAATGTCTTTGTGCTCTTCTATATGAATCGACGTAGTGAGCTGTCAGTAATTTATTTGTAAATATCCTGACAGAAGCACCAAAATTTGGGCTATTATCAACTGTTCGGGTGCTTTGTAAAAGAACCTTGGTTAAACTCTGGTAAAAGTTTTTCCTCGTGGAGGAATTGGATCGGAGCATAAAAAAGACAGGTTTCGATTTCGTCTTTATTATGTGCAAAATAGATGTCTTGCCTCGTTGAGGGTACAAATGTAACAGAAAACGAGTTTGGGTTAGGAGGAAAAAGAAAAAAATAGTTTCGAATACCAACAGGTGACGACCTCTTACATAAAATCTTAATACTACTTGAAAGTTATCGATTTACAACGAATAAGAATTATAAGCATTTCACATGAATACCAAGACAAAATTTCAACGACTTGAATAGAACTTTGCAATAGACTGCTATAGGATCCAAGCCCTGGAGGCCGTTCCTACTCTGATGTTATTCTATAAGCAAAGCTGCCCAGAAACAGCCTTGAATATTTTTTTTAACAAAAAACAGGGTAGAGTAACTTTTTGTAAAGAATAAACTTGGGCGTTGTCGTTCATATACTGCTGTCATCCATAAGTTTCCTACAAACTATTTTCTCCATAATTATACGTTTATTGATCTGGGTAGGACTTAAATGCACAAAATCTGATTAGGGCCAATGTAACATGTACTTATTTTCTTGCACAAAAACACGCAACCTTGCGGCGATTTGAGTTGAGCATTTATCGTGAAAGTACTTAGCAAAACTAGAAACTCTGCATCATTCGTTTTGCCAGATTGGCTGCCTAACGTATTTTATAGCCTCATTAATATTTTGGCTCAAACCTTATTTTTAGCACTTTTTTGGTTTTTTCCTCATGGCTATATCTTGGTTAACCGTAGGGATTTTTTTTCTGTCTTCAGCAATAGGTATTGATTAGAAGAAAAAATTGCAAAACAAACCAACCCAAAAAAAACTGCATCCAGTGCCTCAAAATCGTAAAAATGCCCAGAGAAAGAAAAAGCGTCAGAGAAAGAGCGAACAATGAAAACAGAAGAAAAAAAATTACGTATACGCCACATTGTCCACAAATATATTGTAACAATATATGTTTCAATTAATTTTACATAGAAAATACGTTTTTTTTTTTGTTTGTTAACTAATTGAAAGAAAAGGCTTCGGCTGATTTGCTCTCATAGATGGTGTAAGTGCAAATACAGTGAAATCCCTCTTAACGGACACCCCTCTTAAGTGGACAATCTCCATAAGTGGACAAGATTTACTCTAATGGTTGGCTGGCATGATTTTGTATGAGATTTTTTCCTCTTAAGTGGACGATTCTATTAAGTGGACATGGACCGTATTTTCACTATATTTGAGTAAAAACATTCACTTAAATGGACGATATGAGTCATTTGTATGAAAATGAGATTTTTTTTTACGAATCGACGCGTTTTCGCTTCTGGCGAAAGATCACATGAATGACACATGAATGGTTTGTCAAAGCACGCGAAAAGCGCATCCCTATTTCTGGACCATTCATTCGAAAGAAAGCTAATTGCGATGGAGATTTATTTCAAAAATTTAAAGGCATCATCCGTTTTTATTTTTACCCGACTATGGCAAAATTAAGGGTTCTGATTTTCACAGGCTGGGTTCGTACAGCCTAAGCTATTGAACTGCTTTCAACAAATGAAGTGTCGTTGGACTCGTCTTGTAACGTCGCAATATATATCCTATGGACGCATTAAGATGACGGATTACCTTTTTTTTTATCTAAACAACCGTCTTGATAATGGTATCAAATGAAAGGGCTTGGCAAAATACGACACGCTATGGCGTCATTCAATATGGCGGACGCACAAAGATGGCGGATTATCGTTATCTGACAAATAGAACACGACATTTTTTACCTACTTATACTCTAAATATTTTCTCAAACTAAAAAAGTAATAAAGTTAAAAAGTAGGTATAGCCGTAGTCGCATGCCACTTTGCCCTATGTATGCGTGTACATATATAAAACGTTATTATAACGACGTAGTCAGGTTTAAGTTTTTTTAACTTAATTTATATAGGACTGCTGACGCCGTATGTTTATTTTAATTTAACTTAATTTTGTATTATTTTTCCTCTAAAGCGGACACTCTCTTATGTGGACAAAAAACTCTAGTCCCGTGGCTGTCCGCTTAAGAGAGATTTCACTGTACGTACGAGTTATTGGCCACAAATGGTCGAAAAATGTGAAAAAATAGTAAAAAAAAAAAAAAATGGGCATTTTTACGATTTTGAGGTCCTGGACTCAGTTTTCTTGGGTCAGTTTGTTTTTCACTTTTTTTGCTCCTATTCAATATCTATAACATTGCTGGTTATGGCTTGAGCCAAAATATTCATGAGGCTATAAAATACGTTAGGCAGCCAATCTGGCAAAACGAATGATGCAGAGTTTCTAGTTTTGCGAAGTGCTTTCAGGATCAATGCACAAATCTTAGGCCCGAGATTAGTGGTTGCACTGTGTAATAGACAAAGAATTTTATAAGAATTTCCCTGACAGAATGTACTGTCCAGAAACTTATGGATGGCCACGGCAGTATACATATGTACATATTACATAATATGAAAGAATTTGAAAAGAGAGGGTATATCCCCCCGGTGGGTCATTAAAGTGGCAATGCACCTTTAACAAATTCCTATGTGAAACAAGAATTGTTTGGGCAAGTATCTTGTATCCTATACTTTCAAGCAAACTCAGCTTTTAATTTTTGTGTTTCTTGCATGCTTTTATTTAAAGTCGCAATACTAAGCTCATTGCTATCCTTCCGTAAAATTAAGTATATGTATACATAAGTAGATAAGTCTTATCAACGGTTTTGGAATGGCCGGCATTGAGCATGGATTGCCTACTTCCATGTAAGCATCATTTAACATTTCAATCCCCTCTTCCAGTGAATCATAATCAAATTCAAGTTGCATAGGAAGGACACAACTATAAGACAAATTAATCGCATAATTGCTAATAATTCGTTGAACCAAGTTTTCCAAGAATAATCTCCCTCACAACCAGGCGGTTATCAATATCAGTTCCAGTATAGGTTGCAAACTATCCTATCTTGCAAACACGTCCGGATCGAATCATATTCGATTAATGAAAATTTAATTCACTGTCGATACATTTGGGTGTTGTCCGCTGACATTTGACATTCTATGCAGATATACTGAACTTTGTCCTTACCCAAGTGGAATTACATTCCTCCCCTTTGGTCCAATTTACTCGACTCTCTGTTTACACAACTCTCTCGATGTTGGATGCTTTTTCCCATCGAGGCCTACAATCAGCTGAATCTTCGGAAAACCTGCGCAGCGCATTGGAAAATCGAACAAAGCTCGAAGAAAATGAGAACTAGATTTTTCAAATAGAAAAGAGAGAGAGAACCGTACCGTATCATCCTAATCAGCAACCTCGAAGATTTACACAATTTCTGGCCAAGAGATAAAGCACAACCACTTCCCTCAGCAGCATGACTGCCGACTAGGTACGAGTATCTACCATAGGCAAACATAAAGCACAAGAAGCCAGTTTTTTTTTTGGCTCTCCTTTCGCCTATCTCAAGTGTTTAAATCCTTTTTGTCCTCGTTGTTTTTTTTTTCCCCCGGTTCTGATGGGATGTACTATCTGCATCCCTATGAGCGAGCGCTTTGGAAATCAAAATGGTTCTGTCGTGATTTCAGTCAGTTTTATCATCTCTAGACAGATGGTTTTCAAAATCGAACCGGGGTGTTAACGGTCACAGTCCCGTTGTGTTTCTTATCGTAACTTTACGCGAAACGATTCGCAGGTGTTATTTTCTACTTATGTATGAGTGCTTAATGGTGTTTGTATCCTCTTTAAGGATAATAACCGAAGAGAAAAAAAAACTTCAACCTAAGCGTGTGTGTTTTTCGTCCTTAAATTGCGCGCCTGTTTTAATTAATGATCCGCCAATGAATCAGTGAAACGATTATGATCACAATGATTTGCCAAACGATGCTGATGATGTTGTGTATCCATGGCGTGTGTGTGTGCGCGCTTGGTGAACAGGAAAATTCCTTGTAATCGTGTGAAATGGTTCATAGTTCCCTTTCGTAGATACGTCCGGCACAATCCATGCGGGTTCTTTATTATTCCCTTTTTTGTTTGGCACCAGTCAGTAAAGGAAGCCACTTACAAGGATTTCAGGAAATAGTGCAGAGAGTTATGATACTCCAACCCCGCTGTCAGTCTTAGGCAATTGGCTTAGAATGTAATTTTGCGGAACATTAGCTCGTCGTGTCAATTTATTCAAACGGCAGGAATCAGGATCCTTGCGCCGAATGATACCGCATAAAGCGATGATTTTCCTTCTTCCTTGCTCTCCTTCACCGGCTGGATAATTTATTTCTTATAGATGTGCACAAAAAAAAGCAAAGTGAAGTAAACCCAAAAAAACCGGATCCGGCAAAAAAGAAACAAAACCGAAATGCCGCACACATAATGTGCCCCAAGTCTTGAGTGAAATGCAAAATTAAAATAAGCCTTTAAGCCTTCAAAAGGATTCCACTTTATTACACCGCGCGTACGAGAGACTTGTGACTGGTGGTCGACATTGTCGTGCTGTCGTTTGGTGTCGTGACGCTTCGTCCTTTGGCGCGACGCAGTCTATTCTTCCTCGCTCGCTCTCTCTTCGTCTCTGCGTTTCTGTGTATATCTTCCCGTCGATATTGCTAAGGATTACAAAGTGAAATTGAAAGGATTTACCATGAATTTTATTCAGTTTTTTATTGCTATCCTGATAGCGATGGGTATGTAATTTATTGATTTTAATGTTTAGTCCTTTTTATCCTGTACGACTGTTGTGTGTCTCTTTATTTTTGCGCATTCAAATGCTGCCTTATGGACGCATTATTGTTATTGTATTTATATTCTCATTCGGTGAATTAGCATTTTTATGTTGTGAATGGCGGTGGGTTGGGTTGGACATTTGAACTCGTATCCTGCATCAAGATATTCGGATTTAGATTTGGTGAAATGGGAACTTTTTTTTTACTGGAGCATGGTCTTATTTTCAGATTTCTTTGGTTTTGGCAGCGAATCAAATCGGATTTGTCGTTCATTTCGAATTCATGGTCATAACGGTTTAGTCAAATTCTTTTATATTTTATTTTTTTGGTAGCAATATGACCTCAAACCATTATCTCGGTAGTTTTGTATTTTTTTTTTCGTTGTTTTATGTGGCCAGGATTATTTGGTACACGCATAAATGTCAAAACGAAATAGTACACAATTTTCTTTTTTTGGCATTTTTTCAAAGCAGCTAACAGGCAGGCTATTTTAAGCCTCGAAGGATTCAGGTCATCAGTGGGTAATGTAGGTGGTCTGGAAAGTTATTAGCTATGATAGATTATGATGAACTGGAACTGCAATCGATTCGTTGAATTTCAGTAGGTATTTAGTGGTTTGTTCAACGGTGATTCAGAAAAAGGACTGTGATTTATTTTTTCCAATGAAATATAAAATAATTAAAAAATTCTTGGGAGTTATTTATAAAATAGAATATTCCTCGACATCCCTTATAATGGTTTGGTTGCAGAAGTATTTCCCTTCAAATAGCAAGGAAGAATCCACAGGGTGGAATTCACATGCATTTATAGCGTCCTGATAGGCGCCCCAAAGAAAGAATAAAGACGTTTATCAAAATAAATCCTTAATCTCTTTAGGCATTTCATGTTAATTAAATATATGTTTATCTAAATGCGAAATGTAAGGTGACACTAAATAATTGTCCAACGCTCAAAGGGGAGTACAACTTGTTTGACTATTTATCCGGATGACTGGAATAAGCAACCCCTTAAGTGTGGTGGACGTGTATGTCAACACAAGGAATGTCTACCTACCACTTGTAAAGGTGTTACACAGCCAACACGGCGAATATCTTAGCTTAGGGTTATACTATTAAGGTGAATTCAGCACGAACAAGCGAAGTATAATGAAATAAGGTGTTGAACAGTTAATTTTGTCCCTTATTTAAATTTTGGATTCGGTTGGCAAGAGTGCAGAAGTAAGACGAACTCATGCAAGGATCATATTTGTAGTGAAATGTAAAGGTATCGACCCTGTAAAAATTCAGGAAGCTTTGCTGTTGATCAATTTCAGAAGTTATAGTCAAAACCTACTGCGAAGGCATAGAATGGTGGTATGGTTGAAGGAATTGATCGCACAAACAATGAATAATTAGAAACATCTGGAAAAAAAAACTTCTGTGAATCATAAGCAACGAAACATTTTTTAATAACACAGTTAGTTGAAACCTAACATCTCAGTTTCCTACCACTTCACCGATCTGTTTGCTTCTCGTTCTTATAAATGTGTCCTGATTGTTCCCGCTTTATCTTCAAAGACATTTCAGAAACGTTTCTGAAATATTTCTGTTTTATCAAATCAAAAACAAACAGCAAAGAATATTTTTGGATGGTCCCCATATAGTTAAAGTGTCACCTTTTGACAGTGGTACTGATTACTTCAACTTTAAGGCGACATTTAGTATTGTGCTTTTGGCCGTAGTATAGCTTTGAACGACTCTCAATAACCAAACAATGAATTTTCCAAATTATGAAATACTATCTGGAAGAAAAAATCAGTGTTCTTCGTTATATAGTTGGCAATGGCAATTTTCTTTGCATACTCATGTATTAAAACCATTTCACGGTACTCATCCAAAATGTTCTTAGGAGCGAATTTTCAGTTATAGGCTAAGCTAAGGAATTGTATACTCATTACTCCATGCCTTTCTTGACATTTTTTTTTCTTATAAATTAAGCGTTACCCACATGACAGATAATTGCCAACGCCGCCTGTGGGAAGTTTTTGTAACTACACCAAACTATATTAGCCGTGTTTTTTATTGAGTGAGTACATACTCACTTTTCAATTTACCCACACTACAAAAACAAATGCGTTTGCTATTGCACTAGGTTAAATTCTCCAAGTAAACTATTCACTTGGTACAGCAGTTTCAGAATATGAGCACCAATGGCGCTAAAATCGGTTAAAGGTTGGACGAAAATTTGTGTTTGGCATTTGTAATTGGATGTGTCCGTAAGTTTTCCTTTTTTTAAATGAAGTTGATAAATGCAGTGCTCGTTTTTGATTGGTTAGAATACATTTATTTTATTAATATGAACTTATTTTGTTAGGAAATAATTGTCAGATTCATAGCATTTGATAGAAAATATTTTTTCGTGCTGTATTAAATTGAAAAGCAAAAATACGTTAATACATGGAAAACTATAAGCCCCTGGGTTTCTCCGTAGAAACTTTTTTAATCATAAATCTATTTAGCCAATTTACCGTGCGTGAATTATAAAACAAAAAACAAAAAATGTGTGTGCTTTTAAACGTAGCCTCTGTAAACGTCAAGCAAAAAATATAAAACAAAAGTCAAAAATGTAAATCTTTGAAACCAACATATTAAATATTTGAATATTTGATATTTAATATATTAATTAAATACATATGCATCTACATACATATATTTTCAAACTATTGACCACCAAAACGTTGGAAAACTAAGATACACAATTTAATTTGACAAGCATATGTCAAGAATTTATAGAAATGTGACAAGAAATGAAGCACATATGTACGGTGTATGTTTATGTATGGTGTTCAGTGTGTTCAGTGTGTTCAGTGGTTCAGCCATTATAGTCGGACATAGATACGCACCAACGTTTTTATGTAGGGTAAGGCGAGGTGGTTTCGACATTGTAGGAGGTTCCATCAAACTCAAATTTTTCACTTCCTATAAATATGACAGATATGATATTTTCTTATGTCCACAGTCAAGGTACCTCTACTTTTTCCCTTATTGAGTTCAGTTTCTGATCAGCGTGTAACAAGTTCAGTCGTGTTTTTATTTTTGGTAAGTTTGCATATAATTTTTTTCAATGAATTCTTAAGCTATAACTTTTTTTGTTTTAAGTGTTTAAAAGTGAGAATACAAAAACTAAACGAACAGATTAATAGTGTTTTTATTAGTTGTGACCCTTTTACGTAAATAATAAACTTTTTTAAAGCGTAAATATAATGCATGCATTGAAGGAGGTTTCGACACGTTTCGCTTAAGTCGTTTCGTTTCGTTTTTCAACGTTTCGTTTAAGTCAAATTGTCGAAACCTCCTCCTTTCACTGTTTTACTTAGTTTTAGTTTTTTTTATATTGAAATTTTATAGGTTTAAATCAAAATGCCTAACATTTATAAAAGAAAGCCATGAAAGAAGCAGTAAAAGCATAGCATGTGGAAACCTCCTTCTTAAAAGTCGGAACCTCCTAAAAACTAGGAGGTTCTGACACTTTTTCCTTATATAGAAATTCATTAAAAACTCTGAGACGGTAAATAAATTAGCCCCTTAAAGTTGTTCTTGTAATAGATTAAATGTTAATAAAGTAAAATCTACATATATATAGTTTTGTTTGTAAACGAATGTACCTAATTTTTGGCAATATCCGTTAACGTGCCAGAACCTCCTCGCCCTACCCTATTAAGATTTTTCGTTTAAGATGAGAAACGAAAAACGTTTCAAAACATAATTCAAAAATGTTTCTTTGTTTCTGCTTTATGTATATTTTTTATAATAATGCGTTTTTCAGTTTTATTTTTTGTTATTAAAAAGCAACATATTTAAAGCTTTTTTCGCAATCACTTTTATGAAGCAGTTCTAACCAAATGAAACTAAGTGTTTCGGGTGTACAAGTTTGGCTTGAAGCTACTGTAAAGTTTAAATTAATATCGATTTCTGAACTCTTCTTAGATCAATTTATTCGTTTTTGGTACTAAAAATGGTGGAAATGGTCCTCAATTTTAAAGCACTTTATCAATACAGCACTACGAATTCAGTTGCATAAAAAATAGGTTAGATACATTTAGAGATGAAGCGGTACTAGGATGCCCATACGTCCATTGTGATTTCCCTGGTAAAGCATTGCAGGACATAATCAAGCAAATCATGGTAGGTATCTATTGAGGTGTAATATATTTGCCCAGGAGTCAATGCCTCTTATTGTAGTCGGCGTGGCGTTTCAACGCAGCGACATTGAAGATCTTCGACTTGCCTTCGTTTTACATATTCTACGGAAGCTCTTGATCTTCTGCCGAATTGAGTTTAATGCTACCTACTGCTGAATAGGGAACATTTTCCAGTGAAACTTTAGCAGCAAAATCTTACTTTTTACAAGCAGGTTTAGTCAACGTTGTCGAGATATGTATTTGGCAAGATATTTAAAGCGTCCATAGAATTCCACAACTTTAAACGATATTTTTACTTTAAATACATTCTGCACTTTCATATGTACATATTTTCTCAGCGTAGTCTCGTAAAGTTGTAGTACCTCGCAACGGGTCAAAAATAATCGGTAACATTAATTTTGGAATCTATCTGCAGCTAAAGCATTAACCTGAACCTCTTCATCTTAAAAACTTCAGAATAACTGCAAACATCTAGGTCACTCTGATAAATTAGATTAAGGAAAATAGAATCGGTCTAAAACCTCAACTTTGGGGCTCATCACTCTTTGTGTGTGATAAACATACATCTACATATTTTTATAATACATTCCCAATTGCTATCATATCACCCTCCCTCTCTCCCTCTTTTTTTTTATCATTTTATAATGAAATGCAAATGGATTCCACCACTGCGAGCATTCCGAACCACTGGAGAATCCATTGAAAAAGATTAACTCTTATTTACTGGCTCCGGTTTTTTTTTTTGTTATTTACGACCTAAGACTTACGACTAACGTACGATGTAACAATTACATTCTCCACCCCTATTCGCCCACATACCTATCATAAAATATCAAAACAACAAAGTCGAATGAAAATATAAGTAAAAACGTCAGGAATATGTTCCCCAGGAAGGTTTAGCAGTAAAAATGCAGTAAAATGGAGTTCCTCGCAATTATTTCGAATTCCCACAACGAATTACTTACATTACATACACATACCATAATCGATGTCATAAAAAGAACGGCACATTTAATATCCAGGAACAAATTTTCAAGTGATTTTCAAATATGAAAAAATAAAAATAAAGACGAGGTAAAGGAAGAAAATTTACGATCCAACACTTCGGCATCGTGTTTCAAGTAGATAAACGACGTGATGACGATGACGATGATGACGATGACGATGACGAGGTATGTAGGTGATAATACCTTTCCAAATCACCCATCAACCACTAATCCCTACGGAGTCGGCCCAGGAGAGCTGACAGGAACAAGTGAGAGTCGTCGTCGCCTTGTTGGTGTAACAATAAAATTGAATATAAAATTTATTAATTTTCCCATCCCTTGGCGTTTCGATTTCGAGTTGAATACAAAATGCATCCGCTCATCCCTCACTCAGTTGTGGAGTTGAAAAGTTTTTGACGGGAGGTGTCAACAACAACACAAAGTTTTCGACAATTGCCAGCGCGATGACAAGTTCGCCTCGCTGCGCTGTTTTTGGTCTGCTCCCGTTTTTTTTTTCCTCTCCTTATTGTAGGGAAAGGGGGAACTTCACCCACCCAACTCGCTTGTCTAAAATCCAAACATAATTTATTGTTTCGCCTGGTTACGGATATTTACGCTTTAACTTAAATGGAATTAGAAAAGTTTTCCGTGTCGAAAAGCGCAACCAAAAATACCAAAAAAAAAAAAAAAACAATCCAAAACCGGGACGAATTGTAGAAAAACTTTGCGCGTTGGAAAAATCAAAAGCGATATTTGTCGGAATTATTTGCAGCCAAAGAGGAAGTTTTTTAGAACCATGTTGCTTGCTTGGCCTGCATAGTTGGCTTTTGCTCCTTGTGCCAATGCCAACACGACGAGGAGAGAACATCCCCACAGCATGACGATAGAACAGATGCACAAAAAGTACGAATTGGATATGTGTATGTAGTTCTGTTTCTTTTGCATGTTATTTTTTCTGTGGACCATTGAGTGGGTTCCTTCATACACAACATTTGTTTTTTTTTTTTTTTTCAAATTTAATTTCCATTCATCTCAATTCCTTTGGAAAGTTTCGACAGCATAAGTAGCTAAAGAAATGCTTCCGTTGAGACATAAATCATTTAATTTGCTTTCGCTTTCGACTCCACGTCTCGGCAGGACAAACACCGAACATGGTGCGACGACGGAAGTTATACATTCTTACCAATCACTGAGTTAGAGATACTTTTTTTTCATCTACTTCATGTGGTTGTTGCTCATGCTGTTTTCGGATTCTAGCATTGCTTTCCTGTTCCGTTTCCGACAATTAATCAAATTGTAACACTATCTAGAGTCTACACCCGAAAGTGCGAAGTGTTGTTGTTATTCTCTTCTTCTGGTTCTTTTTCAGTCTCTAGTTCCGTAGACCGATTTGTATGTTATATAAAATCCTATAAACAGCCGTTTTTGAGGGTAAAGTTTGAATTGAAATCTTTCAGTTTTCATCATTTTTGTAGAATTATTTGTATACGGTTTGTTATTGGTAGGAAAATGGCGGATATTGGTGAGAAACTATTTCTTATGTCGAAGAAGATAGTCTCATACCACAGTATGTGGTGATTTAGTTGGGTAAGCATATGGTTGGAAAATGTGAATAGTTTTTGGCTTTTTGGGTGAAGAAAAACGTTATTTGGGAATTATACAAAAAAGTTTCCCTTTTCCATTGCGAAAGTTTTTTTCTTTTCCCCTTTCTTTAAACTTAATATGAATTTTGTGGCAAAGTTCTTCGTAATGGGATTGAGTTGGAAAAGAAAGTTACACTTGATTCAGCAGATGAATTTCGGGAAACGGGAATTTATTACCGTTGGTGTTACAATAACAGTAGTGCTAAAAGAGGTTACCGAGATCACAGTGGGTTACGGAGAAAGTATGAGAACTATGCGACATCCCAGCTCAATGGAGTTAAATAGGCAATCAAACTGACATTAAGATATTTCTTTCGATATACTGTGTGAAGGCTTAACCCGTAAATGTTGAAAGACAGTTATAGCATTTTCTGCACATTCACTTTAAGACAGATCCTAGAACTGGAATACTAATGCATTTTATGAGGAAATCCACATCTACTCATTGATTCCTACTTCAAATTCATAGCCTAGGCTTAGGTTAAGGGTGTGTGATTGTTCGAGCAATCAGTTCCACTCGGTCCGTTGTGAATCCCCTCTTAGTTTGAGAGTAAATCCACTTCTTAACAACTCATTAACCAGTGAATCTTGGTGAATCTTTTAAGATCCGATATCTTTAAATTTCCGAACCCCGCTATGCCTGCCAAAAGCCTATTACCTAATATACGGAGGCATCGTTCTTGGAGGGCAGGACGAGTAGATCGACTCGATTTCCTCCTCATCTCCGCAGCTTCTTCAGATGATGTTGGACTTAGGTAGCCATTTGCTTGTTATATGACCCATGGCGCAGTGTCCTGTGATTAATCCGGTGATTATGCATATATAGAATTTATCCAGATGTAGCATTGTCTTTGTCCTATTGAGGTCAAGCTGTTTTAATAGATGTTAGCATCACTGTTGCTCCTAACCGATCCAGCTCTAGCTAGTTCGGCTACTATTTCGTTCCATTCGATATTTCTATGTCCGGATACCAGCACAGTCTAACCTTGAGGTGTGCCTTATGGCATTTAGAGCATTGCGACATTTTTGGACTGCCTTTGATTTTATTGTGTTTGATCCTATGGCTTTTGCAGCTGGCTGACTATCCACCAAAATAGCTATCTTCCTTTTATGAATATTGTAGCCTTTTCAATCGCCAGTAGTTGTACCTGAAAGACGCCGCTCCAGTTCCTGGGTCCATTTTTGAGCCTTTAGTGAAAAGTGGTATTTCCTGGTGTCTGATCACCTTGATTGACATCCAGTCTTCCCTTCTGAGAAATAGGATTGGTACATTCAAGTTGAAGTCATAGTGAGGAGTTATGTACTCTTAAGTCTTAGTTAGCATTTCACAGTTGCATCTCCTCAGTTGTGGTATTTCTCCGAGTATCGCCGCATGTAGTTTTCTCTTAGCTGCTGCGCCTTTGATGAGCATGTCCATGGGAAGGTAATAAAGAATTATATCAAATCCCGCTTGTACTGTACTTCTTATTATTCCTGCCACGCCGAGTGCCGCTAATCCTTAACGCCATTTAGGTTCCCTATCCCCAAGCCTTCAGAAATGAATTCTCTGATTTGTGGCCCATCAAAAATACTCGCTTTTAACTTTTCTGTGCTTAAATCCGGAAACTTGTGTGACACAAAACCAAAACATTCACTGTTTTTGTCAATGACCTAAACAAACAGTTTCATAATACCGCATTTGATATGAAGTGGTTTTTTTTTTTAATTTACACACGCTTAAGGGGTTATGCGTTATGTTATGACTACCCTTAGAATGTTTACACCCACCGCGAGCACATGAGAAACAACAACGAGATAGGAAACTCGGATGTTAGGTTTCAACTTACACGATGGATGTTGTCCAGGATAACTAGAGAGTGGTGGCCGTATAATGCGATCCCGATTAACTTAAGGCGACTAACGGTATTTTCGAAAGACATATTAATCACAAATATAGTCAAACTTCTTTATAACGAACCTACAAGGGACCAATAAGTTTGTTCGTTATAAAGAAGTTTAACACATATTTCGCTATAGAGGAACTTTTAAGTCTGGCAACAAATTTCGCAATATAGAGAAGTTCGTTATAAACAAGTTCGTTATAAAGAAGTTTGACTGTATAACAAAAAAAAAAAAACACCGGGACTATGTATACAATATCTTCTTGATGCAGACATTACGATAGGAAAGTAAGTGACCTGTGACTGATACTACCTTAAAAATCAAAAAAATAAAAGCTGTTAGGAAAGAAAATACCGTTGTATTTGCAGTCAGTGCACTAAAAGAAGTCAAAAACTGTAAAATAATCAGGGAAAAAAGTAAAAAATATTTATTTTGTTGACCAGTGTAATTCATTTAATTTTATTTCATTTTAAAGGCTATGTGTAAAGTTGCAGCATCTTCCGGCGTAGTTCTGGGAAGAAAAACTCCTTCAACGTCCTTAAATAATGGTCTCCAGGGACCATTACAGTGCGACCGTTTTCTTCCAAAAAAAAAGTATGGCCGGAGAATGCAGCTTGATGAAAATGCACACCACACTGTGCCTCGATTTGGATACAGTTCCGTCTCATGGAGTATCTCCGGATTAGAGTGACTCCGTATTCAACAATTTTGCTTCTTTATATTGCCGTTTAGATCAAAATGGGCCTCCTCATACATAAAAATTAAGTTTAACATGTTGTTGTCCTATTCCACCATTTGAATGATCTTCTGGTGAAATTCCAAGCGAATCAGCAAGCCTGCTCGAGTTCAATTCGCTCGTTATTTGAACTTTGTAGTGAAATAAGCTGACATCTTTGTGCAGAATTATCTACTTACTCCTATTCGAGCAGATAAGTTCCGGGTCGAAACGTTAGGATCAGTTTGTAGCTATAACAGCAACTGAAGGGTCTCGGTGATAAGGCCTTCTTATGACTATCCAACGCCTCATAATAGCCCATCTGCTCGGAGGAATGCCGCCAAACGTCCGCCTAAACTTTCTTTGGACTAAAGTCACAGACTCCAAAGTATAAAAGCGACGCACTATCCAAATCCTATTGTCATCTTCCCAATCGTTCATTTTTGTTGAATCTAAATGGCAATCTGTACAATAAAAAAAGTGGAACCGATTGACTACGTTTTCTTTTGGTAGCACGTTTTATCAGACATCCTGGTGGATTAGCACCTCCAACTATATCCTATTCAACTCACAACACACTCACCAGCATCACAACAAACACAAGTCCACCAGTCAATCAGATATCCTCAAAACTCGAACACACTTAAAAATATGTGCACTTTTATTTATTCTTATAAAAAAAAAGTGTGACTCCATTAATACCCGTAAAATAAGAATGACGAGCCTCCCAAAGCACATGTTCAGTTATCGTTCATTGACAAATGTAGGGAGGAAGGGGCACATAAAAATGTCTTTTAAATGTTGACACTTCCATGTATCCTGTTTGGGTTGTCATTGATCATCAAATTAACAAACACAAACGCATGTATTGGAAATTTATTGATACTCATATCATAATTTTGTTTTCAAACTTTTCCTTCCGCCTTTATGCACACACTCGTACATACTCGAACAGACTCGAACACACTCGAGCACCGAAGGCATAATTCACAGAAAATTAATTTTAATTTTTAGTACCGCTCCCTCTCTCCCTCTAAATTATACTCTCAAAACTCTACTCATAGTGTGGTCCTGATATTCATCTTTTTGTGGGCAATTCTCCCCAAAGGCGAAATTGTTTTTTATTACTTTTCAGTGCAAAGCCTCCCGCCCGGATATAGACAGTCTAGGGTAGTGGCATAACCACTGTGCTCATATTCAACCACCCCGAGGGAATTTTATACGAAAGTTCATGCGACAAAAAGTTTCTCGGTGACATCGGGGCATCCTTTCAATTTATGTCCTCAACTTTTTATGCTCACACGATACTACATGCCTGCACGTAAACGAACAATGATATCTATGGCGTGTATGTACATAAGTAAATAGGTGTCAAATTGTGGCAAACTTTTATCAGATGTCAATTAACTTTTGTAGAAGTTTCCGTCTTCTTCGTTTTGGCTTGGTTCGTTTTTTTGGAAATGGGTCATCATCAGTGATATGCCTCTTGTTGTTATCATGGACATGCGTCAGAGTGTGTATTTCATTTAAAGTTTTCGATCCTTTAAGACTTATCGCGCTATACCTTCGAGAATACACGCTGAAATAGGGAATGAGAAGACAAAGTAGGTACATAGTGTCAAAAACTGTATAAGTAGTTGTACAACAACGTTATCGAAAGTGCAATCTCGAGAACCATCCTTTGTATACAAAAGATCTCAATGTTATCGATGAAGTCGATGTACAATCGCGGCATTGTCACATACTCCGATAGCCAGGCAGTAATTAAAACACTCGAATCACAAATTATAAGATCAAAATTGGCTAGGCACTGTTGTGCATCTTTAAACTAGATGCATGCTCACACTGTGCTACGTTCCTGCTTCCTGGTCATAGTGACACACCAGGTAACTGTGAACCAGACGAACTATCCAGAAAAGGTACAAAACTGGAGAATTGTATTCAAAAAAGGGAACCCCATGTACTAATATAGAAATGATAAAGTACAACGTCTTCACGCCGGCACTGCAACAGGCGAATGAATGATGGCGTAACCTTGATACATATAGCCACTTAAAACAGACTTGGCCTCAGCTAATTCGGGGCAAAGCTAACAGCCTACTAAAAATCAGCAGAGCACATATCGCCACTTCTTTTTTTGAGATTACATTTAGTTTTTTCACAATATTTTTGAATAATATGTTGTCCATGGCCATGTATGTAAAGGGTTTTTCAATAAGAGCGCTACAAAAGTTTTTTTTAATAAAACAAAACTGTTTTGGATATCAATAAAATTCTTTATTCCTGTGAAAGTACGTTCGATGCCATTATGTATGGAACTCGATTTCTTTTGCATGGCCACCACGGGCACGCTTGCAGAAGTCCAGACGCTGAACCCAATTTTCGACGGTTTAAATCGGCCGATACTGCTGCAATTTCACGTTCGATATTCGTACGAAGTTCATCAATCGTCGCTGGCTTGTTGGCATAGACCATAGACTTGACGTAGCCCCACAGGAAATAGTCTAACGGCGTCAGATCGCACGACCGAGGCGGTCAAGCGACTGGACCATTTCGTGAGATAACACGTTCTCCAAACTTGGTTTCCAATAAATTGATTGTGACATTCGCTGTGTGGCTTGTGGCGCCATCCTGTTGGAACCACATGTCCTCCAAGTCCATATCATCCAATTGGGGCCAAAAATATTCGGTTATTATTGAATGGTAGCGATTCCCATTCACAGTAACGTGCCGGTCTTGATCATCACAGAAGAAGTACGGCCCAATGACGCCGCCGGCCCATAAACCACACCAAACCGTAATTTTTTCGGGATGCAATGATGACTCATAGAGTACGTGTGGGTTGCTGCCTGACCAATATCGCATATTTTGTTTATTGACGAAGCCATTCAGCTAGAAATGAGCCTCATCGCTGAATATGATTTTTCGATGAAAATCCGAATCAATTTCAAGTTGTTGCTCAGCCCAATTCACGAACATACGACGCTTCTGGTGGTCAAGCGGCTTCAGTTCTTGCGTCAATTTAATCTTGTAAGGATGTAGGCCAAGATCTTTTCGCAAAATTCGCCACAACGACGTCACAGAGATGCCCAACGCTTGAGAACGACGTGTGAGAGGCACATTTGGGCTTTCTTCAACTGAAGCCTCAGCGGCAGCAATATTCTCGACACTACGGGCACTTCTTTGTCTCACTGGCACGGGAACATTTTGTACTGTGCCTTTGGATTCAAATTTTTCCACTAGACGCTGAACTGTTGATCTGCTAGGACGATTATGACGACCATAAATTGGACGTAGCGCTCTTAACATTGAGGCCACTGACTCCGAATTTTAATAATTTCGACTCGTTGTTGGATCGTATATCTTTCCATCATAAAATGGCAAACCTTACTGAAGAGAAATGTCGAAAGAGTGGCAAGAAATATGGCGTCGTTTGCTGTCCCTGTCGCTCTACTTTTGTAGCGTCCCTGTTGAAAAACCCGTATAAATATTTTTTATAATAATCATTTCTAATAAAATTAGCTATATTTTGGAGCGCAGCCTTTGTCATTCCTTCCGTTGGTTATTCATTCAAAACTCATGATTCTACCAACAAGGAAAGAATGGACGCAAAAAGAAAATATAACATAAAAATTCAGCTACATGCATAATACAGTCAAACTTCTTTATTACGAACTTCCTTGTAGCGAAATTCTCTATACTGCGAAAGTAATTGTTGTCCCTTCCCCTTTGAAAAAATCCTATATACATGATTCTCTATATAACGGCTTAATTGTTTCCTTATAACGAATTTCTAATAACAATATACGCATTGTGAGATTGCGTGCTCCGAACAAACAATCGAACAGTAATGAGGTAATTCCCCTGTTTTTTTACTATGCAACAATTCGTTGCGGTTTATTGGATATTAAACTATGTTAGCATGTAGATAGAATTTTGAGTTTGTGCCAACCGGTCAATCGTGTCATTATGCATTTGTTCGTAGTGCGTGCGACATATGTATCATCCCATATTAAGAACTGCTGATCTGTGGAAAGTGCCAATATAAGGAATGCACTTGATACCTTACGGAGCTTCATTGAGACGACAGGAGAAACACCAGACGAAGCCTATGCCCACTTTCATAAATTGGAAGGTTTTTACAACAAAGTAAAGAATAAGACTGTAAATGTGCAAACGATAATTGATAAATTTTTCATTAAATTCATTAAATTTTTTCAATCTTGACACAAAAATGGGAAAAAATCACTGCCAGACTTAAAAGTTCCCCTATAGCGAAATATGTATTAAACTTCTTTATAACGAAAAAACGTATTGGTCCCTTGGAAGTTCGTTATAAAGAAGTTTGACTGTATGCATAATAAATATTGTTTCTGTATATGTTTAAACTTGTTTTGTTAATTTTATGTAATGAATTTGTTCTTGTTTTTTATGTTCTTACTTTTTTATTGATTTTTTGTAATGAATTATGATAAAATTGATGATTTTTGGTTCGTTTTTTTGTGTTTTTGACTGCTTTTGTTAATTTTTGTGATGAATTTATGTAATAATATATTTTCGTTTTTTAACTTTAAATATATTAATAGTAAAATAACGATGATTTTATTTTTATGCTATGATTTTTATGGGGGGCTCGTCATTGGAACACTAAGGGCTCGAATGAGGAACAGAGGGGGCTCGGTACTGGTTCATGTCTCATTTTTTACTTTATTTAAATTTATTAAATCTGAGTCCTATATACTTAAAAAGTTATTAATTATATCAAATAGCAATACATCAAGCTTTCATTAAATGATAAAATTGTTTTCATATATCTAAGTAATTAATTTTAAGAGAGCAACGAACTCAAAACTTTCCTTAAGGGGGCTCGCTACTGGGTGTTTTACCCTACGTAAAGGGAAATTTGTACGTATGAGAGTAAAAATTAAATGGTTGATCCTAGAAATATGTCCCAAAAATTCGCTTTCGCTACAATCATATAACATACTTAAACCATTGATTTTTTGCACAAAAAGGAATCTTGAGAGTTTCATAAACATTATATTATATGTATTCATAAGGTGTCTTCACTTTTACTACATTGGGAACAATTAATTTGTTTACATGCACAGAGAGAGATACCAAATCCAAAATTCCACACATTTAATACAATTGAATAACGAGACGAGGAATGAAATCTTTCGCACATGTGTAAGTTTCTTATTTGTTCGTTGTTTTGTATGGATTTATGTATAATAATTCTTCTCGGCAGATGGAAAAGAGAAGTAATTTTATCAATTTGCTTACATTTCGTCACCTCAGACATTGGATTTTCGACTTTTTTGAGTCTGAATAACTACCCCGCAGGAAAGTACGGAATGTATTACTTGGAGAATCGAATACATAATTAGTTATTATAGATGAGAAATATAATGCATTCCAAAAGAATCGACGTGGTAATATCATATAATAGTAGTAAAGCACATTGTTTACCACGTAGATTCCAACATCTGCAGAGAATGTAATTTAGTGTTTATGATTTTAACGATTTTTCGGTTACAGTGTTGTCTGTCGGCACCTTCATGTCGCCTACAAATTTCGCGTTTTACATTTAAATACGCATGAAAAACTTATTTTGTGTAGCAACGCGTGACAGCGAGGAGTGAAAAAAGTTAGAAATGTATTCTAAACGGATTGGCGAAGACAATTAACAAAAAAAAAAACTTTGTGCTGTGCTTTGTGTGTGCTTTATTTAATTAATTATATTTTGTTTTGTATTTAAATTCCTTTTTAATTTTTTCCTGTAGTTTTTTGTAATAAAATATTTTTAAACGAAACAGTGTACTTTTCATTTAAAGCTGAATACATTTCTTTAATTTATATCGGAGAAATGCATTATGTAATTATATAATACATTACAAAGAATTGATTCTATAATGCATTTTTAAAACACTTTCAGGTAATCGATTATTTTCCTAGGACATAGTCTGTGTTAAGAATAATGAATTCTGGAATCAATATTATATACTACCGATTGATTCCCTGTTCGATTCCAATAGATTACCTTTTCCTACTGGGAACGATCACAGAGTGAGAGTCAAAGAGAGTATGTGATCGTGATCGCTGTATATCGTGCATGACCCGCACATTTACATGGGGCAGAGCGTCAGTCGTGTTTTAGCATTCGTATCAAATCAAAAGTTAATTTGTAAGCTATACTTATTCATATGAGCGCGAATAAAATCATTGCGGTCCCTGGAACAAACGGCGCAAGGTTTGCGTCGGATAAAGATGCAACTCTTGGCTCAAAGGCATATCAATAATGACATAATTTTTATGCATCAACTGATCTTAGGTCTGATTGATGTACCTGATTTATTACCCTGTTTAGTACTAAACTTCCCATTACCTGCGTAGAATAGAGTCACTGCATCTTCCTCATCATAGAACGAATGACAGGATGAATGAGCCAGGTTAACCGCATGAGTAAGCTCTATAATTTAAATGTAAACTTTCTGCAGTTTAAACTTTAACAAGAATCACTAAGAATTGTATTGCGTAACGTAGTCCATCGCACATACACATGTTAATACTAATAATGTATATTTTTTTATTATTATGTATTTGTTTGTGTAATGCCTGTGCCGTATTGTATTGAAGATTACACACTAACAACAGTACTAAGTGATGGGCCTCTTCTTGCAGACTTTGCCCTGGCAAATCTGTGCTTGTGGTTGTTGCTTGTATTAAGTACATCATGCACAGATCTGATAGTGCTAATAAAAGCAATCAAGGTTCCTGGAACTACTAAAATCTTTAAAAATAAATACAAACTTTCGCTAAGAGTAGAATTTAGTTAGAAATGATAATCACTGACCCCAAAGGTAAACTTTGAAAGCACAAGGTTATCAAATTTTTAAGTTAGAATTGTGCAGTGAAAATAGCGACTTTTGAAACCGCTCAGAAGAAAGGTGATATCAATGGGAAGTAGAAAACCCCAAACAAACAAATTTAATTGGCCTTGAAAGCGAGCGAGATCAAGCGCAAAATAAAGTTTTAAAAATTAGTGATATATGTATGTAATTCCAAAGCAACGACAGTATTTGAATGTGAGTATGAGAACTCGCTCATGTTACTGAATTAAATTCATGGCGTTTAAGCCTAGTTTAAGCCTATGCGAAACGAAGTTTTCCTGTGGTCTCCAAATCGAATGCGAAAAGCATGTGAAATATCATCGAAAAAAAATTATTATACGTGTTTTATTAAAGTTGGTACAAGATTTGCAGGACTTCATGTTAAATCAATTTTGAAATAGCCCTCACACTGGCTAATAATGAATCTGAGGATATAATAAGCCTACGAAAAAGATCTGTGATCGTGTCTAACGGTGAAGAGCTCCCACAACTTTCGACTGTCTTTATTCCTATAGATTGGAATAGTAAAGGGTGATTTTTTAGCTGGTTTGGTTTTGGCAACACTGGTTTTGACAGCTGACGTGTGTTTAGTACCTTGTGTCACTGTCAAACAGCTTCAGTTTGGTTTGCAATTTAACCATGGATCGTCTTACAATAGAACAACGCTTGCAAATTATTGAATTTTACTATCAAAATTCGTGCTCGGTTCGAAATGTTCATCGCGCGCTGCTTCCATTTTATGATTGGCATTCTCGACCTTCTGAGCAGTCTATTCGGAAGATTGTGACCAAATTTCGCACCAAATTTACTTTGTTGGACATTAAACCACCAACACGTTTACGTACTGTGCGTAGTGAAGAAAATATTGCGGCCGTATCAGCTAGTGTGACAGAAGACCGCGAAATGTCGATTCGGCGCCGTTCCCAGCAGTTAGGCCTTTGTTACAGCACTACGTGGAAAATTTTGCGGAAGGATTTGGGCGTAAATCCTTTTAAGATACAGCTGGTGCAAGAACTAAAGCCAGCCGACCTACCACAACGCCGAATTTAATTTAATTAATTAATTTAACAGTTAATTTCACGTTTCGGGCCGGTCAATTGGCCGCCTAGATCGTGCGATTTGACACCATTAGATTATTTTTTGTGGGGGTATGTCAAGGCTAATGTCTATAGGGACAAGCCCGCTTCGATTGACGCACTGGAAGCCAACATCCATGCATTCATTCGTGAGATACCGGCCGATATGTGTGAAAGAGTATGCCAAAATTGGACTCAGCGGATGGGCTACCTGAGACGCAGCCGCGGTCAACATTTGCATGAAATTATCTTTAAACATTAAATTGCAAGGTTCAAACTATCGATTCAAATCAATATTTCATTCATTTTTTCGAATTTTTTGTGTTTTTTTTTTAAAAAAAGTTCTCAACCTCTTAAAAAATCACCCTTTATAAGAGGCAATCCATTGTCTGACATGTACTAAGACCTTGTGAATGCTTACTGGCATATAAAACCAAGCGTAGTTTTTAAGATAGGTATAGGTCTCCTATTCTTGTTGATATGCATTAAGGTTGATTGGGAACACAGACCCCAGACTTGCCTTTGATGAGTTTTAAATTTATTCTTGTTCGCGGTTTTTTGTTCATCTGTGAAGAATCGTCTGGCAGTATTTCCATCATTAGTATTGCCAGTTTGTTGTGTTTGCATATCAACAAGAAAGCCAGTTCTTTTTTACATCTGTCTTGTATTAATATTTTTCTGGCATTTAATTTTATATTTCTGTCTTGGTCACTAACTTGTCAAACCCTTACATCAGGTCTATATGCAATGCAATGCAATAAATCTAATCCAAGAGTGCAGTGGACCTTACCCGCAGGAAATTTGCGAATTGATTTTCAGATTTTCTGAAAATAATTGTTGGGTTATTAATTTCGGATGGCTTTGCCCCACATGTAACACATCTAAGGCCTTTTGTGGTAGGTTAAAGGTTTCTTTTAAAAATGAAGAGACTGCATCAAAGCGTTGAAAATTTAAAAAATAAGTATGGGTATCGCACCTGTGCGCAAAAAATTAAAACACTATCTGCTAATTCGGATATCATGCTTTTAACCATTTTTGTTCAATATTAAATTTTTATTATTTGCTAAACTTAAAACAGTAAAATTAACTTTTATTTTTAGTAGGTACCTATACAAATGTATGCAGTTACAAATACATGTTAGTCACCGTTATTTCGAGATTCGAATGAATAGTTTATTCGTTCGATTGTCTCTATTGCTTCGAATGATTTTTTCGAATTTTCACATTCGAAGGAATAAAGTGCATTAACGAAGGATATCATGAAATAAACTTAAATTCAAAATTGCAAACGTATACAAAATGACAGTTATTTGAATTTGAATGAATTTTCGTGTCGTTAAATAGGGCCAATTCATAAATGCAAGTTTTGCAAAGCAGGAAAAGCTGCGCAAATGAAAGTTTAAGTCCACTGCAAAGCATGTGCAAATGCAATACGATTATGACAGCTGCACGATTGCGCTCAAAATTGCGCAATAAATAGAGCTCTACAACATTTACGAATTCTCTGCTTAGCAGTGATGCCTTTGCATGCATTTGTGAACTCTCTGCTTAGCACATCTTGCGCAATATTGCATTTATGAATTGGCCCATAAACTCTCAATTCCTTCGAACGTCAAAATACCCACCGTTCGACTTTTTCTCACTTTCGAATGAAAACGAATCTAATATGGGATTCACACTAGCGTCGAAATGAGATAATTTCGAGTTTCAAATACAAAGTGTTCATACCTACGCTTGCTAATTTCGTGAATGGATGCATTCAGTTCCGATAGTAAATCTATGACGGTGCCATGTTATAAAATTTTTTTAATATTGAATTATTTTTTTATATACATAAGTATAGATATAACGTATAGTAATAATAATAGTTGAATGTTATTGTTAAACAGTTGGGTAGATAAAGTCGACTGTTATATAGCTAACATTGGATAGATGCGGCGCTGCCTCGGGTTAATATGTTAAAATATCACTTTTCGGGTTGGTTTTGCCACTCCGGGTATATCAACAATTGTCAGGCACTCGCGTGGATATCAAGTCGACTATAGAGTCAGCTGTAGAAAAGTGCCCAAATGGGCGCGGAGGTCAAATAAAGCTTTAACAATGTAATCTCAACCACATAGTTCATTTACGGAAATAACTACTAAACACCAAATATAATTTTTTTTTTAATACTGAATAATTTTTATTTGTGTTTAGAATTATGTTGAAATGAGATATGGGAAATTATCTCATTTCGAGCATAATTTGGAAATTCGCAACGAAATTAGCTGTTTTGCCCTGGTGTCAATACCGTATAAAAATAAGACTGAGTATCTTTCATGTTCAACGAATAAAACTTGTTTGCTGACGGTAGCGATACAACCTAGACGGCGCGCGTTTCAAGAGGTACGAAACAGTGGCACATTAGGTGGCCGTTCGGGCCGCTGTGCATCATCCGAACTGTGCATGCTCAGGTATGTCTTACATATGTGTACCATGTGAGTCGATTTTACTCACGTTAAGAGTTCTAGCAGGGTTGCCGTTGAAAAAATTGAAAAAGTCGCAAAAAAAAGGGTCATGGAGCAAAAGAAGTCGCAAATATAAGCAAATAATGTAAGCATTATACGTTAGACCTCCGTATCCATTATTATAAATTTTCAAAAAAAAAATAAATGAAATTAAATCTGTACAGAAGGAACAAGTTGGAAAAAAATTAATTGGTGAATTTTTGTGTAAACTAGTTGATACCCGCTCGGCTTTGCCCAGGCACATCGTGATGTTGTGGGGTAAACTCGTGTCGAGAATCACTGTTTTACTTTTGTCTTTTAAGATAGATAACTTTAGCAATGTCTTGCTTATGCGGGCAAAAAGTAGAGCGCAACGACGAAAAGATTCAGTGTGATAACTGTAAATCATATAATCATTTGATCTGTGCCAACATAAAGCCAAGAGATAAAGAGTTTATGAAAAAGAATCATGTAATTTATCGTTGTTCAGTGTGCAATAAAAAACGACGAGATTCGATTCGTTACTCTCCGACCTCAGTGCATTCTACTCTAAGCTCTCTTAACGAACAACAACAACCAACTCAGCTTAAGCAAACTACTCAGCCGAAGTCACCACCACCTACCATACCAGCGATTAATACTCCAGGCCAACAACAACCACAGCATAAGCAAACTTCCGCGCCACCTTCACTACCATCAATTTCAACACAAGCAGCACCACCACGAGCACCACCACCGCAAGCAACACCACCGCAAGCAACACCACCGCAAGCAGCCGATGGGTCCATCAGTGATCGTACCAGCGACAAACGGTCAATCACACTCGAATTGGTGTATAAAGAGATTTTGTCTATGAACAAAGAGATAATTTCTCTTAAGGAGATGAACCGCAATGCACTGTCACTCATCGACACTCTTCAAGAGGATAAGCGTTTACTGTTGACCAAGGTTGATCATCTTCAAAATAGAGTAAATTTCTTTCTACAAAAATCACTGAATAAATGTGTTGACATTGTGGGAATACCAGATGTAAACAAACACAGTGCATTGAACTCGACAGTTAAACTACTAGCAGAAGGTTTAGAAGCAAACATCACTGCAGATGATATTAAGTACTGCTACGTAAAAACAATAAAAAGTAAGATTCAACCAAACGAAGCATCTTCGTCTTCAAATGCAAAACCTGTGGACATCGTCTGTGTTAAATTTAAATCCGTGGAGTGCAAGAAAAATCTTCTCTCTAATCAGCGAAAGAAGCAATTATCATCACGCTTATTTGGTGAACATTTTGGTAGCAAACCTATATTTATCAATGAAAGTCTTACGAGCATAAACAGAATTTTATACAACAAAGCTAGACAACTAAAAAGGGAAAAAAACTATTTATATCTGTGGATTAAAAATGGAGTCATCTTAATGAAAAAACAAGAGGGTGAATCTACTTTTCGTATTTCTTCTTTGGAAGATCTTAATAAAATAATTTAATTATGGTTAATACATTTGTAGCTGATTTTAACGATGATTCATTAGTTACTCCTTTTTGTCGATTTGACAGTGAATTTTGTAAAAGTGTATTTCATTCAGATAAATCCAAAGATAGTTTTTTTATTGTCCAGCAAAACATTCGAAGCTTGAGAAAAAATTTTGATCTGTTTTTGCTTCATTTTGAGTCTTTCGTTGAGAAGCCTGATATAATCTTTCTTACTGAAATATGGATTTACGAACATGAGAAGGATTTTTTTAATATTCCAGGTTTTAAGATGTATGCAAAGTGTAATAATACCTATGCGTCGGGTGGTACTGCTGTTTTTATTAAGGAAAGCTTGAACTGTGAGTATTTTAGCACCGATTTATTGAGTTCTGATATGCTTAAGATTTCCGTCATTGTTAATTCTATTAAACTAGTTTTTCTATGCTTCTATCGATTTCATTTCTTGCGCGAAGATGTTTTTATTGAGGAATTGTCAACTATTCTTAATAATCTTTCTGCAAAAAATTTGATTGTAGTTGGGGATATTAACATTGACATTTTAACTGAATCATCATCAGTAGAAAGCTATAACTCGATAATGTCAGCTAATGGGTTAGAATCTTGCATTAATGAACCAACAAGGTTAACTTCCACATCAAAAACTTGCATTGACCATATTTTTGCTAGACTTGATCTTAAGGCTAATGTATCTCTTATAAGCGCAATTTTTGATCTGATGATTTCAGATCACTGTATGACCTGTCTCTTTTTTTGTTTCAAAGAAGTGAAAGAAAATAATTCCGGCAAGCGCTTCTCTTCCAAGCCTAGGTATAGAACAAACTTTGAGCTGCTAAATTTAAATTTGACTCATGAATGTTGGTTAGGAGTTTATGCTGAACCTGATCCCTCTCTTGCTTTTGACAATTTTTTCAAAATATTGACTGGTTATGTTGAGCAAAGCTCAGAAGCGGTTGGGATCAAAACAGATAAACTTGTTAAACTTAAGCCATGGATGACTACCTACTTGTTAAAGAACTCTGATTCCCACACATTAAATAGTTTCTCTAACAACTTTATTAAAAAAATTTGTTTGAATTTAGTCGACGTATTAGCACACGTATTTAACATAAGTATATTTCATGGCAATTTTCCGATTAGTCTGAAAATGGCGGAGGTTATTCCTATTTTTAAAAAGGGTGATAAAAAATGTATCAACAACTATAGACCTATATCTCTCCTCCCGGTATTTTCAAAAATTTTCGAAAAAGTGGTTAAAAGTAGAATGGTTTTATTTCTAGAAAACACTTCATTTTTAAGCTCACTTCAATATGGTTTTAGAGCAGGTAAATCAACTGAAGATGCACTGCTTAACTTCTGTAATCATGTCTATGAAAGTATGGATACCAAAAAATACACTGCTGCCCTATATATTGATATTACGAAGGCCTTTGATACAGTGGACCATACCATCATGCTAAGAAAATTAGAAAAAGCTGGTTTTAGGGGTTTTATTTTAGACTGGTTTGGTTCTTTTCTTGAAGGTAGAAAGCAAAGGGTGAGAATATGTGATACCTTAAGCGATAGTCTAGACATAAATATTGGAGTGCCTCAAGGGTCTGTACTTGGCCCGATTTTATTCCTTATTTATATCAACTCAATCTTTAGCTTAGATTTAAAAGGTAAACCTACTGGTTTTGCTGATGATATAGCCTGTGCATATTCTAGTAATTCAGTCTTAAATTTGGTTGCTGATATAAATCATGATCTAGAATTGTTAAGACATTGGTTTGGAATTCACAATCTTGTCATTAGTGAGAAAACCAAGGTTATGTTTTTTAATCTTCCTGTTCTAGATCTTAATCCTCCTATATTCATTCTGCATAGCAGAAACTGTATAAATACACATCTGAGCTTTGATACTTGTTGTACGTTAAACCACTTATATACTCACAATACGGATATCCAATGTTCATCTAAATGTGTTCGCATAGAACATGTTACTGAATTCAAGTACCTTGGCTTGACTATTGATAGCAAAATGAATTGGAAAGCACATACTTTAACACTTAAGAAATACTTATTATCTGCCACTTATGTAATGTTCCACTTAAGAAAGATTTGCTGCAGGAAACTCCTTGAGACTATTTATTATGGATTGGTTCAATCAAAACTACAGTATGGTATAGTATGTTGGGGTGGTACATTTACCAACTATTTACAACCCTTGATCATATCTCAAAAGCACATTTTAAGAACCATTTGGAATAAAAGACGACTTGAACACAGTTTCCCATTGTTTTGCAGCTCTAGTATACTTCCGTTGAAGCATCTTTATTTTTATAAAATATTAAAAATCTTTTTCCTAAGAAGTGGATATCGTCTAAACCGTAACACATCTGCTTACACACTTCGTAGCAGCGAGAGAAATCTTGCAATCGTTCCAGCCCACAATACTCAACATTACTTCAACTTTTATACATCAGTAGCACCTAGAGTTTTTAATTCTTTACCTTTTGACATTCGATGCACTCGCTCAGCTTACTCATTTAACAAAAAAATAAAAAAATGGTTTTTTAACTTTGATTTTGTTGAAATTAATAACATAATCAGAATATCAGTATAAATCCTGAACACTAAAAAAATCCTTCTTCTGATACATCCTTTCCATATTTCTACTTTTTCTTTTCGACACTTAACCCCACAGCATTATTCTAATTATTTTTTATGTAATATTACAGCACGATACATTCGACACTTGTCATACGACAACAGATTGTATCTATCATATCTTCTATTCTAAATGTAATGAAAAACACTTAGTAATTAATATAATCTTATTTTTGTTATTTAATATATAAATTGAGTTTATTAAATTAATTGTTTAAGACTTTGTATCCTTATAACAAACATGTACTTTGAATGAATGAAGAAATAAATTGAATTGAATTGAAATTGAATTGAAGTTGCGCCGTTGTCAAAAACTTGCCAGCATTGAGCAATACACCTTGCCGTCGACCGCAACCCTCCCTCAACAGACTCATGATCAATGACAATGATTTACGGGTGAAAATTGGAATTCAGAAATTAAGGAATTTTATTTTTCCGAATTCACCCACTTAGAGATGGAATTTCAAAAATGTCTCTCTTAGCGGATGTCTATGTGATTATAGAAATATACTGTCCAAAATGTAGACCTTTAGGTCCAGCGGTCTGTACGTCGTTTGTCAGTCAGTCAGTGAACTGTTTTATTTACTTATATAGGTACATAATTATTAGTGTTGAATTGATGTTTCTGTTTTTGTGGTGAATTTGAATTTTTGTTGGAAATTATGTTTTATACGAAAAAGTCTTCAAAATAACTGAAAAAGGTCAAGAAGAGTTGTTTTTTAAAAAAGTCGGGTCATAGTCTCTGCGTCAAATTGCTATTAAAGTCGCATAGCGGCAACACTGGTTCTAGGCTTATATGCATGTAGTCTGCTATTTGAATAACACTGTATAAATATAGTTTTGCTCAAATGAGTGTTAAAATCAACAAACATACTGGTGTTCTTTTATCTATTTCACTTTAAAATAAATTTGAACACCCTTTGTCATAATTGTGCTTACATAGATAGCTTTCAGTTGCTTGGGTTTATATTTATGAAAATAAAACAAAACTTTAACAAAAATTACACGAAACTCGAGGAAAAAAAATCTACCTTCTTAAAACTATGTTCGATGTTATTTTCACAAACTCCAAATGTAAGACCAGTGTCCTATTTTGCCAAACTACAACTATAATCACAAATTTGTAAACCTTATTTCTGTTTCACATACTGCAACCATATTTCCAATAAATTTGTAACAAAGGGGAAATAAAATTATAAAGAAACGTTTTTCAAAAAATAATATTTACCGGCGATATTGTAGAACCATTTACAAATGCTTTCGTGTTCCTCTGGCCAACGTACACTATTTTCATAAAAATCATCAACGATGGCTGCACAAACAGGATTAACAAATCTGCATTCCGTAGATTTAGATATGCCGTGCATGTCTGCTATCCCATGATATTGTTCATGCATGAAAAGTCCCGTTTATAATTTGTATGAAATATAATATTCCGAAAAACTGTATTTTATTGCTAAAAATAGATATTGGGAAAAAAAATAACAAAGAACAAAAAAGCATGTATGCAGAACGCTCTTGTGAAGAAAATTCTGACTAACAAATATACTTTGTTGATTTTATCACTGGACACTGGTTGAACAAAATGGGTGTGTTTAAGGTGTGAAGTACTATGTTTTAAAAGTTAAAGAGACATGAAATGAAAATAAATTGAAATAATATATATATTTTCAAAATACGCCAAAATCGCAGTTTTTTTTAAAAGTGGGGTCCCGGGTCCCATCGCCGAAAAAGCGTCAAAATGACGCAAAAGCGTCTCAAACGGCAACACTGAATCTGTTTCCAAAAATGATTATTATATCCTCTTCCTTTTGAGAATGTAGGCAAAACTTTTCGTTGAAGTCAAAAGAATGTGAAATTTCGTAGTTTATCTATACCCGACCGATAAATTTTTCATCACCTTTTTATCACAAAATATTCACTTGTATCACTATCGATGCTTCTATGCCTACGCGCGCCCGTAAAGACATTTTTACTTTCGAGAAGGGATTTCTATGTACAAAGCACAAATTGTAGATGAAATTACAGACGATCTTTCATTTGTAAATTTTTTTCAATAACTGAACAAATTTGTATAGCATTTTCATTTGGTGAAACAGAAAATTACAACAAAAATCAATTTTCACAAATTTGTAACTTGTAAACTACAACTACACCGAAATTTGGTGAAACCGAAAAAAACACTTGTAAATTACACTTTGTAAGTTAGTGAAATAGGCTACAGATAACTTGTTTTTACATGTCTCCCACATAACGGTTTCTTCATAATCGTTATACGGTAGGTTAAAGCTGCAAGAAAAAACAATTTTTTCATACAACATATTTGTGCAAGTTGATTTTTGGATTAAACTCCGCTAGATTGGCAAATTCTCACACTGTGCAACGAAGCCAAAAAGCTTTTAGAAGGATGCTAGAACAAGCCGAGCAGATCACAACATATGTATGTATCTAATCTTAGATAAATTTAATTTTGCTAACATTTAATACAGTTTAAATACTATCGAATACGTATGACAACTTGAATAATTATTTAGGTGGTATTGAAGCCGAGAGCGATGAATTAAATTGGGGTGTGTGGGTGCATTCTAGGAGCACAGAAAACAAACGATGGTATCATTCAACAGTTAACCAGTTCGTTAATTGTTTTCGGCCAGTCAAAAATTATAAAACTGCTAAAAGTTCAAATAAAGTTGGTAACACAATCCCCCGATGAGGAACAAATAACATACGACTTTATTTCCGTATTTACCACTGAAACTTATAGCAAACTAATCAATGACCTTGATAGAAACAGCATCGCAAAATATCATAGTCCTATTTACTCCATTTTGGATTAATTTAGTCATCTTCCCAAAATACCCGTGATTAACGGAATGATAAGTGTTCCTAGTAATCGTAATATTCGCTTTATGTTGGTGTTTCAGTCAGTCGCACAACTGGACGAAAAGTACAACATCGCCACAAGAAATAATATTCTCGCAAGCATCACATACATACAAATATTATTTCATGAGTGCATATAGTGAAGCTTGTGAAACAATCACAAAATAAACCCAAGTGCGAAGTTGTTAAGTTCCGAGGAATTGAAAACCATCCCCTATGCTAGTGTAGTTTTTATTTCTCATCGGAACAAACCTTATTTAAATACTTTTACTAACATTTGAGATTTTACGCAGTTCAAAAAAAAAATATCCAAAATGAAAAAACTTTTAAGTTTATTAACTGTGTCAACTATTTGCGGAGCTGCAATGCTTCCAGTAATTGCAGCTAGTGCTTATCCAAAACAAAAAAAATCAAATAGTGATATTGATTACTTACAAACAAATAATTTAGAAAGTTTAAATAGAATTAAAAGAGATATTCGTGGATTACCTAGCGATGCTGAAAAATTGTGCATTCATAATTTAGGGAACGTTGATTTTTATGGATCTTCTAATGGAGCTTATGCAGTAAAGCGCGGGAGTAATCGTGCTATTTTAATAAATGGAACATTGGGTAAAAAAATTATTAAAATAGACGTTTATACTTCTTCGAGAAGCGGTGAATATAATGTATATTTTGTAGCTGAAGATAGTGAAAAGATAGAAAATTTAAATAATAATTTAAGTGAAGTAAATGATAAATTAATTAATTCAAATGACGAAGTTAATAACCTTCAAAGTAAACTAGATAAAGTTAAAAAGGAAAAAAACACTTTAATTAATGATCAGAAAAATAAAATAACCGATTTAAATTCACAGATAAAAGAATTACAAAGTCAATTAAGCAATGGTAATAAAAAGATGTCTGATTTGGAACAAGTAACAATTAAATTAAATCAAGATTTAATAGGTAAACAAAATGAAATTAAGGAACTTAAAAAAGATTTAGAGAATAATGTATCAAAATTGAATGATCGTAATCTAAAAATAAACGAGTAAGAAAATTTTAACTTCAATTTCAATCAATAAAGTGATTTAAATAAAAAAAATACAAAATCTTGAATAAAAAAAAATCACTATTAAATAATTTAAATATGAAAGTCAAACATTAAATTAAGTGAAGAGATAAAAGAATTAAAAAATAAAAACTAAGAACTCAAAAAAGAATAAATATTTTACAAGAATATTCAGAAGAAAATTTAAATTGTTTTTGCTAAGAAAATTTAAAAAATACAGATACAAATTTAATTAAAGAAAATGAAAGTGAATTAAATTCAGATTTGAAAATCAAAGAAAATGGAATTATAGAATTAGAAAAGGAATTAAAAAAAAAATATTTAAGAAAAAAGTAATATTGTAAAAGAATGAATAAAATTAAATGAAGAAAGAAAAAATTTAGAAAAAATTATTATTCAATTTAACTCGATTATGATCAATTTTGAAAATTATGAAAGAAAAATATGAAGATCAAATGATAATTTAAAAACCAAATACATATCTTATTTATTTGTAAAAATTTGTCCAAGATAAATAAAAACATTAAAACTAAATTCATTTTTTATTTATTTTTTATGTTATTTTCATTTTTTATGTTTATTTATAAAAATGTATAATTAAAACCAAATGTAACGCTGTATTATTTTGAAAATCAATTTTTTAAACTCTTTTGTGTAATTATTTATATAAAAATGAGATTAAAACATATCCGTTATTTTATTTTATTAATCCCAAAAATAAGGATTTTAAGTGCAAGTGTTACATTTTCATTTGCAATATACAAAATAAAAATAGGAAGGATATATAAAGATAAAACATATAATAAATAAATTATAATAATCACTTCAATTGGAACAAGCACAACCAGGTTAGTTGCTTGTAACAGAACAGAATATACTAAAGAATAATAAGAAAAACTAAACAAAGAAAACGAAATAAAAACAAATAACCCAGAAATCAGAGATAATTTTGTACCGCCAGAAAAACCATTTAATAAGTAGATAATAAATATTTTATTGTAGTGCGATGTAATATTGTAATATCATAATTACCATATAACCCATACGTCCGATATTTTAATTTGATAACACAACATATTAACATTTGTAAGCGAATCATAAAGAGCCTTAAAAATCCTGAAGTGGCTCAGTTTTTTGGAACTTGGTGTTCAACCATCAGAATAAGTCCAACAACTTCCATCTTTGTGATAATTTTAAATAAAGTTTTTTTGTTATTAAATTTTATTTGTAGTGTTTTTATTTTTTTCCTGTCCTTACAATTTCTCAGAAGTGGGATACATACATAAATCGGTATCCAAGGTGTCAACTTGTACCTTTTGAAAAAAAAAACTCCTTTTAGTTAAAAGAAAGTGTGTGTGTGGAATCAACGCGAAATAATTTTTTTTTTAAGTATGTCTCTTACTTAAACTGAGTTATTTCTCTATGCTGGTATCCATGTGTTGTTTTAAATATACCGCTCCGGAGTGGTCCATCTGTTCCTTCTTCGGTGCATGGTGGTTTCGTATTGATCAGTGTTTTGAATTTCGTTGAGTTGGGAAAATATTTGAATCGTTTTCATCAATCTTGCACCAAGGAACCGAATAACTGCGCTCGATAACGAGTGAGTGAGTAGGACTCGTTATCAAATAATCAAGTTAACTTATTGGGCACTCGAAAGCTAACGTTTCGAATAAAAATAAAATTTTACTACAAAGATCAATTAAATTGACGGTTTTTCGGTCGGTTGAAGGATAAAAATAATTTTATTTTAGTACAATTCAAGAAACTGCATATGTATGTAAGTAACATAAAACTCACATAATTATAGGTACTCGACACCAAAAATGTTTTCGAGTAAAATAATGCTCGATAATGTGAGCGGTAATTCCAAGTCGTCACATTTCGATAACGAGCAACTCGTTAACGAGTACGGTAATTCGGCCCAAGCTCTTTTGCTGCAAAAAGCTCGTTCTGTGTACCTACTATACGTACAATCTAGGTATATAATTAAATCGCTAGCGCAAGAGCTTGTGATTCCCCCCGAGAGTTTATTTGTGCACCGATTTTAAATGACTTCAGTATAAACAATTTTGAAAAAATCCATATGAGTAAAGTTATTACGAAAAAACATTATTATCTACTACCTATACGTTTTTTTTTTTTTAATTTTTAAAACGGTTGTAGGGTTTAAACGTGCAAGATTTCTCGCACTGCTCCACTAGTAAATAAATAAATAAATAAATAAATAAATAAATAAATAAATAAATAATCCAACGAAAACCAAAACACTATTTGACTGGAACCGTAGCGCAAGTGGTTAGTGCGTCGGACTACTGAGCCAGCGGTCTTGGGTTCGAATCCCGCCGCAAACACCTAAAAGTTTTTCACAGTGCCCACCTCTTTCGAATGTCTGACAAGCATCAAAGAGTATCATTTGTCACGATTGAGCTTCTCAATTCGCCGTTCGGAGTCGGCAAAAAACTGTAGGTCCCTTCCATTCGTGCAAAAATATAACACGCACACACAAATGGTTGCGAGAAGCAGGCCCAGGTTCACCTCGAGCTGTTGCGCCAACTAAGTAAGTAAGTATTTGACTGGAATACTTTTGTAGTCTACTTCCCTAGATATGGATTTGCCTTGTGCTTTGTCTCTTCTTTTTGCTACAGAGGAGCACTCTGAGATCAGGTGCTCCCGAATTTGCTTTTGTTTGTAACCAAAATCTGCAGGTGTCTATGTTGATGGCTCTCATTCTATAGAGGTGGATGTTGCAGATTGAATTGTTCTTTTGATAGACTCCGATAATTCTGCGGATAATGATTCATAAAAACGAGAAACTAATTACCATAATTGATTCATGTTTTAAGTGTTCCGTACCCAAAAACGGAGCACTAATGGAATCAGTTCGGTGTTTTTCTGTCTTCTGTTTGGAAGTTAAACAAAAAAAAAAAACAATTTTAATGTAATCGTGTGGGATGTCCAATAAAAGTTCGTTTAAGCGCGAATTCAAAAATTTATGAAATATTTTTGTGTTACTTTTTTCTTAACACTTTTTAAAAAAAAAACCTTGAAAAATTGCTGTCCCCCTACCTTGTCGCCAAAAATATCGCTCAGTAAAATCTGACGAAAATCACACACATTGAAAATAAATTTGATCCAAAATTATCCGGATTGCCCTACGCTCGACAGTTTGTTTTAATTAATTTTTTTGAAGTGAATACTTTTTTAGCGATGTTTTTGAAAATATGTACGATAAATGCGTTACGATAAATGTATTCCGATAAATGCGTTCTGATAAATGTGTTACGATAAAGGGGAAATGATTCCATACAGGGGAAATATGTACACAGAAAACATCAGCTGTCTGTCTGTCTGTCTACCTACCTTTTCACATCTAAGCCGCTGAACCAATCATAATGTTATTTGGTATAGAGATAGTCTGGGACCTGAGGAAGAACATAAACGTAGGCTGTCCGATAATTTTTTTTCTCAAAATTTAATTTGTTAGCCCTTCCAAAAAAAATGATTTATCCAACCCTATAAAATAGGCATTTGTTGCATCGGTAATCTTATCATTCGATGAAAATCTTTTTCCGCCGAGCCATTTTTTCAAATTAGGAAACAATACATAATCAATAGGAGTCAAATCTAGAGAATAGGGTGGATTAGAGAGCATTTCATAGCGCAATTCAGCAAATTTTACTGTTGTTACTGCAGTGAATGAGCCGGTGCATTATCGTGATGAAAGAACACTTTTTTCTTTTTGAAAATAGGCCGGTTTTCCATCAAAATGGAGTGGGAATCCCAGAAAACCGTTGTCCCGACTTTTCCGGCCGACGAAGCCGTTTTTCTAGATGGGAAAATGGATCCACATGCCTTTCCACCAGACAGATCTGGCGTAGACTGGATCTGAAACGGTCTATATATGTATCTTCTGTTCCTAAAAAGACCACAAATTGGAGTCAACATAGCACACTGCCTTATAGGCAGACATGCAACCAGGCTTCTTTTCGAACGACTTCTGCAGATGCTGTAAAGACGAGGAAGAGGTAGAAATCTCTACTCATTTTCTTTCATGTCCAGCTCTTCGAACACAACTACACTTAGGTGAATATGGCTACAACAACCTTGTGCTAGGTTACGAACGGGTGTAAGAGGTCTATGTCGCTTTATATAAACCTCCAAATTAGGGGGGATACATACTCCCAAGATCCTTGGTATCACATTGGGCCTCTATTGGCCAAAGTGTACTGGTACCCAAACTACCGGCGGCAGCCACTGCTACTGGGTGCAATCCGAGCCGGAATATATTTTAGTAAAAAACTGTGAGCCAATTGCATCGAGCCGCGAATTCTTTCATGACAGCCTTTTGAAATCAGTGATGAAAGAACATTTTTTTCTTTTTGAAAATAGGCCGTTTTTCCATTAAATGGGGTGGTAATCCCAGAAAACCGTTGTCCCAACTTTTCCGGCCAACGAAGCCGTTTTTGCCTTTTTGGTGCACGTTCGGCTGAAGAAGTCCACTGTTTTAATCGTTCTTTCATTCCTGGAGTGTAGTGGTGTATCCAGAATTCATCAACTGTTACGAACCGCCGTAAAAATTCACTTGAATTATGCCTTAAGAGTTTCATATTCTGCCTTGAAAACTGCATCCGAATCCGTTTTTGATCAATCGTCAGCAAACGCGGCAACCATCTTGCTGATAATTTTTTCATGCCCAAAGGATGCAGGAATCGAATGATGCTATTATTTGAAATGGCTACTGTCGTAGCTATCTCACGAACCTTGACTTGCGATCGCCCAACACTATATCGTGGATTTTTTGACAATTTCTTCCATTGTGCCGTTATTTTGACGTCCTGGGCGCTCAGTGTCTTTTAAGCTGGTACGAAATTCAGTGAACCACTTTTGTACCATTTCATGCGACGGAGCAGAGTCTCCATAATATTTTTTAAGTCTATCTTCAGTCTCCTTAATGGTTTTACCGCGCAAAAAGTAGTATTTCATCAAAAAAAGAAACTCACCATTTTGAGCAAATAACACAAGCCAAAGTTCTTTCGATCACTGCAAAAAAAATCAATGTTTGACAGATCTGTCTAATGCCTAGAAAGAAACAAAATGGCGGCAAAAAACAACTCAATGCGATCCGAGCGCCATTTTGTATTAAACTCACTGACTTATCGAACAGCCCTCGTATATGTAAAAAAAAAAAATGCCCGATAGGTGGCGCTGGAGTCAAGTTATTAGCAACTTCTATACATTAATTGATCAAAATGATTCACACTCACAGTTTATGTTCGTGTAGTACCTAAAAGGATCTAAAACATACTGTAAGTAAACTAACTGTTCGTAGGCATCTCATGGAAGATCAAATTCTTGTACGGAGTCATTGAAAAGCGAGATGGCGACTTAAATTAATTCTAAGTACACAGGTCTTAGATTATTCCTCCTTTCATCTGCCGTTTTATTTTTCCACTTTTTATGAGTAAAATATTAAAATTGTAAATACATTGGCGCAAATTAAACCCCACTTTATCAGTCTAACTCCGTACTAGTTATACGCAACTTTAAACTTAAAAGCATACTTTAACTTTTGTTCAATAATAGACACTTTTTAGTATACCGCAAAATAATTTCTACTTTGCAACGTTCCTATGAGAAATTTCATTCGAACACACATAAAAGTGACAGTTTGAATAAAAAAAACTTATAAGTCTAGTTCCATATTAAATATTTAATACGAAGTTCGGGTGATTTTAAATTTAATACGAGGCGATACCGATAAAGTGGGCTTTATGGCGACTGTAAATATGAAAACGCTTAGTTCCGTGCTAAAATAATTTTAAAGTGTACTTTAAGTGACTATAATTTTGCGGCATTATATTAGGAGTTCAATTTGAATTTATTTTACAAAAGAGAATAAAATATAAAATACAGGTAATCAAGTTTACATATTTACTAAATTATGTTACTCGACAACATTCTTCTTCTCTTATATAATACATTCCACATACCTACACCCTGCTTTGGAGTATTCACTTATTCCCCCGTGAGCTTATGTGAATGAGGATCACATGTTTTTTTTTTTTAATTTCAACTACCCAACATCATAAAACTCGCACGAAGAAAACCCTACAACCCTACAACCCTTTACCATTTACAAATAAAATGGCTACCTACAGGCCTCACCCTACAATAATACTGGCCTCTAGTGTCCTAGTGGCACCTTGTTGCAAAAAATAAGAGCTACTTTTCGTCATAGAGATCCCGATAAGTATTAAGATTAAGTGTAAACAAATTGTTTATATTTTACATATAAAATCAGAGTGCATTTCGTCATTGCCCCAAAACATTATTTTCTTTAGACACCCTATTTGTGAATGTACGTTGAAATAATGTTTTTCCGTAATAACTTTATTCATATGCTCTTTTTCAACATTATTTATACTGATAATGATGAACAAAGTTGAGTTGATAAGCTTTCGATCAGTGTTAGGCCCCGTTCAGACACGACCGCTGAATATTATAATGTGTTCAGACAGCTGCGGTTTGCGGGCGGTTTACGAGCGGTTTGTGTGCGGTTGTGTACGAAGCGTTCACTTCACTTCAAATATGAAAATCGAAGAAGCAATATGTGTGTGGTTGCTCTCAAAAAAAAAAAAGGAAAAAGACAGTATTGGGTATACTCAATACTACGTGATCGTTTGTCACATGGGCTATTTGTAACATTGTATCCCAAATTAAGTTTATTTGAGCCCAAATTCTTTTATTATTTGAGAATGTCGATATCTTCATTTGATATATTAGTTATCATCGGGGCCCGGATTTTTACGCTCTAAAAAACACAAAATATGCTTTATTTTTATTTTTTTGAAATATGCACGAAAAATATGCTTTTATTGTTAAAATATGCTCAATAAGCCAAAATATGCATTTATACCAAAATATGCAAAAATCTGCGCTAACGATTGAATGCCATTTTAAAGCAAATTTCTTAATTCGAAAAACTATCTGATTCATTTGCTCCTAAGGTTGTACAAACAAAAATATGCATTTGCATAGAAATCCGGGCCCTGATCATCAATATCAGTCAATATTCTTCCCCATTCACGGTATTGTCCTGATGTTTCAGTTAGTCTGAAGTCATTAAGCCACCAGAAAGTCCTCTGATACCAACCAAAAGGTCATCAAATTATTTGATGTTGTCTTTGCGTTAAAAATTCTTTAAACAATTAAAGCTTGACGTTTGACTTCGGAAGAGCAAATTGTTTAATTAATTATATTTTGGTTAAAGAGAAATTATAAAAAAGTATTAGGTATTGGCTTTTAAATGTTTCCTACTAAATTCCTACTAAAGTACAACCAAATAACAGTAGACAAATTATGCTATTGTTTATTCACTTTTCTCAGAGTGTACCGTACAGAACACTAGTACGGTACGTTTGTATTTTTTTCGAACTCTTGTGTGATTCAATAATGTTTGTCGGATTTGGCGGCTCTTCTTCCCAGAAGCACATTACTAGAGCAGCGTTTTAAATAATAAGTAACGCGACTGTTTTAGTACACGGGCGAAGCCGGGCGGGACAACTAGTCTTAGATAAATTTAATTTTGCTAACATTCAATACACTTTAAATAGTATCTACTACTTATGACAACTTAAATAATTATTTAGGTGGTATTGAAGCCGAGAGAAATGAATAAAATTATCTTAGTCGGGTAATTGGGGTGTGCGAGTGCATTCGTGGAGCAAAAAAAAAACAACCGAAGGTATCATTCAACAATTAACCAGTTCGTTTTTGCCCAGTCAAAAATTAAAAAAACCACTGCTAAAACTACAAATAAATTTGATAACACAGTCCCTCGATGAGAAAAAAAGCACCTACGAATAAATTCCCCCATTTATCACTGGAACTTATAGCAAACTAATCAATGACCCTGATTAAAACAACATCGCCAAATATCATTTGCTACATTTAAGATTAATTTGGTCATTTTCCCAACATACTAGTGATTAACCAAATGATAAATAAGTGTTCCTAGTGATCGTAATATTCGCTTTATGTTGGTGATTCAGTCAACCGCACAACTTGAAGAAAAGTACAACATCGCCACAAAAATAATATTTTTGCAAGCATCACACACATACAAATATTTTTTATTGAGTGTAAATGGAAAACCCCCGAAACTGTCACAAAATAAAACCAAGCGCGAAGTTATAAGTGCCGAAGAATTGGAAACACTCTCTTCTGCTAGTGCGTCATAACAAACCTTGTTTAACTACTTTTGCTAACTTTTGAGATTTAGCGCAAATCAAAACTATACAAAATGAAAAAACTTTTAAGTTTATTAAGTGTGTTAACTATTAGCGGAGCTGCAATGCTTCCAGTATTTGCTGCTAGTCCTTATCCGAAACAAGAAAAATCAAATAGTGATATTGATTACTTACAAACAAATAATTTAGAAAGTTTAAATAGAATTAAAAGAAATATTAACGGGTTACCAAACGATGCTCAAAAAATGTGCGTTCATAATTTAGGGAACGTTGATTTTTATGGATCTTCTAATGGAGCTTATGCAGTAAAGCGCGGGAGTAATCATGGTATTTTAATAAATGGAACATTGGGTAAAAGAATTATTAAAATAGACGTTTACCATTCTTCGAGAAAAGGTGAATTTAATGTTTATTTTGTAGTTGAAGATAACGAAAAAATAGGAAATTTAAATATTAATTTAAATGAAGAAAATAATAAATTAGTTAATTCAAATGGCGAAGTAAATATTCTGCAAAAGAAATTAGATCAAGTTAATTTGGAAAAAAATATTTTAATTAATGATCATACAAATAAAATGGCCGACCTAAATTCACAGATAATAGAATTAAAAAATCAACTAAGCAATGGTAATAAAAAGGTTTCTGACTTGGAACAAGATAAAACGAAATTAAATCAAGATATAATATTTAAACAAAATGAAAATACTGAATTAAAAAGAGATCTAGAAAATAATAAAATAAAACTGAATGATGGTAGTTTAAAAATAAAAAAATTAGAAGATCAATTAAATGATTCATATATTCAAACACAAAATATTCAAAACGAACTAGATATAGTTAATTCGGAAAAAGATATTTTGATTAAAGAAGAGGAAGCTGAATTAAACAATAATAATTCAAAAATAAACGATTTAGAAAATCAATTAAATGATTCAAATATTAAAATGCAAAATATTCAAAATAAACTAGATAAAGTTAATTCGGAAAAACACATATTGATTAAAGAAGAGGAAACTGAACTAAACAATACTAATCTAAAAATAAAGGATTTAGAAAATCAATTATGTGGTTTAAATAAAAAAATACAAAATCTTGAAGAAGAAAAATTACTATTGCATAATTTAAATAATTCAAACATTAAATTAAGTGAAGAAATAAAAGAATTAAAAAATAAAAATCAAGATCAAAATCAATCAAAAAACAATACATATTTTACAAGAAGATTCAGAAGAAAGTTTAAGTTTTTTTGCTAAAAAAATAAAAGAATTAAAAGAAAAATTAAAAAGTAGAGATAATTTAATTAAAGAAAATGAAAATAAACTAAATAAATTAAATTTAGATTTGAAAATCAAAGAAAATAAAATTATAGAATTAGAAAAAGACATAAATAAAATGAATTTAGAAAAAAGTAATATGGAAAAAGAATTAGTAAAATTAAATGAAGAAAAAAAAAAGTTAGAAAATATCATTATTCGATTTAATTCTTTAGATTATGATCAATTTTTGAAAATTATGAAAGAAAAATATGAAGATCAAATTGATGATTTGAAAACCAAAATAGCAAATTTATCAGGAATAATTTGTCCAAGATAAATATAAAGATTAAAACTTTTATTTTCATTTTGTTCACCAAATGTTACACTGTATTAATTTAAAAATCATTTTTTATGTAATTATTTATATAAAACTTAAATTCAAAATATCCGCTATTTTATGCTCATTTTCTTAAATGAATTATTAACATTAACTATTAATCCTAAAAATTTATTAATTTTAATTCATATAAAAATAAAAAGTGTTTCATTTTCATTTGCAACTTACAAAATAATAATAGGAAGGATGAAACAGATAATCAATCTTTTAGTAATAATAATATTTTTAATTGGAACAAACACAACCAGTTAAGTTGCTTGTAACATAACAGAATGTACTAAAGAATAATAATTACAAAACTAAAAAAAGAAAACAAAATAAAAACAAATAACCAAGAAATCAGAGATAATTTAGAATAATTTAAACCGCAAGAAAAACTATGCAATCAACTAGAAAATAAATATTACTTTGTAGGGTGATGTGGTGATAAAATATATAATTGAAGAATTATTAAATATAATTATGGGAATTTAATGAAGATAAAATAATTAATATATGTATAATTGTTTTCTCATTTTCCATTTGTATATCCTCCGGTTTTGAATATTGAAGGCATTGATGATTACCATATATGTGTTTCAGGCCAAACCCGATTTCAGGCCTATCAGGATAAACAAGTTTGGCCTGAAGTCGTTTGGTTTGGCCGATAACACTGGTAAACAGTAGTTTTGCTGCATGAAGTTTTATGCTCAATTCTAAATGTATTTGCCTCGCTGATTTCAAATTTGTCCATTTTCCAGTAGCAGCTCTAGTTATTGAGATATGAAGGGCAGACATTTTTACAAAAATGTACCAGTTTTCAAGCTAAAATCTTTTATTACACAAAATTAATTTGAACAAAACTTTATTTTACACGGCTTTCTTGCATGAGTGGACCCAGTAGTATTACTCTGAATGCTCCAGCTAAAATAAGCCATCATTTTTGCATTCCAGTAACCCTGGAATCGCTTTTCCATAGTGCGAATGTCCTGATGGGATTATTCTCCTTGATCTTCCCATAAATCACCCAAATTTTCAGGAAAACGATCTAAATGACTGAAGAGGAAATGTAGCTTAGTGCTGTATCCAAGTTGCTGAACGTGCAGTATTAGTTGCTCAATGTACTGAGGGTAGTCGGCCGACTTTTTATTTCCCAAGAAATTTTTCACTACCCAAACGAACTCATTCCACGCAGATTTTTCAACAACCGCCGTACAATTGGTTAAATTTGAATTATTTATAAATTTTCTAATCTGAGGACTATCAAAAATACCAGCTTTTGTCTTTTGGAAACATTTTTGTAATGTACTTGAAACACTCCCCATCTTTCTTAAGAGCTTTTACATACTGTTTTTGATACCATTGTCACTGTCTTCTAAACGGTCTTGAGATGTAAGATTAGATGTACTAGGTTGGGACTGTGGTACTGACTGACTCATCATTAGAACTCAGAACAGGTCTAATAGCAGATTGCAAGCTAGAATAAATCCACTTGGAACGATTTTTGCGGTTTATTCCAGTAATATACTCAACACAAAAATAACAGTCATCGTGATGATTGGATGGTTCACGACAGATCATTGGACCTTTGTGCTTAAAATTAGGTCTTTTTTTATTTGCCCATAAATGTAAAGACTGAATAAAGTTTTAAGACACCAAATTTGGGATCCAGGGCTTGATATTTATTTCTAATGGCATCCCAAAGATGTCCATGTAGACTTCTTTTACAAAGTCAGACACATTCAAGCGACATTCTTCAAACATGTACACGCCACAAATGAAACAAAAACTATTTGGATAGGTTTCACGAGTTCTTCTTGATGACGACACCGCGGAAAATTTATAAAATCTGGTTGATTGCTCCGCCGTTGGTAACAATTCCTCGACTAAGAAGTAAAATCCTAGAAACGTCAAATTAGTGAGAAACAGTTGAAAAATCTAATGCAACAGAAAAAAGTGTGATTTTGTTTACCAGTGTAATACAGGGTTTTTCAACAGGGACGCTACAAAAATAGAGCGACAGGTACAGACATCCACAGTCACAGTACAAAATGTTTCCGTGCCAGTGAGACAAAGAAGTGCCCGTAGTGTCGAGAATATTGCTGCCGGTGAGGCTTCAGTTGAAAAAAGCCCAAATGTGTCTCTCACACGTCGTTCTCAAGATTTGGGCATCTCTGTGACGTCGTTGTGGCGAATTTTGCGAAAAGATCTTGGCCTACATCCTTACAAGATTAAATTGACGCAAGAACTGAAGCCGCTTGACCACCAGAAGCGTCGTATGTTCGTGAATTTGGCTGAGAAACAACTTGAAAATGATTCGGATTTTCATCGAAACATCATATTCAGCGATGAGGCTCATTTCTGGCTGAATGGCTTCATCAATAAACAAAATATGCGGTATTGGTCAGGCAGCAATCCACACGTACTCCATGAGTCATCATTGCATCCCGAAAAAATTACGGTTTGGTGTGGTTTATGGGCCGGCGGCGTCATTGGGCCGTACTTCTTCCGTGATGATCAAGACCGGCACGTTACTGTGAATGGGAATCGCTACCGTTCAATGAACCGAATATTTTTGGCCCCAATTGGATGATATGGACTTGGAGGACATGTGGTTCCATCATTTGACGCCGTTAGACTATTTCCTGTGGGGCTTCGTCAAGTCTATGGTCTATGCCAACAAGCCAGCGACGATTGATGAACTTCGTACGATTATCGAACGTGAAATTGCAGCAGTATCGGCCGATTTATGCTTGAAAACCGTCGAAAATTGGGTTCAGCGTCTGGACTTCTGCAAGCGTGCCCGTAGTGGCCATGCAAAAGAAGTCGACTTCCATACATAATGGCATCGAACGTTCTTTCACAGGAATAAAGAATTTCATTGATATCCGAAACCGTTTTTGTTTTATTTAAAAAAACTTTTGTAGCGCTCTTATTGAAAAACCCTTTATATATATGGTTATCACCAAAGCTTCCATTTTTTTAAAACAGGAGGATATATAAATCGAAAATGAGAAAAAAAAAATTTTCTGTATGAGGAGTTGACTATAATTATTGATAAAGATGGTAATGTAAAAGTTAATGGAGTATCTTCCATTTTTTTTATTTATTAAAATCACTTTTTACATATTTAATATGTTAGGTACCTATAAATTACTATAATTTTTCATTGTTTTTTATAAAATAGTTGTAAATTATTAATTTTAATTTGTTCTTTTTCTGTAAAAATTGTCAAATCATAATTACCATACCATAGCCAATAAACCCGATATTTCAATTTAATGTAAAAAAAAATTAACATTTTATTAAAACAACATATTAACATTTATAAGGGAATGATAAAAAGCCTGTAATATCCTGAATTGGCTCAGTTCCCCTTTCTTAATACTTAAGATTTTTTTTGGCACTTTGAAGAATAAGGCGTCGTTATATCTTTGTGATTATTTTAAATAAAGTTTTTGAGTTATTCAATTTATGTGTTGAGTTTTTATTTTTTTCCTGCCCGATGTTTCATTTACGACCGCTGCGCTGTACCCAATCGGGCACACCCACTTGGATCGTTTTTCTATAATTTTTAATTAAACTATTAATCATTTCATAGTTCTAAAGTGGTAAATTTAAAACTATTTAGTTCATGATTTAAAAAAAAATGTTTGATTTTTTTTTTTTTTCTAAAATGCGTTTAAGTTTGTAAGTAAACTGGAAAATAAAGTTTTTAAAGTAAAAATCATTGTATTTTAACTTTAGACGTAAACGGGTTAAATATAACATAAATACTCCTTTAGGTATATTTGCCGACGATATAAAGATCAGTCAAACCTTTACAATCATAAGTATCTGCACACTTCTATAATCAGATATTGATAGTTTCAGTATCAGGTGGAGTAGAAATGGTTTAAGCCTTAATCTAATCAAGTGTCAGTACATTACAGGAAAAATATACCGAGTGTTCAAGTAACTCGTATAAATACATTTTTTCTGTTAGCGCAAGGTTCGCCCTAAAATGACAAAGCATATAAAGCACACCGTAAATAAATCAGACTCAATGTTAGGTTTTGTGATTATAGTGTAAGGAATGTAGAAGCAAAGAATATATAATAACCAAGAAGACGCATCTCATACAAATTATTGTACTGAACATTTTTGTATGGCGGGTCCTAATACCCCGTCTCCACGAGACATTTCCCAAGACATATTCTTCGACTTGACATGCAAATGTCTCGTGGAGACCCCTAATTTGATGTCCAAACTAAAAACATGTCCGCGATGTCAGCATTTTAGTTTTGTCTTCTCGGCAAACTGAAATCCCGATTTTTCTCTGACATTTGGCCGTTTGGCAGGTAGATTTTCATTCGGTGGGGTTTTCGGTAGAGTGAACTTGTCGCGCTGAATTGGTTTGGTAGGTAGATTCTCATTTTTCGGTATTTCCGTAGAGTGAAGATGCTCGTTGGGTGGTAGATTTTCATTCAATGGTATTTCCGTACAGTATTTCACTGCTTTTAAAGCGAGAATTACGCGTTGTTTCTTTGTCGACGTCAGCTTATAGATTGAAATGTCTTGCCACAATTTGTCCAGCGAAGGTGAACAAGAAAAAAACCTGTTTCTAGTCAAGATGTAGTTTTGGCAGAAATATGTCTCGTGGAGACGCGGTGAAATATCAGGACCCGCTCTCCAAAATTACTTATTAAAATAGCCTTTTTCGCTCATCCTACTCTTTCCCTTAAGAGCTTCTCTTATGACACACAAAATTAATTAACTGCGGAAATGTGTAAATTAGAAACCGGTTTCTTCAATTTTGTGTCTACGAAAAGGGCCAGTATACACTTCATGATTTTTCAATAAACTTTGATTTCATTTCAAATTGTTTTACCGTGATTTGCGATTCCAGGTGGTCAGTCCAACGATTTGATGTAAATGAAATAGTGTTTGCTATGCGTGGGCAGATTAATGCCGTTGTATTGCATGTAAAAAGTTGAGAAAATGATCAGCAGGACTAGGTTGGACTAGCACGCTCTGTAGTGGACGGTCCCTTTAGGTCTTTTTTTTGCATGGTGGGGTTGAAAATAAGAATTTTATTTTCTTCGCTTGTTGTTCACTTTTGATATTTTGTGGCTCGATATGTATGTGTGCGAGCATAGAATCTTGGTATTTTTGGATGTAAATATGTATTGCTAATATGATTTGTGCACTTAATAGGAATCGACAATCGGCATTCATTGACCCAACAGACGCCTTTAGCTGTCGCTATGGTTATTATGTGAAATTGCAATTATGAAATGGCATGCATCCATACATTCATGTGTTACGCTCTTGCAACTATCCCTGTTGTTATATTCTGGCTGTGATGAAAAAATTGAGTCGAATACTAAAATATGTTTTTTGGTTATCTCAAAGAACTCTTCCGATAGGGCATTCAAATTACCAAAATTTTTCGATTATAATTTTTCTGGAATATGAAAAACTGAAAAAATGAAATAACTTGGTTTGCATTGCTTTCAATACATGTGACTGTGCGCTGTATATGTATTATGTGGTGTACCACGTGGTACATAACTAACGTGACCACCCAGCAAAAAGAGTAAGGCTTATTTAAGGCTTATGTCCATATATTTTATTCCTTAGCAGATAAGGCTTCTTATTCATAAGGAATATCTTTTGAGTACAAATATCCCTTATTTTATGCCTTATTTTTCTACAGGCCATGTCCTAGGCACTCAAGTATATACTTTTATACCTTACACATATCCTTATTTAAACCTTATGATAAGCTTACTTTAAGTCTTATTTAAGGCTTATTTCAGTCTTTCTTAATCCTTATATTAAGGTAAAAAAAATTGTTTATTCATTACTCAAACAAGCTTTTCTATCAGCTTTTGATAAACAATATAATATTTACTTGTATAAAGCTGTGAGACTCATTATTTACTATTAGAAACATTTTTTTATTATTAGGTATAACTAATAAATCCCTAGTTTTAATGCTTTTCTTGGTCCTCTTCTTCATTGTAGAAAGGCTCATAAAATCTGTCAACAAAGAAATAATAATTAATAATTATTGCACTTTAAGAACTTACGAAAAATATTTTTATACACTTCAATACACTGCACTCTGTTCAACACTCGAATTTAAACTGTCAGTTGTAAGCGAAACGCGACATCCCAATGAGAAATTCCATAGAAAAACCAAAACGAAACGAAACCAAAACGACTTCATACATGCCCTCTCATTGGAATTCGAAATCTTACATATACCTTATAGAGACACTTAGATAAGCCTTAATAGTTTAGTTTTAGTTTTTATTGACTCAATATTTCATTAATACATTTCTTACAAAAATTATCCTTAAAGCCTAGATGGTTTGGCGTAATGCCGTCTACCAGATTGACATTTACAATAATTTACGAAAGAAGAGAGAATATTGTTAAAATTAAATATATACATAAACATTTTCTTTTTTTTTTTCTTAAAAATCTTCATCAATTATGCATCTCCTATAATGTAATGCTTTCACAGCAAATTTGTACAGCACCGCCTTAATATAAGGCATAAGTAAGAATAAGTTTATTAAAACCTTGAAAGAGGGAGAAAATACCAAGGATTTTATTTATAACTTATAAAAACCTTATTATAAGTCTTATTTAAGACTTTTAATAGTCTCAGAATAAGGTTTCTAGTTTTTCTCTTCCTTATTTTTTCCTTAGCCTTATATGCCTTATAAAAATGTTTGCTGGGCAGATTTTCGTAGGCTGAGAGCGGGACGCTACACCGTGGATAAACGATGGGGGGGGAGGGGGGTCTTAGGTTTTGTGCATGGGTTGGTATTGGAGTTGGGGTAAAAAACAAAGAAAGGAAAATAACAAGCTATATTTTTAAATTTCAGTTTGAACTCTAATCAGAATGCTTCTCTTTGAACAGATTTCTTTCAGCAATTGCGGTGATCCTTTCAAAAGTGTTAAAAATTGTTCACATGTTAAATCCGGATTTACCACGATATCTCGAGAAATAAAATCTCAAAAAAAGAATCTCGAAAAAAAAAATCTGGAAGAAAAAAAAACGAACAGCAAAAATCTAGAGAAAATCTCGAATTTACACAATATCTGATTTAATTACTTTTGTAGTAAAATGAAGAGATTTTAAAAATCTTGAAAGGAATTTTTTTCGAGATCAAGTCTTTCGAGATATTTGAACTTTCTAGATTTTGGCCCATTCGCGATTTTTGCTCTCGCGATTTATCAAATGGATTTTCGAGATTTTAGTCGTTCGGGATTACTTGGTGATCCCGTAAGATCCACATTGTATTTGCAAATTAATATATTTTGGAGTGTTTCAATTTTTAAATCAGTTTTTTCCGATGTCCATACTTTGTTCATTTCTGAGAATATTGTCTCTACTGGAGTACTGGCACGATATTATTCACTCCGGGTGTAAATTAGATTTAAATGAAATTTAAACCCGATCCTTAACCCGCATTTTATAAGCCCGAAAATTTAAACATATACATATGTTCATAATATTCACTCAAAATCGTTTATTAAACCCGATGCGTTAAAAATTAGTTTAACCCAGGTTAAAAATTAAATTAAAAGTTTAACCCGTTTTTAAGTATTTGAAGATGAATTACGTGAGTGAAAACTGATACAGCAGAAAGTCACAAGTCTCAACTGAGAACATTGCATGACACAATGACGTCATTTTGTGCTGGAGAGGTTTTATTGCTACTCGTTCCAATTCATGTTATTGGATAATTATTTTTAATCGTCTGTGCGGTGACCCAAAGCGGGACATTTTGCTGTCCCCACTGAAGTCTGGGGGACAGCGGGACACACACTCTAAAAGTGGGACGTCTGGTCACATTATACATAACATACATATACTATGATCGCCGCCGAGCCTTCAAGAGAAAACATTTTTTGTCTTGCCTCTCAGTTTCAATCTCAATTGGATTGTTATTTTTCTTTGGTTCTCTTACGTTGCGAAAGAGCTTTTTCATTGTCGATAATTTTTTGGTGGCAGATAATACTTCTTGGTTCTTATATATTCTTTGGTATCATTCAACAGTTAACCAGTTCGTGAATTGTTTTTGCCCAGTCAACAATTAAAAACACCACTACACATAAATTTGATAACACAGTCTCCTGATGAGGAGAAATGCACTTAAGAATTTATTCCCCCATTTATCACTGAAACTTATAGCAAACTAATCAATGACCTTGGTTAAAACAACGTCGCAAAATATCATAGTCCTTTTTGCTACATTTAAGATTGATTTGGTCATTTTCCCAAAATACCCGTGATTAACCGAAAGATAAGTGTTCCTAGTGGTCGTTTTATTCACTTAATGTTGGTGATTCAGTCAATCGCACAACTTGACGAAAAGTACAACATCGCCACAAGAAATAATATTCTCGCAAGCATCACATACATACAAATATTATTTAATGAGTGCATATAGTGAGTACCGCGAAACAATCACAAAATAAAACCAAGTGCGAAGTTATAAGTGCCGAAGAATTTGAAACCCTCCCCTATGGTAGTGCAGTTATTAGTTATCATCGGAACAAACCTTATTTATATACTTTTGCTATCATTTGAGATTCTACGCAGTTCAAAAGGAAACTATCCAAAATTAAAAAAATGCTAAGTTTATTAACTGTATTAACTATTAGCGGAACTGTGATGCTGGCAGAAGTTGCTGCTAGTCCTTATCCAAAACAAGAAAAATCAAATAGTGATATTGATTACTTACAAACAAATAATTTAGAAAGTTTAAATAGAATTAAAAGAAATATTAACGGATTACCTAGCGATGCTAAAAAAATGTGCATTCATAATTTAGGGCACGTTGATTTTTACGGATCTTCTAATGGAGCTTACGCAGTAAAACATGGAAGAAAACGTGCTATTCTAATAAATGGAACATCGGGTAAAAAAATTATTAAAATAGACGTTCAGAGTTCTTCGAGAAGCGGTGAATATAATGTATATTTTGTAATTGAAGATAATGAACAAATAAAAAAATTAAAGATTAGTTTAAATGAAGTAAATAATAAACTAATTAATTCAAATGGCGAAGTAAATAATCTCAAAAGTAAACTAGATAAAGTTAATAAGGAAAAAAATATTGTAACTATAGATCTAAATAATAAGATAACAGATTTGAATTCACAGATAATAGCATTAAAAAATCAATATCACAATGGTAATAAAAAGATTTCTGATTTGGAACAAGTAACAATTGAATTAAATCAAGATTTAATAGTTAAACAAAATGAAAATAATGAACTAAAAAAAAATTTAGAGAACAATAAATTAAAATTGAATGATGGTAATTTAAAAATAAACGAGTTAGAAAATCAATTAAATGATTCAAAAATTAAAATACAAAATATTCAAGATAAACTAGGTAAAGTTATTTCCGATAAAGATATTTTGATCAAGGAAAAGGAAGCTGAATTAAGCAATTGTAATTTAAAAACAAATGATTTAAAAAATCAATTAAATGATTCAAATACTAAAATAAAAAATGTTCAACATAAACTAGATAAAGTTATTTCCGAAAAAGATATTTTGATTAAGCAAAAGGAAACTGAATCAAGCAATTGTAATTTAAAAACAAATGATTTAAAAAATCAATTAAACGATTTAAATACTAAAATAAAAAATGTTCAAGATAAACTAGATAAAGTTATTTCCGAAAAAGATATTTTGATTAAGCAAAAGGAAACTGAATCAAGCAATTGTAATTTAAAAACAAATGATTTAAAAAATCAATTAAACGATTTAAATACTAAAATAAAAAATTGTCAAAATAAGCCAGATAAATTTAATCCGGAAAAAGATATTTTGATTAAAGTAAGGGACGCTGAATTAAACAATAAAAATTTAAAAATAAAGGATTTAGAAAAACAAATATATGATGTAAATAAAAAAATACAAAATCTTGAACAAGAAAAATTAATATTTATTAATTTAAATAATTCACACATTCAATTAAGTGAAGAAATAGAAGAGTTAAAAACTAAAAATCAAAAACTTGAAAAAACAATAAATATTTTACAAGAAACTTCAGAAGAAAATTTAAATATGTTTGCTGAGAAAATAGAAGAATTAAAAGAAAAGTTAAAAAATAGAGATAGTTTAATTAAAGAAAATGAAAATAAACTAGATAAAATAAATTCCGATTTGAAAATCAAAGATAATAGAATTATAGAATTAGAAAAAGAATTAAATAAATCTAATTTAGAAAAAAATAATATGGAAAAAGAATTGATAAAATTAAAAGAAGAGAAAAAGGAGTTAGAAAAAAATATTAATGAAATTAAATCTATAGATGACGAATCTTTAAAAAATGTGATAGGAAAATATGAAGATCAAATTGATGGTTTAAAAACCGAAATATCAAAATTAGAAGGAACAATTTGTCCAAGATAAATAAAAGAATGCAAATTTAATTAATTTCATTTTAATTTTTTATGTTAATGTACACTGTAAACTAAATGTAACACTGTATTGATTTAGAAATCAATTTTTTCAAACTCTTTTAATTATTTATATAAAAATTTAATCACAAAATATCCTTTATTTTATGCTCATTTTCTTAAATTAATTATTTGAATTAACTTTTATTGCTTAAACTAAGGATTTAAATTCACATTAAAAGTGTTATATTTTCATTTGAAATTTACAAAATTGAGTCTGAATATTTTGTATGTGGATTTGACTATAATTATATTAAATTAGTTTATCGTTAAAATTAAGATATTAAAGAACTTGATTTAATTATTGTTAAAAATGGTAAGTTAAATGGTAAATGTAAAAGTTAATGGAGAATAGAGAAACGTAAAAAGCCATTTATTATCGTCGTTGTATCCTTGTGATCATTTTAAATAAAGTTTTTGTATTATTAAATTTTGTGTGTTGAGTTTTTATGTTTTTCCTGCTCAATCCATTACATTTTATCAGAAGTGAGATAGGTATATAAGTCGGTATCTAGAGTGTCAACTTGTCCCTTTTGAAAAAAAAGAACTCTTTTTAGTTAAAAGAAAATGTGTTCTTCTAAGTACATTTGTATCCCACATGTGGTCCTTTAAAATACATATGATTACCACCTAGATGTGGTCCATCTGTTCCTTCTTCGATGCAAGGTGGTTTCGTGTTGATCGGCGACTTGAATGGGTCGGAATCGATTCCCTTACATAACTCACGCAACTGAACTGAAACTTTTTGCTTGTTTTATTGAGAAAATAGGTAATAAATGAGAATTGTAATGATACATATGATCTCAAATGACAAAAAAAAAAAAACAAATCAAAGTATATTTTATGATCTCAGAGTGCCCTTCTCTAGCAAAAACAAAAACAAACAACAAAAACAACAAGCCAAAACACTAGGCAAATATATTCTATTGGGGCCAAACAGAATTTTTTATACATATGTTTTGATTTTCATTGGGATTTCATATTTGAATCGTGCTCGTCAATCTTGCACCAATTGGGATGACGTTTGACGAAAGCTAACGTTTCGAATAAACATACAATTTTAATAGAAAACATTTTAAAATAAAAAGTGCGAGACAGACTCGCGCCCAAATGGTCCCGTAGTTTTTTTTTTATGATATTAACAAAGAGGTAAATAATATTGTAGATTTTCCATTGGGCATTGCATCAAAACACCATAATAAAGAAGTAAAAAACATCAAACTAAATCGTAAAAAAAATTGTTTGTGATAGCTAAAAATGATGTGATGTGATCGGATGTTTCTAAATATGTGCATATATGTACATGTGTGCATATGTATGTAATGTACATATATTACAGTTTTTGGAAGAGATTTATAAGCTGTATTTTAGTTTCCTTATCGACACACAGAAACAAAGGACGAATTCGTAGACGCAAGACTTGCAAAGCAAAGCAAATGTTCCAAAGCAGTTGCAACGTCAAAAGCATATGTTTGCCTAATACAAAAGCAAATGTGGACTGAAGTGAAAAACATTTCTTTGAGAGTTGCGCAGATGCTCTTGCTTTTGCGCAAAATACTGCGTTTTAGAAGAGTTTGCTTTGCAGTTATACGTTTGCGAACCCCCTGCTTTGCATATGTTGCACAACATATGCGTAAGACCTCTGATGTAGGAGGTTCCAGTCTCAGCTCCCAAATAAGCAGTTTTGGGGCATATATATGTATATTAAAAAAAAAAAAAAAAAACCAACGATTTTAAATTTCTAGCGAGGCATTTTCGGGTCGAAAGGGTTAAAATACTCGAATATTTTTCAAAAATCCCTATAACTCGCACTAATTTTGATGCCCGTGAAAGTTCGACTGAGAGGGATTCGACTGTTCATATTATTGTCCCCGCCGAATGCAGATTCGCGATCATGATAAATGCGTTTGCTTTTGGGAAAAAAAGAAAAAAAATCTGCAATGCAGTAGAAACCTTTCCCCAATATAGTAGGATAGGAACCTTTCCAAGGCGTGCGTACAACAACAATGTTTTTTTAGGAACCATTTCAGCAAAGTTTCATCGCAATTGAGTAAACGATACGCAAACGTATAAAAGACAGACACACAAACATTAATTTTTATATATGTTAGTATGCACATTGTACATTGTACATTATGTACATACATAATGTACAAAAAGATATGTTGAGCGCGCATACACGCACTATGACGTCACCCACTCATGGGAAATTGTTGGCGACGATTTCATGAATTATTTTGAGCATAGCTCAGCTCTAGAATAACGCAGAAGAATGATTTATATCTCAAATTAATTCAGTAAAAAAATTACTAAATTCATCTATTTTTTGTTTTTTTTTTTTTTCGATAAGCTATTATTAAGATAACGCTGTATAATTAATTGTAACTTTCCTTACAGATATGCAGTTTTTTCAATATTTTAGAAAAAATTATGCCAAGAACATAAGCAATCACTACGTCAAAATTCATCCAAATCCGGTTAGCAGTTTTCGCGTGATGTGTGTTCAAACAGTTTTTACTCTACAGTTTTATTATATGTGCATATGTTTTATTGTATGTATCTTTACAGTATTGATATAGAAAATAAGTGACGAAAGAACAAATTCATGAACTGTACTACAATGTTCTGTTCTGGAATGTTATCGCAGTCAACTTCTTCACATCATTGCCTCTACTAAATAACCTCAAGAGCAATGTATTGACATTTGCTCCAAAAAAATAAACCTTATATCCAAACGGTGATGCAGCAAGACCGCGAAATATATTCTACTTTGTTTGGCATTAGAGCTGAAGCAATGATATGTTCAAGTTCATATGTCCCGAAGAAGAAGAATAAACCTGTAATTTTGATCTCCAGCATGCATAACGATGAGGCAATCGATACCAAAACTGTGTTGCAAAATTATTTATTTATACCGATTATCCCCGATGGATAATTATACCGACCGAACCGAACACTAACGTAAATAAATAATTCCACAACTGTCAACGAATGGGGAATTCGCTGCGCTGGCGGCTGCTCAGCTGGGGTGGGTTCGCGAGTGGGTAAATGGGAGAATGGTGGGTTTGGGCGCCACACAATTTTTTTTTGATATGGGGAAATTGCGAAACCGAGAAACAACGACCGAGTAGAAGTAAACAAGCTGAAATCTTAAGAAAAGAACATCTTTTTATTTTGGACCACGTTATAAGTATAACGGCCGATTTATTGAGTAACAGAAATAGGCTTAAAATTGTTTAACAAAAAAATTAAAGTTACGATGGGGCTGGAAAAAATCCACCGAGGTGGATGAAAAAAACCAACCCAGTTTTCAAGAAAACGAAAGATCGCCGATAGAACGGCTCCGGATTCCCTTGCGGTAAACGAACAACAACTGTCCCAACGGACAACGGGTCGCGAACAAAAGTGGAACGACTACGGCATAGAAATGAATGGGACACGGAAAACTAACTCGACTTTTTAATATGTGCAACCACAAACAACGCTACCTAATGCTTTATTAAAATAAAATAAACACTCTACTTATCCATAGTCTATTTTTCGAACTTTGATCTGTTCGTTTTCTAAACCCAGTGACTGTTTGGGTTCGCACGTAACTCCAACCCTCGACAACCAAACCAAAATGTAATTAATTCATTATTCCACCGTTGGAAAGATAAACCCTTACGCTAACCCTACCTGTCGAGTGAATTTTCTGCTAGAAGGTTAAACAATTACTAACAACCCAGGGAATCGGGAGCTATCCTTAACAATTGGTTAATATTTGAGATTTAGCAACATAGATATATTTCTCGCTTCGAGCAAACAATGGTTATTTAGGGTGGGCCTTTTAACTCAAGTAGGCCTTTCGAGGATGGGTCATTGGGGTTGGGGACCACCTGTTCCGAGATTAAGGGTTCTGGAGATGGGGGGACCGTCCGTCCTAAATAGAGTCTCCCGAGTTCCTTCGGGCTCTAATCCGGGGTACCTGCTTTGCTACCTTCAAAGACCATGTGAGGGCGAAAGCACAGGCGTGAAGCTAGTGACTCTCCACAAACACACTGCTCTAAGAAGATAGCGGGGGGGGGGGGGGGGGAAGAGAGAAAAAAAAGGAACATTGCTCGAACACTTTGCACTTCCATTACACTTCCACAACCACTGGAAGAATGAGATAGCAAAAAAGGGATGTATGGGCACGCCTGCCATATGTTTGAAAAATGGTAAAAAAAAAAATGTTTTTTTTTACTTTTTTTCAAAAACTTTTAGTTTTTATAGCTTAAAAGTGATTTTCTAGAGATATTGTGGAAAAAAATCGGAAGAGTGAAAAAAAAATATTTAGGGTTGAATGTCCAAAAAGTACCCGGGTACCATTTGTGGGTCGTTGAGGGTTAAACTACAATTAAATTTGATAGCACAGGCTCACAAGCAGTATTTTCCCTGATGAAGAAAGAAACAACTTCGACTTTATTCCCCTATTTATCACTGAAACTTGTTGCAAACTTATCAATGACCTTGATAAAAACAACATTGCAAAAAATCATAGTCCTATTTGCTACATTTAAGATTAATGTGGTAATTTTCCCAAAATACCCGCGATTAACCAAATGATAAGTGTGGCTAGTGGTCTTAGTATTCACTTATCATACAACTTAAAAAGAACAACATCGTCAGAAGAAAAAATATTCTTGCAAGCATCACATACTTTTACAAACAAATATTTTGTACTGAGTGCAAATAGGCTACACCGAAATCACTGTTCAGTCACACAAAACAATATGCTTGTGCGTTATCACAAAATAAACCCAAGTACGAAGTTAAATTCCGAGAAATTGGAAACCATCCCCTATGAAAGTGTAGTTATTATTTCTCATTGGAACAAACCTTATTTAAATACTTTTGCTAACATTTGAGATTTTACGCAGTTCAAAAAAAATATTAAAAATGAAAAAACTTTTAAGTTTATTAAGTGTATTAACTATTAACGGAACTGCGATGCTAGCAGTAGTTGCTGCTAGTCCTTATCAAAAACAAGAAAAATCAAATAGTGATATTGATTATTTACAAACAAATAATTTAGAAAGTTTAAATAGAATTAAAAGAAATATTAACGGGTTACCAAACGATGCTGAAAAAATGTGCATTCATAATTTAGGGCACGTTGATTTTTACGGATCTTCTAATGGGGCTTATGCAGTAAAACATGGGAGTAATCATGGTATTTTAATAAATGGAACATTGGATAGAAAAATTATTAAAATAGATGTTAACAATTCTTCGAGAAGCGGTGAATATAATGTATATTTTGTAGTTGAAGATAATGAAAAAATGCTAGATTTAAATATCATTTTGAGTATAGTAAATAGTACAGTTATTATTTCAAATGGAAAAGTAATTAATCTTCAAAGTAAACTAGATGAAGTTAATTTGGAAAAAAATATTTTAATTAACGATCATAAAAATAAAATAGCCGATTTAAATACACAGATAATAGAATTAAAAAATCAACTAAGCAATGGCAATAAAATGATATCGGATTTGAAACATGATAAAATTAAATTAAACAACGATTTAATAGCTAAACAAAATGAAAATTACGAACTAAAAAATAATTTAGAGAATAATATGTTAAAATTGAATGACGGTAATTTAAAAAGAAATGATTTAGAAAATCAATTAAATGACTCAAATACTAAAATAAAAAATATTCAAAATAAACTGGATAAAGTTAATTCCGAAAAAGATATTTTGATTAAAGAAAAGGAAGCTGAATCAAGAAATTGTAATTTAAAAACAATCGATTTAAAAAATCAATTAAATGATTCAAATTCTAAAATGAAAAATATTCAAAATGAACAAGATAAAGTTAATTCCGAAAAAGATATTTTGATTAGAGAAAAGGAAGCTGAATTAAACAATAGTAATTTAAAAATAAAGGATCTAGAAAAACAAATATATGATATAAATAAAAAAATACAAAATATTGAACAAGAAAAATTACTTTTAAATAATTTAAATGACACAAGCATTAAATTAAGTGAGGAAATAAAAGAATTAAAAAATAAAAATCAAGAACTTGAAAAAAAAATACATATTCCAAAAGAAGATACAGAAGAAATGGACATTTTTTTTGATAAACAAAAAGAAGCGAAACGTGAACAATTTCAAAATCGTGTCTCTATTATACAGAAAGAAATGAGGTTAAATAAAACAAATTCCCGTTTGAAAATCAAAGAAAATAGAATAAAAGAATTAGAAAAAGAATTAAAAAAAATTAATTTAGAAAAAAAATAATATAGAAGAAGAATTAATATATTTAAATGAAAAAAGAAAAGAGTTAGAAAACATATTATTCAATTTAACCCTCCACCGCGTACAACGTCATACATATATGGCATTTAATGTTTGCTTTAAGATTTACGGCAGAAATAAACAATTCTGAGAACCAACGGTTTTCTGTTGCATTCGATGCACAGTTGTAGCTGCGAAAAGCATGTTCTTTTGTTTCCTTGTTTCTTATTAGAAACGAATATCCCTTTGTAAATGATCAGTGCGCGTGGGCGTAGTCCTTTCGCAGTCTGAGAACTCACTAAATAAGACAGTTTTTTTTTCGAAAGTTATAAGTTAGGTCGCTTACTTATATAATTTTTTTTACAAAGTATATACTGTGGTAAGTAATATTTGTGTCAGCTTAGCAACTGTGCATTTTATCAAACAGCCATATATGGCTGTCTATGCATTTACGAAAATATCGTTCGAAATTCGCCATGCCATATTTGGCCACTTATGCAGTAACGAAAATGTAATAATAATCGTTTTGACCATATTTTATTTTTTTTAATGCAAATAGGCGGTTTTATAATGGCTTCAGCAAGTGCCTGTATCCCAGCAAAAAGCTTTTATTCGATTTCCTATACTGGCTTGGAAAGTGAAGAAGAAATAACGGAGTCTGATGACGAAGCAGTGGTTAATTGATGTGTTAACATCTTAGCTCTCAGTATGGGCACATTTTTCGCAGTCGTCCGTCACGCGTAACCAAACTTAGTATTAGTTCGTTCTCTGTACATGATTCTCTTATTATTAGTGCATTCCCTGGTTATCCGCCATCATACACAAACGTATGTTTTCACATTAAATTTCACGAGTACCTGGTACTTACGCCTTTTTTCACCGCAGATGTGATTCAAAGGATTACAGATGAATTAAACCGAAAAGCTTTACAGGACAACATAAACAAACCGGCAAATATTTAAATAAAAATATAAAAATGAAAATCGTTATTGCATAAGACGCCAAGGATTTTTTAAATTAAAAAAATACGGACTGCATAAAACGCCACATATGGCGACTTTTTGGTTTTTTTTTAAATTGGCCTATTTTTTAGAAATTTTTTTTACTAATAACTCAAGAAAAGTGTATAAAAAGTAAATTCGACAAATTATTTTGTTTTTTCAAGTGGGTCATAATTTATGCGGTAGAGGGTTAATTCTTCAGCCGATGATACATTTTTGAAAATTGTGATAACAAAACAGAAAGATCAAATTGATTGTTTAAAAACGGAAATAACAAATTTATTGTGAACAATTTCTCCAAGACAAATGATTAATTTAAAAAAATGTGTTTTGTAAACCAAATGTAACACAGCATTTATTTAAAAATTAATATTTTCAAACCCTTAGTAATTTATATATAAATTTAATTAAAATATATCCTTTAATCTATGCTTATTTTCTTAAGTTTATTATTAAAATTAACTATTAGTCATAAAAATAAGGATTTAAATTTATATAAAAGGTGTTCCATTTTCATTTGCAAATTACAAAAAAGAAGGATATATAAAATATGAAACAGATAAAAATCTTTAATGAATAATCACTTTAACTGGAACAAGCACAACCAGTTTCGTTGCTGAATATACTAAAGAATAATTAGAAAAACTAAAAAAGAAAACAAAATAAAAACAAACTAACAAGAAATCGAATAAAGTTTAGAACGAACTAGCTGTTGCCTGCCCAGCTTTGTCAGTGCACTGAAACAGTCGCGTCATTGTCAAAAACTTTGCATCATGGAGCGATACACCTTCCCGTCGACAACATTTCCTATCACCTTTGTACCGTAATCTACATTTAAAAAAAAAAACTAAATTGGTTGAAAATTACGGGCGGTAGAGGGAAACATTTTGCCACATAGTTTTATATAGATGTATAAAAGTGAGCCATTTATTAAAAGGACTTTTACATTTCTAATAGATACCTATAACTAACGATAATTTGTCATTGTTGTAAATATTTTTGAGCGACTTGGCAATGTCAAAATACCCAGAAAAGTGATTTTGGACGATTTTGTGTTTTGGCTATTTTAAGGCGGATCTGTATCATATCGCCCAACACCAAATCCCCCAAATCTGAAAAATGTCACAACGTCCAACATTTTTAGGCGATCTAACACTATGACAGATTGACCAAAAAATAAAAATGTCAAATCACCTAAAGAAGAAATGGGCATTTTATCGCAACCCTTTGGTACTTATAATTTCACCACTTTCTATAAACATAAAGAAATTACGACTTTTCATAAATTCCTCATCCTGTAGGACTTTGACGAATTTGAATAAGTTACCTTTTTTGTTGGGCATCCGTCCAAGTTCACCATTGTAGCCTTCAGTATCCAATGTTGTCCTTGTCAACTTTTTAAAAACTGAGAAATGTAATGGCGCGATCAGAAATAAGTAATGAAAAGAAAAACAGCTTTAATCCGAAATGAAGTATTGAAGAAATCCACTTACAAGCTAGGGGAAAACAAACGAACGGGGGAGGGGCCCCGCGCTGCTTCACGCGCTAATATACGTTTCATATATTTCATTTCATAATCATAAAATGGAGTAAAAACAACAACATTCTTCTGTGACCGTTACTGTAGTTGTTACAATTCGCTTTAATTAATTCGCAATTTAACGAAAATGTCAGTTCGCCCAAAATTAGTGATATTTTCGGATTTTATTTCATTTTGGGCGTTTTGGGCGATCGGAAGCATGAGTTCTGACAAAACTCCCACACTTTCTTGGCGGGTTTGACATATAACATTTTTGTCATAGTGTTAAATTGCTCAGAAATGTTGGGCAATGTGGCATTTTTCAGATTTGGGCGAGTTGGTTGTGGGCGATATGACACGGAGCCTAGTATAACTGTTGGTACCTACTTTTCTGAAGGAACTTTTTTAAACACCCTCTAGCTCAGTGGGTATTCAAGATAGATTCCCCCCCCCTCAAACAATTTTTTTCATAGCATGAACCAATGAATCTGATCTCAAAATATCTGTATCCCAAACCGGACCACCCTGTAAAATACTAGATGTGCCCGTGGCTACGCTCGCGTTTTTTCCAAATATGTATAGTTAAAATTTGTTCAATGTTGATTATGTTATAAATTTATCAATTATTTTCAATTTAAACATATTGGCTCAACTCTTCTTTCTTCTAACTCAGTTCCGCGTTGCGCCGCTGACTTTTTCACTTCTATATCGATAGGCATATCCAACAGTCCCGAGCTACATATGTGTAAACATCACGCGAATAGGGTGTGTAGCTCCACTTTATTGGAAAGAAAGAATATTATAACTAGTCTATGTTCGATAAAATTCAAGTCAATCGCATATGTATATACTCACCGAATCCACTCCATTCGCAGCAGTCGACGCCAGGAAACGAACCTGGGACCCCTAAACTCAGTTGCATACTGCCCCAAAAGTAGAAAAACCGACGCACTACACACTCAACCGTCGGGGTTATAAAAACTTTTCATCCAAGTTCTAACATAAATAATATCAGCTTGTAGGTATGTATGTGCTCTGTTCCGTCATCTCATCATGAAAAAAAAAATAGAAAAGAAAAAAAAAACAATAACAAAACTAACCAAACCAATATGATTCCTCCTGAGAGTTTGTTTCTGCACCGATTTCAATAATTATTCTAACACTGATCGAGAGCTTCATCATCATCAGTATAAATAATTTTCAAAAAACGCATATAAATAGTTATTATGGAAAAATATTATTTCAACGTACCTACATTCACAAATGAGGTGTCTAAAGAAAATAATGTCTTGGAGAAGTGACGAAATGCACTCTGATTTTATAAATACAACCAATTTGTTTACACTTAAACTTAATATTTATCAGCATCTCTATCACGAAAAGTAGCTCTTATTTTTTGGAACGATGTGCCACTAGGACACAAGAGGCCAGTAGGTAGCCATTTTATTCGTAAATAGTTTGTAGGTTTTCTACATGCGAAATTGTTAATAATATTTATAAACTCAATCCAAATCACTGCCCTAGAAAATCCTCTTTCTTTTGACACCTCATTTGTTAAGATTGGTTGAGTGGGAGAGCCGCAAATGGTGATAATGATTGCAGAACATTGAAATGCAAAGCATTATGATCATGTAAGAGTGCGCACATATACTCACACACACACACGATTACAACGATACCCACCCACTGCTACCCGACTGCTATGCTGGCAGTGGTCACCACTGAAGGAAAATTGTGGGCGATGCTTTGAATAATTGTTTTGAACATTGCTCAGCTTCAGGACAACGCAGGAGGATGTTTTATATCTCAAATGAATTAGGGACAAATTTACTAATTTCACCTATTTTTTTGTTTTTCAATCCGATTAGTCATTATTGAGTTAGGGCTGTATAACTATAATTTTCCTTCCCAATATGCAGTATTTTCGCTATTTTCTGAAAACTATGCCATTTTCCGGGATAAAAAGTTTGTATGTAAAAGTTGACCAGGAACATAAGCAATCACTATGTCAATATTTCATCGCGCTGCTATGAAATTTGAGTTACTAATTTCGTAACCGTTCGGTATTCTGTCCCCGAAATCGCGGAATTTCTCCCCGAAATCGCGGAATTACTCCACTAGAAATTTTGCTAACGCGCGCTTAGATGTTTACACATCAAAAAAAAGTGTTTTTTTACCCAATCGAAGTCCACATTGGGTAAATTTAGTTTTGCTAACATTCAATACAATTTAAATAGTACTAAATATAAAAACTTAAATAATTATTTAGGTGGGTGGTATTGAAGCCGAGAGCAAAGATTTAAATTATCTTAGTCGGGTAATTGAGGTGTGCGGGCGCATTCGTGGAGCACAAAAAACAACCGAAGGTATCATTCAACAGGTAACCAGTTCGTTAATTGTCAAAAATTAAAAACAACACTGCTAAAAGCTCAAATAAATTTAGAAACACAGTCCCCTGATGAGGACATACGACTTTATTCCCCTATTTATCACTGAAACTTATACCAAACTATTACACTGATAGAAGAAACATCGCAAAACATCGTAGTCATATTTGCTACATTTTGTCATTTTCCCAAAATACCAGTGATTAACCAAACAATAAGTATTCCTAGTGGTTGTATTATTCACTTTATGTTGGTGATTCAGTCAACCGCACAATTTGACATAAAGTACAAAACCGGCACAAGAAATAATCTTGCAAGCATCACATACGTACCTATTGTAAGTTTATGTAATGACTTAGCCTTGCATAAAGAATTTGTTTTTGTTGTTAGCTATATACCACCTAAGAGTCCTACAATAATTTATGATGCATGCTCATAATATTGAATATTTAATCGAAAATCTTTTGGATTATCAGCTGCCATTTATTCTGGGTGATTACAATTTATGTGATGTTCATTGGAGTTACTCAGATGACAAATGCATGACTCCGTATAATGTGAAAAAAGAACATGAAATACTATTTTTAGATTCCTTGCTATCAGAAAATCTAATTCAGATAAACAATGTATGTAATTCTATGCAAAGATTTCTTGATTTAGTTTTTACGTATAATAGCTTTGCTTATGAAGTAAGTGAGACAATTTTTCCGTTAGTAAGAAATACTGCTTTTCACAAAGCAGTTTATATTATATTACGAGTTTACAATACTGTTCCTATATGTAATACAAATCTTACTCAATTTATAAATGAATTCAATTTTGCAAAAGGAAAATATGTAGAATTAAATGATTATTTTCTTTCCTTAGACTGGTCATTAATTCTTTCTGGAACAGATTTTGAACTTATTTATAACAAATTTTTAAAGTACCTGTTTGATGGTTTTTCAAAATATATTCCAAAAATTCGTAAAAAACGTAACTTTAAGTTACCTTGGGATAACCATAGACTCACAAATCTTAAAAATGTGAAAACTAAAGCTTTCAAAAAATTTAAAAAAACCAAATCAGATTTAGATAGAAATCGTTACTGTCAACTACGCCGTGAATATGATTTTCTTAATCGATTTTTACATAAACAATATATTATAAATATTCAAGCACAAATTACCAGTAATCCGAAGACCTTTTGGGCTTTTGTAAATTCTAAAAGACAAAATTCCGGAGTATTTAATAATATGGAATTTAATAATCAAACATCTTTGAATTTAGATACTACTTGCGATTTATTTGCATCGTTTTTTGAGGCTGTGTACAGGGATTATTCTAATGTAGTGATTCCTGACAGTGATGATGAACTAATTTCAGTTTCTAATACGAATTTAGGACACCTATCATTATCTATTGTAGATATAATGGAAGGAATCTCAACACTCAAACCAAGTTTGATCGCTGGCCCAGATGGGATTCCCTCTTTTTTAATAAAGCAATGTAACATATCGTTAGCTGAGCCACTACAGAAAATTTTCAATATGTCTCTTTCAACTGGTATTTTTCTGGAAGATTGGAAGTTTTCTTATGTAACTCCTATTTTTAAAGCAGGACAGAAGCATAAAATAGAAAATTATCGTCCCATCTCTAAACTTTCTGCAATACCGAAACTCCTTGAGCTTTTGGTTAAACAAAAAGTATATTTTCACATTAAAGAATATATATCTCCATGGCAACATGGTTTTGTAAGTGGTAGGTCAACCACCACTAATTTATCTTTGTTCACCAAATATGTGTCCGATGCTCTAGAATCTGGTTTTCAAGTGGATGTTATTTTTACAGACTTTCAAAAAGCTTTTGATAGTCTTTGTATACCACTGCTTGTACATAAACTAAAAAATTTTGGATTTCATTCGACTCTTCTAAAGTGGATTTCCAGCTATTTAGTAAACAGAAGACAAATAGTTAAAATTTCAAACTGCATGTCGAAAGTAATATTTGTTTCATCTGGTGTTCCTCAAGGAAGCCATCTTGGACCTTTGTTATTTTTAATTTATGTAAACGAATTGCCGTTATTGTTGCAATACACAACTGGTTTGTTATTTGCCGACGATTTTAAACTGTTTTCTACAGTAAAAAGCGTGGATGATTGTCTTAAAATACAAAGTGATCTTAATAAAATAGTAGATTGGTGTAAAAATAATTTTCTCTTTCTTAATATTAAGAAATGTAATATCTTTTCATTTTATAGATCGCAAACTGCTACCTTATTTGAATATTGTATCTCAAACACCACTTTGGATAGACTATTGGAAGTGAAAGATCTTGGGGTAATATTTGATAAAAAGTTAGATTTTTCGTTACATATTGATTTTATTGTAGCAAAGGCAAACTCAATGTTAGGGTTCCTTAAAAGAAATTGTTCAGAATTTTCAAGTCCTTATGCAATTAAAGCAATTTATACTTCACTTGTCCGTCCTCAATTAGAATACGCCTCAGTTGTATGGGATCCACTTTACACGGTTTCAAAAAACCGAATTGAAAAAGTTCAAAAATCGTTTACGAGATTTTTGGTTCGACATCTAAAATGGAATTTGCCAGAATTGCCAAGTTACTTCACCAGATGTGCCTTGATTGGTCTGGTTACCCTGGAAAAACGTCGCCTGGTGAATTGTATTATGTTTGTTTATGATATATTGTCTTACCACATAAAATGCCCCGTTTTATTAAATCATTTGAATATATATATTCCAGGAAGAAATATTCGACCCAGAAATTTGTTTTATATTCCTCTTCATAGATATAACTACGGTACTAATGAACCATTCACAAGATGTATGCAATTATTTAATGAACTTAATGTTAAATTAGACTTAAGTCTTACAAGAAATGTATTTAAATTACAATTAAATGAAATAATGAATATAAATTAAATTTAAGTTATATTAGTTTTAAGCAATCTGTAAGAGGAAACTCGATAGATGAATGAATGAATAAATAAATAAATCCGTCGGATATACATACAAATATTATTTAATGAGTGCAAGGAGAGAGAGGCTTGCGAAATGGGCTACACCGAAATAACTGTTCAGTCACGCAAAACAATATAAAACCAAGTGCGAGGTCGTTAAGTGCCGAAGAATTTGAAACCCTCCCCTAGGGTAGTGCAGTTATTATTTCTCATCAGAACAAACCTTATTTATCTACTTCTGCTAACATTTAAGATTTTACGCAGTTCAAAGGAAAACTGTACAAAATGAAAAAACCATTAAGTTTATTAAGTGTATTAACTATTTGCGGAATTACGATGCTCGCAGTAGTTGCTGCTGGTCCTTGTAAAAAAAAAATAAAAAGATTAAGGACGAGTTTTAACGAAGTAAATGGTGCACTAATGGACTCATATGGCGAAGTAAATAATCTCAAAAATAAACTTGATAAAGTTAATAAGGAAACAATTATTTTAACTGAAAATTATAAAAATAAAATAACCGATTTGAGTTCACAGATAACAAAAATACAAAATCAATTAAGCAATGGTAATAAAAAGTTGTCTGATTTGGAACAAGTAAAAATTAAATTAAATCAAGATTTAATAGTTAAACAAAATGAAAATAATGAACTAAAAAAAGATTTAGAGAATAATAAATTAAAATTGAATGATGGTAATTTAAAAATAAATGATTTAGAAAAACAAATATGTGATGCAAATACTAAAATACAAAGTATTCAAAATAAACTGGATATAGTTAGTTCGCTAAAAGATATTTTTATTAAAGAAAAGGAAGCCGAGTTAAATAAAAGAAATTTAATAATAAAGGATTTAGAAAAACAAATAGATGATTTAAATAAAAAAATACACAGTCTTGAGAAAGAAATTTCACTATTAAATAATTTAAATAATTCACACATTAAATTAAGTGAAGAAATAAAAGAACTAAAAAATAAAAATCAAAAACTTGAAAAAACAATAAATATTTCACAAGAAACTTCAAAAGAAAATTTAAATATGTTTGCTCAAAAAATCGAAGAATTGAAAGAAAAACTAAAAAATAGATATAACTTAAATAAAGAAAATGAAAATAAACTAAATAATATAAATTCAGATTTAAAAATCAAAGATAATAGAATTATAGAATTAGGAAAAAAACTAAATAAATCTAATTTAGAAAAAAATAATATGGAAACAGAATTAATAAAATTAAATGAAGAAAAAAAAGTGTTAGAAAAAAATATTAATGAAATTGAATATATAGCTAAAAATTCTTTAACAAAAATGGTATATGAAAAGAAAATTGATACATTAATCATCACAATATCAAAATTAGAAGGAAAAATTTGTCCAAGATAAATAAAAGAATGCAAATTTAAATAATTTTATTTTCAGTTTTTATGTTAATGTACATATATTGTAAACTAAATTTAACATTGTATTTATTTAAAAATCGTTTAACTATTTAAATAAAAATTTAATAAAAAAATATCCTTCATTTTATGATTATTTTCTTAAATTATTTATTAAAATTAACTACCTATTAACACTAAAAATAAGGATTTGGATTCACATAAAAAGTGTTACATTTTCATTTGCAAAATTGAATCCGAATATTTTGTATTAGTATTTGACTATAATTATATTAAATGAGTTTATCGTTGAATTTTAGATATTAAGAAACTTTATTTAATTATTGATAAAAATGGTTATGTAAAAGTTAATGGAGAATAGAGAAATGTAAAAAGCCATTTATTGCTGTCGTTATATCCTTGTGATCAGTTTAAATAAAGTTGTTTAGTTATAAATTGTATGTGTTGAGTTTTTATTTTTTTTCCGCAACCCCTTACAATTTATTTATTTATTTATTTATTAATTTAGTTATTCATTTATTTATCTATTTTTCTATTTATTTATTTAGTCATGCCGTTCAGTTTGACAATGTATTTTGTGGGAGAACAAAGAAGATCTCTGCTGCCTGTGTTTGAGGAGATGTGTTTTTGCCTAATTTTCCTTCAGAAAACTATAAATGAAATTATTTTATTTTTGTAAAGTCTCTTCACACTTTTGTAATCTTCTTCCCTTAATATCTATTTGCCTTGTGCTTTGGCTCCTTTTTTTTTGCTACAGTACAGTACAGTAGTGTACTCTGAGTTCTGATATCCTAATGCTCCGTAGTTCCTTTGGTTTGTTCCCAAAATCTGCAGGTGTCTATGTTGCTGATTTTAATTTTGTGGAGGTGGCTGTTGCAGATTGAATTGTTGCTATGATAGAATCCGATAATTCTGCGGATAGTGATTCATATAAAATAAAAAACTAATTACTATAATCAATTCAGGTTTTTAAGTAAAAGCTTTGAGAAAAATGCATTTTAATTGAAAAATTGGAACAACAAATTTTCATAATTTTTAGTTTAAGGAACCATTACTTTTTTTGTGGCTGCATACAATTACACAAAAAAGCCTTTAACATTCCTTATGTCACTCAAAAGTGTACAAAACTGTAACTATAACAGTTCAGAAATTACATCGTTTAATATGGTTATACCTCCAAATCGTGGGTGCCCGACGACTTTGACGGTCTATACCTTGGAGCGGTGTTAAAATAGAAACCCCCCCCCCCCCACTGCCATACGAATTTAGTATCCTAAACGATTATACCTCTTAACTGGGATTTCCTGTATATCATCAATATCAGCCAATATTTACGGCTCCCTGAAATTACGCCAAAAAGTGTTTGGAAAAAGAGCCAAAATAATTGTGACGTAAAGTTTTTGGAAAAAACGCCAAAAACCAAAAAGGAAAATTCGCCATAATGCAAGGAAATTACGCCAAATTTTTGAAAAAAAAAAGCCAAAAAGTAAAATGGTACACCAGAAAAAGTTTACCTTTTTTGGTTTGATTTCCAAATTTGGTGTGGAAATAAGACCAGAGAAAAACTGATTTTTTCCGGCTGCATTTCCTAGTTAAGTTCTTTTGGTAGAGCTCCGCGCGCTTCGCCAGCTGCCGCCGAGTGCAGCCGCGTGCCATTGCGCTACCAATTTGCACTTTAGAATTTGGACACCTTTACATTATATTATACGGATCACGCGTGAAATACAGTTATTATAGGTAAAAGCATGTGAATTACAGTAATCTTGCTACAACAATGCTCTATGTTTACTCTATTTTGCAACAAAGCAACATGCACAATGAGTCAACACATGAATTTCACGAGTACCTGGTACTCACGCCTTTTTTTCTTTTCTATTTGGAAAAAAAAGCCAACCACTTTTTTGGGTTTTTTTCCTTTTTCAATTTGGAAAAAAGGCCAAAAAATGTTCTGGCGGTTTTTCCAAAGGATATTTTTTGGCGTTTTTTCATTTTTTTCATATTTCATAAATGGAAGAAATGCCAAAATTCTCAGCATTTACACCAAAATATTTGGGGATTTTTCCTAGGAAAAAACGTCACAACTTTGTATGGAGATTTTCGGGCTGTTTTTCGATTTCCTTTTTTTTGCGTAATTTCTTTTGGCCTAATTTCAGGGAGCCATATTTACAATATTACATTGTACTTAAAGTTAAGTACTTAAATAAAAATGTTTATAAAATGAAATAGATGTATTTTACAATAAATACTCCAGTAATTCATCAATCAAAATCAGATCAAATTCATTATTTTCTTAATCCTAACTAATACACTAATGCCCGTTTTCACAGTGCGGGATTAAGTATCGGATTAGTTCAGTGTAGGATTGAACAAAAACTTTACTTAACAAGTTTTCGTTTTCACAGTCAACAGTTTAGATTAGTCATGGATTGAGTGTCATTGTGAACCATTTATGGAAAAAAGTAATTGTGAATGAACACGAAATTTGATTTTCATTGTGAACCATTTATGGAAAAAAGTAATTGTGAATGAACACGAAATTTGATTTTCATTTCCGTTTCAAGTGCCTTTTAGAAAAAAAAAACAATGGAAATCATAAGGAAAGAAGACGAAGAAGCCGCTGCATGGTTGGAAATAATGAAATAGTTCAATTAATTAATTGTTTACCCCTATTAGGGTTAGCGAATCAAACGTTCGATATGAAGCGAACTCTTTTGCGAATCACCCATATCGGGGTATTATGTTCGCAACTGTCATTTAATTTGTTTTTTTGTTGTTGCAGCAGTTGTTTCACAGGCGAATCACACATTCGCTAGCCATAATACCACAAACGGGTGTTTCGCAAAAGAGTTCGCTTCATATCGAATGTTCGATTCGCTAACCATAATAGGACTATAATTCAAAAAACAGCGAAACAGATGTATGCTGATGAAAACAAAAAAATTGCGCCCCCCCTCTTTTCATCGATGTGCATTCTGATGAAACAGATACACAACACAACTGAAGTCGCCAGCGAATAGCAGCAGAATCACCCCCCTCTAGCCACTACTTCCATAAAATGAGAGTCACAATACCGTGCCAGACAAAATATTTCGTTGTCTAGCTTTCTGTAATGTATTTTGGGCTTGATACTCACCCTTATTGCGAAGATCAACTATCAATTAATAATTGAAATCTATCAATCAATTTTATGAAATGGTATTTTGTCTGTCAACTGTCAATTATTGTTGATACATTGTGATTTTTTTTTAAATCTATTGTGAATGTAAAGAAAATGGTATTATGAACAATATATCTATATATGTATACAAAAATGGTGTAAAAAAATGTATAGTTATTCATCAATTGAGAACGGCTGGGCTGATGTGGCTGTTCGTAATTGCCAGGAGAAGGTTTTTACGAAAGAAAATTTTGGGAAAACCCCCCGGAAAAGTCGGAAAATTGGAAAAATCGAAATGTATGGAATTTTGTGTGCAATTATTCCGGTATGGCTTTTCGAATGGAAAAATATAAAATTCTTAGTGGTAAACTCGGAAAATCTCGGAAAAACGTGAAAAATTTGAATTTTTTTTTTCGATTGCCGACAAACTTAATACATGCCTGAAATCGTTATCTTTGTGGTGGCATGTCAAGAAGTTGAAATTGACCACGAACATGAGAGTCGCATTGCAGAATCACCCATCGGCTGCTGAATTTTCGAGACAACTGCTGGCGCTTGTCAATGCCCAAATTGCTGTTGATGTTTCGACTGGATTGATATCGTTCCCGGCAAATTTTTGCGAGTTCACATCGTCGAAGGAGGAACTCATCTCCAAAGTGCTCTCCGGTATTGCACAAAATTATTAAAATCTCGATTGGATTAGTGAACGAACAGATAGACGGATAGACAGAGACAGACAGGTAGATAGATGGACAGATTGACAGATAGATAGACAGAAAGACAGACAGGCAGACAGACAGACAGACAGACAGACAGGCAGACAGACAGGCACACAGACCGACAGACAGATAGATAGACAAACAGACAGATATGTATATAGATAGATAGATAGATAGACAAACAGACAGACAGACAATTCATTTTGATTTGTCTACATTTATGAAATTAATTCATTTTAAGTATTTATTTTACCTTTACACAACTTTTATTCATTTTGAGGCGGTACGAAGTTCGCCGGGTCAGCTAGCTTATTATATAATTATGTACTATTTTAGTACTTACGGCAACTATTTACTCTCTAGATTGACACTTAAGCCACGGAAGTCGGTGCACTGTAAAAACGGGCATAAATCTAATTAAGAACTCAAACTCATCGCGCAACATACAGGAAAGAGCAGAACAACGTCTGCCGCCGGGCCAGCTAGTTCCTTATGAAATATACATATTCGAAAACATTAACTTTGATTTTTTGTTTCATTTAAGATCATATCCGCATCCTTTCGATTCTCATTTATTATCCCTTGCCTGTCTATAACTAATAAGCAAAAAGTGTCAGGATGTTTTTATAAACGTCACACTGACAAAGAATTGCGTTAACTGCGTTCAAAAATGCAGTTTTATTGCAGAACTGCCGCAGGCAAACTGCATTAGATCGTGTTCATAAACGTCAATATTATCATCGTTGTCGTGCAGATTACATAGTTAGTAAAAAAAAATAAAGGTTGAAGTTGACTAAAATTGAATTTTATATGCAATGTTAGTTCAAATTAAAAAAAAAAACTTAGTATTTTGTATATATTAATTTTTTCTTCAGCCAAAATCAAATTAAATGTCAAGGATAATACTATTTATGTTTCTTTGACGTTTATGAACGATGTTTACATGAAAATTGTACTAAATCATTTCTTCATCTTGACTGCACATATTCTGAAAAGCAGTAGCGTTCAAAAACGCATAAGAAAAGGGATGCGGTTGTACTTGCGCAAATTTTTGACGTTTATGAAAACACTCACACTCTTGCCGCCCGTGGGCTCCACGCAAACACCTTTTTTCTTAGTTCTTACACTGTGCCGCAAACTATACATATTTGCATTTCATTTGCTAGAATTTGTAGCCGTAGTTCTTTGATTTCTACCTACTACCCCCGAGTCATGAGAGGAATTCCGTTGAATCGACTGCGGGCGAATATACTTGTACCGATACGCACCGGAACAAAGCAATCTTTACCCGCCGCCCCATTCACGATGACGATGATGACTACTCCAGCATATAACCTCACTCACAAGAGTGTGAGTAAAGAGAACACTTGTATGTACTTAGCTACGCCGGCACACATGTACGAGTAGACTACGGTATTTTATATCGCCCCAAAGGCTGCGACATCAATTCTCTTCAGCCGGTGCATGCCCACCGTTGACACAACGTAAACAGACGATGCTCCCACAATATAAACGTACAGTCGAGATGAATTCCATCCACCCCCCATTGTCCTGTCGGGTGGTGTATCGTGTATCTCCGGCGCATATTGTGATTTGTGTACAACTGGTGCACTGGGGCGTATGAGCAACCAGTTTCGCTTTTTCTCTCTGTCGATGTCTTTGCCTTCGCTTTTGTTTTCCTTTCATAATTCTTCTTTGTCCATTGTTTTTCGTTGTGTGTGTATTTCGATTTTATTTATTTGTTTCGTTGTCTCTATTAATGAATTTGCCGGCAGTGGCGGTTCGAAGGGAGGGGGCTTGGGGGCTGACAACGATGACATCGACATCTTTGTGATCAAACTGTGACCCACTTTCGGTCGTATAGCTATGGTGTGGTGTGGCTTCTGAGAACACATTTTTATTGTTGTTATTGTTTCGAAGGACTATTGTTTGAGGTCATGAGTCGCGCATCGTGGTAGTGCTGATACTGTTGGTGGTGAGTTCGATCCCGTTTAACTACATGGTAACTGTTGCTCTTGTGGTTGACACCGTTTATATGAACTCAGACAAAATAATAACTTCCTTCCTTTCATCTCCTGCCGATATCCTTTTCTACTCCTGTACTCGCTCAAAGTCTGTATATTTCTCTCACACTCACGCCTTGAGACATACCAACAATTGTTAATTGTTTACGTTTTGATCCCAAAATGTGGCACAAGGTGAAGCGAACGCAGATATAAGCGGTGGGTTTGTGGTCGGTTGAATGGATAGCCAAGCCAGAGCCACCCACCCCCTGTGGGTTCTGTGCTAGCCCATATGGTATTGTTATTCTATGTGTATGGTGGTCGCTTTCATTGTTTCATTGGAGCAGGTGTGCATAGTCTGGTAGCTGATGATTTTCTGGGATATTGTGTGGCTCCTCGGCCGATTGCTGGTGGTCTTTTGTTCTCCTGTTGATTGTGAGGCGAATTGTTTTTCTTGGAATAAACGTATTTTAATTGAAAATAAATAAAGTAGGACGGGCGGATAGAACGTGACTGAACATGAAATACATTGATTGCTTTGTTTTCATCTCTCGTTATTGCTTGGCGAAATATAGGGCATGAATTGTGCTATTTTAATTAAATGCCCGGCATTTTAAGGTGGAAGATGTTTTTAAGGCTTCTCAATTGAAGCATATAAATATAAGGGGTAGCGTATATGGTGAAGGATGCGAGAAGTCCTTTAGATTAAATTTCTTTTTGTGATATAATAGGGTCAGTGTGAAAGAATGAAAACTTGGGTCTGGATATGGACTCCTGTATATTCTTCTTGCTTTGAAGGTGAATGTTGGAGATAATTTGGTTGGCTTAACTATCAGTTTCCGGAGCTCTTTCTATGTTTCATTAACGGTGTCTCAAGATAAAATATCATTAAGGCGGAGATAGATTCTTTGGGTGAAGAAAAGAACGGGCAAATAAAGTCACCGCTGAACTACTATGAGCCTTTGAAAGTATAAAACTTGAGTCTGGATGTGCCTTTATAATAATGGGCTTTCAATAAGGGTGGGTTTTTTTACTACCAGATGTCAAAATATTTAAAATGTAATGTTTGCAATTTTATCACGCAACGTTTGACGCTTCCCGACAGTTTAGAAATTATCAAAAAAAAATCAAAGTTCGATCCAGTTGTGGATGCCAAGTTCAACGTTTTTTCACCATAATTGGGTTGCCATTACCGTTATTTTGCACAACCTATACGTAAAAGTTTGATCATAAGCTCGCTTAACGGGACAATAACCCACCAACAAGATGACGAAAAGAACGAAGTGATTAGACTATCGCAGCTGTAGGGCCCAGCGACGATGTGACGATAGCAATAACTAGGGTTTTCTCAGACGTCAACTTGGAGAATTTTGATAAGGATTTGAGCATTATTGCAAAGTCGTTTTGACTCAAGAGCTGAAGCCAAACGATCACAAACTCCTCCGCGAGTTAGCTGATTAAGCTCTTTAATCCTTGGAAGCTGATCCTCATTTCTGCCAAAAAATCATCTTCTTAGACAGACAGAATTGCTTTACCTAACTTAAAATTGGCAGCCTCAATAGAACGGATGACATGGTGGGTTAGTTGGTTTGTGAGGGTGACGAAAAGATTTTCTTCTTCACGTAGGCATCGAATCGGGCCCGTTGTGCTCCCCTCAGGAACTGATCTGAGAAAGAAGAGGTTGAGGGGCTTGTAAGTGAAAGCGTTTTAAGATATTGGGGGGATGGAAAGGTAAGAAGAAGGTATACGTGGATTTATGAAAGACGCTCTGTGTGTCATATAAACTCCAGTTTTTTTCGAGAAATCGATGGATCTAAGCAATATCAGCCCAGGTAGGATGTGTCTTCCCAGGTATCTGTGCCTTATTTCACATAAAGCAGTACTGTCGCAGAGGAAGTGAGCGACTCGGGCAGGTGCTATGTTGCACTAGTCCCAGTCTGTTCGCGTGTTTGTTCAAGTTGATGTGGCCCATGTACAGATCAATCATCAGTTTTAATTGTTCTCTGACTAGATTCAGTACTTTCCGCACCCGTTGGGCGTTGGGAGAATGGAGGATATTCTCCCACTTGCGGTCTATACGTATGGGTCAAAACCGACAATGGTATGTACCGGTTCTGGAATTTCTTCAAGAGAACCTGTGCTAAATGCATCCTTAAGCCTTCAGAACGACTGTGGTGCCTTTCAGGCAGAGGTTCTGGTGGTACAGAGAGCGGCGAAGTTGTAAGTAACGAAGCTGATATCAGATAATGATATCACCATCTACATCAACAACTAGGTTGCACTTAGAGCACTAGAATCGTTTATCGTTTAGTTGGCAATTGTAGAAGATTGTCGCTCTGCGCTCAAAACCCTAAACAGACATAACAGGGTTAAACTATGTTGGGTACCAGGACACTCTGGTGTAGATAGAAATTAACTCGCGGATGAGGTAGCACTACTATCATGCGGCATCAGCGATCAGGGCGAAAATAAGAAATACTATCATTAGTATGGCGGGCAAGAGATGGTCAGGAATAAAGGGACATAGTCCAATGTAGACCTTACATCACAAAAAGACCAAAGTAATTCTTGGACTAAATAGGGTAAACTTAAGAACTTTAATAGGAACACTTTACGGACACTGTCTCCCGATAAAGCATCCCAAAAGGATGGGATATTTTAGTACGGACGAATGCAGATCCTGCAATAACTTGCGTTCAGCGGAGGATGTCGAGCATATCCTTTGTGTTGGCGCGAAAAGGTTCTAAGGAGTTACTTTTTTGATACATTTTATAATTTTGCAGAGAAATCAAATGCTTAGACGGAAATGTTTCGGTTTAGGTACGATCAACAGATGGTTCCAAGTGTCTAGTATTTTTTGATGGGTCACCCTCATAACCCCATTCTAACCAAATCTAGCTTAACCTAACCTAACGCCGCCGCGCCGTTGCATCCCTAAAAACTTACTGTCTGGTGCGGTTTATGAGATGGCGACGTCATCGGACCTAATTTCTTCCAAAATGTGGAGGAAAGAGCTGTAACCGCCAATTGCGACCGACATAGAACCATATTGTTTGAATTTCTGAGAGCAGAACTTGAAAACATCGACACTGAAGAGATGTGGTTCTAACAAGAAGGCGCTATGTGCCAAACAGCTAATACTACGCTCGATTTACTGAAGGATAAGTTTGCCGATTGTATCATCTTCGACAAGGATGTGTTAATTGGCCAACGCGGTCATGTTCTTTGACACCTCTAGATTATTTCCTTTGGCGTTACGTCCAGTCCAAACTGACTTCGGGTCCACATTCAAGCTATCGCTGGCATACAGCCGCAAGGTGATCAGAAACTGGAGTGATCGTAAGTTAGTTCAAAATCGCGCTGGTAATTTGAACGATATCTTGTTCTGAACATATCTGCATTGTTCAAGCTTGTTTTACTTCAAATTAAAATCCTATCACTTGAAATGTACAGTTCCCTTCTGTACTCAAATTTTCATTGCGTCAGGTCTTTTGATTCTCACCCTTTCTATCTATTTTCCGAACTCCAGAATCCAGTACATAAATCCCAAAATTTCGAGCTGTTGTTGTTCTTGAAACCAAAAATTTAAGACGCCTATACTTATACGTTTCAAATGGGTTTCACCTTTTAGATGTATCTGCTGCCATGTCTCTTGAACATAAAAGTCTTGTTCCATTCCGTTCGCTATCAAACCCTTTCTGGATATGTCATAAGACTAATTTCCTAAAATTCCTGACGAGATACAAGATTTTTCATTACCTACTTCATCGTTGTCATTTAATTGTAGCCCCGGTCTTATCTCAGCATTTGTTTTGAGTGCTTTTTGCGGTAACTTTTGGCAAAAATTGTTCGCCACATTTAACAGACTATTCACGATCATAGATACCCTGAGTGTGCATAATTAACTCAGCCATTCCAAACCCAAAGAAACAGGTACTTACCCCTAAACAATAGAACGGCCACCCCAACCTAATACCATCTATCATTTAATCATCGCGGTGCTTTTTAAAATACTCGTATATCTTCAAACTCCGAAAATGTAGATATGCCCTACCATTCTGACACAATAGCCCATCATCGTCATCACCATCATCACCGTCATCAACCAACATCAGGAATATTATTCCTTAAGGCCGAAAATGTTGTATTTACGAGAACAAAGCAACGGTGCACAGATGAACAGAAGAACGGAAAGGAACAAAAAAAAACGACTCATTTTATTATGGACAACGAAATGTTCGTTGAAATGTCCAAGTGGACAGAAAGTAGATAAAACGAGAAGCTCAACTGCCACTTAATTTTCGCATCCCATTATCATTAATTTACCCTAGCCCCCTATCCAAAAAAAAGGGGGCCACCAAACGGACGAAACACCTTCCCAGAGAAACCAAACCGGGAACACACACACCATAGACTAATTTGCAAACGACACCGGGCCGGGCTAGGCCTTGTCCGGATAGAGAAAGACGTCATGATAACGCGCGGTCGTTCGTAGCTCAATGGTAAAAAAAAAAACAGAAGAAAGGACGAAAGGCGGATGAATCATAATCATAAAAGGAACATCAACAACAATAACAATAAAACTTCTAAAAATCATAATGGAGCGGCAGCAGAAGCAGTGGCAGTAGAAACAGCAGGAGCAGCAACAACCATTTTTCGCTAAAAAAAAAAATATATAACAATAAAGGTCCTTGGTCGTTTTTTTCATTTGCGCGGCAAGAATCCCTCAGTCAGTCAGCAGGCAGCAGAAACAGTAACGGAAGCAGGATTATTTTTGTTCTCTTTTTTTTTTGTGTAAATGTGGTCGGGGGAAGGATTCATAATCTTTTATGGCATCTCCTTTAACACTCATTATAATATCAGGATTTCATGCATACACAACAAAGAAGTCCGGAAGACCGGAAAGATTTAACACCCATAACTGTTCCCTCACACCAGCGCCGCGCCGCGCCGTGGTATTCACTTGCAGTGGCGCCCTGTGCTTTGCAATATAAGATTCAACTCCTCCTGGCTATTGTGTGAATGAATGAAAGTCATAGTCATCGTCCTTGTCGTCATCATCGTGGTGGTTATAGTGGCCTTGGTGCTGATGGCGAAAGTACAAAAGCAGCACTGAAGATACTGAGTGGTGCCTCTGACGACCACAACCAAGGCGCAGAGTCGTAGAGTCGCTAGCTTATTATTAAATGGAAATCACGCGCAGGATATGCGAAACAAAGGAAACCATAACCGTTTATGGAATGTTGATTTAGGTTTTCGTTTCCTTGGCGGGTGTGTGTGTGTTCGGCGGTGAATGTATGCTGTGCCACTGCTGCAGACGAGAAAAGCCGCAACTGAGCAAGGAACTTCAGTTGACAAAGCAACGATGGAAATGGAAGTTGCATGTGGCCGACCGAGAGAGGGAGGCTAGCTAAAGACTAAAGACCTACACCACGATGTCTCGGTCTTGTAGATCGGTTGGTTTGGCGGTTTAAGTGCTAATATACCCATCGGGAGGATGTGTGATTTTACCATCCTGTATTATGAGGCAGTAGCTGGTTGCCGCATAGCTTTTTAAGCATATCAGCTAAGAGAATATGATTTATCCTGAAATGAATATGCAATTCGTTATTCTTTTGTGTTGCTAATTTTAAATGCACGGGTGCCATGCAGCGAGTACAAGAAAGTTTTTCTATGAATACGAACATTTTGAACTTACACGAACTATGTCAGCACAAAATATTCATATGCCATTAGGTAAACATTATTGCAATACAGAGGTTGTATGGTAAGTTATGCCATTCAATATAGATGATGATAGCCAAAACTCTCATCCACCTGATCAAATCGAAGTGGGGATAGCAATATACAAGCTTACGTCCAACAAGGCTACTGGACCTGACGGTTTACCCGCAGAGCTAGCTGGAGATGACTTGGTAGAGATTATACATCAGCTTTGATTCGGTCAGATAAAAGTATGCCAGATGAATGGAATCACAGCACCGTTTGCCCGATTCACAAGAAAGGAGACCCGCTCAACTTCTCCAATTACAGAAGCATCCGTCTCCTCAAAATCGCCTACAAGATCCTATCTGCCATATTGTGTGAACGCCTGAAACCTTTCGTCCACAGCCTGATTGACCGCTATCAGTGCGGTTTCATGCGATGAAAGTCCACCGTAGACAAAATTTTCACACTTACGCAGATCCGGAAAAAACCCCCAAGAAGTCCAAATCGGTACACACCAGCTGTTCATCGATTTCAAGGCCGCCTATGAGAGCATCTGGAAAGATGAACTTTTTAGAGTCATGTCTGGTTTCAAATGAAAGAATGACTACTAACCCATTTTGGGCGGCACATAGAACCGCTGGGCCAAAATCGATGAAACTTCTACCAGATGCTATTTAGGCAATTATAACACCCCCTCTTTTTTAATTTTTTTTTACCTGCTCAGGTTAAGGTTCTGCGCGGTGGTCGAGTAATCAACCACCCGCCAGTACCGGTGTCTGAGAATGCAAATTGAACAAATAAACCCGGAACATTTTTTATTGTGTGAGATTACATCAATAGTAAGATGGAAAAAGCCATTGCTATTACATTTTTACATATTGTGAAACATATTGATACATTTTCGGTGTAAGACAACGTCACATTTCTGGTAATGTCGGCAATGACGAGGCTTCGGAGTTTTCTCCAATGAATGGCTCACCTTATCCATCCGGATTTCATTCAATGCTAATGTTGCTGTCAATTTGGCAGAATTTGGGATCTTTGGAGTTCTGGTTTGGCGGCGGCATAGACATTCAGCGACAATCACGCGGCACCTTTGGCACCTTTCAATTCTCGTCCTTTCTGCTTTTCGGCCTCGAATTTTCGCAGAACGCAATGAAATGTCCACGCATTGGCCATTGCTGCATCAAGTGCGTTCATCACCAATGGCCAATACCATTTCTTTCCGCGGACACGGATACGGTTAAACAAAAAATTCGACTTACATACATCGACAAATTTTGGTTAAAATCGTAGAGCAAGGTTCCTCTCAAATTATAAAGATTAGCTCGAGGAGAGCGATATCATTCTAGGAGATTATACTGGAATTGCAGTCATCTTTCATCATTAAAGAATTATTGATGAAAGCCGCGGAATCTGCGAGGAAGACCAAAAAAATCATTTGATGATTGTGGCAAATACTCAATTCTAGCCAAAATTCATGATCTTTCAGAATCGAGGTATTCCTCGAAGTAGCTGTATCTGTATGCTGTACGCTAGTGTTAGTCGCAAAATAGCAGATATAGTGAAAGAAGTTTCATAAACACCAGAAGCACGGTCATTCATGTCATATCATTATAAATGTAAATATAAGGCATCAGCAGTCCTATACAGAGCCAAGCCTAGCTTCTCGCAACCATATGTGTGCGCGTGTTATTTTTTCCATGAAATGTGAGGGACCTGCATACAGCTTTTTGCGAGATCAAATATATGTTGAATAATACAGGGTTTTTCAACAGGGACGCTACAAAAGTAGAGCGACAGGGACAGCAAACGACGCCATATTTCTTGCCGCTCTTTTGACATTTCTCTTCAGTAAGGTTTGCCATTTCATGGTGGAAAGATATACGAACCAACAACGAGTCGAAATTATTAAAATTTACTACCGAAATTCGGAGTCAGTGGCCTCAACATTAAGAGCGCTACGTCCAATTTATAGTCGTCATAATCGTCCTAGCAGATCAACAATTGAGCGTCTAGTGGAAAAATTTTAATCCACAGGCACAGTACAAAATGTTCCCGTGCCAGTGAGACAAAGGAGTGCCCGTAGTGTCGAGAATATTGCTGCCGCTGAGGCTTCAGTTGAAGAAGGCACAAATGTGTCTCTCACACGTCGTTCTCAAGCGTTGGGCATCTCTGTGACGTCATTGTGGCGAATTTTGCGAAAAGATCTTGGCCTACATCCTTACAAGATTAAATTGACTTAAGAACTGAAGCCGCTTGACCACCAGAAGCGTCGTATGTTCGTGAATTGGGCTGAGCAACAACTTGAAAATGATTCGGATTTTCATCGAAAAATCATCTTCAGCGATGAGGCTCATTTCTGGCTGAATGGCTTCATCAATAAACAAAATATGCGGTATTGGTCAGGCAGCAATCCACACGTACTCCATGAGTCATCATTGCATCCCGAAAAAATTACGGTTTGGTGTGGTTTGTGGGCCGGCGGCGTCATACTTCTTCCGTGATGATCAAGACCGGCACGTTACTGTGAATGGGAATCGCTACCGTTCAATGACAACCGAATATTTTTGGCCCTAATTGGATGATATAGACTTGGAGGACATGTGGTTCCAACAGGACGGCGCCACAAACCACACAGCGAATGTCACAATCAATTTATTGGAAACCAAGTTTGGAGAACGTGTTATCTCACGAAATGGTCCAATCGCTTGGCCGCCTCGGTCGTGCGATTTGACGCCGTTAGACTATTTCCTGTGGGGCTACGTCAAGTCTATTGTCTATGCCAACAAGCCAGCGACGATTGATGAACTTCGTACGAATATCGAACGTGAAATTGCAGCAGTATCGGCCGATTTATGCTTGAAAACCGTCGGAAATTGGGTTCAGCGTCTGGACTTCTGCAAGCGTGCCCGTGGTGGCCATGCAAAACAAATCGAGTTCCATACATAAGGGCATCGAACGTACTTTAACAATAAAAAAAAAAGGATTAAAGAATTTCATTGATATCCAAAACCGTTTTTGTTTTATTTAAAAAAAAATTTTGTAGCGCTCTTATTGAAAAACCCTTTAGTTGGAATTGAGTGGATTTTTTTTTTGCCGATTGCAAATAATTTTACCGAATTTTTGGGAAAAAAAGAATAAAAAAAACGCGAAAATTGCCCCGCGTCCAGGCGCGAACTACCATGTAATTGACCGAATCGCGCCAAACCAAATTTTATGTGAGTTGACAAAGGCGCAAACCAACATATTCGCTGCGGTGCTAGGTGGTACCACTCTGCGGCTCACCTGGGCAAAATTCGAAAGTTGCTGGTCGAGTACTCGACCACTAGCCCAAAATAGGTTAAAGATACAATGGTCATCAGAGACTAAAACAAACATCGATCAATTGAACGGCAGCCAAACGTGAGGTGGACTTAGAAAGAGAAGTCCAACGAACAGAGTCTCTTCCAGATAATCTCGTTTTGAATGAAACTTTTTCTCATATTGCAAATTATTTCACTCAAGATATCAGTTCTTCTATGTGCTAGCTGGGCAATACTCCTATATGCATATGTGCCACTATTTCTTCTATGTCCACTTACCGTCACACACGCGACGCGACGATTTGATTGCCACACGTTTCAGGTTTTCAGTTTTAGACCATTAATATCCAGAAATTCCAAAGTTGTCCGCTTTCCAATTCGAAACGAATCTCCGTGTGAGATTTTTTTGAAATCAAGAAACCAAAAATGGCTGCGAGTTTATATGTATGTATATCAAACAAGTACCACCCGTCACCCATTTCAGAAATCTACTGAACGAGAGGCCATTAACAAAATGAAGAACCACCGGGCCAGTTATTCCCCAGTTAACTTAACCTCCATTAGGAACTTTCATGATTATTTCATTTGAAATCAAATCTCGACATTTTCCAGTTTCGAAAACTTTGCAATCACCTCCTATGGTATGAAATCAAATTTTTAATCACTCCAACTAAAGCTGGTTGCTGCCGGATCCGGACTACAACTGAAGTTGAACTTATCCCGAAAAGTTACAAAAAACAATTGCGGATAAGTTCATCGAGTTTTCAGTTACATTTCGGTCATTTCGCAAACAACCACTTTACAATGTCTCGGCTCGCAATCATTTTTATTTACACCATTGCGCCCTCCATACCCCCAAGAGTCCCTTGGCCCAGGACGGTGGGTAGCGTGGGCCAGTTGTAGTGAACGAGTATAATTTAATTTGTTTTGGAAAATTCTCCAAACTTATTACCTAAATGTTAAATGCCCAAAATCACCGAGGAAAAACAAACCCCACCACACCACCGCACACACACAGACCACAATCCGACCACTCTCGTAAAAAGTTAAAACTTTCATTTTGTGTCACATTGAAGGTGCGCGTCCTTGGAGAAGGACGAACAGGACAAGGGACTTGGAATAGAAGATATTATAGATTCTGTACGGCAGCGTCTTGGACTTGGACGGAACTACGGAAGGGAACAACTAAGAAAGAAAACTTTTACCTTCCGGCAGTAGTACTTGATGGTGACAAAGGACACGAATACACCTAGCTACACCCTCCTCCGCCCGCTGCCTTCAAATCAACGAACAATTTTCCATTGTTTATGCAATTTTATACTTTACTCTTGGTAAACATTTTTCAAAAGATAACTGAACCGTTTTCTAGCAATAAGGAGCGTGTTGTGTGTTTTTTTTTCATGTCCTGAACAAAGAATTTCGGTCCATTGCATTGGTTCGCGGTGGTAGCGAGGATGGTGGTCGTTGCTATCTATTTGAGTTAAAATGAAAAGGACGACATAGAACTAAAATAAAGAGATTTGTTCAACTTCGATATAAAATACGAAAATGCATGCGACGAGGACGAAGTGGTGGGAGTGGCAGTTGGGAAACTCGTGCATAGACAAAGAATGAAAGCAACCACCAGGGGTTGATGAACGATGCTGTGCGGCGATGTAAAGGATATAAGATATTACTTTCTACTTACGCGCGCTGTGGCATGTCGACAATGATTGTTGTCTTTCAAAAAGGTGGGGAGGGGGTGGCAGTCGACTCGATGGAAGGGGTGAATTGAAAGAAAATTGCTTGTGAAAACTTTTTTCAACTTTTCAGCTAACTTTTCCCAACGACAAACGAACCCGGGAACTAAGGATCGAGTCCGTATCCTTTTTACTCTGTGTCCACTGTTGAAGGATAAACTTTTAGCTTGCTGCCATTGTCAATTTAAGCATTACGCGAGGTTCTGTGTACTGAGTGTAACCCTTTCGTGGTTGTTTTTTTTTTTTTTGTTCTTTATCGAACAAAGTGGAATAACAATATGGAATAAGGAGCAATGTAATGTTATATGAAAATATTACTGCACATAAAGTCCGGTTTCGCTGATTATGAGACTGTGACTTTTTAAGATCTTTCCAGCATCCATGTAATTTATAAAGAGATTCATCCAATTCATCAAACAGTGTACGAGAATTGTGATATTGCTGTGCTTCTCTCTTTTTTATGGATGTCACATAGCTGTGACGGAATAATACAGACCTATGATAGAAATTTTTATTTGTCAATCCAACTTCGAGGAATGAGCCATATTTATAGTGTCTTCAATAAAATAATGTTGAAAATGGGTACTTTGACATATTTCGACGTACTGGGTATGTTTGGTAACTGTTTGTAGTAGGAATAAAAAGTTACAGTCGACTCTCGATAGATAAAACTCTTTATAAAATGAATCTCTGGGGAGTAATCCCTTTAGAAATCGATTTTTTTATGCATATTTCGAAAGTATAATGTATTGAGAATATATTGACCCGAGGAAAAATTAAAATATTAAATATTTACAGAGTTATCGCCGTATAGTCGAGCGCATATGGTATACTGCATATGGTACAGTGAAACTTTAAACGCGATTATCTCGAATCCGTATTTTCAAAAACTGCTCGTGCTGTAACTTCAAAAGTTATTAATCGATTTGGCTGAAATTTTGTGAGGCGTTTCTGTATATCAGTACCGGAAGGATAAACTTGAAGTTTTAAAGCTTTAATGTAAATAAACTAATTTTTGAGGATGAAAAATGTCGAAAAACAGTATAAAATTTTAACATTTTATTAAAGAGCGTACCTAATTTTTAATTTTTTACTTTTTTATGATTTTATAGGTTTATCCTTCCCATGCATGTGTCAGAAATAGAAAGTAATTTTTTTTTGGTAAAAAGATAAATAGAGAAAGAGTGACAAATGCAGCACTTTTGGACCTCGCGTCAAAGACACCTGAAGAGAAATTGGACTGAGCCGCCATTTTGTGGCAAAAAAAAAATTTTGAAGCGTTCTAAAGGCAAACTTGAAAATCCTATGTATTTATGTACCTACACTCGGTAATTTGAAGCGATTGTATTGGCTGTTTCCCACACAACATGCTATACATTGAAGTAGATGAGGCGACCTTTCGATAATTTGAACTAACTAATGTACGTAAAAAAAAACAACGGAGGAATAAGTTGCTTATTCAAACCTGTTTATTTTTGTTGACAACTGAATAAGTTTCTTCTCTACGTGATTCAGTTTGCATTTGACCGTGATCCATTACGTTGCATTGGTGTAAGTGTCGTGAAAAAAAATAAGTCGACATGCGAATGAGTGCCTGTCGATCGGAGAAAAAAAGAGACTTAATGAGGCAATGGAGAAAGAAGATGGTGCATCGAAAAAAGACGTCGCGAAACAATTTGGGATTCTAACATTTTGAAGACGAAAAACCAGGTCATCGGATGCAAGGAAAAAGTGCCAAAAGGTTCAGCCGCTGACTAGAAGAATTTCTAGTTAAATGACTTGGTGGGACTAGAACAAAAGGACAAAACAAACCAGTTGGAGGTTCTATGCCGAAGGAAAAAAAGCTCAGTGGTTTGTAATTTCAATAGTCATTCAAGGATTTACTATTAGTGAAGGGTGGATGACCAATTTAAAGAAAACGTACGGCATTAATTAGATTTATGGTGAAAGTGCCAGCGCTGATAATACAGTTTGTTCAGAGTGGAAGGAAGAACTACACCGCTTACTGGAACACTATGATCCATGCAACATTTTCCATATGGACGAGTCCAGTCTTTTTACCCGATTAAGCAAAATGATTATGATTTTCACAGGCATCGAGCAATATGGCGGATTTTCTTTTGTTTTTTCTTTTCTCTTTCTTTACAACCGCCTTAATTGTGGTATTAAATGAAAGGGCTCGGCAAGTAGAAGACAATACGCTATAGCGGAATTAAAAATTGAATATGGCGGACGCCCACAAGATGGCGGATTACCGTTATCTTTACTACCTCCTTAATATGGGTATCAAATGAAAGGTTTTGACAAGTAGAATACGATAAGCTAAACTGTGACATTTAAAATTCAATATGGCGGACGCGCCAAGATGGTGGATTACCGTAATCTTTACGACCTCCTTAATATGGGTGTGAAATGAAAGAGTTTGACGAGTAGAAAACGACATTGCTTACCTACATACACTCTACATATTTTCTGAAACAACTACGATTAAAAAGTTATAAATAAAAAATTAAGTTTAAAAAACTAAAACCCGACTATGGGAAAAACTAACTAAGAAGTACGAAGCAAGATTAAACGAAACGATGATTTTCAGGGTATAGCCGCTGTCGTATGCCACTTTGCCCTATGAATGCGTACTTACTTACATACATAAAGTCGTTATTATAACGGCTACGGCATGCGACCACGGCTATACTCTGAAAATCATCGTTTCGTTTCATCGTGTTTCGTACTTTTTGGTTAGTTTTTCCAGTAGTCGGGTTTTAGTTTTATAAACTTAATTTTTTATTTAAATGCCTCCCCGACCGAATCTTGACTTTCGGATATTTATTTTAAATAACTACTACGTATACAACGCTCAAGTTTTTTTTTTAAAAAAACTACTCAGTCATGTTTTAATATAGCCAAAATAATGAAACTTTTAAAGTCTTTTAAAGTCTTTTAGAGTCCTAAAAGATGGACACTGGTAGATGTGACAAACATAATGCACTTTGTATCCCCATTCGAATAATCTTTGCACAGCAAATTGTGATACATGAAGTCTTGAATTATCGTATAAGAATGGTTTTAATAGTCTGTTAGATTGATGTCTCCGCTGAGCCCCTTACCATTACCATGACCTGCCCGCTTTGCGTGCGGTCTTTGGTTTCATTTCGTTATCTTTTAAAGGTTGTCGAACAGTGTATTCTTTTTTCATCATGTACTGCAATCAAGAAAAGAAAAGTTGGCATTCGTTTATTTAAAATTGAGGTTTCCCTGTCGCTCATTGAAAACGCTTATCTCAGTACCTACCTTTCGCTCCGTCTCATATCTGTGTCCACTGAGAATGAGCGAATGGTTATTGCATTCGAGGCCCTGTTTTACCAGTTGTGTGGTAAATTGCACCCGCCGTCCTGCTGAAAATAAACGTCGTCCACGTTCATAGCTAGTTCAGGTTAAAAAACTTAGTCAACTTAGTCAGTTCGGTAATGTAATCCATTCACTGAAGCGGTCGCACCAATATCATTTTCGAAAAAAAAGACATCGCCAGCCCAAAAACCGCACCAAACTGTCAAAGTCTGCTACCACACATTCTCCATTTATAGAACTGTCTTTGGCGTCTTGTAGATTTGACAGTTCAAACGAATCGAACAGACCTAATGTCATTTTTCTTTTGTCTGCATTTACCTAAAGTTATAATTAATGGTTAAAGCCAAATTGAATTTCAGAAAATTAAATAAAGACAAGTTACGCTTTGTAACTGTATCTGTAATTCAACGATTATGTGCGAAAGTCAAAGGTAATACGTCAAACTCTACCCGTGCATACTAAGTCATGAATGGTTTTGTGACGTTAAGTTTTTGTTCCATTACAAGTCTGAGTTATAGCACAGAGCATAACACACAGCAATAAAAACAAAGGAATCAAGCAACTCTTGCCTTTTATAGGCATCATCAGCCTCTGCAGCGCACGTGAATATTGCACATCAGTAAAAAGAAGAACGAAATAAAACTTTCACTTTCCAGAAAAAGGTACTCACACGACTAACATTTTACTGCAACATCCATCAAAACAGCACGACTAATAATAACTCAAGCCATTAAATGACTCTTCATGTGACAAAGGAGGACACGAATCCTTTTAGCCCTCCACTTCGCAGCCTTATCACGGAGTTTAACCTTAAAATGTAAAAATACTCTCGTACAACCCGACACTAATGATTATTACCCAACATCAACCGCATTATCTCTGCCCCGGATAAGAGTTCTCTATCAGCAGCGTTTAACTGCCAACGCTTCCTTCCGTCTGACAGAAGCGAGAACGCGTCATTTAATTGCGTTCACACAAACTTAACCGAGCGTCCTGCTCTTACTGTCCATTCAACTATTTGATGATGCGCGCCATCGAAGTGAAAGGACCACCAAAACTGCAGCAATAGTGGCTCGTTGCCGTCAGTCAAGTTAGGTAAATCACTTTTGGAGGGTAAACTACTTTAAGCTTTCTAGTATCATGCAGCGCCATCTTCTCCGCTCACTTTGCTGGGTGGGTGGGTTGTGTAGCTCCTCCTTCTCGTGGCCATTAAGTCTCGAGTCTAAATTGGCTCCAGCTAAATGACTGGAACAGTAAATTGCTTTTGTCCATACAAGTAATTTTGATTCGGATGTTGCTGTTGTTGTTGTTGTTGTCGGTGTCCTTATTCTCCGACCAGTATGTATAAGAGAGAGAGACAGAATATATCGGTTTAGTTATCATCCTGGGGGATTTCCGGGCAGTTTTTGGTCATTACGGTGATACCGAAGGTTTTACGACAATTTCCTTTATTAGCCTTGAATCCGAGTGCGAATTGTCTTATCTTGGATTTATTGAGGAGGAAAAACGACGACGGTTTTTATTTTGTGCTCTATTCTTCCTTTTTTTCCATAAGGAGCGGAGATAGGGGGGAGGGTGAACGGCCCCCCATTAAAGAGCACTGCTGAATGGATGGACATGGACAATGATCTTTGCTAGTCCTGTACTCTGAATTGTGTTGAAAAGCTAGATTTTTTTGGCTGTTGTCCTTGCTGTTGTTGTTGTAATAAAAATGGTTTATCGGCGAGTAGATGAGCTTGAAACGAAAAGGCACACTGGGAAATGGCCAGGACGTGGGTCTAAGCGATAAATAACATTTAAGTATGAAAGTTATTTGTCCCGACGAGTGCGATATTTTTGATTAAGAGAATAATAATAAATTATATGCAATATGTTTAATGATGTTCATGATTTCGTGTCCTTGCTGTTGGATTCGTGCGTATGTTGTTGTCGTGCCGTTTTTATTGAGATTTCTTTTCATTTTTATTGAGTTTGATGGGATAAATTTGTAGCGGTAGGTCATTAAATGTGCGTATTCGTGTATCTTAGGAGGAAACAAAAAAAAGGACAATGGTTTTTAAAGATTAATTGCGAGTGATAGCTTGGCGTGGAGTATATGCTTGGGCTGGTGGTTTATTTTATTAAAAAGTGTTCCTCTAACTTTTGATTATGTCTGTAAAACAATTGTGTGTTCTAATGGAGATTTTTTTTTTTTGGTGTGCGTGTGTAAGAATAAAGGATGTCCTTCGGAATAAGATGACAGGACGAGTTTAGATAAAGTCACGCGTGATTATGCCAGCATTTTTATGGGAGACATTTTTTGGCTCCTTTTACTTTTTTTATAAGGTAGAGAAGAGTACATCTTGTGATGGGTCGCTTTATGTTCGCAATTAAAAGGATCGGAAATGTAAAAATTGTTCTTTTTTTAAGGAGCTTAAATGTCAGTGCATGATTTCCTAACACTCAGTTGTGTAATTGGCAATTTCACAATTTGAAAACCAGTTCAAAGTAGCAACAGCGTATTCTCAATTCCATTTCGAAGATGTCATGAATCACGTTTTTGAGTGGAGTGCTGACAAATGGGTGAAATTTGATTACGCGGATGTGAGCAGCGTGGTGTAGTGGTAAGTGCGTTGAACTACTACACAATGCTGCCCGGATTTAATCCCAGCAAAACACATTAAATTTATAACACAAGCGTAAGTACATATGTTGTTTTCAAAAAAACGAGCTTGCAGAAGTGATTTAAAGACATTTCTACAAAGTGTCAATTTTTTATTTCGAAACTAAGCGTGAATAAATGAACAAACATTTGACGGCGTTATTCATTTTAATTGAGATCAGAACCTGAACTGTCAAATAATTTATGTAGCTCAGACTCATCAGGACTCTATGCGTTCACAATAAATGGAACAATAAATGGAATGAGTAAAAAGCTGAGAACAGTCAACGCCATTGTTGACAGCAGAGAAAATAAAGGAGAACAAATGTCATGAATTAAAATGACTGCCTTGTTTCATCTGTTGTCATCTGATATTGAAACTCCTGTTAAACAGTGTTTTTTAGTCATGATAGCTAAACCACATTTGCAACTTTGTAAAGATTGACCGGGTTTATCCTACATTCAGCCAGAACATGCTCATTTATTATTCGACGTGCAATTATTTGTTAGCTGTAATAATGATGGGTACCGTTCTGCTTATAGAGTGAGATTTTTGGCTCTATAGGCTTGAAACATCGTTACACAAACTATTAGCAATGATTTCTTGGTCCATCTTCTTTGTTAACTGATTAAAATCTACTCTTCTTATAGTTTGACAGACTATATTCGATGAAATTGCCCTCTCTATTTACGAAGGCATCATTCTTTTTGATGAAGGTATTGCGCGCAGCACGAATGTGGTCCTGAGGGACACATAACCATTCCTGATGAAGCGTTGATTCAATGTTTCCACACTCATTTTTTCGAACATCTTTGCCTCCAAAATCGACCATATTGAGGAATTCGTCGGACTCAAGTTTGGTCAGTATGGAGGCTACTACTGCGGAACATGATCATGTGAAAATATTTGTGTCCACCGAATGACACCGAATTGTTTGCGTGCCGCATCATTTAAGACCTTTTATCGGTATACTTCCTTATCAATAAAAACAAGCCGAGACCATTCGTTAGCAGTTACAGCAGCACACACTATCACAGAAGCAGACGCTTGTTTACGAACAGCAAGCAGCTTAACCCGATAACTGAAACTTTATACGTCATCGTTGATTCTATGTATGTATCTAGAAACTTATTCGGCTACGTAAGACGAAAGAAAATAATTCGAACCTCTCGAATGACCTCCCTCCAAAAATATGTCAAAGATTTTGAACCTCCATCTCCAGTAGAGGTACAAACACGGGTCACTGCTTGACGGTGAGAGTAAGAACTACATCCATTGTAATCAGGTGCCATATTCCATGTTTCCTCTGACCTCAGAACCGCTTTTACCCGATGAAATTTGTTACTCTACTTGTTGTCATAACAGGAGATTTGCAGAGTATAATATATTCCATCGTTTCTTGCCTTTAACCACTAATTCAACTAATTCGACTTAGTCTTTAATTAACCCCATTTCCTTAAGGAAAATTCCAAATTGGGCCTTCTAAGGTCGTTTTTGTTAAGTTTCGAAAATTTTTGAACAGAGAAAATTGATCAAGTATGTCGGACTTTCCATATACCATCCTCTCATGGAAAAGACATTTAAAACCTTAAAATAAAATAAGTGACGTAAAGTGAGAATTTTCAAGGTCCTGTATGTGCCAAACGGTGAAAATTACAAACTTTTCGTATTGCAGTTTTTTGAGTGACAGGTAATTGCTGTATTTTACCAAGATAAGCGCCACTCCAGCTGCAAAGTCCATATTGTAATCTTGAATGGGTTAAACCATAATAAACCCTTTTCATGATATTAAGAGAACAATACTTTCTAAGGCGGAAAAAACAGCAAGTAGCGAAAAGAAGATATTTTTTTAAAGAAGAGATGTGTTTGGACCAGTTCAAATTTTGATCAATGGTAACGACAAGATACTTAATTAAAACTTTTTACAGCTTCAATCTTAAAGCAATCAATACTGCAGTCAACATTTTTATTGAAAGTTTGACCACCTTGGATTCTGCATTGGTTGATTAGCAAGTCCTGTCTCGAGCAGTCATGAGAATGAAATATTATATCTGAGTCGGGGAACTCCTGTCCAGTAAGACTGAAATACATCAGCTTGATTTTGCTACTGACAATAAGTCTGTGACTGGCAAACCAACATCTTAGTAAAAACAAGTCATGACTCATGTCAGCGATCAAATCTAATGGACTGGCTGAACAATATGCAATTCCAAGGTCGTCGGCAAAAGCTTTAGTTTTACCCAAGAATGGAAATGAGAATAAGGAATTTATATAAATAAGAAATAAAATTGGGCCAAGTACAAAACCTTGTGGCACCCCCAAATTATTGGTTTTAGGACTGCTTATATTGCTTCCAATTTTTACGCATTGAATTCTATCTTTAAGAAGTGGACATCTGATATCTCTTTATTATTGTTTCTGTTTTAGCTCTGTCAAAGGGTGGACAGATGAAATCCTTCCCTTGTTAGTTTCACAAGAGTATCCACTCTCAACTATGTATGCACAGTGAAACCTCTTGTAACAGACACCTCCCATGAATGGACGCCTCCCTTGTACAGACATCAAATGCATGACCGACGATTTTAGTACTATTTTATATAGAATCGTTATTCCCTTGAAGGGACACCTCCATTGAACGGACGCAGAGATACGAAAATATGTACATATTGACTAGAAATACTATCGTCTCGACCGACACCTCCCTTCAAAGGACAAGTTTCCCAATCTCCTTGGTGTCCATACACTGTACTTGAATCTTCTTATCATAAGCTTTAAAAGTCAAAACTCAACTCGTTACCTAATTCAATTTTTTCATCCCGATCAATGCCCAGCATTAAATAGCAATCCATCTTCATGAATCCGAAATTGAAAAACCCCACCTTCCAACAACTGCCACGTCGCGTCGCCAATCAATACATAATTAAATATCGAATGTGAAAATAATAAAAATAAAAAAAATATATTGAATCACTATCCGCGATCCTAAATCGACTGCCAATTGTCAGGCAGACGCGCCAATTGCCTAAAAAAAATTTAAATATTCGATTGGATGCCAGAACACTAATTTGTAGGCATTTAAGCCGCAATTATATCTTAGTCCCGACTGTATGTATGTATGTGTGTGTGTCTGTGGTTGAATCCGATAGTAACTCGCCATTTTATTTATCTGCAACATTTTCTGTTTCTGTGTACACTTTCAGATGCCCACCTAAATCAGGCGCTGTATCTATCGAATTTGACCGTCCCGCGAATTATAGACTCCGGACAAAAAGCCAAATTATTCTGCAGCTATGAAATGGGTAATCGGACATTGAATTCCGTCAAATGGTACAAGGATGGTCAGGAATTTTTCAGGTTCGTATACAATTGAAATATAAAATTGAGCGTGTGCAGTAGCAGCAGCAGCGATAGTCCTCGTAATATATGCAGATCTGTGGCTTGTAACACAAAGGCAACAACCAAAAAAAAAAAAGAAATCATTGTCCCTTCAGCTGCTACCGCTTTAGCTGCTGTTACTTGTATAACTGCTCATTTAAATATTTGATTAAATATGCATGTGTGCACGTGATGGATTTGTGGGTGGTCGTCGGGTTGGGTTGGTATTCAATGAGAAATGAATTCAATGAATATACCGCAAATTCGATTTAAACTCTTTTTCCCTCCCTCAGCCCCTTTATTGATGGTGTTGCCATCGCTTTACCCTGCAGGTGGAATAATTTTTCAATTGATCACAACGAACACCAAAAATGCACCAAAAAAGTAGACATGAATCGAAATTCAATTGGACAAGCAGGGTTCAGGTTTCAGGCTGCAGGAAACCCAAAAAATCATAATGGACGCACACATACTCATACGTGTATATCCATACTACGGTTGTGTCACTAGGGATAAGTAGAGTGGTTAAATGCGTTTAAACCACATCGTTATTACTATGCAAATGATTTTGCAGGCGCTCTGACCCTGCTGCTGGATCAGATGGAGAAAGGCACAGCCACCTACATGACTTTCCATGGCTGTTTTATAGCATCGAAGTGACACTCTGACACCAATGTGTGAAGTGAAATAATTGCACGTGAGTGCGTCTGCTAAAAGGGTGCAAATTGACAGCATATTGTGGTACCTGGAAATGAGCCCCCAAAATGGTGTAAGTTGTAACTGACAGTTATCTACTGTGACGTGTAAGTTCATAAAGAGAAGATTTCTGTGGTCACTTTGAACATGTTGCAAACGTAAGCGGCTGGGAGAAAGACGAAGGAGCAATAATGGAATTATGACTCGGTATGCAAAGAAATTTCCAAAGACTGGAATCTATCTCGGAAGGGCTGGATTCATTTGCTACTCTTGACGCATTGCCACAATGCTACTTTTGTAGGAAAAGTGCTACATTTTTTTAGGTTTTTTCGATTTGCTGCCTTGGTACTTTAATTTCAGATGTGACCCATTTTGCTACACATTTTAACGAAAAAGACAAGCAATATAAACAATAAGTTTTTTGTAAAATAAATTGATTGGTCTTACAAGCGGCTCTTTGGCCGGTCATGGACCGCAAAAGGACCAGGGTAATCCTTGGACTAAATAGGGCAACGTTAAGAACTCTAATAAGAATACTCTCTGGACTGGACACTGTCTCTTGAGAAAACATGCCAAAAGAATGAGACCTTTAGACGCGGACAAATGCAGATACTGCAATGACATATGTACATCGGAGTATATCGAACATATCCTTTATGATTGTTCGGCCATTGCTCGATCTCGGAAGACAATTTTAAGGAAAATTGTTCTTAATACACTGGAGGAGGCTGGTCAAATTGGCCATAATCAAATCCATTCTGCAGGGAAATTAAATGTTTGGAGTGAAATGTTTCGGTTTAGGTACAATCAACTTCATATCCGCTTTTAACGTAGCCTAACCTACAAACGTTCTTGACTTTGCTTTTGCTACCTTAGGCTACTCTTTAGAATGAGAAATTTTGCTACTTTTGATACATTTCCCAGTTTTTGGGGCTACATTTATCCACAGTCAAGCGGCAACGCTACTCTTGAGTAGGCTTCGAGCTATAGCTGAGGGGTTTTTTTAAAGCTGATATCCCTTTGTCATAGCTCTCGTAAGGCTGTCACAATATTTTGGATCGAAATAGAGAATTTAAACATAAATTTGGGAAGGTTTAAGTGATTCGAAATATGTATGCTGGAAAAACTATGAATCCGAAAACGAAGCAATTGGGCTTCAGCGCTATCAATGTGGGGTATTCGCAATTGAAATGTTCAAGACTTTACTTCTCTTCTAGACAGTGCATCTCCATTTAGGAGTTCATGCAAACTTTCGATACTTACTTTTCTATAGATTTTCAGAAAAACTCTATTTTAAAAGCGTTTATAGAAGAAAGGGTCTTTTCACTATTTTAATTACAGAAATATTTATCTTCTCTCTTTCCAGATATTCACCTCTTACTCCGCCAACAACAAATAGGTTTCCAGTAAAAGGTATCGCAATATCGGACGGATCTTATGTTTGCAATCAGTTCATCTGTAATGTGGAATTGGAAAAGCTAAATTCATACTCATCGGGTGCCTATAGATGCGAGGTATCTGCAGATGCACCGGAGTTTAAACTAATTGATAAGACTGCTAATATGACCGTTGGAGGTAAGTAAATAAATAGCTACATATTATCGGGCTAGATACACAAATACATAAACATAGTCCTTATTTCTCCAATTTAAATATAGGTAGATTTCGCGTTGACAATAGTTGACCTACTTCCGCCCACTATCAACTAGTGATATTTCTGAGCTATGTCTGTCCAACTCCATTCAGCATTTCATCGCTAATCGCATTGTTTTACCAAATTTGAACAATATCCTGAGCTTCGCTCACACCTAGCCCAGGTGAAAATTCCATAGGTCATATCTTCATTCCATAGGGCGTCTCTTCCAGCCCGATTTCTTTGAGCAGTGGAAGATTGGGTGCTATGAGTTGTAGGTCATCTGCTATAATTTAGTATTTACCCAAGCACTTGAATCTTTTCTGGTTTAATGCACAACATTCCACCAGTATGTGTTCTGAAGTTTCAGTGGACTCAATGTTAAAATAGAATGAGCCTTTATTTGATAGTCCTAGCTTCCTGAGATGTCCCTTGAATTTACAATACCCCGTAAAGAATGCAGTCAGGATGCGGAGTTCGTTTTTGTTGGCTGATGCAAGCTTTGAAACTTTTCAGATTGTAATTACCCAAAAGTTTCTTCGCCTGTCTTAGGCACTGAGTTTCTCTCCAGGACTTATTCCTGTTTGCCTTCTCCAATAATAGGAGCTCATCTTTTGCCAAAGAAGGGCTCAGGACCCATCAAGGGCATGGCGGCTCCCCTCCTGGCAAGTTTGTCCCCCTCTTCATTCCCTTCTATCCTAAGGTTTCCTGGTACCCAGTAGATGTTTCGTTCGCCCAGACTTTTCCAGACAATTCTAGATGATCTGAGCTCCCTTTGCCTTCAAAACTGCTTAGCTATCTGACATAATTGATATGTCGCGTCTGTTGTAGCGCCTATAAGTATTGAGTTGGGTACATCTGTCAATAGCGCAAATTTCAGCTTGAAAAATGCTGATGTAGCTGCCCATGGGTTCAAATAGTTTAGTACCACCATGAGGTATATCGCCGTATTTAGTCAGGATAACTTCCTCTTTATTGTTCTTGACACCAGTGAAACAATGTAGTAGCTCTAAGCCATTCTCTTGTCAACCCAACGTAATCGTATTGTTTATCGCTCGCATTATTTTCTGACGAAGTGAATATTCACCACATCTTGGAATGTCGCAAAATATGAGTAAGCGAAGGCTCTGCTCTGATTCATCGGCAGCGTGCTGAATGTGTAGATATCAGCTTCGGTGGTCCATTTGAACTTATTGCTTTGGTTAGTTATAAAAGTAAAACTTTGTGCCTTCTAACCAAGGCCTCTCTGGGGGTATGGCTTCCAGTTGATTTTCTATCACCATCAAAGTTTTTTTTTTTTTTTACTCGAGCTCAATTTGTGAGTTGAAATGGTCGTGTTCCTTACTCTTACCTGCTCGAACTGGATTCGTTTCCAAAATTGTGATATTGACAATCCAAAAACTTATTTGAACTGCCAAATTTTATTGACTGGTGTGGTAGCCAATTATTCGGTTGTCGAGATATGTACATTTTCTGTTCCTACACATAAGGTGTCATACTTCATTTCTGGACTAATCTTCCAACTCCATAGGTTCACCATAAAATATGTTAACTAGCAACTGCTGATGTTATCAGATAATCAACAAATCGACAGCCAATCTACCACTATCACCCGACCAAAAGTGCGTCCAATCACTCATAAAGAAGCAAAGAAAAACGGTTCCACATAAAAATAAAAGGAACTCCCCGACATAACGACACTATCCCCACTGTAAATGTAAAAGTGTGATCATTCTATATCCTCCTCCGAGTGACAACTTAACCGGGGAAACAACCCCATCTCACCAAGCACAACGGTGACAATATCCCCAAAAATACCCGAGTAAATTATTCGGGCTACATCGTGTTGACTTCCATCTATCGACTGTCATCACACAAAGCCATTGATTTTGTCCATCACCATCCCCCCACCTATTCCCCGAACATTTATCAGACAACTTTATTATTTTTACTTCATCAAAGGTTATCCTCCAGAGTATTCCCGGCGATTATGTGACAAAAACAAAACAAATCGCTGTTTGCTCGATTTAATGCCTTATTGGCAAACAACACCCTGCTCCGTTTGGTTCGTCCTGTTTGTCCGCTACTACTCTACACTATTTCACGAGGTCATATAGCGCAAGAACAAGGAGCAAATATTTCATGCTCTACTTGTGATAGCACACAAAAATTCCCATTGGGATAACCGTTTCCAGAATCCTGTTGCCTGAGTGAAAAGAAGAAAAAACTTGTTAAGATTCAAAGAATCCTTTTGGGTGTCGTCGTTGTCGTCGTCGACCTCGCAAACCTTGTCGTGGCTGAACAAAGACATCTTTAAGTGCTCTCTTGTTGTCCACCAAAGTCCCAGGATCAAAGCTGGGGGACCAACGACAAACGACAAACATTCAGGAAATTTACAATCATCATTCCCCACACACAAACACATACACAAACGAGCATACAAACTGGGTCCTCTTCATTTATTTGATTTCCTTCGATTTTTGTTGCTGTTATTTCCTCTTTTCATTGTTAACTCTCTCTTTCTCTCTCTCTCACTGTTTTATAGTTCTTCCGAAATTTGACCCGAACATCAGTGGAATCACACATCCCTACAAGTATGGTGATTTTTTGGTGGCCAACTGCACTTCCGAGTGGTCAAATCCCCAGGCGACACTAACGTGGTACATCAATAACAAAACGGTACGTGCTGAAATTTATCAAATAGATTACAATACACACAGCACCAGCGACAGATACACGCAGGGATATTAACTCAAACACACAAAGGGACGACCAACAACAACAGCAAAAGCGAAAAAAAGGATGCTGCAGGAGAAAGGACCTTCGTTAAAAAAATATAAAAATATATCCGCACAGGGCAGGGATACATATTGATGCGGTACTGTCATGTGAGGAGGAAAACCGGAAGGAGTAACTCGACTCGAAACATACTCTTCTTTATGGAGCCTTCAGCAGGAAGAAGGGTTTCTGGGTTACACTCAGCTCGTTGATGGTGATTGGTATTCCTCGTGCAGTCCCATTATTTCATTTGGGTCAATGTAGTATTTTCACACACTGACAAAAGAAAATGTACTTTGCTCGATGGTTGGTGGCGCAGCGCGACGCGAGGTGGTTTTGATGTGTGTGACCTTTCTGGTGCCGCTGGACGATGGATGATTTTTATTAAAAATTAAAAAAAGGGGGGGAAATACCCAGAGAGTGGACCTCTGGGATGGACACGAGAACGAGAACTCTGGTAGTTGAAAATAAGGGATTTATAAGGATTCCATTTTAAGCTCCCTTATTGCAGGGAGGCTTTCTTTTCTATTATTTTCAATTATTACGTGTTTTAGGCATGAATCAGACAGATGTGATGGCGAAGGGAATGTTTGGTCCTTTTTTTAATTCGCCGGGCTCTTTGGAGTCCTCACTCCTCAGCGCTTAGGCGGGCGAATTGAATTGAAAAATCCGCAGAATGCTGCAATGCTAGGAGGTTAACAGTTGGTATATTTTCATTTAATTTTGAATGATGAATTCATAACGGTGAAGCTGTTAATGCCTTTTCTATTCAGTACGTGAAGGGGCTTCCTTCAAGGTTAAATTGATGTAGAGAACAAGACCTTGACTATTACGCAATTAATTAATTTTTAAAATGTTTAGTAAGTTGAGTGGGGTTGATGTACACCGTCCTTTGTATAGATTTGAACGGTGTCACATTGCATTACCCTCATCATATCCTGTAACCTGCACAATTCAACTTTAAAAGTCCTGTGCTCATGTAACACGAAGAATGGTCATCGTTTCATAATTGTTGATGATATTCATCATAAAAATTCCAAACATAACCTTAATATTGATAAATTGTTTGCATATTTTTAAAGCCAGATTAACTTTCCATCGTACAATGGTTGGTTGTCCATTCTTTACTTTAGAGTTTTCTTATTTTCCTCTGTTGGAATATTATACAAATATTGCTGTTCCTATTCTTTCGAACAGGAAAGATAAAACAAACTGCGATGTGTCAAAACGGTACAGATAAATAACTTCACGAGAATTTACTGCACATGGGAATTAACTTCACCTTAAGTGGGAAATAGATGCACTTTTATGATGTGATTTTGAATTCTCCAATAAAAATAAATTATTACCCACATAGAAACTAGTTCCCACAAAAAAATTGAATTATTTACCACTTTTAATGAGAAATAATTTCACATAGAAAAAGTGAATTTATTTCTCATTTAAGGTGAAGTAAATTTCCATGTCTTTATTTGCCTGCACCTCTCAAAACAGAAGCATACGCATATGCAGTGACAGTTCAGCTGCAGTCAAAGTGATTCTTACATTCTTTGTGGAATGGAAAATCCATCGTAATGAGCCTTTTAAATGGAACCGACCGATTAGAGAATTTCGGTCTATCAGACCATGGGCGAATATTGTGTGTAACTCCAAGCTTTTGAGTCCTGAACCGTTTATTGGTGTTACATAGCTCAGCTGGAGTTCAATTTGCAAAGCCCATTCATATGAATATCGTTTTAGTTGGACATCCTTCATAGCCATCATGTACAAACATTACCGAGATATGAGTATATCTGTCTTGCATTGGGGCTTGTCTTATTGTCTTGATGCATGCATATAACTACCATGGGAATCTTTGTCCTTAGCAAGTCTTTTACTAGAGCCTCGGAAAGCGATGTTATGGAAATGCATTTATTTATCTTAATCGACATTCTGGCTTTTCAGACTACAAAGAAATCAGACTAGACGTTTTTTTAAGGGAGCACCAAGGCTGTCAGTTAGAAATCTTTTACGTTTTTGAACAAATTTTTTCGATCTTAGAAACAGGGACTGAAAATTCTATTTTTGAGCTCATTTTTTGCGGCAGTTAGTTTTGAAATTGCCAATACTGCTTTTACGATCTGTCAAAAACTTAACATGTGATCAAGCAATATTGTGATCTTCGTCTTGACTGTTTCCTTTGTGAAAATTGCATTTACTCCACGATAGTAAGAGATTTTGTAGGTTTTACCTGGAGTACTAGGACTTTCAACAGTTGTTCAAGTACTGTAAATGTCTCACTGTGCTCACTCACATACATTGATTGTTGTATGCACATTTGGCCGTCAAAAATATTCGTTCGCGTTGAATACCACATAATTTGACAATCGTTCAAAAAAAGACTCGTATCGATTGGTATAAAGAAATGTTGAACAAATTCAATCGCGGTACTTCAAAAGACGTCTATAAGATCATGACAGGCACCGAATCATAAATATATCCATATGAACCCGAAACTAAGCAACAATCGCCTATAGCTCTTTCAAGACGACCCAAATCCAACAAAAGGTGTTCTCGGACGAAGAAGTTCGAAGCAGATAGTCGCCTGTTTTTTCGGAATAATTGGATATATCGCCATTGTGCCATTAGAGATTAGAGCAACATAGAACGGTCCATTCTGAATGGAACACCACCATTTGTTTGCCAGAAGTGATCGGGAAAATAAGGGAAACCAATCGCCAGAAGACGAATCATTCTCCAATGCACGCTCTCACACATCGGCTCAAAGAGTGAATTTTTGAGCATTCAAAATATCCGCCGTACAGTCCTGATTTGGCACCCAAGACCCAATGATTTCGTCTTATTCCCGTAGATCAAAAATAAAATGCGAAGTCAACGTTTTTCAACGCCTGAAGAAGCGGTGGGTGCGTTCAAATCACATATTTTGGAGGTACTACAATCGGAGTGGAGAAAATGCTTCGAAAATTGGTTCCAACGCATGCAAAAGTATATTGATCTTCATGGAGAATATTTTGAAAAATAATAAAGCCATTTTCGATCATAAATATTTTTTTTTTTATTTGTCTATCTCAAAACTTAAGTAGCAACCCTATTCGCGGCTGAAGACTGATACTCTTGCGCATAGTATGCGAAGTTGCGGTCTATAAAACGCCCAATTCCTTGTGAGTGACAAAGACTTTGTCTAAACAGGACAATTTCACAAATAGCGGCAATATTTTGATTAAAAAACTATAATAAATTCAATACATTGATTGTGTGGTGTTTACACCTTATGTGCTAAAAGCCTCCCATCCGCAAAGCAGTAAAGATTCCTCACCCGAGAATGTCCCTGGCACATCAAGTTTAAGTCTTGATTGCTTTCGAAAGAATCTTTCAACTCAATTTTTTGTTGGCTTTCTTGACAGGTGAATAGGTTCTGCTTTATTACACATGAATTTCAAATTAAGATAGCTTATTCCTTTAACCACACCTGCATTATAATAACCATATTACCTAATTTTGCTGAAGAATAACACTGTTCGTTACCTGAATGGCAGCATTCATAAGTCTATAATTGGAAAATTCATTGATTGACCTTCCCGTCGTCGGTCGTCCTTCGTAGAAAAACAAGCTCTCTGGAGTCGAATCCCTTGTGCCTTGGCGCAGCATTGAAAAACCTCCTCAGTAGGTAAAAACATTTCCCTTACAAGTTTCGATACAAAAAAAAAATTCTTTTATAAAAAAAAAGAAAAAGAAAAAAACCGTAAATTAAATTTTTCTCTCCTATCTGATGCAACGAATTTCCCAAAGCCTTACCATTCTTCGCCACAGGGTTCTTTTCTCTTCGTAGTCCATAGATTGTGTGTTGCGTCAGTAAGCACACGAGATGAGAAATCTTTAATTAAATTAATGTCCAGGAAACGTGCCGCACTTTTTTTTTCTTTTTTTCCCTTTTCTTCATTTCAGTTCAATAGCCATCCATCCAGCTTCAGCTAGCATAGGGATCCGGACTGGCTGGTGAACATTTATCAATTTTAGATTTCATATTTCACCTGCGTGTATCTGTAGCTGTACTGTACGGTACATCTTATTCGCTCGCGGTTATATGAAACTCTTTCATAATAATCAGAAACACCTACGTTTATGAAATTGTCTATCTTCTGTTCCAGGCACCTGCGGCCAGCTTGGCACCACAGCAACACGAGATAATAAGAAATGCCAATGGCTTCAGCCTGCACTCAAGCAATTTACAGATTCGCATACATATAGATGATCCACGTTTCATCTCGACTTCCCAGCTGTTGGATATGAAATGTGTTGCCAATATAATGGGCTTTCCGTCGCTCACACGTGAAACAGTTGTCCGAGCAACAATCCTGGCGCTTAAGGATGCCGGCCTGAATCAGAGATTGGTGGAGAATCACTCAGGTGAGTACAGACGGGTGGGTTGGTACTCGTACAACGGCCTCCTGACTCAGCTGGATATCGCGCGCAGGAGACAACCAATTTTAAAAGATGAACGGATAAATCGAAGGTGGAAAGTTAAATGGAACCCCACATGGGGTTCATATTTTGTCCTGAATGTACTGAGAACACACGTGTCTAGTGTGCCAACATCCTTTATCCGTTCATCTAAATGAAATGCACAGCGATACGATAAGGCTTGATAATGGAGTTGGGTTGGGCTCTTCGGTGAGAAGAAGGAAGTTAAATTCAAATCGATTATTTCCAGGTCATGTGCAGCCGATGCTGAGTCTTATTGTCACGTTCTTAATTATATTCTACGGGATGTTCTCGTTTAATGAAAGAACTTTCCTGGATGCAGCCTGTAGATAGCTCCTCTTAGCCAATGTCATAATCACCGTGTAAATGAAAGGCGGGGGGGCAGAGCCTTCACCGGTGCAACACCAGAGGAGTCCCGATGACTGCACATAATGTAAACTATTGAATAAGAATTCTATTTATTTTTCTAATTATGAAATTAGTTTTAAAATTAAACCTAAGTGAGCAAACATTAGGCGAGTGAATGCGACGTGACTGGAAACGAATGCTGCGACTGGGAGAGTGTGCGTCTTTGCTGCGTCATCTACCACAGATTTGAGGTTGGAAAGTTGTAGAGACTGTTTGTGTGTTGAATGGAATAAATTTTGCAAAGCTAATATGAATGTTTTAAAATTAAACTTATTTTTTTTTTTGTTCGTTATTAGAGGTGATACTCGCAGGTACTATGAGACAGAGGATTTCTTCATGCAGATAAGTATTTAATACTTTACCAAAGTTACTACCTACATATTTCGAATACGAATTCGTATTTTCGTTTCGTTCAGTTTTGTTTTACATTCACTATTGATTTTGATTCAGATAGGAAATGAAGCAATCTCTTTAAGCGTGGTACAGATTATCGATCAAAGCTGACAACCAAAACTGATGTCATTTTTGATCGAAGAGTCTCGCATACACACTAAAGGTTTTGTTTGGCACTCAACACCTCTGCCTCCAACCCCTGTTCCACACGGTACCGCCGTTAGGCATTTCGTCATGGGGGGTGGGGGATGGTTTCAGCCATATAGCTGCCTCTTCCTGTCTACATAAATATTTGTATGCCTCTGTACATTTGGAAATGTGTGTGCTAATGCAAAAAATGTATGTGTTCGTTTTTTGTATTTGTCTGTGTTCGTACTTGCATTTGTCGCCTTTTAAAATTGCATACGTAATGGGCGTCAGCTGAGTTATGTCAAATTTTCGTCCACTTTTGCAAACATAAGAGAAAGAGAATTCATTCGCTCCACGCAAATCCAGAAGAATACGACTTTGTTCATTGAATGGATAAAGAAGGGAAAGTCGTGAGAGGAAATCGCTTGAAACCAACAGCAATCAAATTAAGAGTTCGAGAAAAAAAATGTTATATTGATTGGACAGATAACATAATTTAACAAAAATAACATACCCACACTAATGCTTTCCTATGTGCATTATGGTTGCACTTTCAGCCAAGTTTCTACTCATAACCTAACAAAAACTTAAGGAAACGATTTCGCAAGAGGCGAAATTTTTGACATTCTCATTAAATTTCTTGACACCTCATTTGGCTCCCTCTTCTCTGGATTTTTGGCAGTTTTAATTAATTTTACTTAAAATTACCAATCACCAAACAGACATATTTGGTAACCGTTAGCTTGAACCGTTTACTTTAGGTACTTTAGCTGTAGCGCCAGCTCGGGGTGAACTTGGGCTTGCTTCTCGCAACCATTTGTATCTGCGTGTTATATTTTTGCACGAATGGAAGAGACCTACAGTTTTTTGCCGACTTCGAACGGCGAATTGAGAAGCACGCTTGAACCCTCTAGTGTAAATATGACCTCGATGACACCTAATCATCAATTTGTGCAACTTTTTAAAAATTCGCTGAAACTCTGAAGTTACTGGCCGAACACAACGGTGAAGCTCCAGTGGAAGTAGAAAGTTGAAGTTGGTTGAACTTTGCGCTTCACCATACAATTCATACTACAGCAGCAGCTTCGCATTGTGGTCGCGCTATAGGGTTTATGTACATGTATTTTAACTTTGACAGCGCTGCATACTTCCACTACAGCTTCGCCATTGTGTTCGGCCAGTTAATCAACAAAAGGTCACTGTTATCATTGTAACCCATAACCACCTACCAGCGGTCTCACAGACCGCAGCGGATTTTCAAATTCAAATATTTCAATGTGTGCGTGTCGTGCGACAAAGTGCATCCATGTACCTTTTCTATTCATCAAACAGTGTCGCGCTTGAGCTTGGAAAGTGAACACGTGCACGCGTTTGGCCTAGGTTAGCAAAAAATGTTCTTCTGCGGTCTCCGGAACCGCTGTTGCTGTGTTGCAATTTTGTTTAGTTTTTTTTTATGTCGATTTTTTATTTTTATTTTATTCTTTGTTTTCTTAGTTTATAAGAATTAATACCAAGAATTAGAAATTTTAAGTTCCTATACTGCAACAGATCTCATTGTATGAGCGTAGTCATTTTTTGCACTAAAATTGCTAATATGGTATATGAAGTTATTAAGAAAATTACAAAATGTTACTTTAACTTATGTTATTTTAGTCTTTAAAATAAAGCTTAAAGGTACTATCAACAATATTATTGATTTTTTTTTTATTTAATACCGGAAATTACGAAATAGAGGTAAAAATCTGTAGCGGCCTCCAGGACCGCACGTTGGTGGTTAAGAGACTGAAATAGGTGGTTGGTGGTTAAGGGTTAATCCTGGTAAGCATCATACATACATATATGCAAACATATAAAAAAAATGTCAACTTCTACATAATTTAGAAATTATGTAATTTATAAACGTTAAAAAGCAATCGCCATTATACATACATACACACTCGTATGTATGTACGTTTGCATGTACAAACATCGTATAACAAAACTATTAGTGAAAAGTATTAGTATCTCATAAAAATGCCTTTCACAGTTACAACCCTTTGAACCCTGTTTCTGAGAAATATTTGCTCATTTCTATTATGCGGTAATTTACTCGCCTACTTCAGAATTTATAACACAAGCACCCCTTCAAAATACATTTATCAACCCGCAAACATTACTCACCTAATAGAAATGTTACCGTCAACAACAAACCTACCCACCACCCACCACCCACATATCATTTTATCCTACCGCAACAAAACCCTATCACCTACTATCTAAGTAACGACCACAATGACGGATGTCCTTTAGAATATCCTTTTAGTAAATCTACAGCCGTTTTAATGTCCCATCCGTCATATTCACCAGCGAGCAAGAGAGAGAGAGAAATACAGTCCAACAACAAAAAAACTGATTCCAATACGACCATAAATTACCGACCTTATCGAGCACAAAACCTGACAGCCCGATTCACCATAAGAGTGTACACGTACAGACTTCATGTATTCCGTTTCCCGGCGGGTGATTTGTCATTGCGCAACGCATAAAGTAAAATTTGATATCACTCTCGCAGCAAAACCAAAACCCACCGCCACGCCCACCCACCCCCTGCTCTGCCTGTCGTAATCTTCACATTATCCTTTATCAAAGCGACGGCGGCACATGATTTCATTACATGTTCTCGTCCATCCTTTTGGATTCTTTTCCAACTCTGACAGGAAGCAACCAAAGATTCCCCGGCAGAACAACACCCTTAACACCTATACACACACATTCACACTCTGCATCCACATGAGCAGGGATAGCTCGGATGAGATATGAGTATAAAAACAATTTTCTATCGCGGAACAACCGATTACATTTCACTGGAAGTATTTTTGATTTATTTTTCACACGAGACCCGTGCAACCCTCACCTACCGCTACCACACACCCACCCCCACAGCATGGGCTTATGGACGCACATTTATTTTAAAGTCGAGAATCTCAGTGTGCGTTGCGCGTACCTTTATTTGTAAATCACGTAAATGGGTGAATTTACATACAATTTCAGTGTGTAACAGCACTCCGCCCTTGAGAGCTGAAAATAAATGAATCCGAGGGTGAAAGCGAAATTGTTCCACTTCACTTATGAAAGTGGAAGTTTGATTTTGGCGGCGGGGCGGCGAAGGTGAGTGGCTGGGGGAGGGGGCCCACTAAATTGTCACACGCAAATAACATTCCGCAAATTATCGTTTCCCATGAAAATACTAAATCATCAGATGACAACTCATTGGGTATCCTCCCCAGCTGCCACCCCCAACACTTGGGAATTTCTTTTCTATTTTTTTTTTTTTTTTTTTTTTTGAGGAAAAATGTGACAGACGAAGTAGAAAATCTTCCCTCAGAAATCTTAAACGTTAAATAGACTCCGGGAGGAAAATAATAAAAAAAAATAAACGAATCCACAATGACAACGTGAACGACGGATGCAGAGAACGAATCACGGAATTAGGGATGGGAGCGGGAGGTGAAGGACACCCAAAAATAAAATAAAAAAGCAGCAGAAGCTGTCGCGCGCACTTTGATTAATCAAAGGACTTTTCTTTTTTTCTGTTTTCTCAAAAGAGCCGGAATTAATTCGGGAATGATGAGGATAAATTTGTCATAGTACCTACCTACTACTACAACTGTAAGGTTGACTACTACTGCTGCTGCCGCTGCCGCTACTGTTTGAACGGAGAAACGACGGAATTCCAATCATAAAATCAAACACAGAGAATTCCTCCTCAACACAAAGGCGAGTATTGTTTCTTCCTATTTTGCCATTTTCTTTACCCACTCTTCGGGTTTGCTGTTTCCTCGAAGGTTTGGAAAACAGTCAAAGCATTTAACTCGGTTGACGATACAATATGGTTGACAAGAGAAGTTATAAGTTATAAGGAAGAAAATATAATGAAAACCTTACATCGTCCGAGCCGGCTCTTCAAGTATGGCTTATATCTTGTTAGCATGGTTCTTCGACTGCTTAGATGACCTGGCTAAGAAACCTCTTACAAGACCTAAAAAGATTTATTATGAGATCGAAATGGTTTTGTTAAAGGCATGTTTCAATATGCACATCTACGGTATTGGCAATGGGCCTTTATGGCCTCTCGGTTGAAATTGCATTTACTGCAAACGACCCTCCTCACGTAACGTAACCTGGTACTACAACTCAACCATTAGAAACTGTCCAGGTGCAGGTAGTTCTGCAGATTTGCATTTATATGACAGTTGCTCAGCGTAAAATCTAAGCCCTCCATTGACTTAAGGCAGGTTGGGCAGTTGCTATAAAGATGACAGCCCTGACTTCTCAAATACTGCATCTACCAAGACAGACGGCGCGGCACCTCAATGCTTCTCGTGGCTTGCCCCTTAGTAAAATATTCGCCTTAAAATTTATGAAAAACCATGACTCAAAAATGTTTCCAAGTTAATTCCATTTTTAAATAAAAAAAAACTTTCTACTTACTTACCTACATAGGTGGCGCTACAGTCCGGTGTATACCAAGGCCTTAACCAAGAACCCCTTCCAGTTAACCCGGTCCTTAGCTAACAGCTACCAGCTGCGCACTTCAAGTATTGGTTGAGGTCCTTTTCCACTTGTGCGCGCCACCTTAGGCGAGGTCGTCCTCTGCTCCGCCGACCCTCCGAATTAGAATCGAATATTCTGCGAGCCTGAGCGTTGATGTCCATACGCTCTACATGTCCTAGCCATCTTAACGCCCAATGTGCAGTTTTTTGATCAGGTCGATGTCGCTGTACAACTCGTATAGTTCGTGGTTGAATCTTCTTCTCCAAAACCCGTCAACGCAAACGGGACCGAATATCTTACAGGAGATTTTTCTCTCGAAGCGACCAAGGATATCTTCATTCGTTTTCGATAAAATACATGTTTCAGCTCCATATAGCAAGACTGGGGTGGTAAGGGTCTTATAAAGAATCTCCTTAGACGATCGGCAAAGGGCTTCACTACTCAATTGCCTTATTAGCCCAAAGAAACAGCGGTTGGCAAGAGTAATCCTTCGTTTGATGGTGTTAATACCATCTGCGTATGCAAGTAGTTGTATGATGTTAAAGAAGTCGCATGATAGTGCGTCACCTTATCTGAACCCTTTTTTGACATCGAGGTCATTACCGACCTTGAGCGAGCTTTCTCCATCGTCATCCTTCACAGACCAACGAGTTTGGCAGGGATGTCAGGTGGTGGGTATCGATTTGTACTTCTTAGATTTTTTTTCCAAGATCGGCCTAGGTGTGAAAATTTGGTCTATGGTGGACTTTTCTGGCCTTAACCCGCACTAATAAAGGGTGATTTTTTAGCTGGTTTGGTTTTGGCAACACTGGTTTTGACAGCTGACGTGTGTTTAGTACCTTGTGTCACTGTCAAACAGCTTCAGTTTGGTTTGCAATTTAACCATGGATCGTCTTACAAATGAACAACGCTTGCAAATTATTGAATTTTACTATCAAAATTCGTGCTCGGTTCGAAATGTTCATCGCGCGCTGCTTCCATTTTATGATCGGCATTCTCGACCTTCTGAGCAGTCTATTCGGAAGATTGTGACCAAATTTCGCACCAAATTTACTTTGTTGGACATTAAACCACCAACACGTTTACGTACTGTGCGTAGTGAAGAAAATATTGCGGCCGTATCAGCTAGTGTGACAGAAGACCGCGAAATGTCGATTCGGCGCCGTTCCCAGCAGTTAGGCCTTTGTTACAGCACTACGTGGAAAATTTTGCGGAAGGATTTGGGCGTAAATCCTTTTAAGATACAGCTGGTGCAAGAACTAAAGCCAGCCGACCTACCACAACGCCGAGATTGCGAGGCGAGTTTGGTGAACAGTTAATTTCACGTTTCGGCCGGTCAATTGGCCGCCTAGATCGTGCGATTTGACACCATTAGATTATTTTTTGTGGGGGTATGTCAAGGCTAATGTCTATAGGGACAAGCCCGCTTCGATTGACGCACTGGAAGCCAACATCCATGCATTCATTCGTGAGATACCGGCCGATATGTGTGAAAGAGTATGCCAAAATTGGACTCAGCGGATGGGCTACCTGAGACGCAGCCGCGGTCAACATTTGCATGAAATTATCTTTAAACATTAAATTGCAAGGTTCAAACTATCGATTCAAATAAATATTTCATTCATTTTTTCGAATTTTTTGTGTTTTTTTTTTTAAAAAAAGTTCTCAACCTCTTAAAAAATCACCCTTTAGGAGCCAATCAAGTTGTTGACGAACAGTTCCAGGCGTTCACACAATATGGCAGATAGGATCTTGTAGGCGATGTTAAGGAGACTGATGCCTCTGTATTTGGAGCGGTTGACGGATCTCCTTTCGTGTGGATCCGGCAAACTTTCTATGACCTTATAATCAAAATATCTTTCTAGAATCTGTCAAAATGCTGTCAAAATATAAAACAAAAACCTCGAATGTTCAAAAACCAGCCAATCCTATAGCGGCATCTTGTAGGAGATAACCTTACTACAAAATGAAGAAAGAAACTGAGATTTATATTCCTAACAAGCAATTTTGCGGGCGTCCATGTTTAATTCTATCTGAATAGGCGTATCTGAGGTCGGGTAAACCTAAGGGTGAGTTCACATTTGTAAGTATTCCGCAGGAATGCAGATTTTGTTTTCCGAAATATATATACCTATTAGTCTTAGAGCCCACAGCAAATTTTGTGTGTAAAATATAACCGAAAATATAGTAGATTTCATCTCTTCTACTATATTTTCGGTAGATTTCATCTCTTCTACTATATTTTCGGTTATATTTTACACACAAAATTTGCTGTGGGCTCTTGGTCTATATAGAAACTGCATTACCATTGCAAGCATTCTGTCATCACTTGTATTCATACATAGCTGTCAAATTGTTTTTCATTATTTTGCTGCGGGAAATTAAGAGCAATTTTCCAGTCTGTGCTCAGTATTGTATGTTTTCAAAGAACCTAACATGTATCATTACCTGTGTGACATACTGTTTGCCTGTACAAATTGACGCCTTCAGCGAAAACGAAGACAAAGCGCTATCGTCATCCAAATCCAATTCACCAATGTGTCACCCACAATGAACGGGTATACATATGTATATGGGTCTGTGTACAAGTATTTGTACAGAATGCTGTTCTGTGTAGATGTGCATGTTGTTAGCACGGATTTACATAGCTTTAGCCGTAAGCAGTTGTTTCTTAAGCCTTTGTCTGGCAATTGATCGGAAACCATGCTAATTCCAATTGAACATGGTTGAATGCCTCGGAAGTGCGTTTTCGGGGGGGATTGGTTAGTGGAGTTAAGGCGTGTGGCATCGTTTGGTCGCCAATGGCACTGGCCATGGTACTAGCAGTGTATGACAGTCCCGTCGAACCAAGAAGAAGAGGTTTAACACAGGCCATTGTGTATTGCTATGTAATTAGCATTGTAGATGAGATTGACACAACACCGAAGGCAAATGCGAGGGCGTCGACTACAACAAGGAGATGGCGCGAAGCAAGGAGCATTAGAGAAATTCATTGTTACGCACATCAAGCGAGGCCATGGATAGGGTTAAGATAACAATTGTCAAATTAATTGTGTACCCGAAAACGCTCAAATGGGTTTTGGATAAATGACTGTGATTCGGATAAGGACATTAATTTGTACAATGATTAAATCACTTTATGGACACATGCGATTTGAAGTGACGCTTAACAAGAAATTCTATGTTATTGTTATACCTACCTCAATCGAAAATGTTGGATGAGTGTAGTGCGCTTGGGCATCAAGAGTTAGGCAGTTTTAATGTGGACACTTATGTATGTCAGCTAATTGATAAATTGCATTCGGATTAGTTCCAAAAGTTGTCCGAATTTTGATCTTGAAATTGCGGCAGCTTACACAAAGGCTTGGAAAGAGCTTAGACGTATACTCAAGTATTGCAATTAAGCATCAGAACAATCGCAATTAGCCTCTTTTATTTGCTATGGGCGTTATTATTTACTTAGCCTTTCTGACATTCTCTTTTGGTTCCTAAATACATATCTGAGTTTAATCCAAATAATTATTTGTGGATGTTTGTTCTTGGAACGCAGCACAATGTAAAACTCTGCTGGGTCTCTAGTCATAGCGGGATACCTGGTAATGGAGCCGACGATGAATTAGCCAGAAAAGGCTTAGCCCTAGACAAAGAGCAAGCAGATAGTACGGTTAAACCTCCACTCTTTAACCTCAAGGCCAAAATTGAACCAAAATCATTAACTGAAGCTAATAGCAGGTGGAAATCACTTATTACCTGTGAAATATCAAGAAAACTGTGGCCAGAATACGACAAAGCAAAAACCAGAGAACTTCTACAAAAAGATAGCAAATCGCTGTCGATACTGATAGAAGTGCTAACTGGCCACAACATGCTAAGATACCACACAAAAAAAAATACGCCTTAACGAGGATGACATATGCGGGGGATGCTGAAGAGGCTCATGAGGACATGGCCCATTTCCTCTGTCACTGCCCAAACCTCTGCCAACTCAGAAATAGAACCCTGGGCAAATTTTTCTTCGAACATATCGATGAGCTATCAGACCGATCACCATCGGGTCTGCTTAAGTTCGCCAGGACGTCAGGATGGTTGGAACCAAAACACTGATACCACAGGTGGGAGCACATAATGGGTACCACAATAGGTTCACATAAACCGAAGTGTGATGAGGATGTGACCATTCTCATCAGCCCGCCCACCTAACCTTCTAATGCCTCAAAAAACGCATTCTGTTTGTTTATTCTAAAATTTAGAAATGATTTTATACATACATTTTGATTCGGGTTGTGATATTTGCTAATTGTCATTGTTCATTTTACAGCTCAAGGCCGAAATAATCTTCAAAATATGCAAGTGATCTCTTTTTGAACTCTTACGCTCTCGCAAATCTTGGTTTTTTCAAAAGTACAGTCGTGGACCAATATGACGAATGTCGATATCACATATACTTTTTTCAAATACATCAGCGTCTCTATATAGCGAACGAAAAAGAATTGATTTTCGATTTAGCGAATTGCGATTTGATACAATATGTGTGTACATGCTTGAAAAAACAGAAATAGACAAGTTTACATATGAAATACATTTGAATGTTTAGGAAACGGCCGATGGAAAAATGGGTGTGTTGCACATGCCACTGAATGTAACACCTTTGATCCGACCAAGGGATCAGAATGCCATTTGTTAAGGTAACCTATTTTTTAGAAAAAGCTTGCTGAGCAAAATTGTAAGTTCAGGGAAAGGCATAGCAAATGCTCAACAGGAACTCTATCTTTTCGAAGCTGTTTCCCTAATTGCATTCACATGGCAAAAAATATCGGCAGTTGTGCATCACAAGTGAAAAAATATATTTACTCCATCGGCCGAAACAGAGTTTGAAGGGGGGAATAATATTCCCCTTTCAGTTCATCCGCGCCAAGAAGAAATTTTCGTAGTTACGAATACAGTGAGTCTTGTTAAAATGATGTTCCCAGATGTAGGAACAACTCTTTCGCCCATGCATAGGTATCTATAGTTGAATAAACCATGTATGTACATATTTAAGGCTGACAGAGGATTTGGAATCTTGGAACAATACTGAAACGCTTCTTTAAAAAGATACTCGTACCAGACCATTTCAGAAAAATGATGTTGTTGACATTGATAACGAGAAAGACGCAAATTCCTTAGAAATGTGCTCGAGCACTGTTCAGAAAGTAAAGTAAAGGTCTTGGCAAAGCCCCCGGAAAGTTATTTAGTCCAGTCTCAATTTTTGGTAAACCATCAAGGACATCCTACTGAATCTCCGATTGAAAGGGCAGACCGAAATTACGGGCGTTACACCTCCACCTTTGGGCGCTTGTTGAGCGTATTAATTTAACAAGATATAGAAAAGGTACTGTTGTATCCCTTAACACCAGTCCCAACAGCTCTATGTTATTTGGATGGAGCCATATGCAAAATTTACAAATCTGCTTTGATGAAATTATTAAAAAAGAGAGTTAACAGCCAAGCACCGACGAATTTCGATATTGTTGTCATTGATGGATTTTTCATGTTAATTTTTTTTTTTTTTTTTTTGAAAATATATCGAAGAAAATTTTGCAAATGGACGCCGGCTCAGTGCTAATCGAATAGATATTATTTTATAAGAAATATTTTTTCTTATATCCGTTGTTCGCATATAAGAAACACATGAAACATAAGAAATAAATTTCGTGGATTTTTGAAGTTTCTTATATCCTGTATTTATGCATGTGATGTATGCAACCACGACAACAAAAAAAAAACAGCAACATTTTGTTGAAGAAATAATCATAAAAAATATTCACTGGCTCTCCGACTATAATGAGAGGAAGAGGTTAATGTTTCTTTTACTTTTTTACTTTTACTTTTTTAACCTGAATAGTTTTCTTTCTGTGAATAAATAACAAAATGTTATGAATATTAAAAACAATATTTATTTATACATTTATTTAATGTTTCGTACAAGGAAAATGGGTTCGATATTACGAATTATTCGATATAGAGAATGCAACTGGACATTCGTTTTATCGGACCACCACTGTACTTCCAAAAGACCGCCGAAAAAGAAACAAGAAACAGTTATAAGACAAATTGCAATTTATTGATTATGACTAAATAAATTTAAGACTCTTTTTTTTCTTATTTCTCATCGCTTCTGTCATAATAATTTTAGATTTTTATTTTCAAAACTCATGTATGTTGCGAAAAGTGTCACTTGTCATAAAATTCGCTCATGTCACGTTCTTTGTAGCACATGTACGAGTAAAAAAGTTACTTACACGACGGTAAAAATAGCGATATGAGGATTCAAGAAAATGACATCGTTCAGTGCTTCTAAATGAAATACTTTTTTTTCCCAAACTGAACTTTCTATATTACTTAACTTTTTGTTGTCACTCGAAATTAAATTTTGACACATTTATATCCTTAACTTGGCCCATAAAAGTGCTTGTTGCCCTAATTTGAATACAAACACTTACTCAGTCCTTCCGATTAATGTCAAAGAATCGTAAAATAAAAAAGCAGCAAAAAGCAAAATCAAGCAATCAGAGGAGAGCAAAAAAAAAACACACCCGTCATCTTGAAATTCCTATGCCCATGAGAACTTGACAACGATTGTGTGATGAAAACTTTTAAAGTACCTATCCGAGTATCATCGCAAAGGCGCAAAAACAAAGAACAAAAAACAGATATATAATAATTTGAAAAACCATTCCGATAAAAGAAGACAATTCTCATAAAAGTAGCATTTAATAAATCAACATTTTTTCAGATTCATTTCATCCATGACAGCTTTAATAGGCGTTATGTGACATTTTGTTTTTACCAAGAGTCCTGGAATGAGGACTGTCTTCTTTTTTTTGATTTTATGAAATAGTCACACTGTCCCTTTAGGATAGAAATTACTTCGAAAACAGCACAAGACATTATATTAAAAATAAAGCCAACAAAGAAAAACAATTTTCAAAGTTTTTCAACCCCCAAAAAACATCTTCTAACTGTGTGCGTGTATGTATGTGCTTGTGTGCGTTTGGTATCCATGAAGTATGTATGTATCTATCAAGCTTTCACTAGTTAATAGAAATTAATGAGGATTACAGGAAGTGTAAGTTCATGAGAAACAATGAAAGCGAAATGCAATAAAAATGAAAATAAATTGAACTGTTAATAAATTTATATAAAGAAATAAAAAAGCAGTCAATGTACAACGTAAAAATAAAGAAAATATTCATCAAGTAAATAGAAAAGTCCTAAGAGGACATTTTTTTGTAAATAAATATGTAAAAACAAAAATTAAATTATTCCAACAAATTAAACATCACTTAAACACTCACTTATGGTACTAGACTAATATATGTAAACATTTAATGTACCTACCTTAATTTCACTGAAAAATAAAATAAAAAGCCACTTTAAAAAAATTAACATAATGATATAGATAAATGCTAAATCACTTTGTTAAGTATGTATTTGTGTTGATATACATAAAGAATAAATATAACAATATATTATGAGATGAAAATGATTGTAGTTGTAATTTAAAAGTGTTTTAACTCTTCAAGCCTTCTTTACTCAACATCAGTCAGCAGTCACCCACTAGCCACTAGGTACTCTATCAAGGTTTCGAACCTTGCTGTTTGGCAATTAATTATTGTAAAGGTAAGTACAATCGTTAAAGCTTTCAGTTAAAAGATAGACCCATGTATGTATGTATATGTCCGCTGAGTAGAATATCAGAATCAACATTTTAATACACCACTAAAGGGAATTATATATCCTATGGATGGTGGCGCACCTAATATTATATGACGGTAAGGGAACGGACCAATTCAATTTTGGAAGCGCATATCTCGTGAACCTTTTTACAATTTTTTCAATACGCCGCAGATCCTTGTTGAAAGGGGAGACCATACTACACAGCGATATCAGAAAAATTCCTAAATATTGGGTTGTACCACATGAAATGTGCGATTTTCGCCGAGTCGAAAATAAGAAGTTCTCGAATGAACATCTGTGCCAGAACGTTAAATTTTCTTTTTTTATAAAATAAAGTGGTACGTGTGCTTGACGTGTGAGAATTTTAGGGTTCGTTACAAGTACCGTTATTTTTTTCTAGGAGCTATATATCATGCTGTTGAAAATAAACTATGTGGAAAGCCAGACTCGGCAATTTACGACAATATTTTGGAAGCAACTGTAGAATCAGACCCAACCAAAATCATACGTGACATTGGGGGTAACTGCCATGACAATAAATCGACACCTATCTCTAATAGGAACAGTGAAAAAACTCGACAAGTGGGTGCCCCATGAATTGATCGAGGCACAAAACTACGCCGCTTAGAAATCTGTGCATCGCTGTGCTTAAGGCATCAAAATGAACCGTTTTTGATCGTATAATCACGTGTGATGAAAAGTGAATTTTGAATCATTTTGCTGGCAGAAGGTCTACTGGAACCGAGCAGAGGTCATAAAAGCCTTTGAAGATTTCATTGCCTCAAAAATTCAGCACTTCTACGAAAAGGAAATATTTGACCTTGTATCACGTTGGAAGAATGCCAACGGATCCTATTTTGATTGAATAGAAATGTACGGAAAAATAATATTGGCTTTTAAATTTTACTATAAAATCGGACATTTAATGTGCTACAACCCAATAAAAATCCACATTGCGTTAACTCTTGTTACCAAGGTTAATGTGCATTTTAAGGTTCACATCGTTACTTGAAGTCTATTTCCTGTAAAATCAAATCCTAGGTACCTTCTTTCTTAACAAAAACTTGGTCTTGAACTCCGCTCAAATTCAATGTCCAGCAATTCAGATTGTCATAATCCAAAAGATGTTATTGTTATTGAAAGGGCTATTATTTTTAAATCCATATCCGATTCGTCTTAGCCTTAAGCAGAAGTCCTTCCTAACATTTCTATTCTGTATTAAAAAATCCAAGATGCACATTGACAAACTCAACAGTATGCAAAAGTAACTTTTATTTACCCGTACGCAGATTGACCTGTTTTATCCTCCTATGAGAAAGGAAAGGATTACCACTTCTTGCTCTGTGTGTTTGAGTATTGTTCAAAGTGCAAGGTGAAATTGGCCAGACAGTCACAAGGAAACACGAAGAAAACATAGATCACGACTCGAATTCGAATTGACTGTTTATTAGATGAAAACAGAAAGATATTCCTTTGTATAGTATGTAACTGCTGTGTTCAACTTCAAATATCCTTTTGTGCTCATCGTCGCCCGAAGTTTACTGATAAATTGGATGCAGTTGAAGATTCTATTTTTTGTTCTAATATTCCTCGAAATCAATGCACAAGTACTTTGTGAATATATCTGACGAACGAGCAAGGACGATATGAAACGATTTTCCATTTCGTGGAAAAGGAATTTTACTTTAAAATGTCACGCTGCTGTATAGAATTTTCTAACAGTATGAGCTTGTATGCTCCTTGAATGTCCTCACCGAATTTGATTACTTTCGTGCTGTTTTCAATAAGCGGGAAGCGCATAAACTGAAGATGTTCTCCGTATTTCAAGAGTTCAATATTATTTAGTCCTTTTGAATACGGTTGAGGCAATTATATTATTTCTCGCCGTTTGAGATGGAATTCGAATGTTTGTGTACTTTGATATTCGATCAAGCGGATTTTATTTTAAACATTTAGTCTATATCCGCTGTGAAGGGTTCATTTGGTTTCATGCGCACCTCCAGTTATGGCATGTATTTTGTTTCGAGCTGTGAACAAAGGCATTCCAGGCTAATTTCATCAAAATGGAATTTGAATGCGTAGGCAACTAGCGAACTGGGAATGGAGTACCTTTTCAGTGTTCTGTCAAATATATTGACGTTTGACTGCCATAAATTGGAATTGTGATTTGCTTTTGATATTTCAGGACAGGAGGGTATGGGAAAAATAAGATGAAAAAAGTTAAATCAAATTGAAGTTATCACATTTCAATAAAAATAAATCATCAGATAATGGTGGAACTATATATATCTATACAACTGTGAAATACGTGATTTTATATGGTATATCAAAAAAAACTCAGAAAGTAGAAATCCCTCGCTGTTTAATGTACCCGTAAGTATCTCTGAAGGTACAAAGAAAAGCCTGTCTAGGTATAACAGGTGCGCTCAAGTCCACACAGCAACTTTGCCTAGAAACACTTTTGCAACTTCCACCCATGTATATCGCCATAAGAAATACGGCAGCCAAAGGACCACTCAAATTAAGAGAGAATGTCAGCTGGAGGCCCCGTTCGTCGGACACACGCTCATACTCGACATTTTCAATCAAAAATGACTCATACCCTGTACAGATTAGAAAGCCCAGCTTGACTTTATCAGATACTTCAAGGTCTCTATACCAGGCAGACAGAACTACAACAACTCCGACAATGCCATCATGGGAACATCCATCTTTAAAGATAGCTCAAAAACAGAGAAAGGTACCGGAGCAGGCGTCTTCTCGGAAGAAATTTGCATAAACCGGTCTTACCGACTAACCGACTATTGCAGCGTCTTCCAATTAAAGATATACGCTATTCAGAAAGCAGCATTTGGTCGCGCGCCCTGAGTGTAAAACAAAATGTACACCTTTTTGGTCGCGGGCGCTCGTGTGTACAGTTCTATTGGTTTTCTATATACTCATGGCGCAAAGGACGCTCGTGTGGCAAAGGCCTTAAAGGACTGGACTCCACTTCCGTGAATTCAAAATGCGTAAAGGTGTGCCTATCAACTAAAAGAACACCACAACACAACCCCACTCTGCTGGGTACCAGGACATGTAGGAATAGAAAGTAACGAAACAGCAGACGGACTAGCCAGGAAAGGCTCTGATATGAACATAATACTAGCTGACAGACAGGTCTTACCGGCTTTCAACACAGCTAAAAATCTAAAAGACTGCATCACTACTAATTTAGGCGACGACCGATGCCTCAACGCCAGCGATTCTGCCATAAGCCGCAACCTGTAGCCCGTAGTTGACCAGGAAAGAACAATATCACTGCTTTCTATGAAAAGAAGCCAAATCCATGTACTCGTCGGTGCTATAACCAGACAGTCAGACACTATACAATAGGAAACATGGCCAAAAGATACGGTATCCTTACAAATTACTTCTGCAGAAGCTACATGGATGAGGACGAAATAGAATGTGTAGCACACCTTCTATGCCACCACCCGGTTCTTGGATGGGAGCATGGTTCTTCGTCTGTCTGGATGTCCTGGCTAAGATACCGCTTATAGACCTGAAGAGATTTATAAGGAGATACAATTGGTTTGGTTAAATGCATGTTTCTGAATACACAACCAGGGTATTCGCAATGGACCTTTACGGCCTTTGGATGAAATTGCATTTATTGCAAGTTACTCTTATAACCTTACCTAAGGCATTTGATACGGTTGACCACTCAATTTTGTGCCCTTAATTGTTTCAGATCTTTCGTAAAGTTAGTGTCCTCGTACCTATCTTACAGATTTCAAGCTGTAGAGGTTAATCAATCTCTATCGGACCCTTTGCCAATCGTCAGTGGTATTCCGCAGGGATCCATATTAGGGCCATTATTTTTCTTATTGTATGTCTATGATCTTTCCAATTTCATCAAATATAATGTAATTGTTAACCAACAGTGGTCTTTACTTCACGCCCCTACTGTAATGAGAGGCGAAATCCCAGCTACTAATTAGATATCCGTTATTTCTGCACATGTAGCTTGACTGAGTCCTGGATAGAGTTAAGATCGCATTCCATATCAACCACTTGCCACTTTCTTGCGAAATGTCATTTATTCAAACTACAAATACTTAGAATCCACACTTGTGGAAATCATGGAAAAACTAAGTGAATCGTGATTTCGCGTATGCCCCTAGATCTGACTTATTTTCTTACTTTATTTTGAAGATGCCCTTATTGAATATGTAGAAACTGACAGAAACCTGGGTGTGACTTTCGATCACCATTTAACTTGGGACAACCATATTTAATATTATAGCAATAGGCAAAACCTATGGAGTCATCCGATCACTGTGGGCGTTCTTCACGCCCTTCAAAATGCGAGACTTACTAGCTAAAAATCTAGCAGTTCCAGTCCTAATGTATTGTTGTAAAATTAATTCAAATTTTAGCTTTGTATCCAAGAGGAAATTTACTGTTGCCATTAATTGCATTTTACGAGTTATGTTTTTGGATTACATAAATTTGATCGAGTTTCGCGATATTTCAGGTAACTATGTATTATGACCCTTGATCACCTTCTATAGTTTCGAACGCTTTGCCTTTTCTCGGACAATCTTTTATATAACGGTGAGCAAGAAAAAAATAAGTAATACAGGCGTAACTAGGTTTATGACAGGATTTCATTACGGAAACTTAACTGCTGTATATACTAGTATTCTTAACACCGTTAACTTTGAAAAAAACATCAAAATTGACAGTTTTTAGGAAGATAGGTCAGGTACTTAAGCTTTTTAGAGGAAAAATACTGAATTCAAGATTTTATAGTCTTTCTGCAATTTATCTCTTGACTGTGTAAAATACAAAAAATACATAACCAAGTACCTTGTTTATTCTGACTATCTTCATCTGATCTTCAGATCGAAATTTATTTACCTTATGACCTATGAAACAGGATATACTATACAGAGATGTTATTCATTTATTGACTTATGTATCCTACGAAAGATGTACACTAATCCCATTTATTTGAACAATCATTTGGTATGATGTCCTTGAATAAGTTCGCCAAACGCCCTCAAGTGATGAGCAATTAAATAAACTTGTGAAGCAGCCATATAGTTCATGGCCAAGAGCAAAGCTAACTTAATTGTAAGACTTCCAACTGTTTTCATCTAAAGTCACCCTCCCAACGACGGCAAGTATGAAGCCTTCACTTCACTTCACCAGTAACGGCCAAACATAAATATATGGGCATACTCGTAGTCGTACCCGTACCCTTAAACATACTCCGAATATTTGTACTAAGATAACTTTTCACTTTATTTACCTTTATGATGGCACTCAGGAAGCCAGTCCCCTATATAATAAAGCCATTTTATGATGTGTTTGGACGGTTAAACCAACACAGAGAGCGCTTTTGAATTATTTCCACGACCGTCTCCTTGTCGAGTGCAACATGAATACATGGGCCACAATCTACCAACTATACATATACGAGTCACAAAAAGCTCAGGACAGGACACAAGGTAAATATACATTTTTGTTTACTTTTCTATGTTTCATATTTTCATGATCCAACGGCCGACCCGACCCGCACACGCTCTGTTTGTCTAGCGAGGGGATAAGAAGTTTGTCAGAATGTAACTCGTTATTTCATCACAGGTGGGGGAATGGCCACTTTGTTTTGTATTAAGAGGATTTAAGGAGGTGCAGGTGACTTAATTTTATGAATCATAACACGATAAAATTGTTGATTTTGAATTTAGGTGGAAGAGTGTCCATTTAATTTAAGGATGCAGACGAGGTTATATAAAGCATGCAGCTGCACACTTTCTTCTGGAAAATAATAAAACGACATGCAATTGAAGAGTGTACGTCGTTGTTTCTGAGGCTAATCGATTCTACAGTCTTGGTATCTGTTCGAATGACTTCTGTAGAAGGAAGAGGAAGAAAGTATTACTTTTTCTCTCGAAGCGACCAACGATATCTTCATCCGCTTTCGATAAAGTCCATGCATCAGCTCCATTTAGCAAGACGGGGATGATAAAGGTCCTATATACAGTTTTTTAGTTGATTAGGATAGGTTTCTACTACTCAATTGCCTTCTTAGCCCAAAGAAACACCGATTGGCAAGAGTAATCCTTTCGTCGATGTTGAGTGTCCCTTTTCGTTGACAGCAGGAAGTTTGCGTTGTCCTCGTTTACCGCCAAACCCACTAGTGACACCTCGCTGTGTTATACCAATGATGTCAATGTCATCGGTGTATACAAGTAGTTGAACGGACTTTTGAAATATCGTTCCTTCTGTGTTGGTTTGTGAGTTTCAAACAATTATTTCAAGAATGAATAAAGAAGAATGCATGACAGTCTGAATCATTTTTTGACGTCGAAGGTCTCGTTGAGGTAATTACCAACCTTGAGCAACGAGCTTTCTTCATCGTAATCCTGCATAGATGGATGAGTTTGGCAGCGGTGGTAGCGGTGATACATATCCCCAAAGTCCTTGGTTTCACAATGGACCTACATATGTAGGCCTTAATAACTAACATAACCTTTCACCTTCTTCATATTATTCATAGGAGGGAGCGCAGTAAAAAGTGTCGTAACAAGTACGTACGTATATACATAATGTACATTATATTGTGCTAAAAGGCTAAGAAAAAGGAGACACTTCCCGTCCTTTTCGAAGATTAACAAATGGAAATGTTACTTCCTAGCAGGTTTTATCCCCAAATGGCTTTAGGTCCGAAAGAAAAGTTACCGAATTATAGGCGGACCGGGCGCCCCCCTCCATATGGACAAGTCCACAATATTTCAAAAGTGAAAAGCAACAAAGACACTGAAAAGCTCCTGACTGCACTCTCAATTAGTTGTCGATAACATAACTCGTAGAAGTGGCTCCATATAGTGCATTCGCAATACCTACAAAAACAAACAAAATCATCGATGAATGAAGTACTACCAAAAGACTTGCCAAGTATCTCCATACCTACTCTACTTTCAACATGACAAATAACTAAATGATAGGTTACGTTAGGTTAGGAGGGATGCGTAATTGTTCGAGCAATCATTTCCACTCTGAGACCCGAAAGTCCATTGTGAATCCCCTCATAGTTTGAGAGTACGAGTTTGTGCTCTTGGTGAATCTAAAAAGATTCGATATCTTTAAATCCCATAGCTCTGCTATGGCTGCCAAGAATCTATGGCGTAATGTACGGAGGCGTCGGTCATTCTTGGAGGGCGGAGCTGTAACAATGTAGATATTGGATTGATTCACTTTCTCCTTCATCTCTGTAGCTTCAGCTTCAGCTACAGGTATCGTTGGATTCACTTAGCCTTTTGCTTATCGACTAAGAGATCCTATTTAGCATATTTGCCTGAAAATCGCGGTTTTTTGGGCACGTAAGATGGCTAAGCTTGGTCGACTTGGTTAGGGTTTCATCCTTATTCTTACGGAATTCAGTAACAATACCATTTATTTTAACTTATCCATCCATCTTATAGTTTCGACTGTCAACTCACATTCATTCAACTTAGTTTCTGTCTCTCGTGGCATTACTTTTAAGATTCCCTTAATAACGAAGTTTGCGTAGACGTCAGATGAAGATCAAGTAATAAAGGTAATCGAAAATCTTAAAAAGAATTGAATTTCTTTGAATAGTCAATACTAAGGTATTAGTATAAGTATAAGTGATGGCCGTGGTGGTTAGTGCGTTGGACTACTATGCATGCTGCTCGGATTCAATCCCCTTCCCAGCCCGGGTCCAACACCTAAAAAAATGTTTCATGGTTGGCACCTCTTTCGAATGTCTGACAAGCAATCAAAGAGTATCATTTCTCATGACATGCTTCTCAACTTCAGTTCAGGTCGATCTATTTCCTGCCTTTGCCGGTTGCGTACCTACACGAAGTTAGTCAAAGGTCTCTTTCTACATTTCAGACATCAAAGTTTTGTTATGTAAAACACAAAATAATATTTATTTTATCATATTTTGTATGTACATATTATAATTTAAGGTATAAAAAAGGATTGCGCCTAACCTTTGTAGATAACGAAAAAAACTCTTCATTGATCTTAAGTACCCAAAGTCTTGAGCCCTCACTAAGTCGTCTTTAATCATTTCGTACGAAATTAAGATTTTGTTGCGACTCGCAAGGTGACAGATGACTTTCGCTTTCTGTGCGACTATTTCGTCTAAGGTTCTCGACTTTTCAGTTATTTTTATAACACCATTTAGTGCTTCGAAGCATGCGTTGATTTTATAGTCCTCCTATGATTTGATTAGAAACCACATTCCTTTGGAACTAGCTACATTTAGTCAATACGATACAATTTCTTCTTAATTTGCGGTGCTATTTTATATTGCCCAAATCAAATACTCTGTCGGAAGTAGCATTTACCAACGCCACCAGGTTAAATATCAAATGGCGCCCAACACACTGCTCCACACTCCCAACATCAATACTCATAGTAATGAAACGCATACCAATTAATTTTAAGCTCGTATAACAGCACCTGTTGCCAAATATCCTCAATCTTTACAGCAAATATCATAAATCAATAAATACGATTTGTTTCCCCATTACGTAGAAATTATTTCGCTTACTAATTGAGAACAGAGCCAAAGAAGCTAATCATAATATATTGCCCCTAATCCACTTATAGAATCTTTTAATATCAAGTCAATGAGTCGATTTGTTGCCCACTCCATTGCCCTGAAAATTACAAAACTAAATTGAAGAAATAAGAAAACTCCCCGCTCCTTTCTTTTTGAGAGACGAGAATAAAAACGAATCCATTGGCATTGATTGTGAGTAACGAACCAAATTGTGTAGAGTAGACCTTTTAAAATGTTTTCTATTTTGGTTTACAATTTTCCTGTTTTTTTTTCTTTTTCGTATTTCCTTAGAAACAAATACTAAGCTCAACTTCACTGAAAGGTTTCTATACTTACCAATCTCACATCCTCGGGGCAATCTGTCAAAAAGGGAATCGCAGACAAAATAGTTAAAAAAAAAAACTCACAAAATATCCTCGTCGCCGCAAGGATAAGGATATATATTTTTCCGAACCCAATAAATAATCCAAAATTCATGCGAAAAAATATGAAATGGCAAGGAGAGAGGAAAAATCTCCCGCCTTTGTGTGCAAGGACGGCCGACTCGGATGAGATGAGAAATGAAAGGCGATACTATCTATCGATATCCATCTCTTTCTGTATATGCGAGTATTGGTTAAATAAAGGCCACCCTACTCCTGTCGAATTTTTAAGAAATACGTTCCAAAGAGATCTTCTATGAAAAGACATGAACTTGAATAACTTTTAAGCTATATTTTAGGGGATTTCAGTTTCTGTACCTTATTGAAAAAAAAAAACAGGTGGAGGAAGGCTAGTTGCGGCCTTATTTGAATTCAGGTTTTGTTTTGTGACATTTGTATAGGCAGCCTTCCCTTAGATCCTTAAGGCTATTTACCGTACGGCGAATAATTCAATATGCTGTGTCGTTGAACGATGATAAATTACAAAGAAAAAGGAAGTGGAATTAATAAAGTAAAGTTTTTTATTTTCTTTTTTATTGAAAATAAATAAATCAAACTTTCAGAGATGCTACGAGATGTTCCGCTTCCCAAGCACAACTGGAACATCTTCAAGGGAAATATGTCTGATTAGAACAGCATTTGCGTATCATAAACGAAAAATATTAAATAACAGCTATGTCTTATAATAATTTAAAAAAGTTTGGCGTTTTAACAATTAAAAACAATGACATTTGTTACAGATTATTTTCAGTATATATTCATATTCAATACTAATTTTAAGCGTAGTGAACTCATTATGTTTAGTTTCCGTTAGTTCCCGTTATTACTAAGCTTACTAAGCCTCTTATTCCAGTCAGAAAGAGTTCATATCATTCAAAAACGCTCGACATCGGTAAGTCAGGATTTTCTAGGACCGACAAACTGTTTGTCGATGAATGAGTTGAAAAGAGCGGTGAATATAAATGTCGGATGGGTCGCTGGACGTTTTATAAAAAAATAAAAAATAAAAAAAAATAAAAAATAAAAAAAAATATATAAAAATAAAAAAAAAACCGCACAGCACTTTGCCAACAAAAAAAATATAAAAACAAATAAAAAACCACAAAAAATTATAAAATAACACAGCACAAAAAACAAAAAAAAATACGTATTTCATTACGTAGATAGAGTTAAGATAGGTTAAGTAGTTGTAAGTTTTATTTAAGGTAGTTTTATGCAAAAAACAAAATGTTCTTTTTGCTAAGTTTTATTTTCAAAACAAAAATTTTTCCTAGCTTTTAAATTGTAAGTTTAATTAAAATTCCATACTTTAAGTTAGGTTACGTCGAAAGACATAGTACAAGCATTAAGTTTAGCTTAGAGTGCCCGTGTGGGGCCAGTAAGTTAGAGTAAGATAGTTAAGTTAGTTAAGTTAGTTTTAAGCACTTTTTGTCTAGCATGTAAGAAATACTTGAATTTAAAAATAAAAAATGCATTAAAAAAAAAAACAAACAAAAAAAATGGGTCGCTGGAATTCCACACGATTTCTCTGTTCCCTTTTCTTTCCAGTTTTTGTTATTTGCTTGTGCTGTTGCCATAGTCAGGATTTAGATGAAACGAATTTTCCAGCCACGACAAACTGTTTGCGTTTGAAAAGAGTGGGGAATGAAAATGTCGTTTGGGTCGCTGGAATTCCACACGATATCTCTGTTTTCTTTTGTTTTCTTTCAATTTTTTTGCGGAGTTCACAGTATCAAACACGTTTGACAAGCACGTCTTAGTGAATGTTTGATGGGTGGAAAGCAGGGTTACCTTTGGGACCCTTTGGGGTCAAATGGACCCTTTTTTGATGGCACGGACCCCAGGACCCGCCTCCTTGAAATTCATCCTTTTTCAAAAAAAGGACCCTTTTCGGACCCTTTCTGTAAATTGAGAAACAATTGACACATTCAACGGAAATTCTTTCACTTCTTTTAGTAGACAAAGTCACCGACAGCAATCACACTTTTGCATTAACCCAATTTCTATCTATGTATATGGTTGCCAGCGCCAAAATATAGATTTCCCCTGTAAACAGACACATTCAAATTGTTGGTGCGTTTCGTTTGTCATACTTTTACTATTGTTAATATAAAAAAAATGTTATCCGCATTAAATGTTTTGGAAGATAAAGAGTTAGAAGAATTTAATTCAAAAGTTTAGAGCTTTCATTTCTAACAAATAGGTTTTCCAAATCATAACTTTTTGTTAAAATACTTTTCTTATGACCTTTGTTTATCAGGGCTGTTTGATGTTATTTGTCGGCTGGAAAAAATCGTATCGTATGTACATACAATCCATCCAAGAATAAAAGAGAATTGAGAAAATCGTGCTTGGAAATATCATTTCATCTAAATCCTGACTTAGGGACTACAGTCGGTGCAACTGCTGAGGCGGCTACGGTCTCTTGGCTGGGTGAGTCCTGATGGTGGAAGAGGAGATGAATTTGTCGCTGGAGGCATAGATTCAAGAGTTTCCGCTAGTATCCATGTATTATAAAGAGAACTCTGTTGTGGCTGAATGAGTTCTGAAATGTCATAAATTTGGTTTACAGTCAGTCCTCAGCTATATTATAACGCCTCTAATTCACACGAAAAGTCTCGAAGAAGCCTTGTTGCTCACATCATTCATTTTGCTTATCATGTGAAGAAGTTTCAAAGTTTAATGTAAGATTAAGATCACTTTTAAGGTTCACAAGTTTTAATTAAAGTCAACCGTGGACTTGGTAAATATATCATTAAGACTCCTCGGCTATAATTTTTAACTTACACCTGCAGAGTTTGACAGAGGGTTCGATGGTGTTAGATAGGTCATCCACACTCTTTAATAAATCATCGAGGTAAGCTGGTTAAGTATTTTATGATAGTGCAGTTTATTTTCAGAGGAGATAACATTGAGCATTTTATAATTTTATCGCGATCATTACATATGTAAGAGAGATATTTCTTTACACTCTTCACAATAAAATAAAAAATAAAAATTACTATAGTCACTCAGGTACAGGTGTGGATCGCTTGCTCAACCCGATACACAGTGCGTGAAAAGATTTATCGCATTGCCCATTACAGACTACACCCTACCCAGTCAGCATTAATATCACTCATCGCTATCTTACAAGCAGCATTACCGCAATGGTGAGGCATAACTAATGTGAGGTGAATCGTGGATGTGCGGAAGTTGAAAATTCCAGATAAAAATGCAGTTAAATATAATTTGACGAAGAGTTTGTGGAAATTGCGAAACTTGCAATTGTTTAAACTCGCGAAGTGAGTATAGACTAGGACTCTCTAATTTTCCATTCAATATTCTTCTTTCTTAAGGTGGAGCTATAGCTCTGGGTAAACCAGGGCCTAATTCTCGCAACCAATAGTGTGTGCGTGTTATATTTTTGCACGAATGGAAAACGCCTACAATTTTTTGCCGACTCCGAACGGTGAGTTGAGAAGCTTCTCATGACAAATGATACTCTTTGACTGCTTGTCAGACATTCGAAAAAACTTTTAGCTGCGATTTATATAATGCCTGATTAAAAGAAAGTCACAAAAAATAGCCCATATTGTGCAGTTAATTCAATATTGGATAAATGAGTTCAAAGACTTTGTTTCAACTGCCAAAAATATCTGAAATTTGCGGGACATTTCTGTGCGTTTTCCTGTCGAGGTTTTAATTTATAGAAATTCGATTTACATTATGTACATATATTTTGCTTTTTCCTTCTTGCCTGCGTACACTCTCGCGGATTTAACAAGACTGACACTATAAATTTTCCTCAATTTGACAGCAAATCAAATGACTGCCCGACACACCATGCAAATAAGTTTGAAAGACTTGGCAATCAACTTCCAAAAATCAAAATCTTTTTACTTTCCCTGAACCAACTCGACAACCGTCAAAGCGATCAAATGACGATTCTACACACGATAATGCTGGACAACAACCCGCTTAGTTGTGACAATTGAGTTGAATAGTGTATGTTGCGCATAACAGTTCTGTCAGAAAAAAGCCTCTGGCTCAGTGGTGCCTTCCGACCTTCACTAAAAGACTGAACTTCTTAATCGCATGACTTTGGCAAGAATACCGCCACTAGACATAACACAAGATAATGCATCTGTATTCAGTCTATCCAATACTTTTTTCTTAGATCTGCTTCATGATTTTGGTAACACTTCGTCAATCTTTGATTTAAGTTGACCTGAAACTGCAATGGGAATCTTTTACAGAACTATGTACATATATATACACCTGTCATCACTACAATATTAGTAATGGGATTCATTTTATTAATGTGACTCATACTTTCAAAAAAAGCAAGCCTTGTACAATCTGGACCAATCCAATTAAAATTTTTTATTTTTTTTTTCATAAATTAAGAGACGACTACATACAAGGTATTGTGACGATCCCATGATTGTCTGAACGGTTTACATTCATGCCGAATTCAATATAACGCTTCTTAAAACCCACGATATTCCACCATAATCCAAACCGCAGACTTGCTTAGACCTAAGATCTCCGCCTAAATAGAAACCATTCCAGTAAAGTATGTGGAAAGAAACAGGCTTAGTTCCTTTTCACCACAAAATGTCAAACTCATCTTAACCTATTGAAATTGAATTTTTGCTTATTCCCTCTTCGCTCACAGAAACAAATAAAAAAGTTAAATATTAAATTTTATTTAAGGTTATAACAATAAAAAAAAACTTTTTGTTTTAAACGAATTTAATTAAATGCCCACTGAAATTACAATTTAAACGCTAACAAGCTAACACTTCGCTAAGAGGTCCTACAAAAAACGATACCCACTCCAGTAGATACAATGAGACATTGCTTTATTCCGTATAACGGTATACGTATACGGTATACCGTACCGGGTGAACTGGTGTCATGTTGGCTTATGGCAGGGCCATGATGGATAAAATTAATTTATTTTCGAACTCGTTTTTGTGAAGCATCCTTTTTTGACGATTTTTCAATTTGGTGTCATCGCCCTGCGCCGACATTCACCCTCCCTCCAGTGTGTCCAATATTGGTATATTTCAATAACAATAAATTTCCACGGCATAACGAGCTGATGCATCAGTATCAGCGCAAGCCGCATGTCAAGCAAAATCAATCTAAAAATAATTACGCAATTTTTTGTTGGTTGGATGTTGGGTATGGATCGGGATTGGGATCAGGATGACTATTTTTTTCATACAAATAATGTATGTAGGACTCTCGCTTTTTTTTCTGCTGACCATAAACATGGTTTGGTTACTGCGGATGGCATCACTCACACTGAAATTTTAAGGGGTGTTGCAATGTATCAGTCGTTATTGTGACTGATTTTCATTTTGTTTTTTTTTTTTTTTACATAAATTTGTTGCAGGCCACCAAATAAAAATATTGACTGATTTATTTAGTCAGAAATTCTAGTGGTCATGAGGTTGAGGAGTAGTATTGGTCAATTCTTAACGACTCCACTGTAGATTGAAAGCTGAAATGCTTAAAAATTCACGTATTGTTGTTATTATAATTCAGCGTTAATGAAGCTCTTTTAATTGGACACCCACGGTTGCATGACCCTTGTCCGGTTATGGCTATGAGTAAAAGGAGCTTCCGCCGTAGTCACTTACATTTTTGTATACTAGGTAATCATCAATGATTATACACGGGGAATCACCGGGATAATCCAATGAAGAATGCCCGATTCACTTGCAAGTGTTGTCCATTAACTAGTACTTACTGAAAGTTAGCTTAAGGTAGGTAGGTTTCTACTACGAATCCTGTTCCTAAGTGATATTTTTCGAGGACTACTATCAAATTTGTATTGATCCGACGGACAGTTATATTTTTATTTCGCATGTGAAACCAATTCGAAAAAGATTGCATGGGAAAAAAGCAAGCTTCAATTGCTCGGAAAACCCAGCAAAAAAACTGATAAAAGCCTTTAACAGTATTAGACTATGCTGCGTCTCAGGTAATTGTTCATAAATGGTTTACATAATATCGGGCTGGTCACACCAGTAGAACTGATGCAGAACTAGGACGTCCGATAGAGGTCACTACTAAAGAAATTATGAATTATCAACAAAGTGGATGATCTCTTATGTAAATATTTTAAACATCTCGACAACAACTTCTCACAGCAGTGTTTAGACATCTTTAACCGTAAAAAGTGAGGTTTCCAACGGTACGTAACAGTAGATGAAACATAAGGTAGTCATTACTATATCATAACTGAAACGGTTCGGGTGAACCAGGCCCTGCTTTTCGCAACCATCTGTTCTCCTTGCGGGCCATTTGAACTGTTGGCACCTTGTCCAGCGTATAGTCCTTAGTCCATATGGACCGCGTTGTTGGTGCTAAAAATGACTCAGAAAAGCTAAGAAATACGATTTGCATGTCCTATTGAAATTATTGATCTGATTTTTCGTGTTTCCGATTATCAAAACTAAAGGGGGAGCAGTTTCGATGGTGTGCGGTCCTAGATGTGATGATACTTTCTTCGAAGCGCGAAGACTTATAACCCATTAGCGCTCAGAGTAATATTTTGGTCCCAATTTTGTTAATTTTTTAGTAGTTTGTTACTTACCGATAGACAATTTAAGAAAAAATAATACAAAAAAAAAATATTGCAACAGAAGTTCCAAAACTGTGTGTCCTATAAATAGGACGCTGGGCAGATATGAGGTCTAAAATTTTATACCTATGTAAATAATTTTCAGTTATTTTAATTTTTTTTTTATTTTATTTAAGGAATTTATAAATGCCTGTTGACCAAAAAACGAAATAAATGCCAGGCGAAGAATTAATTAATTGATGATTAGGCTAAGATTTAAATAAATAAAAACACAGTGAACAAATATAAATCGGAGTGTAAGTGTAGCATAAGAGACAAAACTTCTTCCTCCTAACTGCAGCAGCGATGATTATTTCTATTTCTCTGGTACCAAAAACTTGTGTATGACCCAAACATTCACCATAGCCATATCCTAAACTCGGGTGAAGTGCACCAGTACCATTTTTTCCCCGCTAATTGCAGTATTGTATTTGGAGGCAAGTCAATCATATTTATCAACTTCACACTTGTGAGAGTTGTACTGCTTTACCAACTGATGCTGAGGCAATTAATTCAATTCGTTTATTTTCTTTTTGTGAGTAGTGCGAGCAGTGGCTTGCATGTTCAATATGATCAAAATTTGAAGGAGTTGTGACTAATTGAACTATAAAAATCTCCTTTGCAACATCAAACATGCGGTCAAAGAAACCACGATCGTTTTCTTCATTTCAACAATTCATAATAACTGGACAGGATCTTAGCCTAGAGATTTTCCGTTATCGTTTTCATACATAGGACATTTCTTAGAATATATGGAAGCTAGAGAACAAATTATGTAGTTCTCTTCTAAACCTGGAATTCTCGTCAGTAACATAGTCTTAAGGCGTAGGTAAAACTGCAACACTTGCATCTTCGACTTTTGAATTTCGTTGAAGTTGCTCGAGCATATCGGCAATTTGGTCGATAGTTTAACCAACGATTTTTTTTTGAAAATTAAATTGCAAAATGAATCAATAAAGGAAAAAGTAAGAACTACTCCATTCAACTATTCAGTTCAGAGTCCTACGCATCACATTTTGATTGCTAAAGCTAAATTGTATTCTTTTTACCTGACTATGGCAAAGCCAAAAGGAAGGGTTGTGAATCTGAATGGCTTTTAATGTATCTCATATGTGTCTAATGCTATATTACGTCACAGAAAATTCACCCTCAGACTTTAAAATTGAATATAATGTATGCTATATAGTAAGTTTAGCGAACGCGTTGGTCATAGCTTAGCATTTGTTTCAAATAAAAAGAGCAAGCGAAATTGATATTAAACAAAATTCTCTTGAATGGTTATCACTTATCAGACATTCGGAAAAGTGACATCGTGAAAAAAACGTTTGGGTGTTTGCAGGTATACCTAGTTGTCCAACTCACTAACCACCACGCCACTGGACCACAGCCTGACACATTGAAGCAACTAAAAACCAACACCCGCCAAGTTATAGCCAAAATACCGCCCGAAATCTACGAAAAAGCCACCGAGAATTACCTCGAAAGGATCGGTTGCATCAGGCAAAGAAATTATCGCAAACAAATAACTTTTTCATCCCAAATATTCTTCCCTTTTCGCAAATCAAAAATCTTCCGTAAAATCAGACAGGCATGCGCACTCTCACAGGCAATGCTGTTCTGCGCGCGCAATAATGAATTTGCACGTTCCTGTCCTGCATGCATGTGGATACCCACCAGCGTTGCCGTTTGGGACGCTTTTGCGTCATTTTAACGCTTTTTGGGCGATGGGACCCGGGACCCCACTTTTCAATAAAACTCCGATTTTGACGCATTTTGAAAATATAGGACCCTTTTTTCAATTTAATGTTTCTTTTACTTGTAAAACATGGTACTTTACTCTTAAAACACACCCATTTTGTTCAACTCGTGATGAAATCAACAAAGTATTTTTGTTAGTCAGAATTTCCCTTCCAAAAACTAGTTCTGCATACATGCTTTTTTTATCTTTGTTATTTTTTTCCCAATATATTTTTTTATTTTAAGTTCAGCAAGTTTCAGTTTTTCGGAAAATTGCATTTTTTCATACAAATATAAGTGGGACCCCTTTTATGCTTCTGGACCCCTTTTTTGGACGCTTTTTGAAATTTGCTCGCGGCAACCCTGATACCCACCTTAAAAGCATTGTTACCGATCTGGCAACGTCGAGCCGTTGACGAATTCGTTGACGAAGCGAAAGGAACCGATAAGAAGAAAGATGAAAAGAAGAATGGCGGAGTTGAGTTTTCAAATCGAAACGGTGTAGTCTTGTTCGCGGAGGTTGATTGTGTTTGATTAATTTAAAACTGATATTGTTTGTTTGTTAAACTAATGAAGTATATTGTTTCCTTTCCTTAATGTTAATTGACTTTTTAAAATTAAAATAAATAAAATTTAAATATTAAAGACGGGCGTTGAAATTATTCTTGAAAGTTGTCTAATGTCGATTTCGATTGGGCAAAAAATCTCTGGGCAAAGATCTCGAGCAATGTTTATCACTCTAGTACAATTTTCATTTTCCAACCTTTTTCTTTTACGAACAAGATGTGAAATGTCACACTAATACAATTGCAGAAAAACAGATCAATCTCGTCTGTTTTCCAACCAGCACGAAAAATCTGAAATCTGAGAGCAAAATCTGAAAAGCCCAATCGAAAACTACATAAAGCAGCCCTTACACGGTCAATCAAAATGACATCAATCACTTATATGTGTTAGTGAAAATATGATTGTATGTTTTATATCGCTTGATTGACGAAAATCAAAACGTGTTTGATTTTTACACGTACACGATTGATGTCATTTGATTGACCGTGTAAGGGCCGCATAAGGGCAGTGGATACATATATAATTAAATATCGCTAACAGCATATATTTTTATTAATTTTGTTTTTTAAGATGACATGTCACTCAGTGGCCCCCCGTCATCGCAATCCAGTGTGTTCACGTTAACTTCTGATCAGATTTTCTCCCCAGGCTACTTCCTCTCCTCAGAAAGTATCTGTGTGACGTCTCTGTTAATAATAGGTTTTTCTTTACAATTGCATCTTATTAATGTAAAATAAAAATTGCACTTACAATTGTGCAAACTTTTTTTTCTGTTTGTGTTTCTAGAAAAAACCTCCACAACAATTTGCCAACTTTTGACATGAAATGTCAAATGAAATCTTTTCGGTGTAAACACCTTTTTTAGATTCCAAGATTTCATTCTCGAAATCCACAGTTTTTTGTTTACAAATTTATTTTGAAAATTTCCTCTATTAATAGAAATTAATTAATAGAGGAACAAAATATTTGCATTCCTTTTTATTTATAATACAGCGCAGCGCGAAATATGTCGGATTTCTTGAATCCACTTCTGAGTAATGCTAAACAATAATTATAAAATTATAAAAACGTATCAAATTATTTTATTTAAATTTTTATCCGTACATATATCAAGAAAGTTCTCTACTACATTCTGCAAAATCTTGTACAGCACAGTTTATCCGCGCAACAAACGTCACGCGAATGACAGCAGAATCAATATATTAAAACGAGTCCAACTTCATTCCTTTCGCTACGAAAATTTTCTTGTACCACCGTCGAGTGGCTCATTTTTGTCTGAAAGATCTTCAATCTTGAAAAAGAGATTTTTATCCCAAAGCCATGGCGTTGCGTGTGTTAACTCTTCCACATAATTTACGACAATTAACCAAAGGTACCAGCTTTGCTCAGGTAAGAAAAATTATTTCATAGTTGTGCGATAGGACTCGGTGATTTTCTCATTACAATGACATTACGTAATTTTTCCAAAAAAATAGAAATATTTCTTTCGCGATTGAATAAGAATAAACAACTTTGTAAAATAAAGTGTATCCAATTGAATGTTTCATCTTTAAAAAGATAATTCCATCCCTGGACATCCTGTAAAGATGGAATGTTGTTTTATAAACATTTTAGGTTATGTTATTGATCAGAGACCATGAATTTATTTTTCCGTTCAGCGTTACAATGCTTCGCATGCTGCTAGTCTAAAGAAGACTTTGGTTAACATCCCAGCTACCCAAGTGACCCAATTGGACAATGGTCTCCGTGTTGCTAGCGAGGATTCCGGTGCCCAAACTGCCACTGTTGGCCTTTGGATCGATGCTGGTTCTCGATCTGAGAATGAGCAAAACAATGGTGTCGCCCATTTCTTGGAACACATGGCATTTAAGGTGAGTTGCAAAATAGTACTCCATTATAGGATCTGTTAACCTGAAAATCTTTGAACTTAGGGAACTGCCAAGCGTTCGCAAACCGATTTGGAATTGGAAGTCGAGAACATGGGTGCCCATTTGAATGCGTACACGTCCCGCGAACAGACTGTGTTCTATGCCAAGTGTTTGTCCAAGGACGTGCCAAAGGCCGTTGAAATCCTCGCCGACATCATCCAAAATTCGAAGTTGGGAGAATCCGAAATCGAACGTGAACGCTCTGTGATTCTGCGTGAAATGCAGGAAGTCGAGAGCAACCTGCAAGAGGTTGTGTTCGATCATTTGCACGCAACTGCCTACCAGGGAACTCCATTGGGGCAGACCATTTTGGGACCCACAAAGAACATTAAGTGAGTAGGCGTGTACTCATCCGCTGAGCCATACTAACATTGAATCTTTTTCCAGATCAATTGGCAAGTCCGACTTGTCAGACTACATCAGCACCCACTACAAGGCTTCGCGTATTGTTTTGTCGGGCGCAGGTGGTGTCAACCATAAGGAGCTCGTCACTTTGGCTGAACAAAACCTGAACAAATTGCAAAACACTTATGATGGTAAACCACCATCAGTTAGCCCATGTCGCTTCACCGGCTCTGAGATCCGTGTTCGTGATGATTCACTTCCACTGACTCATGTCGCTATCGCTGTTGAGAGCTGCGGATGGACCGATCAGGACAACATCCCATTAATGGTCGCCAGCACTTTGATTGGAGCTTGGGATCGTTCACAAGGCGGCGGTGTCAACAACGCCTCCAACTTAGCCCGTGCCAGTGCTGAAAGTAGTAAGTAAAGGGTAATTAGAAGGTGTCTCATTCTCAGTACTATTTGTTTCTGGTAGACCTTTGCCACAGCTTCCAGTCGTTCAACACCTGCTACAAGGACACCGGTCTCTGGGGCATTTACTGGGTCTGCGATCCACTCCAAAGCGAGGTATGCACCTTAATCGTCATCTTATTTCTATACTTTAATCGTAATTGACTTCTCACAGCTCATGGTTTACAACGTAACACAAGAATGGATGCGTCTTTGCACAATGATCACCGAGGCTGAGGTGGAACGCGCCAAGAACCTCTTGAAGACCAACTTGCTCTTACAATTGGACGGTACCACCCCAATTTGTGAGGATATTGGCCGCCAGATGCTCTGCTACAACCGTCGCATCCCATTGCACGAATTGGAACGTCGCATTGATTCCGTATCGGTGGAGAACATTCGTAATGTCGGCATGAAATACATCTACGATAGGTGTCCAGCTGTTGCTGCCGTCGGACCAACAGAAAATCTGCCCGACTACAACAGAATCCGTTCTAGCTTGTACTGGCTAAGGCTTTAAGTCTTAGGACAAATAACGTCATAAAAAAATAATACACGCAAGAAAAGCTAATTTCTTAATCACTCCTGATGTTACCGAAAACCCATAATAGAGTTGTTTATTTAATGTGAAAGAATACGCCAATGATCGAGGGATGTTAACCAATGAAATAATAAAATTAAATAAAACTAACGGCGGTTTTTAATTTTATGTAGTAGGGTTGTTTGGGTCAATGCAACGAGTGTTGGGGTGTTGGGACAAAACGAAGGTTAATTTGGGTCGCGCCACAACTGTTTGTTACATAAGTGTAACTGCAGTCTCATAATCTCCAGTCCGTACTTATTTGCAGATTTCTAACAGTCAAACGAAGTGTTAGAGGAAGACATTTGAAAGGGCAAAGATTCGCAGGGTAAGAGGATGTCCTGCACGGACGCACGGTAAATAAATATGCAATTAGGAATAGACGAAGTGCATTGAAGTTTTAGTTGATTTGTTTAACTCTTGTCCGAATTCTTGTGGTTTGAAACTTCAGTGGTTACCCACAGAGTAAGGGTCAACTCAGGGGTCACTTGTTTCTTATAAGCGAAGGAGCCCTTTTAGTATGCATATGAATTTTCAATTTCCTGAACAAGTACTTTGTTCGATTATTGGAAGGGCCGCAGTATTATTTCAAAGTAAAAAACGAATGGTTCTTTTTTTTTAAATTACAAAATGTTAGTTTATTTCCGACGCATCAAACTTTTATTCAGAGAAACCGTAGACTTTTAGATTTCCAGCTTCTCGGCGTCGATCACAGTTGTCTTTGTCATCGCACGCGTACGCCAGCAAATATTGCTTAGGATGCCATGCCACAGTGAATGTGGCTGCATCAACTGGTATGTCTGAGATTTTCTCCCCTAAAAAATTAAGCATTTTACTAAGAAAAACATCTGGAACGCGTCAATTAGACTTACCCGTTTCGGTATGAGCTATATCAATCAATAGATCCTCACTAGCTGATGCCAGCAATTTACCATCGTAGCTAAAAGAGATAGTACGCACTGGCCAATCAAGTCGCGAAAGAACTCTTAAACAAGCCAATTCATTTGCATCCCAGATAGATACTAGTGCGTCTGCTGATCCAGTAGCAAAATATTTTCCTAAAAGAGAATGATTAGCACACAATCTTCAGGGATACTCCTAGGTTGATTTCCACTAACCAGTCGGGTCGAATTCAATGCAGATACAGGTGGCAGGATGCGCCTTTAGAACATGTTGCAGCTCCAAGCCCGGATAATTTAAGATATGAACACAACCCAGGCCATTTGTAAGGAAGAACATATCGCTGGTGTTGTTCCATGCAATTTCATTTACCTAGAAACGAAAGCTTGAACTTCATTCAAAAATAACATGCGGATTGAACTTACCTCAAAATTAAACTGTTCTTCAGCGCGAATTTTATTTGTTCTCGTATCAATGAAGGTCACCAGATCTTCCTTGTTTCCAACAGCTATTGTTTTACCATCTGGTGACCATGTTATATTGATGTTTTCCCCCTTTGTATTTGTTATTGTTGAGCATTTTCCAGCGCGAATGTCCCAAATGCGAACAGTCTTATCACCACTAGCTGTGCTCAGAAGCTCAGGTGTAAATGCATGCCAACAGAGTTGATCAACCGATCCTGTGTGACCACGATATGTACTATCTTTATTCTTAAATGAAATGTATTAATCATGGTTTAGATGCAAATCATATCAAGCTTTACCACGCGTTCTCGATCCAATGTGAATACTGCGACTGTTTTATCAAATGAACCAGATGCCAGTCTTTTACCATCACAGCTCCAACCAACCGAATGAACCTTGCAGAATTAAAATTATTAGATTGGTGATAGTTGTAATAAAATTTTTTTTTTTTCTAATGAAAGTAAAGCCGGTAAACAACCTTGGAAGTGTGAGCTTTTTGTTCCTTGATTTTATTGTGTGTTTTGAAGAAACTCTGCAACTCTTCAATAGAGGCATTCTTTCGACGCATTTTAACGAATAGCTTTTTATGTGTCTATTTGCTAAATATTAAATAATAAACTAGGTTTAGACGTTTACAAAAATGTTTAATTTAAAACGTCAAATCTGAATTGTAGCACAAGTGTAACCAAACCAGTACATCCGTGCGCACAGTGCTGCCAGGAATTGGTAAATTTCATCTCCAATTTTCAAGATATGAGGTCTGTTCCCGTACTATTGCAAACAGCCGAAAACTACACTCTCTTCTGTCAAAACATATAAAAAATCTTCGTACGGGAACAGGATTTGACTGATTTCGGCTGTTTTAGACAGGTACGGGAACAGACCTATGGTAAAAAGGTAATATTTTCCGTAATTGCGGAGTTCAAGGGTTGACTGAAACTGGTGCCAGGCGATGATGCGAAAGCAACACCGTTTAAGCACTTCCTTTTTTTATTTCTATGTCGTGACATTCATGATTTATGAACTAAAAATGCTAAAAAGGTGGGTCTGATTTTACTGATAATTATGAATAAATAATATTTTTTTGTATTTTTGGACTTACGAGGTCCTGCCGTTTAAAGGTATCCCCACACCAACGCGATTTAATCGCTGCCACCGCGACGACGATGAATTCCGGTAGTTGCTGTCACTCAAATTACATGGCGGTATATGAGAGAGCTCACACCAACACGATTGTCTCACGCCGCGACGGAGAATTTGCAGCGAATATTTTGAGTGTCGCTGCATGCAGGGTTTTTGTCGCTGTCGCGAGTTTGTCGCAGTTCAACCGAATATGGCATGTAAAATGGTATACTGGGGGGCTAATTGAATTTGCTAAAAAAATCCCAATTTTATACGATCTATTACAGGAAGATTATAAAAATGTGAGGAAGAAGGATAAAATGTGTTAAACAAAATTGGAATATAATTAAAAGAAAGTGGTTGGGTTTTTTTTTAATTTTTCATTGAAAAAATTAACAAGTTATCATAGATATAATAATAATCTTAAACGTAATGATAGAAAAGCAACCTCGAATTTTCTTCATCTTCTAAGGCAATAAATAAAAGCGCTTCTTCGGCGTCTGATGAGGAATACATTTTCGCAAGCACTGCGACAAAACTGTCGCTTCGGTGTGGGCATGCTCGCGAATTTCTTTGTCGCTGTCGCCGCGAATTTATCGCCGTCGCGGCGGCAGCGATTAAATCGCGTTGGTGTGGGGATACCTTAACCCTCGATGTACACACTACGAATTGAAAAAAAATATTTTTTTTTGTTTTTTTTTTTTTGATATCAGTGTTGATACACCTGAATTTTTTAAAGTTTAATAAATTTATCAAACAATGCCTAGCAATTTTCTTTTATGAAAAGAGTTGATATAAAATATGTTGTTGTTGTTTCGTTAGTTTTGTGGTCTTACTTTCATTCCGTTTCCTGCTTTTTGTGGTAGGTTCTGTTTTGACTTTGAAAGTCACTTTCTACTTGTGTGGGAAATTTTTGGTGAAAATGGTAAATTTTCATCCATCATGTGGTATTTGACTTGAAAAAAGTCTGGCAGCAGTGCCGTGCCAGTTGGCTTATGATTTAATGTGCTGCCAAGTTTATTAAGTTTTGAAGTGCGCTGCCCCATCAAACCCCAGGTTTTAAATTCAAAGCGTTCGACCGTGCGATACAACCGTCGCAAACTTGCTAACACACGATACAATCGTCGCATACGACCAGAAATTGCTTACGACCGTTGTACAGCGATTGTGTCGTGTGATTTAAAACATCAATTGTTCAAGATACTAAAGTCGGGTCGTGTATAAATTAAAGTCTTCTTATTCCATTCGAAATTTAACAATTCTTCATTAAAAACAGGCAACTTGCAAAGTTATAGATTCATGTTTGTAGATTGGCCGAATTGTCTTTGTAGAGTCGCTTTTAAACAGTTAATAAATACATAGGTACCTACACTACATACATAGTTGCGTCTCTGAAATATTTCCCTCTGCACTTAAAAAAATATATCTGCGTAACACCCCTGTGTATAATTGTGCAAAACGAGTCCACTGCCAACGTCAAATCGTGAAGTTCTCTACCACGAAGATAGTTCTGTCATTCGTAGCTAAAGTGATTTTTACGTCCAAAAGTGTATTTGATCTCGAAAAGATAGGATATCTTGCCTTAATAATAAACAATATATTATGACCGCATCTGCTTTTTCAACTTCAGAGAGTGTTGCACTTGAACGTGAATCTGAAACAGATAACGATATCGACACTACTTTCGAACAGATTTGGTCTGATAAACAACAAAAAGTTTGCTGTGGATGGATAAAACAAAATAACTACAAAAATGTATGTTTATGTTTTTTTTAAACTCAGCTCTTAGGTCAATGCTCTCGTTGCTTATACTTTTCAGGTATGTCTTCAATTCCCCGATAGTTTTCTACCACACAGTGTTAAAATCTCGGATTACCTAAAGTCTGAATGCAAAACGAATGTCTTTGTTCTGGCTGACACATCCTACGGAAGCTGTTGTGTCGACGAAGTAACTTATCCGTAACCTATCCTATTGAAAACTATTAGTTTAATTTTTTTTTTGCAGATAGCTGCAGCACATGTTGAGGCAGACAGCTTAATACATTTCGGTAATGCATGTCGGAGTAAAGTTTCCCGGTTACCTGTGCTGTATATGTTTCCTGAGTTACCTTTCTCGATTAAAGAATTTCTAAAACATTTGGATAAACTCAAACATGAGGGAAAAGCTTTATCGATTTATTTGGATATTGGATACCATTACATTCTAGATCAGGTAGAGGAGAATTTCATTGGACAAATAAGAGAAGCACTGCCCGGTTTACAAATTACCATTGAAACTTACCCGTTCGACGAGGAAACGAAAGTGGAACATGATACTTCAGAGGAGAGAATCTGTGTCTTCATTGGCGCCGATAATAATCGGTTTTTCAATTTATCACTAACATCGAAAGGTAAGCAATGTTATTTATCAGTATTTCAAATGATTTAATCTACTCCTAGTCAAAACATTCCGAGGTCAATGTTACCTATTTTAAAATTATGTCGTCGAAAAATGTAGCTAGATTTAATGGATTAATTTTGTTTCGTTAACTGATTCTACTTGTTCGTATTTATTGACAAAATATTCTAAGTCTAGGTTTAGATGAAATTTTTTTCAGTTATCCGAAGTCCGCTTAAATGAAAACCCTGCTAATTGAAATAAAACCCGATTTTTTCTCATTTCACTTAAGCGGATTCGACGGTATATATTATTTCTGTAGTATAGGTACCATTTGCGGCTCTCACACTTAACCAATCTTAACAAATGAGGTGTCAAAGAAACAGAATTTACTGGAGCAGTTAGAGTAGAGGTAGAGGTCAAATACAAAAAAACAAACACTTCCTATATGGTTTCCATAGGATTTCCATGAGTTGACAGATGAAAATTATGTAGGTAGTTTGGATGTTGGATGGGAAGTTTGGTTTTTCTCTTGCGAAAATCCTCGCACCACTTGTATTATTAATTTCTGTTTTTGATCACCTAATCGCTTTGGGTTTTCAAATATATATAACTGTTTTGTTTTAATTTTTAGCTGCACAATGGTACATCTACACTCCAGAGGTGAGCTCATTAGAAGAGAAGAATCCACTCACTGCCAGCTACATTCGACGTCGTTACTTTTACATTGAAAAGTGCAAGGATGCTCAAATGCTTGGTCTAATTGTGGCAACTCTAACATCCGACGGGTATTTAAATGTAGTTACTCGTGTCCAAGAGATGGCCAAAAGTCATGGCATTAAGACACAAATTATATCCGTTGGTCGTATAAATCCAGCAAAGTTGGCGAATTTCCTCGAAATCGATTGCTTCGTCATGATCGGATGTCCATTCAATAACATGTATACGTCAAAGGAATTTTACAAACCCATCGTCTCTGTTTTCGAAGCGGAAATGGCGCTTAATCCCGCCTGGCACATGAAGTATCCAGAAACTTATGTTACAGACTTTAAACAAATCCTTCCAGAAGGAAGCAAATATTTGGAGTTTAAGGCTGCTGATGTTATGGAAAACGATGTGAGCTTAGTAAGTGGTAGAATGCGGAGTGCCGAACTAGAAAATAGTCCGGAGGTTTTACAAAACGGTAACCAAACTGTTGCGCAAATGGCGAAAATGCATCTAATGGAGAGTAGCAATGGTCTAACATTCGAGGACCGAACATGGAAAGGCTTAGATCCGGAGTTGGGATGCACAGAGCCGGCACAAATTCAGAAGGGCCTAAGTGGCATACCCACTAATTATACGCATGATTAAATGCGTTTTATATTTGAGCTGGATTATATTTATTTTGCCTTTTTTTTTAAATAAATTCCTCGCTTAAAGTATTTTTTTAATTTGTTTTTTTCATTGGGACAAGCGAATTGCGTTACTATTTTTGTAAAGAAATGATAGGAAGGCTTTACGGGTTTACCGGAAGCTCGGTTGCTGCTACTGGTATTGGTCGTTATGCTACGCAATGAGGATTTCAGAACGACACGACTTAGCAAAAATATTCATATTACGTTCCGATCTCGACTCTGATTTATTTTGCTATCACACAAAGATAGGTACATACTCGAAAATGAAGGAAACATTGGAAATGATTCAATCTGCTTAGAGAGTCTCGATAACTGCTGACTCTACCTCAGATTCCTTATTGAAGGAAAATAAATTTTTATAAAAATCTGTGGCAACAAGGAAAAACAGCACAAGTCAGCTAATGTCAAAATTGAGTTATCGATATCATCTGATGGGCCATACTTGATTCTATTGTCATAACTTTATTCGTTTCATTATCTCTAATGGTATGCTGATCAGAGAAACACATCATATTAGTAATTTTCCAGTAAATATACATACGGAAAAACAGCGTATGGTTAATGAAATAAGCATAAGCAATTGTATAAAAATCGAACTTTTTCTTTATTTCTGTGTCTTTCTTACACGATGGATAGTTTTTTTTGTAAGCTCAAGGCAAAATTTTTCCACTACTCCTGGAAAATTGTTAAAAACGACTTATGCTGTTTTTCCTTGTTGCCACATACATATTTATAAAAATCTAGGCTTATTTTAATGGTCTGCACAAACACAGAGTTGGTATGAAAGCGATGCCATTCGTTTATTGCGGTTAAAGACAGGCTTTTTGGATATGAAGATTTCATAGGAGTATCGATGTCTCTGACACGGTCGATTCAACTCAACCAGGTTCACTCACCTAGATTAGCAGGTTGTCTTTTGGACTCAGCTCATTGATATAATATAATAAATGTTAGTCAGAAATCGAAACAGAGGAAGAAAACAGAAAATACGCAGGTTCCAGTTTAAAATGATATTAAGACGTAATACTTGTTGGCTGTTTCTACATGATCAATACAACATGGAGTTGACAAACATGTATGTGCATAAATACTAATTTAAGCTTAAATAATGTACTCGGAATTAGTTTCGAAATACAGCGCTGGCAAGCTAATTAGCACACCCCAATGAAAATTCAAACTTGTGTTTTTTTCTGCAATTTCTTTTACTTATAAGCGAACAAATGCTTAAGAGTTTAATACGTACATCAATGACAAAACTTAATCGAGGAAAAAATATATCGTTTTGCAATACGATTCCGTGTTATATAAGATTTACCGTAAGTGTTTGTGTTTTACTGTGGCATTTTAATTAGCACACCCAAGCATTCAAGTAAGTTTTTACTGAAAAAATTCAAATTCTGTGATCAGAGCTATTTTTTATCGAATCTCCCTTAGTTGTTCATTGCTTTCAAGAGTTCAATGAAGGCAGAATGAAATCAGATTCCGAATTTGCCACAAAAAGAGCAGAACATATCCGAAATTGCAAGATTAATCGGCCTTTCACTAACAAAAAGTACAGAATGCAGCTAAGCATTACCATTAACGTGGGATTTTTGCAAATCAGAAACAATCCAGGTCAAAAAAGACCTAAAAACATGAGAATAGTCCGATAGTCAGACATACTCTTAGGCACCCCTTCGCCTCTTCAATGGAAATAAGAGCTCGAATGCACCAAAATTGCTGTGTGAATATATCAGCTAGGACTGTTAGAGCTCGGCTTTTGCAAAATAATCTTCGAGGATGCCAGAATCTCAAAAACCCGAAGGTTTTATAGCCTAATCGAAGACAGCGGCTGGATTTCGGAAAATGCCATATCTTCAAAAGTCAGTTTCTCACGAATTCTGTCATCTGGAGTGATGAATCCAAATTTAATCTGTATGGAACCGATGGCAGAACCTACGTACGACATCCTCACAACAAGGATTTGGACCCAAAGTACACTACGAAGTCGGTTAAGTATGGAGGTGGCAACGTGATGTTATGGTGCTGTTTTACCGCGAATACTGTTGGGCCAATAGTCCAAGTTAAACGAAAAATGGATGGGCTTATGTACCAGAGCATATTGGCCAACAATTTGGTACATTTCTATGATGATTTTCCACTTGCAACACATCGGCAAATTGTGATTCAGCAAGACAATGCCCCATGCCATACAGTTAAGGAGGGCTTTGATGCAAACGATATTACCGTTCTGACTTGGCCCCACAAAGCCCGGATATCAAACCTATAGAAAATGTATGGGTCATCTTCAAACGACATGTAATAGCATTAAAATCAACCACGGCAAACGCGGGAAGAATGGTACAAAATTCCTCCTGAAGTCTGTGCTGACCTAATGACGTCATTAAGCAGGAGATATGCTGCCGTTATTGTTCAGAAAGGATACCCAATCGAATATTAAGTAAATCTGAATAGCCAAAATCACATTTAAATTACTTCTAAGTTGTTCTAACTATTTTTCAGACTCTCTAAGTATCATTTTAGAGAGCAGCTGCCTCACATAATAACACGTCCATAAAGCATTGATCTTGATCATTGTCTTTTTTTTCTCGAAATTATAGTTACATTTTTTATTTTTGTTTTTTATTTTTCGTAAAATATAATAACGTGTTCAAATAAAACTAAATATTTGTATTTGGAATGCGTTAATGAACTTTTTTAATGCATTTTGTCGGCAGAAAGAAAAATTTCAATGGGTGTGCTAATTAGTTTGCCACCCCTGTATTTATGTAAGGGTATCAGGCGTAACATAAACCCAATTCCGTATTCGGACCTTAGGGTGAAATCTCTATTGAACTATGTAGGATCTAGGATGTAATGTCTGGTAAGCACGTTATTTGGCTCACCCGTTTTATAATTGAACTTCTAGCCGCAACATGAATTGTTAAATTAATATATAAGCTTAAAGAATTTTAAATAAAAAAACACTTCGCTTACATTTTGAAAATCGATTTAGTTTTATTCGTGATCCTGTGTATTTGCTTGGCTTTTGTTTTCCTTTTTTATTTTGTTGCATTTGTTAACTTAGTATTAATTTATTTTTGTTATTATTTATATGCTTTCAACAGCTGCTAGCATATATCTATCTGTAGTGTATAAAAGAGAAGATGAAAAAATTAAGAAACATTGCCGAAAAAGAGAAAAACAAAATAACAAAAACTTCGCTTACAATAGAGTAAAATTATTTATTTGAAAACTTATCTATTTCTTTATTGATTTGTTAGTTACCTATAGTACAGTCTATATTAAATCCTTTTTGGTTTTATTATTTTGTTTATACATTATGTGTTTTAGTTATATAAATGTATATTTTAAATTAATTTAAAATGTACTAAAAGTAAATTTGATGTACGAGTATGCAGTAATGTACCTATACATCGTGAAAGGCATGATAAATAATATGTTATATGTATTTTAAGGTATGCGAATCATTAATTTTCTAGTTAAAGCCTAAGTTAATCTATGTATATGACAATGTTAAGTGCTTAAATGTTATATGTTTCTGTAAAATCCCGCTTCATTTAACACATACCAACATAATTGAATCCAGTTATAAGACATATAATTCAAAACTCGTAGTATCAAAGAGTTTCTTGTACATCGTCAGATATTTTGTATTAGCATTGGGGTAACTTGGCATTGTTTGTGTCCTTTCAAAGAATTCCAACTCAATGGTTATTGGAGGAAAAGAATCCCGAACCTAAAACGTGTCTACTATTTCATACGACTCTTCTAAAACTGTTACTCCAACGTATTGACCTTCTACCTTTAGCCTAAATACCTGATATTTGAAATAATATGTGTTTACATATAATAGGTGTGGTTGATGTTCTATGTCGACCATAACTCAGAACGCAACCTAAAATTCCTTTTCGTGGAGGTTTTAACTTCCTAAAAAAAGGTAATCAATATGTAATCCTGTACACCCAAGGTAGGCAATAACTGATTCTCTTAACAAATGCTTGACTCACTTTCACTCTCTGATGTAGGTGACGGTAATATTAGTTGTTATAACGCAATTTAAATAAATATTGGCTGATAGCTCTTGTTGTTAGTCACAAGTGTGCACTGGAAACCAATGTAATTCGCTTAATATTCGAAATAAAAATGTGCGTTGCTAATAGCAGGTGTAGTATTTCTTCCAACTTCGCCTCGCTTTAAACCCTTGCCTCAATTATCTGAAGACAAAGTTAAGTATATAAACAAAATACCTTAATTTTCAAATAACATAAAAACGTTTGTAGGTTTGAAAAGTTTGTATGGTTTGGTATTCCACGTTGGGCGCCACTTTGACATGCCAGTTACGAAAATCATAGTAGAGTAAGTGAGGTTACTGCAGCTGATACAATTAAAAAAATGTCAAAATATGAGATCCGTTCGGGTACTGTTTGCACCAAATATGAATTTGCTATCGAATTTCGAAGAGTAGGGGTTCAACTCTCTTAAAGATAGGAAAATTACAAAAAAGTAATCGAACGCGTTGACCAAGAAAAAAATGGAAAATGTATAACATTTGACAGTTTGCATAAGGTAAGGTAAGGTTACTTAGCCTAACCTCTTGTTTGCTCTCTTCTGTGAAAAAATACGAAAAATCATCGTACGGGAACAGGATTTGACTGTAGAACTGAATTATTTTATTCACTGTCTTGCGAACATTTTTCATTTTCGACAACTTATTTATTTGGTAACACAAAGAAAGCAAAGTGGATGCATTAATAGTACAGTTCGAATGCAATTAACGCAAAGTTTGTACAGTTACCGGTTTTTTCTTTACATTTGTGCACTCACAGCTACGTGACAGTATTCGATTCCAACCAGGATGATCCGCGCAGCAGAGAACGACATCGCCTATGGTAGCGCAGTTAGCTAAGGACCGGGCTAGCTGGAAGGGGTTGTTGGTTGGGACCTTGGTCCAGCCCGGACTGTAGCACTACCTAAGTAAGTAAGCTACGTGACGTCATTGAAACTGATGCTTAATGTTATAGAAGTATTAAGTGTATAAAAGTTTGAAAGCTAACATTTACAAGATTAGATTGTTAAAGAATGTAATTTAAAAATTATAAGAATCACCATGGCCATCAGAACTTAACAAATGAATAAACTAGAAGCAAACGAGTAGTTCAGATAAATTAAAATAAAAATAAACTAGGTTGATAAAAAAAATGTAATTTAAGATTGTGTAATTATTTTTAACAACGAAAAATTAATGAGTCCTCAAATTTGTTGAATGAAGAGTGATTTTATTTTTTTCATTTCTGTCACATCTATTATATCATTTCCCCCCATCAGTTATTTATCATATGTATTTTCTTAGAAAATCAATTTTATTATACATACCTAATTTGTTATTTTATTTTTTGTTTAATTAATTACACAGGTTTGTTTATTTAAATTGTATAGGTACTGTTAATTAAATGAAATTTGTTTTATTATACCTAATGTGATAACTGATTTCTTGCTCATTGTGTATATTGTTTATTTTTGTGTATATATGAAAGTGAATGTGAGAAAATAACTAATTTACTCGCACTTTCCGTATGCAAAGTAACGTGAATAAGTATGAAAAAGAAGATTACAATGAAAACATTCCAATTAATATTTATTTTTATTTGTTCTTCTTGAATTCTTTGCACCTAGTTGGTAATACTATATTTTGTTTTTTATTTATTAGCTACTACTGCCACCGTATTTACTAAGCTTTGCCACTTACATGTCTAAAATAAATATACACATAGGAGTTTGTTTTTCTTTTTTTTTTTTTTTGTTGTTGACTTATAACTAATACATTTGTTTGGTTTTTTATTTATTAATAATAGTTTTATTTTCAGTTAAATGCTGTTGGTTAATTTACAAAATTTAGGTAGGTTAACTTATTAATATTGTTATCGCAAGAAGGGGGAGTGTTTATTTATTTTAATTTCTATTTTGGTCTATAATTTTTGTACAATAAAAGTTACTTTATTTGGAAATTTCTTATTTAATGATTAAGCATTAAATTTTATACGGAAATGTCCAAATTGAGTGAAGATTTTATGGTGAACTTATTTAAATGGAAGTGAGCACTTTTAGTTGCATATAAGCGGTAAATCTTTACCTGTTTGCTTGTCAGAAAATACTGCACTCATTAAGGTATGTAAATTATTTGAGTTACTAAACATAAAGCTAAAACAATTTAATCGTTCGTTTCTTTTTTGTGTGCAATCAAATATTTCCATTTTAATTTATTTAAAAAAAAAATAATAACAACTATAATCTTAAAGCAAATTATACTGAGTAGAAATTACTGTGAACTAAGGAAGAATATATTAGACAATAGTGCTTCAAATGCACTAGAGTCGATCCCATTTTGGCAGTCCTGCAATGTACGATTTGGCATCTCTACTAAGGTAAAGGAGTCAATATCCGAGCAAATAACATACAATTTGCATTTGAATCTAGGCATTGATAACTTAGCTACACAAGATAGAAATAAAGCCGTCTTATTCAGATTTAAGAACAACTGACTAACAGCAATTTTGAAGAAAGAAAAGTATTTGTTTTTGCCAAAATAACCAAATAAAACGAACAATCTTTCGAATTGAAAATTTTTAGTCCAAGGTCACAAAGTACGTGTGAGGTGTATTCCGACAAGGAAGCCGTATACGTATAAGTAAAAAATCGCGTATTTTGAGACTAGGAAATATGTATGTACATTATGTGACAAAACCAAGATGAGAACTTTTTGTGTCGGTCTTTGGTCTTTAATTGGTAAACATATTTAAGTCCATATACATACCTCTGCCGAACATTTTTGAAATACATACCGATAAATTTTAAATTGTTGTTTCTTTAGTGGTTTTACTTTAATAAAGAATGGAAAATTTGGAACACTATTACTACATATATACATATGTACATACATACATACCATTTCTTTAAGATCTTGCAAACTGCATTACATCAAGATATCATCGTTTTCGGGCTATTTAGTTAATACAAAAAGAAATTGGCTGCAGAGGAAGACGTAAAGGTTAAAGTAGACGAAAAGTTGAATTTTATATACAATGTAAGTTGAAATTAATAAAAATAAGTACCTTGTATATATTGCCATTTTCTTTTGAAGAAATCAAATTAAATATCAGTTTTCTTTTTTCGCTCCGATTTATTGGATAAGTTGACGTTTTTGAATGATAAATTGTACGAAGCATATATGCAGCGATGACGTTAAGTCCATGCGTCCAGAAATGCATTAATAAAGTTCTGCGACGATACTAAGGTAGAACAACTGACGTCTTTGAACCAAACCCAAAAATTTCTGCCGAGCTTCAGTTTTGCAATGAACACAAAACTTTTAAAGATAGACATCCTCATAGAGTATGATAACTGGGCGGGATTCGGCTTGTTTTCAAGAATCGCCAATGAAAAGCTTATTGCCAAGATACTCCTAAACAACATAAGATTCACACCGTTTTTGTTAATGGCATCAAAAAGTGCTGCAACTGCTATTAGCGTACTCTGCGGAATTGTACAGAATAACTGAAACGCGATAAGGACTCGGGCTAAAGAATTTAAAATAATCCATGTCTACATAGGTATGTATGTATGTATGTAGATCTGTATCTATATTTCTTGTTCATTGTTTCAGTATTTAGGTACCATGCCAGATTTAAGTTGCAATTCTTCCGTCCAACTGCAGTTTTGATGGAATCAATTAAAATTAATCACAATAGTGCTGTGGTAAGCGCGTTGGACTACTAGGCAATGCTGTTCGGATGCAAGTAAAGGAAAACACCTAAAAGTTGATTCACGGTGCCACCTCTTTCGAATGTCTGAAAAACAAAAACGAGTATCATTTGTCATGAAGAGCTTCTCAACTCGCCGTTCGGAGGTGGTAAGAAACTGTAGGTCCCTTCGATTCATGCAAAAATATAACATGCACACACAAATGGTTGCGAGTAGACCCTGGTTGACCCCGAACTGTAGCGCTACCTAAAGAAAGACGTACAGTCGAACACCACAATCGTTCGTTTCTGGTTACAGAAATTCAAGACGAAGTAATTGAATCTGTATGTCAACACCTATGTGTCTGTACTGCCCTTTCTAACATAAGACTGAGAAGCGTTGGTAGTTACTTCTTCGACGAGCTGGAGGACTTAAGCCCAATTGAGGTGATACTATTATTTTGATCTGGGTGGGTTTAAATCAGCAGTCACTTTACACGTTCCAGGACAAAATCCAAATGACGCAATGAACCCAAACGTTGGTTTAAATTAGCAGTTTCGCTTCTACGTCACAAAGCCCCCATTTACCTAACGTTACGAATGCAGTGTACCACACTTCTATGTGTGAAATGCTGATGAATTTTTTGTATTCTATTATTCATTCAAGTAGGGGAGAGATAAAACCGTTACAGCACATTACAACATCCATGTATGTACGTGCACTAATCCATAGAGGAAAGAGGAAAGTAGTTAAAGCAACTTAATAAGAAATAATAATAAAAATTGAATAAAAAAAAAAAACGAAAAACATTTAATAATTCTTTTTACGTTTACTAGTGCAATCATTTTTTTGTTTATTCAAATCATCTCGAACTTTTGTTGGTTTATCCTTTATAATTTGTTAATTTGTTTTATTTATATATTCACTTCTATATATAAACTAAATATAAATGAAAAATGTATTTGCTTAAAAAAAAATTATAATATCCTAAAAATTAAAAATTATAATAAAAAAAAAATTAACACAAATTGGATTGTAAAACCAGAAAAAAAATGAAAAACATAAAAATGAACTGAAAACTATTCTTATACAAAACATTTTGTTTTTTTTCTGTTTTACTTCTTTTGCTTTTTATTTAATATTAATTTTTACAACAAAAATGCTTCAGTTAATTATATATGTATGTATGTATTGTTATATAATTTTTTTTTTGCTTTGTTTTTGTTGTGGTTAATTCTATGTATGAATTAAATGATTTTCTTAATGAATTTTATAATGAATTCCTATCTCTCATTACGATATTCACTTTAATTAATTTTAAGTTTTTTTCTTTTTGTATTTATAAATGTTTTTTTTTTTTGTTTTTGTTTATAGCTAAGAAAACTAAAAAATAATAAGAGAATTTTCTTTTTTTGATAGCAAAACGTTTATTTTTTAAACAGGGACGTTCCGTTGTCCGTTTCTTTTTACTTGTGGTTGGTGTAGGATTCAGTTTATTTTGGATATTGGAAATTGATTCAAAAAGCGACGCGCGTTTATTACACGGTTAAACTGTTTCTAAATAACACACGTTTTTTGTTTGTTGTTTTATTTTTCATAAGTGTATGTATTTTGTTTTAGAATTTATTTATTTATAGTGTTTTTTTTTAACGAGGAAAAAGAGGAAAACGAAATGCACAATTCTGAACCGTTTTATTGCTGTGTGTACGTTAAGAAACTCTCCTTCGACGAAGCTAATAATAGTGCGACGACCAGCTAACATTTTGAAGAACGATTTCTTTTAAAAAAAATTCAGTTTTTTTTGTTATTAATTTTTGTTACCTTAGTAGCATTATTTAAACAAACACCACTTAATGTATAAGTGTACCGCTTTCCTTAGACAATGTATTATTTATTGTTTCTACTGTCACTGACAACGACCGTTGGACCGCCTCGGATTCGAATCGACGGGCGCCGCTCGGGTGTATCGTAAGGTCTTGACGAGTTTGTTGCCACGGCCATTGAGTCATCGATAACACCAACGGCACCACTACCGGCGCCGCTACCTCCCACCATTTGCGTACCGGCTACCGCGCCCACAGTACTGCTAACCAAACCACCCCCACCGCCACCAGAACTGGGCACCACCGCTGTATGACTGCTGACAATCTGTGGATTCTGTTTGCTTGCTGCATTCGCATCACCGGTGCCATCCTCCTGCTGCTGTTGCACGGCCGGATTTCGTGGTCCACCGAACTTTAGGAGATTCCAGTCGAATACATAGTCATAGGTGAAGCCCAGGCGATGGAACAGATTACGGAACAACTTGCGCAAGTAACAATAGTCTGGACGTTGCTCGAAATGCATTTGACGGCAGAAATTCAAATAATTCACAAATTCGCTGGGGAAACCCTTGCACAGGGACAGTATCGTTGTGGAGAGTTTCTTCTCGGAAATACGCTCGTATTTTTGTCGTTTGTTCGCGGCCTTCAGGCCCTGCCAAGGGAGCGCGCCTAAATTGAAATACATGAGAACATAGCCTAATGATTCTAGATCGTCACGACGTGACTGTTCAATTCCTAAGTGGGTATTTATGGAGGCGTAACGAGCGGTACCGGTGAGATTTTTGTTTTCTCGATACGGTATATGCCGTAGGGTTCGTGAATCACGGAATTTTTTCGCTAAACCAAAGTCTATGATATATACTAGGTTACCCTTTTTCCCAAGGCCCATTAGGAAGTTGTCTGGTTTGATGTCCCGGTGGATAAAGTCTCGTGAGTGTATGTAGTCGATGCGTGATATCATTTGATCGGCCAGCAGGAGTACGGTTTTCAGTGAGAAACGTCTCGCACAAAAATTAAACAGGTCCTCCAGTGACGGACCTAGCAGTTCCATTACCATGACGTTGTAGTCGCCTTCAGAGCCACACCATATTATGCGAGGTATACCGATACCGCCTTGCATCATTTTATAGAATTTACTCTCAATGTGCAACTGTGGGTGTTTTGTTCGAATACATTCTAATTTGATGGCGACCTCTTCGCCAGTGTTGATTGTTGTGCCCAGATATATATCACCGAATGAACCGGAACCGATTTTACGGCCCAATCTATATTTGTTGCCAACGCGTAACTCCATTTTGTTGTTTTTGTGTGTATTTTAGTTAATCTCTTATTTTTGTAATTTGTAGTTTATTTGTCAAGTGAACAAGTTTGTTTTCTGTAATGGAAAAGGGTTAAAATTAAATGAATGGTGAGTAATATTAAGGGAATTTAATTGGACAAACCTTAAGTGGTATCAGTGTTTTGTGTACAGTGCTAATATTTTATACAATAAATGCCTGTTTAACGCTCTTGTGTTGTTTTAAATCTGCAATGAAAAAAATGAGTTGCATAGAATTTTAAATCGTTTGTTCTTTTAAACATTAAACCTATTTTAGTTGCTGGCGTAGGAAAATCATTAACTAAATTTTATATTTCCACTCAACGCTTATTTCCAAAATAAGAATTCTACGTTCCGGTATAGTCAGCTTAAATAGCGTTTCGGTATATCATTAAACTAACAATGAAAAGTAAACTAAGAGCACTACAACTTATGATGTGACCTTCAAGATAGTGTTTTAGGGAAACTGCATCCTGTTTAGTAAACGCGAGCTTGAATGTTCATATTCGCTGTGGAAAATTGGGTGAATAAGCTATAAGTTTGGCAACCAAAACGTTTCCACTATTTTAATACATGTATGTACCCTACATACTATATTCCCTTTCTAGGGACACTGTGATATAGATCCATTTATGTTGGTAAAAGAACTGCAAAAAACACTCAGCATGGGTCAGAACAATTACAGCGATGCTACTAGACCAAACGACAACCTTTCTTTCTTTCTTTAAGTGCTGCTACAGTTCGGGGTGAACCAGGGCCTGCTTGAAATTGCGTTTTTTGCACGAATGGAAGGGACCAACAGTTTTTTGCCGACTTCGAACGACGAGGTGAGAAGCTCCTCATGACAAATGAGATTCTTCGAATGCTTGTCAGACATTCGAAAGATGTGGCACCGTGAAAAAACTTTTAGTTGTTTGCTGGGATCGACCCCGGGCAGGATTGCGTATTAGTCCAACGCACTTACCACTACACCACGGTGCTCACGACAACCACTCGCTAGTAAAAGGGCGCCACAAATAACAGCTCTTAGAAGGTTTTGATGTCTTAGTTAGAAACTCTGCACGAATTGGTCTGGAAGTAGCAACTTTAGTTTAAAATTTAAATCAACTAGCTGCGCTGCTTTTTTTCGAATTATCTCTTCTTGAGAAAGGTAAATCTATTACGCTGATATAGCCATAGCCAGTGAGATGACTACAGATAAATGGGAAGGAACTCTTTAGTTGGCCTATTCTATAAAAATAGCTGTTGCCAGGTGACCCTAAAGTGATGGTCGCTGAACGTTTCTCTAGTAACTCGATTTATTTTTATTCCATTGAGTTCTTCAGAGCAGCTGTCATGGTTATATGCATTAAATCTGAAGTCTACTACTAGCATGCAAGGCAGACATTATTCATCTTCATCAGTATCGGTATTCAACTTTATCATCATCAGCATCGAATAAAATAAGTGCTAACCACATAGCTGCCATAATCGCCGATAATTGAAAGGTATTCAAGAAGATTGTAAGTGAAACTGGAGACTCAAAGGTAAAACTCATAAATACATAGAACAAAAGATGACCAAACGATGAGTTATTTATGTTAACTCAAAGAAGAATGGTAAAAAAATGATTTCGCTTACCCTTACTGGGTGACTGTCATGCTATTCAAATCTATTCAAACAACAAACATATGTACAAATGTATAAACATAATCATCAAAGTTAATCACATTAGCTTGACTCATCTTAAAGATGATTCAAAACCACACTTAGCATACCTAAACCGGTCGCAGCCGCCATAATCGATCATTAACACGAAAATATATACTTTTTATGTAAAAATGTTTCTTTCGCGATTTTATGAAATCCACATTCCGAAACTAAGGAATCGATTTTAAATAAACAAAGTCTGCAATTTAATATTGTTATAGGATGTGTATTGAGTATAGATTTTAATACGTTTCCCATTAAAAGCATTTATCAATGAGAGAGGCGAAAAAAAAGACCATAATTCCAACACGTAGCCTGCTGCTGCCGACATGTGTTTATTCTAATAAAATACCAAACCGACAGCAACACTCAGATAGCTGGTTTACACTCGTACGCATCATCGTTCTGTTGCTGATATGCAATTAGAATATTAATCGGCTAGCAGGTTAGAGTCCACACCAAATCCGAATTTCTGAAAGACTGCAATGGAGAGTAAGTGGCAAAAGTACAACACACAAGTTCAACAAAAGTTTACCATTTTAAAATCGGAAACGTAAGCAGTTATGATAATCCGCGATGCAGTGAAGGAAAATACTCGGAAGCGAGAAAAAAAATTGTGATAAAATTCAGAAGACGAAACAAAGACAGTGCATGAGAGTACATGATAAATACATATACTCGTTGTACGCTTTGAGTTGCAATAGATACTGGTCAGCGCGAGATGTACAGATGATGATGGGGTGATTCTTAAAATAGACACTAATCTGATAAGGAATTCTGTACGACTTTGTGACGGTAAAGTGTGCAATATAAAATATGCAATGCAAGCGTAAGGAAATCGATGGATGCAAGTCACGACATTACGAGGTGAAGAATTTCAACCTACGAAAGGGTAGAGCAATCGATTCGAATCAATCGAGCACTATTAATATTAACCTAGAATTGCAATTGCCTTCGTACCTGATTTCTGAAGGGATGAGTGAGTTTGTTCATACATAAGAGACACATGTACATAATTCTATGGATTTATAGCACCAGCCGTAGTGAGGCTATCTCTTACATACGGGTTACAAGTTCAGCTGAGGTGTTAATGAAGGTAAACAAATGAAAATGAACGTCTGTCTGTTTGCATTGAGGCACTGAGGTTATGTCAGACTCCGAACAAAATGCATGCTGTTTAAAACACTAATGTTGCCAGTTCGGCTGGACAATAGGCATGAAAATGAAGCACTATAAGGGGAAAATTATTCTCTGGTCTTATGTGCATGGTGGAGGCTGGTGGAGGAAGGGATAGATACAACCGCGATCTCTCTAACCCGTACCAAGATGTGCATGTGGATATGTAAATCAAAAAGTTCAACGCCGCTGTTCAAGATAACCAGACATCGGGAGATATTGGTCTGAAGAACTGGAAGCGTGCCCGAAATCGAAGAGAGGAAAAGGTTGTTGTGTCTCAGGCGGAGACCATCCACTCGCCGAAACTCGAGAGCCAGGTTTGTAAGTAAGTCGTTCAGCAACCAAAGATAAAATTATAAAACTGCTTCTCGGAAACAGAAATCATATCGAGGTCTTATTGCCCATGGTATTCTACCGATGATTGCCGGACTCAAGAGATTTTTAAACCCTTAGCAACGCATCATTATTCACGGAAGTTATTGAGGTGAATACCGCATCCGTCGGAGCAAAAATAGTGCGGGAAAGACAGACGGTGATAAAACGTTAGATAAACGTTTACTAACAAACTTCCATAATGCTTTTTTTCACGTTTTGATTTTGATACGTTACTACTTGACCCAAAAGAGGGCGGGCGATATTCCATATTGTTACACTAACTACGCTTTTGTTTTGTATAATAAAACTATCTCGTCAGTTGCAACATTACAAGGCGAACTCACGGGCGCCCTTCCAGCTTGGATGCGCAAAGTGATCTTAACTCAATGCGCCAACTCATCCACTATCCATTGCAGGCTCACTACCTATCTCTATCTATTATCCCTATCTTTGTACAATATCAATCTAATAACAAACCGCAATTTAAATTAGTGTAACCATTTCTACCGACCCACTTCCCAATAATTGAACTTAACTAAGATTTCCAGCATGAGATAAGACCACAGCCACATTTCTCACTAAATCGACCAGTTTAAAATTGAAGCAGATTCTTTATCTTCGCCTTTACTTCTTCACCCGCAATAACCTTGCTTGTTTAAACCAACATCAGAGACCAATTGTATGGCTATGGTTGCATATAATATAGCTTTGCTCTTGTCGTTTTGTATTATCACGGCACTATCTATTAGAATGTTGGTTTCAATCTTAAGTTAGTCAAAATATGTAAATTTTGAGTTTGATTAGAATGTCGACTGATTCAGATACAAATTACTACCGATTACGATCTGATGGATCTCGCCGAGATAGAGCAAAACCTTATGTCAGCAGATTGGGTCTTACGTTATCGCACAGCAATAATTGTTTTAACTTCTAGGTGTTCTACTTGTAAATTACAACGTAATCGTGCAGTCACCTATTAAAATGGCCGCGGACATAATCGGCTCTTTCTTCAGGTTAATTAGCAATGTTAAAGCTGGTTTGCTGTGGTTAGCTAAGATTATATTTGTATCGATTTACGTGGAATCTACATGAAGCAATTCTTAAAAAAAAGAATACAGAACATTTGCAGTAATTGACGAAAGTTAGTGAGCCTCTACAAAGGACCTGTAGTATAACATATTCTTCTGCTATTGCTTTTACTATTTTGAAAGCCAAATTAGTAGCAAATAATAAAATCTACAGATAGCGTATCTACAATCATAAATGCAAAAAGAGAAAGGGCCGATATCGAAACATTAAAAACTTGTTTTGATACCGAAAGCAAAACAAGAATAATGCCGTCAGTGGGTTCCGCCATGAACAACAACATTTCTACCAGTCAACAAGGACACATCATTCCTTACGAGTGCCGAGGCCGTTTAAGAAAAATAGATATCGCCCTGATATCGTGTATGGTTACTTTAATAAATACCGCAATGTTAAGTTATCTGTTTCTATACATCAGAAGACGAATACATATATTAACTACTCTTGATGATTAAACCTCAATGGAAATAATAGCTTTGCATGAACTCCTTTTGGGATGTCAATAAATAAAAAAAAAAAAAAAAAAAAAAATTCTACAGAACTCTGAACTGACGAACAAGAGGCAAAAACTCTTATCTACCTTAAGAATGTGCGTACATTAAAGATGAACTGCGTTCGACCTACAACGAAATATTAAAAAAGGAACAGTTTGTGATTCTTTTAATAAACATCAACACATATGAAACGAAAACAAGCTGCGACCTACTCAGAAATTTAAGGTGGGTTTTAGGGAAATAGAGTAACTTCGCATTACCAGCCATGAGCCACACTTACGCAATAATCAGTAAATGGGATGATAGCAATGGTGAATAGAGGACTAAAACCTCATAAAACCAGCTTACGGTTGAATTAAAAAAAAAGCCTTCGCTTAGCAAAGAATACCTCAGGGTTTTAACCGGTTATTTAAAGGGGCACTGGTCACTCAAATATCAGACAGTCCAAACGGATCTCTTACTTTCCTTATGCCATCTAGTGGTAAGAGGAAATATAATATATCCATAAAGTCCGATCCTTAGAGTTCATACAAATACTGAAGATCATCTCAGTGAATCTCCAGGCTAACAAAGGGGAAAACCACCGTTACAGCGGTGTTTTGGTTTAAGATGTTTTTTTTTTTAATCATTTTTGTAGGGTTAGCGTTTAGCACTTCAGCTGGTCAGCACTTTTAGATACCTGTCACAGTAAGTGCATGAGACTAGTCATGGCTGTTACATGGTTTGTTTTTATAATAACTGAGTCAATAGTTATGGATCATTAAGTGAGACCACAACCGATGAAAGAAAATTACTTCCTGTGCGTACTTTTGTGTATAACACTTCTCTAAGTTAAGATTATTAGTCAGCGGGGATATATCAGCGCTTCGATTGTACAAAGACAATTGGGCTACGAATAAGACAAAAAAAAAAAACAATATTCCAAATAAGACAAAACATAGTACAGCTAGATAGATAGACAGTCACGTTCTTCAAACAGAGATACAAGCCAAAATGAAAACACTTGATTATTTTTAACTTCTGAAAACAGACCAACGATTAAGTGATAAAAGAGTTGTTAGCTGTTCCAAACAAAACTGTATACTTTCAACAATAACCCTTTTTTTATAACGACTAACATACTCGTACATGCATCACTTTTTTTAGCAATAGACAAGAAGACAAACACTACCCCTTTCCCCGCGCTATGATTTAGGGCTAAAAATAAAAACAAATTACTCATGTATAAATGCTACATCCGCATCATCAGTAGGAATAAAGCACTCACCTTCACTTTCTAGCTGCAGCTCCAGAATCACAAGTGGAGAATTTTAGCGATTACTCTAATGGCCTGTTTGATAATTTTTTTTGCGCAGTCCTCCAGTAGATAAAATCTTTACAGGACAATTGAACTGGCCTCCTTGTTTTATTTTCTTATAGGATACAGGTATATTTTCGACAGCACCTCTCCAATAACAACAGTTGTTTCTTTTTTTGTTGGCTTTTTTCGGTATGCAGCTACATATACTTGTTGGAACTATTGGAATCCCCCTCTACACTTTATGTACCAATAAAGGAGTATTAATTTACCAACTGGGAACCGATCACTATAGCGAAACAAGCAAAGACGCTGCAGCTAAATCGCATATTCCGATTTGCATTCTGCTGCAAACACAAAACCCAGAAGCTATTTTATTTTTCCTTTTTGTTAAATTTGTTCACTAGAGGGGAATTCCTCGACAAAGTGCACTTACGTTTGGACTATTTTTCTATATGCTTTTTGAGTTTAATTCCTGCGTTTTTAGTGCTGCTATGAACAATGATGTTGGTTGATGATGATGATGATGATGGGGATTGTGCCACCACACACGGAAAACACATGCGAGGAATTCGCCTTTTTATTTCTAATACGGTTGCTCTGATTATTTGATTTCAGTTAGAAATGGGTACGAAATTGTAGCGTATTGGATTTGAAGTTAATTTTTATTTATTTATATGGCGATTTCTAGTCTATTTGGGCATTAAGAAAACGAATCAGAAAAATATAATTAATTCTACGATCGCCATTTTGACAAAAAAAATGTTATTTGACATTCTCGAATGGATTTTCTTCAGTAGCACACACATCCAGTGGAAGTTATTGGGCAAATGACATCTAAGCGTATATGTATAGGGATTGGCGGTTGTTAGTGTGTGTTAAAATTGATGATGTGTGGAATTTTTGTGTTTTCGGTACCACTGGACGTGCGTTATTTTAGTTCCAGTGGTCGCCAATGCTGATTCTAGTGGCGTTGAATGCATTATAGAGAATATGTTATGAAAATGAATATTTAAGGGTTAGTGGTGAGATCATTTTGTTACAACATTATAGATACCTACTCGAAAACTAAAAATATATAGTGCTGGTTGGAAAACAAGCGAGATTGATCTGTTTTTCTGCAATTGTATTAGTGTGACATTTCACATCTTGTTCGTAAAAGAAAATAATTAAGAAACAGCAAAATAATAAACACAATTTCGAAACACTTTCTTTATATTTTCTAAATATTCTACACAGTTTCTGATACATATTTTTGTTGATTGATATTTATTTTGATGTACTGCGTTGACATTTCATATAAAATCTGCTGGGGTAAGTGCAAGTAGGTGTAAATCTCGAGCTGAATCCGAGATTCACACCAATTGATCTAGACAAAAAAAAAAGTGCTTTTTTGGTCGGTTGGAAAATGAAAATTGTACTAGAGCGATAAAAATTGCTCGAGATCAAAAAAAAAAGTGATTTTTTTGCCCAATCGAAATCGACATAAGAGGACCTACTAAAGAATCTATTTATTTAAAAGAAGATATAACAGACTGTTATTTTTTTATATCGTTCCAATCTTTATTTAAAATAATAAATAAGATGCGAGTTTTATGTGGATTTCGATTGAGCCAGATATGTACCAGGGATGGAAAACTAAATTTTTTAGATGTACTTAAAACTGTTTTAAAATTGTACTGAAATGGATCCAATATATAAATAATATAAGATAAACTCAAAATATTTTATTTTCAAATATGTACATTAACAACCAAAAATAAATTAACAATAAATTAACATAAAAAAACCTTGCAAAAAAAATACACTAGTTTCACTAGAATACACGTCTTCAGTTCACAATTTAGTCTGTGAGCTCTCCCAGTGCTCTCTTTTTACACATTTATGTTCAAAATATTGCTACTTACGTTAAATTCATAGCAGGATGAGTTCCTAATTAAGTCTATGTTTGGATTAAAGCAGAGCAAGTTTCGACTTGAAGTCGGTTTTGACATTTTGACTGTATTAGTGTCTAATAGGAAAAAACTCTTTCAACGTTTGCTGATGAATGTGGAATAGAGAGAACGCCTTGAACAATTGTATAAATATGTATTTCCAAACATCAACTCATAACACGCATTCTTCATTAACCCGAATCCTCCTGAACGTTAATTTTTCGAATTTTTAAAAAAAAATTTAGGAGCACTTTTATTAGAGGAAAGATAGATAAACTGTATCATTAGATTTTTAAAAAAGGTCCTTGTATCGTCAAAATGTTCTGTTGCCATATGGCAACGCCAGGAGCGATAGGGTACAGGTCCGTATCCATATATAAAATCGGGATTTTCATACATTTTGTAAAAGCTTACTGAATAAAACGTAGAGAATTTATGTTATCTTTTTGACATTCTATTGACTTCATGTCCAATTGCTGAACGATTTTGGTACGAGTGCGTAGTTATAAATCTGCAGTATGATAAGGCTTGAAAAATCTCAATTCAAAGACCTTTATCGCACTTTGAGCAAGGATTCCGGAAAAATTACTCCACATGGGTCTGTAACTGCTTTGTCCAGTGTAGCCACTGACAAGCAAAGTACCAATAAAAACGCGAAGCTCTGGAACGAAATACGAGTATAAGTTCTTAGCTGCAGTATATAAGGAAAAGGACATTACTACCAACCGTTAACAGTAATCTTCGGATATTTATTTTCTTGGTAAGTGGCATATAACTTCCGAACAATCGAAAATGTCTAGTCATCATTTATAATTTTTTCGAGTTCCTCATGTGGCTTCAAATTATGACAGTCCTCGTAATTGGGTTGCGCAAGATTCATATAAAATATAAAATACACTTATAACTTTAGATTTAGTTACAGCTAGTGAACTAGATAAATTCCAAGATGAATTATCCAGAACATCCCGTAAAGCACTATATTCGAGAACTTCATCAAAATTCTCTGCGGGCGCGTCAAAGTCTTCAATATGTTGTCCGTTTCCAAACCCAATATCACAACCCGATCTCAACTGCGCTTGGCAAACATTGTCTGGAATATCGCCTTGTTCATCAGCATCGTCTTCTCCACTAAAATTACGGCAATTTTCTGGTGGTTGAATATATGTACAAGGTGTGAAGGTTGCTTAAAAGACCATTTTCATCATCTGAACATAGCTCTCCTAAGTAATCGAGATCTTCTTGCAGCGTCAATTTTCTCGAAAACCATATGATTTAAAAAAAAAATTATATCAAAACACATTTTCCAGCAAAAAGAATCACGTTTTAGTTAAAAACGTTTATACTGTTAACTTGTACCCTATCGCTCCTGGCGTTGCCATATGGACACGCTGGCAAAAATTTAAGAAAAAAAGCACCACCGAAATATTTTTTTCACGATGTCACTTATTTTACTCTTTATATATCCAAAATACTAACAATTCTGCAATTTAGTACCTATAGATAATGCGCATTTTAAATTATATTGATATAAATACTTTTTGTTGTGCTCCATTATTACGATTTTTGTAACTTTGTTATTTACGACCGAATTTGAGACGCTCTCAATATGAAAATCTAAGGACACTATTAAAACTGACTTCCCAATATGCACCGCAGATGCCCTAGGATGTGAAAAAATGCGAATATGCAAGCATGTGTATATTGGTTACCGTTAGAGAGGTGCGAAAAGGCATGAATGTTTTTGGTTGCCATATGGCAACGCCAGGAGGATTCGGGTTAAATTTATTTCAGTCCAAAAATGTGAAATTGACTAATTTTGAATTGCTTAGTTTTTTGCAGTCGGCAAGAATACTCTATATTCATTGATTGATAAATTGTATCGAATTTAGGCAAATTGTACTTTTGTACACGAACAAACTCATTTGTATCGAATTCGATACAATTGTATCAACTTTTCCATCCCTGATATGTACTATTTTTTTGATCTCGATTCGATATCGAAAATTGAAGTTGAAAGACGCCACCGCGCTTGTCTAATTGAAAATTGAAATGACTTCTCTATCTTTTATTTGAACTATACTGTCAAAATAATCCAACTCGAAGTACCATGAGAAACTAAAGACAATTCGAGTTATGTCGTTTTCAATTGGGCTTTTCAGATTTTGCTATCAGATTTCAGATTTTTCGTGCTGAATTAAAAAACAAACGAAATTGATCTGTTTTCCTGCAATTGTATTAGTGTGTCATTTGACATGTGCTGCTTTTTAAATTTCATATGAAATGTTTTGATGTAAGTGCAAGTAGGTGTGAATCTCGAGTAGAAAGTAGGTACCAAAAAATTCGAGTGAGAATCAGTCTAATAGGACTAAAGGTGCGAGAGCATTTTCAGTTATGTTGAACATCGAATCCTATTAAGTAAAACTTTGTTCTGACACCCCTGTCAGATATTTGGTTGCTTCGAGATAAACGCGCAACACAATTATTAAATGATCAACTAAAATTGTTTATTGTTTCCAAATTTCTTTGATAAACTTACAAAAATAGAATAATAATAAACGAATTATAAATTATGCGCGAAATATAAGCGATCTGGTCTCGATGATTCTACGATGCGACTGAATGGTGATTTCATCATCTTATCTCCCATTGGCTGTCGACGGGCGTCTTCTTGATGACATTTTGAAATGCAGTGATGCCAGAATGCCACGGCTCAGTGTGGCTTAACCCACCGCCACAGAGGCCCCCCAGAAGACTCGCGCACCCTACAGGTAGCGCTTCCGGCCTGTAAGGGAGCGAGATGTCTGAGTTGAAGTGCGTTGTGGCGGTTGCTGGTTGTTTGGCGGCTGCTGGTTGTTTGGCGATGCTACCGGAGTTGGTCGAGGCTCCCGGTGGCGCGAGGCGAGTAATATTGGGGAACTCAATTATGATGTCTGCGAATGGTGAGTTTCGATCGATGAGCGGCGGGGAAAGTCGGCTCCAATGATTGGAGAAGTGACATCGGCGACGATAAATGTCCAAACGAATGGGCGATTGAGTTCATGAGTAACCTCGCCGTAAACTCTGATAGACGATCCGTTTACGGCGAAGAGTTGCGTATTAGTCGGGCGGAGTTGGCGATATGCGAGGGCGTCGAGTGGAGTCATGCTCCACTATGCGAGTGGCGCGGAGGCGAGGACGCTGACGTTGGTTGCCGGAAGCGACATGGCGGGCGGCAATTGCGAGCAAACGGTGTCGAATTTGCGACTATCCGTTCTTATTTTCGGTGTCGGGGTCACCACTTTGGTTGCTTCGAAATAAACGCGCAACACAATTATTAAATGATCAACTAAAATTGTTTATTGTTTTCAAATTTCTTTGATAAACTTACAAAAATAGAATAATAAAAACGAATTACAAATTATGCGCGAAATATAAGCGATCTGGTCTCGATGATTCTACGATGCGACTGAATGTTGATTTCATCATCTTATCTCCCATTGGCTGTCGACGGGCGTCTTCTTGATGACATTTTGAAATGCAGTGATGCCAGAATGCCACGGCTCAGTGTGGCTTAACCCACCGCCACAGATATAAAACAACTAGCGGATTTTAAACTCGTGTTTATTTTAGCCTTTCTTCCTAATATGTATAAATTTTTCGTACATTTAAAGGGGTCGGAGAGGGGAAAGAGTCAAATAACGTCAGCTTTTTAGTTTATACCAACACTGATGGATCATCCTATTGACATGTTAGTATTATGTATGTATGTATGTATATGGACAAGATTTTAACACATGCTTTGAGTATCGTTAGGTTAGGTTGCAAATTAGAGGTAGAGAACTATCGATAGTCAGTGCCATCGATAGTTCTCGATAGTTGGCTTTTGACTATCGATAGTTATCGATTATGTCGATAGTTTTTTCCTCTTAAGGATAACAACAAAAAATAGTTAAATGCACCATATTAAATAAACTTTTCTCACCGAGAGAGATTAGATTCCATGTTTTAATGAAACCAGGTCCAGCTTTTTTAGGTCCAGACATCATAAAATGCATACCTACTTACGTATAAAATGAGAGAATTGAGAGACCAACTCCCATTTCTACGTTGCTGACTCATAAAACGGGGAATCCCCTTTTTAAGTTAAAACCATTTTGACTGTTGGTTTATTAGATCGGGTTCCTCTGTGAAACTTTATATCATTGTCATATTATAATATGGACTGCTAGTACCCAACTTCGCGTTGGTTCCAATATAAGCACTAGCCCTCTTGTTTCTTAGCGGAGAAATGTGGTAACTTAAATTGTGTTTGAATTCACGAAAGCAGTTGGTTTGTGATTTAAGTATTTTTTTAATAAATTGTGAGAAGTTGTACTGCATTATAAAGCAAAAACACAAAGTATTAATCAACCAAAAAATTAATTCCAAATAAATTTACCACATTTATCTAGTTTATGGGTCAGTAAAGAAAAGTAACGGCTATTTTCAAATTTTGTATTGAAATTTTGGTAGTGGCATATGTTGGTACCATATATAATATATAATATGCTTTATATATACTCCGTTCGTTAGGTATCGACCATTTAAAGAAATTTTTTAAATTCTGTATTTAAATGGCTATCGAAAATAATCGATAATGGAAAAAAAGTATCGATTGTTTTCGATAGTGGATTATAATCGATAGTGCAATCGATAGTTCTCCACCTCTAGTTGCAGTGGCTGCCGGTAACAAGTACCAGCACACTTAGGCCTATAGATGGCCATTGTGATGAACCATTTGGAATTTTGTACCAAGCGAAGAAGGCTTCCTACGTCTTTTTGTGTTAGATTAGTTAGATCTTCAAAGAAGCATTATCCTTGTAGTCCAAGAGCTGATCAGGAGGTTCATATCATTGTTTTAGAGCAATCAGTACGTGGTTATATCAATTAGTCTAAAATCTGATTTTCTACGCACTATTAGTGCGTCTGGCAAAAAGAAAGCACCATATGAATCGTCTGCGATCTACATATATATTTGATTTCAAACCGTTTTGTTCTTTTGTTTGATACCAAATTAAAGTGGTTATATCAACGATTCAAATTTTAGACAAAACAATTGACAATTGGGAAATAACCCCCGAAAAAACGCACAATACTTACATATGTTACAACCTGACCATACTCGTATATGAGTGGGTATGTACTCAAACTTAAAAGTATCATTATTCAAGAATTCCGCTTACATTTCCGACATTCCCTAAAAGACAAAAAGAAAACATCCTAAACGGCTTCAAATTTGAAGTTAAAAAAAAGAAAAGAAACAGTAACCTTTTTTTTAAACACAAATACCTACGAGTACAAAGTGGTACTAAACTTAACTCAAAATGATGATCCTTAAACAAATACCTCCGCCATTCTCAAGGAGCACTTTATTGTCCATCAAACATGACAGGACTTAACCCTCGTCCATAAATAAAAGTAGCAAAAGACACAATCCTTTAATATTTCCTTACAAAAAGGATAACACGATGATGATGTTGACCGCAAGTGTTTCTTTCAAGTAAAAAATAGAAAAATTAAAAACAGAGAGACAAACCGTCTCCGTGTCCATGTGTTCCGGAACATTACTTACTTCATAAATTTAATTTCTCATTTTGATGTGTGCCTGTGCATCATAGTTTCTTGAAACATGTGCTCCTAGATTCTCCCTAAGATGGTGACGCAGTGATGCTCACATTTCAACGTTTATTTCTTTTTTTATTTATCGTGGGATGTGGGGTTCATGAACTCATTTTTGTTTTATTTAAACTCCACCGACGCAAATTGGACGTTGGACCATAGGCAGACCCTTAAGAGTGAACCATTAAAATGGAAACTAATAATTTCTTCAATATTAATCAATTTTTTAGTGTGATACTAAAGAAGTTTTTATGGTGCATGCAAATAGTTTACCCACAAAGCAATCATACTTTGGTAGGATATTTGGGGTAAAATTGAGCAACATATACATATAATGTAGCTACATGTAAATATGTTAATATGTACTCGTACTTGGGTTAAATTTTAATTTGAATATATCGAATATTCTTCGAAATCAAATACGAGAACTTAAGTAAACATGCACGTGTGAAAAATTCACATCACCCAATTTAAATGTGGGTTCCACCTGGTAAAATTGATTAAACAAAATTGAAGCACATATGTAAATACACTTTGATAGCGTTGGGTAGAATCATTTAACCAGTGACAGCGGACAGAGACAGAAATAACAAGCTCTCGCACCCCATGAGTGTAGAAGGGGAAATCAAGTTGATAGCGATCGCGTTCTTATCATGATTGATGGAAAACGTAACTGGACGAAATAATTAATTTGTAGCCCATAAACTTAAGCTGCAAAGTATTAACCTTCGATCAATTTGGTTACAAATTCCCATGCTAATTTTTTTTGTTTTGTTTGGAGTTCGTTCATCACTTCGTTCGTTTTAAATAAAACTGCAAAATTAGTGACAAATTAGTGAGTCATAGAGTAGTAATGGAGCTTGAATTCACTAGATGGCAACTAATGGGACAAAATTTAACAAAACAATAAAAAAGGAGCTTCGCACTAAGTTCCGTCTAAGTCCTGAGCAAAAACCCAGTCTAAGACAGGCGAAAAGCTTTTGGGTAACTATAACTTGAACTAGTTCAATGGATATACTCCTGTGTAGTCAAACCCATCATACTCTATGGAGTATTAGTATGGTGGCCTGCCGTGAATAACAGATGCGCCAAAACACTATTAACAATTCCCCAACGGATGGCCTGTCTAAGTGTCTAGGGATTACTGGAGCCTAATCCAGCACACCCACGGCAGTCGTGGAAACTATCCTCAATATTCTTTCAATGGAACTTCAGGTCTAAAGGACAGCGGGGCTTTCTGCAAACAGACTGCGGACCCTGGGTCACTTTAAAGTCGAGAGGCTAATAGAACACAGCGTTATGTCTCTGGAAGGATGTTTAAGAAAGAACCCTCCGGACTTATCAGCAACTCAAGAGAAAGAAAACATTTTCAAAAAAGACTATGCAATCAGCAACCCAAGAGAAAGAAAACATTTTCAAAAAAGACTAGGTATGCAATCAATTTCCCCAGCAGCGAAAACTGGCAACAACGCACAGCAATTGCCGAAGAAGAAGGAGGCATAGTTGAATGCGCGGATGGATCACATATTACCGGAGAATCGGGAGCTGGTGTACACTGTTTCATTTAGAACCCTAGGTGACTGCTTTCTAGGCGGAAGTTTTTGCGATTCTCAGGTGCGTAGACGAACTCGTCAATGCCAATACCAGGGACACTTGCGTATACATCTGCTCGGATAGCCAAGCCGCGCTTAAAGTACTTGCAAACTCAATAACTAACTCTAAGCTAGTGAGGGAATGCAAAGAAAAAGTCAACAACATCCCAAGATCCTGCACGGTGAACCTGCTCTGGGTACCTGGCCATAACGACACACCGGGGAACGAAAGAGCAGATAATCTGGCAAGAGCAGGGGCTGAAGGCGTATAAAATCTCACAGTTACTACTATAGGTACGGCGGCGGGACAAGCGGTAAAACCGCTTACAGTCTGTCCTTTGCAAAACGCCACTCGCAAAAGTGGAGTCAAATCCAAGCATGTAAGGCCAAAGATATGGTAGAAAATCCAAACCCCCAACGGGCGAAGAAAGTACTGAATCTAGGTAGAGTACAAATAAAACTGATGATTGTCCTGTACGCAGGCCATATCGACTTGAACAGACACGCAAACAGACTGGGACTAGTGCAAGATAACATCTACCCGGGTTATGAAGAGGTCGAAAGTATCGCTCACTTCCTCTGCATCAGCCCTGTTTTCTGTGAAAGGCATAAATACCTGGGAAGACATATCCTACCTAGGCTGACATCGCTTTTATCCATTGATTTCCTAAAAACACGAGTTCACACAACACATGAGCGTTTTTATGAATCTACATTATACCTTCTTTTACTTTTCCATGTCCCATTACTAACCCTTTCACTCACAAACCCCCAACTCCTTCTTTCTCAGCTCAGCTCCTGAGGGGAACACAACAGGCCTGAATCGAAGTCTACGTGATGAGGAAAATCTCTCAATCACCCTCACAAAACCAACTATCCAACGAACCATAACTTGAACAGAGTCAAAGCTTATATTTGTCTTGACAAAAAACAAACTCCGCATTCCAAATTGCGTTCCTTACTGTAAGGACATCTAAGTAAGCTTGACTTCCTAGATGAAGACCCATGCAGATTAGGTAAGCATTGAATTCAGTGAAACCCGAGAGCACATACTAGAGGAATTTCGGTATTAACTCAGAAAAGGTTAAGCGTTCAAGATGCACCAACTTGCATCAGAGAATCTTCCATTCAAAGCGATTTCTGCGATTTTTCAGCGAAATTTGGTCTGGATGAGGTGCTATGACTCATGCGGACTATGTAATAGCCAATCTCTCTCTAGTCTCTAACCTGTTCCGACAGAGAGATTTTCCTTCGCCTACGACTTGTAGGGAGCTTCCAATAATAGTAATACAAAACAGCCGCTACTTCACCTTCCAAAAGCAAATAAAAGTAAAACCGATTAAAACTAAATAAATTTTCCAATTACCATTTATTTAAAAAGAAATTCAAAATAATTACACAGCTAATTTCCCAATGCTATACCTACACCTACTCTCGTCTTGTAAGCAAGTCCTGTGAACTATACATATGTAATTTAATTAAGTTTGCTGATATCCAGAGCCAGATTCAGCATCAGCAGGTTGTGGTTGAATAATAATATCAAAGGTACGAAGGAACTCGTAGTACATACATATTATATTCTTTCGGTAGGGAAATTAACCATCCTCGCTAGCAGTGACAAATCCCATGGGATTGGCTCATCTGGAAATACGTAACATTGTATTTTTTTTTTTTTTACATTGTTAAGAATATTTTAAGCCCGGAACTGAATAATTTAATTTTGTATATCCAATGAAATGTCTCTCTGGTGAATAATTGTATTCAATTACCTAAAAGAAATTGATGAACAAAAAAGCAGCACACGCTCTATTGTGCAATCAATCACTGAGCTGGATTTATACAATCCATTACTGGACAAATTGTTGAAGAATAAAATTTTATTATTCGTAAAAGAACAAGGACAAAGTAGGATGGTGAACTTTTTTCTTATTATGTACAATTTGAGAAGGTCATTCGATAAAAATTTGCAAGAATTTAGTTTTTGTATTTATGTATTTATTTTTGAATAAAAAAGGTTTTGGTCAACAACAAAAATATTTCCTAAAATAGTAAGAGCACTAAACAAACACAGAAATTAATTGAATGTCGAAAGATAAACGAACTCAAAGACCAAGAACAAATAGCTTGCTAAGTCCAAGCTTGGCTCCCAACTTTTCTCTTGAAACTAATTCAAATATTTCTATTAACTGGCAAATATGTACATAAGTCCAAAGTTCAATATTTTTAAATATTTGACAGATTCAAAATATACCAATCCAAGTAAGTACAAATAGCTCATTTAAACGGCGCGGTGAGCTTCAATATTGTGGGGACAATCTGTACATGACATTTCGAAACAAAACTTCAGTTAACTCCGTAACTGTGTCAACCATTAAACTACTTAATTTAAGCTTACATACATACATACATACATAGATATTTTGTTTAGAAACTGAAATCTTGAAAAGGCGCCAAGATTTAGGGGCGACATTTTGGCTATAAGTGAGAGAAAATATTGATATGTTAAATACCCAATTGATAGATAATTTCACATATCGATTTTTTCGTTTACCAAAAATGTACTACATACTTATGTATGTATGTCCAAAAGCCAAAAATATGTACAATTTTAGATCTCAAAGAAAACAATCATAAAAGAGGTATGTTTAGTTAAATAAATTATTCAAAGTAGACTTTGAAAGTCACACGTTTGGAATAGACGCTTTTTTGCCTTCTCGGCTTGGAATAAATTGTTTTTGAAAGTAGAACAAAACCAAAATATCTCTATTAAAACTTTCAAATACGGCCACAGAAAGCTTTAAACAAACCAAATAAATTCAAATTCACTGCTAACTTAATTAATTTTTTTTAAAGCGGAATACATCACCATATCGCATACAAAGAGTTGTTCAATAGGGTCGCACAAAGTCAAGGTAAAGTTACCGAACGAGCAATGTTTGGAAATTATTAAAAAATACTATTAAAATTTTGAGTCGGTTGTCATTTTGTCACAGCTTTAAGAGCGCATTCTCAAATTTTCGGTCCTCATAATCGTCCCACCAGACAGGCTGTACATGCTATAGTGGATAAATTCGATTAAACATATTCACTATGGAATGTAGATAACGAACCGGTTGAAGAACTGAAAATATCGCAGCCTTAAGTGCTTCAGTTCAAAATCAGTCGATTCAACACCGTTCACAAGGAATTGGGAATCTCTCAGTCGACATTGTGACCAAATTAACTCAAAAGCTGGAGCCTCAACACTTAACCGATTGGGCTCTGCAAACATTTTAAGAAAATCCTGAATTTCATCGAAAAATCATCTACAGCGATGTACATAGCTCATTTTTGGCTTAGCGGCGTTATTGAACAGCAACAAACCCACATGGGTTTCAAAAAAATTGGATGAACTTGATATCAATGAAGTTCGTGTAATCTCAAGAAATGATCCGGCCGATTGGCGATTTGCGATTTAACGCCGCGCCGTTGTATTTATTTTTATGGTCGTTGGCTTGTGTAAAAAAGCCAAAAATATTATAGGAGCTCAGGAACAATATCAAGCGTGAAATTGCCAACGTTCCGGCCGATATGTGTGGAAAATTGGCTCCAAAGAAACGATCGCTGAAAACGTGATCGCAGTGGTCATATGAACGAGATCGAATTTCATACTTGAATTTAATATGTGTACTACACCTGGAGTGAATTTCAGCCTGATATCTTAATTATTCTGTATTTTATTTAAATACAAATTTGTTATGTCCTTATTGAAAAACCCTTTACTTCTCTGATCAGAATGGCACTCGAGCAGAGCACGGCTACAACTTGTGACTTTTTGTGAGTTAAGCATAGTTAATGTTACATTGCTTTGTTTTCAAAATAAGGGCATTTTGATTGACAGCTCAATAATATACATTTTTAATAGCATTTAATATTAAATGATTTGATTTTTATTGAAAATTTTTATTATTTTATATTTAAAAAATATGCCAATTTGTCTTTTTGTCCGGGGCGACGTAACCGCTAGAGCGGGCGCTGCTGGAATTGAACAATTGGACAGCACGCGCAGTAGTTCAACACACTAACCAATGAGCCACGTCGGCCAGGACACTGCACTATTTTTACAGAAATCCAAATGGATAATCCAATAAGAACGGATACTCTTTACACTTGACTTTAACGTTCCGTACAAAACATTGTACCCTATGCGTAAAGAGTAGACAAACAACATACACCCCTATCGTGAAATCCGCCGGATCGGAGATTCCCTCCACTTGTTCGATTCACTTTCACTTTAGCATACCAGATAAACGTGTGCTCACACCCAATTGTTCTTTTAAATTTGTTCATAAACAGTTTAATCTTGCAGGTACATATGTATATTAAAAATGTGCAACTAAATAAATCAAATTTTTCTTAATATGGGGCAATTGGATCTAACTCGGAGCTCATTTTCAAAAGTGAAATTAGCAGCTTACATATAATTTTTTCTGATGGAAATCACCAATATGGTGTTGGAAAATAAACATATTAATTACTAAATTGATTAAATATCAGTCTTTTATTTACTGAAAAATACATTTCTTGTAAAGTCTGTTGATTTAAATTATCAAGTTCGCAAGTAATCAACAGTATGAGATCCGCAACGTTTGAGCTGCGGATGAGAAATGTCATATTTTGTATGGAGAGATCCGATTCGAACGTTTTCCACGATGCCGTGGATTCACATTGCCGACAAGAGAATGATTCACTTCGCCGGATACAACGATAGGACTGATAGTTACTCGGCATACCAGACACTGCAGTCTTCTCGGCCGGGTCTACAACTGTAAGCGGCACGTGGTCTGGTATCTACTGTGTGGAACCAAATCCAAAAGTTTCATTAAGACTCCCGAATACCTGCAGCGTCTTTTAGGCAGAGGTTCTAGCGGATATACTGCAATGATATACATACACTTGTATGTAGGTAATATAAGCAGGAGGTATCCAACATATTTTGTTTGAATGTCAGAACATTTTAGGCTTCTAATTCCTTAGTAACCTGGACTGTGGGAGGTAGGCCAAATCAACCAAAGACTCATTCTAAAATTTTGCGGGGTTATAGAATGATTCAAGGAAATTGTGGCGGTTTAGGTTCCATCCTTGGATGGACTCTTGGGGGATCGCGATGAGCCCACTCTGGTACCTAGTGTTTTGGGCTGGCTCAGCCTCTCAACTCCTCTCAACTTTTCTCAACCTAACCTAACCTACGCCGGTAACCTGAGATCTTTTTAAACACAAAGATTTTGGATTCTATTCCAACCTCATTAAGAATTCAGCGGAATCTGAAAGCGTTTTGTAGTAGTAGTAGTAGATAGATAGACTATTTATTTCACAAAAAAAAAAAAAAAAAAAAAATTGAATACATAAATAGATTGAAAGGTTTATGTTAACAGTATTCAATAGAACATTACATAGATTATTTAATAAGATTTATTAAATGTCTCTCCAATCTAATTTCTGGAACCAATACCCGCCACAAGGTTGATGTTCTCCTTTTATCGCTGTTCCATTAAACTCCATGCGACTAGAAATAGAAAAAAGTGCGCGGCACTTAAAAGGAATGTCATCCGAAATATAAATTTATATTCGAAAACATATTAAAACATTTTGTATCAATATCAGTTCGTAATCAAACTAGAGCGTCCCATTAAGTCTTCGCAAAAAGAAGGCGAAAAAAAACTTCTCGAGAACGATGATGAAAAGCGCCTACCACCGACACCATCATCAAAGCCGTTGCATCTAAACCATTAAACCGACTTTAAATGCATAACAAATGGCTAGAATCAAACGCTTTGATCCAAGCCGTCCGCATCGGTTATGTGAAATTGGATCATCTCTCTAATTAAATGAAACCAAATGGCTACGCGCGGCACAACTCATCAAATCGCACGCAAAAGCCCTCAAACGTCAGCGGTATGGCGCGGACGGAAGTCAACGGAAACGCTTGTGCACTGCTCAGCCGGACCACGACCAGCGCAGCGCCAAGAGTGTGTGCGGACACATTCATATGTATGTATGTACATGTGTGGGAGCAATGCAAAAAGGCCAGAATGTCAAACGTTTCCAATTTTATCGTTTCTATCGTTCCATCGGCAAAATGTGATTTCGAGGAACGCTTTCCAGTTTTTTGAGAAATTTTTCGTCTCATAAATCAAGCGCGGGACCGGGAGCACTGTTCTCATGACAAATGACATCGCTGCTGTCAGAGGGCTGTCGCGCCGCTTTTGTTGTTACGAGTATTTGTCAATATGCAGATGTCTAATGTGATTTCTGGTCGCGAATGTGCTAAAATTCACACCAACTTGGGAGCCACTTGATGTCGTGTAGCTAACGTGCAGATAGATGCTTTGCGCGCTTGAATTAGGGTGGGAAACGATCACGTATGGGCCCATTAGCACCTTGTAGACAGTTGTTGTTGTTCATGATCGCTCCTACTTGAACGCCACTTGTTAATTGATTTAATTTTTCTCTTTGTTGCCTTGATGAACGTTGAAGTAGGCAACTGCGTTTGTGAGGAGATCTTTGACAGTTGGGGGGATTTTTAACCAATCAAATGAGTTGACGGGCGGACTTGTTACGTTGCGTTAATTGATTGACATGCTTGTGTTGACCAATCAGCTAGTCGCTTGGTTTTTAAGCAGTGACATGGATGTAATTAATTATTATATGCAGTGCGGAAAGAAGGGTAAGTTCCAAATTAAATTGAGTGGATAATTTCTGGCGTTTTTTTGTTTTCTTGGTCGGTATAACGTATAAGGTTGCTTTTAAATTTCTTAAACGAAGTTTATGGATGACAAGAAATTCCATTTCGATGTTTTTTCGTAACTGGTTGCACTCATTATAATAAAAAATAAGTAAGCTCCCAAAACTACGAAAATCTACGAAAAATAACGAAAAGTTACGAAAACCCGTTCGCGCACGAAAAAATTTCGTAGTTTTTCGTAAAAGTGAGTGCTCACGAGAGAATAAAAAATCTTCCCATCCTACGAATTTTACCACCAGAAATTTCTTTGGGCTAATATAATAAAACTGTCAAAACACATACATTTTTAATTTTTTGTTGTTCAACGCGTTCATTTACTTTTCCGTAATTTTTGTACCTTCGAGTGCATTTCACTTCCTCGAAATTTTACAGAAAACACATATTTGGTGCAAAAAGTACGCGAACGGGCCTATTGTCAATTTGTTTTTGTTTTTTACTTTACAATGAATTTATGACAGCTAATTTCTTTGACAGAAACTGCCAAATGGTTGGTTTGACAGCGTTAGCCCACTTCACCCAAACAAAAAATTGGTGTAAGAATTGGTAAGAATTCGTAAGTCCATCAGTTGAGGGCAAATTTTTCTCTCAGGAATTGTTACGAAACTTTTGGGTTAACAAACAGGAATTTGTCAGAATTCGTACGAATTCTAAAGTTATCAAGCAGACCTTATATTTCCATTATTCATTTTCTATATCTAGATGACATTAAGTTGTCAATAAAGAATGTCAATTTGAGTCAGCTTCTATTTCAATAACATTTTTAACATGTCACAGGGGGTTCTGTCATTTTGGACAAATTGAGTGAAAGTTATACGGTTGCTAGGAGTAGCTAGACATTCTCTTGAGTAGGATAGTCTTGGCCGCGTTACTGCGTTTTTAAAACCCGACTTACGATATGTTTGGCCAGTATTTAAACTCATTGCTGCTGTGAATTAAAGGATCGCAATTAAAGTGATAAGACCACTACAACAAACTACAGCCTGTAGATACATACATAGGTAGAGCAAAAACCTAAGAATGATTGTCAAATACTATGAGTGAAAGTAGTTGCTGTCCGTATTTTTTTGGTCTGAAGTTCCAGAACGGGACCTATGCTATGCTTAGGCTGGAGTTACCGTGTCTGAAGTTTTGTGGACTAACACGTTGCAAATGACGCGATCTAACACAGGCGGACTAAATATTTTGGGTTATGTTTACGAAAATGTTCTGCAAATGATTTAAATGATCAAAATAAATGTTCTAATTTGTGACAGTTTTTTTTTTCTATTTGATTAAAATCAAACCTTTTAACGGTAGACCTGGGGTAGAAAGTTCGTACAAAAAGACAGGAAATCGCTGTCAATGGTAATATGAGTGCTAACTGGCCACAAAATGATAAGATATGAACAAACTACGACTGAATCATGATGACACTTGCAAAGGATGCGGTGACGAACAGGTACATGAGGTCACAGCCCTAACCTATCTCACTGCCTCAAACTCTGCCCAGTGTGAAATAGAACACTGGGCAAAGTCTTCTTTGAACACGTCGACGAGATGTCGGATGGATTGCCAATCGCCATCGGACCTATTTGAAATTTTTTAGGGCGTCCGGATGTTTGGATATGAAATATATATGGACCTAAGTGTGATGAGGGTGTACCCATTCTCATTAGCCTGGTAATATAACTAAACCTAACGGTAGACTCGGCTAAAACAATATATTTCTATTCATACCTATGTATCTTCATACAGTATATTTCTTCTTTCAAAGTAATTATACGGTAAACCAGTACGATGGATTTGATTATTTATTTATTTCATTAAATAACTAATTAAATCCACAATTTCCTCATTAAGTTCACAAAAGAAAAGTTAATTATACGGGCTTCCTGGTCCGTTCTAAGTTTCCAAGGATGTACGGATATGAAAGTATGAATGTAATTGAGCTTATATTATGAGTATTATTTCATTAACGCGAACTTAATTAAGAAATGTGTATATAATCCAATCAATTGGCGTGTTGACTATGTAGAACCAGGGAGAAAATCCTTTTACCTTTCTCAAATGAAAATAATTTCAAAACAAAATAATTGACAGAACGATGACATCTCTAACAACATTCTTCGATTTTTTTTTTTGCTAAGCTCAATCTTTAATAAAGGAAAACCTGCCGCTGAATTTTTAATTAAGAGTGATTAAGGATAATAATTTTTTTAAGTGGATTAAAAAAGAAGAAGCCGTTTTGACTAATTGGTGCGGTGTCAACTTTATGATTTTTTTTTTCGTTCGTTTTTTACAGCACTCAGCCATCACTGCCAATTTGTATGTTCAAGTGGGAAGTCATTATTTATTTGTACTTTTTTTTTTGCTCGAGAATAATTGAAAATAAGGGAAATAAATAATCAGTACCTACATATTTTCAAGTTATTTTTATTTAATTTGAACGTGTCCGCTGTTACACAAGTCAAGAGATACTTCACTTAATTTTGCATTGCAGTGTCCACTAATTAAAATATATGGGTTAACAGTTATCTTAACCAAATGTTAAATATCTAGCTATAAGTAGTTATATTTTGATTTTTTACGATAGCCTCTGCGGCTAGTTTATTGCGAATTCTTACATGGCGCTATAGTTTGAAGTTACTGAAGTCAAGTCAAAACACAGATGGCATTTATTTGAGCTTGTTGTGAACCCAGCAGCGCTGATTTGGCATCTAATATGATGCCACATATCTTGGTTTCTTACATCTAATAGGGGTAAACGACATGATATTGCTTGAAAGCGCTAACAGTTTGACTTTAATGCTCCTCGTCCAGCCGGATTTCTCTGAGAAATCGTAGTAGAAGATTGGGTGCTATAAGTGACATATTCACTGCCGTAAGTTGGTATTTACCCAAAAACCTTAACTGCCCGAACACAATGACAAAGTTGTAGTGGAAGTAGGCAGCGCTGTCAAAGTTAAAATAGACGTAAACCCTATAGCGCGAACACAATGCGAAGCTGATGCTGTAGTATGAATTGTATGGTGAAGCGCAAAGTTCAGCTAACTTCAACTTTCTACTTCCACTACAGCGTCACCATTGTGTTCGGCCAGTAAGGCTTTTCTGGGTTATTGCACCATTATCCCATATGCTGTGGTGTTTTTATCAATGTTGAGTTGATCGCTCTAACGATAGCGCAGATTTCAGTTGCTGGTATAGCTGGTCAAGGGTTCTAACGCTCATTCCTTCCTCAGTTCTTAAACCATATGTGTATGTGGATTCAGTGCGCAGATACTCGATTCGTAGTTCCAGGCTTTCTCGTTACTGAGTTTGATGTGGAAGTTTTTGTCCCAGTCAACAATTCTGTCAACTACTTTCCACATTCAAAGCCAGTTTTTCCTAGTTAATTACATATGTAGCTGTCATTACCAACTTCAAATCCTGACTTGTTCAGCATATATATTTTTAATGTTTAGTGTAAAGAAATTCTTTAAGATGGAAGTGGGTGCAAACAAATGTTTTCAACAACCCCTAGAGTCATTGGAATATGTCTGGCTAGACCTTGCAAGGGGCACCGTAGCGCAAGTGGCATCAAAGAGTATCATTTGTCACGATTGAGCTTCTCAACGTTCGGAGTCAGCAAAAAAAAAAAAAAAAAAAAAAAAAAATATATATTTCATCCGGAAAAAAGTCTTTTTTACCTTTAGGATTTCACAGCGCTGTGATAGCCACGCATCAAAAGCCCAGAAAAAGTCGCGAAAAATTTTCAGAGTGAACGACGAAATGCAAAGGAAAGAATTTTGTACGTGAGAAATATTGATACCCCAAAACATCTTCTCAAATATGGTCAATAAATCCACATTCTAAAATCTGAAATCTAAAATCAAAATCTTATGTTCGTTTAAGACTTCAAGCTTTCAGATGATATTCGTCAATTTATTAGAATAATAACATGAAGGTTTTAAAACCATAATGGATACTTTGTAGCCCGTGCTACGAGTTATGCCCATATACGTACATGCTTAAAAACAAATGGTACAACGTCCCCTTTCACTTTTTATAGCGGTCATAGTTCATAGTTGCCTTCTATGTACACGTACATGTATATGTATATGTGCGTTACACGCGTCAAAGATCCTCCATCATGCTTGTGATTGTTCCGTTAGCGGCTTTCCAATCGCGTTTGTTGGTAATTTATCTTTCTACGACTTTTCGGCATTCCAGAAGCACATGCCCTATTGGCCGATCAAAAACCTCATAAATTGCAGACATTGCGACGTTAGATAGTTTCAAAATGTAGTATCAGTCGATTTTGTTTTCTTTCATGTTGCTCACCTAACTTACAGTAGTTTTGATGCATCTGCTGAACATCTGCAGAGGCGGATCTAAGCTTATCCCTGAATAGAAATTAAAATCAATTGGTTTCTCCTTTTTTCGGAAATAGTATGAATTTTTATTCTGGTTTTCATTTATGAAATACATATACATATTATTATTTTAAGAGCATTGAGATGTAGTTATTGCGCTAAAATAATTAAGTGTTTAATCCATAAAATAAAATTCGTATTATTGAAAATTTTGATATTAAAATTATTTCATGGAATTAAGCATAAATAGAGGAAGATAGGTGACTTTTAAATCTACACTTATAATGGTTTGTACAAAAATTTGGTTAAAATTAAAAAAAGTTAAAGCTATATATAGAAACAAAAAAAAAAAAAATTAATAATAATCATACTTTATAATAAAGCAGTAACGCTCATTCTGTAAACACGGCTGTATCTCGGACCGGAGCCTAAACGGCTGGGCGGATTTGCTTGAAACTTCATATCTGGGGTCTGTGGGACTATACCACAAAGCCAATTTGGAATTTTCATTCTAGCCCCAAAAATTAAGGTACTTATACTTCATTTGGGACCGATTTTATAAAAAGCGGATTTTCTCGAAAACGGATCGGATTTTATTAAAATTTCATATTTAAGTTAGCTTACACATGCTATCAATTGTCATACCAGGTTTTGCCAAAAAAGTTTTACAACGGTACTTGACTTTCTGTCCGATTTTCTAAAATTGGATATTTTTCGGTAACCCTGTAAAAGTGAAATAGCAATAAGAAAACGACGATGTAATGTGAAAAGAACGTCAACGTGTTTACATGTACAATGTACATATGTATGTATGTATGTTTCGCTCCTCTTGCAATATTGCAATTTTCAAAAATATATTTTTTGACCTACAGCAAATAATGGGGCTGACTGTGGGTACCTACATAAGATAAATAAATCTGCCGCGCATACAACGAAAGCATGATTTGCATCAGAAGGAAATGTCGAAAAAAAAGAACATGGTAATGTTGTGGGCCTAACGGATGATGGTGCTGTTGTTGTCTTTTTCTTTCTCTCAGTTCCCCAATTCAATTCTGCGTTATAGCTATGAATTCAAACTCAGTTTATACGGCGCGGCGCTTAAAAGCACGCGAAAAGAATATACGAGTACGGAGTACCTACTTATGAATAGCGAATTACTTATCTGCAGAGGTAGCCATTGAATCTTCTAACTGCACTGAGCTTTTAATGGTAAATATAATTCACACAGTTATTTTCTTAACTTACATATATTTTTGCCCCTTAAGCTCTGTAAAAATATTCGTCGTTTTCGAGGGTGCAAGCGAGGGTACGATGAGGAGCAAATTAAGCTTCCGTAATGACTTGAGAGAGAGAGAGTGAATGTAATGATAAGGAAAGGCACGAAGTCGGAATGGGATAAGGGCGCCTTCTAATTTTAATCTGCCTCTGAGCATTGTTGCATTGCGAATACGAAATACAGGCGCAAAAATAACACTTTTGGAATACGCAAAAAAGATAAGCCGAAAGTGTAATGGTGACGTAATGCCAGTAAAGTGAAATTATTAAGTAACGCAAAAATGAAATGTTTGTATGTAAATATTAGAAATAAAAACATTTGTATCTACAGGAAAGTAATCAAGAAAGTGGCCGTTAACGCATCTACACATGCATGTACGAATATGACTAAAATTCGTACTTAACGTCATGGGAAGGTAAACAGAAATGTTTTTGAATATCGAAATCAAACATACATATATACATACATTATGTAGACCTTGACATACATACAGACATATTAATGAAAATAAATAACATACAAAAAAAAAACCGCCTAAAATGCTTTCTGACAACAAAATACAAGTTCGAGTTTCCAACCGACAGTTATTATTGTTTGGATTTTCGTATCTCACTCAGAATTTTACTAAATTTAGAAAGCAAACATTGATATAAATGTAATCCTTTCCTGTCGATAACATAACCATTTACTATGCACACTTTGAATAAGCATATCTACGATCGGAACACTATTGCAAGTTCGCAATTCATATTTGTACAGAAAATAAATTGACGCGCTCTACTCGTACCGAGTGTCCAAATATTTTATACAAACCTAAAGCTAAACCCCACCAGTACAGGCCGTTATCAGTATCGGCTTTCCACTTCAAGTGATCCGTGGCCATGTCTATCAAAACAATATCCATAGGGTGAGCTGAGCAATATGCGTCTTAAGGCTGCGCGTCGTCCACATGAGAACGCTTAAGTATTGCGCGCATAATTAGCAGTCCACTAACTAGCACTTAAGTCTTTCTTCGAATGACAGAGCAGACCACTCCAAGATGAGATACATTTCATGACACCACACCACGTTACGCGTACATGAGTGAGAAGCGACTCTGCATTTGAATTTTCTACTGACACACGGTCTTTGAGTCAACATCTCGCACACATGTAACGATTTTGAACCCCAAAACCGTGTTCTTGGGTGCCACAGCCAACATGAATATGACTCGGATCGGTGGAGGCCTGGAGCTCGCGATCGCGTTTCACAAAAGTAACACATCAGTCACACACACTCAAACGAGAGGCGACGAGCCTCAGTCGTTGTTGGTGTGCGTCGCAGTTTTGGAGTGTGACTTGTGAATACAGTTTTGAAGATGTTAGATGAATTTGTTAGCTGGATCGGATGTACGATCGGCGCGGTGGGCGAAGTGATTTTTATCGTCATAAACAGTTACAGTTCTCAACGGAATGTTGAGCGGTAACGATCGGTTTCGAGTAGAGAACGACAAACGCGGTGCGTATTAGTGGCTAATTGCGCGCGTATAGATTTGAATTAGTACGTTTGTGTAACTAAAATCGGTGTGATTTACGAAAAAGTGAAAAAGAGTTAAAAGTGAGAAAATACACATAAACAAGTGATTAAGAAGAAAAATTATAAATTTAAATAAAATGGATATAGATATCGAGGATAACAGTTCAAAGTTAGACACAAAACCAGTGGAAACTCTGGTGTTAGCGAATTATGCCAATAGCAAGGATACGAAAAAAGGATCGGGATCTACAAAAGATGCGCCCGGTAATGGACGCAAAGAGGATGAACGAATAACATGTGCCGTGATGAAAGTGTTGGAAGGATACGATTGGAATTTAGTGCAAGCAACAACAAAGTGAGTACCTACGGTTTTTGAAAATAGAAAATAAATAGATGCCAAAAATATTTCATTATTTTTTTTAAATTCTTGGAAATGGGTTAAAGTAACGCAAAATACTTTCAGTTAGACAAAAAAAAAAAAACTAGTCCAGGGCTTCGAATTTTGTGTTGGTAGGTCAGTTATGCTTTTCAATAAGAAATTTTAAATTAAATGCAAAAAATAGCCAATTTGATAATAATCAGTTTTTTCTAGAAGCGCTTAGATTTAAATAATTACCGAAAATATAAAAATGGACACAGAATAATTGTGCTCGAAAAAAAAAAAATTATAACCAAAATATTAATTTTACGGAAAAAAAAAGAATTCGATAATTTAATACATTTAAAATACGCAGAAAGTATTTATTTAATCAGCAGTTATAAGGGTTTTTAGATATACAAAACAAACAAACCAAAATGATAGAGAAGATTCTATTTTTAAATAGAAAAAGAATAACTAACAATTTGGGACCTCGACTTTATACTGCCTTGAAAAAAGCTATGAAAAATAATGATCAATAATGTCGAATAGGCGTGTCTTTTTTTGAAATTTGTATAGGCTTAGAAAATATTTTCATTAAATACACTAACAACTAAGCCTATGTAGAATTACGAAATTTGAATGTCTATCGAGTCTTATGTCCTTAGCCTGGATAACAAAATGTGCTACCAAACTATTTTTTGTCGATTGGTATCGAATTGTAATCGAAATTTTCAAACATGTACCTAAGTGAGATGTAAATAATTGCGGCGATGAAAACATGATGCTATGCAACAGGAGGTGCCGTGAAATAACGCCGAGCGAAATAAGGCCGAATTTCAAAATTCGGCTTTATTTCGCTTTCATAATGGGAAATAAAGCCGAATTTTAAGATTCGGCTTTATTTCGCTTTATTTCGCTTTCAAATTCGAAATAAAGCCGAGTCGGCCTTATTACGTTTTGATTATATAAAAATTTAGGCAGAGGTGCATGTTTTATTATTCCCACAAAGGAAAATTAACCGTGAGCACGTGCGAATTTTAAACTATTATTTTCTCAAATTCTAAATGCTACGGCCGAAAAATAATAGTTTAAAATTCAGTGTAGCACTAACTGGATTTCTGAATAAAACGTTAACTTATATGTATGCATATACGTTTAGGAAACTCTTTCAGCTGTATCTGTGTTCAGGTGTCCCATGAGAACAACAAGCGCTATATAGGCAGCGTCGCCCCCCGTACTACAATTGTACTTTTTGAGTACAAATTTTGGAAGTGAGTACCGTACTACTTTTCTGATAAGATGTACTACTATTTTATTATGATTTTTTTATTCCGACTATTTGTGTATGTTGTTCGAATGTATGGTTTTTTTCCCCCTTAAAGTAGGTACATGACCACATCCCTGTCATATGCCATATGTGAAATTAATTTCAGCACATCCCACTCCCGTCTTATTATACACTCAAATAAGTTTCGGCTTCAGTTTCAGTCGCCACTTTTTTTTACAATTTTCCATCAACCATAAATATGTTAATAAATAAATACAATAAAGGCAATAAAGGATATATTTTTTTAGAAAATAGAAAAGGTGAAATTTCTATTTACATCTTACATATTGCCTGTTCTAAGTGATTTGTGTTAATTTCTTGTTTTGTAGAACAAATGACAATCTTTGAACTCAGTATGCCTCTGAAGATATTTCAACAACAACAGCGAATTAAGTTGCATCTAATTAGAGGCTCTTGAATGTAAATACATCTGCTGCGGTTAAAAGTATTTTAATATTTGTACTACTAGTAGTACTATTTGAGTACAATTTTGGATTGGAATGAGTACTTTCTTTCATCAAAATGGGGGCAACGTAATAGAGGGCTATAATAGTCGACTAAGCAGGAAGTTGGTGAAATTTGGAATTTTTTTTAAGTTCGTTGATTGCCTGCTGGATGGAGATTTAGTTAAATCAAACGAATTTATAATGTCGACGGATGGCACGTTTCAAATCTTTGAAAGCGAAATAAAGCCGAATTTTGAAATTCGGCCTTATTTCGCTCGGCGTTATTTCACGGCACCGCAACAGGAGCTTGGAGGACAAGTGGCAATCTAATGTAGAAATATTAAGTCAGAAGAAAAAAAAATTGGAGAATAAACAAAGCAAATAATGAAAACATAATTATTATGTATCTCTGTGTTCTCTGCAGCCATCATTTTATTATTTCTAAAATTTATTTTATTAAACCTTAAAGATTTCTTTTATATTTATGAATTTTATTGAATTTCAATGCAGATGTTCAATTGTAACATCTTTTAATAATGTCTTTAAATTTACAGAATGTCCTTAAATTTACATAATGTCATTAAAATTGCATATTCTGAAATTGCGTTTATCAAAAAATCAATTAAAACTGATCAATTAAATGTCAGCCTTTCTAAAAAATGCTAAAAAATCATAACGGAATACAAAACAAATTTCTAAAACTTTTCCTCGATTGTATGTCCTCTATTATATATTAGAACACTAGTATCTATCAATTATTGCCTTCTGCCTTTTACCATCATCTGTCATTAATTGACAATAGTGCTGTCAATTTCTTTAAGTAGTTTTGGCCTGTTCTTAAGTGGTCTCAGTTTAAATTTTTTTTAAAGCAGGTTGTACACTACAATAATAGTTTCATTCGATAATACTCATTAGAGCTACCATATTTGAAGCTTTGGTTGAAGTTTTTTTTTTTAAAGTCACATTGTTTATTTGTTGAACAAATATAAAGTGAGCCCTCGATGATGTGAAACTCTAGAATTCGAAAACCTCTATAAATAGAAGAACTATGAAAAGTTCTATGAGAAAACCGTTCTTAATCGAAGAAAACCTATCAATTCGAGTTTGCGAGTACCTACTTTTGTTCAAAATAACTAGCAAACTTCTCTAATTTGAACGTGATGGCTTTTTTACCTCTATAATAATTCGAAGACAATTCTATTTGCTTTTCCTCAACTGTTCGTTTTTACTGCAGCAAATAAATTCCATACAAATGTTCCTCAAAATCCTTTATATATTGTCCACCTGCCTATCTTGCAACATGGCCGTAATTGTGAAAACTTTATGTCATCTCTCATGTTAAAAAACCTCCGAAAGTTGGCCAACGGTATTGTGATGGATTTATTTTCGGTTAGCCACTGAACAAAACGTCTAGACATAGTGGTAAAGAAACTAAATGTTCATTCTTGTTGCATCGTGTGCAATATATCGATCTTTTATTTTTATATAAAAACAAAAAATACTTACCATCGCCACTAGTGCTGCTAAAGTGAGTACTAAGGGAGTATTCGTACTACCCTCTTAAACACTGTACTCCTGTGCTCCCTTGGCATGATTGTGCTCCCCTTTGAAATATTGTCATATTTTAAAATAAGTAGTAATTTGGGTACCATTTCTGCATTGAATAGTACTTTGTCTAAATACGCGATGACAGGCGAAACATGCGCCGAATTCCGCTCAGATAAGGCGCAAGTTGGAACTTCCGGAAGTAAGAAGAGCAACTGTTAAAGGCAAACTGTTCTCATGGTTTTAGCTTTTATTTGCATGATTTGTGAGACCAATAAGCATGAACCGGCACTCCGAATGACGCATTTCGAAAACTTCCATCGGGTGAAAAATTAATTTTTCAATAAGACAATGCCCCTATTCACACGGCAAAAACAGTCCGCGGATGGTTGCAACTTGCAAGTCAGCGGAACAAAGTGTTTGCCATGGCCATCATGTAATCCTGATCTGAGCCCAATCGAAAACATGTGGGGGATCATGGCTGAAAGGTTTTTATAGAAGGGCAGTACAGGAATTTCAAAGAGCTAAAAACACAAATAGCTCAGTCATAGATCGAGATCAATGGAGAAGTTCTGCAGAACTTGGCATAGAATTTGCTAATCAAATTTTAAAGTTATTGCGAGCCGATTAGGTTATACGAAGTACTGCCTTACATGTAAAGCCCAAAACTTCGTCGTTATGCTTGAATTTTTTGCTGTATTTACACATTTTGGAGTTGGAGGATGAATAACTGAATTTTACAGTTTTAACGGGATAGCTTGATATTGTTGTTCGATTTGTATCGTTTTTTTTTGTACTCCTCTCAGACACAAAGTACTCCCCTGTGAACGTCTAAAATACTCCCATTCAAATTTTCAAAATGGCAGCAGCAAAGTTGGCCAAAAATGCTTGCACCGCGGGTGGCCAACTTACCAAGGTTTCACTGTATATGCTAAGGAGTATTTTGCCTTGTTTTCAATGAAAGATCTTTTAATTTCTGAAAAAAATATTTTCTCCGACTAAATACCAGACAGCTACTAATTTAAACAAATTTTTTTTTAGTTAATTTAGTACAGTTATATAACAAATAACTACCAAGTTAGATTGAAGACAACAAATGCATCCTGTTGAGTTTCAGAATTTATAAATTTCTCCACACTCTCGATTCTCCCTCATACAACTCTGTCTCTCGTTGAACTTATGACCCTCATACATTTTTATGCAGCAATTTATCCAATTCCTTGAACATCTACTATGACTATCGCCACATAAAAGAGTCAACCGATATCGCTAAAATATTCAAATAGCGTTCCCATTCCTTTGTTTTATCCACGCATTTCCTTCCGTACCTGTTCGTGTGTTCAGTGCTCAGTCCTCATACTATTTATAGGCATCAGAAATGCGGCAGGATAACGACAAGCGACAACGAATCTCGGTCGACCTTTAATTTTGTTATAATTTAAACCATGTCCCCAAACCTCAACGAACGTTGTCGTCTACACTTGCTTCTCTGCCACTTATCACAAACCACATCCCTTGCCCTACCACCACCTTCCACTGTCCACAGATCAAACAAAATTTCCCAGCCGGCATCGTGGGTAAACATAGACATTAATAGGGAACAGGGGACCTAGAGACAGGAGTAAACTTCACCGTATATCCCTGTGCAAATAGTATCTACTCGCGTACTTTCAGCCTTCGCGAAGGGTAGGGTAGGAATTTAATTTTTGTGTTTTTTTTTTGTTTTGTTGAGGAAGTCTCATGGACGACCGCACTTGTTTTCGTCTCTTTTATATTTCCCATCTCTGTCACCGTGTTCTGTTCACATTATGAATGAACGTTGCTAATCAGGTAAACAAATTGTTTTACATAAAATCCTACTGGCAAGATAAGAGGCTTCTTAATCATCTACGAACCACCACACAGACCACATCCGCATCTCGTCATCAGTTCAATGGGAATAGGTATAGAAACCTTAACAAGACCTTAACACTGCGCAAACAACACACAGGGATAGTTATCCCCCATGATGCGTTTCAATCTGTCAAGTGCGGATGCAATGTGTACTTAGTCAGCCATTTAACACCTCAATGCTAAACAAGTTCCAACTTCTATCGTCTTCGTTTGACTTGTGTCTACTATGTCCAATCCTTTTCCATGGACACACCATGGCAATCATTTAATCATTTGTAACTTGCTCAGTGCTCACCATTTAAATTTCAATTTGAAACTTTTAGATGGGTGGTAGGTTGAGTCTATGAAAAATTGACAAGCAGTGTCCTTGGCGTGGTGAGCTTCGGCTTACAGCTGTACGCGGCAATGTTAAACAAGAAAATGTATGTAATTTCCCTTGTTGCAGATGAAATTGTTTCCTGACAGGTCGTTTGAGGGATGCGGTACACAAAGTTCTCTGTTTATTATGCAAAACTGAAAGTTTACGCATAATTGAAATTGTTTTCAAGAAGAGTAACTTTCAAGGCGAACCTAGAGATGGTCTTTTGGAAAATTCATCGTATTTCGAATTACTGTGAAACTTGTTCTAGATCCAGAGCCATGTTAAAAGGCGAACATAGATACTCAGCGACAAATAAGGTGGTGAAATGCGGTCACGAGTTGATTACGTTAAATTATCAGCAAATTAATAAAATTATTAATTTAGAAGTAACCAGTGGTGATGATATGATTCGAGGGTATAATCGTGTTTCAAGTGAACTCGATTTATATTATTGAAAGAGCGAAACATGAAATTCTTATTCTTATTGGGATCAGGGTTAGGCGGTTTTAAAACAGTTGACATCCAAAGAGCCATTGTTAACTCCTAATTGTATAAATGAATCTTAATTTTCCAACTTATTGGCTCAAACAAGAGATTTAATATTTTGAAGTCTTTAAAGTAAGTTGACCTCTTCGCAAGCCATATCGCCTGGGAACGATGAAATCAGGGGCCTATCCCACAAAGGCACTCTGCAACTCTGCACTCTGCGAATCATTTTATGTTCCACGAAGCAATTATATTCAATTGCAGATGCAGAGTGCAGAGTTGTGGATTTGCAGAGTGTATTTCATACTTCTATTCCACTAAAGTTCTATTTCGCAAAGTTTGTAACTTATATTTGAAGAGTTTAGATATTTTTTGTAGAGTATGTAAACCACTCTTCAGCTAACATTATACAAAAAAAAGTGAGTTCGTGACATTTTTAAACAGAGTTTAATATGAAAAAAGAGCTTTCTAAAATCGGTGGCAACAAGGAAAAACAGCACAAGTCGGTTTTTTTGTACAATTTTTGTATGTAAACATCTAAACCCGCGTTAGCAAAATTTCTAGTGGGGTAATTCCGCAGATTTTGCATTCGGGGACGAAATACCGAACGATTACGAAATTTGCAACTCAATTGAAATATTGACATATTGATTGCTTATGTTCCTCGTCAACTTTTATATATTACTTTTATCCCGGAAAATGGCATGGTTTTCAGAAAATAGTGAAAAAATTGTATATTGGGAAGGAAAATAATTATAGTTATACAGCACTAACTCAATAATGGCTTATCAGATTGAAAAACAAAAAAAAAAATAGGTGAAATTAGTAAATTTGATCATGATTCATTTGAGATATAAAACTCCTGCGTTGTCCTGAAGGTGACCAATTTTCAAAACAATTATTCAAAGTATCGCCCACAATTTTCTTTCTGTGGAAACCACTGCCAGCAGTCAGGCAGCAGTCGGTATCGTTGCTATAGTGTGTGTGTGAGTAAATGTGCCCGCTCTAACATGATCATAATGCTTTGCATTTCAATGTTCTGCAATCATTATCACCATTTGCGGCTCTCGCACTCAACCAATCTTAACAAATGAGGTGTCAAATTTCTAGAGCAGGGATTTGCATTTTTAGTTTGTAAATATTATTAACAATCTCACATGTAAAAAACCTATAACCCTTTATTATTTGCGAATAAAATGGCTACCTACTGGCCTCTAGTGTCCTAGTGGCACCTTGTTCCAAAAAATAAGAGCTACTTTTCGTGATAAAGATCCTTATAAATATTAAGATTTTGTTTTTTTTTTATAACACTATCAGATCTGTGGTGTGCTAAATACAAGCAACAGCCATAAGCAGAAATTTGCCAGGGCAAAATATGCATCAACAGGCTCATTATTTAGTGCTGGTGTTAGTGGTTGGGCTACGCTACATTTCAACACTACCACTAGCAATAAATAAACAAATATAAGAACAAATATATAGAATTTATGATCGAGGAACTACATTACGCAATACATTTTTTAGTGTAATCTTGTTAAGATTAAAGTCAAGAAAGTTTACATTTAAGTTATAGATTTTACTCATGCGGCCAATAGGCTCATGGATCCCGTAATTTGTAAGATTAAGTGTAAACAAATTGTTTATATTTATAAAATCAGAGTGCATTTCGTCATTGATCCAAGACATTATTTTCTTTAGACACCTTACTTGTGAATGTAGGTATGTTGAAATAAAGTTTTTCCATAATAACTTTCAAATGCTTTTTTTTCAAAATTATATATACTGATGAAGCCCACAATCAGTGTTAGAATCATTGAAATCGGTGCAGAAATAAACTCTCCGGAGGAATAACAAGCTGATATTATTTATGTAAGAGCTTGGATAAAAAGATTCTATAACCACGGCGGTTGAGTCGGTTTTTATACCCTTGGCCCAATACTACTGAGTTTAGGGGTCCCAGGTTCGTTTTCTGGCGTCGCACGCAGGCGAAAGGTAAAATCAAAATGTGTATTTTTTCGATTATTTCCCCTCCCAAATTGTTTACATATTGAAAAAGTATCATAATGGATGTTTCCCTTTTTTTAAATTTGCAACCGATTTGTCTAGTCGTACGTTTAAAGTGGAAGTTTCTTTGAGGTGGTTGCAGTGACAAATTTATTTTGTGAACACTCTTAGTTTGTTTTGATTTTATTTAAATTTTGTGAGTCAGTTATTAAAAGAAGTTAGTATGGAATCGTCTGCTGCTGGTTAGTATTATAGATTATTACGTTTGTAAACTAGAGCGCAATTTTTAGTAAAAGTAAGACTTTATATCCGTTAAAAATAAGTATTTTTGTGAGTAAATGGAATAACCTACTTTTCTGCTTCATAAGGCAAGAAGTTGTGTTCCGTGCAAGATCCAGCAATCAAATTGAGCTTGAAATGTACTTTAATACGTCCTTATCAAAAGTTAGCTCCAAAAACTCAGTAGCGAATCGTTGGCGATTTCAGCAGACCTTGCCAAATCACCTCTTACTTCATCAATGAAAACCTAAAAAAATAGGAAGGCCTTCCCAAAATCATGCGTAGGAAGTGAGTTGGTAATGGCTCTTGCTTAAAAAATTCCCACCACTTTTAAAATTTGAGCATCAATTGTATTATCACTTCGCTTCTAATGGAATGACCGTTTTCAGGCCTGACTTTAGGCATTGCCAAAGAGGCGATCAGGGAATGGAATCTGTTTTAAAATTTCAACCAGTTGTAAAACTTGAACAGCAATTGTATTACCACTTCGCTTCTAAGGGAATGACTGTTTTCAGGCCTGAGTCTAGGCATTGCCAAGGAAGCGAGTTAGTAATGGAATCTGTTTTAAAATCAGTTTAAATGGCATTACCGCTCCGCTTCCTATATTTTCACTTTTTCAGGTCTTCTTTTCGAACAGAAATATGTACCTATCAAACAAGTCTGATCACGTTATTTTTAAACAGTTTTAAATAAGCTTAGTGGAAAAATGCAAACTTGCCGATTTGTATTTCAAGTTTAATTTTTGGCGCATAAAAACGTTCGAAGAAAAAGAGAGGGGCTAAGTAACATTTGAATAAAGTGCTGTAAAGTATTCAACGAAAAATTAAATTAAAAAGTGTGGTGAAAGTTAGTTATCTTTGTCTTTTATTTACAATATTTTTTTCTAAAACTGAAATAGATATTTTTTTTTTAATACATATATGGAAATAATATGTCCGAAATATACAAACACAACAAAAACACTTGGATTTATTTATTTGATTTTGTTTTGGAACTAAGGCCTCCTTAGAAGCAATATACACAGGAAGGTCTGGTTTTACTCATAACTGGTAACCGATGAAATAAGTGCTCCCTTGGAAGGGCTATAGGAAGGCCTACTCCAATAACTTCTTGGTAACCCCTGAAAGAAGGCCTGCAAAGGAATCGAGATGGGAAGTACTTGCTCCCCATGACATCGCAATGTTAAAATCATGCGTGAAGTAATGGCAAAAGGCATCGATGCTTACCTTAGGAAGGCCTGAAAGAATCGCTGGGGTAATGTCCAAATTCGCTACTGCGAGTTGCGATATTTTGCGATGTTGCAAGATATCGTAAAGTAAAGCTTGTATTTATTTATCCATTATAATCGATGAGACATTTTTTTTTTTATTTATAATAATTTATTTAAATCAAATTTAAATTTTTTCTTTATTTCTTTTTTATACAATTTTTTTTATTTTTTTTTTTGTAATATTTCTAATATAATAAAATTTTTCAAAATTAAATGTAAATGATGTAACTTATGAAATAATTAACTGATGTAACTTATGAAATAATTAATTAATCAAAATCAAAAAAAATAATTTTAGCCATGATTTTTGGAAAATCCGCCTGTGCGTTGGCTGCTGCGATTGGCTTGAATTTTATCGAACATAGAATAGTTACATATATGTAATTTACTTTCTTTCCAATAAAGTGGAGCTACACACCCCATCCGCGTGATGTTTACACATAGCTCGGGACTGTTGGATACATTCGCATACATTTTTTTTTTGTTACTTAATCACGATTCTGTCGGAGATTCACTCGTGTTTTTAACTACAGCAACCATTATATTTAAATATTCTTTTGAAGCAAAAGAGATTTAAAATACATAGGTATGTTTAAAAATTGAAGGCAACCTTCGAAAATGAATCTTACGTTAAAATATCTGCCATCAAATTGGTTAGCTATCTGAGGCATATAAGAGACCAATTTTCCCAGAATTCTTTTAATGTTTTTGGGTGTTTTTTTTTAAAACAAAACCACCCTTAAGATGTTTACAGATTATGAGATTTCGGCGCAATTCATGTAAATTTCAATTCATATTGGCTCGTTGTACTTGTAGTTGTATCCAATTTAAATTTTTCGAACGGCCATGATTTGATTTAAATGATTTGATTCTCTTTGGACTGACTAGAGGAGAGGCATAAACATTTGACATTGACATCCCTTTGAAGAAAATACTTACTGGGAAAAATAAATTTCAATTTCAATCAATTTTTAATTGAATTTGTATCCCAGTTCCTGTGCCAATGGCGTAGGTACTGATTTATAACCTCGGTCGGTTGTGCTACAGCCAGCGTACGTATAGAAAGTAATTGAGCAATTAGTTTCCATGGGAAAATCGGTTAATTTTCCAAACAAGTTACTAGAAATTAGCTTGAGTTTTGGAAATAAAAAAATACCTCCACCTTCATGTTATTTTGAATTGTAATTGTTGGTTGAAGATAAACCACTAAGTCACCTTTTAGAGAAATAACAAGCGCGTTTCTGTGAATTTAAATTCACATTTAATTCAAAATGTCTCGAAATCAGGACAATGTTCAGAGAAGTCATAAGAAGGCTTAACAAATGACATACTTGTATGTCAGGTAGGGCGGGAATCTTTCACTGCTTTTTAAGATCGCGGAAATGTGGGTTAAAAGTGAAAATAAAAATGCAAAATTATTTTTCTTTTTCAATACCTATATTCGCCTACTACCCAAACACATTTTCCTGATGTTTGAATAACTATAGTACATGTTCTAAAAAAAATGTTTTGTGTTTGTCGGAAAAGTAAGCCAGTAAGGCAGGACCTTACTTTATCGCTTGAAAATTCTTTCCACAAAGTTCTTTTTAAGAATTCTGAGAGAAGATAATAATCACTGGGAGCCAGGTCTGTTCAGGGAGATCTAAAAAACCGAAGCCCACTTTATGCAGGGCAGTCAACGCAACGCGGCTCTTGTGAACAGGCACGTTGTCGTGCAAATTGCTCTTGGATTGAAGCGTAATATTCTTCGGCTATGAAAACGCATTTGTATCAACAGGATCCCTTATTCCCTTCTAAGTCCTAGAAAATGGTCGCCATGATTTTTTCAACAAACTATGACACCTAAAACTTCTTTGGTGATGGTGTGCCTTTTTTTAAAACACTGCATAGAGTCTTGTCTTGACTTAGGCTCATAATAACGAACCCAAGTTAGGTCCCCAGTACCAATTCGACTCAATACCTCATCATTGACTTCACTTCAGAGATCCAAAAACGCGCGAGAACACTCTACTACGTTTTTTGTTTTTGAGGCGAGCCTTCTCAGCACCTACCTTGCACTGACCTTATTCATGCCAAGATGATCATTTTGTCTGATAATCGAACCATTTCCGCGAGCAGTTTCTTCTTCAGTCTAGCATCTTCCAATATTATTTTTTCGACTTTTTGAACATTCCGATCGCCCGTCCTGACCGTGGGTCGTATTCAAGTGAATCCCTTGCTTCTTTAAAAAGACTGTGCCACATGTAAATCATGGTCCGTGGAAACGGATAACATCTCTTCCATTAAGGTTTGAGCCGACTTTTCTTGTTTGATGAGCAGCCTTATATCAGAGCGGTACTCGATTTTCTCCACATTCTAAACTTTCTTCCCGATTGAGTTGCTAGGTCGACGATAGTTCAATAACGAATGGCTGAATTATAATAAATCTTGCTATTTAGACTAATAATAATGAGTCACTGAACTCGTTACGTCTAAGTAAACCACCCTCACTAATGACCTACCTACTCACTCCGCGAACTTAGAAACGCATCCTCGTATGTTTTAAAAATCAAATCGTTCAAATGGCCCCCACTGTTTCTTTTGCGGGAGGCGACCCAAAAAACTCAGTTTTAAAGTACTCTTCCAATGACTTACATTATAGCTGGTTTCAAGTTGCGAAAACCTAATGTAGCCCTAAAGATAAAAGTCGGGGTTTCAAATGTTGACGGTCGGTTGACAACATCGTCTAGTCTAGTATGGAACACGGATGGATTGAAAACGGTTCCTAGTGTTGGTTCTGGGATCTTTGGGCTCAATACTAGAATCTACGTACCTCTTGGAACATTTCCCAGCTTGTTTCAAGCTGAGGTCCATGCCATTGAGATCTGTGCTCTGATTAATCTACAGAGAGGCATCAAAGGCGCTAACATTAATGTCTTCTCAGACAATCAAGCTGCACTCAAAGCTTTGAGCTCGTACTCTTTGGAATCAAGACTGGTAAAGTGCTGCTTTAATGCCCTCCAATCCCTCGCCGCTCACAATAAAGTCAAACTTTGGTGGATGCCTGGTTACAGAGGCTTTATTTTTTTTTCTTCAGGTGGCGCAGCAGTTTAGGTCGAAACGGGGCCTACCCGTCGCAACCATTACTGTTCATATATTTCATATTTTTGCACGAATAGAATGTTCACAGAGGCATTGAAATTGGAGCTGTCCCGATCAGGTTCAACTGCCAAATTCTCGACCCGGAAACCTTTTTTGGCATAAACTGGACAACAATCTCAGTCCTAATTAACAAATGGGATCATGATCTTCGACTCTCTCATTGCAGAAATGTCCTAGAAGCACAGACAAGCCAATCTGTTAGTTAAGCCTTATACCCATCACAGCGAACTTCTGATTTACATTAAGAAGGATATTAGGTATTTTACAAGGTTCTCTACGCTCATCTATGTATATGTATGTATATGGCGGCAATCTTAGCATCTAACCAAAATCGTATGAGAACATCTCCAGACATATCCGGGAAAACTTTTTCATCTGCTCTGATAGAACTGCACGAGATGTATTTCACTCCAGAATCAAAGGTAATCCTGGAGCCTGTTTAGGTAATCCTTTCAAAAATCACATTCAGCACAGTTGATAGCAGAGTTCCTCAGAAAAGTTCTATTTCATCATATCAGAGTTCATAGGATACGAAGAAAATCCCAATACAGTCAAAAAGAAAATTGTGACCCCATTAATGTAGAAGAATTCGGCACAGCTTTTCTCGGTGGCTTGTTTTCAAATTAACTTGGCTTTGTCATTTCTACAGGTTTGTCGATTATCCTATATTCATAGGAGAAAGACATTCCATTCCATTCCTTTACATCTCGAAAACTTAAGCACACAACTCCTCTTTAAAAAGAACTGTTGAACAAATATGAATAACCGTAAACAAACAACCTCGCCAAGACGTTAAACCCCGAACATGATTAAATATCCGGACCGTAATTTTATCATACACGAGTACTAGTCCCGAAAACTATAATGCTTCGGCTAACATAAAATATTTCAACCAAATTGCCAGCTTAAATTTATGACGTATTGTTAAAATTTATTCCAAATATGAGATTTGGTCCTTAAAGATTTCCATAGGAGAATGTGCCGCATTCCCCACCACCCCCCAAAGATTTGCACTGTTTTATATAAAAATAAGTCCCTGTCAGTTCCTGTTTTCAACATCTACTTCACCATTCACCGTTCCGCTCAGCCATCGCGCTGGCATAGAAAACTTTTGACAAATGTCTTAAAATTTTACAGGTCATAAATAACTACATACCCAGACTTTTAGCCCAAAAAAAGGGAAAAAAGGACGAACTGAAGAAAACGACACTCCTACTGTCCACAGTAATTTCTCATCCCTCATGCACACACCGTTGTCGTCGTCATCGCATCGGTCGGGCAAAGACAAATGTTCCCGCTAACCTTTGTAAACCATAAGATACATATCATATCCTTGACGAAGATGAAGATAAAGGGAGGAAAATTGCCAACCTTAGCAAAGTTAAAAGATTTTCCCGTAACCTATCTCAGGGAATAGGACCGCATGAATGTCCTCTTCCTTCGCTTTGCGTTAAATGCTTTAAGGAGAATTCCTTACTTTTTATATTGCACTTCTAGTAGGTGTAGCTGTGGAGTGTGGAGGTCCTTCTCGTTCGGTTCGTGCTAAATACCACAGAGTGGAAAATGTCAGCGAACACTGCCCGAGGGAGAAGAAAGCGTGTTTTTTTTGTCATTTGATATCTGCTCTCTTTGCTGAGCTATTATTTTTCATTTAGCACGGTTCGCCGTTTTCAAACAGAGGAAGGATATAAAAGTTCTCCGATTTTCCTTTTTTGCTGTCTGTTATTTTATACACGATGATGGGAAAAATCTCGCTGTCTGGCGGCCAGATCGGGAATTAACTCAATTAATTCATGCGTCTTGATGATATTCCTGTCTGTATCGATTAAAAACAAAGGACACGAGCACCGTACCGGGATGAGTATAATGTAAGCATATTAAAGCTATGCAAAAAAAAGAGATTACTCGGTACTTAAGCGACGCCTTCAAGCGTGTCCAAGTTGTGGGGAAATTAATAATAGAGGACAGCAGGAGCAGCGGAAATAGGACGTAGGATGTGGTCATTTTAATTTATGTGCCATAAGCCCGCTACCGTGGCTGTGGTTCGGCTCTGGGTTTTTGTTGTTTCTTGCGGCTATGTATTATAATTTTATTTGGTTGGAGTTTTGTTTTTTTTTTTTTACTAGAAAGCTATCGTTTTTTAATGTCCTTGAGGGTACTTTGATATGGAAAAATAGGAAAGATCCAGAGTCCAAATTCTAAAATTTCATTAAAATTGTGTTTATATTGAGATTTATGGTAAGTCAGTGGAACAACATTTTTGAAAAAATATACATAAATGGAAAGATATTGTGTTGAGTGTTGTACTTGTACTTTTTATTGATTTATATGGTGCCGTGAAATAACGCCAAGTGAAATAAGGCCGAATTTCAAAATTCGGCTTTATTTTGCATTTGAAAGCATAATAAGGCCGAATCTTAAAATTCAATTCAAACATTGTTTCAGAGTATGCGAGAGAGAATTAGCATTTACCGTTATCAATGTTTGTTTGTTGTTTGATTTACCCCAACGTGCAATTCCCTCATTAGTTCGTGAACTTTGAGTGACAAACGTTAAGTAATGGTAAATTTGGGTTATTCGGTTCTTTCATATAAAATTTGCGAGGGTTTCAGGAAAGGAAGTCTAAGCTGCTAGAATTCATTACTTCTATAAATTAAAAAAAGAACCAAACGCTTTTACCGCAAATTTTTACTTCTTCCACTTTTAAAACCAAATGACATGCACTCTGCATTCGATCTTTTAAGTAACGAAGCAAAGGGTGTGAAATTTAAAATAAATGGGGAGTACATATTTAAGGATTTTCTGATATACTTCAGAAAGCACCGGATGGAAAGTTTAAAAAATTAATATGTTATATAACGATTGATATAAAAAGTGTGTTACAGTGAATTTTAAACTATTATTTTTCGGCCGTTCCATTTAGAATTCGAGAAAATAATAGTTTAAAATTCGCGCGAGTAGTTTAAAATTCGTCCACATTCGCCCCGCAGCAAAGTCAATCACCCTTAGTCCGTCGTGTAGGCTGTGCTTACCAACCGACCTACCAAAGATATCCTTTCTTTCTATCTTGGCGTTAAAATCGCCCAATACGTTTTTAACGTCATGTGTAGGGCATTGTTCGTAAGTTTTATCGAGGAGCTCGTAAAAACTATCTTTGGTAGCGTCTGTGGGGGCGTGAGCGCATATTAGGCTGATGTTCGCAAACTTTTCCTTGACACGGATTGTCAATAGAACGCTTACTCACGTGCCGAAAGCTCAAGACTTTTTGCCTAAGACTCCCGGGTATGACAAATCCGCATCCAAATAAGCGCTGCTTATTTTCTTTTTAGCAATCACCGTTATAGGTTTTTCATATTTCTTTTGCCTGGCCCATCCCATCGCACTTCCTGGATGGCGGTTATATCTGCTTTATAGGAGTCTAGGGACTCTGATAGTTGGTCGACTGCCCGCGGTGCGTTCAGTGTACGAACATTCCACGTTCAGATCCGAACGCCGTTGTCCTTATTTCGTTTAGCGTGGTTGTCAACAGTAGATCCGTACTTTTCCGAGGCTATTGGTTGTTTCGGAACTTTGATAGTTAGATAGTTAACCTTATGCACAACCCTTCAACTTGGAGGGCCATATCCTTGTATTCCACTGGGATGAGGGGCCGCAAGCCGAGTCGGGATGGGCAGCGACCAGTATTCGACCAGTTTAAGTCAACTGTTATATCATGTCGTGCTTACGTTTGTCACATATGAAGCTATGTTACATTACAAACGCATCCACTACTAAACTAGGGACGTGCTATGTTCACGGCAAACTTATCTCATAGCTTTAATTCGCATCGTTTCTACTCCAATATCTTATTCCTTCAAAATACAGTCTAACTTCGATAAGTCGAACTTCGATAACTCGAATATTTGATAACTCGAATGAAATTGGTTGGCAATAGCGCCAAGACTGAAATTTACATGTAATTTTTTTTTTGATAACTCGAACTTCTATAACTCGAATGTCTTGATAACTCGAAGAGATTATTTGGCGTCACCTTCGATAAGTCGAATTCTGAAGGGGAATTCCCAAATTTTGCGTGTTTTTACAAGTTCGTTTTATAATGCATCTTTTTCGAGGGCACTGTGTTTGTATGTTCGTATGACCTAGTATACATACGTGTAGAAAATCGTGATCTCGTTATTTGTGAGTAAGAATATTGTCAAATTTCTTGTTCATAGGGGTTAGAACACACCTACAAGGTTGGTATATTGGTCGATACGAGCTCAAAATAGTCGAGATATTCAGATGTGAATCCGAATCTGCACAGCTCGCCAACAACGATGATAGCGACAGTGATGTAGTGGAGGAAGATTTGGAGGACGATTTGATTCAACCACCTTCAAACGAGTTGGTTGCAAATTCGTTAAAAATTTTGCATTTATATTTAAAGACAAATGAAAAAACAACCGATTCTGTATGGGTATAATGGTTTCAATTCCATTGCATTTTTTTTTTAAATCAAAATAAAAAATCCACACTTCAGTCATGTATAACAGACTATTTTAAATAATAATTATGTTCCTGTACGTTTTTTGTGTTATATATGTTTGCAAAGACGCAAATAAAAACATATTTATGTATATCAATTTTGCATTTAACTTGATAACTCGAAGTCTTAATAACTCGAATTTTTTTTGTGGCAAGTGATGGTTTGAGTTATCGAAGTTCGACTGTAATTGAAAACTGAGAGTAAATATAATTAAAAAAAAAAAATTGTGTACTTATATTAGCTGGTAGATTATAATTCAAGGTGGCCTAAAATGTATCACTCTATTGGAAGATGCTATAACTTTTGCAAATGGCAGCAACTGTCAGTTTAGTTTCGATATTTGTAAAGAAAACGGATGCATAATACACGTTCGTTAATAAGCCATGGAACGCTATACTCCTCAAGTTCGCTGAAAACTCGTGACTATTTTTTCTACGGAATAATGCGTCAGTGATCTTGGCGCAACGTGAATGACGGTGCAGACCGTCGTTCTCACTGGCCGCAAGATCACCCGATTTTACTCCAGACTTGTTTCTTTGCGGTTTTTGGAAAGCACGGGTCTATCAGAACAAGCCACCGACTCAGGGAGCTCGAAACGTCCAACTAGGTAAACCGAGGACTTGGCACAGATTGTTCTAACTAGGCATGTCAGAATTTAAAATCCACATTTATCAATTTCTTAAACAAAATTATGAGTCGGCCGTGCTTTATCGTGTCGGGTGAAATAACACAATGCAGTTCCACTATTTATCAGATATGTATCACGCAAAAATTTCTCTGCTTTCGAAAAAGGTTTGCGTAAGAAACTTCAGTCTGTGACATTTGGACTATAGCTACATGGGTTCTACATCCTACATTGCTAGATTCCAAGCAGATCATGAAGTATACTCGTACATCCCATTAATATGGTCAATTTGCATGTCATTTTAAGGACTCTTTTCTGACTTCAGAAATTCAATATACTCGTAGGAACTCATTATGTCAGTGATTCTCAAATTAAATACATTTTCTGTCAGTTTTTCCGATTCAAAGTTTCAAATATCATGAGCTATTTGACAGATGACACCTAACTTTCTGTTCAGCCAAGTGTGGATGAAAGATTACTACGTAACACCTCATCATTACAAGAATTCCATTCCCCCCTATGTCGTACCCATTACTTACATTTTAAGCACAATAACCGTTGATAGCAGTATGATGTATGACAGTGACAACACATACGGAACCTGTTCGTCCCTACCAACAACACTAACATTGTGTACCTAGAAACCCGATTCCTGTTTAATCCTTTGCATAGACGCCCACACATGTCACGTACGTTTAATTTATATGCAAAACAGTTTACAAACTACAAAACCTTACACACTCATGCAGAATCACACCTTGAATATTGCCTTTTGATTTAGTCTCGACCGTAACATGTGGACGTGGACACATAATGGGGCCACTCACACACTACTTTCGATGAGGATTTAATAAAAGTTTAAGCTCGTTGCCTTCAGCTAGTGTCGATGATAGAATAAACAGGCTGAGAAGCCTTTCGTCGAACAAAACTAAAAAAGAACTAACCTTTGACACTTTTAGGAGTATACGTCATGTAAACGTCAAACCGATATCACATCACCATCAACGTCATCTGTCGTCAGTAAATATTTTCAAATAGGTGTCAGCTGCCAGCAATATCCTTGATCTGGAGGCACAACCCGCCAATAACAAATAAATCATTACCTTAGGGCTTTTCACTTCTTACGATTGTGAATGACAGGAAACACGAAAAGAAGAAAAAAAAGCAAATGGCGGGGTAAACGATTTCGAGGTTAGAATTATTTTTTACTTTGATTTGGTTGCCTATACTCTGACTACCGATAAGGATAATCGGCAAAGAACTTCAATTTGTGTTTGTGTCCCCGCGATTTATCAAAGCCATTCAAGAAATTGGTTATTTTTCAATAGCTGCCGCTGGCGTTAAACAAAATTCCAATAAAGCCTCAACTACACGTCTCATCTGTTTATACTGCGAACATCAAAGGCCATTTTCGAGATCACCAAACCGATTTTCGCTTGCCTCTGGTTGGTGTGTTGTGTCAGCAACATCAGTCTGTCTCTATCCAACCAACCGAGAAGCGCAAATTGAAATGTCATTTCCATATCTGTGTGGTAAATCTCGGCGGTACAGGGACGCTGGCTGTGTGTGCGTTTTATTTTCCTTTATTTATTTTATTATCCTCTGCAGATGATGGGGATTCTTTATCTGAACGAATGGTGGCTGAATTCCCGTGCGTTGTGCGGTTATGGATTGCAGTTTACGCTCTCGAACAAACATCCTTTTGCTCCGCGCCGCAGTATTACATGAATAATAGACTACTACCAACACCATCATATACGTTCGGTGGGTGTTGTTTGCGACTTGTATTGATATAAAAATGCAAATATTTACAGTTATTTTCGGATTTAATTTTTTGAGCCCCACTCAATATTTTTGTTGTTGTTGTTGTTGGTGTTGCGGAAGGAGCGATTTAAAAATCATTGAATGATAATGAATGTCCTTGGAGCGCCACAGAAGAGTGACATATTCAAATTGTATTTCCGTTCCCGACACAAATTGAGTGGAATATATTAAAGTAGATCTGATTTTGATTACATTTTTATATTGACTGAGTTGAGTGGGGATTACGGGACTGAACGATGTTAAATGAAGCGGTTGACGTGTATGCAAGGTTATTGGGAATACATGTACCTACATATGTAATGGGGAGTACATACTAGGTATACCTAGAGATGCAGAAATTGAAGAGGCATTAATTAAAAAAATGTAAACAAGTAGTAGTACAGAAGTGATTAAGTGTTATCGGTTCCTGTGCGTCGTAGAAGATTTAAGCTGAGCAGTCTCTTCTCTGGTACTAAGTAAATTTGTCTGGTTTAGCAAAGTGGCAACTACATCTAATAAATAAAAATCTCATGTCACGGTGTTTGTGGTCGAACTCCTCCGAAACGGCTCGATCAATTTTTACGATTTTTTTTGTGTATATTTGGTAGGCTCGAGAATTCTTTGTTCAGTATATTTCATACCGCTAGGTGGCGCTGGAGTCAAGTTATTAACACCTTCTATATTTATCGACCAAAATGGCTGATATTCACAATATATGTTGGTTCAGTGCCAAAAGAGAAAATAATATAATAAAAACTGGACCCGATAGGTGACGCTGGAGTCAAGTTGTGAAGAGGTTTCCTTCCTCACCCTCACAAACCAACCCAAACCATATACATATATGTATATATATAACTGAATGCATGTATGTATGTATGTTCGTCTTTTATAGACTCAGAAACTAAGCAACTGATTTGTGCACAATCGTACGTTTTTCTTAATATAGAATACAACATAGCATCAGTGCAGTATTGGTACTTGTCATACAAAATTTCGTAATTTCAGATGAAATGTGAATATGAATGAATGAATTTTGGTCAATTAATATGGACCGACAGACAGACAGACAGACAGGCAGACAGACAGACAGACAGAGAGACAGACAGACAGACAGACAGATAGACAGACAGACAGACAGACAGACAGACAGACAGACAGATAGATAGATAGATTGACCGGCAGACAGATAGACAGACAGCAAGTAACACTTTATTTTTTCGACTCGGGCTAAGCCGGCGGGACAGCTAGTTTATTTATAAATAATTTTAATCATGAAAAAATTTCGTGTTTTTTTTAACTTAAATTTAATACTTAGTTGCAAGACCTTTTATTCTGCCGTTTTCGACATCCATGATTACTGCACAGCTGCCCAAGGTCTTTGTTGTTAGTTAGTTTACAACAAGCAACATCCTTCTAAGTGTCGCACCAAAGGTTATCAATCGTGGTGAGATCTGGAGACTGTGTGGGCCATTCCAATACATTGACCCTGTTATTAAAAAACAACTGCTAAGTACGTTTACTAGTATGCTTTGGATCATGGTCTGTTTGAAAGAAGCATAGCAGATGCATTCCCTTCTTAGCATAAGGTAGCAAGGTTTCCCCTATAATTAGGACATATAGCTGTTGATACATTTTTTTTCCATTTCGGGTTTTCTGGGTTCCAGTACATAGCGCCATAGAAGGAAACGAGAAGGCCGACGAGGGAGCCAGGCGATGGTCAGCCCTTAACAGCTCACTAGCGGAAAACGTTCATATTCCTATAAGTACTGTTAAGGGCAATATACTCTTACACTTCTTTAAACTAGCCGGTCTCAGGAGGACCAGTCAGACAAACTGTGTCATAACCAGAATGATATGGCCAAGTTACACAGGTAAAAAACAAACGAGCTGCTTCAAAGAACCCGCGTAGACATCGCTAGAGTAGTGGCAGTCAGTACAGGACACTGGCCAATAGGAGGCCATGCAGCAAAACTAGCGATCCCTCACACTAGTTTCTGCCGTAGCTGCAAAGATGAAAATGAAAAAGAGTCGCTTATTCACTTTCTGTTCAACGCATACTGGGCAAACTATACTTCGACGACCTTATAGAGATATCTGGGAAAAGGATTGGAAGGCTGATCCTCTTCTTAAACTCCATCGGTTGTTATAGATCTCTCAACATTACTTTAGGTCATAGATTCTTGGCAGACATAGCAGAGCTCGGAAATATAAAGATATCGAATCTACTAAGATTCACCAAGAGCACAAACTGGCTTACGAGTTGGTAAGAAGACGATTTACTCCCAAACTACGAGAGGAGTCACAATGGACCTTCGGGTCTCCGAGTGGAAATGATTGATCGAACAATCACACACGCTTCCTAACATAACCTACCTATCTTTCTACCTATCTCTCTGTCTATCTAAATCAATGCTTCGAAACTATCGCTGAGATGATTTCCATACTAACAGCAACTCCGAATTGATTTATCACCCATTGAACAAATTTAGTCTTTAAATTAATTACCATTCCATCAGCAAAACTACTCGTATATTCACAATCACTTTAGATAAGCCCCCGTCATCAGTTCACCCGTAACAACCAACATAAACGTGTTTCATTGTTCAATTTAAATATTTCAGTTTGAAATACAATTTAGCCAATAATCACCACTTCCACCAATCGATTGGTGATTTGGAGCTGAATAAATACATTTATCAATTTAACACGCTCCATCAATGATGCGAAGCATCCATTGGATGCACATGCACACACAACATTCCCAGATTCACTACTCCCGCTATAGGTATACAGAGAGTAGGCCAGTAGCCATCTCCAATTAATATGCGCGTGGGAATATCCATTTCGGTAGCATTTCCGATATTTTCTCGCGACCCGATTTCCTCGGCCAAACAAAAATGCCAGCCAACAACACTCACACGTCAGACGTCACACGGAATGCAAAGTTTTCATGAATTTAAGGAAAAAAAAAACTTTTTTTTTTTGTGAAAATATTTTCCTTTCCCAAAGCACTGAATGGAGCTACACGCCACAAAAGGTGCTAATTGCAGTTTGTCAAGTTTCATCGAGACGCGATATGTACGAACCGTGGATGGTGGATGCTGGATGGAAGTACGCATATGACAAGTGGATGCTTACCTAGTTGTCAGTGCGATTCCAACCTACAATTTCCGAAAAAAAAAACACTATTTTAACAGCACATTTATATTTTATTTATGCTTTATGAATGCGTTAATTAGCTGCCACTATATGAACAAAGTGGTGTTTGCTGTTGTTGTTGGAAATGAAGCTAAACAGGTAGCTGGCTTCCACGTTTCTTGGCTGACTCATTGGGGTGATAGGTTTTTGGTTTTCGCACAATATTGACTCGGCCATAGTTTGGAGATGAAATCGTGTAGTGGGTGAGTGTATTTAAACACAATATAACTGTAAAAAGACGGAGTAAGGGAAGCGTGAAAGTTTGTATATCACATGTCTTAAGATGACTCGGATGGTGAACAAATGTGCCCCTAAACCTGACCTGCATCATTAAAACTGAAAGTTTTTCTATCCTCAGCTTTGTTCCAAAAAATGTTCAATGGTGAGCTTAAATAACCATGAAGGCCTTTTTTAAAAAAAGATCTCATCTTTTGTGTGCCGCTTTGCGAATCCCGCATAAAGAACGTTTTATTAAAATAGGGGACTATTATGATTGGCGAGTCGAACTCGTAATTAGGCGAATGTGACTATTTGCAATTATGGTTGGCGAATCGCTAGCTACTTATTCGCCTCAAAAGTGAGTATAGAAAGTCTGCTTCTAGACTTAGATTTGTGAGTCTAGACTCAAATGGGTGCAAAAAAAATAAAGAAAGTTCGAAAAGATGAGAAGGAAAATATTTTACCCTGTGAGTCGAGGGTAAAGTTTTTGGCGACTCTTTTTGACGTTTTTCTTTTCTCTTCTTCGTTTTATCACTGTGTTGCTTCCCACCTAGTCATCTGCACAATACAAGAACTGTAAATTTAAAGAGGAATGTCAAATTTGAGTCAAGGAAAAAAGTCTGAAGTATAAAAGCACAAGACTCACGGATGTAAATAACAAAGAGAAATTCGAAAAAAGTCTAGACTCTTAAGAAAGTAGGAAATTTACGAAAAACGCACTCGCGGCAAATTAATTTAAGAGATGCTGGCTATGATTCCGATAGTAAAATTTATATTCACGAAAGCCTTACCAACAACAACCGCACAATCTTGCGACATGCCATCCGACTTAAACGTCAACGTCAACTTGTGTCTGTTTTTACAATTCGTGGCCATGTATTTGTGAAGGCTGATGTAAATACAGCAGCTGTCACCATACCCAACTTGGAAAAGCTGAGCGAAATTGCCTGCACGCATAAACAACAACATGCGGATGACAACTTACCAAATGATATCGATGATCATCCGCCCGACGATGCCAGAGCTATACAACAGCGAACTTCAAACTGCGAAACAAATTCTTCTTTGCTTAGCTCAATTTAATTTTTTAACAAAATTTAAAATGTTAGGTTTAGCTAGTTTTTATATTGTTGTTTTCTCTAGTCAACATTCTGTAAATTGTGTTAGGGTTGTTTTCGAAGCTGCTGTTTTTGTTCACTCTCAAATAAGGTTGATTTCCATATTTTCGTTTCATAAATTATGAGTGATGGACCTGAAAGGTGGGAGAGTGAGCCTTCTATGTCAAGTGGAGAGACAAATGAAGAGTTTAATAGTACACGTACAATGTTGGATATTTTTTGTAAAATGTACTCAGGACTATCAGTTTGTCACATAAATGCTCAAAGTTTGTCAAAACATTTAGATGAATTTAGGGGTATCTTTAATGAGACAAGAGTCGATATTGTGTGTGTTTCGGAGACATGGCTGTCTTGTAGCATAAGCAACATCTCAATTAATATTGACGGTTTTAGATTATACAGAGCTGATCGTGTTGGTAGGCGCGGGGGAGGTGTAGCTATTTTCATTAAAGAATGTATTCCATCTAAAGTTATAATAACATCAAATGAAAATGACAACACTGAGTTTATTTTCATTGAAGCTCAGTGCGGCTTTAGTAAATGTTTGTTAGGGGTGATATACAAGCCACCCAATATTCTCGATACAAGTATTGTTACAAGACTTATTGAAAATATTGGACTTAATTATAACCACATTATTGTCGCCGGTGACCTAAACATAAATCTGTTAAATGATAGGGATACATATGTTCTCAATTTTTCGAATACACTAAAATCTTTACACATCTCCTCCGTTAATACCTTATATCCGACTCATTTCAGTGCAACAACTTCAACGCTCCTTGATGTATTTTTAGTTAATAGAGCGGATTGTATTAATTTTTATAATCAACTAAGCGTCCCTGGATTTTCTAAACATGATCTCATATTTTTAATTTACAATTTACCTCACGTAAAAAGAGAAAATAGGAAAATGTTACAGTTTCGCGATTTTAAAGCAATTGATTCAGATGCTTTAAAAGATGATGTAGAGTATACTGACTGGCAGAGCATCTACTTTATGCCTTCTGTTGAGGAACAAGTGAATTTTCTTACTGAATCAATAAATAATCTTTTTGAGACACATGTTCCTCTAAAACAAATAGTAATCCGTAATCGAGAATGCGAATGGCTTAATAACAGAATCCACTCTCTCATATTAAATAGAAATACTGCGTATAAGAGGTGGAAAAGATTCAGATTGCCCGTCCTTCGCGCAGAATTTAAAAGATTGCGGAACTTAGTAACTGCGGAAATCAGAAAATCCAAGGAGAAGTTTTTTGCTACCAAGTTTAAGCCTAATATGTCAACTAAAAAAACTTGGAGCAATATAAAGAGCATAGGTATCAGCAAACAAAAATGCTCTGCTCCTGTTGAATCTGATTTAGATGAATTAAACGAACTGTTCGCCAGTGCTTCTATTACGTCTGAAACAGTCCCCGATATTAGTGAAGAATTATTTTCTAGTCGGATGCAAATAGAATATAATAATAGTTTTCGATTCAATAGAGTAATTGAGCTGGATGTTTTGAAAGCTGTTCATGGAATTAAATCGGATGCGATTGGTCTAGACCTCATGCATCCTAGGTTTCTGAGAATTATTATTCAACAAATATTGCCTTATATCACATATATATACAATAGCATTCTCACTTCCTCCATATATCCCCTAGACTGGAAAAGATCGAAAATTGTCCCATTGCTGAAAACATCAACTAGTCGCACAAAAGAGTATCGGCCTATTTCTATTTTGCCATTTCTTTCGAAAGTCTTTGAAAAACTAGTTAGCTGGCAGATTTGGAATCACCTTAATGACGACAACTTGCTTACGAATGTTCAATCAGGTTTTAGAGCACGCCATAGTTGTACGACAGCAATATTAAATCTAGTTGATGACTTGCGTATAGAAATGGATAAAGATCAGGTATCATCTCTGGTGCTACTAGATTTTTCAAAGGCTTTCGACACTGTTCCGCACAATTTGCTATTACTTAAGCTCAGAAATAACTTTCACTTTGAAGCTACGGCTTTAAAGTTAGTCTATAGTTACCTCTGTGGTAGAACTCAAGCTGTTTCTGCAGGCGGATTTAACTCGAAGTTTATAGCAACTAATGCAGGTGTCCCACAGGGATCTATTCTGGGACCTTTGTTTTTTACTCTGTTCAACAATGATCTGCCCCAAGTACTAAAACATTGTAAAATTCAAATGTACGCAGATGACGTGCAAATTCACCTAAGCTATCCCTTGGGATTAGTTGAAGATGCAACAGCACGAATTAATGAAGATCTATGGCTTGTTGCTCAGTGGTCAGAAAAAAACAAACTAAGGTTGAATTCCAAAAAAAGTCAAGCTATAGTTATTTCTCGTAAGGCTATTGACACATCATATTTTCCTAAAATTGAGATAAATGGCGCAGAAATAATATACTGCCGATCCGTAAAAAATCTTGGAGTAATTTTTAACCAAACGCTTAGTTGGAATGATCACGTTGCATACTCGGTAGGAAAAGTTTATGGCGGACTGCGTTCTCTCTATCTGCTAGGGAAGTGCCTTCCAGTTCAGACTAAAATGATGTTGATAAAATCACTTTTGTTACCGATTCTCTTCTATGCGCATCCTGTTTTTTGTGACCTAGATAGTTTAAGCCAGCGTAAATTTGAGGTTGCATTCAACAATACTGTGCGGTTTGTTTACAATCTACGACGATTTGATCATGTCTCCGAATATACGCACAATGTCTTCAACATGTCTTTGAAGAATTATTTAAAATTTAAGATTCTAATGTTTTTATTCGACCTTAAGTTAAACCAAAGTCCTCAGTACCTTTTCCAAAGGTTGCAGTTTGCTAATTCGGGCAGAAGTATGGCTCTGATTTTACCAAGATTTAGATACAACATAACTAAAAAGCAATTTTTTGTCTATTCCATCAGACTGTGGAACTCACTTCCCTCCAATATAAGGAAAGTGAACGGCAGGGGCGGCTTCGAGAGGGACCTAATTCAATATTTTAATAGACAGTAATTAACTTAACTTTTTTTTTTTTTTTTTTTTTTTTTTTTTATTCTTTTTTTCTTCTGAAATTGTAATTGACTTCATGTACATAATACATATAAACATATAACAAATTTAATATCAGTAGGGATTTAGGGCTTAGCGATTAGACACTAGTAAATTAAAGCTTAATATTAAATATTTTTATACTGTAGTGTTACTCAAAAAGACGAATAGTCTTAAAATGCTATATTGATGTTTAAATAAATAAATAAATAAAAATAAAACAAGTCTTAAGTGTAAAAGCAGACTAACGAATGAATTTTTTTTGGTATTATACTTGACGAATCGACTGAAATTGATTCGCCAAAAATGTTAAATTCTGGCGATTAGAATTTTTTTGTGACTGTGAAGGCGATAAGGTATATTATAGCAACGAACGGAATTATTGAAAACTGAAAAAGGTAAAAAAAAAAACTAATTTTTATCATTAGTAGTAGAAGAAGAAGAATTTTAAGGAGCTATAGGATAAGTTTGGAGTTGAACTTAACACCATTGTACTAACTTTACGAGAAGGCAAAGAGTGGCATAAGGTAAAAATGTATACACATATATATTTACATATATGTATGTAGTATGTACTAAGTTGTGTTAGTCATATCGTTCACAGGGCTTTAAGACTTGTTTGTAATGCACTATAACTAACGTAACATTGTCTTAGATAACATATCTACTACTTCAGATAGTATAACCGACACTGTTAGCTGCGTGAGTCCCAGATCAAAGTCATTGCCAACGCTTTTTTGATAGCTTCCATCTGCGAAAGGCAGATGAACGGGATGTAGCTTATCATGAATTGGCATTTCTTCTAACTCAGCACATAAACAAAGGCTTCTTTAATTATAAGTCTATCTACAGTATTACTATTATTATTGACTGGTGAGATGTACCGCGACCTTAAGATCTATTGTGCCCCCTACACGTCCTAGACGAAGGAATATCCCTTTCCTCATTATTCTTATTGGAATCGGTTAGAGAGAGCTTCGCTCACACCTATCCCAGGTGAGAATTCCATAGGACGCAGCACTTCATCCAGACAAATTTCCCTAAGAAATCGCAGAAGGAGATTAGGTGCTATGAGTTGTAGATCCAATGCTGTTGTTTGATATTTACTCAAGCACTTGAATCTTTTCTGGGTTAATGCCCCACATTCCACCAGTATGTGTTCTGGAGTTTCACTTGACTCATTGCCAAATCGGCATGAGGTTTCATCTGATAGACCTAGCTTCCTGAGATGTCCACTGACCTTACAATATCCCGTAAGAAACGCAGTCAGGATGCGGAGTTTGTTTTGGTCAAGGCTGATGCAGGCTTTGAATCTCTTTAGGTTGTAATTACCCAACCGTTTCTTCGCCTGTCTCAAACACTGAGTTTTTGTCCAGAATTTAGTCCTGTTTGTCTTCTCCAGTGATCAGAGCTCATCTTTTATGGTGTGTTCGTCAGCAGCTCCTTCCCTGGCAAGTTTGTCCGCCTCTTCATTACTTTCTATCCCCAGGTGTCCTGGTACCTGTTGTATGGTGACGTTGTTTCGTTCGCCCGGTCTATTTAGTTGTTCTAGGCATTCCGAGACAATTCTAGATTTGATGATCTGAGCCCCTATTGCCTTGATAGCTGCTTGGTTATCTGACATTATTGTTATGTCGCGTCTGATGTAGCGCTTGTCAAGATTGAGTTCGGCACATCTGTCGATAGCTCTGATTTCAGCTTGAAAAATGCTGGTGTAGCTGCCCATCTCTACAGTATGTAGTAAATTATAAAAAAATGTACGCAAGTCCTGAAACAGGCTGCTTAAGTTCTATGAATCAACTGTCTGTCTTTATTTAACATAAGATATAATAGTATTGGTTAAAATACATATAGGTATGTATGTATTATTAGGTTCATTACATTACAGGCGCAATCTACGTGTAAGCTAGTTTGTAGCTTTTGTTGTTTGATTGACATCTGCCGTGGAAGTTCAAAAGGATTGGAACTGTTCTTTTTAATCATATTTATAAGCAATTCATCATGTTTTTCAAAGAATAGCTCAAAAATGATTTTCAGGCGAATTGGTGAATTTCCAGATCTCTATTTTTTTTGTTCTGCCATATTGACTCTCGGTAGCTACTTGCAAAATACGAACTGTGTTTTAATTCTGCGAGCCAATCTCTGATAGTGATCAAAACACGTCTCCATTTGCGAGTGAATTCTCAAAAAGTTCGAATGTAAAAAGTCGAGAGTATAAAAACAACTCTCCGCGAGCTACTCTCAAGACTGTGTCCACTTGCGAGTCTGCTATCGAGAGCTGCTCGCAGCGTTTTTACTATACGTGTATTTTTTTTACATTCAAGGCATTTACATTTATACTTCGTTTCGCACTTTATTCAATATATCAAACCCTAACCGGGTTCAATCCTAGCAAACACCTAAAAAGTTTTTCACGATGCCACCTCTTTCGAAAGTCTGACAAGCAATCAATGAGCGTCATAACTCGCCGTTTGGAGTCGGAAAAAAAATGTAGGTCCCTTCCATTCGTGCAAAAATATAACACGCACACACAAATGGTTGCGAGATGTAGGTCCTGTTTCACCCTGAACTGTAGCGCCACCTAAAGAAAGAAGAAGCCCTTTCCAGACAGTTCAAATTTCGAAAAGATATCTAACAGATTGTATGGTGTTTAGTGACGCTTAAATACTCAGTAACTTTTCTAGGCGACACTTTGTTTTAAATGCGAATTTCCATGCCAATTACTAGAGAAAATGCACAACGTGACTAGACCACAGCCAGACTACATCAAGTGTACGTGATGCCGAATTTGTGGGCCATAATTCAGCACGTGCCAAATGAAAGATAACCAGTCAGTAAAACGCAATCCAATATCAAGCAATGGATACAAGTTCTTTTCATAACAAAAGGACATGCTCTTCAAACGTAACCAACCCACCTCCTGCTCTATGCTCAGTGGAAATTCCCTCCTCGGCAATTGAAAGAAAGTTTTCCAATACTAAATTAAAACTCTCAAGTCTAATGCCAGTGAAGTGAAAACATTTGTACTTCCGCTTGCGGAATGCCATGTTGTATTTCGCTAGACCACACTTCAAAGTTCAAACTTATGTCTGTTAGGAGCCAAGGGAAAACAACTTAATCCTCTTGTAATTCTGCCAGGATGCACATGATACTATGTAAGCAGTAACAACAGCTACACTCGAGTGTAGGAGTCGTCCGTCGTTCATGAAAACGTTTTCTCCATCATCATCATCATCATCATCATCATCATCATCATCATCATAATCATCATCATCGCCAGCAGAGAGACTTGGAGCACGAGCGCGCTCCATCAATTGTCAGATACTTATCTGCTGCGTTTCGCAATCATATACCGCTACTGCTAGTTCATGGGGGAGGAGTTTATCTGCTGGAATTTTGTTTATGAAATTTTAAAATTTAATAAAGTTGCGCGAGTTAATTAATATAAATTTGTTTTGGTTTTTCATTTTCCTCGTTGTGGTTTTGCTTTTTCATCGCGCCTTTAGTATTTTGTTGTTGTTGTTTCTGTTATCATTTTAGACATGATTTCGCATTTCTTTGAGAACATGTGGAGCAGTAAACGGATTTTCGTTGGATTAGTGCTCCCTTGCCCCATGTCGTGCCGAAGTTGATTTTGATTTGTTTTCGAGACGGGGACGGACTTTCTTGACTCATCGGAGAGATTAGTGTAGCTCATGTGTGTGTATATCGTTTAAAAGCGCAGACAAGATGTACTTAACAGATACCAGTAATGAGTTTTGCATTTCACATGTCCAATCAGTCGATTGGAGAAGGGTATCAAACGAGCACATGCAATTGAGCAGATGGAATTGCTTTGTGGTTATCTCCCAGTTGTACAAAAGGGATGTGAGGTTTTTTTTTATCAGGGAAGTAAATAATTGTTGATACTGGCGCTTTATGAGATATGGGGCATTTCTGGCTTTTGCCAGAAAACGGTTACTCTTTGTACAGAAGCTACATAATGTAGGTGTGACGATCGTTATTATCGTTGGACATATATAAGCCTAGAAATATTTTCTTGCTCTTAAGTTGTGTTTCCACAGAATCGAAATCTGTAATATTTTCCAGTATTTCAGCTCACAAATTAGCGATATTGCGAGCAAATTTTTTCCCATCTCATGAATCGGAGTTTCAATAAAGTGCTGGCCAACTTGACAGTTGACGGTTTGCGAACACACATTTATACAAATTCAGTAGGTCATTTGTCAACGTCTCAACGTTGCTGTCTAAAAATTGTTTTGAATTTGCTTTTCTTTGATTAGCGGCCCAAAACACAGGGCGCAGTCAACTTCTTCGGAAAAGTCTTTCAACTAGATTAAAAATACTACCACTATCTGCGCTGAATATTGGATAATTTTGTATAGATCACCGACTGTAGCTTTCTCTTCTTTAATTACGGTTGAAGACAGTTTTCTCCTAACACTTACCTTACACTACGTCTCCATGAGCCATCATTCATGGCAGCACTTATCACAGACATCCTTGGGAAGTAGCTAGTTATAGTGGGGACCGTTAGCGGCAAGCCAGATTTTGAACCACGCCAGCTTATGTCACGATTTTTTTTAAATCGGAACAGAAACATTTATGCATTTAACTGAACTTAAATAAAATGGCAAGACATTAAGTTTCCACCAAGCAAAAAATCAAATTTGCTCCACCACTTTGTGCTTGCCATTTATGTATGTCCGCCTGGAGTGCTGGGTCGTGCAGACGCATGAATATATATACTTATGTTTATTTGGAATACTGGCTGAATTTCAAAACGTCACAAATATGCGACTTGTGACTGCATGATGCTTTTATGATGCAATTTTGTGATGCCTTTCATACCTGCTTCATATTGTGATGCTCCGCTTTTTTGACCTTTTGGAATGACATGATGCAGATTGTTTCTACGAAGTACAAAATTATAACATGAAGTATTTTAATTAATTAAGTAATACAATATCCATATTTATTTATGTACAAGTCCAGTGAAGAATCTATTCATTCATTTATTTATTATTATATGTATATTATTTGTGCCCAATTATTTGTTTTTTGCTGTCACGGTTGCGAAAATGAGAAATGTCATTTGCTTCATGGTTATTCACGATGCGCTGTCTGCCCATGTGATTCCTTCACAATGCGGCAGAAGTGCGTTTTTGAATTCAGCCACTGATTTATCTTTTCAACAAGACTATCTATTTAATATTTAGTACCCTACTAACGGGTGTCCCATTAAGACCGCATATTTTGAAATTGGAAAAAAACCACATTGTTTATTTGAAAAATTCGGATGTTTTTATTTTAATGAAAGGTGTAGATATAGAGGAAGTAGAAGTACCTATGCAACACAATATTGGATAATTGACTGTCTCGTGACTGGTGACTGGTGGCATTCGTTGATCCTTTTGACGAAATTTTCGATGACATTTGTATTTGCATAGTAAAAAGGTGCAATATGTTGACCGAAAAATCCAGGATCCATTTTCGCAAAAATCTGACTATTTCGGTAGTGGATTTTCACTATTTCTATCGTTGTGCATCCGTGTAATTCTCCATGACTAAATCATAATGTTCACACCTAACAGCTGTCAAACAACAACGCTGTATGACCGACACGAAAGAGATGACGCTAAATTGGATATAGGCTTACTTATTTCCTTAGTTGCTATTCCTTATCCTTACCCTTAAATTTACTTGATGAGTGTTTTAAAATTATTTTATGATTTCCGGAGATCTTTCGCATATTACGTGTATTTTTAGCAATATCTGGATACTTTTCTACTCTACTAAACTTCATTTCTCACCAATAGTAAAAGGTTTCACAATGATTTTGCGGGTAATTTTTTCGGTTGAGTTGAACGCAATTCACATTACCGACATTTAAATGGTGTACGAGTAGCGAAGAAGTGTGGACATTGAGACAGTTTTGTTTAAAATGCATACAATTTTCGTATTGTCTGACGGATGCAGATGGTTATAACTTATAAGGCTATTAATTTAATATATATTAAGTTATATATTTACTCTTGAAAACTTGAAATAACAAGTGAATCATGGGAAAAAAATGAAAGGCCCCGTAGTATCTTACTTCTCGCGGGAAGTACGAGGCAGTGCAAAATCAGTAAATATTTGGATAATATTTTAATTTAATATTTATAAATAAAAAGTGGAGTACATTTTTATTTTGAACTTTAAAAGTAGCTAGAACAGTCAACTTCGAGGATAATACTTAGTTGTCTTCTGACGGCTTGTGTGGCCATATTGAACGCGTGGTAAGAGAATACAGTTAATAACTTCTTAGACATGACTGCTCGGCAATAACTGTCTCTACAGCCTTTATTATAGTCGTAGATGGAATTTTCAATAGAAAAAACGTTTGCGGGAACGTATCTAGATAGATAGTAAAGTTTCAGTATTTAAAAAACAATTAGGGCTAGCAGGTAGATATGTTATATCTCACTGTTAACTGCAACTAGAGTATATTGTGCGGGAGTGAAATATGATGTATTTTGAACATGTTTAAAGACGAATTTGTTCAGGATCTATTTGGTTTGTCTTGCTATTCACACCTCTCTCCTACAAGAGTGAATTTTACGATACTGGTCTCTGAAATTTGGTGAAAGTCTTCCGTTGTTGGATCCTTCAGTAGGGGTGGGTAAAGGTTAACCCTTTACTTGTCTGAATTTTGACATAATTGTTGCCTACAGGTAACACGTCACAACGGTCAAACCAAGAAACATAAAGCTTTGAATTTCATATCAGTTCATATTTAAAGCTCAGCCAACAACCTAAGGTCATAAAAAAATGTTAACACCGTCTGAATTAATTTGGGTGTGAAACGGTCAAGTATTTCTTATCTTAAACAACTGGATTCTCAAGATGTACCCGTAAGTGAGAAACATCGTAAAAGAAAGTTCAGTGCGTAAGTTTCTAATGCGAATTTAGTTCGGAGGACTTTTGTTGAATCATCTGCGATATTTTATATTTTGTTGCGATTGAAAGATGTTGTTGCTTGACCTTTTAGTAGCGCTCCTGTAGAATGTCGGTACTGAGCGGAAACTAGAAAATTGTATTTTTTTGGTTTTTATTTTGTTGAAATTGCTTAGACCATGGGAGTAGTTAGCTTAGAACATATTGTTGTTCTTAAGATGTTCTTTGCCTCGTTGGTAGTTATGAAAAGACCTGATCGTTAACGCATCAAAACCCAGTAGAGGAGTGCAAGAAGTTTGCAAGTTGGCATGTAGATTGAAGTAAACTGGAAATATAAAGATGTCAAGTTGTCCATTTGCATTGGACAGGTAGACACGATGAACTACCACTTAATTGTCTTTCTTGTTATTTGAATGAAATCAATTACGAGACCTTTCAACTTATTTGATTTTTATTTTATTTTATTTTTGTATACAGAATTTTATCTTTTCTGACATTGAGTCGGCTTTTTGAAGCTTAAATAGGTCAGTTCGTAAGTTCTTTCATTAGATAGCCTTGAATTGGAAAGGTTTCATTTGCATTTGTTTAAAGTATTCGTATCTGGTAAGTGAACTTATATATTGAAAATGTTTTGATTGATTCGGTTTGTTATTCAAGTGTCCATACAAAAAGCCAGATGTTTGCTTTGTGAATAACGGATTCAAGTTATAATGAAAACTCTGAAATGTTCTTTAGCTGAACTTACCATAAATTGCCCAAATTTAGATGACTCCAAACCCGATGCCCCCATTAATAGAGACCAGCCCTCACTTATGTCCTTCTTACTGTCACAAAAGCTTTAACCGATCAAAGAATTTCTGGACTTGCTTGGAACTTTTTTGAAAAACCATCAAATAGTTGATATCTTCTCAGTTGGAACCAAGAAAAACTTTCCCATACTCACTCTACCTATAGTATTACCCTCCATAACCCAGTGAATTTCATAAAAAGTCAACTGTTTTATCTTCATTTGAAATAGCCTTACGGCGTTGCCAGCGATGAACTCTGAAAAAACTTTCTAAAAACTTTTCGAAGAAAAATATCTGCTCCAATTTAAAGTGTTTGTTAAAGATTCTCATAAACATAATAATTTTTATTGTAAATTAGAAAACTAGGTATACCTATACCCTCTAATATCCCAGTAAAAATTGGAGCAGCGATGCTCTTATTAAGGCAGTCAAGCGCCTGATGATTTCCGTTGTCGCTCACGAAAAATTCCCTCGTAAACGTAATTCGTTCGCCACGATTTCAATTTCTTCCCTATATTTTCCTCAAATCCATAGGTAGCTATGGGTACCATCCAGAAACTGAAAGCATAGTTCTTTATTACTTTCCAGAGATAAACTAGAGACCCTCTAAATTATACACTTTTCATCCATAAAATCGGAATCTTTGTCGGCATTTTTGACCCAGATCAGTGAAATGAAATTCATTAAAGACCAAATCACGACAGCTAATTCTACTAATCAATGAGTAACGATTTTCATCAAAAGAATACCAATAGGCCCTATATACCCCCCTAAGCGGGGTCTTGGAAGATGCTATAGTTTAAATGTTCATGTTAATAAATGAAAAATTAATATTGTTTCACTTTGGAGAGCTGGAATTTCTTTGGGTGAGAGAGAATTTTAGTAGGGGAATTCTGAGTGAATTTCTGTAGTTTTTAGCTAAATTTTGATGGTAGTACCCCCCCTGTAGGTGGATTTTTAAGCCTTTTAGACGGGAAAAACGATCAAAAGTGGTATGAAATTTCATTTTAAAATTGTCAACAATTCGTTAGCTGTTTTATTTTTATATGAAAAGTTATTGGGAATTAGGTTGAAGAAGATCAAAAAAAAGTTATTTTTTTAACGAAATTTCAATTAGGGTATCCCCCCATCGGATTTTTTTCTACCAAAGTTTGCAATTTTTGCCAGGATATCGATTTCATTAGGATTTTACATTGAACTCAAGTGTATTTTTCGAAGAACAATTTATAAAAAGTTGAGAAGTTCTTGAGAAATACTTAAGAAATGGCAGGTAAATCGAAGAGAAATATATACATATATTTCTACTGAATTTCGCTTTACTACCACCACCCCCACTATGTTTGAAAAAGTCCTGTTTTCGAAGCTTATCGTAGTAGAGAATGAATTCAATTGTAACTTTTAACGAATTGAAATATTTACTTCTTTACTTTTACCTGCGCTTTGTACTTAAGAAAGACAGTAAAATATCCTATACTAGCCTTTGAGTAGCTTTTTTGGATTTAAAGGTGGGATACCCCATTTCTCCAAATTAAGAACAACTAGTCGTGTTTTTGAAGATTCCATTCAAGTTAGATTTTCAGCACGTTCTGAAATTTTTTTTAATTTTACGTTAAAGCTGAACTCATGACTCCGTGGTAGAAATTTATCACTTTTTCCTGCTAGTACCTTTCACCATCTGCTAGAACTTATTTTATATGTATGTATGTGATGAACGTGCCTCATCTGTAACTTATTTGCGTGACTTGGGTGTTATCTGCGATAGAGAGCTTAATTTTCGCTCTCATTGGCAGACCTAACTCCACCCTTGGCTCTGTAAAATGCTGCTCCTAAGAATTATCTAACCCTTATGTCTCCAGTGGTTGCCGTGGCCATGGTGGTTAGTGCGTTGGACTACTACCCATGCTGCCCGGGTTCCATCCCAGCAAAAACACCTAAAAGTTTTTTCCCGTTGCCACCTCTTTCGAATGTCTGACAAGCAATCAAAGAGTATCATTTGTCATGAGAAGCTTCTCAACTCGCCGTTCGGAGTTGGCAAAAATCTGTAGGTCCCTTCCATTTCGTGAAAAAAATAGAACGCACACACAAATGGTTGTGAGAAGCTTGACTTGGTTTTGTATAGGATTGCTGACACCGGATACATATTTATTTATTTTTTTATGTCTCGAGATCACTTAACTTTACCTTTGTAAGACCGATCATTGAACATCATCTTACTATGATACCCACTCTTTACGAATCAAGGCAGTTTAACGCCGAGTCATCCATTTCACCCTACGAGGTCTTCCGAGGCCCGACAGATATAACTAACCGCCCTACACAGACCGTCTAACATGTATAAATGTACAGTCTCTTGAAATGCGTCTACAGATTGCCGATATACTCTTTGTTCAAGCTGCAAATATCGACAGCCCTACGCTACTTCATAAGAACACCCTTAGCACAAACACCCGTAACCTAAGATCTATTCCCATCTTCGGACTTAATTATTATAAGCCAATCTCCCGAATGCTTCATATCACTAATGTCTTCCAAAAAACATTCGTTTTCTGGTTAAGCAGATATACTCTCAGAAATGCCCTTCATTACCATATTCATTCCATTCCGCCCTTACCTAGTATTTTAAGTTCAGCTTTTGTTTGTAAGCTTTAGATTGTTGAAGAGACATTCCAGGGATTGTAAAGCTGGAATCGCCATTTACAAGTTAGCACTTAAACTTGACACAGTCAATAAAACCAATGCTAGATGGGAAGGTGGAGCTACTTGCCTTGCCACCAAACAGATCTGGCTTAGACTAGAACTTTAGCGCTCCAAATGCCTTTTGTCCCTAAAAAGACTACACATAAGCACGGATATCGGTGTCATTGCAGGACACTGCCTTATAGGCAAACATACAACTAGGCTTGGCCTCATTTCAAATGACTTCTGTAGAAGTTGCAGAGGCGAAGAAGAGGAGAGGAGGAGAGGAGAGGAGGCTCTTTCCCGTAGTAGAAAACTACACCTAGGAAAATACTTCTTCGATGATCACAGTGACCTAGCACAAAAAGGCATGGGTCTCCTTTTTTGCTTTATACAAAGCTCTAAATTATTCTTATGAGTAGCCAAGATTCTTGATATCATAATGGGCCTAATTGTGCTGGCACTTGTTACCGGCAGCCACTGTTACCAAACCTAACCTAAATGTCTGGACTTAATGGCTTTGGTTTTAACTTGGCCTATCCACACATATTTGCTTTTCCACCTCATCTTGGAACACTTAAAATGTTCATCACACTCAATATTAATTTATCATTTTATTCATCAAATACGTATGGATGCCATTAGTAGATAATAACCAACATTTAACTAGCTTTCAGTTGAAAGCAGATTTGATCAATCTGCACTTCTAGTAGCTTCTTTTTGAGGACCGAATTCCCGCGTATCCTCATCGATTTTCTCCTTTGGTCATTCGCCTTCTCCAGACTTTTATTCATCCTGTGCAATTTATTTGCTTTTCTGAGACATCCATACTAAATTGATCGGTATCGATTCGGTTGGGCGAACTTCTGGACTTTCCCTTATCATCCTGTTCAAAACTTCCTTTTGTTATCTATTTGTCCAATTGGAATGTGACCTATAGTTAAAAGTCCATTATTTGAAATCATTTTATTAATTTTTGGCAAAAATATTTAAACTACCGTTCGCCCATTTCTCACATTCTAATGAAAACGAATCTCAAAATAAGTCTGAAAATATCTCGAAGGAGACTCCTTCCATATAGCTATACTCGTATTTTTAAATTTTTACAGATTTGTCGTAATGTTAGGTAACCATCTCCAGCTAATTTTAAATACCCATAGGACTTAATGTTTTCCTTTTTTTCTGAGTAGGCGTCTGTTGAATGTCCTCATTTTCTTACCGGTTGACTTCACGTACCTTCATAAAATACAATAAAGCTTATAGAAGTCCCATTTCGCACCACCTACGAGAAGTACCGGTTTTATTATAGCACTTTGTCTGATTTTTTTTTTTCATTTTTTTGGGGAAATAAATACACGATGGCTATAAATTTAACTTAAATAAAATTTCCTCAGGGTCATCTTAACATTCCTAAAATAAGCGCTCCATAAAAAAAAAGAGAAAATAATCATCGTAAATCTTATGCTCATGTCACCATCGTACCAGCAAATCATTAAGGAATGGAAAATCCTATTCAGAAATTAAAACTCCATAAAAACAGAATATTTACATTAAATTATTAGGTTATTCTCAATCTACACAAAAAATAAAATATGGTACACAGGCATTCGTAGGGGAGAGGGGGGCGACACCTTTGAACACTTTTTCCTTTAAAGGTTTCTTAACATCAATATATTTGAATTATTGGTCTTTAAGTTATTCACACTTTGAGAAGTGAAATTAACCTTCGATTTGTAAGCGATTCAGACAACAGTTCAGCTAAGAATGTTCTTTATTATCTCTATTCTTTCTTCTTTATAATTTAGGTATGTACATGTGTTAAACATTACATAGGTATGGAAAGAGAAAACTGTAACGAGAGTGGAGATATTTGGACAGATCGCGCGATATCGCTTTAACATTAGTTATGTATGCCAAATCATTACATAATTACTACCAATTACAGTAGGGTCAAGAAAAGTTCGGACACATTTCAACAATATGCCAACAAATTTAAACCAACATTTGTGTGAATTCAATAAAAGCTTGTTTATTAATTTAATTTTTTTTTTAAAAATAAGTCCCAATGTTCGAATGTGCCCCAACCGGGGGCAGCTTTGAATTGGCCTAGGGCACTGTTGAACTGTAGCTATTTAAATGGTTTATGACAGCAAATTAGAGGCTGCGCGCTTGTTTTTAAATGAATTAAATATTTGTATTTCAATAAAAACAATTTTAAATAAATAATCTATTTTTTTTTTTATAAAAAAATCAATCTTGAACATCTTGAAGTTCCTGGAGTGTTGAGTAACCGCTAAAATGGCGGTATTGATGTAATTTGCGTTAAGATCGGTAGCGTAGTTGCTAAACATTATTATACCATCAGAAATGAATTAAGGGGTTACATGGGTTTCCTTGGATAAGAAACGGCTTATTTTTAACAATTTTTTTTATACAAATAATGAAATATTTCATTCAAACTCTTAACTGCCTAAAATTAAATTAAATTAAATTTTTGTAGAAAAATATTTAAAACTCTGCCATTGCGATGTCATTTCCGGTGGCCACTCGGAAAAAAGGTGTTTGCGCGTTGACAGCAGAACTCATGACAGGATCCACTGAAGTCAAAAAAAAGAATTACGAGTTTTAGTTAATACCTTAAACTTAGATGAAGGAAAAAACCAAAAAGTGAAAATTGGATTTTTGGCAGACATTTTTAAAAAAAATTTAAAAATTTCGATAAAATTTGCTCTACATTTCTTTTTTAAAAATAGTTGCATTAAAAAAAAATAAAAATCCTTCATTCAAGTCATTGTCAATAATATTTCGAACACGTGTGTAAAATTTCATCAAGATCAGTTCAGTAGTTTTCAATCTTAACAACCGACTTTGAAAATACATTTTCGAGAAAAACGCGTTTTATATTTTGAGTGACAATAAAACTGCTTTGATCGCGCAACTTCCCAAGGGCTCTGTCTCCGAAACTATTACTCCGATCGACTTGAAAATATTCTAGAGATGTTGTAGAATTTAATAAGAAAATAAAAAGAAATTCGATTTTTTAAATTCGTGAAACCCATGTAAAGAGGATCAACTCGTAAATGAGAAGGTATGCACCTTAGAACGTGTTCAAAAGTGCCCGCCCGTTTTGTTCAAACCTTCCACAACATGCGTAGTGATAAAAAATTCAGCATAATAAATTATGTATAAAATATATAGCAAAAAGTTAACCTTATTCTTATTCCAAATGAAACGGTGCCTCCAATAAATATTACTCACAAGCAGAGATTCTCACCAAACATTTTTAACATCGCTACTGGCAGGCGACGACTGAGGGAACTCCCAAAAGTATTGACGGCTAAAGATACCCTGCATCTGGAAATTTTGGCTAACACCTTAAAATATTTATTAATTGAGTTGTTATTAGGAAAATTCAAAGCTGCCTTGCGTTCAAAAGCGCCCCCCTCTCACCTACATAAATAAACAAAAAAAAAAAAACATATTATGTAGCTTTGGGGACATTTCGAATTTACCGATGCACATATTTACCAAAACAAAAACATTCTATTCTAACAGCTTTTGACAATGAAACAATATTTATTAGATTTTGTTTCTGTAACACAAACAAAAAATGATTAGGTGATAAATTTATTACGTATACGCCTCACGTACCAAAGGCAATTGATATACAAAGGTGCGTAGGTAGGTAAAACCGATTAAATATGTTGCTGTAGGGTTTCGCTCTTATTTCCTTTTTTACTCCTTTGATGGAATGTCCCTTTTTGATGGAAAATAGGTTTGTCATGCTTTTGAATTTATATAAAATACACTGAGATAGAAAATACGTTACATGTCTTATCGTAATATGCTGCTATGTTTTCGTGGAGATGAATTATTTTTTTTGTTTTTTTTTTTACTATAGTTTGTTTGTGTGCCTGTTTGCATAATCTCTTGAAAGCCTTCGGTGGTTGAGCTGTCTCACAGACTTCGAACCGTTAGAGGGACAGCTGTGAATGCTTAAACCTAAATCATGAGGCGGCGATTAGTGGAAAGTGGCCTGAGAGCAAGAAGACCAGGGGCCGAATTACCGCACTCGATAACGAGTGAGTGAGTTACCGAATGATCGAGTAAATTGTAAGTAAAATTATGCTCCATAACGTGAGTGGTAATGCCAAATCGTCACAATTCGATAACGAGTAACTACTCGTCTATGTCGCTGTACAGCTCGTATAGTTTGTGGTTAAATCTTCTCTTCCGAAACCCGTCAACGCAAACCGGACCATGTATCTTATGAAGGATTTTTTTCTCGAAGCGACAAAGTATATCTTTATCTAAAATTCTAAACCAAAACATTTCCGTCTAAATATTTGATTTCCCTGCAAAATTTTAAAATTTGATTGTGGCCGGTTTGGTCCATCTCCTCCAATGTATCAAAAAAGTAATTCCCCAACATTTATTTTTCGCGCGAACGGGCAATGGCATGACATTCACAAAGGATATGTTCGACATCCTTCGTTGAATTCAAGTCATTGCAGTAACTGCATTCGTCCGTACTAGAATGTCCCATTCTTTTGGCATGCTTTCTCACAAGACAGTGCCCGGAAGATATTCCTATTAAAGTTCTTAACTTTGCCCTATTTAGTCCAAGTATTATCTTGGTGTTTTTGCGATCTAAATCCGGCCAAAGAGCCTTGGACACCCTATGTCCTTCTATTCCTGACAATCTATTGCCCGCCATGCTAATGATGCTATTCTTTATTTTCGCCCCGATGCCGCATGATGGTGGTGCTAAGTGCACCATCTCGGTTATAGGCAGTACCCCCCCCCCCCCCTTTCTTGCTAGCTCATCTGAGAGCTTATTTCCTTTTACACCAGAGTGTACCCGTACCCAACATAGTTTAACTCTGTTATGTCTGCTTAGGGCTTCGAGCACAGAGCGACAACTTTCTACAATTGCTGATTTAACGATATACGATTCTAGCGCTCTGAGCGCGGCCTGACTGTCGATGTAGACGGTGATATCATTATCTGATATCAGCTTCGTCAATAACAACTCCGCCGCTCTGTGTGCCGCCAGATCCTCTGCCTGACAGATACTACAGTCGTTCGGCTCTTTTGAACAAATTATGGAACCGGTACCATTGTCGGTTATCGACCCATCCTTGAAGACCGCAAAACCTTCTCTCTCCGGGTATAGCGTTTCGTACGGTGTATCGAAGTCCAGAATTGGGAGAATGTCATCCGCTCTATTGAGATTGCAATGTTGATGAAATGTCATCGTAATCCTCAAATATTCTGAGAAAGTTTTTAAAACTAGTTCTTCAAAATCTCAAACTTTCACTTGCTCCTGCTTTTACTACTTCAAGTTGACAAAGTTTTTTTAAATTCATTACTCATTTTATCTATGTACAAGTAAATTGCCAAATATGAATCTGTCAAATCGATTAAACTTGCTACCAGTATCGAAATCCAATACAATTGCATTACAACTTTAATTACATCACTCAGCCTGTATATAGTCGAACTTTGGAATTTATCAGCTGCATGCAATGCGAATGTAATTAACTCCAAAAATTAAATTCCAACCTACATAAAGTGTCCTGATTCTGACATGACAAGTAGTGCTGTTCATCCACCATCCTTATGCTTGGCGACGTAAAACTATTTCGAGTATAACCCTGTCAGACCGTAATATTATCACTCAAACATTTTTCCAACTTTTCAATTGGCACAATTCACAGAGTTGAATATTTTCCATTTTCCTGGATAAAGTTCGGAATAGAGAGGGATTTGGGACATTTTGGAATTAACCGAATTGTATAAAACTTTCGCACAACAAAGTATGGGGGTATACAGAGAAATGTGTTGTCCTCGTTGGAAAATATTTATAATCCTGCTGATGTACTACTAATTACCTCAGACAGGATGTTTGCAATATACACAGCGACAAATAAAGTGAATAAAAGTTTTTCGCTGAATTTACACAAATTTAAGTTGAAGTGCGTTAATTAAAAAAATGAAAAATCCTCCACAACTCGGAGAGCACTCACTTTCCTTGGTTAATTTGTGTTGACCAGTATCTACATCTTTGTTTTTTTTTTAATTTCAGATCGACGTCAGATAGGAAAAAAGACCACATTAAAAGGCCAATGAATGCGTTTATGGTGTGGGCGCAGGCAGCTCGACGCGTTATGTCCAAACAGTACCCGCATCTTCAGAACTCGGAGTTGAGTAAATCTCTAGGAAAACTCTGGAAGTGAGTATGATAAGATTTTAATTTTATTTTTATTTTTTTTAATGTTTTGCTGCCTCTGTCCATGTGTTCATTCTGTGAATTTAAATTGCGTCTTATAATGAGCTACGGAAGTTTTCTTATGGCCGCGCCGTGGGTGCATTTTTAATTATTATCAAATGTAATTGGATTTCTCTGTTTCATAAAAGGCTGGACAGCCTTCTTGCGATTGTCATTGTCAAATGCAGATGAGAAAATAAAGATAATAGTCTTGGCTTAGTGTTGGCAGGGTTAAACAGCTTCTGAAACCCCTTATCCTTCAGATGGGCAAATGTCGAAGTTATTTTAACAGGGAATTCTCCATGTTATTATAAAGTTATTACGAAACTGCATTTATGTGAGCGTCCGCTCATCATTCTGAAGTTCCAATTGATGCATTTCAAATGATTTTTTGCGAATGACGCGAGTAATGTTGGCTTCCAATCCCTTAATCGTAGCGGGCTTATCCATGTGGACTTTGGACGTCACGTAGCCGCAAAGGAAAAAGTCTAGAGGTATGATATCCTATGATCTAGGCGGGCAATTCACCTGTCCGAAGTGTGAAATTAACTGTTCACCGAAAACAGTGGATCTTCTTCAAGCTTTTCAAGACCCAAACGACTAAAACGGTGACGTTTTGGAAGGTCGGTCGCCTTCAATTCTTGCACGAGTTGAATTATGTATGCTTTTAAACCAAGATCTTTACGAAAGTATGCCAAGTTTTGTCATATGACAAGCCAAACTGTTGAGAACGGCGCCGAATCGATTCATCAAAATCATCACGTGCACTCTCAGCTACCGCCGCTATATTTTTTTCAGTACGTGCTGGATGTGGTATGAAGTATAATAGTTGGTCGCGTAAATTGAAAATTGCCTTTAAACCTTTTCGATTGTATAGCGAACTGTGCGTTCGGTAGGCCGATTATGTGGACCATAAGTTGCTCTAAGAGCATGAAACACATTCCTCGTAGAACACTGATTTTCGTATTACAGCTTTCTAATTTGTAGACTATGTGCCAGGCTAAGACTTTCCATGATGAACTGTTAAACAATACTGAACAAAAATACCATAACAGTTTGACACGAGGCGACGTACACGTGATCTGATCTACTGAAAAAGTAAATCTAAATGAACCACCCATTACAAACACATGTCGGATGTCACCGCAGTGTAAATAGTCAGTTTCTGAAAGCAGTTTCTGACAAGTGTACTCCATTAGTAGAATTAATGTTTGCGTTTTGATGGTAGTCTAGTTGTATAAAATGATACATGTGTTAATGAACTGCAATTATTTTACCACTACTTTTACTTTTAGAGATTTTTTAAATTTAAATTTCAAAAGATCTTCTTTTTAAACCACTAAAAAGTGTGGTACGAGTAGTATCCTTTTTAGCGTTTGAATATATGTATCTATATTTATTGAATACCACCACCTAACTTCCTATAATACAAAGAACTAAAAATCACATCAATTCTCCCAGGTGTAGTTCGGGCGGCAACCATGTAGTAAAGTTTAAAACCAGTGCACTTTATCCTTTTCTAACTTGTATCTCTTTTTCTAACTGATGTGCTTCGTATTGTGGCTTCAGCTGCTATTTTGATTGGCGTGTTTGTGTTAGCCGCCATTAAATGTTTGAAATGGACACACTAACGAGTAGCAAATTTATCTTTTTTTTTTCATTCGCGGTGTTAACAGTGTTTTTTTTTTTGCAGGACGCCTTGCATTGACTCCCATTCCATTAAACAACCTAATGATATTGCCTGATGCCTGATTACTTATTGTTTTCCGTTTGCTCCTGGAATGACCAGTTAATATTCCCAGCATGTGCAAACCGGTTTTTTAAACACATTCGCTGGATCAGATGCCGATCTGTGGGAGATGTATTTTTGGGTCTTCCGCTTCCAGCTTTCCAAAAATGGAGCTCTGTAGTTGACAATTTTTCAAAACGCTCCACACACTCCATTCACTAGTCCCTAGTCGACGAGCAATATCGCGATTTGACACTTTTTCCTTGCGCAAAGCAACAATATAGTTCGTTTATTCTCCAAGAGTCAATACCATTTCAAATCTTTGAAAAAAACGAACCATTTGTGACTTATTGACAAATTAAAAAAATACCATGCACTTATTGACAATAACAAAAAAAAATATAATGCTTATTATTAATTTCAGCATACATAAATTAATTCCCGTTGGAAAGCAGGGAATACAAATTATTTAGATTGCGACGGTTTTTTTTTGCCCATCAGTGCAAAATGATTTGATAAGTTTCCGGATCACGAACCCATTTTGACTTACACGTCCAGATTCCGTGTCTCAAAATAGAGTCAAAGCCCTTAACCATTTCCATCTCATATTGTCATTTATGTAAAAACATTTCGCAGATTCACTGATTTATGTAATCGCAAGAAAAATTCTTAATTATGACGGCACTTTGACAAAGCTTAGAGCTGGAATAAGTGCCGCAATCACTTTCATTGGAATTTCTGATATATATTTTATTTTTTTTAATTGCTTCGCGTCTTCGTCGTCACTTGTATTGTATCCCGCAGAGAAGCACAGACAGCAGCTACCGATAGGAGTTCGTGTCCCGCTTATCGCTTTGCGTTGATCCAAATTAATAATGTTAATTGTTGTTTGCATAATAAAACTAATAGCGAAACTATGACCTCATCGCTATGGGGGGTTTATAGAGTTTGTGTCCATCATTACTTTGCTGATTTCTGAAAGAACTTGTATTATAAAAAAAAAAAACAAGTATTACTTCATTGGCTGTTATCTTAGAACTGTTTGATTAGAAAAATAACTGATAACAATTTGAGCGCCGAAATCGAATCTATTTTTATTTATTCATATTTTCGAATACAGATGGTGCTTATGCATCGTTAGTCATTGTATATTTTTCTGGTGATACATTCTTACTCGTATTTTGAAACATTTGTATACATATAAACATATATATAGGCTAAGAAAAAGTTCGCATAGCAAAACGATTATCATGGCTAAAAGTTATCTTAATACTTAATGTATGTATATATTTGGAAGCACTGGGTATAGTGACATAAATGACACTTAAGTTTATTTTTAACTATTATTTTAAACTTAAGTGTCATTTATGTCACTATACCCAGTGCTTCCAAATATATACATACATTAAGTATTAAGATTTAAAACAGGAAATTTTATTAATATATTTTTAAATCTAGCTTTTTTTATTATTTACCGTTTGTCCTTTGAAGATATCTTTCTCTGCCGAAATTTGTTCATAAGTGACATGTTCATAAGTGTCATTTTTGACATTTTGAATAAAACTTTTTGGAAGAACAGATTTTATCGCTTTATTGACTTGACTCATAGTGTCCGATAGCTATCTAAACTTAAAAAGAGCCTTTGTTAAGCCTGTATAGTTTACACAAAAAACACATTTTAAAGGTTCTATGGTATTCTTTCAGTACAGCTTTTCGACAACTCAGATTTTACTAACAGTAATTTATGTGGAAGTCATTGCAAACTAAAGTCTAATATTTTCAAATTAATTCAAAAATCGAAAGATAAGCAAAGGCTTACATAGCCCATGAAAAACGGTGAAAGATGTCAAATCGCAAGATCTCTGTGGTATAGGGTAAAACTATACAAAACGCCCCATTTGACAAAACGCCCCACTAGCCTGACACGTACACAAGTGTGGCTATGCAGCTGCAACCAAACATGTTCGAACCATTTCAATCAGTAGTGAACTTTAATAGTGGAGGGTAGTGCTTTTTTGGTCTAGTCGCTAAATATTCTATAAATTTCAAATTTCAAATTTATTTATTAAGTAATAGCTTACACACATTAAGATACAGTATCTTATTAAATAGCGGGAGCTTCAATTGTAATTTTCTATGTATAAACTAACACCCGAGGGCGTTATATGTTTAAAAAGTGTATGAAATAAGTTTTTTAGTTCGGTTTTGCTCATTTCTTAGAAGATGGTGTTGTTTTCAAATGCTGATGGGGCGTTTTGCACTCCGAAATTTACAAAACACCCTAGTAGCATAAGTGTAATATGCCCCACCTAACACATTGAAATATACACTTATCAGCGCCTTCTTTTTTGCTTTTTATTAATAGAAATGCCACGAAATTATACCAAAACCATAGCTTGAAAAAGACATAAAGGAGGCAACAGAGAAACATCTTCAAATCTTGAGGGAGAGCTGCGAGCGTGTCCAATGGTATTTCGACCTTCAAGTCAACAGGAATTTGTCCCTACGACCCAAATGCCATTCCTGACCCCTTTTTTCATTGTCAGATGATTACATGAGCAGAATTTGATTCAAACTCCTACTGAAAGTTCTGAACCCCAACCGAGATCATCCAGACTTCAGACAATACCTGCAAAAATACTAGAGAAAGTTTAACCAAGCTCAGCAGGAAGAAAAATAACACCCTCAACAATTTTAACCGAAATTCATCCAATCCTGAAAATACCAGTCATGTAATAAGGGCATCGAGTGTACTGAAAATTATTACAAGACCGTTTCTTGGGAAGGCTGGATCCAGTATTCATTGGTGAACTAAGCGATGCCCTAAGTGTTTGTAAAGAGAAAAACCTTATAGTAATTGGTGATATCAATATTGATATTTTAAATCAATTTGATAAAGATACTGAAAATTATATGTTTCTTATGGCATCATATGGTCTGGAGAGTCTTATTAATGAACCTACTCGTATAACCGAATCAACTAAAACTTGCATTGATCATATATTTATGCGTTCGGGGAAGAATAATAGTAATGAATTTAATGGTATTGTTTATGATCTAAAATTATCAGATCATTGCATGATTGCACTCACAGCGTGTTGTGACTCCAATGCATTAAACTGTGGAACCACATTTGAAAAAAAAAGATATAGCACAGATTTCAATCTTTTAAATGAGTGTCTAAAATTCGAATTTTGGGAGCCAGTTTATCGTGAACCTAATCCTTCAATAGCATTCGATCTTTTTCTTAAAACCTTGCAAAAACACATATCAAATTGTACTACCCTTTCCCCTCACGTGTCGAACATAAATTAATTTTTAAAGCCGTGGATGACTCTTAATCTCTTGCAGCAGATTAAAAAAAAAAACAAATTTGGAAATAAAATAAGAAGTCACCCACAAAATATAAAACTAAAAAAATATTATCATAATCTGTGCAAATCCGTACGGAAGAACATTGAAGAAACGCGCAACACTTTTTATTCTAAATCGTTTGAACGAGCGAGGGGTAACGTAAGGGAGGAATGGAAAGTAGTCGATAGCATTTTAGGGAAAAGTAAGCAACCCATAAATATAAGCAGCTTGGACATAGATGGTATAAATTACACCGATTCAGGTAGCATTTCAAATAAGCTCAACGAGTATTTTACCGAAATCTCAGTAAACCTCAAACCATCTGTCGAAACTTCCTTAGACTGCAGCTGCTCTAAAAGAACAACAGAAGACATTCAACCCAACAGTTTTGTTTTCCAACCATTTTCCTCAAATGAAATATGTAAGGCAATATCCTCGTTAAAAAACAAAAACTCGTGCACCAGCGATGGCATATCAAGTGTATTGTTAAAGAAAGTGTGTTATAATGTAGTAGACGTTTTGAGTTACTTGTTTAATCTAAGTGTTGAAAGTGGTTGTTTTCCTCAGCACCTAAAAGCCGCTGAAGTTATACCACTTTTTAAAAAAGGCAACAACAAAAATATGTCTAATTATAGACCCATTTCCCTCCTTCCAAAATTTTCTAAGATTTTTGAAAAACTTATAAAATCGCGAATATTGTCTTTCTTAGACAGAAATGAGTTCTTTAGTAGTTGTCAATTCGGATTTAGAAGAGGAATGTCAACGGAAGATGCTATCCTAAGAGTATGTGGTCAGTTATATGAAAGTGTTCACTGCAAACAAACTATCATGGCTCTTTTTGTTGACATGACAAAAGCATTTGACTTGGTTGACCACGACGTTCTGCTGAAGAAATTATACAATGCCGGTCTTAGAGGAGTTATCCACAAATGGTTTTGTTCGTATCTCAAGGGTAGAAAACAGAAGGTCAATGTAAATGGGTGTTTTAGTGATTCGCGTACCTTAAGAAATGGCGTTCCACAGGGTTCAGTTCTTGGTCCTGTCCTTTTTTTAATTTACATTAACTCTCTGTTTGCTCTCAATCTTAAAGGTGTGTCAACAGCGTTTGCAGATGACATAACCCTAACTTATCAGTTTGATACAATATTCGAATGTATTGCGAAGATCTCAGAAGATCTAGAAACATTGAGACTTTGGTTTTCAGAACATAAGCTAATTATTAGCGAAAAAACAAAACTAATGTCCTTCAGCCTATCAAACAATGATTTGGTAAATTTTAATATATGTTTCCATGCACCCAGTTGCAAAAAATTTTGTTTGCCTGTACATAGTTGTGGAAAGAGTACTTTTGTTTGTAGCTCCCCCTGTTCAAATAGTTGCTTTAAAATTGAATCTGTGCAAAATTTTAAATACCTTGGAGTATTAATTGACCGAAACTTGAACTGGAAAGATCATATTCAAACCATTAAAAGGCATATGCTCCTTGTAACCCGCAAAATGTACCTCATCAAGCAACACTGCTCTGCAAACGTGTTGAAATCAATTTATTATGGCCTTGCCCACTCCAAACTGCAATATGGTATTACAAGTTGGGGTGGCTCTTATAACAACTCTTGTAGGCCATTATTGTTGGCTCAGAAACATTTAATTAGAATTATTAGTAAAAAAAATCGTCTAACTCCGAGCTGGCCATTATTTACAAATCTGCGAATTTTACCAATGAGACATCTTTACGTTTTTAAAGTACTAAAAGAATTTTTTAAGCAAAGTGGAAATCTTCCTAGTAGAATAAATCAATTTTATAGTCTTCGTACAAATAACATGAAACTGGTAAATGTTCCATTTGCCTGCACAACCCACTTTTCGCGCTTCTACACTGTTACAGCCCCTTCAATGTTTAACAAGTTACCTTTTCCAGTTAGGTCAACCTTACGATTTAATTCATTCCTAAAACGCGTAAAAACCTGGTTATTTACACTCAACTACAACTTCCTTGAATCATTACTTCGTTAATCTGCTACCTTAAACATCAGCACAAGTCGTTCCCGTATTTTTAGTGTCAGCTTCTTCATTTTTAGTTTCGAGTTGTTAATGATTAAATTTATGAATCAATGAATTTATATTTGAATTTACATTAAATGAATTTTGAATTTATGTATTATATTTATTTGAATAATTCCTGAAATTTTGAATTTTAATTAATCGATGCTCCCCCACATCAATTATTGTATCTTTATATTGTTATTAATTCGGTATCTTTCCACACTAACTTTAAGTTAAGGATTGATTACTATTATTTTCCGCTTTATTTAAATTATAGCTTTAACTTTCTAATAACCTTAAGTTAGTTTTAAATGGAAATAATAAACTTAAACTTAAACTTAAACTTAAAAAACAGTGCACGTTTTGTCTGGGTTGGTTACATGAGTTTTGCACGATGTACGTATATACCAACCTGCAACAGCTATGGTCGAAAAGCGAAAAGGCAAGCCATGCATCCTAAAAATTAACGTAATTTATATAATTTTTCCTGGGGGGCTTTTTTCCTGCCAACCGAGTTATAAAACGCCCCACTTAAACTTTTTTAAAAAAAAAAATATATAAAATATGTATTAAAATATTTAGCTATGAATTCAATTGCCAAAGTCATGAAAAATTACCGTTTTATTTTGTGCAATAAAAGATTTTAGTTTTTTTTTTTTAACTTATGCGTTTTATTGGCGATGTTTTCAAAGCGGGGCGCATTGTATAGTTTTACACTATGCTATATCCTTTATTCATGAGTTGAAAGCCAAGTGTCATCACCCTGTTCAGAGTTTTATTTTTACAATGGTCAGTAGCTGTCATATTGAAAATTTTTTAGCTCTACAAAATACCGCAATTTCCAAACCCACTATGTCAGTTTGATAAATGCTTTCCACAGGATATGGACTATTTGTTTTTATAAATGCACCATTTTGATTTATGATCAGTAGTCGATGTCATTTGGTTTGTTTGAGATCCGCCCTAGGGCGGCCTTGTGAGCACTGGGTTCGATCTGATGTGTTTGATGTCCACTGTGGTACAGCACTGAACTCACCACAGTTATTTCTTCAGTGTCGCCGTGGCCGTGGTGGTTAGTGCGTTGGACTACTACGCGTTCAATCCCAGCAAAAACACCTAAAAGCTTTTCCACGGTGCCACCTCTTTCGAATGCCTGACAAGCAATTAAAGAGTATAATTTGTCATGACAAGCTTCTCAACTCACCGTTCGGAGTCGGCAAAAAACTGAAGGTCCCTTCCATTTCGTGGAAAAAATAACACACATACACAAATGGTTGCGAGAAGCTAGGCTTGGTTCTGTATAGGACTGCTGACGCCATATATTTATTCATTTAAAAAAAAGTGCTGTCAAATGTTTTTTGTTTTTATTAAAAAACAGAACAGTATAAATAAACCATAATGTTAACTCGTGTTCATTTCACATCTAAATGTAACGATTCTTAAATTGATAATCGAAATTTCTACAAATTGTACTTTCTCCCCGCCAAAACTTAGTGTTGAAACGTGTTTAAAAAAAACAAAACTCTTCTTGTATTTGCATTGTTTCGAATCACCGCTATATCAAATGTTTGTATAACTAGATAGGAATACGTGCACAAGTACAACAAGAACGGTGCGCTATCATAATATTTTTCTTTTAGAGGAAAACAAAAGGAAATGGAATAATGAAACTTTTCCAATTTACCTTGCTTTCCTGGTGTTCAAGTTCAGGTGGTGCTGGTCGTTGTGCATTTGCAATGTTCGTCTTCAACCATATTGGATGGGAGCAGGACGAATGCAAAGGAAAATAACACATAAATTCATATTTCATAGTTTTTTTTTTTAAAGGAAGTGTTATACCATTTTTGCTGTATGGTACTAAACGAGTTAAGCAAGTTCAGGGTTAAATAAAATTATAGTTACGCGAGTTGCACCCCTACTGTAACAGTTTTGTTTCCCCGACTTTTACCGAACCAATGATGAGGGTTGGTTGTTCGTTTAAAATCGAGTTAAGCTAATAGAAAATGAAAAAAGGACAAAAATAACCACAAGGTAACATTTTGTGTTTTGGTGCAGAATATTTATATTCAATTTTCAAAGGGAGTGATTACTTTATATCCCTTGCGCAATTTTCTATATCATACCGCGGTGTATGCATATTCTATTACTTAACGGTTAAAAGGCATACAATAATAGCGTCCGTCATTCCTTTTCCAAACAAACTCCAACTTGAACGCATGAAAAGTTTGTTTTTAAAAATGACTTAGATGGCGCAACAGTCTAAATTCTCAATAAATAATTGTCTTCAGCTTCAGCTACGTCGATCTTTTGTCAATTGTCTCGCAGAAACAAAGCTGACGGCGGGCCTTTTCGGCTAAAGGACTATCAAAAGTGCCGATAGCTATTTTGACAGCGATTGCGGCTATGTTGTCATTGTCATTCTGCAGACTGTATAACGGCGACGATGACCAACACCCCGTTGTCAGGCAGAATAAACCATTAAATTTATATGTTGAAAGCCGAATTCCCGTCCACCTGACCAAAACGAAGAAAGGATAGCAATATCCAGTCTTAAGGCCAACAACACTGCTGGACCTGACGGTTTACCCACAGAGCTATTTAAAGCAGCTGGAGATGACTTGGTAGTGAGCATACACCAACTCATCTCTAAGATTGGGTTAGATATATACAGAAAGTATTCCAGATGAATGGAATCTCAGCATCGTTTCGCCCGTTCCACAAGATAGGAGGCCCCCTCAACTGCTCCAACTACAGAGGCAGCACCTACAAGATCTTATCTGCCAAGAAGTTCCAAATCGATACCTGTTAGGTTTTTCTTTACTTTAATAAAAGGAAAACTTTCGACTTTAAATTAATTATCCTTTATTCATTAATAATAAAATAAATTAAGAATGTAATAAAACAACTATATTTAATTCAATGGATAAGTATAAGATACTTAGAGAGAGGCGTGTGGTCGGCTTGACTGAAGTCAGGAGAAGAACTTCATTCTCGCTTTTCACCAGCAACTGCAGAAACGGAAAAAGGATGTAAAAGGAAAGAAGCCATTTTATAACACTTCACTTGTTTTAATGTTACAGGGTTGGCTTAAGGCCGTATATAACAACTCTCCCCTTCTTAAAAAAAAATAACTTCTTTCTTTTCATTACCTTTACAAAAAAAACAAAAATATCAATTTAATATTTTTTCTTTCTACTAGTTTTAAATTCAGATATATATCTTTTAACAACTTTTCTTTCTCTATTAGATCTTCGTAATATTATTTCATCTTTACTTTTTGTCTCAGAAGGACTTTTAATATCTTCCTTTTCTTTCTTTACGAGATTTTTGTTACAATTTTCAAAGGATTTATTTTCATTTTTATTACATGTTAATTCATCGTTGCTTTTATCTAATTCTTTCACATTAATGTCTGATAAAAAAATTTTATTTTTTGAAGTTGAACATTTAATTTGGTTTTGATGTACATATTTTATCAAACCGTTTGCTTTAATCAAATATCTTAAGTTACTTAAAACTTCCATAATCTGGGCTGGTATCCAGCGTACAAAATGTTTATGTGGATTTTGATACCAAATTAAATCACCTTTTTTAAAATTATTTTTAACAATTGCAATTTGTTTTGGTGTTTTTGGTGGAAAAGAATTTTTATATTCACAAAATTTGTTGCTACAATCAAAATTTTCTTTAAATTTATTATTTACAATATCTAAGCTAGACCTAGGTTTATATGAAAAGAGCATTTCCGATGGACTTTTAGAAGTGGATGTGGACGGCATATTTCTATCATTGTATAAAAATTGTTCAATCTTATTTTGCAGTGAATTTGTGTTATTTTTATCCAAACAGAATTTAACCAAAACATTTTTGACAGACTGAACTCCACGCTCGGCTAACCCATTTGACTGTGGGTGGTATATTGGTGATTTTAAAACTTCTATATCTTTGTTTTTGAAAAACGATTTAAACTGAACTCTGTTAGCTCATCGTCATGAGCCATGTGATGTTGTATGACGGATACTTTTAACATAGGACTTTCACTTTCAGAGAAATGATTTATCGGTATTTGTTCAACCTCTGTGCTTTTATTTAATGGTAACCTTGATAAGGCATCAGCAGGTGCCAAAGACTTTCCTTTGCGATATTTTATAGTATAAGTATATGACGACAGTATTATGCTCCATCTTTGAAGCCTAGAGACCGAAACGGCTGAATTATTTTTCTTTGGACTGAAAATTTCTTGCAAAGCCTGGTGGTCAGTGCATAAGGTAAATTTTTGTCCATAAATATAAATGTGAAACTTTTTTACTGCAAAAATTATCGCTAATGCTTCGCGATGAAGCTGGGAATAGTTTTGCTCAGCTTCATTAAGTGTGCTGGACACGAACATCACAGGTTTTTCAGCACCGTTCACTACATGCAAAAGCACTGCACCCACCCCATAAGGTGATGCGTCTGTAGTTACCACAATAGGTTTATTGGGGTCATACAGCTCCAATAAACTTTCATTAGTTAAAAATGTTTTACTTTTGTCAAAAGTTTCTTGACAAATTGAATTCCAAATAAATTTTTGGTTACCTAGGAGATCGTAAAGTGGACGTAATTTAGACGACAAGTTAGGGATATATTTTGAATAAAAATTCAATAACCCGAGATATGACTGCAACTGTTTAAGGCTAGTTGGCGCCGGAGCTTGAAGAATAGCTTCAAGTTTTTCTGGATTTGGGCATATACCCTTGCCCGAAATCACATGACCGAGATATTTAACAGACGGAACTAGAAACTTGGACTTTACGACGTTGATTTTAATATTGTGATTATTAAGACGTGACAACACTAAAAGCAATTTTTGGTAGCATTCATCTTTTGTCTTGCCTCCGATGATAATATCATCTAAGTAACAAAACACAGATTTAAGTCCCAACAATACTCGGTCCATGACGGATTGAAAAATGGAAGGAGCACTAGACACACCGTATGGAAGACGTGTATACACTAGAAGTCCTATAAGAGTATTTATCACTAAAAGTTCTTTACAGTTTTGGTCGACTGACAATTGTTGATAAGCTCCTCTTAAATCAACGACACAAAAAACTTCACAATCGGCTAACTCCGCGAAAATTTCATCCATTTTTGGTAGTGGGTAATGTTCCATCAAAATACATTTGTTGATGGTCACCTTGCAGTCCATGCAAATCCGTAACTCACCATTAGCTTTTGGAACTATCACGATAGGGGTAGCCCATCGGCTAAATTTAATAGGTTCTAAAATCTTTTCTTCCACAAGACGATTGAGTTCGGCTTTTACCCTATCCCTTAATTTGAATGGTACACTGTATGCACAATGAAAAATTGGTTTCTGACAACCATCTAAAACGATATTCGCGGTAAAACCCTTAATTGGATCGTTATTCTTGTCATCAACAATGTTTGGGTATTTTTCTTGAATCGACTTTAAAATGGGACACACAACTTCACTTTTTACACTGTTCATACCTGTTAAACTTTCCGAGTACATTTTGCGCCAGTTTGGAAACAAAACATCCTGTAAATCTCTTCCTAACAAGGGTTTTCTCGGCCAACTTCCTTTGACAACAATTATTTCACAATTCCAACATCCACCTCCAAACTCCACCGCAACGCTCATAATGCCTAGTTCTTCAATTTTATTACCTAAAACAGTACACAAATTATTACATGACTTTTTTAGTTTAATATTAGAAAAATAATCATAATAATGTATCTCTGACATAATAGTTACCGAGGCTCCGGTATCGATCTCGAAACCGGTTCTTACATTGTTGATAAGCAGAGAACACTCTGCTGGTTCTGGGTGATGACTTCTTTCTTTCTCTGTACTGACGACATTGACTGCGCCTTTTTGACCATGCGACTTTTTGGACCTGCAGACTCTGGACGTGTGACCATTTTTGTGGCAGGTAAAACACTCCCAATTTTCTCTCTTAGTTGGGCAGTTATCTTGGTGATGACTATTTCCACAACGATGACAAGACTGCTGCGATGATGAAAGCTGTGATACATGACGATTTTTTTGGTAGCTTCCACTTGACGTTTGATGCTGGTGTGTACTTGACGAATGACGATTAAATTTCTTGTTAGGCAAAGAATTTGTGTGTGCTTTAGACGGCACGTGTTTATTGTTCTTTTGTTGAAAGACGGCATGTATATTTTGCGGGGAATGTAACGATTTTGTTGTTTTTTGCGAAAGCTCCATATTAAGTGCTTTCGTGGTGTACTCTTCGAAAGTAAGGTTATCCTCACCTAATAAAGCCTGTTGGATTCTTTCACATGTTAATCCCACTATAAAACGATCACTCAATACATCGTCTAACATTTTAATTTTGTACTTTTGGACGTCTTCTTTGGCCTTTTCTGGGATGATATCCCCGAAATTACAGAACTGAGCTTGAGCCTTTAGACGCACAATAAATTCATTAATAGGTTCACCCTCCTCTTGTTTCAGCTTGTTAAATTTATATCGCTCTGCTCGTTTATTATGCTTAGGAGCAAAATGAGCACGTAGAAGCGATATGAGTTCTTCGAATGGTTTTGCACTGGGCAAATCTGGCACTGTTAGCGATATTAGGAGCTCGTGAATTTCTGCTCCTGCGATGGTGATAAAAAGTGGCGTAAGGGCTTCTTCTCCTTGGATGTCGTTGACTTTAATGAATTGACGAACCCGATCTTCATACGCCAAAAAATTTCCACCGCTGACGAACGGCTCCACACAGCCGATTAATCTTGACATTTTTTTTTTTTCTTTTTTTTTTTTTTGTTTCGTACTTTGACTTACACACGTGGACGTTTTTTTTTTTCTCGTCGCCAAATGTTAGGTTTTTCTTTACTTTAATAAAAGGAAAACTTTCGACTTTAAATTAATTATCCTTTATTCATTAATAATAAAATAAATTAAGAATGTAATAAAACAACTATATTTAATTCAATGGATAAGTATAAGATACTTAGAGAGAGGCGTGTGGTCGGCTTGACTGAAGTCAGGAGAAGAACTTCATTCTCGCTTTTCACCAGCAACTGCAGAAACGGAAAAAGGATGTAAAAGGAAAGAAGCCATTTTATAACACTTCACTTGTTTTAATGTTACAGGGTTGGCTTAAGGCCGTATATAACAATACCCACCATCTGTTTATCGATTTCAAGGCCTCCTACGACAGCATCTGGAGAGATATAGAGTCATGTCTAGTTTTGACATCCCTGCCAAACTCATCCGTCTGTGCAGGATGACGATGGAAAAAGCTCGCGCCTTCATTAAGGTCGGTAATGACCTCACCGAGACCTTTGTCAAAAAAGGATTTAGACAAGGTGACGCGCTGTCACTCACAAGCCAACACACAATGAACGATCTTTCAAAAGTCCGTTCAGTTACCAATCGCCGTTTCTTTAGGCTAAGAAGGTTGTAAAGCCCTTTCCCGATCGACTAAGGAGACTCGATATAAGACCCCTACCATCTCAGTTTTGCTATATGGAGCTGAAGCATGGATTTTATCGAAAGCGGATGAAGATATCCTTGGTCGCTTCGAGATAAAAATCCTTTGTAAGATATTCCGTTTGCGTTGACGGGTTTTGGAGGAGAAGATTCAACCACGAACTATACAAGCTGTACAACGACATTGACATAGTCAAAAAACTGCGCACTGGGCGTTTAGGATTTCTAGGACATGTTGAGCGCATGGAAATATACGAATATTCGATTGTAGCCCGGAGGGTTAGCGCAGTAGGGGACGACCTCACCTAAGGTGGTGGGCACAAGTAGAAAAAGACCTCAACCACCTTGGAGTCCCCAACAGGAGGCAGTTAGCTATGGACCGGGCTAACTGGAAGGGGTTGTTGGTTGAGGCCTTGGTCCACCTTGGACTGTAGTGCTACCTAGCAATTTGATCCATTGGGGGAAATATGTTCTTTCCAAAATATGAGGACGTTATTTCAAGCAATGAACAGGAAGTGCTTTGGCGGCGTCGGCTGCACTCCGGTTTACAGTTCAGTAAATCTGTAAGGCTGCAAGTTTGTATTTTGAGCTTGCCAATTCATTTTTAGTCCTTCCTTTTCTTTGAGTTGAACTCCCTGTGAAGTTTAGGAAGAGTATCAGATATTTTTTCGGTTGCTCAGTATGCGTAGCCTGGCTCTCGCTAAAGCCGCACATTTGTAAAGCCGCATATTGTATAGAAACCAGAAAGTGAATAAGCGACTCTTTTTTATTTTCATCGTTGCATGTTCAGTAGAAGTCGTTATGAGGGATCGCTAGTTTGGGCCTATTGGCCAGTGCCCTGTACTGTACCTACTGACACTACTCTTGCGATGTCTACATGGGTTCTTTGTAGCAGCTCTATCTTTCTGGATATGATACAGTTTGTCAGACAGGTCCACCTGAGAGCACCTAGTTTTAAGAAGTGTGAGAGTATATTGCCCTTAAGAGCACCAACAGGAATATGAATATTTTCCGCTAGTGAGCTGACCATCGCCTGGCTAGTTCGTCCGCTCTCTTGTTTCCAAGACTGGTCCGGGGGTTGCACATTTTATTCAATACTCGGTGACAGTTACCGTCTTTCTTTGAGCTGATGGTCCAGTTGTCTATTGGATTGATGTCAATATGTTTGGTAGTCCACAGAGTTATTAAGGATTCAGGTGGATACTGCTGGAATAATTTGAAGAGATCACTAGATATTGATGTAATATGTGAATGTACTCGACTACTCACCACGCACTTATGTGTATAAGATAATATAGACTTTTGTATGTGCTTATACGCTTCACACGTGTTCGTCTGGCATAAACCTACTCAGCAGTTACTTTCAAGAAAACTGTCAAAATAATAAGAAACATGATTATTTTCTCTTTGATGACTCACAATCCGCTATTGAATTAAAATAAGTGAAACGCCCGATGGGCTTTGCATGAAAACGTGCTTCATATATGCAATCTTTAGATAACAATATTTTTGTACTTAACAAAATCAATTGGCAAAACAAAAAAAAAAAATAATAATCTCTGTTTGCTTATACATTACATATCAATAAATGTATACGCGCAGTTGCACGATGCCTCACCTAAGTATTCACCACATAGATAAAGGTTCATTATGTGAGCTGCCTATTATTTGTTTATACAATACGCTATAAAAGTTATCTGCTATGTTGAACATTTAATTTGAAATTGTTGTTAAATAGATTTCTCTTACCCCTTTACTGTGCACAAATCAACAATCAACAAAATAGATTGTAAGGATCCACTTGAATCCACCGCGATAAATACCGATTAATAGCAATGAAGCATTCTACCTTTAGCTAAGAAAAAGTAGTGGTGAGAGTACACAGCTTGTCAAGATGTCTTAGTTACATTTCCTTCAGTGTACGGGACCTAGCTGCTAATAAGAAAATAAACAAAAACTAAAATTAATTTAAAAGAAAAATAAAAAAACTTGCCACTTCTCAATGATGAATACGAATATGTATGTGTGTGTGTATACCGCATACCAGCACACCGTTAATTGTCACTATTATAAAATTAATATTTGATAAGAAACTGTATGAGACTACGTATAAGTATGACTCAGTTAAATTTGCCGTCAAAATATTGAATTTTTATTGCAACTATTATCAGAGGGAATAAAAAAAGATTATTTTTATTAAATTTGTTTAAAAAAGAGTGTTCACCTAATCAACATTTGTGCTGTTTAAGTTTTGAGTTATGACAGTTTACAATCATGGGGATAAATGTAGTTATAGATAGAATATTGTTTCTTTTTGCAATTTGAAATGCACTGAGTGAGTTCAAAGTGCCATCTTCGTGTAATACCTTCGTGACACTACATTTTGAGCGCACCGTGGTGTAGTATAGTAAGTGCGTTGGACTACTATGCAATGCTACCCGGGTTCAATCCCAGCAAACACCTAAAAGTTTTTTCACGGTGCCACCTCTTTCGAATGCCTGACAAGCAATCAATGATTATCATTTCGCACATGTATTTCAAAAGTGACACAACTCAAAAAACTGAGTTTTTCAGAAAAGGTGAAAAACTGTAATAAATAATAAACCATAAATAAACCACCTGTCCTAAACTGTTTCAATTCGAAATGTAAAATGCGCACTGTTTACTTATGATTAAAAAAAATGGCACAACACAAAGTAATGCAATTTTTATATAAAATACTCGTTTTGATCTTGTTTGAAAAGTTTAGAGTGACATAAGTGTCAAGTGTAAGGGTTAATAATGAATCTAAGTTAATGCACTTTTTATAAATATGTTGGATGGAAGTTTAACGTGTTCTTTTTTGGGTTTTTTCAGTTGTGTCACTTTTGAAATACATGTGCGATTTGTCAATGAGCTTCTCAACTCGCCGTTCGAAGTCGGCAAAAAAAAAACTGTAGGTCCCTTCCATTCGTGCAAAAAAATAATCTGCCCACACAAATGGTTTCGAAAAGTAGACCCTGATGCACCCCAAAATGTAGCGTCACCTAAACTAATATAAAAGGAATACATTTTGCCGCATTGTTATTGATTCTTAAGATTTTTTAACCCTTCTGTGAATGGAAGTTTTAAAACCTTTCCATCAATGGAATAGGTCTAGCTGGACTTCCAACAATTTTGCAGGACAATTACTGGAACACAATGAAATAATTAATGTTTTGCATTCAAATTTGGTTTTTTTTTTGCGTTTTGTCGTTTACTCTTCAAATTATGCACGAGTTTTCCTGAGCCGGCTGTAGAATCTTATGTTGGAATGGTGCTCAGAAGAAAGATTGGATATCATTTCGAATCCTATTAATCTTGAAATGTTCGTTCTTACTTCGATCTGAGGGGTCACTAACTGCTCAATCAAAGAATGCAGAAATTTTCGACGTGCATTGGTTTTGTTCACTCTCATAGTATTTACTTTTTTTATAAATTGCTTTTCAATCACCACATTTTCGCCTAATTCTCTGGTGACCATCTTTTTTGCCTGTATACAGAATCCCTTTGCAAGGGTATCCGTTACTAGAATCAAAAATCCACCAAACTTTAAGTCCGTATTTCGCAGGCTTCGATGGTATATTCTGTATTGTGTAAATCTTACGTTTCCTCTGTTTATTTATTTTATTTATTTATTTTCGAAAAAGTCGCTCGTTGCATGAGGTCACCCGTCTTGCAAGATATTTCTATAACAGTGCTTTTCATATGATCTCTTTCAGAGCTAACATAATTACAGAGATACGTTTCATGCCAACGACGTTCAAATTAAAACATCATGTGTATCATCCGGTTGGAAGTTTTCTTCCGTCCTTATCTAACGAACAAAAGTCTTTACTCCCCCGGTTATCGTCATGAAAAGGACATGGGCCAAGATTCTATAGTTAGTTCGTTAGTAAATGTAGAAATAAAAACATATCATAACCTTCTGACACTGACTCATGAGATAAAATTAAAATAGTTCCTTCTTTTTGTGAGTAATATTGTCTTAATTTTATATCCTTGAAGTATAATTATACTATATGAGTTTTGCTTCGCTCTGAAGCACGAACCTCTGACCGAATCGAGCGTGCTCTAAACTGAGTATGCTCTAAGTGCGCTCTGATTTATTTTGGAACACACTTGAGCACTAAGCTCGTCCATTTTCATCCATTTATAACCTTAAATTCAGTTAATGCATAATAATCAAACTAATTACTTAAAATCAGGGTTGCCGCGAGCAGAATTCAAAAAGCGTCCAGAAAAGGGCCCAGAAGCAAAAAATTTGTATGAAAAATACAGTTTTTCGAAAAACTTTGCTAATATTTGTATTGGGAAAAAAATAACAAAGACAAAAAAGCATGTATGCAGAACGTTCTTGGGAAGGAAATTTTGACTAACAAATATACTTTGTTGATTTTATCACTGGTTGAACAAAATGGGTGAGTTTAAAGAGTGAAGTACTACTTTATTTTAAAAGTAAAAGAGACATGAAATGAAAATAAATTGAAATAAGGGTCTTATATTTTTAAAATGCGTCGATGTCAAATTTTTTTTTAAAAATGTGGAGTCCCGAGTCCCATCGCCGAAAGAGCGTCAAAATGACGTAAAAGAGTCCCAAACAGCAACGCTGCTTAGAATGCCCAGTGAATTTATTCTTAGCGAATAGAGCGTGCTCTGAACGAATAAAGAAACACACGTTTCACCCACAACGTTCCACACTCTGAACACTCTGAGCTAAAAAAGAAACACAAACATTTTTTTGACAACTCACGGTCTCCTCACCGTAGCGTAAGAGGTTAGTGCGTCGGACTACTGAGCCAGCGGTCTTGGGTTCGAAATTCGAATCCCGCCGCAAACACCTAAACAAGTTTTCCACAGTGCCCACCTCTTCCGAGTGCCTGACAAGCATTCAAGAGTATCATTTGTCATGTAAAGCTTCCCAACTCACCGTTCGGAGACGGCAGAACGCACGCTTCCATTCGTGCAAAAACATAACGCGCACACACAAATGGTTGCGGGAAGCTAGGCTTGGTTCTACCTAGGACTGCTGAAGCCAAATATTTATTTTTTTTTTACGCTCTCCTCTGAATGAAAAAAGGAAAATGTCTCATATAAGCAAAAATTGGAATTCGCTAAAAAAATTCGTAGCTGTAAAAAACAAGCCATTTACAATGGTACATTTTAATTTTTCGTCCTTTTCGTCCTTGGCTGTATTGTGGCTGTATTTATAGCAATGGCGAATTTTGCCATTAAATTAGTCGGCTTCAGTGAAATTTCAATTAAATCATAATCGCCTTAGATATCCTACTTTTTAAGGACTGACTGTGTCCCTTTTTTTTTAATTACCCCCACATATTTGCTTTGCAAAGTAATATATACATTATTAATAACTTATGTAGATTATTTTAACGAAAAAAGGTAGATAATTAAATTGTTTGAATTTTTAAGTCAAAAGGGATAGATGCCAATATATTTTTTTCAATTAGAACTGCTACTCTTTGTTGCGGTATTAGCGGTATTTAGTCCTCTTTGTGTACACATAGTACATTGTACATGTTTGTAACTCGTTTGAAAATTTTTACTTTATTGTCTAAAGGGCGAGCGAGAGTGGGCACCGTGGTGTAGTGGTAAAAGTGGCGCGCCACCAAATGGGAGCGCGGAAAAAGACGCTCGTGTGGCAAAGGCCTAGTGCTGCAATGCTGCCCGGGTTCAAAAAGTTTCACGATGCCACCTCTTTGAATGTCTGACAAGCAATCAAAGAGTATCATTTGTCAAAGAGCTTCTCAACTAGCCGTTCGGAGCCGGTAAAAAACTGTAGGTTGGTCCGTTCCATTCGTGCAAAAATATAACACGCACACATAAATGGTTGCGAGAAGTAGGCTCTGATCTACCGGAACTGTACGGCCACCTAAAGAAAACAAGAAAGACGGTCCACCAGACTATAACGCCATACATCAGAATTCAAAAGTAGTGGGCTATGGTAGCATTCTTTACTCTTTCCTTGATATTGAGTTTCCAGCTTAGTTTTTTTTTTTTATCCAGGATGAACCTAGGTACTTTGCTTTGTCGGCAAGCATCTAGTTGGTACCGTATAAGCAAGGATGGTCGATATGAGCGATTTTGTATTTCCTGCTAAAAGGAACCAATTCAGTTTTCCGAGGGCTTACCCTCAGTCCACAGTCCACATGTTTCGGTCCATTTCGAGAGCTTGTTTAATGCATTGTGCATGATTGATCATGAAAAAAAAAAAACATAAAAAAACAGACAAATCCTGTTTAGTTTTTTTTTTTTCACTCTCACTCCAACTAAACAGCTCTTTTAACGTCAAGGTCGAAAAAAAAGCACGAACATGTCTTTAACAAAAAAAAAAAAGATTTAAAAACCTTCATAAATTTGTCGATCGAAATGCTAGTTTTGGTTAAGATTCATCCAATTTCCAAGCCTTTAAGGAAAGGCAATTTTTTTTTTAAATGAAATGAAAAGAAGGTACTTTAAGCAAAATGTTCAAATTCTCAGTCTCAAGGTATGTATTGTCGAATTTTACTGTTGCAGTAAAATGTAAAATTCATATGAACGCAGCTGAAAGGAGTTCATATAACGACAGAGATTAAAGTGTGATGTTGGAGTAACCTTTTTTAGGACTTACATGTGTAGGTACCTATTGTTAGACTGCGTGGCGTCATAAAAGAAGTAATGCATTTTTAAGCGCAGTAAAATAAAAAAAAATAAAAAATACTCACCATTAAGGACAAAGGAAAGGATACAAACGAATGTCTTCCATTGGAACGGCAAGTACTTACTTACTTAGTTGGCGCTACAGCTCGAGGTGAACCTGGGCCTGCTTCTCGCAACCATTTGTGTGTGCGTGTTATATTTTTGCACGAATGGAAGGGACCTACAGTTTTTTGCCGACTCCGAACGGCGAGTTGAGAAGCTCAATCGTGACAAATGATACTCTTTGATGCTTGTCAGACATTCGAAAGAGGTGGGCACCGTGAAAAACTTTTAGGTGTTTGCGGCGGGATTCGAACCCAAGACCGCTGGCACAGTAGTCCGACGCACTAACCACTTGCGCTACGGTGCCCACGGGGGGGGAACGGCAAGTACCGTCATTTAAAAAACATACTGCGTATTTACTTAACATATATGCTATGAGTTATTTTATGAAACGTTGTCAAATGCTATTACACCTATTCTAGCCTCAACATATTTATGGGTACAATTTAAGTGTGTACAAAAATATGCGTTTTTGGGATAAATATAAAAAAATCATTGGGATGGGTAGTATTTTTTACGTTTCAAGGAAATTGCATAAATCCTTGTACCTACAAGTGATGTATAAAGTTTGAATGAAGAAAACCAGTCACAACACTCTATTGGACTTTAGAGTCTTTAAATGACACACGTGATACAACATCATGAACGTATTCACATTCGAAAATTGTATTGTGTTGAATAATCAGTTAAAGAAATAAAATGTTCTAAAAACTGTCAAGTTTCAACGGCTCGAACAGAACTAGAATTCAGCACAAGAAATGAAACGTCAGAATTACAAAATATGGCGTAGAAGTAAAGCTTAGTTATTCATTTCCTACGTTTATCTTTCCTTTTTTCCACTGAGAATGAGAACCCAAGCCGTCAACATGTCCACTATAGAAGAGTAATTATCTAATTTTAATAGTATAAATAAACTGATATTATAATAAAGTTTAGTAAATATAAATAAAAGTATTTAATTAAAGGAATTTATAGAACTGGCGGAAGCAACTCATGTTTTCTTTTTTTTTCCCTTTCCTATTAAGATTTAATCGTTGGCAAAGGAAGAAGAGGGAGACAATTTTCGAGTTCCTCCATTTTGACTCGAATCAATTTTTGGCAATTTGAATTTCTGACTAAAAATTTAGGAAAATGTTTAAGGTGTCTGTTTTACCACACCCATAAGAGTGGGAGATGAACTTCATACTAATCTAATTCTTTGATATTATGTATGTATGTACGTAAGGAACGAACAAATCTCATAAACTTGTAATTGCTGTGTAGTGTGAACATATTCAGCGTGATGGTGTTAACTCGTAAAAGTATGCAATGTCTGCTCCTACAAATTTTCGCAACTATTAGCTACGGCAAGAACCACATTAATCTATACACTAAGACGCTGGTTAAACGACTCTTTTTTTCGTTCGTTTCGTCTTTCTTTTTTTGGACAGAAACGGTGAGGGGCATAGAAACGAGAGGGGAATGAAGTAACGAAAGCAGGAATTAAAATTCTGAGATTTTTTCCGGTTGATCTTTGACATTTCTCGTTTGACAACCAAAACAATGCAGGAAATTTTCACTTTTGATTTTTTGTTTGGAACTGAATTTAGGAAAATTTTACATTTGCCAGTAAACACGCAATTATTATCCTCCATAATAATTAAATTTAGTTAGATTCCATTAGAAATTTTACTATTCCCTTCCAAAATTTAATGTGAATTTCAATAATCAGAGTATTCACGTATCATAGGAACCGTGTAATCACTAGCGTACGTACCTGTCAAAAAGACGAAAGACGAAACGAACGAAAAAAGAGTCCTGTAATCAGCGTCTTATATGTCACGTTTCATCGGATTGAGGAATTACTGTCCAACGAGGCATAAAATGGTTCACTTCAATTCTTCTTTCTTTAGGTGGCGCTTGGGGTGAACCATGGCCTACTTCTCACAGTCACAACCTTTTGTGTGTGCGTGTTATATTTTCACTTCAATTGTATTTAATTTTTCTATCGAATGCTTATTTATGTACAATTCCTTTAAACTTTATCTAACTGGAGGAATGATGACATCTTTGAGTATCTTTAGTTTCAGGGTTAAAGTAATATTAATGCCAACTGCCCGCACAAAAACCACTTAAATCATGACAGATGATTGTGACTTCGGTGTCGCGTCGCTATGACTCCACTGCTGAGTTCTTTTAACCTTTTAATGTCTACGCACAGCGAATACAAATGGTACAAGATTTAATTGAGCCAAGAGCCAGAAATCTGACGGTATATTAGACCTCAAGATCTGAGTAATTCGTCAAAGAAACTCGGTATCCTGCTGACTGAAACAGTTTTACCAGCGCCGTCCTCCTCTGGTAAATTTTTTGTTTCATAATTTTTTTTTCCTGAATTTTTCGACCTGCCTTCAGATGACAGCTGTAAAAAAACGAAAATGCTTCTAGTGGTACCAGAATACAGAAAAACATTTTCAATTTAAATGCTTGGTTAAATTGAATAGGTAACTAATTATTCACATATGTAAGCTTAACCGTTATTATTACATAAGACGAACATGTTTGAATGGTTCACTATGGTGGTTCAATAATCCGCCGTCGCTTTGTATTCGTGGCCTTAGGCTGTAAATGGGGAATCCGTCCTCAGGTCCACTAGCTCCACAATGCGGTGGTCAGACCCATACCTATGTATGGTATTATAGTCTGGTGGACGGCACTAGACAAAGTAAGCTAAGTATGTAAATATAATCAGTAAAATCGAAAGAACAGCTTGCATCTGCATTACTGGAGCTATGCGAACCAACCCCACCGCTGTTCCTGAAACAATGTTGAACATGCTTCCATTGGACATTTACGGTACGGGTAGAGCAGCAAAAACGGCGTTGTGACTTATAGAAACCTTACAGTGGGATTCTTCTAACTTAGGGCACGCCAGAATACTCTCAATGAATAATCTCAATACAGGAAGTACGGAGGCGGACTATATGACTCCGCTCCTAGATTTCAATATGAAATAAAGGACTAATAGTCCCAGTCGACAGAAATGGGGAGGTAATATCTGTCTAAATGAAAAATCTGCATTGGAGATCTACAAGGATGGATCCAAGACAGGTTATGTTATGGGAGCGGGTATTTTTTCGGGCCAACTCAGCCTGAACTTGTCCTTAAGACATCCAGATCACTGTAGGGTCTTCCAGGCGGAGGTGATGGCCGCTGAGTGGCTGTGGATGAAATCCATGTAATTCGTGACATTTTCATTTACACCGGTAGCCGAGCAGCTATAAAATTATATAAGAGTAAAATTGGTTATAGACTGCCGCATATCTCTAAACGAGATATCGAGCAGATTCATGCTCATGCTGTGCTGGATTCCTGATGGTTATATAGTTATGCTAAAAATTCACAGAGCACATATCGGCATCCTAGTTGGCGTATTGACAGTGCGATAGGCAGCCATGCCAGCAAGCTGAGAATCCTCGCCAATTATTTCTGCCACAGCTGCATGGATGAGGTGGAGGAGGAATCCTCCTATCACCTACTTTGCAGCTGCCCAGCACTCTCCTCCTTAAGAAAAAAGATTCTGGGAAAATACTTCTATATAGACCTTCAAAATATTTCCTCAACGGATATCAATAAAATATGGAAATGTATCCCATTCTCAAAATGCTTCCAAGAGTACCGATAGGAATCGACTCATGGGGCAACACAATGGACCTTCTTTGGTCTAAGTGAATCCTACCGAATACCACAATTTCAACAATTTAAATTGTACTTTTTCTATTTAAAACTAGTCCAGTTGGTATGTATACTCGTATCTCCAACTAAATGACCTTTTCTATTTCATCTCGGTCCCAAAGTTTCCACAAATCTGAATTCCTGTAACAGTATATTTCGAAATTCACCCAACTCGAAATCCAATTGAATACAATCTGATCAAATTTCACAAGCTTCCAGTCTTCGGTATTCTATTGTAAGGATTTATTTGTATCTGTTCAAGGGCTCTACCAACATTGAGGAAGGTTTCTATTTGCAAGTTATGTGAGAAAATTCCTTAATTCAAACTACGAGTACATCGCCCGATTTTGGGTAAACAAAAACATCCCCTTTTCAACGTCAGACAGAACTATGCAAATAAAGCAAAAATATTTCCCCTTTTAAGTTAAGTCTCCATACTGCTCCTTCACAACCCTATTAACACCATCTGTGTTTGCATCCAACACGTGTTTGTTTACATTGGTTCTATTTACTCTGATTACATTGAACGAGTAGCTGCACCCCTACCCAATGGTTTTTTTTTATTAATATTTACCATCATTCCCTCTTTACAGGAATCTTAAGGACAGCGATAAGAAACCATTTATTGAATTCGCCGAGAAGCTTCGTCTAACCCACAAGCAAGAGCACCCCGACTACAAGTATCAACCGCGTAGGAAGAAGGCCAAGACATCGGGGGTTGGCACCGGGAATTCAACCATTGCGGCGGGAACAACGTCCACCACAGACGGCAATCAGAAGGCAAACAATACCCAACGAGGTACGTCCACGCGCAGGCACGAAGCAAAGCCCTTCATGGATCTGAACAAGAACAACCGCTTGAATTATCGGACACAATTTCTCGTCGATGCTGGCAGTCGACTTGCTCCAATAAACCAATCTACAGAGATGGATTACACAACCAGTGGTTGCGGTGATGGTAGTCTTCTACCTCAATATACCCAGGCAAATGGCTCTGACCATGAGTCCCTTCTGAAAACCCTAAGCGAAAGTAATGAATCCTTTCGCAAATTCGATTACGTGCGCCAGATGGACTCGCCTTGCTCCACAACGTCCAGCTCAAGGCAATCGGTGGGTGAGGCAAACCCACTGACACCACCAGCTACCCCCTACATGATTAGTGGTACCCTACATCGATCGATGGGGACACCACCGCCAGTTCTACTGCCACTATTAACATCCACCTCGTCGTCAACTTCATCAACATTAGCTAAACATGAGCACAATTCTCCGGAACACTATGCGCTAAATGCAGCAGAACATCAGCCACAATACGGTAATAGCTTAGAGTTCCATAGAAACGATGACGTAATAGCGGCTGGCATCGGTTACCATCATCAGTCGCTGGGAATGGATTCATCTTCTTCTCACCACAACAACCGGACATATGCCATTCAGCATTATTTGCAGCCACAGCAGTCGCATTCTCAATCTCAGCCTCATCAGCAGCAGCCCGTCATCCATCAGCAGCAACAGCAACATGACCCGACAGCGTCCTATGGAACATCAACAACGTCGCCACACTCGATTGCATCCCTTAATTATTTGCATGCCCACCAACAGCAGCAGCAGCAGCACCACCACCAAATGGTGCACAACTATTTGGCGCCATCTATCGTTGATGCCGACATTGATCCGAAAGAAATCGACCAATATTTAGATGGTCTGCCTCAAGGTCACACATCCATGTGTGCCACAGCTGCCGTCTCGTCCACCTCGCCCGTGTCATCAACATCGCCGAAATCGTTAGGCGGCGGCGTTATGACGTACAAAAACGAAGTGGATTCCCTGCTGGAGCTGCAACCTGTTGAGCGGCTGAATAATGCAAACCCGTTGCATACTCCCGATCAGGATACTCCTACGACGACCACCAGCACATCCTCCTCGATTGGCCTCTCGGATGCCTGTATGCAGGGCAGTAATTGCTACTATCAGGATACGAATCAGTACCACAACCTTTGGGGCAATTATGTCAATCCATAGAGTTTGGCTTTGGATGGCGCCTCATATCGCCACCCCATAGAAATTCAATTATTTACGAGGTCCACTCCCCAGAGTGATGTGGTAGTGACACGAAATTCAATCACCCTTGTAGATTCCTTAGTCACTTTAGGTTAGTTTTAGTTAGTTAATAGAGTTTGTAAACAATCGCTTTTGTAGGTTAAGAGAAAACCGTATTGGTAAGGTTGAACTTATGTGCAGCCAAGTTTTAAGTGTGTTTTCGAAAATAAATTAAGTTTAAAATTGTTGAAAATTGGCTTTTTGGTTTTTGTACGAGTAAAACAATTTCAGGAGACCGTAACCGTAAGTGTGCTGTTGATTCTTTCACGGACTCGTAGCGTGTAGCATGCGACTGTCGTCAAGCAATATGCTCGCGTCATATTCCATTTACTACCACGTAAGTATTATATTTAATTAAAGTTGTAGGTGAGTCTAGGAGCAGTATCATCCTGCACACTATCGTCTAATACATGATATTCACCGAAACCCGTCGGTTTTTCCAGATAATTAAGCAGACCTATCATTTCGAACGATTTTATGCCTTATCGTTTCTATTGGTTTATGGGGTTCCCCAGTTTTGTACCTTTTCTAATTAGTTCGTCTGCTTTACAGTTAACCCTTAACCACCTAGCACCTATTATTGGCCGTTTTCGAAAACGTCATCTGCATAAAAATTGCTTTTCTCCAAATGTTCTTAAACGCAAACTGCACATACAAAACCTTTTGTGTTGCAAATGTTGATCATCATTTGACAATAAAAATTGACGATCAAATTGACGATCAAATGACGTTTTCGAAAATGGCCATTGTCACAATACCACCTAACATACGTCCGTGAGACCCCGGAACAAAATTATTCGCGTTTGTAAAATTTTGTGAATAAAGTTTTAGTTTTTAGTTAAAATCAGTTTAGGAACATATCAAATTATTTATTAGAATAAGAAAGGCACAGGAAAATCAACATTTTTGGTTTAAATCTTAATTTAGTAGTCAACATTTCTTTTTTTATACTTATAAACGGAAAATTAGATCCATTATAACAATCACATAAAGTAGGTAAGGTACTTTTTTGTTCTTTTTTCTAAATATTCAGTAATCGAAAAACATAAATAAAAATTAAAATCTAAACGAAATTGCAAGACCTAAACCTACAGTTTTTCACTTGAGTGAAAACACAGTTTGTGTGAGCATTCCAGGCAAGTTCTTACCAAAATAATTCTTCTTTCAGGGTCTCGATCGCAGTTGAGATAAAGGCATATGATCTTCAGATGATAGTTCTTGCTCATCAGGTAAAGTCGAAGATAAATCAATTTCGAGAGGAACATTTTCGTTGTTTGCCACTTCATTTTTCTCTTCGCACCCTGAGTCTGGCTCGCAACTTTCTTCTAACACGTGCTCTATTCCTACATCGGCCTCAACATCGTTTGGTATATTTTCGTCGTCTGGCAGATCTTGTTCCAACCCCCGCTGGATGTTTTCGACATTTAAAGCCATTATCAATTAAAACAATAGAAAAACTCGAATGTTAAAAAGTCACGTAACCGCCTAACAGGGGTCTCTCAGACCCCCGGCAACAGTTTTTTAATTACCAGAGACAAACGCGCTAACGCCCGACTGTGACGAGCAGTTGCGCGGCACTGTGGAGCGCGAGGAAAAGGTACAAGAGCGTACACGTTTAAACGAAGCTCGGGCGCAATATTATTCACGCTTTGAAATTCGTCGGGGTCTGTGAGACGTATGCTAGGTGGTTAAGGGTTAACTAGGATGTCTCTTTGACCAGAAACTCAGCACTGGGTTCAGAGATTTTGATCTAATAAATTGGTGATTTGAGTGCTTTGCTATTATTATTAGTTTTTTACTTTGTTGGAAGAGAGTATATTCTAAACTAAATCTCGGAGGATGAACCAATCTTTATTTGAGGAGGTCCATCCTCAAAATAAAAGATTTGGAATAAACATTGGTGGTCGCTTCACGGAAGTGAACTCTGTCTGCTGCAGTATTGTCATTCATATTCTAGGCTGGTTGAGGTTGAGGTTGAGAGGGGTTAAGACGCTGAGCCATACCAAAACACTAGGCAGCAGAGTGGGCCCATCGCTATCCCCTAAGAATCTATCCAAGGATGGTACCTAAAGCACCATTATTTCCTCAAAGCATTTTATTACCCTGCAAAATTTTTGAACAACTTTATGGTTGATTCGGCCTATCCCCTTCAGGTTACTAAAGAAGTAGGAACCTAAAATGTCCCTGCAACTATATATACTATAATCTGACATTCACACAGAATATGTTTAATATCCTCTGCTACACCTATATCATTTCAATATCTGCAAATATCCGTGCGTATGAGTCCGGGCGTGTTTGCCTAAAAGGCCAAAAAGTGCGTTGGACTACTATTTTTATTTTTTTTTTATTATTTATTTATTTCAAAAAAATAATATTTCACATTAAGATTACAATCTTTTTATTTGTGAAGGCTTTAAGAAATTTAAAAAATTTTATAACTATGCCCTAGTCCAAAACCTAAAAGTCTTTTCACGGTGCCACCTCTTTCGAATGTCTGACAAGCAATCAAAGAGTATCATTTGTCAATGAGCTTCTCAACTCGCCGTTCGGAGTCGTCAAAAAACCGTAGGTCCCTTCCATTCATGCAAAAATATAACACGCACACACAAATTGTTGCGAGAAGCAGGCCGATGTTCACCCCGAGCTGTAGCGCCAGCGATGCCATATTGTACGATTTATCCAAATTTTTCGATTTTTGGGCTCCGTTTTTTTAATCATATTTTTACGATTTTTTTAGCTGAAAAATACGATCAAAATGATATGCGGCATCAGTGCATCACTGAGCGTCACCTAAAGTAAAAGAAACATATTTTGTTGCTTTTCAGAAGAGCTATCCAGCGACTTTTCACTTTATGGGGGAAATATTTTTTCAAGTCTCTTAATTTCTGTTGTTGTGTCAACGATTTACGTTTGTGTATCAATATTTAAGTCCAGCAGTGTTGGTGCAGTACTACGCTATACTAGTGACACTTCGGTGTGGCTGTGACGCCCATCCTTAGTGCGGATTAAGTGTTTCTTGGACTAAAATTGAGGATCCTGGGTATTTTCATCAGGATAGAGCTGCAATCCACAAGCGTCTTGAAATGATGACGTTATCCGGAGACTTTAGGTGCCCGCCTAAATCGTGTGATGGATGAGGCTTCCACCACTTTCTTAAGGGTGATTTGCAGCCAGGATTGTGCGAAATTTTAATGGAGAATTTCCTCAAAACAGATACACAGTCAGTGCTTTGAGGTGAGTTAAAAATTAAAAAGTTTCAATGAAATTGGGAAAGCTTACTACGATGTTACATGGGCAACAAAAAAAAAAAAGGAAACATACACAGTCACTCGCTGCTTTACATACGACAAATTGTTGATTTATTTTGTTCAAAAAGTTACAAAGCAAAAAAAAACGACCAATATTAATACCATCTGTTCGTCGAGATGATAATAAACATGACATTCTTTTTTTGTATGTTTTCTTTAGAGTTGTAAACAAATTGAGTTTATTGTTTTCTTATAATTCGTGTATTTCACATCTGGTGGATTCTTCACTTTCGGCAAAGAATAATTCACAAAATTGAAAACACCAAAACTTTTGCGTTTCACAATATCACTCGTTTGTCAGTTAGAATACTTTTCAGTCTTCAGTTCGCCTTAAATTCGAAATATTGTAGAAGACCCACAAAATTCATCAAACGGGATGATGGAGAACCGTGTTTGGGGCAGAACTTTCCAAAGGAAAAACTTATTCATTAAAGAAACAAACGAAGCAACGATACCTAGAAAAAAAGTTCAGAAATACATTGAAATACTTAATGTATCAATATAAATGGAACAAGATTGCGAACAACGAAACCCTGTAAGTGCCTGCCAAGTCCATTGTTTTGAAAATAATTATTTCAACGAAATAATTTGTGTTCACAAATCGTAACAATTTATTCGGAGGATACCTACTAATGTGAGCAATCAGCTTGTTTCGCAGTTAACTTGGCTGGCATTGGCATGTCGATAAAATAATTTAATGAGACTTTTCTAGGATTTGACGCAACAGGACGATGGAATCGTTTAAAATTATAACTTTTGTTACAATTACAACAATGGAGGACAATTTGTAAAGGGAACTATTACTTTAAGAACTAAACAGCACCTATAGGGTGCTTTAATACTCCAAGTCGAAATTGTTTGGCCGCCATGTCGGTTTGAATGACATTTGCCAGTTGGCATTTGAGGGCCGTAGAGAGTGGACAATAAAAATTGATTATGGAGCAGCTATGGTCGCAATAGCATGTTTACTGAGTTTTACACATCAGTATAGACGACCAGTATTTTTGGCAAAGAATTATTATAAGTGATGAAGCAGATTTCGACTTGGCTGGCTTTGTTTATAAACTGAATAGCCGAAAACCCTCAATTGATACACCAAAGACCACTTCACCCTCCAGAGTAACTGAATTGTGCGCCATTTAGGCTGGCGGCGGCGGCGGCATCATAAGGATGCTAGAGGCAATGTTGTACAAATTACTGGTGGCCGCCATCGGGACATACATATTGGAAAACATTCTTGTACCCGAATTTGATCAATTAGGCATACAGAACATATGGTTCCAACAGGACGGTACCACATTACACACAGCTCGTGCTACGATGCAAATTTTGCGAGAAATTTTCTCCGGCCGAATAATTTCAAAAAGTTGTGGTATCGAGTGGGCCCACGATCTTCTGAATTGAACCCTCCCGATTTCTTCCTATGGGTTAAAAATATACATCGACCTGAAACATGAAAATCACCGTGTATATTGGTCGGTAGTATATTGCATTTTAAAACTAACACAGAGCCTTAAATAAATAAGCCCACTAAAGTTGTACCTAATACTTAAGTACGAATTTAATATGCACATATACCACCTTGATCAAAAAGTTCTCGGAATAACCACAGTGTAGCGCTCCCATCGTTCCGATTTGAGTTCTGTTTTTTTTTTGTTAAGTTGGTACATCTGTTGTTGATATTCCCTTTAAATCTAAGCGTAGCCAAGAGTACGTTTATCTCTGTGTGTGTTGGCGTTTTCTTACAATTTTAGAAATGGATTTAAATTTGCAACAACGAACTCGTATTAAATTTTGCGTAAAAAATGGATTTAATGGTGCGCGAACGTTGGAAATATTGGAAAAGTGTTTCGGCAACGATTCTCTAAAGAAAACGGTCATTTACCAGTGGCACGAGCGGTTAAAAAGTGGTCGTGAGTCAATCAAAGATGATGAACGCAGTGGCAGACCATCGATATCGAAAACCAATGAAAACATTGATAAAGTAAAAGAAATGTTGGTCAATAACCGCAAATTAACCATCAGAGAGAAGCGGAGGACTTGAACATTGCCTATGCATTCATCCAAGACATTTTGGTTAATGATTTGGGTTTCCGTCGTGTAGCAGCAAAGTTGGTGCCAAAAGACCTCAATTTTATGCAAAAAAGAATTTTTAATTTTCTGAATAAATTCCGGGAACTTTTTGATCAAGGTGGTATGTACTGAAAACACATAGTTGAGAAGTTATATTGTTATGCCTTGGGGCGTTTGTAACGATAAAATAAATTCTAATCACACTCGGTCGCGGATAACGTCAGGCTGGGTATTCGATGGGATTTTATCGCCAGTATTACCGTCCGAAAGAAGACCGTGCCGAGAGAACAAATACGGACAATCAACAAAAGAAAGTGGTTTCCAAACGATGGTCAAGAACGAACAATGGAAAAACGATTTTACAATAGAAAGATAAAAATTAACTTTATTTAATGACTTCTAGCTTAACCCTATGCTGCACACGCCGCCCAATAATGCACACGCCGCAATTCTTATAGGTACTGTGTCTGATGAAATTTTATGTAATTTGATGAGAAAGAACGTGGATATTGTTGTTGGGTGTTATTTGGGGTGCATCCGTAACAATATACATACATTATGTCAATTTGTTGAGGAAAAAAAATACAAGATACAAAATACGATATACTAAGACTATGTATGTCGATGTCACTGTACAGGCCATTCTTCTTCATAACTCAGTAACGAAGGACATTGCTCTTTGGAGCTTCCAAGTCCACTTTTGTTTGGTTTTAAAAGCGAATACATCAGACAGCTGGAAGTTGAATTTTTTGAAGTATCACCCAAAGTGGACCAAGAGCGATGCCCAGCAATGGTACACAGATCGGTCGAAAACAAAGAATGGCTTTGGAGTGGGAATAGTGGGGCCAAGATGTCACACACACATGTCCCTCCATAAAGGTGCCACCATTATCCAAGTGGAACTATTTGGCATCAATACAGCCGCATAAGTCCTAATGGAGAGAAGCTTAAACTAAACAAACAACATAATGTCTGACAGCCAAGCTGTACTTAAGGCACTAAGAAGCCACAACTACAAATCAAAAGCCACATTCGAATGCCACTCAAACCTAAGCCTGCTGGCAAAGAAAATCACAGTTAAACTCATATGGGTGCCAGCCCATGAAGGACATGAGGGCAACGAAAAAGCTGTTATCTTGGCCAAAAAAGGAACCAACAGTCCATAGTCATCACAGAATGGGTAACAAATCAATGGATTAACTTAAGGGGCCTGAAACACTTAAAAAGTTCCTCAATCACAACAACAAAAGAACGAATGAAACTCTAAAACTAAACAGGGGAAATTCAAAAATTATTTGCGCAGGTCTGACGGGGCATTCAATCTGCAACGGCCACCTCTATAAAATGAAAATCAGCAACACAGACACCTGCAGATTCTGTCAACAAACGAAAGAAACTATGCAGCACCTGATCTCAGAGTGCCCTTCTCTAGCAAAAAGAAGAGCCAAAACACTAGGCAACTATATACTAACGGAAGAAGACTTCAAGAGTATTCCAGTCAAGGGGATTATCAAATTTCTAAAGATTTTGTATGATTCCTAGACAAAAAAGTGGGCAAGATAGACCAACTCTGGTCGCAGTGCTAGCGGACATCTGTACCGTAGGTACCCCAGATTCATCATAATCATAATCACCTTAGAGCTGCGTTCTCTATCGTCATCTTCCATTGGCGAAGGACTTTGTCAGGAATACTAAAACAAGATATAACATAGCTCCTTGCTATTCGCACTATCATACGCGGACATGTAATCAATAAAAGCCACTGCAAATCAAGTTAACAAAATTTATGAAAGTGAAATCATATAAGAATCTTGAATATTCACTGTAATAAAAGGTCCATTTCCAATATGCGGGGACTCCTTTTCTTCACGACACACAGCACGAACTCAAAATCAAGATGAATTCAACTGATTTGCCATTTCACCCCCGTATGCACTTGCATGAACTTTTCACCTACTCGAAATAGAAATTGTCAACACAATCAGCAGTGATTTTATCCTTCATACATTTATCAAATCATATTTTGCGCTTTTTATGAGTTGTTTGTATGAAGTAGCCACATGACTTAATTTTCCGCACAAACTTTTTTAACGCTAAAAAAAGTAAAGAAACAAACCTATTTCACAAATTTCCCAGAACTAGTTCACAAAGTTCATGATGTTCATCTCTTACAATTGTGAATTGGTCTGATATATATAGAAGGGGCATTTCATTTTTGCAGTGACCCATCAACACATTGCTTATGTCATTTGAAGTGTCATAAAAACACAGATTTCTTTATGCCCAGACGTTCGTAGCAATTACACATTTTGTAGAGCAGACTGTAACTCGTATTATTTCTAACGGTTTTTTTTTAAACATCATCTTAGGGGTAGACGTTTTCCATTACTCATTTTATGGGTACATTCATGAAAAACTGATAAAAAAATCTTTTAATTTTCAAGAAGGGAACTGACCATAATGCTTTCCAAAAGTATGCGAAACGTTTTTACGATGCTGGTTCTCCTAAAGAATTATTAAAAAATTTCCACTCTCCTTGCAAGTTGTTGCTCCTTAAAATCCTTTAGGACTTAACAATATTATTTTGTCTATTTGCCAAGTCAACTGGCCTTCTGCAGCGTGCATGTCATGGCGAAAACAATTACGTCCCCATTCTCTGCATAAATGTTTATGATTCGTGAATAAAATTTAGTTCGTTCAAGTTTAATTTATTCTTAACACAATAGACTTTGTGAGTTGTGAACCGTTGCAGTTCCTGCTGCTGCCGGAGATCCTTATGCCGTTTTTGTAATGTACATATGTACATATATTCTTACTCGGTCTACAGTAATTTTTTAGTGAGAAAACAGCTCGCTGATGTACTCGTAGTTTTGAGAAATGCTCAAATTAATTTAAAACATTTCACTGTTTTGTTTTGCAGGGTATGTAATATGCATGTTATGTATACATTTATACTCGTACAAGAATAGAACATAACTTTACCCAGAACTCTTTAATTAGGAATGGTGCAATGGTAATATGGGGACTTCTTTCGCAACAAGTGAACTACCTAAACTATCAGCTAAAGATATAGTTCAGCTTTCAGGGCATTTGAGCAGAATTTGTATTTGTATTTTTTCTTTTTAATCGTTCTTTTTTAAATAAAGTATTTTGGAAAAACTTATAACTAGCTATATTTCACTTTTCAGGAACGCAACCCCCTAAATTACATGAGGTTCATACTTCGCTTTGCGCGGTTTCGCTTTGCGCGAGACTTTTTATTCCCCTAACCCCCGCGCAAAGCGAGGGACCAGTGTATTAGTTAAGCTCAGCACTCATAGGAGCTATAACGTTAGTTATGATTTAGATCAAAATATCGCGATTAGCTTTACGCAGCACAAGTAAATTTGAAATTTCATCAAGTTTTGGTGAATGAATAACTGAAATATAAAAGACGCAAAGCGTTGGAAAATTAAATTCAGCAGGTACTTATTCAGGAGTACACCATTATCAGTAGATGAGAGGGTCAGAGAAGCAGGCCCTGGTTCACCCCGAACTGTAGCGCAATCTAAAGAAGAAAGAAAGACCGATATACGCTTGATAATGCATAAACAATGGATAGCCCAATAGGAAAAATGAGTTGCCAGACACGAGTACATCATCTGAATATCCAATTCCAGTACACTTTACTCGAGATCCCGGCACCGAGAACCGGCAGCGGCTACAGAACGATTTCAAATATTATTTACTGCAATTTTCCGCCACATAACACCCGTTTTGAATAGTTCACTAAATGTTGTCAAAGGTAAAGACTTAAGTTAATATAACGAAGTACAAGTTTTTAGAACGAAGTCTTTGACTTTTGGAGATCTCAGGCAATTTAACTGGAAATAATGGAATGCAAATTTCTCTTCCTTGCGCTTTACATAATAAATAATAACCCAAAGTGAAGGGAATCGCATTGAAAAAGCGCATTAAAAATTAACATCTGGATTTCACTGTTCGCATGCAAAGTGGCCTGACAAATTACAAAATAATAATGACACTAGTACTATATAACACCCTGTTTATGTATAGGGTCAACCAATAAGAGGTGTCATTTTGAATTTCACGCCATGGTCGAACTGTCAACATTCAGCCATCATTGTGATAACAACTCTATCATATAAAGGATTTTTGCGGCAATTATCTCCCGAAATGGTTATTCCAATTGGCCACCAAGATCATGTGATTTGACACAGTTGGACTTCTTTCTTTAGGGAAATTTGAAAAAGAACGTGTAGGTTAGGTACGCCAATAAGCCAACAACCATTCAAGAGCTCAAAAACGAGATACATAATTCGACACATTATAAAATTGATCTGCAATTGTGCCTCAGCGTAAAGTGGGCAGAATAATTTGTGGCTAAAGCGGGACATATTTTTAAATTTGCATTTAATAAAAAGGAATGTGTATTTTTTTAAGGATTAAACATTTCTGGTGACTGAAAATGTTTAATGTTAATAATTTTTAAATGTTTAATCCTTAAAAAAGACTTACAGATTTAAAAATTAATAGGATTAAAAATTCTCAGGCAGGAGAGATTTTTAAAATGTTCGATACGAGAACAGCTTCAGCAGTTCCTAGATGGAACCAAGCCTAGCTTCCCGCAACCATTTGTCTGTGCGCGTTATATTTTTGCACGAATGGAAGGGACCTACAGTTTTCTGCCGTCTCCGAACGGCGAGATGGGGAAGCTTTACATGACAAATAATAATTCGGAAGAGGTGGGCACTGGAAAAACTTTTTTTATGTGTTTTTCGGCGGGATTCGAACCCAAGACCGCTGGCTCAGTAGTCCGACGCACTAACTACTTGCGCTACGGTGCCCACTTCATTTATAAGTACTACAATTAATTTTTATATTTAACCGCCGAATGAATTTCTTTCAGTGTTTTACTATTATTTTTAACTTTTTCATAAAAATCATCACTTTTCTTCAGCTTTTGTACTGCACTTTTAACATAAGCATTGCTTTAACGATTTCTACAACTTGTTAATCGAGAAAACAATTCTTTCTGTGACGCACACAGCATTTGTGCCAGGAGGACATAAAATATATTTCACTAATCTCCCAATATTTTTAAAGGAAACTCCTTTCGTGGAAAACTGGCTTAAATTTCTACCCATCTTAAGTCGACAGACAAATTTTGAATTTCCCACTCACGGAACTTAGCACAAATCATTTTCTAAAATAGTCTGATCTAGTTTTGCAAACACAAATAAAAAACTTTTCTCTACATCTTCCCAATTATTGTAATAAACTTCTTTTAATGGTGAATTTCAAAGTTGATTTTAGAACTGGATTTAGGAAAATTTTACATTTGCTAGTAAACACGCAATTATTATCCTCCATAATAAGTAAGTTATAGTCGTGGTTCTAAAGTTTTGTTTTCTTCCAAGTCAGTTGACATTATGTGTTGGTAGCATCTGAAATTTTACTGTTCCCTTCCTAAATATAATAGGTCTGTTCCTTTACTAAAAAATTGTTACTGATTCTTAATGATTTTAGACAAACCGCGTTCCTTTACACAAAAAAGTAGTAAAAGAGAGAGGCAACGAGAGAGTAAAAATTGCCTCTCACTAAAAAATCTTACTATTTCTTACTGGACAAATTTCTTTCGGTAGAAATTGAACTATCTGTCAAAGCTGTTTCACTTGTTTGAATTATTTGCATTTTTTATTTTAATTCAAAAAGTAAAAAAATGGAGAGCAAAGGAACATAGATGAAAGTTGAACGTTCTGAATGTTGAAATTTGCATATCGCAATATATTGCATACTGTATTGGTTCTTGGAAATCATTAAGGGTGGACTTTTTCTGTTAAATCCAAAATCATACAACACTCTGTTTACTTTTGCTTCACATATGTTTTTGACATTTCGTTTATTGCAATTTTTGTAGTAAACGCGTTCTTTTACTTTTTCGTAATTTTGCCTTACTCTGAGAGAATTTTACCGCCAATCTTTGAAATTCAATAATTTACTATTTTTAGAGCAGAAACTAAAGGAACAGACCTATTGTGAATTTTAATAAACGTCAGAATCAGATATCCACGTATCATAGGAACCGTGTAATCACTATCGTACGTACCTGTCAAAAAGACGAAAGATGAAACGAATGACAAAAGAGTCGTGTAATCAGAGTCAAATTCGAAATTTTAGTTTTTTAGTCGTTTGTCATTCTGACATGTACTTTTGATTTTCCAGAATCTAGCAGTGTCATTGTGACGGTAGTGAAAAATCCATTACCTCACAAGGAAGAATTTCTGATTTCTAGTAAATACGATGCTCATGTCCTCTGAATAGATTGATTGCAGCCGGCTCGCAAAGCCTTTGACAGTTTCTAGCTTTGATAATGGTGCAAAAGTAAATTGTTGGCATAGTTCCTTGGAAAATGGCAATAATGTAAGTAAATGTTACCCGCTCTGGGCGTTTAGGTATTCCAAACAGTGGAAAACAGCGTCTAAATAAATTTTATGGTATGAGAGTCACGTTGTTTTAATTCTTCGGTTAAAACCTAATATACTCCTTAAGAGACTATGTTGGAGTCAAATTAGTACGAGTATACTCCGGGTCGTAAATAGAACCCTCAGATTAGTGCGCTGGGAATATGACCACAATTACGCATCAGCGATTATTTATTAATCCACATTCAGTGATGAGCGCCATATTGCAAACTAAGTATCATCTGCTAAAAAGTCTACCTCTATACACTTGGAAATATATTCGTAGAAAGTATAAATATTACTTTAGTCAAAATTTAAATACTTGGTAAATATTACAAAATTAAGTACCTAAAATTTGGTTCAACCGCCATAAATTAAATTTGATTGATTTTCTCTTTGATTCTATTAAAATTAATTATTTTGTACCTATTCGTTATTCATTCACAAAGAAAGCAAAACCCAAACAACTCATTATTATTTAAAACCGATACAACCTTCGAAATATGTATAACACTATCCAAGGTAAAAGGTGGAGAGTGTCAGGTAATTTCATAATTAAATGATTCATTTATGAAATTCTGAATACCAATTGGCAATCACAATGATTCAAATTATAATTACATTTGCTGGCGAACTTTTGCCATTAATTTTTCGACGATGATGCTCATAATTCTCATTAAAGCCAGCATATTTGCATATATGTATGTACTTGCATCTACTGCATCGGATCATGGACAGAATAATAAACATGATATGTGTGGAACCTTTAAAATTACAGAGGTTGAAAGGGAAATTTGGAAAATGTTCAAATCATCCCCTACCACACACTGTCCTAACCAAAATGGGAGAAACAATTAAACTAGAAAAACAGAAGGACACTTTGACATAATGTAGACAAGTCAGAGATACGAGTACATAATGTAAAATGTAACTTTCATCTCTTATACTGTGTAATAGTCCTTTTTTGAAAACAAAGCTTTGGTAGTTCTCTTTGCTCTTAAATTTGAAAAGGATATTTTTTATCTCTCTTGATTAAAATGTTCCTGGAGCATCCCTGAAATGGAAAATGTTTATGTTAACTTTATTGCAGGACTGTTGTTTGTTTCATGCGAAGGCTGGCCTACTGTTTAATAGGATGGAAAAATGTTCCTGAAACATGTTTAGTCTATATTATAAGCTACAAAACAAAAAAACACGCCTTTCAATAAATAATTGCAGCAACAAATTATGAATCACTAGTAATGTATCTGAAACATTAAAACATGTTGCGTTAAACATGATACTATAGTGTACTAAAACATGTTGCAGGTACAAAACTCAATTTGGACAAAGAGCAAAAACACACAAAAACACTCAAGTGACTTGTCTCCCTTGAGTGATTGTAAATGAATGAAGAGATTCAAATGAATACACCGTTGTAGCAAGAAGTAACTAGCAACAAATACCGCAACACATACAGAGCAACATTTAATTCTGAAATAAAATAGGGGAAGCTGGGGCATAGCGGGCCCCTTAAGGATTTTTTTTAATAACAACTGAAAAAATGTGTTTTCTATTTCCAAAATAATTTTATTAGAAAGAAAATTGATTAATACATCAATATGGAAAAGAAAAATAAATGCAAATAAATAATTCAGTATGATAAATTAATTTAAAAAAGGATTGTATTTGCCCATTATACCCCGGTGCTGGGGCACAATGGACATATGTAGGTGCGGCATGAACACACAAAGCTATGCTGGGTTACAGCGCAAGCAAATGTGACTGGATTCATCGTCAACATCACCCTCTTCAGCATAAAAACAATGCGCCCACTTACCACAGGATCTGCAGGAAACCTGTCCTTTTGTAGACTGGAAGTAAAAGTATCCGTTCCTCGTCCTCTCCGCTTTCTGATGAAGATTCTTCCTTCCTGGTTATTTTCTTTCTTTTGTTGTTTTTTTTTTCTTTTTAAAAGTGAGGAGCTTGGACTTGGTGGATTCAGCCTCAAGCTGGGCTTTGTAAGGAGAACTTGAGATTATAGCAGTTTTCCCTGGCGCTTAGAAACTCTTTTTTTTTTGCTGGTGCTTTAGGAACAGATGAGATGGAGAAAACTTTTGAATGGGCATTGGCATTTGTCAAAACGGGGCGGGGCATAAGGATGATATCAATGGATCCATTGTTCTCAGATTAACGGAATAAACGGTGGCACCGAATATGAAACGACAAGCGGAGACTCCTCCTTATTTGGCATGTCCGTGGTTTGACATGGCAAAAAGTAATGCTCGTTGAATACTTTTGGATTAACCGGCCATATGCCAGTCTTTTGAAAACAGTTTATGGCTACTGGCATTGTTCGAGCTCAAATAGGCTTTGCGAACCATGTGAAACAATTTCAAATTGATATTCATAGAATTATACAAACAAATAAAAAGAGTGCAAAATGAATGGGGCATAATGGACATCCATGCCCATTATGCCTCGTCCATTCTGCCCCATAACGTATTCTGCACAAAATCTATAAAAAAGAATTTGTTTAACCTAACCGAAAAAGGGAAACAAATGGATTTTACCAAACTTTATTTACTTACTTTAATATTAAACAATGAAAATCCAATTCAAAATTGCCCTTTGATTAAAAAAAACACGCTTTATTTCACTTATAAATAACTTCAACTCAATGGAAAACCTTCTTTTAGAAAAAACACAGCACACGTGTCACTTTTATTCATAAAAGGGTTTTCCCCTAAAAGCCACCGATAAATAAAAGCAGATAGATTTACTTTCGGAGCTGCAACTTTGCTCAACAGAAAAATGCGGAGGGGGCCCATTATGCCCGGGGTGCCTATTATGACCCAGGTTCCCCTACATATATTGCAGGGCAGGGTGGTTAATGCTGCCCACGAACTTGTTGACACCCTTGTCATTGATAAGAGTTATCCACCCGAGGTGACCAAAGCACCGTGATTGGTGATGTTAAATTCGCTTCTCTTCGGGGGCGTAAAGTAAAAACAAGAATTCTCACATATTTCCAGACTGGTTGCTTTGTAAGGACTGAGAAAAATCGTTTGAAGGGTTGTCAAGAACGGAAACTGCTGTAAAAACTTTTGCTGTAAAAGCGGGTATCCAACAAGTGTGTCACCCAAGCTGATAACATTTTTACGTGTTGAAGCGAGTGTACACACTATTGGTTTTATATGACACTAAAATCATCGTTGTTGTTGTTTTTCAACCCTCTCTACCTGTATTTGCTTTTTAAATAAAGAAATTTGTGTACAGACAATCAAGCAAAAACAAAGTTGCCCGCTGAGTGTCACGCAGTAGCAAAAATGTTTGTGAGCATCAGCTTTGAGTGTCACCCCAAATTTCAAATCATCAATTTTGCGTGTTATCCTTCAAAACTGACACTCTTGTTCGATAGTGTGTGTGTACCCGTTTTAAGACAAGTGACAATAGTAAAAGGTAAACAAATTTGGTCGTTTGTAAGTTTTTCATGGTAAAATATTTTTTTGTACTTTATCTTGTTTTATACTGAATTTATTGGGAATAAATTCGCAGCGTTTTTTAATCAAAAAAAAAATTGTATATTTATTTATTTATTTATTCAAAACGAAATTGCAAAATTAAGTTATTTTGTAATGTAATAGAAAAAAACTTAAAGGTCCAAATAAACATTTAAAAAAAATGAAATTATGTCGTTTCATTTTAAATATGTACATACATAACATGTAGGTATAGCAAAACAACATCGAGTGCGTGTTTTTGGGCCGCACTCTATAACTTTGAGTCAGTAAATAAGTCCACGATCCAATGAATGGGGGAGACTGGGGCACCTTTGAACATCGCTAATAACAACTCAATTAATAAATATTTTAGAGCGTTAACCAAAATTTCCACATGGGGATACCCTCATCTTTAGTCGTCAATACTTTTCTGGGGTTTCCTCAGTTGTCGTCTGCCAGTAGCCGGGAGTGCAGAATTTATGCACACAATTTCGTTTTATAAAATTTTTTTTGTAAGGGTGTTAAACATTTTTATTGAGGGTCTCTGTTTGTGAGTAATATTTATTGGCGGCACCGTTTCATTTGGAATGAGAATAAGGTAAGCTTTTTGCTAAATATTTTGTACATAATTCGTTATGCTGAATTTTGTATCACTAGGCATGTTGGGGCAGGTTTGAACAAAATGGATGGGGCACTTTTGAACACGTTCACGTTCTCATTTTAAAGTTGATCCTCTTTTTGTTGAATTGATTTGTGATGGTATAATAATATTTACCAACTACAAAAAAAGAACTACCGATCTTAACGCAAATTACACCAAAAGCGGCATTCTAGCGGTAACTCAACACTCCAAGAACTTCAAGATGTTTAAGTTTGAATTTTTTATAAAAAAAAAAAATAAATTATTTATTTAAAATGGTTTTTATTGAAATACAAATAATTGGTTCATTTAAAAACAAGCGCGCAGCCTCTTATTTGCACCATAAACCATTAAAATAGCTACAGTTCAAAAGTGCCCCAGGCCTGTTCAAAGCTGCCCCCCGGTTGGGGCACATTTGAACTTTAGGACTTATTCTTTAAAACAAATTAAATAAATTATAATCCTTTATTGAATTTACAAAAATATTGGTTTAAATTGAAGTGTAATATCACTTCTCAAAGTGTGAATAACTTAAAGACCAATATTTCAAATATATATATTGGCGTTAAGAAGCCTTCAAAGGAAAAAGTGTTCAAAGGTGCCCCAGTCTCCCCTGCATAATCTGGGAAACTGTTTCCATTTTAGTTTGGAAAAACATATGAGTTCGAAACTCCAAAATTGAAGTGAATGACAGTATGTGAAACAGAACAATCTTCTTTTTTTAAAAGATAAAGATGAACGGTTCTGTACCGAGATCTGACAGCAACACCAGCAGAGGCTCCGGTAAATAGTAAAATGATATTTCTTAAGAAAAATTGTGCATTTATAGTATTTTTTTAATCTATTGTTTGGTTGCAATTATTGCTAAAAAGGTTCCTGTGCGTGGGAAAGGTTCACATCAAAGCATTTATTCTATTACATATATATTAAAAAAAGCTATCCAATCTACCAGCATCTCTTTGCAACAGACGATCTCAGACAGTACCTACCTAACCCTCAAATCTATTCAAGTCCCCTCCACCCTATCAATCAATTAAAGCTTGGTTCAATTTTCTCACTTTTTGTTCCTATTTAATCAAATACTTGTATCTATTACTCATGTCGAATTTCTTCCCCCGAAATTCACTTGATCAAAAATTCTGCCATAGCAATAAAATCTAAGTGCGTCATAAACATTAAAACGTCCATTTCCTCTAAAGCAAGAAAAAAAAAGAAGAAATAAATCTGATCTCTGGGACCAAATCTCTTCACATTAACCAAAGTTTAGCAAAGCACAGTCTTTCAATGCCAATCACACGCACACACACTCGAACAGTTTATGCCACACTGTTACCAATTTATCTTTATCCCAGCAGATAGGTGCGAAGTTAACACGCTGCCGGCAACATCGCATCAAATATTTATTTGCAGTTAAACAAGTTGAACACTTTGGGTTAACCTCAACCGCACTCGTACTTCGTATTCGAATTCTTGAATGTAAAACCGCCACCGCATAGGAAGACGACAATAAATAGTTTTCCCCGTTCTCACACAATCGATTCGGGTTCTCAACTTTTGACAGAAGAAAGTGCCAACTGGCATCTGGTAACAACATCACTTTCGGATTTCTAAACACTTTTGTGGCTGGAAAAAAAATTTGTAAATCGCGGTTTGACAATGTTGACGCAATTAATTTATACGCCCAAGGTAATGTGACCGTTAAATGAGGTGGCAATCTGACATTTGCTTTGAGAATAAAATGTACAAAAATGCTCCCAAAGAACGCCCATTTTTGAGTGGTAAACAACAAAAGTTTGTTTACTCGAAAACTCATTGTTGTACGCGCGCACTGTTTGGCGTACAATTATGCGTGGAATTTTCTAATTTAGTTTCTGTTTGCAGTTGCGAACATGTTAAAAATGAAAAAAAAGAAAATGTATATCGCACATGCTAATTGCCACAATTGAGCGGTTAAAAATTATGAAAATATTCGGTGAGCTTAGCGTGTGAGTCACTTGGGCAATTTAGAAAAAAAAAAAAACATTTTCTAGTTTGAATTGCTCGCTAATGGATAGAGACGGACAGACAAACAACAACACTAGCTTCAATTACAATTCAATTTTGTTCGCAATATGTAAATATTACAAGTCGAGGTACTTTGTTTACACGCGAGTTAGCAAGCGGTGGACATGTTAAGATTGCGATATTCAAATGGTGCGATAATTGCGGGAACATTTTGGTACTCGTGTGTTTGCCTACATATTGGGGAAGCCATTTAATATTAAGTGGGCTATTTAATTAGAGGTAGCTACGCGTATAATTTCTTTTTGAAAATATTTACTTTTATGGTGTATGGTGCTAACTCTAGAATAAAACTGTGTTTCTTATTGCCTTAATGATTCAAACTCAGCAACAAGAAAGACTTGAGCAACGAATCTAGAATCTATATGCTGAGTCCTCATACCATTAAACTGTGCACAAATGGTTTAAGAACTGAGGAAGAAACGGGTGCAGGAGTGGCTGCGTCCGGCACCAAACTATTCGAACCCATAGGCAACTGCACTAGTATCCTTCAAGCAGCAGCGCTATTGACAGATGCGCCCAACTCAATCTTGAAAACACTACAACAGACGTGACATAGCAATAATGTCATATAGCCAAGCCGAAAGTCACCCCCTCGTCCTGCGGCCAACGAAACTCGGTGTACTGCTTTTCACTATTTGTGATGTCCCTCTCCGCTATCCCGGTATTAAAGCGAAGCAGCTCTGGAGCCTTGTCGTCAAACCATAGATGAACCGCTTCTCGAGCACCGTGGTGTAGTGGTAAATGTGTAGGTTCCTGTCCCTTCCATTCGTGCAAAAATATAAGACGCACACACAAATGTTGAGAGAAATAGGCCCTGGTTCACCCCGAACTGTAGCGCAACCTTGTCGCGGGCAGCACGGTGGCGGTGATATAATACCGGGATACCATCCCATTTCTGCACTAACCCTACCGCGTCTACATAAGGGAATGCCTCCGGTGGGATAAATCCTGAACGGGACATACTCATATATTAAAGCTCATTGGGGTAGTAAGCGGAAAAGATCACGCTTTTGTCGCTGGTCATCGTCCTTACAACATGCCTTCGAATTACCTTAATAATAAAATAATCAATTCTGTTCAAATGCGCCCTATCATATTTGGCCTTTTTGGGAGAGTTTTATGAAGTACTGGGACTTTGGTATTCTGTACAATCCAAGACAGGTCTTTAGACACTGTCCCTCATACTCTAAAATCTTTTCCATGTAGGTGTTAAATTGAACAACGCGGGACCACCGTAAGCGATGATTTGCCGTATCAGGGCCACGTAGCACATCACCTTCACTCTGGAATCAAGTTGAGTGCTGTGAAACAGCAGGTTTCTGTCACTAGAAGCCCTAGTCAATGATTCTACACAAAATTGTTTCCGACTTTTGAAAGTTTATGTTCAGCGTCCAATCGTCGCAATAACCCTTAATTTGATCGAAGTCAGACTGCAGAAGGATATTGATGACTTCAACTCTAGAATCTTATCTGTATACACCACCATAATGTCTGTGTAAGCTATGGAATGTTTGAGACAACCTCAAAGATTATTTGTGTATATTGAACAGTATCGGAGAGATCACCGCTCCCTGTTGCAAACCGTTTTCGATGTCAAGTATTCTACTCGAAATTACGTTACCACATTTGACAACGAACTTTTTTCCAATCACTATGTAGATCATATTATGGCAGGGGTTTTTTTCGAACCATTCTGGTCAACTTGTAGAAAAGCCCCTGTAGTAGACATACGGTGTCGAAGGCCTTCTTGAAGGCACCAGTGCACTGGTTCCTGCATTTATTCCATTGAATGTCGGAAAACAGTTTCAACGCAACATGAGTAGCATCATACTAATTAGTCTTAAAACTCATTAGTCCTAAAACAAAACTGGTTTTCTGGAATTATTTTATTGTCCTCAACCCACTTCAGAAGAGCTCCATTAACTACCTTCTCGAATACCTTGCTAGCATTCGGACGCAAAATAACTAGCGGGATTGGTTTTATCTTTATCCCTTTTTGGAATAGGGTGTGAAAATATCTAATAATACTATGTTCAGTAACTAAACATGTACATGGGCGGCCACTGTAAAACCACTCCCCGGTAGGTATTGCCATGTTTTTACTCACAAAAACTTTACATCAATGGCTTTGTTATTTAGCTTTCAACCTTTCCATAGTCCTCACTAATAAATCTATTTTTATACATCAACATGACATGTTGGCAACGCTACGTTGTTAGTCGTCTGGAGGCCGCTTAACCAATTTCCAAACCAAACTTCTTATGTCAGCTGATCTGATGATGATGCAGTGATACTTGATGACCGGAAAGCCGTCGGTTAAAACCATATAAGAAATGCAACGTCAGGCAAGCAAAAAAATGGAAGTGTCCCACAACTGGACACTTGACATGTTGGCTATATCCAAGAATGGCAATCTACAATTGTAATCAAACTGTCTGTCAGGAAGAAATTCATAGCACGCAGCATAGCACCCTCGCAAGTAGTATCATTCGGAACAGGAAACTTATTTTGCAGACCAATCCTGGGCAAGATCTGAGACAACGCCAATGTCTCCTACATCTCCGTTTTGTGCATACCTAGTAATTGACAGATGACAAATTTCATAAATTACGTTACAAATACAAAGCACTCCTTCTCACTCAGAGAAAGTCCTTTCATCGATATAAAAGAACAAAATTCAACGAACAGAGTACAAAGGGATCGTGATATGCTCTCAAACATCTTCGAGATTTTATGGAAGCCCAGCGTATATCTAAATTCGATCCAATACAGAGGAAGCAAAAAAACTCTGTCTTGAAATCCTTGACAAAATATTCAAAAAGGAAGTTGCTGCTCCCATAACCGTTCGTGCTCTATAATGTGCACGGATACAGATTTTTAATTTTTTTTTAACGAGATAGCAAGCATATTTCATATGTAGTTTCAGGATATATTCTTGAGTGAAAAATAACAAAAGTTTCTCTTCCTTGGTACAGAAATAGATTATTCTCTTTTGCAAACTCTTGAGAACCCGTTTAATAAGTTTTTGTATTTTTCCACAAGCCCCCATTTCCTTTTTACATCCTAAGGATATGTACTTACAGTAAATTGTACTCTACATCAAAAGAGGTGCATTGCAAAACTGTCTTAAGTGAAAATTCCATTATGAAGGAAAACACTGCCACAAAGATGTTGAGAAAGGAGCCCACAGGCTGTAGAAGTGTAGACTGTTGTACTTGAAGCTTAAATTCATTGAAATCTTCTTTACTCGTATCTTGGAAAAATGCCGTTGAACCAGGACAACCAGATGAAGAGGAAATTTAAGGTGAGTTAAAGTCTTATCTTTACATTAATCAATGAACTCACAGGGAAGCGGAAAGAGAGGCGCCGGACACGCTAGAAGCACTCTAATATATGAATTATTTGTATCCTCCATTTCAAGTAATTAATTTCACTAGAATCCGATTAAGTGATTTATTGAATATTACACCTTAATCTACCCACATCACAGCAGATAGAAGATATTGTTGCTGTCACATTGTACCTCACCAGCTTTGAATCCATTTTGAGAGACTAGTGTACATGACCAAGGACGACCCTCTGATTTAGTGTAAATAAATTTAACATAATAATTAATTCTGATTGGCAATTGCTATTGATTAATTCAATTTATTTATAACCATTATCCTGATGAGGATTGCTTGCATCAATACCTGCACATCTGCAACTGAAACTGTTGAGCTGTCAAGTCCATGCGACGTGGACACGCTTTCAATAGGTTGTCAAGTATACGCTCGTTACAACGTGAATGCGATTTAATTGAATTTGATTTCAATTGGATTTAACTTTTTTTTGCATGCAAAACAAGAATAAAACATTTATTTAATTGAACTTGACTGGGAAACATGAACAAAAATTTTGGACGAACGAGTGTACTCAGGCAGTTGATGAAAGTTTTTATACCTAACTCAGAATAATCTTAAATTGTTTTTAAAAGTTCAGTCTGTTTTAGAGTTCCAAAACCATGATATTTGATTGTTATAAATATTTGACCATTTAACCCACCAAAGAATAACTGTTTTATTTTTATTTTTTACAATATAAAGGCAGTCCTTCAAAACACGTTAACTGAAGTGGTTTTTCTAGCACATACTGCAATAGCCGATGACATTTCCAAGATCGCTTCAGCAGTTTTTTAAATAAAATATGCAGAATGTCAAAGTTTGACAGTTTTGTGGAGAATACACGAAATATAAGGTCTGTTTTGTAACTTGCAAATTTGCATAAATTAGCACAAATTTATACAAATTCCTGTTTGATTGCAACAAAACGTAAAAAAGAGAGCTAACTGAGAGAGTCAAAGATTTCTTCTCAATTGAGAAATTTGCGAATTGTTGAACAACGCAACACTACCTTTTTCTTCGGGTGAAGTGGGTAAAAACCTGTTAAAACAACCAGTTTTATCGTCTAAGTTCGGATAAATTGAAAAGCGAATGTGTCACCTGTCACGTTTGATGGAACCCACAAAATTTAAAAAATGTGGTTCAACGCCTTTGGTTTCTTGCAAATTTTCTACTCTCTGAGATAATTTTCTCCCTCTTTTAAAAATTGACAGGTTTAACCCTCTTTGACTTGACTACAAAAATTTACCAAACAGACCTAAAATAAAGGTAGGCAGTTGACGAACTCAAAATTAAAGAAACGGTTGATAGTATATTAATTTTTGACTAACAACAATTTTCTGATTCAACAACATTTTCTAGAAAATTCTCGGAAAGCTTTGGGTAGGTACGTCGAAAAACAATTCAATATTTTTGACTAGAAATAGTTTTTCAGTAAAAGTTAACATACGCGGAAACTCATGGTCCCCTAGTTTTTGTCTAGTTATGAGAGCTGTCCGGTTAAGAAAAAAAATTAAAAAAAATAATTTTTTTTTTAAATTAATTTCATATTAAATATTTATTATTCAAAATAACATACAGTGTATCTAGGTGGTCCATTATTGTAATTTTAAAAAAATTCAATTTTTTTTCTACATACTCGTATGTATAGTTATGTAAATGAAAAAAATTGCAAAGCTGCTTTACACCCATCTCAAAGATGCCTTACTAATCCAAGAAGAGCAAATGGCCTTATGGCAGCAGCCCACAGCCAGATGAGGATTATTTAAATGGTTCACACTTAGATAGTGCTTAGGAAAACCCCCGAATAACATGCAGGACTAAATTTCAGAATAATTTCAATCTAACATTACCAACTTATTTACTTTTTTTTTATTCTCTTAACTAAAGCGATTTTGAAAGGAATGAGACAGGTTTTATTCGGGTTGGGGTCACAGTTCCGAAAACCAAAATCACGAAAATCCAAAATCCCGAAAATCTAAAGTCCCGAAAAGTGAAAATTGCAATTTCGCAATTTTATTTGAAATGCAAAAGAAATTCAATATAATAATATGGTTACAATATTATGCAGTAACAAAACGTTGACGCTTGAACTAACATTGAACAAGTGTACACAGCCACACAATTTGCAATCTTTAACCGTTTCATTACCTTGAGTCTATTAGAATCCGTTCAACAGTTGGATATAAATTTCATTCGAGCATTAAATTAAATAATTTAAATACCTAACTTCTTATTAATTTTACACTTGTACTAATTAACAAATTCTATTCATTGGCAGTTTCAACGTCAACCGATCTTGACCCATAGCGTTCAGGGAACAAAATCTCCAAAAACCAGAAAGTCAGTTTTTTTGTTTTGATAGTGAATATTACTGAGACAGATGGTGTTTATAGGTTACGTGATCATATCTTCAATTCTAGCCTTTACCTTTACGTTCTTTACTGAGTTTGCAAATTCCGATTTTGCTTGTTAATCAAATAGTTTTCGAACATAACATGTAAGTACCTACCAGTGCAGTGTTAACAGTCATCCTTAACTCGAAAAACAAGCCCAAACATTACCATCAATAAAATCGTTGTTTTTCGTCCTTATTTAAAAGTGGTCAAGGGTTGTACCTGTAGCCTTAAATACCCACAAAAGTGACTCATTAGCCGTTCAATACAACTAACAAACCTAATGTGACAATTAATTCTGAAACATGTGGATATTTTAATATGCTTGAACCGTGTTTCCTTTTAGTATTTTTGGTTATAATGGTACGTTACGTATTCCTGGCGGCAATAAAACTTTTTTTATATTTTACTTTAGGGGTTATGAACACCCTTATAATGTTTACATGCAGCGCGAGACTATGAAAGACAAGAACGAGATATAGGCTGATCGGTTTAGTGACATGAAACTCAGATGTTAGGTCTCAACTTACTCTATGTGTGGTATCCAGGATGCGTATTGCCATACTGCTTATCAGCACAGACATCGGTCGCTCTGCCATAGTCTGTGCTGAGCTACATATTGCTCCTCGAATTTCAAAAAAGCTAAAGCAAAATACATGCTACCACGGACTGCTCTGTGATCATATGCGGTTTGCTTTTTTATTTAATGAAAAAGCTGAATCAAACAGATTGCTCTGCAATCATATGCGATTTTGCTGTAGATAACTATGTAAGTGATAAACAGAGATTTCAGAAAATTTAAAACGGAATTAATTCACGGCAGCATTAGCCTATTTGTTTGTTATAAGTTCGCCTTAAATAAATTTCTGCGTTCACTATTTCGCTTTATTTTATTTGGCAAAATATTAATTTGTATTTTTAATTTGTTTGGCTTTCATTTTATCACATGTAAATAATTTCGCGCGAAATTTTTGGCATTCGGTTGATTTAAGTTGATACATATTACGGTATAAACAGAACAAATGAAAAATAACAGTAGAACTCGCATGTAATTTGATTTCGTAAGAACATGACAAGCGACAGGCACACGAAGTGTCTGTTACCGCAGGTACTTTGCTCTTAAATTTCAGAGCAGAATATATATCAACTTGGATAAATAGCGTTTGCTCTGATATAGTATATAACCTGCTTCGCACTTGAATAAGCATACTATTATCTATTGCAGAGCGACCGATGTCTGTGCTGCTGTAGAGTATGGCAATACGCATCCAGGATACATAGCTGGAGAGTTGTGTATTATTGAATGTTTTGTTCTGACTTATGATTCACAGAAGTTTCTTCCAGATATTTCTTATTATTGTTTGTGCGATCAATTTCTTAAGCCATATCACCATCCTACTGCCAGTGTTATGCCTTCACAATAGGTTTCGACATTAACTTCTGAAACTGATCAAATAATCAAGCAATTTTTGTATCAGAAACCTAACCTTAAGAGAAGTTATTCATTGGATCAGCTCGTACATATATTGAATATCTAGGTTGGATTGTTGTTGTCCGGCGTATGCATCTGCTATGGCCACCGTAAAATGTTTTCTATGTTTTGAAAGTGAATTACTGTGGGCACAGTACATGTGGCTTACATTTGAGTTACATTGGAGTTTCATACATATCTAGTAGGAACAAAAATACTGTTACATACATTTTCGTCCATAACTTCAAAACGACTGAATAGTTTTCTTTTATTCTTTGAATTTTAAATACAAAAAATGCAAGATCATTCAAAATTGCCGTCTTTTGATTTAATATAGGCCGTAAGTCGCATCTAAAACTAGCGGTCTCTGAGGACTCAATATTAGATTATCTCTTACGGCATACCATGTCCTCCAACACAGTCCGCACAGCTTGCTATCTAGTGGATTCAAATCAGGACTTGCAGATGGCCACTTGAGTCCCTATAAAGTCTGGCACATTGATTAGAAGCCATAGTTGGGCAGTTTTTGCTTTATGCGATGGCGCAGCTTTGCTGAAAGATCCACTGCTGATTCGTAAGACGGAGTTCTATTAAGTGGACTAACTACCTGTTCCAGAAGGGTGTCTTGGTACATTTCAGCTGATGTTTTCACCCCCTATTCATAAAAATAGAGGTCTGTTGCCCCGTCGAAGGATACGCCCCACCAAACCATGACCAAACCGCTGGATAATGACCTCTCTCGTCTTGTGGAATCAGTTGTGAATCTTTTGTTGTGAAGGTATAAATCCTGTCATTATGCTTACTGAACTTTTCCTGTACGGTAAACATTTTTTCATATGTAAACAGAATTTTGTTTGCGTAGCTATTTCAAAAGTAGTCGGTTTGACTTTTCTACTCTATTCCGTTTAAGATCTGCTGTGAACCGCTGTCCTGTACGACGTTTGTAGACTCCAATGCCTATGTCTTTGTTGATAAAACGACTAATTGATTTTTGATTACTTCCCATCTTGCGAGCCATGATCTTTTGCTTTCTTAGTGGATTTCTTCTCATTCTGGCCTTTACTGCATTGATGGCTTCGATCGCGGTCTTTTATATTCCCAGTCTCCTAAAATAACTTAATGCAGCGATAAACGATCATTTGGCTTTTTTCTTTTTACTTTTTTCCACTTTACATTTATGTAAAGCTACTACCGCAATATGATTTTCTTTGAGGGTCCACTCCATGGCGAAACGAACTACAAACCGAAAGTTTTTTTTACAGATGAGTTACATAACGGTACATATTTCGATTCCAAATGTGAATATTTGGGTGTGTCCAGTTCTTGTTATGGTAATAGATGCGTTTTGTATTGTAACACTATTTATGTCCGTGCTAGGTACATTGACACAAGCTACAAGTCATTTGACAACAATCTTCTTGGTGACTTATGTACAACGCATAATCCCTAAATTAGTCTTGTTACGATAACTAGTCCTTGGGTATCGAAAACATTGTGTTCTAATAATTTCATACACATGTCAGCTGCAGATCACAAAGAGAGCCTCTGAAATTTATTGGCAATTTCCCAAATTCACTGGCAAGTAAGAATATATGCTCAAAACGTTCACCCAGTAATCTTCAAACCCAAAAGACTTCGAAATTGTTCCATCAGAACCGACTTTTACGTCTTCAGTTTTGTGATAACGGCACAGATCTCTTATATTTTGTTAAGGATGACTCTTCTTCTACTGACTTGATTATGATTGAGGTTTGCTTTTTTATGTCTTTTTTTGGCTGACACAGATGCTACAAATATCTATCACTTAGGTATTCGCTATTTCAATAAGTCTGAGATCCAGGCTTAAAAAAAAACTATAAAAGTGATTTAAAGTCTCCGTAGGTTCATTTATTGTATGATTGTCATGTGATTTTAATAACTAGGTAATAAAAGATAATAATAATAATATATGTTACATATTTTTTTTTTTACAGAACACTAACATAATTGGAGAAACAAAAAGTTTGAATTATGAATTTCGGAAAGATGTTGGGATTACTCATCCTTATCATAATCACAAATTATACAATGCTTCCTGTAATCACCTCGTATCCCCACTCTCCGCGTAGTGACCTACAAATTGATACACAGCACAACTTGATTAGAAACAAAAGATTCACTTTTCTTGATGATATCTTCGATGTGGGTAAAGCTATTGGCAAATTAGCAACAAATGTCTTTTCCGGTGGTGAAAACTGCAATAATTATTGTAATCGTCCTTTCTTTATGTATCCTTTTGGCCCAATATTAGGGTGACCAGATATTTTTGAAACTAAAAGAGTATCTGTAAATTTTCAGTTGCAATTTTTTTTTTTTATTAATAATATGTACACAAGTAACATCAGTATCTACAACACGATTTGCTTTTTATTCCTGATGACAGAACAGAGTAAAGTAACAAGCTAAATTTTTTTATAAAAAGTGCATTTCTCACGCACAATTGGTCAAATTTCTACTATAGGTGATACTCATTTTCATAATAAAATCATTTTCCGCCATTCCGGCAAAATACTCGAAAAATTTCAACTTTCATCATTCTCGCCATCATTCCAATCGTAATTTTTCATTCCAACCTGCACACTGTCATTTTTACATCATTCTAGCAAAATTGCCATTTCAAAAATGATAGTGTGTAGTCTACTGAATAAATAGGTATTGGGTGATGAGAAAATTTAAAATTTATTTTGCACAAACATACTATGCTCTCATTTTTATTTACATAACCTATGCCCGTTTTCACAGTGCGAGCTTAAATGTCGGATTATTTAAGTGTAGGATTGAACATAAGCATCACTTCAGAAGTTTTCGTTTTCACAGTCATCACTTAAGTGTGGTATATTTAAGTCATGGATTGAGTGTCATTGTGAACCATTTATGGAAAAAGTAATTGTGAATAAACACAAAATGTCAAACGAAATTTGGTTTTTAATTTCTTGTCAAGTGCTTTTTAGAAAAAATACAATGAAAATTAAGAGAAAAGAAGACAAAGAAGCCGCTGCATGTGTGGAAATAAAATAATAATTCAATTAATTCATTTTTAATTCAAAAAACGACGAAACAGCAGTATGCTGACAAAAACAAAAAAAAAATTGGGCACCCCTTCCTTTCTTCGATGTGCATCCTGATGAAACATAAAACAGGTACACAACTGAAGTCGCCAGCGCAGCGACCAGCAAATATCAGTGGAATCATCCCGTCTATTTTCATAAAATGAGAGTCGCAATGCCAGGCGCACTGCCAGACAAAATATTTCGTTGTTTAGGTAGGTTTTCTGTAATGTATTTTGAGGTTAATTTTATTTTGGTACACTTACGGCAACAATTTACTATCTGGATTGACACTTAAGCGGTGTAAGTCGGTGGCTTAAGTTATGCCACTACTTAAGTGCAGGATCGCGTTAAGCTAGCACTGTGAAAACGCAATTCGTGTTAATCCTGAGATTATCGTTGGTACTGTGAAAACGGGCACTTTTTTTCTTTGGACAAATGCCAACCGACAAAGAGAAAAAGAAATATTTTACAATTTTATTAATTTTTTGACAAAAAGAGTAAAAGAGTATGTTTAACAATAATTTAGGAAAAGAGAGAATTAGTAAATTCATGTAAAGGAAAGAGTATTTTGTCCTAAAAACGAGTACGTGTAAGCCAACAGTGGCAACACTAATATCATTACCTTTCCATTATTCGCACTAAACACACTTCTTATGTAAAAACTGCATGCATATAAAAGCGAAGAACCAAATGCACGCTAGTTAGTTCGTATTATATTCTACACACGTTGTTTCCATTTTGTTAAAATAAATTGTATAAAGTTTAAGTTGCGTTTGATTATTTTACTTCGTGGTTATCCTTACACATACGCCTGGTCGTGGTCAGCCTACACAATATTTCAATCGGCTCCGAATCCGGCACCTAAACCAAAACCTAAAACTACTACAACGACAACCCAAAGACCACCGATAACTCGAACGCCTGCTAAAGTGGAAATTGACGTAATATTCGCTCTTCCAACACCCAACGAACCAATACCAAGCAATACCAGTACCGTCGACGTCGAGCCCTTTGATGGGCGAAAAGATGTTCCACTCATAATTGAACTTATTAAAAACGATACAATTTCAGGACTTGGTGAGAGTATACAAGCTCAGGTAGATAAAATACTGGATTCCGCTGCCAATAGTGAACTGTCAGCGGCAATGATAAAAGCTGCCCAAAGTATTGAACAAAAGTATAGACCAATCGAAGACATTGTGCAGTCGCTTAATACCACGAATCAGTTTATTGCAAAAGGCGTAGGCGTACTGGGTTTGTCCATGTATAATGGAACCAACATCATTGGAACATCTCTAGATAGCGCGATGGAATGAAAAAGTTCATCGGCAAGTTCTGAAATTAGCTCTTCGGGATATTTTGATACCAAACACTGCCGACTTCTTCCTTGGTAATGCAAAGAAAATCGAATCATTCAAAAATTTCCCTGTAAATATACATACCTCTGGAATCCATTTGTATTTGCAATTGATCAATTATCACATAAAAAGCGTTTATTCAAAACTTTGCCTTTGGGCTCAGATGAACTTCGGGAGTATTGCTATCGTTATGACGCTATCCATATTTTTTCGAATGCGTTTTCGTGTTTTCGGGGTCAGGAGCGGACAATATTAGACCAATAGATCTTAAGTTAAATGCCTTACGTTTAGCTTCAATAATTAAAACAATTATCAACAGAAGCATAAGCCAATGTTACATTCCGAAAGCTTTAAAAACATCTATAATTCGACCAGTTTATAAAGGAGAAGTAAAAAGCCAAATTGAAAATTATGGGCCGATCGCAATTCTCGCAATAATCGTTCGAAGAATAACCAAGAAACCACCACGTCCTGGTCATGTTTGTTGACTTCAGCAAAGCCTTTGACACTTTGAGTCACGAGAAGATCATCGAAAGTCTCAGTAGAATTGGCATAAGAGGGATCCTAGCGCAATGGATCAAAAACTACCTGTCGGGTAGAGCAATACGGGTTAAAGTTGGAAACACTCTTAGCCAGGAAAGACCGAGCTTGTCTGGTGTACCACAAGGCTCTAAACTGGGGCCAATCCTTTTTATTTTGTTTACCAATGAACTTCTTCGTGTGTTCAAAAAAAATACAACCTTTGCCTATGCAGATGATATAGCTATTATTGTCAAACACAAATGCTTTGAAACTACAGTAGCAACAATGCAGGATGAGTTTAATAGCGTTTCAAAATGGTACCATGACCGAGGATTGGTAATAAATGCTGTCAAAACTAAGATGATGCACATCCGCATGCCACGCCAACCCGAAGCCTCTATTAAAATATACCACCAGAACGAAGATTGCCCTACGACAACAAAAAGTGATGCTATTGAAGTGGTAAAAAAAATAAAGTATCTGGGTGTTATAATCGAAGATCACTTCCTATGGCATGAACATATAAATAAAATACGGATGGAACTTAAAAGTGCTCTTTTTGCTATGGTGTACCTCAAAAGATACACTAGCGTTGACGTACAGAATCAGGTGTACCTTTCGCTAGCTGAATCCCGCTTGGGATACGGGATATTAGCTTGGGGAACTGCATCTAAAACTCACCTTGATTAGATATTAAATCTTTAACACCGATTATTAAAAATCATTAATACTAATATTTTCAATTTAAAGGTTTTAGATGTTAACGGCATATTTAAAATGACAGTACTATTGCAATACTATGATGAACAACGCTACCAACAAAGTCTACGTCATAATCAGCATACAAGAAGGCGAGCTCAGGGAATTTTGGAAATTCCAGATACTTTCAATAAATATGGAAGAAGACATCCAAGCTACATTTCTATCGTTATGACGTTATCCATATTTTTTCGAATGCGTTTTCGTGTAACTGTGCAGCTGCCATGGATAGAAGTTTCTTAGAGTGCATGTAAACAATTTTCACGCATGTTCTCCAGCTAATCGGTCACTTTGTAAAACTTTATTGATTTTTTGAAAACTTTGAAAAATATCGTTCCAAGCCACAAGCAAGGAAATTGTAATGTATGCATTTTATTCAATAGGTCACCAGATTCCCTTCGTGCGTCTCCTTTTATCAAACTGAATGAGATCACCACAACTGAATGCACATTGCGAACTGTAAAATATTACAACACTAACGCCAACGGGAATGGACAAACATTTGGATTTTGGACTCCCGTTTTATTCGAAAATTTACAATTTTATCCAATGCAAGGAACGCAATTATGTATAAGAATCCCGCTTAAGTGCCTTAAAAACGCAATAATTCATATGTTCATAGCTGCTTAGAGAATGTGTTAAGAAAATGCATTTTGTAATGTAGTTGCTTAATGTAATAAATGCAATGCCATACTCATACTTCATACATGTTGAAATTCTGCAACCAATCTTTTCTTTTTTAGATGGCGTTACAGTTCGAGGTCAATCAGGGCCTACATCTCACAACAATTTGTGTGTGCGTTCTATATTTTTGCACGAATGGCAGGGACCAACTGTTTGATACTCTTTGATTGCTTGTCAGACATTCGAAAGAGGTGGAACCGTGAAACAACTTTTAGGTGTTTGCTGGAATTGAACCCGGGCAGCATTGCGTAGTAGTCCAACGCACTTACCACTACACCACGATCCTCACAACAATCAGCGGCAGTAAAAAAACACCTTTAAACATATGTACATACAACATCATATGTCATATGGTCATGTCAACTCGACAATTGACTTGACAAATCCCTTTGATATTAAAGCTGTAAGTACAAAAATGCTTTTGTTTTGCGTATTCATTTATACTCGTATTCATTCGGAAGCTATTGTTTTACGAAAAGCTTAATTTTTTTCAGCGCATTTAACCGAGTAACGCATTTAAGAAGTACGCATTTAAACGGGAAACATTATGTACATTTCTAATGGAATATTTTGTTTACTCAGTTCTCCGTATAATTAAAGGGGAAACGCAACTAAGCGAGTGTCAATTACCCGGGTATCATGTACTTATTTGTTTAGATCTTCCAAAATGCAGTTTTATTTTGCAAAATTCTGCATTTGTTATTTTTTTTCTTAAAAGAATTTTAGATTTACAAAATTTGTATTAATTTTGCAAATAAAAAAAAAATTAACAAATTTTAAAATGTTATTGATTTAATTTTTCATTCATTCATTCATTTTAATTATTTCTGATATCCATAATTTGAACCGGGCCTGGAGAGATTTTAAAAATAAAAACCGACGATATTGAAGAAGCTCTGTGTGAAGTACGAGTACCTTTGCAACCTAAAACGAAATATTCGACGAAATATAAGACGACGAGGACGTGGAAACATTTTTCTTTAAAAAAGACGACATTTCCAATCTTTAAAACCAATTTTATTATATTTATTTTAGGTATCAAATTTACTTTGATTTACTTTTCCAGAATCATCCCAAATTAAATCTCAATCTTTGTTACCTTTTTTTTATTATAACAAGGAATATATTAAATTGATATAAATTAAGCAAATTTACATTGCAGTTTTGTAGAATATGTATTTATTTAATATTTATTTGAAGTGCTCGTTCTTATAGCCTATATATTATGATGGTTTTTGTTTTATCTATTGTCCAAATGATTTATGTTCAAAACCTTCATTGCGGTGCCGGTCTTTTTAAATATATTTCCCGTTCGTACTTCTGGCAATATATTGTCATCATAATTCAAAGCGTCTCCCAGCAGTTCGAGCTGAATTCCAAAAGCCTGTGTTGTATCTGCCCTTTCTGTATCGATTTGGCCTATTTCATGGCCGATTTCTTGCAATCTAAATTTTGCAGATGTCGAATCAGCATCCGATATACCGTCAGCTAAATTTGTAACAAGCTGCGCAACTTTATTCCGTTTTGCCTTCCGATCTTTCCGTTTCGCCTTTTTGCGGGCAATAATACTCGTAAACAATTCTTTTACTGCATATAATAGTTCAGTTTGCTGCTCGAGTTCCACTTTTCTTATCAGCACACGCTCTTTTGCAGCTTCATCTTGTGATTTGGAGATCAAACCCATAAGTGTTGCAATTTGACCGATAGCCTCTTCGATAATTTTAGTTCCATTTTCTAGCGAGCGTTCAAACGATTGAATTCCACTTTCTACAACCGTTTCAATCGATTTTAGACCGCTATCTAGAGATGTTCCAATGAGGTTGGTTCCATTATACATGGACAAACCCACAACGCCTACGCCTTGTGCAATAAACTGATTCGTGGTATTAAGCGACTGCACAATGTCTTCCATTTTGGAACTGATTGCTTCAATTCGGTCGCCGATTTGTTCTATACTTTGGGCAGCTTTTATCATTGCCGCTGACAGTTCACTATTGGCGGCGGAATCCAGTATTTTATCTACCTGAGCTTGTATACTCTCACCAAGTCCTGAAATTGTATCGTTTTTAATAAGTTCAATTATGAGTGGAACATCTTTTCGCCAATCAAAAGGCTCAACGGTACTGGTATTGATTGGTATTGGTTCGGTGGGTGTTGGAAGAGCGAATATTACGTCAATTTTCACTTTAGCGGGCGGTCGAGTTGTCGTTGGTTTTTCGGTTGTCGTTGTCGTCGTTGTTGTCGTTGTCGTTGTGGTTGTCGTTGTAGTAGTTTTAGGTTTTGGTTTTGGTGCCGGATTCGGAGCCGATTGATACACAATGTAAGGACTTTTACAATAATTATTGCAGGAAAATACATTTGTTGCTAATTTGCCAATAGCTTTACCCACATCGAAGATATCATCAAGAAAAGTGAGTCTTTTGTTTCTAATCAAGTTGTGCTGTGTATCAATTTGTAGGTCACTACGCGGAGAGTGTGGATACGAGGTGATTACAGGAAGCATTGTATAATTTGTGACTATGATAAGGATGAGTAATCCCAACATTTTTCCGAAATTCATTATTCAAGCTTTTTGTTTCTCCAATTATGTTAGTGTTCTGTAAAAAAAAAAAAAAATATTACATATTATTATTATTATCTTTTATTACCCAGTTATTAAAATCACATGATAATCATACAATAAATGAACCTAGGCAGACTATAAATCACTATTATAGTTCTTTTTTAAGCCTGGATCTAAAGGGACTCGAGTGGCCATCTGCAAGTCCTGATTTGAATCCACTAGACAACAAGCTGTGAACTGTGTTGGAGGACATGGTATGCCGTAAGAGATAATCTAATATTGAGTCCTCAAAGACCGCTAGTTTTAGCTGCATCCAATTTTCCGATGGAGGAGGTGCGTCCAGCTATCGACGTGTGGCCCATGCGACTTAAGGCCTGTAGTAAATCAAAAGACGACAATTTTGAATAAACTTGCGTTTTTTGTATTTAGAATTCAAAAAATAAAAGAAAACTATTCGCTATGAATGAAAATGTATATAACAGCTGATCCAATGAATAACTTCTCTTAAGGTTAGGTTTCTGATACAAAAATTGCTTGTTTATTTAATCAGTTTCAGAAGTTAATGTCGAAACCTATTGTGAAGGCATAACACTGGCAGTAGGATGGTGATATGGCTTAAGAAATTGATCGCACAAACAATAATAAGAAATATCTGGAAGAAACTTCTGTGAATCATAAGTCAGAACAAAACATTCAATAATACACAACTCTCCAGCTATGTATCCTGGATGCGTATTGCCATACTCTACAGCAGCACAGACATCGGTCGCTCTGCAATAGATAATAGTATGCTTATTCAAGTGCGAAGCAGACTATATACTATATCAGAGCAAACGCTATTTATCTAAGTTGATATATATTCTGCTCTGAAATTTAAGAGCAAAGTACCTGCGGTAACAGACACTTCGTGTGCCTGTCGCTTGTCATGCTCTTACGAAATCAAATTACATGCGAGTTCTACTGTTATTTTTCATTTGTTCTGTTTATACCGTAATATGTATCAACTTAAATCAACCGAATGCCAAAAATTTCGCGCGAAATTATTTACATGTGATAAAATGAAAGCCAAACAAATTAAAAATACAAATTAATATTTTGCCAAATAAAATAAAGCGAAATAGTGAACGCAGAAATTTATTTAAGGCGAACTTATAACAAACAAATAGGCTAATGCTGCCGTGAATTAATTCCGTTTTAAATTTTCTGAAATCTCTGTTTATCACTTACATAGTTATCTACAGCAAAATCGCATATGATTGCAGAGCAATCTGTTTGATTCAGCTTTTTCATTAAATAAAAAAGCAAACCGCATATGATCACAGAGCAGTCCGTGGTAGCATGTATTTTGCTTTAGCTTTTTTGAAATTCGAGGAGCAATATGTAGCTCAGCACAGACTATGGCAGAGCGACCGATGTCTGTGCTGATAAGCAGTATGGCAATACGCATCCTGGATACCACACATAGAGTAAGTTGAGACCTAACATCTGAGTTTCATGTCACTAAACCGATCAGCCTATATCTCGTTCTTGTCTTTCATAGTCTCGCGCTGCATGTAAACATTATAAGGGTGTTCATAACCCCTAAAGTAAAATATAAAAAAAGTTTTATTGCCGCCAGGAATACGTAACGTACCATTATAACCAGAAATACTAAAAGGAAACACGGTTCAAGCATTTAAAATATCCACATGTTTCAGAATTAACTGTCACATTAGGTTTGTTAGTTGTATTGAACGGCTAATGAGTCACTTTTGTGGGTATTTAAGGCTACAGGTACAACCCTTGACCACTTTTAAATAAGGACGAAAAACAACGATTTTATTGATGGTAATGTTTGGGCTTGTTTTTCGAGTTAAGGATGACTGTTAACACTGCACTGGTAGGTACTTACATGTTATGTTCGAAAACTATTTGATTAACAAGCAAAATCGGAATTTGCAAACTCAGTAAAGAACGTAAAGGTAAAGGCTAGAATTGAAGATATGATCACGTAACCTATAAACACCATCTGTTTCAGTAATATTCACTATCAAAACGAAAAAACTCACTTTTTGGTTTTTGGAGATTTTGTTCCCTGAACGCTATGGGTCAAGATCGGTTGGCGTTGAAACTGCCAATGAATAGAATTTGTTAATTAGTACAAGTGTAAAATTAATAAGAAGTTATTTAAATGTTGTTATTTAATGCTCGGATGAAATTTACACACATCTGTTGAGGTAATAAGATTCCAAATTGTAGCTGTAGGCACTTGTATATAATAATTTATAAATAAAATAAAACACGAAAAAGTTCCTATACGAATTTCTAAGAAATACACCAGAGGCTCAGATGGATGCCAAGGGATAACGTATAAATTCGAAATATTGCCAAAAGGCAGTGAAACATGACGGGGTAACGCTATGAGTTGGGGTTGCCTCTCCGGTGAGTGAATGGGTCCCAGTCATGGCAAAGACGATTTTTTAACAGGCAAACGTTACAACAATGTAATGAGAGATACAATGTACCCATGAATCTATGGCATAACCTATAACCTCGGAAGAGGTGGCACCGTGAAAAAACTTTTAGGTGTTGGACTCGGGCTGGGATTGAACCCGGGTAGCATTGCGTAGTAGTCCAACGCACTTACCACTACAGCACGGTACAAACTTTTTTGCTGTTATTATTTTCTACAAAATTGTTGAAAATACATAATTTTTTTTTTTTTCATTTTTATTATCTCAAGTTCGTCGCAAATATGAAAATAATAACAATAAAAAAATTATATTTCTAGCGATGGAGATGCATAATCCAGTGTTTTGCTTATAATTAATAAGTGTACAAATACGTGTGTGATTGAGTGTATAAAAAAGCCATCTATCTTCTTAAGGAACATATGTGTGCAATGTATGTAACTAATGAGCATCCGACATGTGTTTAGATCTCAATCGAGGACGGTGTGCTCTCATAAAATGGTTTTCGGGGTTTCTTTCGATGTTTAGATGCCGGAATCAGAGGCTTTCGTTTTGTAGCTGCCTGAATCAGAGGGACGCTGATAGTTTGAACTATTCCACCGAAAGGATGCCAAAAGAAATTATGTTTACAGTCATGGCAACTTACATCACTCACTGTTCTACCACCGGAAGCGAAAAATTTGTAAATAGCTTTTCCAACATCTGCGATATCATCAAAAATAGTGAGTCTTTTCTTTCTTATTAGATTTTGATGGGTGTCAGCTTGTAGATCACCGCTTGTAGAATGGGGATACGAGGTGGTTACAGGAAGCATTGTGATTATGATAAGGAGTAGTATTCCTAAAATCTTTCCGAGATTCATTATTAAAACTTTTTGTTTCTCCAATTATGTCAGTGTTCTAAAAAAAAAAGAAATACTGTATTTAACTATAAATATGAAGAAAATCACTGTTATAGTTCTTAATAAGTTCAAAACATCAGTAGCAGGCAAAAAAAAAAGTAATGAGAAAGAAATCGTTTATCAGTCAATTGCACTGTTACCACAATACACAATTAATTGTCACATTATGTTTGGTAGTATTAAATGGTAAATGAGTCACTTTTGTGGGCTAAAGGCCGAAACTTATTTACTTTTAAATAAACGCACAAAATAAAAACAACGATTTTATTGGTGGGTAACGTTCCGGCTAGTTTTTCAAATTATGGATGGCCGTTAACACTGCTATTTTAAGTACCTACTTCAAATTCAGTAGCAACACTTAACGATTGACATTTACCGAAATAGAACATAACCTATGTATAAGCACCACCTGTTATTCACTATCAAAACAAAAACTAATTTTCTGATTGCTGTAGATTTTGTTCCCTATACGCTATTGGTCAAGATCGGTTGACGTTGAAATGCCAATAAGTACAAATTGTTAATAAGTACAAGTGTAAAATCAATAGTTAAAGTTAAAGTTAGGTATTTAAATTATTTAATTTAATGCTCGAATGAAATTTATATCCAACTGTTGAACAGATTCTAATTGACTCAAGGTAATAAAATGGTTAAAGATTGCAAATTGTGTGGCTGTGGCAGTGTTGCCAGTTTGGGGGTTTTCCCCCCAGATTTAGAGGTATTTTTGCTGGTTAGGGGCGAATCTGGGGGCACAACCTACTTAGGGGGAGATCTGGGATTTTTATAGACAAAATTTCCACCAACTTTATTTGGAATAAATGAATTATGAAATATTTAGATCTCCTCGATATACATTTTCGGATTGTGCGTCGATTTCCATTGGAATTTGGAAGTTGAATGGAATACTGAGGGAATATGGTGTTGCAATTCAATTTCATTGTTTTTCTGAGCAAAGAGAATTTATGTCTTGGAATTGTCCTTTGAAATCATAGTATAAATAGTATAGAATAGTAAAATGGATAGAATAGCTAGCTCTATTTCTGGACTCGTTAGATGAAAATCAAGAGGAGCGGTAGGACATAATGGTATTACCAGATAAGACGTGTTTTCAAATACACTTGTTCTTTTAAATTTACTGAAAAAACCGTTTAATCTTAAATGTTTATTTAAACTGTGCAACTAAGTAAATCGACTTTTTCATAATTTGGGGCGAATGGATTTAACTCGAAGCTCATTTTCAAATTCTCCCAAAGTGAAATTAGCAACTTGCTCACGACTTTTTTTTTTTTGGAGTGAAATCGCCAACATGGTGTTGGAAAATAATCATATTATTTGCTGTGTTAAAGCACTAAGTGCATCAATTTTAGTATTTTATTTGCTGCAAAATAATTTTTTTTTAAAATCTGTTTGTTTTTGAAATCATCAAGTTATCAAGTAAACAAATCAACAATATGAGATCCGCGACGTTTGAACTGCAGATGAGAAATATCATATTTTGTATAGATAGATCCGATTCGAACGTTTTCCACGACGCCGTGAAAAACATTCACTTTACCAACAAGGGCAATTCACTTCGTCGGATTCAACGATACCGATGCTCAAATTACAGTGAATTATTCTCCCCGGCGGATTCCACGATAGGGGTGTATATATTTGCAAATATTTTTTTTATGTACTTATATGTGTATAAAAGAATTTATACAAAGTTCGCTGTCATAACTTCTGCTTGACAGAGACACTTCCTTCTCGACATTCACGTCGGTAAGGAAACTTCCCCGGCGGATTCTATGATACCAAGCTTAAGTGAAAGTGAATAAATAGAGGGAATCTCCAATCAGGCGGATTCCATAGGGGTTATAAATATATCTAGCGTTTGAGTAAAAAGTGAATTGCGAAAAAAAAAGTGTTTCTGCTCAATAATATCTTTTTTGGGGGGATTTTTTGCAAAAATGGTCAATTTTGGGGGGATTCCAAATTGATCTAGGGGGAACTTGGTCCAAGCACCTGGCAACAAGCGTCAACGTTTTGTTAATAAAAAATATTATAATGTAACCATATTATTATATTTAATTTCCTTTGCATGTCAAATAAATTCAACTTAAATTGTAACATGTAATTGGAAATATGTATTTTATTTTCTATATGAATTTGAGTTGTGATTTTCTTTTCTACTAGAACTACCACACATAAATATATGTACATACAGATACATATAACCATGAGCACAATGTTAGTAAAGCAGTAAGCAAAGTAATTATATTTTTATAACAATTTATTAATAATTTCATCTCTTTCCAAATGAAAGAGACAGTAAATTGAATATTGAGTAGCTGCGCGCATGTGGTCTCAACCTCATTTTTATTTAAAATCAAGATTAGGAGATTCGACAGCGGCCACAGAATTTGATAGATCTGCTTATAATTTTGTTGTGCAAGTACAAATTGGAATTGCTCAGTTTTTTTTTTATAGATATTGTAAGTAGAAATTGTAATTGTAAATTGTATAGAATTGTAAGTAACATTTACAAAAAGAAGAATTTGTTAACATAAAAGTTTTTTCAGAAAATAAAATCGAATTTATTGTTGGATTTTTGGCTTTTCGATCTTTATAATTTGGTGGGTCTATTTTCCAATTTGTCTCTGGGACGACAGTTACCTACAAGGTCATTTGTTTCTATAATAGTTCCTGGAGAACTATAGAAGAATATCTATGCTATGAACTGCACATTTCACCTCCTTAGTACTTATTTATAAGCCAGAAGCATTGACATACTATATATGGACTGATCTGCTAGTGATATGTCATTTTCATATATCGTCTGCGGACAATTTAATGCCAACATAACTAGCGCCACTTGTTTCGTAGGGACAGCAAAGTGAAATAATTATCTGTCATCAAGCTAATTTTACATAGAAACTTTGGCCATCTATATATTGCCCAATATACGAGTTACTGCGAAAATACGTTAAATTTCAAATGGTTGTCACGTATCAACAGATGTCACTTCCAAAAATTCAAAGAAAAATTTAAAAATAGCCGTTACTCTATTTTAGTGACCCATAAACTGTTGTTTTATAATGCAGTATAACTTCTCACAATTTATTAAAAAAAATACTTAAATCGCAAACCAACGGCTAACGTGAATTCAAACACGATGTAAGTTTGCATATTTCTCCGCTACGAAACAAGAGGGCTAGTGCTTATGTTGGAACCAACGTGAAGTTGTGTACTAGTAGTCCATATCATCATATATATTATTTCTGTAGTATAGTAGGTACCATTTGCGGCTCTCACACTTAACCAATCTCAACAAATGAGGTATCAAAAGAAAGAGATTTTCCTGGAGCACTGACGAATTGCACTTTTAATTCATAGATTTTCACATATTAAAAAATCTATCAAAACAAATATTCTACCCAAAATGAACTCCCATAGGAAAAAACACTTCCCGTATGATTTCAATGGGATTTCCAAGAGTAGACCGATGGAATCACTGTCAACTAAAGAGTTATGCCTGAAATACATGTGCAGACAGTCTGCATGCCGAGCCGCGTCCTAATCTGCATCTGAAATAAATGTGCAGAGTTTTTTGACAATTCCTCCCAATAATAATAAATTATATTAAAAATCCCTTTTAAAACAAGAAAACAAAGCCACAACTTATGAACACACCCAGCTATTAATTTCTTTCCTCAATCCTCAAACATCCCTGCAACGAAGTAAAAAAGAAAACAAATCAGAAATGTCAAAGCCATTACGAAGAAATTTTGAACCAAAACGCTATAGTTCGTGATTTTCTCGCAGCTGCCGTGGTATTAATTTGAGCATTTTCCGCCTTCCAGCCTGCGAAACGCTATAAAACGCTGATTTTCAGTGAATTGATATAAAAATTGCAAAAAAATCTTCTAATTTTATTGCACCAACATGGAAGACGTTCGCGAAGAAAACCAATTCGTTGTCGATGATGTAAGCAAAATCATCAAAGAAGCCATCGAGCATACGATCGGCGGTAACGCCTACCAGCACGACAAAGTCAACAACTGGACCAGCCTGGTGGTAGAGAATTGCCTTAGCGTCCTGACCAAGGAACAGAAGCCCTACAAGTACATCGTCACATCGATGATAATGCAAAAGAACGGTGCCGGACTGCACACAGCCAGCTCATGTTTCTGGAACAACGACACAGACGGCTCGTGCACAGTGCGCTGGGAGAATAAGACCATGTACTGTATTGTTTCCGTATTCGGGTTGGCCGTTTAAGTTGCTTTTATTTTTTCTTCCCCCTATTTATTACTATTGTATTATCAAAATGTAAATCTTGGTTTCGTCGCGGAGCTCAAGCAATGCATTATATCAATCATTTTGATGGGATAACTCATCGCAAGTATGGCTAATATTGACGATAAATTGACTAAATTGTAGCAAAATGCTAATGAACATTTGAAGTTGCCTTTGTTTCGTGTCGATATTAATATTAAACAAAACATAAAGCCCCTTCCCTGGTTAAAATTGAATGAATATGTAAAAAATAAATGAAAAACAACTTAGCAAAGCAGAAACATGTTTCATTTTATGTGCAAATATTATTCCGTTGAGTCATCGATTATTGGTTGGACTATGTGCAGGTAGTTTGTTGTTGTTTTCGCCATTGCTGTGGTAACCTTGAAGTACTTGACGGTGTCATGGGGGTGAAAATGCAAATTGTAGGACAAAACCCATTGAAGGGTATTTGCGAAGTTTCTCCTGGTCTTGTTAGCATGCACACGTAAACTGGCTTTCGCCTTTGTTGCATGTAGACAGGAATGGATTTACATTCCTTCACGATTGGGTGAGTATGAGTAGGTTTGCGTGGTGCAGTGGGTGGTTGGCATGTGGCTATTGGGCAAGAAAAGCCTTTCAGATAGGAGAGATCACAAATTATAAATGTGCTGTTTTGAACATGAAAGCCTACAAAGCAATTAAAGTAAAGCAATTTCTACAATATTGCTTTTTTTTGGGCGATGGCTCGGTTGAGATTTCTATGAATGGCAAACCAGATGGTAGCTACCCATGTAGAGCTCATTAAAATAACAAATATTGATTGAAATCGGTACTCAGAACGATGAAGAGGGCTTTTTCTGCAAGTACTTATAAGTTTGGTCTTATTTCTTATACCAGTATCTATATCAGCACACTTTAGTGTTGAAGCGAAAGCCTTTATTATACTCAAGACGACACAGCTATTAATTTCTTTGTGTAAGAAAGTTAATGTCGAAGTCACCAAAAGGGCACTGAAGTGACGTTCTTTATAGCCGCTTCGTTCACTAAGACAGGATCAGCAAGGCTTGATTGGTTCTCCATTGATTGGAAGGGAGAGAGATTGATGCGAAGAAATCCATAACAAATCCATAACTCTCTCCATAGTACCTAGCTCGATTACAGTCTGGTATCGGTGTATCAAACCTCATTGCAACCAAGTTCGGTGAAATATGCTTGAGTGTGATAGGCCCAAATTTGCTGTTTATTTGGCCCAACGACAACTTTGACTATATTTATGCCGAGATGTTAACCTATGTACATAATTTTTTACTCAAGCCGAAGTTAAATAAATGTTTCGAGACATAACTGGAACGGCCACTGACCCCTTTTTAATCAAGCCGAAAAGACGGAAGAGGAAAGAAAACAGGCTCAAGCTACTTGCCACATGACCACCTCATTCCTCTTTAAGAAAGGTTTATTTGGAAGTTTTCTACATCAATATTCTGAAGACTTGAAGATGTCTTCACAACCCGTACACGTTAACGAACGATAAGAAAAACAACAGTGATTTTGAATTTAAACAATTTTTTTCATTAAAACATTTATTTTTTGCGTTTTCCAATGAAGGCGAAGCTCATGGGTTTTATACTGCTCGGCAGCCGGAGTACTAGAATATTAGAACGCATCTTTAACGTTGCATTCACGAGATGCCCGAACTTAATTATTTTCGTCTTAGGCATGCAAAGATCCATTGAGAGGACACTCGTATCAAGTTCATATTGATCACTAATCAAGAACGCCAACACCAAGTAGTAGCAGAGAGCCTTCTCATTGGAGAAACTCGTTCGTAGTCTGTAAAATATTTTTTTTTATTATACCTGCTGCCGGTGTCGAAGCACAAGTTACTCACTTATATTTACTGTTTCCGTCCGAGAATCTTTCGCGAATATCATTTTCGATTTTTTCAGTGATTTTTGAAAGTTCCAAAGTCTTTAAAGACTTCGTCTTCGTCTTTATTAATGTTTGCAGTGCGTCCATGTAAATGATGATCTTTATCTTTAATAACGTCTGGCTGGATTGTGGACAGTTTTTCAGTGATTTGATGGAATCCTTTAGGAACTGCGATGATATTCTATAAGAAGTAGGATTTAAAAATGTATTCTTCTAAACGATTTTATCAAAATTACGGTATGTCCTCAATTTCAGTATTTTGAAGAAAGAGCGCTTCCTCCTCAAGACGATCAATCAACTCCAATGGTATAACATCGTATACATTGAAAACATTATCCAAATTGGTCGCGTCCTTGTTGAATCGTGGACGTATGCGCTCGACATTGTGCTCAGCTGAGATCACGGGCTCAGTTTCGTTCAGAGCTCCAGACTTCTCAATCGTACTCTCTAGTTGGTCCTTAACCACATCTATGTTTACTTTATTACGTTCTACACTATTAAGATAGCGCATATCTCTTCGTCCACCAAAATTACGCATAATACGTGCAAATGCAGCATCTTTACTCAAGGTTTCGAACGTTTTCTTTTGCTTTTCTTGGTATAAATGGTTAATTAGATTCACTTGCTCGATGGGAATAATGCGTACCTATATGGTGATATTTATTTAAGATGAATTAAATGTACTTGAAGAAGTCTAACCTTATTTGTTTCCCTATTGCGAACACAGATGTACGAATCTGTTAGCGCTGAGGCGCTTTCTTTAACCACTCCACAATAAACATTCCCAGACGTTATAACAACAGCTCTTTCCGATTTATCCTCTTGACTCTCCACTGGAAAATATATGGCACTGTCTTTGTGCGATGTCTTTAGATCACCGTTTTGAAATTTCACTAAAATATTTTGAAGATAATAAAGAAGCGAGTCTTGGCCTAATGTTGAAATAACTTACGTAGAACAGGGCTTGGCTGTTCGTTTGATCTGCTAAATACATTCTCTACAACGACTTTTTCCTTAGTCATTTTTTTTATTCAACGTTTTATTGTGAAATTAATTAAAATAGTAAAATAGAGAAAATTAACTCTTCCCGCAAACTGAATTTGTATTAAAAAATACAAAGGTCAAAATCGGATGAAAGCAGAATGCACATGGCTGGCATTTTTTGGTGTGAAGTTGGACATGGTATATTTTAATGGATGTGTTCAGAAATATTTGAGATTTGTAACGTGACGTAACGTTTCAACAACACAGCCATCCAAATTTTTGATTATCAAAAACGTCATACCTAGGTACCTATTGTGATAGCAAAGGCAGTGAAAACAATCATTTATGGGTTAATGGCTACCCCGAATCGAAGGGAATCGTCGAAGGACCTCTCCTGCTGGGCGATAAAAACCACATTTTCTGGTGCTGCCGATCCACACCTCTACGGTCGCGATCTGACACTGCTCTATTGAACCGAAAACGCTCTGCATTGCTGTGGACGACGTCTCGCTCATAGTTGAGTCGCCTATCCGAAGCTGTCCGGGCAACGTGGAAGATAAGCGGCACCGCTAATCTGCCCTGGATCAGACTTTCCTTGTCGAAATAAAGAAATGCTTCTGGGGGTAAAGGCGCACGCCCTTGTGGTGATTGGGGTAGTATACCCCAGAGATCAGAGTATTTCTCGAAGTCATTGCTCTTGCAATGTGACCCCGAATTATCTTAACCAGGAAATTATCCACTCTGATCAGGTTCATCGTGTTATACAGAACCTCATTGGAATATAATTTTATGTACTCAGGCCCTGGTGTTCTATATACAGGCGAAAACAGGCAAGCCCTCTTAAAAACCCGAACACACGTTGAACTACACGGGCAACCAAAAGAGATCATTGACCGGATGAGGGCCTTGTAGTAGATTACCTTCGCCCTAGCATCGAGATAGCTGCTATAAAACAGAATCTTTTTTAGGGCAAAATAATCTTCGGCTCTGGCTAGAGCAGCATCTATATGTTTGTTAAAATATACATTGATGTTGGTCCAGCCAAAGCCCCAGGTGGCACACTTTGGCACGCCAGTCTTTGCCCATGCTCCTTAACGATCGAGAACTTTCGCCAATTCTTTCTGGTATGCGCTGAGACCCCAGACAACGAACATCCTAAGCAGAATGGTATCTGACTTCTGAAAGTTGATCTTTAACTTCCAGTCGTCCCAATTTTGCTGATCGAATCGAAGTCACGCTGCAAGAGAATCGCAATGATTTCGATTTTAGGTCCTGATCTGTACGCGATCAAGTCGTCCGCGTACGTAATAACGTGGCGGAGAGATCCTACTACATCACTGGTGTAAACATTGAATAGGATCGGCGAGTTAACTGCACCCTGTTGTAGTACCTACATTTTTAATGTGGAACAGAAACATACCAGCAGAGGTTAAATTGACTTTTTCACAATGAACTGTCCACCGATGAGCATTTTGCAAGCATGTACTGTACAGAGGTGCTTTGCTTATGCCCTAGCTAGCTCAACTTAAAAAAGAGTCCATCTAACCAAACAGTGTCGAAGAGAAGATTACGCTTACGGGGGTTAGGGAAATGAAAAGACACGCGCAATGCGAAATCGCGCAAAGCGAAGTATGAATTTCATGTAATTAAGGGTGTTGCGTTCCTGAAAAATTAAATGTAAGCATTTATTTAAGCCGCGCAAATCGAATTTTGGTAGGCAAATGTATTTCGCGCAAATGTGAAACCGCGCAAAAAGAAGTCGCGCAAAGCGATGGACCAGTGTACTTTGAATATGCATATGTAGTACAAGATCGACTACAAGTAGACCAACCCACATTCAGAATTCAGTTTTTCTGCCCGACACATCTTCCTCATCTTAAACAATTAACAAAACCTACTCACTTTTCTTCAGCCTAAAAGTTTTCAAAGTCATTACTCTGTTTAATCAATTAATCGGTTAGTAAACAAATTGGCAATGCAAGAGCAGTTTAAGCACCTATGTTTGCAGTAGCTGCATCTAGTAATTTACCCGAAACGCACTCGACCTCAACAAATAGGTAAATGGCAGAATTCGTTGCACTTAACTGGTGCAATTGTCACTCTTCGCGGTTCCACCTGATATGACATAACGTGCAGCGATCTGCAATGCAAAAATTCCGCCAACGTTCAGTTCTCAGTTAAGTTCTGACGGTTGCACTAATGCAACAGAATGTGCTTTGCTCTCCGGATCGTATTCTTCGTGCATATTTGTACTCGTATCCTTCAGTGTGACAGTGAATGGGTGAAAATATCTCAAACGAATTCATCGAAGATGTCGAGTGCACCGAAAGTGATAGAACTAAATGCTCCGAGCCCTGTTTGGATAGAATATCAAAAGGAACGTTTCAGTGGGAGTAACAACTCACAAAAGCTTATGGTCTCGGGAGAGAGCCATCTCAAGACGAGTGCTGAGATAATTGTTCCCGCGCAGGTGAATGTTTCGAATGGCAAACGAAGTAAAATCGTTCGAACGAAGACAAAGATATCCTTTGAAGATTCAGCTTCAGAGGAGGTCCAGCGATCCAGTACTACAGAAGCTACAGATGCGTCTTTTGAAGACACCAAACCAACCGGAAACGCCACTAATCAGGGTGACTTGAAATTTCCATCATTTATGGGATTTGTCAAGTTTCTAACATCATTGCAACGGAGCCTGTTGACTAAGACTTCCTTTGGGATAGTGGACAAGATTAAGATGCTCAAAAGCATCCGTGATCAGCTAATGTCGAATATTGGTTTGTGGTTTCAATTTTGTATATGTCTTCATTACTCTTACGTCTCTCCTTTTCAATTTCGCAGAGGAACGCTTCGGTACAATGTTTCCCAAGAGTCGCCAAAAACGAGGACTCACCGATGAGTCGAGCTTTCAATTTCCATCAGAGACCGCTCTAATGAGCATCAGTTTTCTTACTTTCTCCGTGTTCCTGATTAAACTGGTTCTAGTGAGTGTTTGTAGATGTGAATCAATGAAAAGAAGAAATTAATTTCTTGAATTCTCTTTCAGCAAGTCATTCATATAATAAAAAGCAAACATTACTCCTACAGTGGAATGGCAATGAACAACATGAACACAATGACAATGGCAAAGAGTGCAATGAATGCACGCAAATTTGGTGAAAGTCACGACGATCTGGAAATACTGGAGAAAGTAGCTGCAGCAATTAAAATTAACCCATTTAATCTTAAATGATTGTATGTATGTTTTTTGTAGTAATGAAAAGTGCAATTTAATTAAAATTGTTTCCAGTTTATTTATTCAAAGTTGGTAAGTGTATGTAGATTTGCAGATTCAACTGTGACAATCGAAGCCTAAGCAGCTGGTTTTTAAGCAGAGGATTTTGAGATATTAGTTCCGTTCGCGTACCCTCCCAAAACAACGAAAATCCACGAAAAATAACGAAAAACTGCGAAAACCCTTTCGCGTACGCAAAAATTTCGTAGTTTTTTGTAGAAGAGAGTGCTCACGAGAGAGTAAGAAATTTTCCCATGCTACGAACAATTTTCTTTGGGGTTTATTTAGGTCTGTTTGGTGTGCTTTTCGTGATCCAAATGGGACATCTGTCAAATAGTAAATAATTTGAAAAGTGGGGGAAAATCCTCTCAGAAACTTCTAATTACACAAACAAAAGTGAAGATTGACATTTTACGAATTGTCAGATGGCTGTTTGATAGATGTCCCGGGACGACTACATGGATGTGGTGTAGCACGATTTCTCTATTCTATTCTCTTGATTTTTGACAGATTCAGTAAATTTACGTAAATTTACTGCACACCAAACAGGCCTATTATGAAAACTGTCTTAATTTTTTGGTATTTAATGCGTTCGATTACTTTTTCGTGATTTTTCTGTCTTTGAGAGAATTTTACCCCCACTCTTCGAGATTTGACAGAAAATCCATATTTGGTGCAAAAAGTACGCGAACGGACCTATTCAATTGCCACCTCAAGATTAGTGGCGGTTAGTACAGGACACTTGCCAATAGGGTACCATGCAGCCAAACTAGCGATCCCTCACAACGATTTCTGACGAAGCTTTAACGATGAAAATGAAAATGAGCCGCTTATTCGTTTTTTTGTGCAAATGTCCATCTTACCTCAATTCCCATTAAATCCGTTTTCCGAGACTCGAAAGAATCGTCCTTTAAAAACCCGACGATAAAGGCTTTTCCAATAAGGCTAGATTCCCACTTGTCCATTTTGTGTTTGTCATTCAGTTGTCACTATTTGACATTTTGACCTTCGGAGGAATGTTCATTTACGAAAGATATGAAATTACTTACTTAGTTGGCGCTACAGCTCGAGGTGAACCTGGGCCTTCTTCTCGCAACCATTTGTGTGTGCATGTTATATTTTTTGCCGACTCCGAACGGCGAGTTGAGAGCTCAATCGTGACAAATGATACTCTTTGATGCTTGTCAGACATTCGAAAGAGGTGGGCACTGTGAAAAACTTTTAGGTGCTTGCGGCGGGATTCGAACCCAAGACCGCTGGCTCAGTAGTCCGACGCACTAACCACTTGCGCTACGATTCCAACAAAGATATGAAATTAACTTAAATTAAAAATTGCAAGCGTGTAAAAAATGACAGTTATTTCGAATGAAAACGAATCTCAAATGTTGCACATCCAGGCCCTTTTTATCAAATTTTCGATCATATTTGCGGCTCTATTTCGAGCGCTGCGCCGTATTGTTGGAAACAAACATCATCAACATTCAAAGTTCAAGCTTCGGCCATGAGAATTGATTGATCATAGTTCGATATGGTAATCCATTCGCGGTGCAAGCCGTACCCGCCTTATTTTCGAAGAATGACCCAAAAACCACACCAAATAGTAACACATTGTGGATAGAGAGGCTTCTCGAGTCTCGACAATCATTCTTGGATTTTTTGAACCTGCAGCAGTTCTGCTTTTAGCAAATCGAAATTTAAGAAAACTTGTGGAACTTATAAATACATATAAAATCAAGATTCATCAGCTACATGTATAATTATAACGATTTCACTAAAGCAGCCTGACTCTCTATTTTCGAACTTTTCCAGAAAACACTGGATAAATCGTATATGATCCTATTATTTTCTTATTGGTACCCGAGATAATTTCTGAAAATATTTCAGGTGATGATTCAATATTTGTGATACAACCATGGCATTCAAGTTCAGTTTACCAGCTATCTGGGAACACACATTTGTATCGTCACATTGATCGAGGATTTGGGCCGAAATTTACAATACTTGTGAACTGCCCAGTCAGGAATGTTTGAAGCCACTTTGGTATTTCGTGCAATATTCTCAGCTGCATCTAAATCCGAAGAAAATAGCAAACCAAATTTTATCTCGTGTTGGCGGTGAAACTTTAACGGTCATTGCGTCACTAATTTTACGGTTTTCATCTCCATTTTTACCCATTGCTCTAAAGTTTGGGAATAATTATTATTGATGGTTTACAAAGAACCTCTAGAAATGCAGCTATTGTTCAAAACCTAATAAAATTGACATCAACTAAGCGTTCTTTTGTAAGGAAGCTAGTACGTTGGGTTCTCTAGCCGAAGTTGCTACAACAGTTCGGCTGAAAAGTTCGTATCGCTCCTATAGAATTAAATCCATATCATTTTTAGTTAGTACCGACCGACTAAAGACACGTGTATAAATTTGACAGCTGCCGGACTATTAGTTTGTGAGATATAGCATTTTGAGTGAAGCAACTTTTGTTATTTTGAAAAAAAGTGGATAAAAAGGAATTTCGCGTGTTAATAGGTTTGTAGGATGTCAGCCCCAGGGCGCACTGGGGCACACTGAAAACGCACTGATGTGTTCGATGTCAGTCAGTGCTACACTGAAAACGCACTGAAAATGCTGCCCTGTGTTTTATGTCGAAACTGGGTCTGCCCTGTATTCGCCCTGGGTATTTCTTCAGTGCAAGAAAAAGGGGCTGTCAAAAATTCTATTCGTTTATTTTTTTCATATCGCGAACTTTTTTTTGTGGTTGTTTTTTTGATTTGAAGAAAAGAAATTATTTCAATAAAGTAAATATTTATAAAATCAACTAAAATCTAAACATAAACATGATTTAGATTTGTATTTTAGTTCGAAAATGGAAAATATTAGAATGACAGTGGTCAGGGCAAGCTATTTGTGTTCGATGAAATGGGGGTTGCACTGGGTTTTTTGACAACCAAGAAAATACACTGACAGTAGTCAGTGCGCCCTAATGAAACACTGTTTTTTTGTAAAAAAAAAAAAAATGCTGCTGATACCAAAAAGTGGCTTGATGAGTGTTATCCGGACACTGCGCCCGGCGAGGCAACTATTCGTAAGTGGTTTGCTGAATTCTGTACAGGCCATATGAGCACCGAAGCCGATGAACTCAGTGGACGTCCAAAAGAGGCTGTTACGGACGAAAACATCAACAAAATCCACAAAATGATTTCGGATGACCTTAAAGTGAAGTTGATCGAGATAGCTGACACTCTAAAGATATCAAAGGAATGTGTTGGACATATCGTTAATGAATATTTCGGTATGCTAAAGCTCAACAACAACGAATTGATGATTCTGAGCAGTGTTTGAAGTCAGCCGAGTGGACTGCACGCGGTGAACCGAAGCCCAAGCGTGGAAACACTCAACAGTCAGCAGGCAAAGTTATGGCGTCTGTATTCGGAGATGCGCCTGGAATAATTTTCATCGACTATCTTGAAAAGGGGAAAACCATCAACAGCGACTATTACACAGCATTATTGGAGCGTTTGAAGGGCGAAATCGCGGAAAAACGGTCCCATTTGAAGAAGAAGATAGTGCTGTTTCATCAACATAATGCACCATGTCAGAAATCAATGAAAACGATGGCAAAATAGTATGAATTGGGCTTCGAATTGCTTCCGCATCCACCGTATTCTCCAGATCTGGCCCCCAGCGACTTTTTCCTGTTCTCAGCCCTTAAGATAATGATCGCTGGAAAGAAATTTATCGCCGATGAAGAGGTAATCGCCGAGACTGAGGCCTATTTTGAAGCAAAAGACAAATCGTACTACAAAAATTGGATCAAAAAGTTGAAAGATCGCTATAATCGGTGTATCGCCCTCGATGGCCACTATATTGAATAACAAATTGTGAAAATTCCAAAATCAGTATTCAGCAAAAAAAAAAAATGTTAATAAAGCGCTACGTCAATTTTACGGTCAACATAATCGACCAACTGTGTCAGCATCAGCCAGTACGGCCGCCCGATGCATTTTATTTAGGTACTTCCTTAAAAATTAAGAAAATCGAAATGTCACCGTCAATGGTGACCGGTGCACTCATGATCAATCATTTTTTGGGTGCATGAACATGGTTTGCAAGAAATTTGCTTTTAACTGATTTCAAGTACAATCTAACTGGCGAAATTATCGATTTATTGAAGCAAATGTGCGATGACAAAATTTTCTCCAGAAATGAACCTGTGGCCTGGCCTCCAAGATCGCGTGATTTGACGGCACTGAACTTTTTTCTGTGAGGACATTTGAAGTCGGACCAACATCGATTTCAGCCTTGGAAGACAAGATCAAGCGTGAGAAGCGGCCTCAAATGTTTGAAAAAGTGATCGAGACTTGGAGCTCGAGGATGTTATTCCTGAGACACTCCCGTGCTAGCCATATGCTTAAAATCATTAAACATCATTATCTATCGATTAAAAAAAAACGTTGGCTCAACTTTTGTGTATTTTATTTCTTATAGGTCTTAATATAAACTCTTTATAAGGCTTTTACCAAGCTTCGAAGCTGATAAAACAATAAATAATAGTTTTCAGCGGTGGACCAGTGTTTCATGTTAAGTTTCAAGTTAAATTCTGATAGTTTTAACCCACTAATATTATATGGTTGTTGTTATTTGACCATGAATAGAAAAAGATAAAGATTAGGAAATGTATGTGTGCCTTGTTTGCTAAAGTAAAAATACTAAAGCTTCGTCTTCATTATAAGAATATGAGTAAAAACCTAGGCGTGTCCATTTTGGTCATACAAAAAAAATCCATTCCACACTTGAAGTTAAATAATTTATTCCTTTCCATTTTGCTAGCTAACTCCATTTATCCAGTTTCTTAAAACAAATTTCTAAGATCATGTCAACATCGACTTGATAATTGCTGAGTGTCTTGAAGGCTCCGATCAGGCTTCTGGAATTCTAAAAAAGAAAAGAAAATTGAATGAACACTCTAAGAAACCATTAACTCACTCTCGCTTTGTAAACCAAGTTTTCGAATTGCGGATCGGCTAGCTTCGCATAGAATTTTGCAAACTCCGGATTCGCTGCACTCTTCTCTCGGATTAAATTCGAAATTTTATCATCTGGCAATATGTCGGCAACTTCACGAAAAAAATTGGTTAATGTCCTCACACGGCTATACTCCTGAGCTGTTTGGAGCCGAATGACAACTCGCCTAAAGTATCTTGTTATCGCATTTAAATCGATATATCGCTCCAAATAATCGATAACATCTTGAACTTCCTGATTTTTTGAAATATGATCTCGAACTAAGACCTCAAACTTTGAGGATCGCAAGTAACTTAAAGCTGTTCGGAACTTGGGATCAAAGAGGTAGTGTCTGCCGGCAAGAAAAGCTACTTGACCCTTTGGAATAAGATCGATGAAATCCCGAAGATCAGACCGTAGATCAGCTGTCACAATAACAGCTGATAGCAGTGCGAGCGTTATGTACGTCGTCTGCATTGTGAAGCTTTATGTGAATGGTCTAACTAACACTGGCCATGATTAGGTGACAATTCAGTTTATATCTTCTTTTGAGTTTGAATTTGGACTATTAAGTGCTTTCGGCTAGATTTACTTAAGCTCTCTCAATATCTGAAGACTTCGAGGCAACTAAATGCGGAAGAAGGGTAAAATGCGGTTCATTTTGTTTACACATTTAGAGAATGCTTGGAGTGGGTAATTTGATCCAACACCCATCAGTTTAAATGTATTTGGGAAAAGTGTGAAATAAATTTGCATAAAGAAAGGGAAAGTGCGAATTTTCGGGGATAGTTTGTGTGGAGAAAAAACTAAACAAATATAAAAGTCTTATTTAATTTGTTTGCTATCTGTCAATGTTAAAGTTGTATTTTTCAAACATATTATGCATATTTGTGTAGTTCGTTAATTCTCTTCAACTGTACGACCCCAAAGACTGCGTTCCGAACACGATTACCATTAGTTCCGAAAGATTTGATGCCAACTGACAATTGAATTACATAAGTAAAACAAACTTTCAGAACTTGTAGTCACGCAAAATAGTTCACAGTTTATTGACCTTGTTATTGACAACCTTTAATATAAAAGTCAGTCTTTCAACTTGTCTGAAAGTAGGGGCATTTGCTTATGTTTTTCGGCGTTAGGCAATAATGCCCAAATTGATTTGGAAATAACGCCCAAGAAAATCTTCATTTCAGGGTTCATTTTTATAATAGGCATACATAGGCAACATAGCAAGTGGAAATATTTGAAAGGGAAATATGCCCAAAACAATTAAACCAAATGATACTACACCCAAATGGTAATATTGTTAAACAATTTTTACTAAGAATCGCGCATTTAAGTAGCTGGTCATTGAAAAATTCCATCCACACGAAGTTAGATTGCAGATATTGCAAGCCTCTTTGCAGTTTTGAATATACTAATTATGAAGAGTGAATATACTCCCAGGTTGCTTTCAATGAAATGGCCATCCATGGGGCGCTCTCGGTCGGTGTGTGACGCAAACGGTCGTTTTGGGCGATATGTACATATTAACAAGGTCCATTTAAAATGTTGTATGAATTGAAAATTACACTCAAAAATTTTACATACCAGTTCCAATTGAAATTTTTTGGGCGATATTGCCTTTTCATAACTTGGGTGATATTGAGTTTTGCGCGCTAAGCTGTCTTTTGTTGTTTATTTTTGTTTGTTAGGAATTTGTTTGGGCATTATTTCCAAATCGTTATTTCCTTGGGTGTTTTCATTGATTTAATATCTACTTAATTTTTACTAATCATCAGTTTAAAAAAAGCCAGCTGAATGGAGTTGATCAATATACTTTCTGCCTTCGAAAAGTCTATCAAAAACTTCAGACAAATCTAGTATAAAATCAGTCAACACTAGATATAATGAACCCGGTTTTAACGATCCACCGGTTGTTTAAAATCATATCATATATGTGACAGAAATTAGTATGAAAATTAATTGATAACAGTGAACTGGTACATACGAGGGCTATGTATTTGAAAAGTTCTCGGCCAGACCAATAGAACATTGAAAATTAGATAACTTTTTTTTATTCCTTTTCTACATATTCTCCTCTTATTTCAATATGTACACTTATTCCATCTATGTTCCAGGGCTTCTATACCTTTTTTATAAGCCGATTCCCCCAACTCCTCAAAAAACCGCTCCTGGTCAGCTATCACCTCTTTGTTGGTTGTAAATTTTCATCCAGCCAAGTGCTTTTTTGAATTGGGGAACAGGTAATAGTCTGATGATGCCAAATCAGGCGAATAAGGTTTAGTACTCCAAATCGGAGTTAATGGAGCTTAGCCATGGCAACACCCGACTGAACTTTTGTTCTTCGGTCAACAAACGCGGCACCCATCTTGCTGATATTTTTTTCATTCCTAATTTGTCAGTTAAAATATGGAGCATCCGCTCAGTTGAGATCCCTATAGTGTCACTATTTTCTGCACTTTTAATCTTCGATCTTCTAAAACCATTTTATGAATTTTATCGATGTTTTCTAAAGTGGGGGATGTCGACCGCTACCGCTCCTCGGATCATCTTCGACGCTGTCTCTGCCATGTTTGAACAAAGCTGCCCACTTTTTTACCATGGAATACGAAGGCGGAGATTCCCCCAATGTGCTATCAAGGACTTCTTTCATTTGACTTAGCGTCATATCCTTTTTGACAAAATATTTAATCACGGCTCTGATTTCAGTTTTCTCCATTTTTTAAATACAAGCAGAGCCGTTCACACAAAAAATCGTAGAAAAATAATTGTGCGACCAACTACAACGAACACAACTATCTTAAATATTAAGCTATTGAAGGAATATAAATTTATTTCCATATTGTCACTCAATCTAGGTTAGGCCGAGAACTTTTCAAACAGCCCTCGTATGCATACATATAACGCGTTTTCGGATATAAGGAACTTAATGATCACACGATTTAATCCCGACAATCAAGTTAGGGAACTCGCTGTGTTCGTCCAACAATTCGTACTAAAATCCTTGTCTTTTTCGAAAAAATTGGCTGCGACGAACTTATTTCGAAGATCTCTTGTGTCTTGTGAGTAAAGCCTGCTTTAATCATTGTGCGAGTGGCAACAAAAAAGACATTAAAGCGTTATGTGGTACCTACGCCTACAAGCTGAAACGTACAAGGTTGCCATCTGCTTCGCGTTCTGGTGTAGGTAGAACAGCCTTGGTAGATGAAACAAACAGAGCCGGTCATAAAGAGAATACCCAAGTACACCTTCAACTTTTGAGCACCGAGAGGTTTCCGAATGATTGGAGTTGAACGATGCATACACACTAACAGCTTTTCGATTAGTCTCTATAACCACGTTTCAATAAGTCATTTAAGTAAGCAAGTGCTTAAAGGTTTTAAGAGCATTATATTTTTTTATGGGAAACCTTGTCAAAAGTGATAGGAGTTGGGGACTAATGTTGGTGTAACCGTATGCATTTCATCCGATATAAAGCATTCGTCCGTAATTTCATCGCAAAGTGAATTTCGGCGCAGACCGTCCTACGTCAACTGGTCAAACAGTCGCTTCGAAGAGACTGGAACAGCATGTAACAGAAGAGGCACCGGAAGGCCGTGTAGTGCTCTCTCCGACGATAATATCGCCGCTGTGGCTGAATATGTCGCGGATGAGCCGTCAACGTCAACGTCGACCAGACGACGCGACGTGCCACGCAATTCAACGTATTTTTATTGCCGCAAAGATCGCGCAATTTGACCGCTCTATACTTCATTCTTTGGGGTTCCTTCGAAGTCACAGTTCTGGAAGCTCTCAAATTGGTTGTTAAGAAAGTACCAAGTTACACTGAGACCTATACAAGGGTTAAGCTGTTGGTTTTTCATTCTCGATTATGAGACTTTGCCACCTACTCGATCATAGGAGAGGCTACATGCTACTGAAGGTGGTGATAGTGATAAAGGTGATAGGCCGTAGGAGACATCACTGATGGTGATGGTCGGGGTAGGCTCTTTGGAAGGTTCTAATAATGGTGAAAATTATGTGATGCTAGGCCGTGAAGTGCCAAATCGACTGAGTGTATGGCTTTACGCATACTAAAACGTTTTCGGCGATCTAGTTTCGGTTTAGTTTCCTCAGATATGCCTTGGCATCTAAGAATAACAATCCTGGGCCACTACAAACCAGAAAAATAGATTTAAAAAAACAAAACAAATTCTTTTTTTTTTAGTTTAACTTTATAAATTCACATTTATTCACAGAAATAAAATATTTTTAGGTTTGGAGGGTAGGTAGATAGGTATTTATGTATAATATTCGTTTTTCTATTTTATAAAGAAAATAGTAATAATGTAAACTGATCAACAAATAGATGTCTTCTTTTTGCTCTTACAATCTAACATTTAGATTTGGATCTCATTCTGAAAATTGTTTTGCACAGATAATTTTCTATAAATATTTTCTTTTATTTTTTAATTTGTAAATAAATATTTTTTGTTTCTTATTACACAGGTATACATGTATAAAAATGTATTATTGAGCTTAGTTTCATTTTGACACAAAGAATTCTTGGCTGAAACATTAGAAAATTATTTTTATTTATTTATTTTTATTTTGTATTTTCTTTGTTAGTATAGTTGGTTGACTGTGGAATATAATGTTTTAACAAATACAATTAAAGGAAAAGAAGAAAATTTATTTGCAACAATTTTTTTTTGTGATTTAGTAGGTGCATTGTTTAATGTCCATATGTATAACGATGGAAGTTGGCAAATACATTTAGCGAGATGTATATGTATGTATGTCATTTTGGAAATATTTATATAAATCAGCAGACCAATGAAACTTGCTTAGTGTGCTTACAGAGTGGAGGGTAGAGTGAGCAACGACCAAAGAGCAAAGCGATGAAATCAAACACATTGATTCAATTAAAGCGTAGCGCACAGAGTGCGGCATTTTTCGAAGATAGAGCAAAGCGTCGATAAGAGAGCAACGATTTCGAGAGCATAGCAGCGATTTAAAATATATTTAATTTCTCAGCTATCATCGCTTTGATTTTTCGTCTATTCAAATAGTCAATAGACAAAATGAACTTTTGCTCCTTATTCTTTGCTCGTTGCTCCATGCTATTATGCTAGCCTACATCGTTGCTCTTTGCTCTTTGCTCTTTGCTCTTTGCTCGTTGCCCGTTGCTCACTCTACGTATCTATAAATTTGTGGCTAAATAAGGACTAAATAAATTGTTATTTTAAGCGTCGTAAGTGTAGAGATGTTCATGTCAAACTTTCTAGGCCGGCATAAAATTCATACGAAATTTATAAAACATTTAAATATTAAAGTTACAGAATCAGTGGGCTTATCAACTGGAGACTATCTACAACTTAAGGTCGCAGTTTAGGCTATAAATAAAAAAGTAAATAAAAAAGAAATCTAAGGCGTTTTTTGAATTTTTTTTTTTTCAATTTTTTCAAAAACTTCTCTGAGGTGGGGCGTATTTATATCGCGCTGCTTGCAATATAGGCTCCAAAAATGAGTTCCCGAGTTACGAAAACAAGTAACAAAATATCAAGTTTGCATAAAAGTACGTCCTTGGTCTTAAAAGTCAGCAATTGACCACAAATGTGTACAGGAAAACGAATACTAAAGGGACTTAAATATGTACATATAAAAACAATGTGAACAAAAACGAGTTGCTCGACACCCATTTGATGGAGTTAAGTGATGCCAATAGTTTTAAAAATACTTTTAATTTGATTGCTGACCAATTTTCTCGCTTTTATGGACATCACATTCTCGGAAAAATTCCTTTCAATCCCGTAGAAAGACATCTACAACTTCCTTAAAGCTTCCGGTTGGTTTGACCCTCCTCAGTCATCGTCATCCAAACGAATAAGGAAATACTATTTATTTGCATCACAATGGATCCTTACTGATATAAGTGTCAATCAATTTTCCTAACCTAACCTATTTATACTTTCAAAGTCAGTGCCTATTTTCCAGTTTTCTGAACGAGACTTCTATCTATCCTGGGCCACCATAAAAAAGTCTCCCAATTTAAATCCGACTGAATTGTAAATAAATTCCATTCACAGGATTTTACATTTAAATGAATTCATACTTAAAATTCTTGGCGCACTTAAGAAAACTTTTCGGACATCGACTAAATGAACTCCCCCACAGGACTTGGCATTCCAAAACCATTGCATTTTCGAATAACTACTGCTGAAACCGAACGAAATTTGTAAAGTTTTCTTGTAGTATCGACATTTGCATAAAACTCAAATAAGACATCACAACCTAACCTAAATAAGTTTCGCCTCGAATACAATAACTGAATATTCGTTATCCTTTTTCCTCATCCTCGTAGCCGAAGAAAAAATCAAGAAATCTAATTAAAACAAATTTCTTAAACAGTTTCGCTGCTCTCCTTTTTCACAACAAGTCCACAGCAACTAATCCGCTAATTAACGTAAATATCAGTGAAAAATAATTCTAAAATCGATTTTACGAAAACGCCTCTCAAGTGTTTCTACCGAAGTAAGACAAACAAAAAAAAGCACCATCGCTCTCGAATGTCAACGACTGTTTATCTATGACCAGCATTTTTACAGCTTCATCCAGTTAGTTAGCTTCTTCTTTTTCTTTCTAATTTTTTTTTTTATAAAGGACCAATTCGGTTCAAGTGATAAAATAAATTGCTTTGGACGTCCATCCACAATCAAGAAGAGCTGAATTAAGTGCTGAAAAGTGCTTCGAATGAGAGACCAAGGAGGAAAATGCCATCATCTAAAGGAAGTTAATAGAAAATATGAGAAAAGAAGAAGGGATGATGTATACAGTGATATACCTGGACGTATGTATAATATATAGGAAGAGTGGTCACAAATATTCAGGATATTACTAGGGGGTGGCAAAATCACTTTTAAGATCTCCCTAGCCGATGACGTACATACGTCGGTAAATAATTGTCAATCGCAAGTTCCACCCATTTCACCACTATTCAGCCATTCGTACAGTAAAAACACTTAGTGGATGTAATTAAATTCTGCGGTTATCACGAATACAATAATTAGACAAATTGGTAGTCTAAGAGCTCTATCAAGCCATTTCACTAAACACTTCGTCTTTAATGAACGAATCTATTGATTCGATTTAAGCTCAGATCACCTCAGTACAGGCAGACTATCACTTCAAAGAGAGATACATACTTTTATATAGATACTACATAGGTTGGTTCGCGTCCTTTTTGCACTAAATATGTTTTCTGTCAAATTTCAAAGAGTTGGGGTGAAATTCTTTCAAAGATAGCATAATTATGAAAAAGGAAACGAACGCGTTGAACAGCAAAAAATTAAAAATTTATATGATATGACGGTTCCCATATATGTATTTGCCCAAAGAAATTTCTTGTGCTAAAATTCACAGCATGTGGAAATGTCTTACTCTCCCGTGAGCAATCTTTTGTACGAAAAACTTCGAAATTTTTTTCGTACGTGAACGGGTTTTCATAACTTTGCGTAGATTTTCATAGTTTTGGGAGTATACGCGAACGGGCATACTGATTAATAAGCCAGTCAAATACCAATTAAGTTTAAGATACCAGTCAGGAGTTTACTGAGAATTAAATGGTATTTTGTTTAATTTTTTTTAAATATGACGTGAAGTCTTGGGTCTTAAAGTGAGGATTATATTAGGAAGAACTGTTCAATTCTCATGCTTCTTTAACATTTGTGGCTACATTATAAAAGATTCACATTTTCCCGCATTTCAAATCTCCGCAAAATGTCTGAGTCTTTCGGAACTTGTTAAGTGACATCATCGATAATTTGTGAAATAGTTTCGAAATCCTGACGTTTCCTGACTGTAAATTAGGTTCATCCCTGTAATTTGTGAATTCAACAACCCTTTCCTTTTCCACATAACCACACATTTTGTTTAAAGTGCAAGTTAATAACTAACATATGACCGCTTTGTGCAAACATACAGAATAAAATGCGCGCCTTCGTTAAATGTTCGTTCATTTGTCAGTGCGATTTCAATCGATGAAAATGTTCTGTCAATTTGACATTTTTGTTTTTGATTCCTTATTTTCTTTCCAAAATAAAACGTCAAGTTTCTTAGCACAATTGAAACCGAAGTTGTAAATGATTAGCATAAACTTTTGTGGGCACTTTTTTATATTAAAAGCACTCGAGCATACTTTCCGTCCAATACAATACATAACACTAAATGAACTTGCCAATTAACCATTAAAAACAAATAATATTTTATCAACATATTTGCAACAAAAGAAAATGAACTTCAAATGGGAAACTGCGTAACTTAACGAAGAGTAAACGAACATTTTTAATATGATCAACCAAAAACCGGTTTAGTGTATTTTGTTCATCTTTATAAATAATGTTTGAGTATTTTGTAATCGAGTTAAGGTGTTTTATTTATGTACCATCTCTTGTTTTTCTTAAATGTTTTAATCTGTTTTTAAGCATTAGTCAGCTATAGCAGTAACTATATGAATAAATCTATGAAAATAGCAGATAAGAAAAGCAGCGGCAAGTACTTTGTTCTTTCGTTAAGTTTTTTTTTTATTATTATTTTTTTTTTAGAAGTCTAGGTTTGGGAAAGAGAAAAGTGTAACAGAGACCTTAAGAAAAAAAAGTAAAATAATTTCACTAACAAACTAACTACGATCTAGGGTTATTTGAGTGTTATTTTGTTCGTTAGATTGTTATAACAATTAGTTGTATGTTTTGTTTTTTGTTTTTTATTTAACATGGCGACACAGACGCCCGCGTACCCATTTGAGCGCCTTATCACTGATCGCCTCATATTTTGGTGTTCCTGGCAAACTACTACAGCTACAACTGTCAACTCTATGTCTAGACGACGGCTCAGGTCAGAGATCGCCGCTGCTAGCCCATCTAATGTCATCGGCTTCATGCGTTAGATAGCGTGTGCCAACTTGACCTTCAAGACCGCGTAAGTCATGGTGCGTCTGTTTGTCCTGCAGCCAATAGTGTTGGAGGCTTTTATCGACCGTATAACGTTTGCGTTGTTTCACTTGAAGGAGGTTGTTTATCAAATCAATTGCTTAAATGAGAAAAACAAATTAAATTTGGAATATTTGTATGCCTCAAGGTCATACCGTTTGAAGAGATCTCCTTCCAAGGATTCGGTGGATACATAAATGCAGCATTCTGAATTTGGTCATTAATATCTTCCTCTTCGTTGAATGGGAAAGTTCCACTTAAGCTGACATAGATGATGACACCGACACTCCACATATCCAGCGAACGATTATAGCCTTTGTTTCGAAGGACTTCAGGAGCTATAAACAGTTTATAATTAGGTTTACACCTTTTTTCTACTGAAACTAGTATTTCTCACCTAAGTAAGCAGGAGTACCAACTACAGACCGCCTAAAGGACTTCTCACCGATAATCCTTGCGTATCCGAAATCACACAACTTCACCTGTGGAAATTCAGCGTCCGATGACAGAAGGACATTTTCAGGTTTCAAGTCGCAGTGCACGATATTTTTACTATGCAAGTGCTTAAGTGCAATAAGTATCTGTGTGATAAGGAATTTGGTTACACGCTCTGAAAGTCGGCCACGTTCACTCGACAGGATCATCTCCAACATGTCACCTTTCAGCTTTTCCATAACCACAAATATCCTTTCGGGTGTTTCAAACATCCGTTCGAGATTCACTACGCCGCAGTGTGATATGTTCTATGAAAGAGAGGAGGAGACTTCAAATACTTATATTCTGTAAAGTATCATATTGACTCACCTGTAGGATTGCGACTTCATTCTTAAGCTGGGCTTCTTGTTTGGTGGGAAATCGTAGTTTGTCAATGACTTTGATTGCGACTTCACGTCGTGTTTTCTTGTGTACACCACCGTAAACCACACCGAATTGACCTGATCCAAGCACTTCGTCTGGAAAGATTTGATACAGTTGTCCCATATCCTGAACGTTTTCTTCAGATTCACAGCATTCTATAAACGCGATTTGATTGAATTATTAACTCTGATACAAATTCGTGAAAAAAAGACGAATTTAAAAGTTGAATAACGTAAGATATAAGTTTTTTAAGTTAATTTAAGTTAAGCCTAGTTCATTAGGCTATCTAAACAGCTGAAGCCAATAGATACTTTACACTTTTTCGGATACTACAAGTTCCGATTCTCTAGTGATTTCACAATGATGCAAATACAAAATGTCAAGATACACATGAGGTACATATGTCTGACAACGGAGCGTATACCTCTCAGAGGCCAGGACCGTAGATCATGAAAAGCTGCTGTGTCTTAGGCAGGGACCTTCCACGAGTTGGGAGTCCATTAAGTAAGTGAGTAAGTCCTCAGTTACTTCTTACTGAAAAGGAAATTTCTTGGCCAAGACAGGGTGAATTGGTAGGTAGGTAGGTAGGTAGAAGTGGTAGTTTCGATGGAGAAAAAATCCAAATAGTGCAAAAGGGGCGCCGTTTTGTAACCACAAGCTCAGGTGACCCATTTATTCGGATGTAGTTTGAGATATCTATATCCACCCTGTGGAATTTAAAAAGAGGATCAGTTTTATTCTCTGTAATCTCTTTAAGATCATCGAAAAAAAGTTTGCTCAGTATGCGTTGCCTGACTCTTGCTAGAGCCGGACATTTGCACATAAAATAATCAGCGACTCTTTCTCATTAGCAGAAATTGCAATGTGAGCGATCGTTAGTTTGGCTGCATGGTCCCCTATCGGCCCTGTAGCTACTACTCTTACGATGTCTACACGGGTTCTTTGCAGCAGCTCTATCTTTCATCAGACAGGTCCACATGAGAGCACGCCAGTCTCAGTGTGAGAGTACATTGCCCTTAAAAGCACCTATATGGATATGAACATTTTCCGCAAGTGAGCTATTAAGGGCTGATCCTCGTGCCTGGCTTGTTAGGCGGTTCTCTCGTTTCCTTCTATGGCACTATGTCCTGGAAGGGTGAGCTGCGAGAACGATTTCTTCTGCTGCGAGAGATTATATTATTTAATCCTTTTATTGAAAATGAAGGAAAATAAATAAATAAATATTTGGCTTCAGCAGTCCTAGGTAGAACCAAGCCTAGCTTCCCGCAACCATTTGTGTGTGCGTGTTATATTTTTTGCACGAATGGAAGGGACCTACAGTTTTCTGCCGTCTCCGAACGGCGAGTTGGGGAGCTTTGCATGACAAATGATACTCTTGAATGCTTGTCAGGCATTCGGAAGGGGTGGGCACTGTGAAAAACTTTTAGGTGTTTGCGGCGGGATTCGAACCCAAGACCGCTGGCTCAGAAGTCAGACGCACTAACCACTTGCGCTACGGTGCCCACAAAAAAACTAAAACGAAGGACCTGCAGACTTAGGTAGGTATTGTTAGGTTTCAAACCCTATTTGTGGCGTCCAGGATAGTTGAAGATTTATTAGATTTTTATAGTAAAGAGTACTTTTTTCCTCTTCAAGATGCTTATTGTTCACTATTTATGGCTAGTGATCATTTAAGAATTTTCATGTCTGCTCCCATAAAAAATAACGAAACGAAAGTGTGGTTAGAGAATCGTGCACTTTCACTCTAGAAAAGCATTCCGGACAGCCCATTTCCACAACCGGTAGTTCTGTTTTGCCAACATTTGAATCTAACGAAATGGCGCTAGCTGTCGTACAGCGAGTACCATAAAAAATCGGCAGCGAGAAACGTTTTCTTTAAAAACAATCTCGAAGGACATGGGGCTGGGTAAAGACAGGCTCAACAATCGTCAGCCGAAAGCTAAATGTCATTTTTCCCGAAAATCATACTTATATATAAAGATCAATGTCACGCTTTTACCTGTCAATCTTCTGCCACGATTAACACAAAAACTAAAACACACAATGAAGTAAAACTTCGTATTCCTGTTCTTTAACATCCTGTGCGTATTATAGGCTGATTTTTAAATTAATTTATGCGCAGTATTATTTAAATTCTGTAATTAAAAAATAAAAACATTAACGAATGCCACTTACTGGCGAAATGTCACTTAAACACAAACACATCCACACTTCTTTTGTGGATTGTATTTATTTGTTGGTAGTTTGCAATTCTTCGGGTGCGATCGCACTGTCTTTGATTCTTCGAATTAAATGACAATGTATGTATTGTAAGTAACAATATATTTTTTTAGACACGGGCGAAGGCAGGCAGGACAGCTAGTGAGTTAATAATGCAGTTTTTCTAATTTGATTCTTGGCGTATCTATTTTTCAGATAATCTATACCCCCTTTGTTCTAAGAATCAAATTTTTAAAGGGAAACTCATTCCAAATTGTTCGAAGAGAGACCCGATTGTATAGCACCCCTTACTTGGTCAATAATAATGTCATTACATCCAAATATTGACATTAATAGTGATTGTCTAAGATGGATAGTAATGTCATTACTTAATGATGGGCGGTAATGTAACAGTAAATAATGACACTTTTTGTGCTGGCCTTAAAAGCTAAATCCATGCATTACGGATGCATTCAAAGCTCTTCAATACTCCCATTTGACAAAAGATTGAATTTTTAACATTCGCTCGTAAACGAATAACATAACAAACGCCAGGATTAAGATATAAAAACAAAATACATATATTTAATGTAGACATAACTCTCAGTCAAAATATTCTACCCACGTATAAGTACGTATACGTTATGTACATCTGCCATTTTTGATTATCTTTTCGTTAACGAGAACTGGCAAGTAGTCTGGTCCCCTCGTTGACCACTTTTGTGATTAAATTGGATTTATTTCATTCTAAAGTTGAAAATTGAGATGTGATAAAGTTATTCCTTTAAAGCCAATCGACGAATGATGACTCATTATTTGAACAGACAGATTTTAAAGAGGGACACTTTACCGTTATGGGTGGTAGGTGGTAGCGGTAGGTATACATATTTGTGCGCCCCCATATATATTTGGCAAAGAGATAAAAATAGCCAGGGTTGTTAAATTTTGCACAGATAAATTTATGTGACGCAGGAAGACATTTTGATTTCATCATGAAAATATAAACGGAGAGGAAAATCTATAAATTTTCCAAATGCATTGACAGCTAACGGATACCGGATATTAATCGACTTTTACGATCTTAAAAAGGTTACTCATAAAATGTTTAACTCGGTGTCTGTTGTGTTAATACCTGAACGCTTGTTTTTTTTTTGGGGGGATGAAAGGGTAAATACGACATAAACTTAAAAAAAAGAAAGGTCGGTTAAATGTTAAAAAACACCACAAAGCGTTAAAAAGCGGGGCACTTACGTGTATTAGTTACATGCACAAGGGCCTGCTTCAGTGCGGTCTCCCAACTTTTCGCCACATCGGCGCCAATGCCACTGTCAACTGGCGGTAGTCTCACGGGTTCATTTTGACACCCCACTAACGGATCTTGACCCACAAAATAATCCACATTCGCTGTTCGAATTTCGAAGCAATAATTTCTGTCACTGTTCACGCTTCGATTGCTGTCAATCGAAAGAATCTCATTTACGGGAATCTCCTTGTGATATTTACTGCCCTGCTCGGAGATGAACAGGGTGATTGTTTTCGCTTCCAGACGCCAGAAATATCGCTTCACAGTCTGGTCCAGGTTGGTGAAGTGCACCATCCAGCCTTCCTTAATCGCTTGGCCACCACGTTTCTTGGTGTGCTTCACTGATTGTACGATACGCATCAATGGAATGTTGGCACTGGGCGATGATGAAGAACTCGACTGTGACTGAGCGTCTATGAGGGCCGGGTCTCTGGGATCACCTCCCACACCACCAACTCCACTTCCTCCACCACCGGTACTACTTTTCGGAGCCTGCTGCCCCGTATAGCCGTTCAACTCGGGCGCCTGAGTATTATTATTTCGTTGTCGCCTAATGTTGTAGGAGTTTCTACTAAAATCAGTTGTTGGATTGTCATCGAAATCACTGTCGTCGAATTCGTCCCGGAAGAACATATCGCGCTCTTTGCCGCTGCCAGCGTTGTTACTTTCGTTGAATTCGGCCGGTAAATTGGGCTGTAGGCCTTCACCCGTGCAGTCTTGTGGCACCTTGTCCATGCATTTCTTGTGGGCATTGTATTGGCAATCTTTACATTGTAGGCCTTGCTTGAACAGACCACGTAGGAGTTTCTTACAGTACTGGCAGACGGTTGGAATGCCATAGGTGTGTACCATAAAGGTGTGCGGTATTCGAATCTTCTCCTGATACGAATGGCCCGTGTAGAAAATGTTGCCAACCACTGTTGTAGTGCGTCCACTGTTCGATGGGGAACGATTGTTCCGGTTATTTGGTACATTCTAAATGAGGAAAAAAGAAATTAAAGTATTTGTGTTTTTTGAGTAAGTGGATAAAAATAAAGCAGGTCCTAGGAAGTAGCAATTTTTAAACCTGGTTCTGGTCGGAACTGCCGTACAGGAGTAACCTATTACTATGATAAATCTAAATTTTTAAGTGTCGCCGTCAACTTGCTGTTGGCTGTATATCCGTACCATAAACTGTTATTATTGACCAGCAACTGACTGCTCTGGATTTATTGATATCCGCTTGAACTTATATTGCTGAATGGCATCATTCAAGGAATTTCTTTTTCGAATTAAATGACTCGTGTTCTGTGCCTGCTCATGGAATTGGTCGGCGCAACACTTTGACTCTGGCATAAAACTAAAGTGGCTAGATTATGGTAACGTTTATGTCTGCGATAAAGGCTTTTCTTTTTTTTTATATCATTTCGATTATTTTTTGCCTTCGTTTTTGTATGGAGCGTCACCGCGTCCGTCAGTGTAACTATTTCATTGGGCTGACGAAAGTCCCTCAATTTGGTGGTCAGAGTTGTTTTATTAAGGGTAAATTACATCACTATTGAACATTGACTGAAAGTTTAGTTAACACTCTATCAATTGATACGTAAAACTTGACAGCTCGTGCACAAACTGTGATTGGTTGATTTAATGAATCAGCACTGCGGCGTTAGTTTCAAGCCTGAAAGAGTGTATAGAGCTGAAATATCAAAAAGGTACTGCCATATTTGGTTTCTATATACAGTGAAACCTGTGTAGTTGGCCATCTTTGTAAGTTGGCCACCTGGCTAAGTTGACCAATATTTTACTGCACCAAGAAATTTCCATACAAATGTTCCACAAAATACCTTTACATGTTGTCCATCTGCCTATCTTGCAACTTGGCCACAAATTTTCATGCATTTTCCCATTATAGTATTAAATAACCTGCGAAAGTTAGACACCTTTGTATGTTGCCCACCTGCCTATCTTGGAACATGGAAGTAAATTTGAAAACTTTATGTCATTTCTCATATTACCTGCGAAAGTAGGTCAAGGGTATTATGTGATGTTTTTTGTTCCATATTTTTGGTGAACCACTGAACAAAACATCGATAAAATAATCAAATATTCGTTCTTGTTTCATCGTGTGCAATATATCGATCTTTTATTTTTATTTCAAAAAATAAAATAAAAAATAAATATACACACCCTTATAAGTTGGCCAAAAATTCTTGCGCCGCAGTTCAAGGTTTCACTGTAATTTGATTTTTTTTAAGAACAAATCACGAACAATAACCTTCAACTTTTTAAAAACTCAATCGTGGATTTCGAAGTGAAGTGAGCGAATATGTTTCCAAGCAAAACAGCTAGCTACATACATATATGACCATTTTTAGTAGAAGGTACTTATTTAGAACACGAATCGATAGACAAAAAAATTGTTTACAGGAAAGTTTCCTCTTATAATGCTGGTTTGTTTATTCTGTACTATGGATAGCTATGTTCCATGGAACAAGTTTTCGGTAATTTCAAAAAGTAACTGAAACTGTACGTTATTTTTTGTTTTTTCCTAGAATTCAATTTTTATTCCACATCGCTAGTCCTGGCAACACTGCATTGTCTAGACACTAGAGTTATCAGAGGGAAAGCTTGAAATTTGGATTAGTGACACCGGACACCATTGATATATTACAAATATAAAGACTGCTACTAGAAGTTCCAACATAAGCACTAGCCCACTTGTTTCATAGTGGAGAAATGTGGAAACTTAAGGCCGAACTAAGGTATAATAACAGAATGGCAAAACGGCTTGACTCTGACAATGGCTTTCGTTCACATACTCCTATTTGGAGCAATTTGAGCAATTGACAGTACTGAAGAAAACTTAACGTAGACTTTTGACAGTAGCCTCCAATTGCTTTCGACTATTACAGTTGAGCCTTGACGCTGTGTTTGAATTTGCGTAAATCATTGGTTTATGATTTAAGCACTTTTTAAATTTTGATAAGTTGTACTGCATTATAAATAAAAAAATAAAAATAAAAAATATTATTCAACACAAAAAACTAATTTGAAGTAATTAATGATTATTAAATAATAATTTACCAAATTCAGTAAACAAAAATTATGGCTATTTTCAAATTCTTTATATAAACTTTGGTGGTGGCATCTGTTGGTAATAACGCGGCAATAATTTGAAATTTAACGTATTTCTGAGGTAACACGTCGATAAGACAATAGATGTCGACAGTTTCTATGTAGAATTTTCATGATGGCGGATAGTTCTGCCCCTACGAAACACATGGCGCTAGTTTTGTTGAATTCAATTTTTCCGCAGACGTTGTACGAAAGTTACATTCCATTAGCAATCTCTTTATAATATATCAATTAGTGACACAATTTCTTTGTGATGATTATTCTAACATTGTTACTGACAGACTCAAACCGTGTTGATGCAGTCTTCCAATGGACAGCTCTTTAACCCCTAACCATAAATAAAGCTTAGTTTCTTGTTTATTTAAAGTTATGTTATATCGAAATATGCCAAGCAGTTACGAATATGTACTTATGTTGGCATTGGCAGATCCGGTGGTGGTCATATAATCTAATCGATACAATATTTCACAGTTAACAACGTGAAGTCGTGAACTACATAAACTAAGAGCAAACCAACAAAAAAAAAGTGGCATTAAATAAGATATCAAATGGCTCCATAAAAAACAAAGCCTGTTCAAGAACTTTGCATTCAAAATATCTTATTCCATCTTAAAGCCTCAGGACATCGGACGTTTTCAAGGAATACAACAACCATCTGTAGCGCGTTAAGTTAAAAGCATATGTTCATTGACTTCTCGCTTTTTATAGGCTCAAATTCATAAAAGAAAGCAAGTGCAGTTCCATTACAGATTTCCTTGTACGAGTATGTACAACTTTTTACGGCCTTATAAAATGAGCCCTAAACATAAAACGCCCTTTAAGGTAACTCAAACAAATAAACTCAATTGTAATGAATAAACTTGCCTTCCGCATACAGGGGGTGAACTTTTTTTCTGTTCGCATCCTCGTACGGACGAAGTAGTGGCCATAGGTCCTGTAGCCAATAAAAGTACAATTTATCGAGGCATAAAAACCCGCAGCCGGCACTTTTATTCTTTTTTATGAATGAAGTTATTAAATAATTTACTATTAATGTACGCAGATTAGTTCAATATGATTATGTTGTGCTGAACACCATATTTAACGGTGCATAGAGGACCAATGGAAACTAGTGTTTTGGATTAAAATGGCATTTCAATTCGATCTGGTTTAGGGTAACGAAAAAAAAATCAATTTCCAGTTAAATAAAAAATCAAATTTCAAATGGAAAAATAATAAATAATTTTTATTAGCAAAACAAAACGTGCATAGGTATACAATGTGAAAGATATAAAATTAAAATTTAACAAAAAGTGATTTTAAATAAATGAAATAAAAAAAAAAAAATGTAGTTAAAAATTAAAAAAAAAACTTATCAACTAAACCAGATCTCATTAATAAAATGGATGCGATACTTTATTGGATATTCGTTTAGTTACAAAATAAAACCGTTGGATCCATAGTTTTCCAAAAGCCATTACACAGAGGGAATTTAAATAAATTATGTGCCTTATAAATAAATATAAAATACTACGTGTGGAAGCTATATATGTGTATAGGTTAGGTAGGGTTAAAAAAGCTTTTAATATAAAATACAATAAACACTAAATCTATATAGAATTATTTTAGCCTGGATAGGTATTGGGTACCATAAGTTAACCCGCTATAAAACCAGTGCTTCCAAATAACTTTCGGCAAATTTTATCGAGAAGTGTCATCGAAAACGTTAAAAATTACAAGACGTGATATCAATTATGAAAAAGTTTGGGCAGAGAAATGTCTTCAAAGGAGAAAAGGTGAATAATAAAAAATTAAACCTAAATTGAAAAATTTCTTAATAAAAATGTTCTTTCATTGATTAACCAAGGAATAAATACTACAACTGAAGTGTCAGTTATGTCAATATGTCCAGTGCTGCCAGATATACATTGAGATCACTTTTAGCCGTGATAATAATTTTTTTATGTCATTTTCTTAGCCTATGTACATTCTGTAGGTTACAAAAAAAATACACCTCCTATGTAATGTATGTAGTTAAAGCCTAACCAACATAGACTTTTATCTGACAGTTAATCGTAGCCGGTACGCAATAAAGCTCCAGCCCCTTTAAATTATAATGAATTGTCAATCAATTTCATAGCAAATGAAAGCACTCGGTGAGAGCAAAACAAAGCTAATATCTAATGCAGGTAAAAAAAAATTTAAAATGGCGTTGGATTAAACACACTTCGAAAACAGAGAATAGCCAAGCACCAAAACTATTCACAGTCAATCTTGTTTTAAAACTTTTTCGATATAAGAGGATTGATGCAATAATGAAGAACAAAAATAGCTTTGATAGAAGCTTCAAAGGACTCTGTAGTATTCTTACAGAAACCCAAATGGATAACCCAATAAAAACGGACGATTACCTCTTCACCGTTGACTTTAACATACCGTAGGAGTCTCTGTACCCTGTGAAGAGTGGCGAAGATCACAGTACTTGGCATATAGACACTATCGCAATCTTCATGGACGGGCACGGCATCTGGTATCTACCGTGTAAAACCAAATCTAAAAGTGCCCTTAAGATTCCCGGATGCCTGCAGCATTTTTCAAGCAGAAGTTCGAGCTGTACTTAGAGCGGCAAAGCTCCTGAAGTTGAAACGAATATACGGCCAGGATCTAGATATTTACATCGATAGTCAAGCTGCACATAGGGCGCTAGAATCGTGCATAATCAAATCGGTACTAGCCAGCAGCTGCCGTATAGTTCTCAGGGCATTATGCACGCCTAACCAGGTGAGACTATGTTGAATGCCTCCTAGGTAGACAAAATCAACCATAGACTCGGTCTTAAATTTTGCAGGGTATTAAAATGCTTTGAGTAAATTTTGACGGTTTGGGTGTCATCCTGGAATGGGTTTTTCGGATGCGCTCACTCCGGCGCCTGGTGTTTTGTGTGCTTAAGCCAACTTAACCTAAAGCTTAAGTCATTTCCTGTAATATAAAAAGTAAACACAAATAGTTTGAGATTTTTGAGAAAACCGTTCACAAAGTCTGCAGTGAATTGATTATTGTTTTTTAATCAATTGCAAAGCTATTCATTCGAATTGAGAAAAACTGTCAAACTAGGTGCCAATGTGTTTCCTCGTCCGCGCCTACCTATATGTAAGCGTAAGCTGAGATCAGAATTGAAAGTGGCAAGCTTCGTTATTTCTTTGCTTCGACGCTAGAAAAACACGCAGTTGTATATATTTAAGGACAAACAATAATTCTAAGCGATAAAATTTAACAACAAGGAAGTCCTTTCACACTTTTTGATCGATTCAGATTGGTGCCCAAGAAAAAATGCTACTGGTGCATAGCCAACTCCTTAAGAACAATCTTGATTGCCAAAAAAGCCATTCGGTGTACGAAAACATAGCAGAAAAGTCTTAAAACTCAGGCACTATAGCCTAGATGATGATAGTGAAACGTCTAATCGGTGAACTCACCTCCAGAGGATGAAAGTAAGTATACACTCGAGAAAGTGCTTAGGTAGGTATTCAGGTATTAAGACTTGTCCATAGTACTGTAGTAGATTTGAACGTTAATTGATCACGGAATTGAAGACGAAGCTTTGTAATTCGGCTTCGATACCAGAATTTACGTAGGCAAATGGAGCGCAAATCTTTGACAAATCACACGCTACTTGGGGAGGCTTTAAGCTTAATGACAACGCCGGGCAGGGCAATATGAAAGATTGGATTATTAAAGGTAGAAAAGTACAACTTGAAAGTACACATTCCAAAAGGGAGTACGGTGAAATCCTAAACAACGGAAGCAGGTTACTCGTTGAGCGGAAGCGTGAAAGTACACCAAAGTAGTCAGCAGATAGCCAAGCTGCCATTACAATGCCAGCCTCTACACTGGCATGACAGTGCTTCAAAGAACAAAAGCCACTTTAAAAAGGTACACCTTCACATGGGAGTTGCAGGAAATGAAGAGACAGTTAAACTGGTGTGGGGGAATGCCTTTCTAAGGTCCGAGTCTCTATATTAATAAAGTACAAGAACACAACTTTCCAAACAGAAATAGGCGACAATGGTTCCTGAGTATTATAACACTGTGTGCCATTTTTCAGGTCATCGTCTCGGGCCTAAGATTTGATTTGATTGATCCTGAAAGTACGTATCAAAACTAGAAACTCTGCATCATTCGTTTTGCCAGATTAGCTGCCTAACGTATTTTATAGCCTCATGAATATTTTGGCTCAAACCTTATTTTGAGCATATATCCCTACGGTTAACAAAGATATAGCCATGAGAAAGTGCTCAAAATAAGGTTAGAGCCAAAATATTCATGAGGCTATAAAATACGTTAGGCAGCCAATCTGGCAAAATGAATGATGCAGATTTTCTATTTTTGGTAAATATAGGGTTTTCCAATGAGAGGTGTTATTGTGAATGGTCCGCTATTTCGGTAGCTGTCACTTTTGAAGCTTTTATTCTTGGACATTTGACAAGTAGAAACTACGCCATTACTAAAAATGGAACGATACACGCTTCAACAACGCACTGAAATTATTAAAATTCACTACAAAAATGGTGAAAATCTTGCAGTCACAGTTCGCAAAACTAAAGCATTTTTAGGAGAATATTGCTGCTGTAGCCCAAAGTGTTGAAGAAAACCCAGGTTTGTCCATTCCTCGTCGTTCTTTGGTATTGGGCATTCCACAAACGTCATTACACCGTATTTTGCATAAAGACTTGGGTCCTAAGGCTTATAAAGTTCAGTTAACATAAGAACTCAAGCCGGCCGATCATCAACACCGTCGTGTCTTTGCTAATTGGGTCCCTGAAATGCATGAAAATGATCCGGAATTCCATCGAAAAATCATCTTAACTGATCAGGCCCATTTCCACCTCGGTGGCTACGTCAACAAGCAAAATTGTCACATCTGGGGCTCGGAAAACCCAAGAGTTATTGTTGAGAAGCCTCTCCATCCTCAACGTGTGACTGTTTGGTGCGGTTTATGGTCCGGCGGGGTCATTGGACCTTACTTTTTCGAAAATGAGGTTGGATCAACAGTTACGGTGAATGGATTGCGCTATCGAGAGTTGATTAATGATTTTTTATGGTCGGAGTTGGATGGTATTGATCTGGACAACGTTTACTTTCAACAATACGATGCTACGTGCCACACAAGCAACGAAACCATTGATCTTTTACGGGAAAAGTTTCCGGACCGTGTTATCTCTCGAAGAGAGAGATCTTGTGATTTAACACCTTGCGACTTCTTCCTTTGGGGCCACGTGAAAGATAAGGTCTACGCCAACAGCACAGCGTCGATTCAAGACCTCAAAGATAAAATTCGTGAGGCTATCGAGGACATAGGGCAGCCACTTTGCGATTTGGTTATGGAAAATTTCATGAAAAGCATATGGTCCTGTATGCGTGCTCGTGGTGGCCATTTGGCTGATGTTGTTTTTCATTATTAACGGCATACCTTCCTCTTTATTATGAAATAAACATCCGATCATTTATCTCAAAAAATAGCATTTTTCTTTGGATACCAAAATAACACCTCTTATTGGAAAACCCTTTACTTTCAGGATCAATGCTCAAATTTTAGGCCCGAAAAAGTGGTTCACTGTGTAATCGAAACAGATTCGAACTGTGTCTCTTCGACAAAGAAAAACAAGCTTTATTATAGAACACTGCCAGCTTAGAAACAACCTAACTTGTGTCGGAAAGACATCAAAACCTGAAGATTCTGTGCCAATGATAATGTTATCTCCGACGGTAAAAAATGAGGCACTATTGTTTAACACTCTGAAGGTTCCTGAAATCTCAAAATAGACTAGACTTGTGAAGATACAAGCCTTTCGTCTTGGAACAGAATAAGGATGATCCTGTTTTTATCCGGGTGATTGGTCTTTAAACGGTGACCTCACCCATAGAAGTGCTATATAATCTTCCAAGTAGTTAACGTACCGACAAAGAACATTAATGCCCAACCGCCTGGTACGTAGTCCACATCCACATTAACCAATACAAAACCCTAAAATTTTTATGTGTAACGCACACACTCACGCTGTGCAACGGCAAATGAAACACTAATCCACTTAGATTACATCCATTAATCCATCTACCACCACCTAAATGTTACAAAGACTTGAGTATTCAAAGGGAGAACAAAAAATATAGCACGGTAAGGACATACTCGTATAAAATACCGTTAGGAACGGATAAAGAATTAAGTATAGAAAAAGTCAAAATTAAATGTAACGTAACGTAATGCAATTAATTCTTAATTATATCATTCATTAGGTCAGACATCCTCTTTACCAGCGATGTTCCTGAATCATTTCTTCCAGAATCGTCCGATATTAGCGAAGTGGTGGAACCTCCCGATGGACTTCGTGGCGGCTGTAGTGCTGACGAACGTCTCGACGATGTGTCATTAGAGCGGTTACAATTGTTCGGTATCTTTACAACACAACGCTTGTGATAATTTTGGCTACATCCTGCAAAAACCGAAATTAATTGAACAGGACATTTGGGTAAAATGCCAAGTTTACTCACCATCACACTTGAGTCCTTGTCTAACTAAGCCAAAAAGCATCTCACCACAAAAGTCACAGAATGTCGGCGCTTTATACGAGTGCACGTTTAGTGAATGTGGCTTTAGGGTGGCTACATCGGAGCCTGGATACCTTAGCGCTGCAAAAAACAAATGGAATATAAAATACGAACACAGATACGAGTGCATGCATACGAATACTTACGACTGGCTGTCAGAACGATTTCCACAAGTGTTTCATCGACAATCTCTGCTGCAGAGTTCACAATGTGCAGGACATTCGGACTGTTGTAATCGTGTCTGAAGAGCAGGATACGCTCTGGTAGATATGTCAAACCATTACCTGGTACCTGTAGGTGATAGAAAAACGAGATAAATGCATTAAATTCAGTTCAATGGTAGATGGGAGAAGAATAATTGAAACAATTTGCTCTACGTCATTGTATAACCAGGACAATTAGAAAAGATACATGTAAGGACTTTAATTGGAATTGAGATGTCAAAAGCAAAGGGAGGACTTCCACAGTCTTGTCATTAGCATTGAAACGAAGTAATTACATTTTAATGCCGACGGTAATACGCGGAGACAAAACGGAATAAGAAGCAGACGCACAGACAGAAGATGAAAATCACGAATTGAATTGTCGGTAAAAATAATTAATTACCTTTAATTCGATTAATCGGCGCAGTGGACACTGTTCTGCGTTAATTGGATTGTGACAAGAAAATGTCTGCGATGGAACTATGTATTTCCACACATACATAAACACTTGGACTTGTCATCGTCATATAATCATAAATTAGGCAACAGGGCGGCATCTTGTTGATTCCTTTGATTGGATTAATGTAATTAACCATGACTACGCGTATTGCTTGGTCAAGAACATGGAAATTAATTTCTTCTAGTTTTGTTGATTTGTTAGAATCACTACATCCATCGGTCGTCTAAGGTTACAATAACAATTTACATACATATGTACGAGTCTATGTATGTGCTGTTCTAAGATGGAGCAGGCCATAGACACGTGGGTATTAGGATTTGCAAACACTTCTTCTTTCCTTCTTTAGGTGGCGCTACAGTTCGCAACTATTTTGTGCGTATAGCACGCACGCGAACGGAATTAGCAATTACAAGAGTTTGTTCCCTGGTTTTTATACATACAACAACAAAATGATTTGTTAAAAATTAGTTAATGATTTATTGAGATTGTGATGAAATACTCAGTTCCAGGGAAATTAAATACAGAGATCTATTTTTTTGGACTTATAAGTTCAAGAATCAGAACTTTTTCGAACTATAGAAGTAGGTGGCTTATTCTCCCGTCACCAATAAGTCCTGAAATTTGAATATTTAAAGTAAAGTTGAACGTCGTGGCATAATAATCTTACATGAAGAAGGGCATTTTTTAAGTGGTCCGTCGTCCGTATCCAAAAACTGGTATCAATTCGGTGTCTGTTTGTCTGTCTGTCACAGGCCTTTTTCTCAAAGACCATTTGACGTAGACTATTGAAATTTGGAACTTTGAATGTTGTAACAATTAGTGGCCCAAACACAGACCTGGACTTAGAAAGTTTAATTTCGATTTTGGGGGGCGCTAGTTTTGGGATGTGAAGGTGTTAAGAAAAAATGTGGAACTGTTAAGAAAAAAGTAACACAAAAAATATTTCATACGTTTTTGAATTCGTGCTTTACCGAGCTTTCATTTCACTTCCCACACTATGATCTCGAAATTGAATTAATAAAGTTTTTTTTTAACGTCCCATTTATTCCCCAAAAACTGGCCTCAAAAATTCTAAATTCAATTTTTAAGTTTAGGTCAGTATTTGGGCCACTAATTGCTACAGCTGACCCAAATTTCAATAGTCTACGTCAAATGGTCTATGGAAAACGGCCTGTGACAGACAAATAGCCAGATAGACAGACACCGAATTCATTCCATAAGTGTTCCGTTTCTGGTATGGTTGGAACACTAAAAACGTTAAAAAATTGCTGTCCCCCTACCTTATCTCTAAAAATATCACTTAGAAAAGTGAGAATAAAATCAGAAACATTGAAAATAAAGTATAGATTGAAGAAACAATTATTATCAGAACTGCCCTACGTTCGACAGTTTTTTTATTGTGATTTTTTTTTTTTTTTTAATTTCAACTACCCAAATTTTGATTATTAAAATGAAAAAGACAGAATTTTGTATGAATTTCTCTGGCAGAATATACTGTCGGAAAACGTATGGATGACAGTGTGGGTTAGGTAGGTTAGGTTAGGTGAGGAGGGTCCCTTGCGGAAGGTGCAATTACACTCAGAGGCCAGGTCCATTCTTGGGATTACCATAGTTGTGCATGTTGGAACGTGCATTTACCAAAACCATTTCGATGTTATAATAAATCTTTGAAGGTCTGTAAACGGTATCTTACCCACGTCGTCCAGGCAGTCAAAGAATCGTGCTTTCACACAAGATAGGTGCCGTTCTTGGAGAGCTGGTCAGATACAGAAAATGTGTGGTACAAATTCTTTTTCATTCTCATCCATGCAGCTTCTGCAAAAGTCATTTGTAAGGATACCGTATTTTCTGGCCATCTTTCCTTTCGTACAGTGTCCGGTTATAACACCGAAAAGCACATGGATTTGGCTTAATCCCATTGAAAGTAGGAATGTTGACAACTGTCTTCGTTCTTGACTCGCATTCTCAAATCTTGCAAAATCTGTGTCAATTACACTGATAATACCCTGTCTTCACGAGACATCTCCCAAGACATGTTCTTCGACTTGACATGCAAATGTCTCGTGGAGACCCCTAATTTGATGTCCAAACTATAAACATGTCCGCGATGTCAGCATTTTAGTTTTGTCTTCTCGGTAAACTGAAATCCAAATTATTCTCTGACATTTGGCCGTTTGGCAGGTAGATTTTCATTCGGTGGGTTTTTCGGTAGAGTGAACATGTCGCGCTGAGTTGGTTTGGTAGGTAGATTTTCATTTTAGGGTGTTTCCATAGAGTGAAGATGCTGGTTGGGTAGGTAGATTTTCATTCAATGGTATTTCCGTAGAGTATTTTACTGCTTTTAAAGCGAGAATTGCGCGTTGTTTCTTTCTCGATGTCAGCTTGTAGATTGAAATGTTTTGGCATGATCTGCCCAACGAAGGAAAACAAACCAAAAACCTGTTTCTAATCAAGATGTAGTTTTGTCATAAATATATCTCGTGGAGACACCGCGTAACCATCAGTTTCTCTGAGATACCGTGATCTCGTTATATTGGAGCTTCGATTTCGAGTTATAGAGATTAAAGAAAAACGTCGACTTATGGTACAGACAGAGTCTTCGGAGTAGATACGAGTTAACTAAAATCAAGCTAGAAAGGACATACAACTTAAAGAGATTTTTTTTCTTAAAGAAGTTCCATTGGAAAAATCTGCTAAAATGTCGTCTTTCATGGCGAAAATGCTGCTTTCGAATTCCAAAACAGTGTATAATGTGTATAAAATATGAATTACATTTTATTATGTTACATCAGTTGTTGTTAGAATTAAATTACACCAGTAAATAGCAGAGTCCTCGAGAGTTGAAGTACACGCACTGGGTGAATAAATTTACTTGCACAGTAAATTTCTGTTCCACCGTAACCAAAATGATGACAGAAATTCATAAAAAAAAATGTAAATAGCCTCCTGAGGCTCGTTAGGTTCGCTATAATTCTTCTCTATGCGTATTGCGTACCGTCACGTTATTAAGGTACTCTTAAAGACCCACCACGTGCCTTCTTCAGTTTCAAAAAAAGGAGATTTCATGTTTCCCTATTTACACACGTTATTCTCTTTTTTTTTTGGCGCCAAAAGCTTATGGCGTTGTGACCGAAATATTAAAAGGATAATACCCTAATCCTGCCCATTTCGAGCAAACATCGCATGATGCTTTAATAAATAATCGCATAATGTAGGCAGAATTATTGCCGCAACAACAATACCGCTGCGCCGCGCCGACTGTTGATGGAATGAATTATTGATATTCTGATCATGAACACAGTTCATTACGATAAATATTTTATCTCACTTTTAGTGGGTGGTAGAATGGGGTGTGGTTGGCAGGGTCCTTAACTCTTAATTAATACATTCAGAGAGCTGGAAATAGTTCGTGGTATTGTATTGTTGCCCCTCGCTGGGATGGCTAATTAAGAACGGAGTCAATAGTGATTGATTTCCATTTTTATTGACTGGCAGAACATATGTCCTTCGGCCAAGTGGCACTAAAAACTTATTCTCGATGGTCGGATGTTAATATTAGTTTACTAAATATTTTATTATATAATAGAATAACATAATAAAATCAAAATTAAATTTGAGTATGATGGAAGAATCACTTCCTGCGGGTTGTTATTTAAGAATATCCTTTTAGTCGTATTTTCAAAGCGCAATATTTCTAAGAATAACGTCCTCTCTGCAGTGTTATGAGAAGGAAGAAGCAATAAAGTCGACAACGACCAGCGAGCACATTGAAAGTATACTGTTACATTCTCGTATTTTCGGGGAAAAGAAAATGTTTTTGTTTTTAAGGATCGCATTCCATTAAAGTTTATCACCTTAGGACGTATGTCCTCGGATGTACGTGTATAAAATGAAAAAATGGAGTTCTGTATAAAAACAAGAAATCTTTATGATTTTTATTAAATTTTAAGTCATGTGGTTTTTGACATATTAACAAAAATGACATTTTTAAGGAGTATCCTTATATATAAGTTAAGAAGTGATTTAAGAATGAACTTCAAAGCACTTCGCCAAACCAGCTTGTCTGCAAATTTCCCTCCCCAGTTCCCAGGGTTTTGAAATAAGATGTTTAATTTTTATTAATCAAGGAAACTCGTACTTTTATTAAAATTTGATTGAATATTTATTTTCATCGAAAGAAAAAGGGTTGCCATTAATATTGAAAAACAATATTACAACCTGCTTTGCAAATCCAGGCTCTTTTGATAGAATTTTCAATAACACATGCGCACATTTGTGGCTCTATTTCACGGATTACGGCACGAATTTTTTGGCTTTGAGTGCTTCAATTGAAGCGGGAGTTTTGGCAGAAACCTTATCTTTGACATGGCCCCAAAGTTAGCAGTCGGATTGTGTTAAATGGAAAGATCTCGGTAGGCAATTTTGATCACCATTTCGAGAAATGACTGAGCCAGGAAACTTTCGTTACTTGTGTGGGACGTTCATAGCACCATTTCGTTGGAAGTAAACATGATCCACATCCATAGCTCCAAGTCCCGGCCATACATATTCATTCAAGGTAAATCTTTTTTGATATAAGGCCAAATGATGCCCACTGCCAAAAAAACGCGCCAAACATCAACACGTTGTAGATAGAGGGGCTTCTCGGCAATCATTCTTGGATTTTCTAAGCTCCGAATGCGGCGATTCGGCTTATTAAGGAAGAATTGAATATTTTTTTTAATTGAGTAATCCGGACCGAAAAGATCTATTGTATCTCATAAGTCCAAGAGGCGAACAAACTTTCTAATAAAGGCTGGTATGTCATTGGTTGATGCATTTTTTAAATCGTAAGATCTGAGTAGTTCTTTATGTAGGGTACGCCGTCTGACCCCGAAAACTGCCGTGCATTTACAAAGGACGTACTCGGCCGACTCGATCTCCTCTAAATAGATTCGACAATCGGTCTCGGGCCTAACTTGTTAAGGTGGTATCGTAACTGGCAGTGACCGGAAAGGAAGCTTGTTATATATATTGTGTCAGCAGTCCTATACAGAACCAAGCCTAGCTTATCACGACTCCGAACGGCGAGTTGAGAGGCTCCTCATGACAAATGTTACTCTTTGATTGCTTGTCAGACATTCGAAAGAGGTGGTACCGTGCAAAAACGTTTAGGTGTTTGCTGGGATTGAACCCGGACAACATGCGTAGTAGTCTAACGCACTAACCACCAGGTATTTTTGAAATTTGGCTTGTGTTTCTGTTTCTTTTTTATTATTTTGGCTTTTGGTTCATTTAAGCGTTTATTTCCCTCAACCATAGCATCATTTATGCTTTTAAATATGTAGGTAGGAACACAATCCAAGGCCGATACTTTTGCCAATATAGAAGCTAGTTACTTCTAAACGAATAACTAACTTACGAATTTTTGTAATGTTCTTCCTTAGGGGGGTACACAGGATTCAATGACCAAATCTGACAATGTAAACGCAAGAAATGACGCACGGTCGGGCAGAAATATAGGATGGTTTTTTTTTGATATTTGTGGTGGTCGGAGGGACATATCTGATAATGTGAACGATTATTTGTCCGACGTAGAGCAAATTTCATTTCTGATATGTATTTCCAGCGGTGTGGTTGTTGTTGGAGAATTAAAAATGGCTGTTTATGAAAATATTGCATTTTGGAAAGAATTTTTGGAAATAAAAAAATTCTGATAATCCACTGGAGAATTCAATTGTAATTCATAAGCGCTGCTACCAGTACGTGCGACATCTTTGCAATCCATTTACAAAGTGAAGTCTGTCAAAATGTTGGACAATATGAACGCTAATGACATCAGTCTGTCTAACATTAGTTAGTTTTAAGTCTTAATCTAAGTTTCGTAGTTTGTGTAAGTCTAAGTTTGGCTAAATATAAGTTTACTTAAGTCTTAGTTTGTTTAAGTTGTTGCTTGCTAATGCAAGCTAAATAAATAAATAATAACATCCATCCGACCAAGTCTATCAGGTATGTCGGTCCATGTGAACCCACTTTTTTGAGAAATAAACAGAATCAACGGCACGATAAAGTCAATTTTTGAAATGTGAATGGATTTGTTTATGAGTGAGTAGTGATTGCGTTCATATAAGGAATTCAACTTTTTTGAAAAGTTTTGTCCTAAAAGGGATAAATGTCCACACAAAGCATACTACAAAAATGTAGTAGATTTAATTTTTTGGCAGTAGATTCAAATTTCGAAATGAATGCAGTAGATCTAATGCAATTTCAGTAAAGTGGCAACGCTGCTCGCTTTATACAAAGCTCCAAATGGTCCTTATGAGTAGCGGGGATACACATCCCCAGGATCGTTGGCAACATAATGCGCCTCTATAGGCCTGCGTGTGCTCGAATTACCAGCCACTGCTACCTAACCTAACCTGACCTAATCTCCAAGGCCAATGAAGATAAAAACAATTATGTCCATGTCTACAGCGATGGATAAGGTTGAAAATTTCAATTATCTCGCACCCACTGTATACGTGCTCCTTGCGAGTCATCATTTCTGGCCATTTAACGCCACGTTACGAGATACATACATCGTAGCCAACCGTACAGCTAATCCAACGGAAATTAATTTCATTTTGTTACTTAAAAAATGGCGCAGCATTTTTTTTTTTGTGTTACTAAATAAATTTGCTATAAGACAATATAAACATCTTTTGTTTGTTCACTTAGATAAGAGGAACATTAGTCTCCGGAGTAAGCTAATAGGAGTGGTTTAAAGGAAATATTTCATCTAACCCAGCAACAAGTGACCATTTAATAACTCAACAACCAGACGTATTTGTCCTGCGTACGTGACAGATACAATGTAATGACATTTATCCGTTGAAATTGCCATTTCTATGCTCAACGTTACGTTGTGGTGCTGAAGTTGGCTGTCTCCTGTCTGTATGCAGTATTCCCTTGGGCTGTGTTGAACGGTGTCATTTTCATTTTTTTTTTTGCTTTTGAAGTAATCCAACTTAAATGTGGTGTCTATGTGGCCACACCGGAATGATGCAAGTTTTCATTTCCCGCCCAACAAAGGGGGGAAGAGCAAAAAGAAAATATTCACCAGAGACCACTCAGAGAAATTAAATGAAAAGGTGGTTGCTTTGTATTTGTAGGAAGATTTTAAAGAAATTCATTATTTCTAACGACTCGACGCGGCGCGGCGCGGCGTGGTGGTAAGGTGTTTCCTAATTATGAGCTTATTATGGGCTGAACGAGTGCTTTTGTAAGAAGCCTCTTGAATTCTGATTTAATTATAATTTCTTTAAATGAAAATTAGAAAAAAATCCCTTTTCAAGGATCTCTATCTCTATTCAATGGTCGAGTTCGTTTCGTAGGTATTCCTATTAAGGACATATTAAATTCGAATTTCAAGAGGCTTTTGCAGTATTCATCCTTTTGAAGGATACATTTATTTTTAAACTGTTATTACAATGAATCCTTCCATCATCAATATTCTCATCGCGAGTGTCCTTGTCTCGTTTTTAAACAAAATAACAACCGCGAAATACATATTTCATTTGCGACTGAATGGGCGCGTTCAATTTGCAAGTCAATTTTAAGTGATAAGGATACAATTTGTTGTCAGCGATAACCTTAAATTGTGTGTGTTTCACGTGTTTTTTTCTTTCGCCTGAAGTCGGGCCGCACTTAGGCTTGCTTTTAGCGGAATATCATTAGAATGTAATAAATCATTGAGCCTTATTGGTGGAGTTTGTGTGACTTTGTTTTCTGAAGATGGCAGGAGAAGCGATAATTTCGTTCACATTGCTAACCAAAAAAATAACTGGTATAAGTCAAAGTACACAAAACCCTACCAATGTTAACATCTGGTGGTGTTTGCTAGCCCCGGGCTTAATGGTTATACGCATCGGTCTGAAATATTCATTGTTTCATTAATCATAATCATTGTACATTACAGTACCTTACCTACAAAGATATTATATTGGTGTGGTTGTTTTCTCACAAAAAAGGAAAGAAATTTGAACAGAGTACGAGGATAAGCACTGCTGAAGATAGGGTGGATAACAAGGATATGCTTTGGTACCTTTTTTTTTAAATAAAGATTGGATGTTGGAGTGTTTTGGGGGATTTATGTTTAAAGACCAAAGGAAAAGGGACGAAAATGATTCCTTTTCCAGGAGTTCAGTGTTCTGAGCTCCCTTTTTACTATGTTGCATGCATTTTTACTATGCCGCAGAAGGGTTCAGAACCCACGAAGGGTGTAGCAGCCCCTTTCTCGGTTAGTTTGTCTGCCATTCCAATAGCTTCTATCCCCAGAGTAAACGTTTTATATGGGAGCCAGCCGTGGCCCAAAATTTGGAAATAAAAAATCAACAGTACCAGATAAAAGTGAATCTTAAATCTACCTTAACATTAGAACTCATAATATGTACATAATATGTGTACAACATACGCTTAATACAAGAAAACATAGTACATACAAGAAAATAGGTAACATTAAAAGGAACAAAGAGAAAGAGAGAAAGGAAGACAAAATCGAGAACACCACCAAAAAAAGGACAGTTTAGTAACACATCGTTGGCTTTGAAGCATGTAACTCTAAGTGTCGTGGTACCCAATAAATAGTAATGCTGTTTCCTTCGCCCAGTCTTTTACGTTTATCTAGGCATTCCCAGACAATTCTAGATTTGATGACCTAAGTTCTCCTTGGTGACCAAACGCTGAGTAGGAATCGAACCTCTACGTGGTAAGCTAGTGATGTATGCACCAACGCGGCTAGCAGTGCGAATTACTACTACTACATAGTTAGAGCCTTAACAAACTTTAACAAAGCCTTAAAAGTAAATTGAAGATGCTCAGGTAAAAGTAAGCATGTTTTGATGATCCAATGATGTCTCGCTAAAAAGTATGACACGTTTCTTTTATTCCACAGCGCGTGCATTTAATGGACTCCGTATATCTCAAACAATTCAAGATTTGATGACCGGAGCTCCAATTGGCCTGATAACTGCTTAGCTATCTGACTGTATTGCTTGTCACTTCTCTTCAATTGTTTACAAAGATTGAGTTGGACACATCTATTTATAGCGCAGATTTCGGCTTGGAAGATGCTGGTGTAGCTGCCTATGGATATGAATAGTTTGATTCTAGGCGCAAACACTTTGGCCGCCGTTCCTACCTCAGTTCTTGAATCATCATAAATTAAGTTCCCACCCGTGGTATTAATGTCTATATTCAAGTCATCCGGACGCCCTAGCAAATTCAAGTAGATCAGATGGTGATCCATCAGATAGCGCGTCGATGTGTTCGAAGAAGAATTTGCCCAGGGTTCTGTTTCTAAGTTGGCATTCCCTGCAAGTGTCATCATTACTCAGTCGTAGTTTTTACATGTGGTATCTTAGAGTTTTGTGTCCAGTTAACACTCCCATTAGCATTGACAACGACTTATCGTCTTTTTGTAAGAGTTTCCTTGTTCTTATTTTGTCGCATTCTGGCCACAATCTTCTTGATACCTAGCACGTGGTTACTGATTTCCACTTTTTTTTTGCATCAATTACTGATCTTTGCTCAATTTTGACCCCAAGGTTACAGAGTGGAGGTTTAACAATCCAATTTGCTTGATCTCTGTGGGCACCGTAGCGCAAGTGGTTAGTGCGTCGGACTACTGAGCCAGCGGTCTTGGGTTCGAATCCCGCCGCAAACACCTAAACAGTTTTTCACAGTGCCCACCCCTTCCGAATGCCTGACAAGCATTCAAGAGTATCAACTGTCATGCACAGCTTCCCAACTCGCCGTCCGTAGGCGGCAGAAAACTATAGGTCCCTTCCATTCGTGCAAAAATATAACGCGCACACACAAATGGTTGCGGGAAGCTAGGCTTGGTTCTACCTAGGACTTCTGAAGCCAAATATTTTATTTTCTTGTTCTCTATCTAGAGCTGAGCCCTTTCTGGCCAATTCATAAGCTATGACCAGGAACCCAGCTTGTAAAAACATTGTGCTGCGGGCCGAGAACCTTCAGCTCTCCGCGGCAACACTTCACAAGCTTAGATGTTATTTGCGTAGCAGCTAATGCTTTTATAGCAGCCTGGCTGTCAATGTAAATTGTGACATCCACGCTGCTGTGGTCTAGGAGCCAAATGGAGCTGTTTCTTCCTAGTTTCTCCGAGAAGCAACCCGCTCCTATACCTATGTCCATTTTTGACCCATCGGTGTAGATAAACCTAGCGTTCTGAGATACCTCGTTTTTCTACCACTTCGCCCTGCTTGGCAAAGCCCACGAGAAGGGGTTTGTGTAGTCTGAATTGATGTCACCGTTATGGTAATTGCTAAATATCATGGTGTGTCCATGTGCATTCGATCTCCAGTGCTTTGGTTGGCTTAACCTGAGAGCGCTCGTTACTGCGGTCGTCTGCGTACAGAGGTCTAAAGACAGAAGGTTAAGAATCGCTTCCAATCCCGCTTTTGGCATTATTCTCATCGCGCTGGTTGTTCCAGTGCGTTCAGTCTATCTTGTTAATGAGTTCGTTCTGGAAGTTTGTTGACTATTTATATTTTGAGTGTTGAGTATTTGACATTTACGTAAACGCTCGACCTCGAATTTGACATTTTAAGTCCATAAAAAATAGCTAAAGCTTTCTAAAGAAAAAAGATACAATAATATTATCATAATGACTCATGATATCACCTTTGACCATTCCGGATCAACCACGCATATCCAGAGAAAACTAATTTAGGGAAACATCAAAGGTCCTTTCGAAATCAGTTTAATGACATATTTCTTGTCCATTAAAAGGCAAATTAAACTGATTGCTATTTCGTCGGTCGAGTAAATCAATTATTTTATAATCCACAACACCAAGTTGGAATTTAATCAGATTTTCTAACCAAGATTCCGTATCCTTATTGAAATTTGACAAATCCTAGAAAATTTAATTAATTTGAGCTCACTGATTGACCACCAGATGAGGAGGAGGTGTTTATCCAGGCAAAAACGAAGCTACCACGGAAGCCAAAATACCTACAATGTTGATTGTACAAATACTCTCATTATTATCCTGTAATTGGTATGTATGGGTTCCATTGACAATTTGAAAGATTAACTCGAATCTAAACAAGGAACAATGGGTTGGGAATGCATGACAGGCATGTTACCTCTGCAATAGAACTTTAGGCAGTAGATGTATATATTGTATAGCCTGCGATGGAATAAGGGTTAAAACAACAATACGGAACAAAACAGGATTTCATGAACTGAAACATATATATGGACATAATTGCACTGGTGGCATAAGACTTAGATATTCTGTAGGGGAAGAGTTTTGAAGATGGAGTGGCAAGAACTACTTAATATGGCACTCCATAATGCATGTTATGCACTCAAGTAAGATCTAATGCTCTAAAGATTCAAGCGGAGATATTTGCAATACTCAACGGCGTAGATGAAGTCGTTGAAGCCAAGCTTACATATCTTCTCAGATAGTCCAGCCACGCTTAAAGCACTTGCAAACCCCAAAACTAACTTTACTCAAGTGAAGGAATGTTAAGGAAAGCTTAATACCTTTGCGAGATCCAGCTCGGTGAACCTACTTTGGGTACCTGGCCGCAACGACATACAGGGGAACGAGAGAGCAGATGAACTAGCAGGGGCTGATGAAGTGGATAACTTCATGGTTACCACGATAGGCACGGCGCACTGCAAGCAGTAAAAACTACTTACAGTCTTTTGAAAAACGTCCCTCGTTTATGTGGAGTTTAATCCATTCTTGTGAGGCTGTCAAAGCTATGATGGAAGATCAGATCTAAAACTGATGACTGGGCTGTATACGGGACACATTAATTTGAACATTTGTTTATGCAAACAGACCGGGACCAGCACCTGTCCGGTTCGCGAAGAACGGAACGAACGTATCAAACACTTCCTCTGTGATTGTCCTCCTTTATGCTCAATAAGGCACACATACCTGGGAAGACATATCCTACCTGGGGTGACATCGCTTGGATCTATCGAAAACACTGGAGTTCACACGAAATACAGAACGCTTTTCTTGAATCTTCATATTCCTCTACTTTCCTTTCCATTCCCCTTCACAAACCTTAATTCAAATAAACCCCAATCTTCTTCTTTCTCAGCACAGTTTCTGAGGGTGGCTCGACTCGCTGGCTAGGTGAAGAGGGAGGAATTGTTTTTTCCCTTCCCTTACAAATCAACCAACCAACCAAGATCTAATGCTTAGGATAACCCCAGCTTCACTCGTTATTGGACAGACCCTTACAAAAGTTCCAAACTTGACGTTTGAAATGCTAAAATTTGTCAAAATCTAGAAACATAATATGTCCCACGGGCTCCTTGACTGCGGATCGTGGTGAACAGCGAGGTTTTTTTGTTTTGTTTTCCTGTGTTGCCTGTCTATTCTGTCAAAGCACTAAGACTCAATACTGGCCCATTGTATGTACTGCCGAACAGGAATCCACTTAGTAACCAAACACTAAGTTGAAGGGTTACTTCATAGTTAGGACATTGACAAAGCTTATACAGTGGTTTGAAGATGTCCATGACATGATAAAATGAGGTTCGCTGAAAAGTATGACGCGTTTCATTCACTCCACAATGCACAATTAACGGCTTCCGTATTACCATCTGTCAAACTATGAAATCGAATTTGGTTTCAAAATGGCGCCCAACAAATGGCGCTTTCATTAAGTTTTCGTGTGACATTAATCACGCTCAGTGGTTTGGCAAAAACTCAGTAATTGTCATTTGAAAAATAACATCTTGTTGCAGCTTGTGCTGGACGTGGGGTATACACACATTAATAAATGAACCCATCTGTCACCGTATTAGCTTAACACTAATAAAACTTTATCACCCTCCGCAGTGCGGTTTGATTCTAAATGATTACGGAAAGCAAAAGGCTACGACAGAGTTGTTAACGAGTGTAATCATCCGCAGATGGCACCGATAAGGACTCATTAATACATTCATTTCATTTCAAAAACAAGGACAAGGACAAAGGATATCCTCTCTCAGTGTCACTTCAAAATGGAATATGAACCTTCAATGACTTTAAAGTTGGTTATTCAACCGACAAGAGTAGATCATTTTTCGTAAATAAATCTCAAATGGAAAAGCAGTATACAAATGGGATTTGTGTGAAGTCTATGTGTATACATATATATATCAAAATGAACATCACCTGTCCTTTGTTCATATCCTGGATATAGAAAGCCATATACTCGTATACAGATACACACAAATCCATTCCATTCACCCGACGTAATCCATGGGATTTTCCTCATTTGATGTATTCATTGATTGGTATCTTTTGGCATTCGAAAGAGGACATTCATAAACACACACACACACGTAGAGTTGTATCTAATGGAAGCAGGAAATTAAGTTTTATATGTTTTAATGGAGATATCAAGAGTGTGGATATGGTCGGATACGAGAAAATTCTCAGCATTTACGTAACCACATTTCAGGGACTGTATGGATGCTGTATTTCTCGCTGTTGATCGGTTAATAATTGATAAGGAAGAAAGAGACAGAATCAGAGTGAAACAAAATACCTTTTGCAAGGTATAATGAGACGGTTGCCGATAATCCTAATTGCGGGCGCTTTATGGCTTTAATCTATAATAAATTGTGGTACCACCCAAATGAACATAATTACATTTCTGAATTATTTGCAGAGCGGAGCAGCTCATGTACGAGTATTAGGCAAACAAAAATAAAATGGAATGCCTTAATTCATACAAATACTGAGGTACTACCTACATATGTGACTCGTATAAGGATCGATAAATTAAATTGTTAGCTCTTATCAGGGATTCAAAGTAGTCCCTATCTCGTGACAATAGAAGACCATTTTTTTTTTTTTATAAATTACACACGCTAAAGGGGATATGACTACACTTATAATGTTTACACACAGAGTGAGCATAAGAAGAACAAGAATGAGAGAAAGACAGATAAATGAGGCATGTAACCTCAGATAACTTACTTTCGGCTTTTATGCGCCTATTCGATTTTAAGCCGATTGGGAGCTGTAGTGCCGAAGCCACTAGGGATCTAGAATTTACCCTCTTAGTGGAGCCCTAACAATTATATTTTCTTGACAGCCATTAACAAGCACATTGTTATCAACAAGCTGGCTATTTCTCAATTCTGAATAATAGAACGTTGACTACAATCTGGGGTTATTTCTACAGTAGAATAACCTATTGTCTTTCATTTCGTCGCCTTTCTTATCACGGTGACCTTTCTTATCAGGTAACATACTGAGGATTAAATAAGAAGTGTTTATTTAGGATTTTTTCTGATCATCTACTACAGTTTACTGCAGGTTATAAGATTGCATAAGCACCATAAAGGTGTGTTTACATAGATCTCGGTCCACTTTTAAAATGACACCTTTAGAAGCTCTGGAAGCGGATACTTATACATGTCTAGCTAATCATATCTCCTGTTAAGAATAGCTCCACCTAGATGCTTTTTATTGTACTTCAACAGCACCAGAGATCCTACACAAGTGGACTCGTTTTAAACGATGCTCTAAAGGATTTTGCCAGAAAACCATATCCCAGTTTGTAAGCACTTTTGTGCTGATAGTTACTCTTACCGGTCTATGACTTTCATCACTAACAGTATTCGAATGGTAGACAGGACTGCCTCCCACTTCCTTAATACCGGCTGGTTCCCAACCCATGTGATGCGTATGGTAAGCTGACAAATTGTTGTCCCAAAACGTCACGTTTTAAACAAAATCAACTGCTAGCTTCAATGTTTTAGCTAGAGAGGCTGCCTTGCCTATACTATGTACGTGTGTGTTGAGTATGAAATTATAAACCATACATATTTATATACAACGCATTTTATTACGATTTTATTCACATATGCAAAAATGACGTTAATGATAGTGTAACGAATCACATTTTACAAACGATTGCAAAGTTTCTTTGTATAATTGTATAAAATCTGTCAAATTCTGTCGAATAAGAACAGAAACATGTTCTTTTGGCGCTTGTTATTCTTAAGGCCCCGAGAATCTGTTGATGCGTTGCTGCATTGTTTTTAACTGCCAGCTAGATAGAATTCACACTTTCTTATGGAAGGTGGCCCACAACAAACTGATATACCTATGAAGTTCAACGAAATTTCTACTTTTTTAGTCCGTTGATCCGTTGACAATTCACACACGCGCACGCATTGAAGTTCACGCATTCACAAATTGAGAGCACATTTATTGGTGGAAGTAATGAGAGAATGTTGAGAAGCTGTCATTTCCGTTGACGTCTTCATATGTGCAACGGATTTTATGGGACGGCTTTTTCCGGCAATGCGTGAACGTCAACGGATTCTATGGGTCGGGGCCCTTAACTTTAAATCATTTCCATTATTATGGTTTATTTTCCCTTTTTCAGTATTTCACTTGGGGTCTCGTATTTTAAGTGTGACCGTTATTGGTTGTTTTTACTTAAACAAATAAGCTACATAATTTCGTTGTGTATACCCAAATTTAATTCGAACTACAGATTCCCATTTCGAAATTTTATAATTTTAACATAATTTGGATTAATTAGGTGAAATAAAATCAAACAAACTTAAAATGAATGCAGTTGAATGATTCTGAATAAAAATGTCAAAATAACTGGGATGTTCCGATATCCGGGGTGAAATCTTTGTCAACGGATTTCAATTGATCTCGGTGAGTTTATTTCTGAAAATAAATTAAGTGGTTGCGATTATAACTGTGAATGATAATGGCGTTCAGCAGATTAAAAAGTAAAATGAAAACCAAATCTGAAATGGAATAATATCCAAAATACAAATCGTAAATTAGTCATTCTGATTGGGAGATGTCTACACAAAGATCGCGAGTACGCCCAGCACGGCTCGCTACCTTGTTTTTTTTTAACTCCGCGCGCAGTGGGGCACTTACATATGTATCGACTATTGGCTCTATAGTCTACTTTATCTCCAGGCGCCTGACTAATAGTTGCCGAGATACCTTAAGTGGCTAAACCTCCTTAAGTGAAGTTTAATATATTAAGCGCGGTCAGCGCTGCACTTATCCATTGCTAGCCAAATAGGAGTCGACTTTATCTACCCAACCGTTTAACAACAACCCAGTTATCTATAATCTATATCTATAATCTATAAATATTATAAAACTGTAGAGGTTTTTTGTTGGTTACCTAATGGCGTGAAAACCGCTGGACAGATTTCGATGAAACTTTTTTTGAAATGCTTCTTAAGTACCCGGGATGATCACAAGCTATGTAATTGTTTGCTCAGCCTACTGGGTCTTACATAGTAGTCAAAATAACTGTATATCGGAAAGGAAGATTATCATTATACAGCCCTAACTCAATAATGGCTTATCGGATTGGAAATCAAAAAAATAGGTGAAATTAGTAAATCTGTCGCTGATTCATTTGAGATGTAAAACATCCTCCTGCGTTATCCGGAAGCTGAGCAATGTTCAAAACAATTATTCAAAACATCGCCCACAATTTTCCTTCAGCGGAGACCACCGCCAGCAGTCGTGCAGCAGTGTGTATCGTTGCAATAGTGTGTGTGTGAGTATATATGTGCGCGCTCTAACATGATCATATGCTTTGTACTTCAATGTGCTACAATCATTATCACCATTTGCGGCTCTCACACTCAACCAATCTTAACAAATGAGGTGTCAAAAGAAAGAGAATTTTCTAGAGCAGTGAATTGCATTTTCAGTTTATAAATATTATTAATAAATTAAAAAAAAAAAAACTATCAAAAACAAATATTCTACCCAAAGTGAACTTCTGTTGTTTTAAGAGTTCATTTTGGTTCATATATATATGCACATATGTATTTGCTATGTGGAAGTCATCTGGGATGTTTGGTTTACAGTGCTATTTTGCCGAGACTTTAGGCAAACGTTATCAGTAGTCCCACGAGGCACATCCGAACGCACAACATTTCTCTGATTTGTTATTTAAAATTGGTGGAGAAACGCTTCCGGAAGAAAATGGAAAAGTAAATTTATCACAAGGTTTAAGGTGATATATAACAACTAAAAAGCTGTAAGAATTCTTAGCTTTGTGAGCGAGCTATTTTGTTGCCTCGGAATGATTAAGCTCCAGCAATTAACAGCGAGATATTTTCACGTGCTGATGGTCAAAGTGCAGAATGTATTTCAATCACCCGGGTTGTGGACCAAGAAGTAATAACCAGACATCTGGTCGAATTTTTAAACTCTCGCTTTCGCTACCATCACATAAATTAAAACTAAAAGTGGGTGTACCTACTATTCTTCTAAGAAACTTGAGCCCGCCTAAATAATGTAATCGCACCGGACCTAGAGTTACAATTCTGCAATGACATCTGGTAGAGGCGGAAGTGTTGACGGGCTATGGTGCGGTGCGATTTTTGAGAACTATGAAATCTGCAGTTAGGGGCTGAAAGTTACACATTGAAACGTTTTTGATAAAACGCAGTTAATCAACAAAATTTACTAAACACTTTTGTGGACTTAGACAAATACTTTGATGTTTCTACGCTCCCACTGAAATTGAATATTTGTATGCATAAGAAAGCCCTTAGAATGCGAAGCAAGGCGAGCGTGGGTTCAACTAGTTACATTATATACTTTTGATTGCGTAGGTACATATTTTTTATTACAAATAAGTGTATTGCTGCCCTAGTGAAAACATAGTATAAAGAACGAATTTTGTCTGCATGGCTATGGAACAGATCTTTAATTCAGCTTTAATTCTGCTAATGCAGGTAAACATTGAACGGTTAACCATTTCACTTAAGGTGAAATGAAAGTCTACTTCAAGAGTGCGACTTGATCTTTCAACAAAACGCTTAATCGAATGAACAACGATTTGAAGAAAAGAATAGCACTTTTCTCAAAGAAATTAGAGCACAGAGAGTAAAGTTTCCTAAAATTCAAAACAATCTTACCTAAGTTTGCAAAACTAGCGCAGTGACCTGTGACACCTTCCCAAAGTGACAATTTAATTCAGATTTTCACCATCCAATGATTTTATGAAAAATACACAACCAAACCAATACGGATTCGATTACAAAAACAAAACACAAATGTTGATTCTCAAACATCAACAATAATATTAAATAGAAAGGCTTAAACGTTGTTGTGTTAAGGAAATATACGAGTAGATACTCACTAATCTATAAGTGGATGACAGATTTGACAGCTCCACTTGAAAATCGCAAAACAAGCACCGAGATCCATCCAACTAATTGTGCAATCAATACTGTGCAAACAATCCATATTCGGTGACGATAATCGCGTGTAAATAAAAAACAAATCCTTTTACATTAATTGGTTCAGCGCAATTTGTTATCCTTAACGTTAGTAGAGCGCGAGTATCACTTTCATTTATCCACTTGAGTTGCTTTCGGAAAATTTCCATTGTAACATTGTTTTTGAAACTTCAAGGACATCTCGAAGTGCTGGTACCCTGCTGTCTAACGAAACAATATAAAAGAACAATAATTACATTTCGTACCGAGCCGGAAAGTAGAAGAGGCAATTTTATTGGAAAGCAATGGGTTGTTTTCTCCAGCTGTCATTATCACGTCATTACGAAACGGAAAGAGATGTAACACGTGACGCCACAAGGCCAGAACGAACAAATTGTCTATGTTACTACGAGATACATGGTATTTGTATTGATTTCAAAGAGTCAGACGTTCTGGTGAAATTTGCTTTCCGTTTGCCATCGTCAATGAGTATCTGTATCCAGTCGTATGTATCTGGATTGTGTCTCTTTCTTTACACAAAAACAAGGCGATAAGTGTTTCGAGTCGGAAGTTCTTTCTTCAGTTGCTGTTGGTTCAACAAGTGTTTTTGTTTTTTTTATTGCAATTCTTAAAGGTAGCGTGTCGAATGCGTCATAGCTAAATCAATAGATGGGAGAGGTTCTGGATAAACGTGTGTATTTATCCAATTTTCTACATATCTGACCATAAACAAGTAATTAAACACGATTAGCCCTGTCTCACCTGTTTTTAATTAGAAATAAACTGTAAAAGAGAAAATAAACAACCTTAACGTGCAAATAGACTATCAGCCGTTGTTTTTGTTTATTCCAGTAAAATTGTAATGTAATTTCTAAACGGTATCACAAAACTCAAGAAGTAATGTTGATAGAAAACACACATGTTTTTAATTGTAATTTGTTATTGATTAATCATATCATATCATACTAATATACTATATGTATATATATAAATCTCAATGTGACGCTCTTACCTGTCAATCTTACGTTTAGGTAAACACAAAAGCTAATGCACACAATGAAGTAAAAATTCGTGCCTATTATTGGCCGATTTTTAAATTAATTTACTGGCAATATTATTCAAATTAATGCAAAAATAGAAACACTCTAACAAATGCCACTTTCTTGTGAAATGTCCCTTATTCAAACTACAAATACTTACAATCTACATTTGTGGATTGTATATATTGGTAGATTGCAAACCCTGGGGTGCGTCCGCACTGTCTTTGATTCTTCGAACTAAATGACAATGTATGTATTGTAAGTAACACTATATTTTTTAGACACGGGCGAAGCCGGGCGGGACAGCTAGTATTTAATATATATAAAAGAGACTGCCGTTCGTGTGTGCGTTCATAACTCGAGAATGGATCGTTCGATTTTAACGATTTTGGGCTTGATGGATTCGTATTGGGCCAAGGAAGGACACTACGGAAGAAAATCTCAGAAAATCTCCAGGAAAATTGGAAATACGGGAAGATCCGGTTTTTAGTAGCCCGGGCAGCGCCGGGTGGGCAATAGCTAGTTTATTATAATTAATGGAACAAACAGCTTTGCTGGCATATTTGTATGTACGTCGGTAGGTAGGTAGAAGTGGTGGTTGCTTTAAGGGTTTAAAATGCAGTCTGATTTTCCACCAATTTTCCATTTGCTACCTCCTTCGAGGTTGTGCAGTCGAGACTTAGTTCCTTACATGCTTCTGTGACTCCTAATATTTCCACTTGAGGGCCGCTAGAGTATAGTTTGGAAGGCGAATAGATTTAGAGATTCGACACCGCAATCCATTTTAATTCCATCGGTAACGATCGCTTTTTTGGTTCTTTGATGTGACAGAATCATTTGTCCATACTGATCTGATTGGGAAAATGAATTGGCTAGATTTTTTTTGAATCGAGTTTAGGGGTTGCAGGGATTGTCTGTGGTGGTCAGGGCGAGATCTTTCGGTAACGTATTAAGAGCCTTACAGCACTAGATGATGCCAAAATTGGAGGAATACTTCGAGGCAGAATATGTAGGAATACGTGTAATGCTTCGGTCGAGTGCCATCTATACCCGCTCTTCTTTGGACTCTGTTAGGTTAACTGATGTTGTAGGATTTCTATAAGGGAGGCCACCATACTTGTACTTCAATAATATGAAATTGTTCATCTAACGAACTATCTTTGGTTTCAGTCTCCACTTTTTAGTAAAAGTTTTGCTACAGGCGTAGGAGACAATGTATTCTATCCACACTCTGTATTATATATTCAATTTCCAGTTAAGTCAAAAGTCCAGGATGACACCAAAATACCTAACGTTGTAGAATGGTGCAAGTGAAAGCTCGAACGTCAGTATCTCTAGCTTGGTGGCAAATATCATCAATTTAGTTTTACTCGGATTCACGCCTAGACCACAGCTTGAGGTGCTCAGGTTAATGAGATCCCTAATCGCAGTTGGTCACATTCCTGTTACCATTCGATAAGATTCAGTGTGATACATTATCATCCAAAATAATAGAAATGTGTCGTTTCGAAGTCACGCAACATGAAAATTGATTTCCGATCGCTCTCATCTAAGATTGCAGACCATAGCGGCATATAAGGAAATGTATAGGCCGGACAAATTAAACTAAACTAACTAAACTAACTGGTTACTCTTTGTTATTTTATTGGAAGGTAACAATTCAGCTAACTTGGGAATACCTTTTAGCAACCATCGTCGTAGCTATAAGAAATATAAAAAGAATAAAGCCCGCACCCAGTTTCTTTGCCAATACACTATCCGTTCACCTTCGACCATCAGCAAATATTTAAATCCATCCATCCATATGTATCTACTTACATTCTGAGTCTACAGGTCACGAGGGTTTGTGGTAGCCACCTGGCTAATTATGGCCACAACTCCAACCTACCTATATACCCACATTTACTCTCAAATATGCTTTCTTTTTTTACAAAAAAATTAATTCACGATACGCTTGTTAATTAATTTTGACAGTAATTTCAATTTTGATGATGTCTCTTGGTAATTAAATTGCATTCGAAATTGTATCTACATAAATGGGACAAAAAAAAAGTTTGTAATAAATTGACAGGGCGAACATCGTTAATCTCCGCATCGGTTAATAAAAAGTGATATACTCGTACATATTAACGAGTAGGTATGTACTTGGTTATCAATATATCATTTGCAATGTAACTCTAGGTATGTATACAGTCGAACCCGCTTATTTGAAACTCGGGTAATTGAAAACCCCGCTTAAATGCAAAATACATTATGTCCCCATGTACTTTTCACGCTTAAGTGAAAAATTCTGATAACTGAAAAAAAATATCCTTAATCAATTATATAACTTTTCATAAAAAAGGCTCCGCTTAGATGAAAAAAGGAAAATGTTTCACAAAAAGAGAAAAAAGTGATTAGGCACGGTTTGAATGCATCCATTTATTTTGTCATTTTGTATGTGTACCTTTGTCACTGAAGTTCACTTCTCATAGTGACGGATATTAGTACTGACAGTGATAGCACATTTCCTGTTTTCATAATTTCCAACGATTTTATCTACTACTCCTCGTCAAAACAAAAGGTTAGTAAATTAAATGGATTCATTTTGTTTCTACTTGTTCGTATTTACAGTAGACTCTCGGTAACCTGAACATCCGATAACTTGAACAATCCAATAACTTGAACATGCCATTTTTCCGCTATAGGTATTCTATAACTTAAACGGGCAGTTTTTAAGACTCGATACCTTGAATTTTTCCATGCAGTCCTCTCTAAGTTGAACAATTAAAAAATGAAAACCTCTTTAACTTGAACAAATTTTATGTGACAACCAAAATTGTTTTAAATTGGAATCTTCGCTTTACACCTATGTACATAAGTATGTTGCTACAAATATTAATGGTTTTCATAAAGGGGAATCCCATAAAGTTTCTTTTGCATTTGAGTTAAAAGCTATAAATCATTTTCCAAGTGATATTTACTGTGACAAGTTAGTGTGTGTTTGAATCAAAAAGTCTGATCTTGTAGATGTCGTTATCCTACAAAATAATGTTATTAATAAGGAATCAGTTCCATCAAACCATCGAATTGCTGGCCAAAACGAAAGAACATTACCGGATTTGACAGTCGTCCAGACTCTTCGAGAATTTGCTTTATAAAACGCAGTACGCAAGGCCAAACAATTTAAAATAGCAATTCTTTTATCAAAGTTGTCTTAAAAACAAATGTTTGCCTTATTATTTATTATTATTATTATTTATTATTATTATTATTTATTATTATTTATTATTATTTATTAAACAAATTAATATTATTAAATTATTATTATTTAAAAAATGACGTTTTTTTTGTTTTGATCCAGTAACTTGAACAATTCAATAACTTGAACGGCCCTGGTTTTGTACGTGTTCAAGTTAACGAGAGTCCACTGTACATTTAATGTAACATTTTTCTCTTAAGGCCCCGTTCAGACAGGGCGGAAAGCGTGCGGTTCCCGCTTCAGTTTACATTGAAGTCCTTATATTCGTTCAAACACAACCGGGCGGCTTGGCAAACCGCGCGGTTCCCGCAAATCAACTGCCAGAAAATAGAACCGCCCGGAAACCGAGCGGAAACCGCGCGATTGTAGATATGAGACTGTTCAGTTTATTTGCGGTTTTCATGCGTTTTGGATGATTTTAAAAATTTTTATATGTATTATGATTCGTTTGTACATAATGTTTAAATAGTGTTTTAATACTAATGGATGGACGTTTAGCTATAGGTATACATACAGTGGCGAGCAAAATAATAGCAGTGCTACTTTGAAAACACCATTTTTCTTAATATTTTTTTTGTATTTATATTTTTTGCGACTTTTACTGTAATACTATACTTATCAACAATATGTCGTTCACGTGACACCATATTGCAATGGTAAGCCCTCACTTTTGCGTTAAAATATCAATCGGTAGTGCATCTCATACATTTTTAAGGTAGCAAAATAATAGCAGTGCTTATTCGATTTCGGTATACAAATTTTGTTTTAACTTGATTTTTGGATCTAAATAATAGGAAAGTGAGTTAAAACCTTCTACTTTTTATTTTTTATCAAACTGTAGTAAAACCGATTAATGGGATTCGATAAAAGTGGGTCGTGGAATGCACTGCACAACATAGAAGCGCGAGCTAATTCAATTGCTTATAAAAGTCTTACAATCGTACAAACAAATTAAGGAACTCTCGGGTGTAACGCTAAAATGATAAGCAATGCTGTAAAATATGAAATTAAGGTTTAAACTCGCGGCCGAAACAAAATACTGCATCCGTCAATGGTGAAACGTGTTGTAAGGTACTCTAGGACACATCTTTCGGCAGCAGTTACCCAGATGGTTGATTTGTTTTACTTGACATGTGGTATTCACACTTTTAGAATACGGCTGAGGGAACACAATCTCAGTATTCGAAGTCCACGACAAGTTCCACTTCTCAAGAAAATGCATGTATCAAAAGAGCTGAGGTTTGCGAAAAAGCGTTTGTCGTGCCTCCTGAGAAGTGGAGGAATGTAATGTGTACTGATGAGACTAAAACCTTTCTGTATGGCTGAAAAGTATCTCGACTGTATGTCAGGCATCCACCCAATACAAAATATGATCCAAAATTCACAATAAAAACTAAAAAACTCGGTGGATCTAGTACCATGATTTGGGGATGCTTTTCATAGTATGGTATTGATCCAATATATTGGTATAAAAGTATAATGGACCAGCACTCATACGTTGATATATTGCGGAACATCATGCTGTCATATGCCGATCATGAAATGCTACAAAAACCGGTTTTCCAGCAGGACAACCATCCGAAAAGCACCAGCTGAACAGCTAAATAATGGTTTCAGGATAATATGATTGAGTTCATGGAGTGACCTGCTCAATATCCCGATCTCCATTCCATTGAAAATCTATAGGCCTTATATAAAAGAGATAATGTACTGCACAAAAAACCAAAAAATGACGAGTTGTGTGGGGTAGTTTAGTAGTCTTGGGGATCAATATCACCCGAAAGGTGCCAGCATCTTTTAGAGTCTGTAAAACGGTTTTGCGCAGCTGTAGTAATTAATAAAGGCCATGCCACTAAGGACTAGTATATCCTTTAAAACACCTCATACTAATTTATTTAAATTCAGTATTTTTTTTTACTTTTTTGATCAAGTAAGCTGGTGAAGAAAGAGCACTGCTATTTTTTTGCTCGCCCTTTTTTAATGTTCTTTTCGACAAAATGCATTTATGTTAGTTTATTTTAATTAAATCAAAAACTAATAAATGTAGATATTATATGAAAATAACGCATTTTAGGCTACTGGTAAATTTTTTTAAAAACTATTGCTTAATTTGTTGTATTTTTGATTAATGCCTTTTCTTCAGCGGCACTGCTATTTTTTTGCTCGCAGCTGTATATGATAACTAATATATCAAATGAAGATATCGACATTCTCAAATAATTAAAGAATTTGGGCTCAAGTTCTCTTAATTTGGGATATAATGTAACAAATAGCCCATGTGACAAGCTATCACGTAGTATTGGGTGTACCCAATACTGTCTTTTTCTTTTCTTTTTTAAGAGCAACCACACACATATATTGCTTCTTCGATTTCCATATTTGAAGTGAAGTGAACGTTTCGTACACAACCGCACACAAACCGCTCGTAAACCGCCCGCAAACTGCAGCTGTCTGAACACATTATAATACGGGGCCTAACCGAAGCCCGGTCCAATGAAATTTTATGTCACTTATCCGAGGTCCGCTTAAATAAAAAACCCGTTTAATTGAAATAAAAACCAAGATTTGTCCGCATTTCATTCAAGCGGTTTCGATTGTATCTATCGCTAAAATATAAACGAATTTCGGTCAATTAATGGAATCTACATTACATGTGTATGTACATATATTACTAACAAGTTCAAGTCAATTAGACGGATTAATTTGCGCATCCAATATCTCAACAACGTTTGAGTTTCAAAAGCAACGAGTTAGCGCATCTAACGAGGCTGAAATATATCGCGCTGTAACCTTAACCTGTGGTGCCCCATAAAACTTCTAACTATGATGTGAGCTTTGTGAATTTTAGTGGAATGGACGGTTGCTACATATTTAAGAAAAATATTTTTCCATGCCACAAAATGTATCTACCTATGTAAATGACAGGTGGTCGCCGTGGCCGTGGTGGTTAGTGCGTTGGACTACTACGCAATGCTGTCCGGGTTCAATTCCAGCAAAACACTTAAAAGTTTTTTCACGGTACCACCTCTTTCGAATGTCTGACAAGCAATCAAAGAGTATCATTTGTCATGAGAAACTTCTCAACTCGCCGTTCGGAGTCGGCAAAAAACTGTAGGTCCCTTCCATAACGCGCTTACACAAATGGTTGCGAGAAGCTAGGCTTGGTTCTGTATAGGACTGCTGACGCCATATATGTGTAGATGACAGGTGTCAAAATAAAATACATAGACACGGTGAATACGGCGTCAATTTTAAAGCCTACCCGAAATCAAAACGTACTTGTTTGGTTTTTTTTTTCTTAATCTAGTACCTACATTAAACTGTGTGAATTTCATCGTCCCGATTTAATCGTCCATGGTTTTGTGGACTACTTAATTTAATTTTGGAACTATTTTCCAGAGCTCCATCTAATAAAATTAGGAAATTAGAAATCAGCTTGCAGTCCGGACACTAGATTTGATTAAAATCTCCTGCGAGACGTTGGTCGTTTGTACTAGCGCCACTTATCACTCCGGCCACAAGCGGATCCAATGTAATTTAGAAACTAATTAAATTACCCCTCCGAGACTAATCAGAAAAGTAGTAAAAGTGGAAACTCATAGCTCTGTTGGTATATCGTGCCTGTACCCTATTATGCACTCATAACATGTTGCCTACTAACTACCCAATTAACTCGCCGCAATGTTGCATTAAGATAACATCAATAGTCCAGGCTCACCCAGTGGCTATACCGTCACCCCCCTCCATTTTGGACACACCACATTTTGTACGGTAGTGGCATGACAATGTCAAACAATGTAGTATACCCGTGTTGTAGGTCCTTTGACGCACATGATGTGGTCGATTACATTTTTCGCCTCTCGGATTTCCATTCTGACGATAATAGGAAACCCAATCCTTGCACAATGATTACGGTCTAATGCCCATATGACAACAAATCCTTACTTTTGGCGCCTTTTGTTTTGCAGTGAAATTGAATTGCTATAAGAGCCTCTGTGGGGAGGGTGGCCACCGACATCGAGTGTGTGTCATACGCAGTGGAAGTCATGGTGCAAATAGAGTTTTAAAATGTTGGTTGTGTCCTGTAAAAATACAATAAAAGGATATTGGTTCATTTAATGGCACCCATATCCGCAGAGTGGGCAAGACAACGTAGCAGATTACCAGAATATGGGGTTTTGAAGTTTTCACTCGTAAGTGCGCTTCAACGGGACGCAATTTTATTATCCTGTCAAATAAAATGACAAGTGGAAGAGTCGAGACGCGAAAGGCGTGTTTCATTGACGATATAAGTACCCACCTACATATGTATATAGTATATGTATGTTATGTAAGTTATGTCAGTACGTATCAACGCAAGATAACGTAATGTGATACATTGGGCAGTAAAAGGAAAATAACGTAAAATTACTCCCACATCCAGCCATGATTGTGTATCGAAACAGTTGAGGCGTAAGTGCGTAATTTGTGTGGCTGTTACATTATGCGAGAGGTGTCGAAAGCTCCTCTTATGACATAAAGCCAAATTAAGGCGGTAGCAGTAAGGTGGACAAAGGAGTTGTTCATTCTTGCTCATACATGATGTGATACCATATATCGTCCAGAGAATACACCGCCATTCGGTGTGACGAGAAGCTCTCCAGCAGCACTCTATGATGCACGATTATGATTAAAATTGATTACTTACCTACTAACTTAGGTAGTGCTACAGTCCGGGGTGGACCAAGGCCTCAACCGACAACCCATTTCAGTTAGCAGGGTCCTTAGCTAACTGCATCCAGTTGGTTGAGGTCTTGTTCTACTTGTGCACGCCACCCTAGGCGATGTCGTCCTCTGTTGCGCTGAGAATTTAATAGTCTCCCAGCCGTTGATGTCCATACGCTCTACATGTCCTAGCCATCTTAAACACACAATCCGCAGTTATTTGACTAGGTCGATGTCGCTGTACAGTTCGTACAGTTCGTGGTTGAATCTTCTCCTCCAAAACCCGTCAACGCAAACGGGGCCGAATATCTTACGAAAGATTTCTCTCTCGAAACGACCAAGGATATCTTCATCCGCTTTCGATAAAGTCCATGCCTCAGCTCCATGTGTCCCTTTTCGTTAACAGCATATACTTTGGTTTACCCTCGATTACCACTAAACCGATTTTACCCGCTTTCATTTCTTTACTCCAGAATTGATTACAATAAAAATTACGCAGCGTCTAAATACGAATAAAGGTCATAGAATCCGTTGACGTGTTGCTGCGTCGTTTTTAATTGACAACGAGATAGAATACCTACACGCTTTCTTATGGAAGGTGGCCCATAACCAACTGATATACATATTTACGAACTTCGACGTTAATCCGTTGCCAGTTCACACATCTTCGCATTGAAGTTCATACGATCACAAATTGAGCGTAAGCATTGAGAGAATGTTGAGAAACTGTCATTGCCGTTGACAATCGGTTGACATTTCAACGCAGGTATGCGACGGATTTTATGGGACAGCTTATTCCGGCAATACGTGAACGTCATCATCAATGGAACGACGTCGACGGATTCTATGGGCCAGGGCCTGAAGTGCTAGTAAAGCAACCTGAATATGCACGAATGTCAAAACAGAACTTATAAAATGGCGACCACTTTAAATGGAGTACTTTGCTTTGACCCACCAATTGTAAAAGTGGCAACAAATGAGAAAGAAAACTCGGGCGCTGTGAAAATTGATGTTCGTTTTTTTTAATGTCTGTCAATCGTTGGTTCTATATTTTCTGTCTCACAGTCACAATCGAAAAAAAACAAAAAAAAAAACATTGTTTGCAGGCGCGTATCTATGTACTGTCACAGATATGAATAACTGAACGAAAACTTGACGAAACAGAGCATGGCGTAAATTGTGGTTGCAGTATGAGGCACACTAAAGTAAATTTAGAATTTTGATGCCAGGTCCAGAGGGTGACTTCTCAGCACCTGATTCTATCGTCCATTTTGGAGGCTAATGTGTTTGAAAGTTGCAATTCAGGTCGAATGGAAGATTTTCACGAAACCAATATTTGTCCTTTATACGAGTTCACATGGGACGAAGAAAAAAAAACAAAGGATTTACGTCTTAGGAAGTCAATTTGTCCTGATGCGTTAATCAAAAACATCACACAGCAAAACCTTTGTGCTGGGATGGTGTACTGTTATTTTGTGTCGGCGGCTTTATTTTCTGGTAACGGGCTGTAATTTGCATGTTAACGGCAATTGGAGTGGTAAACTCAAGAAATGGTAATTTGCCATTTTGTTTATTGTCTTTTCGTTTGCGTGAGCAAAAAGCATCCATTTGACATTTATAACTGCTTTCTTCGTTCTTGTTTTCCAATTGAAAAAAAAAATCCTTTTTTGCGTAGGTATTTCTACATGGCAGCCTTTTGCTCTTTATTGTAAATCATTATCAGAAAATGGTGTGTGGGGGAGGAGACTTAATGGCAAGAAACACTCCAACGATGATAATTATAAAAAACATGGAAAGTTCTTAACTTTTGCCGTATTTTCCAGCCGGTTTCGTATAATCCAACAATTAGGAAGAGTATTAAATTCAGGTACATATAACGAAGGTAGCAATGACCTCGAAAACTTTGGTTAAATATTAAATTAAGTGAAGCCTCCACCTTTTCCGATTCGGATTGTGACCCATCACGTCGACGAATAATTTGCACTTTCGTTCAACAACTCATTCTCAGTTTTGCTGGCTTGGGCTACCCCAAAAAAGGGTTCTTCTGAAGGGTCATGCGGTGCGTAGGTATTCGGTGGTTTCAATTAGAACCCACATAAATAACACTTGGACAAATAACATATATACATAAATATGTATTGGAATATTAAACGATTTTCTTTTTACGATTTATTCAGGGTGAACAAGTTGTCAGGCTGCCATTTTCTTTTGGCTCAATTTCTTTTTTTACTACGAATTTTATGTCAGTTTGGTTTTGACAGTTATAACTTATAAGTGTTTGGCAAATGTCGAAAGAAAACACTAACAAAACGCAACTGACATTTAAAATAAAATAACTAAAATCCTTTGTTCTTGGTGCTAAAACACCCTCTGAAGCACAGAAAATATCGCGGTTTTAATAAAATTTAATAATCACCAGAAATATTGACGCGAAATCGTGGTGCTAAAATAAAGCAGTTTATGTCGAATATTAGAGGTCGAATTGCATGTCCTCTCAAATTTCTCAAGAAATGCCACATTTTGCATGCATTCTTTTTTTTTGTTGACATTCTGCAGCCAGTGTTACCGCTGAGAATTTTCAAAAAGTCGGAAAAAAGTAGCACAGGCTTAAAAAAAGACGCAATATAAAAAATTAAATTAAAACATAAATCACCAACAAATTAACAAATATTTGTTTCAGAATATATTGCTTGCTCATTTACTTTCACTACCTTACCTATAAAAAATTTATTTAATTTTTTTTATTTCAAAAACCAAAAAAACAAAAAAATAAAAAAATATCTGAATATCTGCAACTAAAAATTAAAAAATTATTTTTTTTCCGAGTCACCAATATGTGACTATTAATTAAAGCTCAGGTTCTTTTACTTCTTTTTAGATTGTTGGTGAGATCATGTACCTTATCACTGCGACCACAGATGTGCCTAATGTGATTTCCGCCATTTATACATATGTAGGTCCGTCATGATATTGTATTGTATACAGGTGTGCAAAATGTCAGCATGATCAGATATCTAGAAGTGGGTGTAAAATCGATACCCAGATTTTGCCCTCACAAAAAGTCAAGATTCTAAGCTTGTGAAAAGGTTTGTTTTAAACCAAACTATGATAAATATGTAGGTATTTTAATATTTAAAATTGAGGTAACAATATATACTAAATGTATGAATGTACACAGAATTTAAATACATTTCAACTGTGTAAGTTTAATCTTGGATCGTACAAAACTTGGTGAGCATGTGTATCTATATATACACATTTCGCAACGCGATGCGATGGATTTATTGATATGGATCATATATTTGCATGGGTTTGGGTTACACTACGCCTATAAGTAGATTGAAGAAAAATTAATTTAATAGATGTATTAGAGAAATTTAAGTGAAAATAAAAGCATTTTGACAAAAAGTATCAAAAAACGATAAAAAGTCTCCATATTTCTATGAAAAGTCGCAAATGTGGGGAATTTTGAAAAAAGTCGTAGCAAAGTCACAGAAGAGTAAAAAACAGTGGAAAAATGCTACTTTAGTAGCACAACGGTAACGCTGCCTGCAGCCTGCTAGTATTGTCATGAAAGAATGAAATGTCTGCGAAAATATAAGAGCAGAAGATCTGGACAATTCAGGAACGCAGAAGGAATCCCATAATAAACCCATAACTTATCATAGCTCTGTCCGGTTATAAGAGCTTCGCGCCTGGTTACCGGAGATTGTCTATGGATTTGCTTGTGTTTTAAGTTATACACATACATATATCCGCTTATCGGAGCTGTTTTCTCTGTAGGCGTAGATCTCCAGTGCACGCACATTAACACTCAACTCAATTACAAAAATAGTAAGGGAAATCGTTTAGTAGCAATTTATCTGATGTTTTATTCGAAGTACCAAACTATAACTAAATAATTATGAATGTTCTGATACTCCTGCTAAAGTTAATTCAGATTTTTCCTTTAGGAATAAATGGGGTGGGACAAGAAATGTTCGGTGTTTTCTAACCTCAACAATTAACCAAAAATATGTCTGTACTGTATTCTTTTGGTCATCTGCTTTCTTTAGACTCGGACTGGAAGTTTATTTTTTTGATTTTTTCATAAATAATTTGATACCCTGTTATAAACCATAACTAACCGAATTATTTATCATATGTAAATCAAAGCATCGAGCCCTAATATGCTTTGCCTATGCCAAATCCCAAGTTCGTAGCTTGTACCGTTTCGCTCTTAGAGCTTGTAACAGACAGGAATACCACCAACCACCGGAGTTCGCCTATCATTTTTCAATTTTGGTACAGAATACCCATTCACAATGTAATTTTTGTTCCGTGATTGTATAAGCTCATTCCTTTAAGTTTTTCTTCAAAACCTCGTAAGTCGGAAATTCTAAATTCAAACTTTGCAAGTACATAATCGATACAAAAAAAAAAAACAAAGTTGTGAAAACAATTTGTCCCCGAAAAAGATTTTCTTTTTTTGATCTATAAACTTAGAACTTATGTTAACAATGCTTTCATTCCAGCAGTAAAAGTTAGTATGTCAATAATGAAATTGTCGTTTAAAGTTTCCTTCTGCTGTTTTTGAAATAGAGTGGGTACCTACAGACTAGGGTACAACATTGTTTGTTTTACAATCAATCCATTGTCTGAATGAAAAACTTCTTCAACTTTTATTTTTAAGTTTAAAGTTTACATTTTTATTTCCTGCAAATATTGAAGTACTACTCATTGTTGTTTGAGCAGTGCTTTATGGTACTATTGCCGCGAGAGGTCGAGAGCTGCCAACTTAATTGCAAAAAAGAAAAAGTATGAAACAAAATACAATCAGGGCTTTTGCGAATAAGGTTTCCTATGATTTCATTGCTGACAAAGAGAAAATTTCCGTCGACGACGACGAGCGAAGCGACGTTCATTGTGAATTGACCGATTTTATAGCGAGAAGAAGACAACAGTGTTCTCGAGTGCGCATTGTAACAACTTGGAATATTAAAAAAAAAAAAAGCAAAAGGTTGGCCAATTTAAGTCATGGAGAACCAAGTAGCCCAGTACACATATGTACATATATTGGCATTATTACCATATCGCTCAGCAATATAAATTTAGATAGTTATAAGAGCAACGCCAAAGAAACAATAACAACCTTTCAACTCAACTGGATACGAAGTACCCGTAGAAGCAATAACAATAAATTTTGTGTCCTGCTTTAATTGAACATAACCCACCTACCCTTAATATTTTTATGGCTGCATTTTAAATATACTAAATACTAAGTTATACACTGAACATTTATTATGCAAATAAATTACAAGGAATTCAAAGTAATTTTTAATTTTATTTTTTTATGGGATCTGTTTGTGAGCCATTTCCTGGATTCAAATTCCAAATTGTATTTATGTAGGTACAAGGGTTATATGTTAAATATTTGAATTTTAAATCGGTCTATTTTTAGATCTTAGAATGGATTTTAAGAGCGTATTGAATCCAGGTTTTTTTTTAACTATATCTTTTCACTCTTTTCACGCCATCTACAAGTAATGCGTAATACAGTACACTCGCAAAATCGTGAACAATTTCGCAAAATCGTGAATAATTAAAAACCAAGCTGGTTAACGTTTGCGGAAATGTTCATTTTTGCGAATTTTTAAATTTTAGCTTAGGGGCAGAACACCTACATAGTGGAAACTAGGTTTCGAATACTATTGCCAATAAAAAGTTTTACAAAAACAGGTTAGATGTTTAAAATTAAAAGATATCTTAGTACTCAGAAATTTTTTTAAAAAATTGAAGTATGTAGACAACGTAACATTTTATTCACAAACTTAATGTGTTTTAAATTTTAATTTACAGTTAAATGAAATCTGTTATTCGTCTTTTGTTTCCAAGGAATTTAAAAAAAGTAGTTTTAAAGAGATATCAAAAATATGTAAATCTAACCTCCGGATAAATGATATGAATTTATTTATTATTTGTAAAATAAAATTTGTTTATTTTAGCGGGTTTTCACATTGGCCGGTGTTCACGTTATCGCACGTGTACTGTATTTAACATGTGTACATGTACATAGTTTGTCTTACGAGTATGAATTTTTCTGCTGTTTTTGAAATGGAGTGGATATCTACAGACTAGGGTACAACATTGCTTATTTTACAATCAATCCATTGTCTGAATGAAAAACTTCTTTAACTTTTAATTTTAAGTTTAAGGTTTAAATTTTTATTCCCGCATAAAAAAACGCACTATGACGTTGACTGTTAGCTTCGGGCTCCACTGATGGAAAATTGTTGGCAATGACTTCATGAATTATTTTGAGCATAGCTTAGCTCCAGGATAACGCAGAACGATGATTTATACCTCAAATGAATCTTAAAGGAATTTACTACAACTATTTTTTTTTTTGGTTTTAAATCTAATAAGCCATTGTTGAGTTAGGGCTATGTAATGACAGAAAATTTGATTTTCTGCCACTTCGATCTCAAATTCTCAGCTCCTACATATAAGTAATGTAGTAGTCTTAATAATAGTGAAAACCGATTAGTGGTTCTCGAGATTAGCCTGTATATACAGAAAGACACATTTAGGGGACTTCCTTTTATACTATGTATAGAAGATATTTAAAACACAGATACAGGCTTCATTATTTAGAAATGTGAGTAATTGTGCCAAATTTAAACTACGGAAATTCTTAAAGCTTTTGTATCCCGTAAATGAAGGTTTTTCCTATCATCCGTATATTAAAATAGGAATTACCCAAGATTAAGCTAATATCAAGTACAGCTTTATAGGGATGTATTACACATAGATTACTTGATGTCCCATATAACTACTTGATGTCAACTTATTCTATTGGACTGTTCCTCAATACAATGCCTCAATAAAAAAGTCAATTAGTAAAGATTAAGGTTTTTTTCTAGGCATGACTAGGAACTACGAATATCCATTTAGATCAGACCAACGTGCCTCTAGACACAAACTCAGTTCTCAATAAGACCAGGCACACATCTGGGACGAGCAGTTTCTTATAATAGATGGAACTTCATTGACACAATAATGAGAACAGTAGAGGACCAAGTAGAGAACCTTGAGAGACACCACTAACAGTTGAAAGATAATAATCAGATATCAGACAGATCTGAACTGCTTACATTCTATTTGCTAAGATGGATGAAATAAGCTGAAAGAAGCTGAGAGCTGAGAAGATCATCGTGAATAAATCCTCCATACGCTTAATCACCGAAATAAGTACAGGACACTGTGCCATGGGTCATATGACAAGAAAATGGCTACCACAGTCCAACGATAACTGTAGATGCTGCGGAGATGAGGAAGCAAGCGAATCGATCCAAAATCTACTTTGCTACTGCCCCGCCCTCCAAGAATGACGCCTCCGTACTTAAGGTCATAGAATCTTGATAGACATTACAGAACTGCAAAATACAAAGATATCGGATATTCTAATATTAACCAAGAGCACAAATTGGTTAACGAGTTGGTAAGAAGAGGATTGACTCCCAAACGATGAGGGAAGGGAATGCTTCATGGACCTTCGGGTCTCCGAGTGGAAATGATTGCTCGTACAATCACACAACCTTCCTTACATAAGCTAACCTACATATATTTATGGTTTCAAAATAAATGCCAATACAGGACATGCTCATTCGTTAGGATGCCCAGACTAGAAGGACTTGCTAGTGATCGACGTCGCATAGACTTCTTTAGTGTTTTATGGAATTGCAGGATTAACGTAAAATGGGGCTTAAAGACCGTTTGAGATTTATATCTTTATCTACGGTTCCCCTTTTACTACATAGTTCCTGACACATGATTTGTAACTAACGTCACCACAGGACACCCACCTACCTACCAACCTGCACGTGTTGACACTGTACTCTTAATCTTGTAACGGGAAAACACTTGAAAATTTATCGTTTTCTTTGATGGTTAAGAGTTTCATTGAAACAGTCAACATCCTTCGTTACATTAAGTTTTCCCTTTTTCAATTTCATTTCTGTCACATTCAGGAGATTTTTATTTTCTTTCCCAGGAAGCAAAAGCTCCATCTCCAGCACACGGTACAAACGGAATGCATATGTTCCCTACCTTACCCGCAAAGTCGCAGACCTCACGCAGTGTGTATATCAAAGTCAAACACAATTCTGGGGTTGGGGATTTACCGCAGCAAGGTCAAAGGTCACCCGAATCCTTATTTCCTCCTGTATAATTGGTGTCCCATAAACATACCCACCACAATTGATTAATGTTTGTGTTTTGTATTCCTTTTCAATTGTATCCAATTCGAATAAATGAATATAAATATTTTTTCGACGAAATGTCCTTTCCGATAGATAAGGAGAGAGTCCTTCTTGATTGTGTTTCGCTTCGAGTGTTCACATAAAATTAACACACAAACATATTATTTTTTTATTGTGCGGCCGTACAAAGCAATTTACGCTACTCTATTTCACCCGAAGGATATGTTACAAAAGGATACTTTACGATTGCCATTTCAAGCGAACGACAAAAACATCCATTATGAAAATACTCGTATCTCTCCCAAAGGCAGTGGAGACCGTGGAGTATAATGTTCTGTACACATATGTGTGTAATGTGTGTGTTCAGAGCAGAATCCTTTATGTGGCGACTTGATGGTATATCGTTTAATTTGCTAAGGGTGCCCGTGCCAGTTGGCAGAGTCGTAAGGGTTCAGAGGAATTTTAACTGCGGTAACTTGAACAAACAAAAAATGAAAATAAAAACCTGCAGGATGTTGAATATAAATGCAATTAAAAGTATGACACCGACAGGAATGCGAAGGACACTATGTGATGTGTGATAAAAAAAATGAGTATTCCAAGAAAAAGTTCGAGTTCGTTATAAAGTTAAGTACCTACAAAGCATCTTAAAATTTTATCTGCAAACTTTGCTAAACACATCGTTAATTTTGAATTTAAAATTTAATGTTCAGAAAGTCGTGTTTGAAATTAAAAACACACGTGATGAGATATATTTAGATAAGATGTTGGACGAGGCATCAGCACATCGTTAATTGTCGCCAAATGCCAAAAGCAGTTCATCAGATACGAATAATTTTTTAGTGAATTGACGAAAAGCAGTGCTGCCATCAACCTAAGTTAACACAAACTCAAGTGGATTTCAAAATTATTTAACATGGCATATATTAATCCAAATTCGATAATTTGATACAAATCACCAAAAGTCAGGCTATCCCGGCCCAATAAAGAAAAGGACGCCACACGTATGTATTTAGGGCTAAACTGGTTGAGCATAATGGCTGCAGCAGGTGCGGTACCTAATAGAAACTGTCAAGTAAGTCGAAATGCACGTTCACAATGGTACAGCGCAACACGCGTGTTTTGGTGTCAAAAAATAAATATTTGTCCACACCTCCGAACTGGCCAATTAAGGAAAAAAACACCAAAGGGACATCTCAGCGATCAGCGAGAAGTACTCTCACCCCTACTGTGGGTCCCCGTCGTCGTTGAAAAAATCCTCAAGGTTTTCGCAGAAAAAGGAACAAAAATTATAGCGTACGCGAATGACTTAGTAATCATGATCTCAGTCAAATTTATGCCAACGATCAGCAAACTTATGGAATCTGCTCTGCAAGAGCTTTCGGCATGGGAAGAGCAAAATGGTCTTTACGTGAATCCCCAAAAAACCGAGCTTGTCCTCTTCGCCAGGAGAAACAAGATCATAGACTTTCCCCTGCCACAACTCAAAGGAATCACAATCAACCCCGCAAAGGAGGCGAAATTACTTAGGACTTCTATTAGCCATCCTGGAGACAAATTATCCAATCCTATTTCCCAGTAGGGAAGATTGGCTATCCAACAAGGTGATCAGAGACCAGGAAATAGCACTCTTCACCGACGGCTCAAAAATTAACTTAGGTACTGGAGCAGGATTCTACGCAGATACACTAAATAAACGGGAATCTTTCAGACTACCAGATACATGTTGTGTTTTCCATGCGGAATTACTGGCGATTGAAAAGACTGCAACATTCATAAAAGGAAGCGACCTCCCTCCGTCGGAGATAGCCGTTCTGGTAGATAGCCATCAGCCAGCTCTAAAATCAGTAGGATCAAACACTATAAAAGGCAGCCCAAAAATGTCGCTCTGCACTAAATGCCATAAGGCACCACAAGGTTAGACTGCGCTGGGTACCAGGACATAGCAATATCGAAGGGAATGAGATAGCAGACGAACTAGCTTGAGCTGGATCAGCCGTGAGCAACAGTGATGATCGCACTTCCATCCTGCCACCGATTAAAACACTGTTCAGCATAATCGACCATATAACCGAAAAGAGAACAATGCCTTGAACTCGCAAGAACCGACTGCGTTACATTTCGTTCTTTATGGCGGAAACTTAATCGTAATAGGACAAAGACGATGTTAAAGCTGGATAAATCTTCCATACGCTTAATCACCCGAATAATACAGGACACTGTGCCATAAGTCATATGACAAGCAATTGGCTACCTGAGTCCACGGACATCTGTAGAAGCTTCGGAGATGAAGAAGAAATTGGATTGATCCAACAGCTACTCTGCTACTACCCCGCCCTCCAAGAACGATGCCTCCGTGCAGGTCAAAGATTCTTGGCAGATATAGCAGAGCTCGGAGATTTAAAGATATCGGATCTACTAAGATTCACCAAGAGCACAAACTGGTTTACGAATTGGTAAAAAGAGGATTTACTCCCAAACTATGAGGAGATTCACAATTAACCTTCGGGTCTCCGAGTGGAAATGATTGCTCGAACAATCACACACCCTTCCTAATCTAACCTAACCTAGTCAAAAATACTAACAGAAAAAACACTACCAGCATAATTATGTCAGTTTCTCTGTATTCAACGAAAAGCGAGCTGAAGTGCTGTCAATGTCAGTGAATGCTAATACAGAGGAAGTCGCTTATAACGCCCTCGCTTATTTCGACCAGTCGCTTATAACGACCATTTTCCTTTCAGTTAGTTGGTTTCTTTATATTTTAAGCTATTCTACCGTCGGATATAACGTCGTCATATATATAGATGGTTCGGATATAACGGCCAATTTTCGAGAAGAAAGAATCGATTTCGTCGCTTATAACGACAAAGTTAGCGAAAATTTACAAAAAATTACATGCCCATTCACGTATATGCATATGTATGTATGTGTGTATGTTAATCTGAATATTTCTTGTTCATTCTAGTGATCTTACACAATTTTTAAATGTTTTTTTTGCACAGCGATTTTCTTCCTTTTAGTCAGGTGAAAAAATAGCGTAATAGAGGAGTGATTTATTTGGTTAAATAAAAAATATATTTACTTATGAACTTTGTATAATGTCCTTCATAATTTAAAAATAAAATAAATTAATTTTGTCTGTGAATGTTTTGAGGTTTTCTCTGAATAATTATGGAGGGCAGGCGGATATAACGACCGCCGGTTATAACGACCACATTTGTTCGGTCCCTTCACCGTCGTTATAAGCGACTTGTTCTGTAGTTGCTTCTGTCATACTTATCATCTCTCAAATAGATTTTATACGCCTTTCTTTATACCGCGACGAGGCTTTGTATTTTGTTATAATTAAAATGGTTAAAAAAATGTAACAATGTCCTTGCAAATTGCTGTCAAAATTACCAACAAATAACTCCAAAATTAACGAAACTGAAAACGGCTTCTGGCATCATTGTTAACAGTAGTAACACGATTTCTTTGCAGTAGTAGCACGATTTGAATTCATCAAACGAAATGAAATTTAACGAACGAATCAATGAAAACAAGTTAAAAAAAAGCTTCGGTTAGAAAATCACAGGGTGTTTTCATGTTCCTTTTTTTTGGAAATCAATCTCGTGCTATCTACTCCTAAATACAGCTTGGCTTAAGATCTTCATTGATTAAGACCATAAAAATAAAAACGATTCACATCGCCTCGCAGTTAGAAACGTGGGAGTTCATATTTTTTCCATGCGGTTAAATTTCATGGGAATCGCTCATCACGCACCGAACGAAACGTGATGTTTAGTACTGCAAAACCATCTTCGGGGCAAATTCACTAAACAAAAATAATAACAACAAACTAGACGATTTAATTTTATATTCACTAGGGAAAGGGGTCGCTTGGCATCCCACTCATTTGTGTGATTCGCCTTTTCTTTCTTTCCCCTATACGTATGTAGATATTCGCACTTGTAATTGTACCCCAATGTGCATGAACCCATCTCAAGTTAGTAAACCGCCCGAATCTTTTCGACCTTCACTTTCGGTTCGTTAAATAGTTCCCCCTGAGGTGAGCGAATGGACCCTTTTTTCTGTTTGTTTACAATTTTTTTGTTTCCTTATTTTGAAAGATGGAAAAAACACAATTTGTACATCTACAGGTGAAGGTGGAGGTCCTCATCCTCCGCAGAGTAGCGAGATTAGTTTTCTCGAATTTATTTATAACAATATTTTTGGGAAGCTTTTTCCAAATAAGACCATTAGCTACATTCTAACAATAAAATCTGTTATCAATAATATTAAATTATTTTTTTTTTATATTTTTAGGTAGGTATTCAAAAATTCAAAAATTCAATTTGCTTTAAGCTTTTTAAAACAACTTAAACGACCAATAGCACTTAGAAACTTTTAAAACGGAATTATTAATAATTCGGGTCTTTATTCTCGGAACTCATTTAAATTATAATTACGTTGTTTTATGAGCAAGCGACTTTTCCTAATTTTAATTATTAATTGTGGCTGCAAAACTTTTTGATTTAAAAAAAAAGCTGCCCCTCTCGAACTTTGCAAGTCAAACATTTGCGTAATTCGTAATTCGGTACTTTGTTAAGACCTTCATCGTATAATGACCAATCTCTTTGAATTAAGCATTTACTCGTTCCGCCCTCGTTCCAGAGAAAAAAAAAACAAAAAATGCAAAAATTATTTCGAAAAACTTTTGCGAAAACTCACGGAAAACTTTAATAACATCACGTTGCTATGCTTACTTACCAAGGATAACGGGGATGAAAAGAAAGACATTTGCGATTACTCCTTTCCCGCATCCTATTACATTTGAATTCTTTTGCAATGATCCCTTTCATGTCAGTCGGTCGGTGTTAGGTAGTCCTCCCCTTTTGTAGTGTTCCGCAGATAATAGGGTATGATACGTTTTTGAATTTTAAAAAAAATAGCAGCTTTTGAAAGAGGGTTGTTTGTTGGCTTTAACATTTACCAAAATGTGGGTGGGTGTGATTCGTTTGGCAGGGGTTTTCTCAGCATCGGGTTACCCAACTGATCCCTATATGATGTATATAATACACATGTATGTACAAACATTTTTACTGTGTTGAAACTCCTTATATTCCAGGGGAGGGTAAATCGTTGAAGCAGATGTTTCGCTTCGTTTTGTGTCAAATATTTGATTTCAATGGTTTTTTTTTCAACTTAATTGTTTGACAGCTGTCAAATGAAAACTATGCACGAGTAAGTTAAGAAACAATACTTTAATTAAGGCATTCAATTTCCTTTTAAATGCGTAGCATCGCAAATTTTGAAAAAAAAAATTACTGTGGAGGGTCTCCATCTGCATGCAACAAAATGAAAACTTAGTACAGTTTGGAGTTTTGACATTTATACCGTAATTTCAGTTTATAGCGTAGGTTTCGGCATTCAAAATAGGCGATGTAAATAAAACAGGGTGAATTTTCAGTGGGTTCAACCAGCATCACCTATACTAGTTAAAGGTCTGAAACAGATTTGCAGCACAGCTGATTACTGTGATGCTATTTTATCGCATTAGTTTGCTTTAATTTTCATTAATGATTGAATTCAAAAAAAAAATCTCTTTGCCATGGATATTAAAAGACGTGATAACTTAAAAAAAAGTCAGCCTAGAAAGCTAGGCGATCGAAGTGCAACTTCATGAAGCTCGATAAATAGTTAAAATAAGGCTGCTCTGCTCACCCTAGATCATAAATATTTTTTATTATTGAGCAATTTTTTGGTGCAGGGAAATAACTTCACGGGCAATAACTTCACATGGGAAATAACTTGTGGGAGTCTCTGGGAAAAACGCCTGTGATAGACAGACCGAGGTAGTTCCATAAGTGTTCCGTTTTGCTTATTGGGTACTTAACACTAAAAAGGAACTAGCCAATCTCCTAAACTTGTAATTGGTGTGTAAACATGTTTAGCGTGGTGGTGTTAACTTCTTAAAGTATGCAATTCTTATTCCTAGAAATTTGCCTAACTATCACTTACCTCTCATGTTTCATCGGAGTTTAAAATTACTGCACAATGAGCCATAAGAAGTTTCACTTAAAAAAAAATTATTAAATCCCAGTAGCGAATCGTTGGCGATTTCAGCAGACCTTGCCAAATCACCCCTTACTTCATCAATGAAAATCTTAAAAAATAGGAAGGCCTTCCCAAAATCATGCCTAGGAAGCGAGTTGGTAATGGCTCTTGTTTTAAAGTATTCACCACTTTTTAGTAATGGAATCTGTTTTAAAATTCCCATCACTTTTAAAATTTGAGCATCAATTGTATTACTACTTCACTTCTAAGGGAATGACCGAATGAATCTGTCTTGAAATCTGTTTTAGTGGCATTACCGCTCCGCTTCCTATATTTTCCTTTTTTCAGGACTTCTTTTCGAATAGAAATATGTACCTAGCAAGCAAGTCTGATCACGTTAAGTAAGTTTTTTTTTCTTGCAAACTAAGCTGAAGGGAAAAATGCAAACTCGCCGATTTTTAGTAGTTTAATTTTTGGCGCATAAAAACGTTCGGAGAAAAAAAGAAGTGCAAAGTAAAATTTTAATAAAGTGCTGTAAAGTATTCAACGAAAAATTAAATTAAAAAGTGTGGTTAGCTAGTTATCTTTGTTTTTTATTTACAATATTTTTTTTCTAAAACTGATATAACATACTATGTACATGTTTTTTTATAATATGTAAATACATACTATGTCTGAAATATACAAACACAACATATAAACACTTGGATTTATTTATTTGATTTCATTTTGGAACTAAGGCTTCCCTGGAAGCAATATACAATAGGAAGGCCTGCTTTTACTCATAACTGGTAACCGATGAAATAAGTGCTTCCTTGGAAGGGCTATAGGAAGGCCGACTCTAACAACTTCTTGGTAACCCCTGAAAGAAGGCCTGCAAAGGAATCGAGATGGGAAGTACTTGCTCCCTATGACATCGCAATGTTAAAATCATGGCTGAAGTAATAGCAAAAGTAATCGATGCGTAGCTAAGGGAGGCCTGAAAGAATCACTGGGGTAATGCCCAAATTCGCTAGTGGGATATTAGCTCAGGAATTGTTTTTATATTCTTCTATCTTAATTTCCACAGTGTACTTGAAATGTTAAAATGTCACTTACATGAACTGGCAAATCACAACAATTGTACTATTTTTCCGTTCTATTGCTGGAGGTTTGTATCAAAATTAGAAATAGATATTTCTTGCAGCTATGCATGGCCGTGCAGTAAGCACATGCGTCCTCTTACTTATTCATATAAAGCCATGTTCTCTAATATCTGCTTTAGGCTTATTCATAGGTAAACATAATTTTTTTAAAAAAAAAGGTTCTGACCTGCCGCGACCTAAAAGATCTATTGTACCGCAAAGTCAGTTTAGGAAACCAGAAGAGGTTCAACTCTTTTGATGGAGTTGAGGATCTTACTGGTGGAGACTTTACGAATTTCCATGGGAGCTCAGATTTCAATGTGGAAATGTTGTCTACTGAGGGCACATAGTTTCGTCATCTTCCATGGAGAGACGACATCAGTTTCCTGAATGAGATCTATTTTGTTTGGTGATATCGAAGATGGCAATACCCTGTTAGAAATCCCAATAATCTAACATCGTACAGAGACCTACGAGCATCTTATAGCAAATTATCGATATATGTATTTGCCAGTAGTTGCCAGAAGACGAAGACCAAATTTACAACATTTGGGCATCCGGGACCACCTGTTAACTGCGATGACAGCCCTCTACAAATCATTTTTTAGGAACATGACGCCAGGTTTTGAAATTATCTCATAGGAAATTTGTTTTACAGATTCTTACAATACTAAGCTATGGCTCAGTAGTCTGATGGAAGACCATCGAGAGGAAGTGTCATCTTTTCAACTTCACCTAACCAAAGTCCAGAGAACGGCCTGTGTAAAGATATTAGGCTCACTAAGAGCAACGCCCACAGAAGCAATAGAGACCACCCTAGGTGCATGCTTTTTCAATAATGTGGCATCAAAAACTACATTTAAACTGACGAAAGCAGAATTGTGGTCAATAGCACCATTATGAGCATGCTTTAATGCTATCCAGCAAGACGCTAAGGCTTTGAACTCTGCGGTAGTAAGATCGAAGCTAGTAAGTACCTAAGCAAATGCAGCAAATATCTGAATGAGATATCTAAACATGACACAGTGACGCTATGCTGGGTACCAGGTTACATGGATAGGGGTCAGCACTGCTTGCGCTCTCTTTCGTAAGTATTTCTGTATGCTTTATCCAAAAAATTCATTGATGATGAAGTAATCAAAAAAGTTGCCATACGCTGGCCGGTTTTCGACAATAAAATACAGGGTTACCTTTGCGCCTCTGGCATCATTACTGGACACTGTTCCATTAGTATTCATGCGAAAAGTCTCGAGATCTTTCACAATGTCTTCTGCAGAAGTTGCAGGAATAAAGAAGAAATTGAGTCTCTTCGTCGCCTGCTGTGCGACAGTCCTGCCCTCGCTGACATAAGAATGATAACTCTTGGTAGTTACTTCTACGATATCAGGGTAAAATCTAAAATTTTTATAATGGGCCCAAAAGTTTGTCTAAGTGAGCAGTGGCTGATAAGTCGCAGGGCAGACTGACCTAACATAAGCTTTTTCTTATTTCCTTACTAAGCGCTTTTAAAACGTAATCTATCTCTGGAAAGCAACTTGAGAAGCACGCCTTCACCTCTCCGGAGAAAAGATAGTGATATCCACGGATGCCCTTCCATATAAGAGTTGATCCAGGTAATCTAAGACCGGTCTTTTAGGTATCTAACCCTTTATTCAATGAATGTCCTACGGGATCATATATTTTTCTACCAACTCCTCTATGATATTTTCAAATTATTAACTCCTGGGGGGATGAACTTCCTTTGGTTTCATAAACTTTCCCAAAAGCAAATACAAGGACCCGAACTACGAGATCCAACTTCTCAAGTTCGAATTACTCGTAATCGTAAGTCAAGTCCAATTTATTTTCTTTCGTTACCAAGCAAAAAAAAAAAGGAGAATCAAATGTTTATTTTAAAATTCGACTCAACCCATGGAAAAAAAATAAAACTTACCTTGGAGTTGATAAATTCACATGCCATATCCTTGAGCGATTTCAAAGTTAACGATGTTGACGGTACGGATATGCCATCGCGTATATTTCCAAACTGAAAGAGGAACGTAACTTCCGGCCCCTCCATTATGACGGGCACCGTATTGAATCGTTTCGCCAGCGCAACAGATTTTCTTCCTTTTCGAGTTCGGGAATTTTATAAACTTTTCACTTCAGGATAATCTGCAAGGAGCACAAAAAAATTTTTTTAATTAGTTTGTGGATAATGGATCGGGCAATGAAATTCAATAGATTTCCCATGAAATTACTGAAACACTCTCAAGTACCCTTTTAATTAATTATTAATTCAATCGGTTAGCGGGCGGAGGTGGGGCGTTGATTCACTACTAGCAATGGTTGCGATGGTGGTGGGTTGAAGTGTATCGGAGTGGAGCCATATCGAAATAAACGACGGAATTAATATCGGGTAAGTGAAATGAAATGCCAACGGCATTCTTGGCTTAGTGGCTGGAAGAGATTTGATCAGGGTGCTCAACCGGTGCCTGGGAAACAAAGTATGCAAAGTAAATAAACGCGCGAATCCCACACCCTCCCCCCGAAAGAGTACATTCTGTACGGTATCCCAAACCTCAAAAAGGTACCTGTGGCTAGGGTATCCATCCAACTCACATGCGGGTAAGGGAGGTTTATCAAATAACCAAAGGGGATGTGTTCATCAGTTCCATCCCTCTCGTGTCGTTGTATTTCAAAACAATATTTTGTGAACGCAGAATTTCAAGTACCCACTCGTATACGTACGAGTATCTGCGTTTGTTTTGAAGTTCTTTCGGGTGTCAACGTTCCGTAGTATCAGTCTAATCGCATGATACCGCCTGCGTTCATTTGTACGAGGTCAAGGACCCGATTGTGCAGCTTGCCAGGGTTGGTGTAGGGAAGCGTGAAATTGATATTTGCAATAAAAAGCTTGTAAGTAAGCCTATCCACTGTCGGCAGCACGCTATCATAGTGTTTGGCGCAGTACGTGCGGGTAGCTGGAGTATAGCCTCGCATAATTTATTGGTCATCCATATCGTAAGTGATTTATCGCTTGTGAAAATATTGTGTACATAGTTACTGGGGGTTTTGGCAGCACAACTCTTTATCTAGAAACATTAGATAAAGTTGGGTAAACATTTCAAAACGTCACGAGTGATAGAAATTGGACGGAAATATGCATCATCCAGGGAAGCAATGATAGACAGTTTTAGAAAATACTTTGGCATATCCTTGAAATGCAGATACGGACAACAGTTTAACACAAAGTGCGAAAGTTTATGTTTTGCCAACAGTTGAAGGATACTTATTTGGAGCGGGATACTCAGCATTTAAGGAAAATCCATCACTCATAGTGTTAAAAGCAATTCAACTGTAAAGTTGTCAATCATTTTTGGGAACGCTTCTCATAAGAAACTAAGTGGAAATTAAATAGAACACAAAATTTTCTTTACAGAGAATAATAATAAGGAAGAGAAAATATTTATATATTTACGTAGTTTACGCCATTAATGGCGGCTGTTAGATTAAACTCTTCGATGAGATGAGGATATCGGAACTTATTTAAGATGAGTAGGATTGTTTTTGTACCTTAAGTGCCAGAACATAAATAAATCAAAAAAAAAAAAGAAAAAGCGTCTAGTGGAGCAAGAAGTCCTTCAACACACAGGAGTGGACAGAAAAGGTTCTCAAACAATGTCTTATCTTCTTTCTTAAAGTATTAAAGTTCTGACAACAAGAAATTGAGAACTGCCGCATACCATACCCAACAGCTGCTTTCGTATTCAGTCAACACGGGCGTGTCAAACATAATGTAAATGATTTTCCAATAAGAGGTTTCATTTAAATTGTTTGAGAAAAAACGTATTTTTGAATTTTATTAAATTTTATTTAAATCGAGAAAAGAAAGATTGCCAAGAATAATGAGGGACAATATCAGGCGAATAGCCTCCACGACCTCTGTTGCACATCCAGGCTCTTTTGATACAATTTTCCATCGCATTTTGGGCACATTTGTGACTTTATTTCATGGACAATGGCACGGATGTTGGCTTTGAGTGATTCAATCGGCTGGGGAGCCTTCGTATAAACGGTCCCTTTAATATGGCTCTAAAGAAAGAAGTCGCACATTATTCAATCGCACCATCATGGCGGCTAATTTTGATCACCATTTCGAGAAATTACTCCGTCAGGAAAAATTTCTCGCAAAAGAGAAATGGTACCACATCCACATGTGGGATACGTATTGCCATCTTGGTGGAAATAAACCTCGTCCATATCCATATTTTGAAGTTCCGGCCGTAACAATGCATTGATCATATTATACATATTTCAATAGCGCAATCCATTCACAGTTACGGTATCTTCCAACAAAAAAAAGTGAGCCCCGAATACGGCAATTCTAGTTTTTATCAAAGCCTTGAAGACGGAAATGTGTCATATCGCTGAGAATGATTTTTCGGTGAAATTCGTGGATAATCTCATGCATTTCCAACACCCAGTTGGCAAAGTAACGACGCTGCTAATACTCAGCATGGAGACCGTGTGTTATGGGAGATCGCCCATAACCAACGGATGTATGAACTTCGACGGATAAAGTAGGTCTACTTTCTACTTTTTGCATCCGTCGATACGTTGTCAGTACACACATTCACGCATTTAAGTTCACGCATTCACAAATTGAGATTATGCATTTTTATTGGTGGAAGCATAGAGATAATGAAGAGAGGCGTTGACATTTCTGCGTAGATATGTGACGGATTCTATGGGACTGCTCTATCCGGCAATACTTCAACTTCAACGTCAAAGTACATTGGAACGAAGTCGACGAATTCTATGGGTCGGAGCCTTTATGAGGAAGGCAACACTCATTACAAAAAAAATAAAACCATTAAAAAAACTCCAAATTTTGTTTTTATTTAAAAAAAAATCCCAATCCTGTCTCAATCATTTGCCGCGAGAAATTAGGGGCAAATTGCAAATTCCATGCAAATTTAGGAAAAAAGGATTTATAGTGACTAGAATTGGTAAGGATAACCTAACAGCAATATTTGCAGCACAAAATTATAGAGAAACGCCGAAAACAAGAGGGTGTCTCCTCAACCAGTTGTCGAGGAGTATATATACATATGTACCTACCTACAAAAATGAGTCCTTAAACGCTTAATTGAATCCAATGCACAATTTGACATTCCAGTCCTTCACTTCCATTCTCGTCACAAATATCGCATGCCACCAAATGATAACACGAAGGTAGAATGACTAAAGGCCCGGCCCATAGAATCCGTCAATCCGTTGTTCCTTCATTTTCAAGTGACGGCTCGATAAAATACACGCATTCTTATGGGAGATGGCCCATAACCAACGGATGCATGAACTTCGAAGGATAGAGTATGTCTACTTTCTACTTTTTGCATCCGTCGATACTTTGTCAGTACTCACATTCCCGCATTTAAGTTCACACATTCACATATTAAAGTTCACGCCAGTGTTACCGCTAAGAATTTTCAAAAAGTCGCAAAAAAAGTCGCACAGTCTTAAAAAAATATGCAAAGAAAGTCTCAGAGACTTCAAAAAAGTCTCAACATACATATAAATTCGTCAGATGTTTTATTTAATTAAAACATTAATTAATAACAAGTTAACAAATGCATATTTATTTTGAAGGAACTATGTACACATATTTATTTTATTTTGAAAACAAAATAGACAAAGAATAAAAAAACGTAAATAAATATATTTACAGAACATTTTTTTAAACAAAGTAAAATATAAAGCTTATAAAAATATTTTTTTTCCGAGTCACCAATATGTAACTATTAATTAAAGCTTGGGGGGTTTAGGTTTTTTGTACACCTTTGTGGATTGTTGGTAGAGGTGGAACCGTGTCACCTTATCACTACGGCCACAGATGGGCCTCATGTGATTTCCTCCACTTATACATCATAATGTACATAGTAGGCCCGTCATGGTAACAAATAATCCAAAAATGTCTTTGATGAGCGAACTGTCAGATACATTATGTACATACATATATGTACATATTATGTATGTATATCCTCTGTCTCGAGGTAAAATTTGCCTAAATGACGATGACGTTTTCTGACTACACAAATAAAGTGACACACAATATGTACTGCTGATTCTTCGTACTCGGAAAAGAAATTATGTTTTACTTTTTACTTCATTAAAGCTTGTTTTTAAAAATAAATTTTTATCTATAAATTTGTTTTCAATTTTTAGTATCTGAATTTTTTACAAATTTACGTCGGTACGTATGCACCATATATGTATATTGGCTTTGGTGGGTTTAATATGTTTGAGATTGTAACCGTCAAACCTTTCCATTTGATACCCATGTTATGGGGGTTGTGAAAAAAAAGTTTTCCGCCATCTTATGGCATCCACCATATTGAATTTAGAACCACGTCACTAAGCTAATCGTATTCTACTTGTCAAATCCTTTCATTTGATACCCATATTAAGGAGCCCGTGAAGATAACGGTAATCCACCATCTGGGGCGTCCGCCATATCAGATTTACAAGATCATCAAATATACTATATTGAGTTGTCGCCAGACATGCAAAATTTCAGCATGATCGGATATCTGCAAGTGGGTGTAAAATCAATTCCCAGATTTGTCCCTTACAGAAAGTTAGTACAAATCTTATAAAAAAATAGATAGATCTAGTATCTATCTACATATTACAATTCAGTTTTCAATTAAATAGGTAGGTAGGGTGAGGTGGTCATAAATGCACCAGTGGTGCAAAATGCACCACAGCTATATCCAGCAAACCGGTAACTGTATTGGTGTATACGTCATTTATATTTGTCCGTTACATTAAGCAACTGCGTTAGACTTTAGCGTGGTCGTGTCTGTACTTGTTGTCGAGTTTTTCTTTATTTAAAATTGATAAATCGCTTATTTGCGACATTTGTTTATATTTTAAAATAAGAAGTTTATAGTTTTGTTATGTTTTTTTGTAAGTATTTTAATTTTTATCAAAAATTTCATGGTGGTGCACATGGGATCCACATAAGCATAGTGCTAAATGCACCATGGTGCAACGTAAAAAAGGAACTCATACGAAAGACCGGATGAGCAGCACTTACAAAAATTGATGTCGGAATGTTTCTCCGACGAACTGCAAGGAATTTGGTCTGGCGTATCATACTGTTCGGCGATATTATCAAAAAACCTGCTTCCAAAGAATATTTCGGAAATTTAAATACAGTCGAACCCGGTTATAGTCACATGAACCGGGCAGCCAAACTTTGTGATTATTAGCGGGCTGTGCTCTTATCGGGAAAAGAAAATATAGCTAAATGTTTGCCAGTATATGAGGCACACAAGTTCATCCTGCTGATTTCTGATTAGAATAAGGCTAAATCTAAACAATTTTTTATTCAGAGGCAACAAAACCTTTTTAAATTTGAAATTGAAATCAAGAATGCAATAAGTGACAGTCCTTAGAAAAAAGTACACAGAGAATGTTAAGTGAAACTCAAATAGGTATAGTCGTATAAAATCACGGTGGACTTTTGTTCGCAAGTTTTCCCTTTTTTGCGCACTAGGGTTTATTGGAAGAGAAAAAGCGTGCGCGTGGAAAAGAGTTAATATACGGACAAAAGTTCACCAGGATTTAAAAGCCAGTGTTGCCATCGCGAAAATGTGAAAAAAAACAGGAGATCTTCTGTTGGACTTACCAAAGTAACAGGAGATTTAAAATTTTGTCCTAAAACCTCTAAAATAGGAGGTTTTTTAGTTTTTTATTAGGAAAAAGTTTTTTGACACTACATTATTTGCTGTTGCGCTGACTCAATTTTATTGATATGTCGTTTCCCTTCAGCATGTCGCATAATATAGTCCACTTTCTCAGGTTCGTCGAAAAAATGTTTGTTGCGTTGCAAACTTCTGTTCATACTTTGTCTTTTTCCCTGAATTCAACTTTAAATGTGATACAAAATACGTAAACCTTAAATACATAATAATATAATAATGTGATTCTATTGAGCTTACATAGCCAAGAAAATCCAAAATCACGGAAATTGGCAACGGCTAAATTTACTTATTGCAAATTGTGATATAAATAAAAAGCACTTCAAAGCAGTGACAATATCAATGTCACTAGGTCCGTTCGCGTGCTTTTTGCACCAAATACATATGAGTGTTTTCTATCAAATATCGAAAAGTGGGGGTGAAATTTTCTCAACGATAGGAAAATTACGAAAAATTAAACCAACGCGTTGAACAACAAAAAATGCAAAATATAATGTGATTTGACAGTTTTCATGTAATCTGCCCAAAGAAATTTCTGGTGCTAAAATTCACAGCCTGGAGAGATTTCTTACACTGTCTTTAACGAAAAACTACGAAATTTCGTAAGCGAACGGGTTTTCGTAGCTTTTCTTTTCGTAGATTTTCGTATTTTTGGGAGCGTACGCGAACTACTGTCGTGGTAGACTTGTAGTGCCAATCAACAACCCAGGAATGTTACTGCTTTGGGCTTACACCGTAGATTATTTGTTGCTGTTTTTTTATGTTAGCATTCCATTTCTAGTTTTGTTTTTAATAATAAAACGTAAACTAACAGACGAAATGGTCAAAACATTTTCTGGGAACAGGAAACAGTAGATTTCCTTTTTTCGGAGTTATATAACAGGAGAAACGGAAACACTATTTGAAACAGACTACAATAAGCACAAAAGCTGAGGATGTAGTTGCAGTAACGAGTTTCATCTCTAATTATGTATTAGCTTTGACTACACTAGCACATAAAATTATACTTCCAAGCCAATATGTATGTATGGCAACTGCATTTGCCATAATAATGTGTGATATTAAGCGGAAAAATTAACTAAGAAATGATTTTGTCAGGCTTATTTTTGAATGACTCTATGCGGGTTGTGATATTAAACGAGATGCTATAAAGAGGTTTAATTCCAACACGAATTATGTAAAAAAGACATCTGGCTTTAACATTTTGTGAGATAAAGCGTTTTGTGGTTCTAAGCGATGTGATATTATTCGGGTTCGACTGTATTCGTTAATTTTTTTTTGAATAATTAATTTTTGTTAATTTTCTGTGCTTAACATGAATTTTTCAATTAATTTGTGTTTTAAGAATCTCATATGTTATTTTTATTCTAATAAAAATCAATATATTAATTGAAATTGTGTTTTTAATTCTTAAAATCAATCCGCTGTGCATTGTGCACACACGATTGGTGCATTTAGTACATACCATAGTGCACCATGCACCATTTGCCATTTTTCAAAAAATGTATGCTAACTTTAAGAAAACAGATGCTATAAAAAATTTAAGTTTGTACGTATCTACTAAAATAACCCATCAAATGGATATAAAAAAACCGAGCACAAAGAGTTCATTTTGAAAAAGTGATGATCGTTTGTAAAAAGGGTGGTGCATCTATGACCACCTCACCCTACATTAAAAATTAAAAAAAAAAACATAGAGAAGTATTAAGCCAATAAATATTAAATAATTCAGTTCGTAAAGCTTATAATATAACAAAAGGTGCAATAAATTACTTCCCAGTCCTTTCTTTCCTGTATTTATCGAAGCCGAAGCCTCAATTTAATTTTTTTGAGAAGATTGCATATTATTGCAATGTTTCCACATGTAGACTGTTAGTTTGCTTATGTTGTAAGCTTTGAATAAACCCTTTGCGCAACTGATGCATTCGGAACGAAGTCGACGGATTCTATGGGCTGGGGCCTTAACTCAATTCACATTACTGTCATCATCCGTTCCGCTACCTAAACTTTTTTCTAATCAGAATCTGACGTAGAAGTGACAATTCAAAAAGTTGTTTTTGTTTGATTTCTTTGGCTGCTTCTGTTGTTTGGTCTAGAAGTTTCGTGCTTCTTTTTATTTCATTTAAGATTTCCTTTATTTCTCTTCCATAAGTGGTTATCCTTTAGTTACTTGCCAACTTTCAATACCCAACTCTGCGGTATCGCTGTACATTCCCCATAAGATTATAAATATTTCGTATTTTGTTTGCTTGCGAGAGTTGAGATCATCATCGCCTTATCATTCAATCACAAAAACGTGTTAATATTTTCTACGCCTCATTGCATCGCACCACAACACAGCGCACAGAGCAACAACCGCAAAAGCCGAGAGCACGTTTTTCATTATTAACAGACCGCAGTAACCACGTGAGTCGAAACATGGCGCCAAATTGAAAACGTTATCTTTGGGAATCGCCAATCATACGTTATGTTCCATGTTGTGTATTGCGTAATACTTCCATATTTTCTGGAATGGAATGGAATACTCCCCTCTAAGGTCACAGTTCCTAAGAAACAAAAAAAAAAAACTTCAAATGTCAAGGTCACCCACTCTATTCGTACAAAAATAAACAATTTCTTATCGCGCCACAGCCAAGGGAGCATGTGGACAGGCATTGTTCGAGTATTTACTCAACAAATCTCGTCGCGTGTTTACTTCCAAGTAAGCTCCATAGTCCATCCGTTCTATGAAAGCGTCTCTGTCTTGATAATCGCCACGGGCTGGCAAGTGGCAAGTTGCAATGCAAATCCCCGCGTCACGTCGGTCATGAAATAGACAACAGCCAAACAGTCGAGTGAGAAAGATACACTCATACTCATCCCACTGTTTGCCACCGACGCGCGGCACCGCAGAACTGTGAGTGGTGACTGGTGGTGAGTCTGAGATAAATTGACAGATTACGGATAGACGTCATCCAAGCCGTTCAGCAAATGACACAATGCCGCCTCTTATCGGTAAAACAAAATCTTGAAAGCTGCTTTATTCTGAAAGACAATGCCGCCGTTAACACTTTGCCAACGATCTGATTGCTCCATAAAGACGAACTTTTCATTACCTAACGTCCTTCGGGAAAAGGGTATTCTGCAAATTCAGCTATTCAGCAAAGGATTTAATTACCAAACTGGGAAAGGTGACGGCGCGCGGCCACCGGTAGGGGAAGACGAGAAGAAAAACAGAAGACTTTCAAACTGTTTAAAGGCCAATTAAAAAGTTAGGACTCCCCGAAGTTTCATTGACTTTGCGGTTTTATTACGAAAGTTCATTTAGAAAGGCCGGCTGACTGAGTCATCGCTACTGTTTGCCGTTGATATACTCGTATGTATTCGCATCCGTATCTACGAACGACCGAAAGGTAAATTTTGGCCAGAAGCCAAACATCTCTGAGGTGTGTAGGTATTTACATTTTTTTGGAATAATGTAGCTGAGCGGAGAGCGGGCATTCATCTGGGGGTGATGGTGCAGAAGGCTATTCAGGCCTTGAATCTGCTTTTGGCTCTTTCAAAACTGCTTATAATGGATAGTGTATCTGCTGTTATCAAAGGGGATTTAGTGGCCAAATTGGTTTCGTTCAACGATGAAATAGTAATATGATATCCCATTCAGGTTGAAATTGGATGAAAATGAAAATGTATGTACCTACACACACACCTCTGGATGTATGTATAATATTTTAAGTTTCTGGCATTGGGGAATGCATTAAAAACCCGTGTGTTTGACTGATTAAAAATTATAGTTTTCATAGGATGTAGTCGTAGTTATGGCAAATGTATGTCCTTGTGGAGATGAGAAACAGAGAAAAACTTTTTTCCGGTCAGAAATGAGTTATTTTAATGAAAAGTTTTCAGTTAACCAGAAATATTTGCTTCAGAGGATGCAATATTAAATGAGCAGAGTTCTTTGCTACTGCTGACCACAATATGGCTTTGATGCAAGGACATTCATTTGACATTAAAATGAAGTCGTTTGGGAGATTTTTTCATTACTTTAGCTAATCAGCGAAAAAGTCACTTACAAATGATTCTTCGGAGGTCTTCCACTGGTAGTAATGCAACAGCTTCACAAATGCTGTATGGGTATACAAAGGACATTAGCCAGAGGCAGAGCAAATAAAAAATGTCAAATAACTCAAAGATGTAATGAAAAAGAAGCACTGATGCCAAAGTAGATACCAGTTCATTCGTGGGAGATATTATTTGCAAGGAATACCTGCTAGTTGCGGACAACTACAGTGGATTCCTCGAAATAATTATGTCCTTGAAAAATTAGTAGCATATCCAAAGAGGTAATAAACCACCCCCGACATCAATATGCTGTCCATGGAACACCATACATTTTGAGAAGTGATAATGGTCTAGAATATACATAGCTCTAAGAAGTATAAATGGTTTACGCAAGATTGGAGTATTATTCACATAACATTCAGTCCAAAATTATTATTTATTACAGTCAAAGAAAATTGACAATATATTTGGACAAAACAATGAAATCAACTAATTGGTAGTGGATATCCAATTAACGCTAACACTTACTACCTTGACCATGGCCAATACAACCGGCACTGTCAAGCGCCAACTGATAAGGCGCATCGGACCTTCTGTACACAAATCTACTATGTATGAATCTGACGCATTTGTTCTACCTATGAATGTTGGGACAAATAATGAAAATGTAAACAATGACAAACACATGATCTTAAGTGAAACTCTACATAGCATGAATCATTATCGATACCAACTGAATATTATGCGACACTCTCAGTGGTATATGGGTCGATGCAATGTTATGTAATGGGTTTCTTATATTTTGTGTGCTTGGATTGAATCACACTACAGCACCCTGCGGTTCATCGGAAAATGTAAGCCACGCATAGAGTACTAATCACCTTTCATCTAGGTTTTAATTGCGAGTTTTAATTGTGTTTACCTTAACAAGGTATCCTCAAAAAAGTAAATGTGATTAAAAGGGCTATCTAAAAATTGACACACATCTTTTGGATGAATCATTGATTAATAACAAAAAAGCGTCAGCACCGGTTACTCGTGAAAATTGATGTGTAAACATAAGTTTGTGCATGATGATAAACAGAGAATGCACTAATACTAAGAGAATCATATACAGAGAACGTACTAATACTAATTTTGGTTACGCATGACGGACGACGCGACGGCGAAAAATGTGTCTATACCGAGAGGTAAATGAAGTGAAGAAAACAATCGTAGGGTTTAAAAGTCTTTGGTTTTTCTATGTTTTTTATAGACTGTGAAGAGCGTTAAAAAATTGCTGCAGGAAATAACTCCCCAAATCGAAGCTGAAATAAGTCCCCATTTTCTCAGTATTTTTTATGTTTTTTGTTTTGCATAATAGAAAGTTAATGTTACATTTTAAAATAAGGAAAATTGATCATATATATGTACACATATTGTGGTTATTTCTTAATTTATCATTATCATTACTATTATATAAAGACGTAACTTCAAAAAACTATGTTACCGATGATCTCCGCAAATACTGTACCGATTAACGTGAAATAAATTCTATAATAATCGTTATTTTCGTAAAAACCAGTTAGACTATGTTTTTTTTTTGTTTAAATGTTGTTTGTTCTTAAGAAAATGTAATTTTTTTATATTTTTATACCAATTTTTTTCAGGTTGTCCCACATATTAACTCCTAACTTTAAAGAAGTTAAACGAATTGGCAAAACAAAAATGTCTGCATGAAGTCAATATACATATATACGCAAATTTTAAGACCCTAATCTTTTCGTAACTCTACGTACATGCTGAGAAATAAATAAATAACTATTTTAAAAACATAAAACAATTCATGAAATCATTTCCATCAGTGGAGACCGAAGCCAACAGCCATGAAGCAGTGGGTGACGTGATGGTGTGTGTATGTGGCGTATTTGAATTTCTGCGTATTTACTGAAATAGCATTCTATTGATGCATTGTGCCCGGCCTACTACGATAAATATGATTGTAAAAGCAAATTCAAATTTTAAAAAAGTGCACGGGCAATGGCGGGCGGGCAACAGCTGTACCTATACTATAGAAATGTTTTAGAAGAAAACAATTTGTTTTCTATTAAAAGTTGCAGATGGGCGAAGCAAGGCGAGCACGGGTCATCTATCTCTATGTATAAAACAGTTCACTGACCGACTGACAGACAACGCACAGACCAAACCGATGGACCTAAAGGGCTGAAATTTGGACAGTACATTGCTATAATAACATAAACATCCACTTAGAGAGGATTTTTTGTAATCCCATCTCTAAGTGGGTGAATTCGGAAAAATAATTCGGCACTTATCTTCAATACAATTTGTTTTGCCTTAACAGTGGTAGGGGGGGCGAAGCAACGCGAGCACGGGTCAGCTAGTATGAAATATTTACGTAAATACAAGAATTGACTCTTTTACTTCGCTTTTACAATAAGGACATTTAACGATCCTCGATTTACATCAAAAGAAAGAATAGTGGAAATATCTATAATTAAAACTATAAAACCAAATTAATTCCAACGCAAAATTTGTTATATCAGATCCGCGGGGCGGCGCGTTCCTAGCGATATATTTTCTTCGATGAATTTCATCATGCGATCTGAGCCGAACCGTTCAATGCATTCTTTAAAAAGGGCCATAAAATGCTTCCGAATGGATTCTCGTTAACAAGCCAATGGAGATTGAATTTTTCTACTCTTCATAATAATAACAACAGTTAATTCATCAATGTTGAAGCATCAATGAAAATTGAATTTTGCATGAAAATAGAACAATAAGTCCCCAAATTTCAGGACTTATTTCATTGTTGAATTTGGGGACTTATTTCAAGTTAAATAACCCCTCAATTTTAAGTATGAAATAATTCCCCAACATTTTGGGGTCCCCAAAAAACCCCCAATTTTGGGACTTATTTCATATGAAAAAAAATCCCCAGCTCCATACAGTTTTTGGGGAGTTATTTCGTTTTCCATTTGGAGAGTTATTTCATTGGGGAGTTATTTCCTGCAGCCTTAAAAAATGACAAATGTTTTGACTTAGTGCATCCGTTTGGGCATTTAGAAAAACTTGTACTAACTCTTGTTTAACAAATCGAAGAACGACATAAAGCGGACACCAATTTAAGGAAACTCTAATACATACATACATACTCTAATACAGTGGGCACCGAAGTGCAAGTGGTTAGTGCGTCGGACTACTGTGCCAGCGGTCTTGGGTTCGAATCCCGCCGCAAACACCTAAAAGTTTTTCACAGGCCCAGGTTCACCTCGAGCTGTAGAGCCAACTAAGTAAGTAAGTAATACATATTATAAACAATGTTTCCAAATCAGTGTTTTCAGCGTTAATTTCAGGGCTTACAATTTTATTTTAGTACCGAAAAAGTCGATTTAGTCATTATGCATTTTTTTTTGTATATGAATATGCTTAAGCATTAATGGTTAAATAAATGCATCTGTCCTATTATACTAGTTGAGTGTATATGAAAGTTTACCATTTTCTTTAATGAAACATGAGTTTACACAGGTACAGTCTCTGTTTGTTGACTCTTTTGCCGGCTCAACAATTCACTCATAGTACATTCCCCAACCAAATCAGATCTCGTCGACTTCGCACTATTTCAATGCATTATTTCTTATTTAACTATACTTTCATTTTACCATGCAATAGTCATATGTATGACTGAATTATTTATAACTTTTGTAACGTTTGAGAAATTTCAGAACGAATGTGTACCAAAATGATTATGCACCGTAGTTTCTCACACAGGAAGCCAGGGCGTTTAATTCAATATTCAATGAGTTTCCCATTTATAAGACCGTGGCGTCCGCTTATGGGTTTTTTTAACGGTGTAGTGTTCGTGTCCATTAGAGCATTCCGTGCGCCAGTATTTTATTATAAACAATTGTCCATGTTAGAAAGATGTCTGTCTACTTTCTAGTTTGATTTAGAATTGCTGTGATAGAGTGACTTATTATGATACGTAACAAAAGGATATCAAAACTAATATAGCTTGTACCAATAATACCCATCCACCTCTTTGAACACAGATCCATTCAATCCTTAGGAGATATAAAATACATACATATTTATGACAGCTGCAATGCAACGGATGGCATTGAATGAAATATTGGATTTTTTCGCCGCGCACAAGAAAACAGCATTTCCGTTGCCCCGACAGGTATGCTTTCTTAATATTCTCACTAACTTAGTTCCGTTTTATAGTTTCTACGTTGATGCTACGTTTACGTGTTCAAAGTGACTTTGTCGACCACCAGCGTCAGCACCAGCTAATCGATTTGAGAGAGGAAACCTTTTTCTTGTTATTAGTTCCACAGGAGGGAGAACACCAAGGATAACTTTCGAATACAAATAGCCTCTGGCACCTCAGGGTTCCTTTGATTATACATTTCCATATGTATACGTAGGTATGTGTGTTTCTATATTTTACTATTCACCGTTTGGATTTTGAATATTTCTTATTCCCTTGTTTGCTTTGCTTCTTGAGCTTTGCTTCCGTAAGCGGTCGGCGAGGGGATTTATGCGGAAAGCATAGCGATGCAAAATTACAATTTATCCTGGAACGTCCTTAATTTAGTTTTATGTTCTGACATAATTGCTGACGAACATGTGCGAATATATCAGAGAAATTAACAGGAGGAGGGATGTTTTTTTCCCTCTCTAATAAAATAAAATGGTTGGCATGGATCCTTCTCTCCTGGTCCTGGGCTAGGATTTTAGTAATTAATCGTAATAAAAAATGTAGGTTACTCTGAAGCGAACAGGATTATCGAATTAAACAAAAAAGAAAAAGAATAAACCAACCAGGATATGGACGAAAGGGAGTTTTCGAATTTTTTTTGACTTGTTTGTCGGTTTTGTAGAAAAAGTTTGATGAGTAGGTATCCTTTAGCTGGCTTATTTATGCTGCCATAAATATTTAAGCAGAGGCAAGGGTAATGGAGGCTTCTGTAGGTAATCCAGGAATTTAGGTCAAACAGGTTAGTTATGTAACAATACAGGTATAGGAAATATTTTATTTTTATTTTTAATAAGGTTTAACATTCCTGTTGAAAACTCATAAATCCCCAACTGAAAGCCTTGAGGCTAATGCGTAGCTTTTTGTTTGCAAAAAAAAAATACCATCCGAAACCTTTTAGTGACCGGAAATTAACGGACGGACTTAGGGCAAGAGTTAAGAGGGTTATGCATCGGTAAATCCATGGACTGCCGAAAAAAGGAATGTCTTCCGATAATAATAATAATAATATTTGGCTTTAGCAGTCCTAGGTAAAACCAAGCCTAGCTTCCCGCAACCATTTGTGTGTGCGCGTTATATTTTTGCACGAATAGAAGGGACCTACAGCTACAGTTTTCTGCCGTCTCCGAACGGCGAGTTGGGAGGCTTTACATGACAAATGATGCTCTTGAGTGCTTGTCAGGCATTCGGAAGAGGTGGGAACTGTGAAAACTGTTTAGGTGTTTGCGGCGGGATTCGAGCCCAAGACCGCTGGCTCAGTAGTCCGACGCACTAACCACTAGCGCTACGGTGCCCACACAATAAAGCCAACTTTACCTTGAGTTAATCGCTCAGTTTGCAGCCAATCAGTGGGATTACTATCAATCAATCAGGTCTACACGATTGTTTTTCATCAGTTCAGCGATTGTTGATTTTTTATTGTTTCATAAAAAGCATTTCGATTTTTTAAAATTCAAACAGTACGGGCGAGACAATAAGTTCCTGAAAATTGAAATAAGGAACACTCTTTTCGGCATAGTCTTTCTCAACATAGTCTCCTTTTCCTCTGTACACTTCGTCCAACGTTTCTCCAATTTATTGATGCCCTTCGTTGCGTTTGTTTCATTGATGACCTCTTCATTCGACCCAAATCCCTTACCGCCGAGCCATTTCTTTATGTTTGGAAACAGTAAATAGTCGCAGGGGGCTAAGTCTGGACACAGACAAGAGAAATATACAGATGTAGAATATGGAATACATCGAGTTTAGTTCTCTTCTTTTGTGTAGATGACTCCACTTGTTCTGTTTTTCGTTTATTCTATGATCATGCAGGTTTTAAGTTACATGGTCGTGCGAGTCAACCATCCTCCAGTGTGTTGTGACTTCGGTATACACACATTTTTTTATATTTCATTTTGTTGCAAGCCTTTATTTTGTCTAATTATCTCAATCGATCTTGCGAACGAACATATACGAACGACTGACTGGCTGGTCGGTGTTTCTGGATTTTAAACTGTGGTGTGTTTGGGTGTGTATATGGTGGTCATATTTTGATCTGTGGTTGTTGTTTTTGTTTGGTTTTATTTTCACATTTCTGTGAAATTTCGATGTTCTTTGATTTATGGTTGAGCGAATTTTTTTTGATTTGTAAGAAATCAATAAGAAAATTTCTCCGACAATTTTGAGTAATTTGTGGAGGCATACATTATATAGACATACATAAATGTACGTAGTTTTAAAATCGAGGGCAAATATTTTGTTGGGCTCCTGTAAAGGCTTACAAACTGGAAATCAAAACAATGCCTACCTACTGTTTTCTGTATCATGTACATATTATTTGACTAGCTGACCCGTGCTCGCCTTGCTTTGCCTCCACTGCCACTGTTAAGGCAAAACAAATTGAAGATGAGTTCCGAATTTTTTTTCCGAATTAAGGTACCCACTTAGAGATGGAATTTCAAAAAATCCTCTCTAAGTGGATCTCTATGCCATTAGAGGAATGTAGGTACTCTGTAAATGAAATTAACGTTTTCAAAGAAATTACATATTTTATTGCAATCACAAAAACCAACAAAATGATCTACTTCTCCCGCCCTTCTGTTGGGCCATCGCATATTCATACATACATAGGTACATATATGTACATACGAATACGCGGTAGCAAAATTCCCATTCAAGAAAATTTGAACACTTGCAGCACTATGAAAATCACACATCCATGGTATAGTAGCTATTCCCCTTCCATATGCCCCTTTAAACTTGCATGACTTACAATAAGAAATTAAAGCGAAAAGAAAAAAAAACAAAATTATTACATTACACACACATACTGCTCAAATAAAAAAAAAAACTAAAACCGATTTTCGTGTCACAAAAGAAAACGAATTTAAGCAGCAATGGGAATACAACAACAACATCCACATCACACAAGGAAGTCCAACACAGAAAAGGAAATTGAGAGAAACGAACATTTTTGCTCGAATCATACACCATTCTTTGAGTTCGTTCATGTTGCAGGCATTTCATTCGAGGTATTGTATGATAGTATGCCGGTTTTTGGATTTTAGTATGCTGGTTTTACATTTTTTTTGTACATGCTTTTGTTCTACCATTCTACATCTGTATATTTCTCTTGTCTGTGGTCTGGAGAATATGCTCTAAAAATTCGTAATCTATCTATAGTTCATGCAATTTTGCCATTGCGACTGCGGACCTTTGCACCGGTGCGTAATCCTGGTGGAAGAGAACGTTTTTCCTCGCCAAATGCGGTCGTTTTTGCTAAAATCGGTGTCGAATCGATTAAATAGCTCCGGTGATTGTTTTACTTTTCAGGTAATCGATGTAGATGACACCGCGCGCTTTCCAAAAAAAAAAACCTTTGCCATGACCTTGTTGGCTGACAGACCCATATTGGCCTTTTTCGGCTTCGATTCGTCTGCAGAAGTCCACTGTTTCGACTGTTCCTTGGTCTCTGGTGTGTTGTGATGATTCCACGTTTTGTCCACGATTATGAAACGGTGTAAAAACTCGTTCGGATTGCGATTGAACATTGCACCCACCATGCGGATAGCTTTATCATATCCCATTATTTATGCAAAATTGAAATCACTGATCCATGTGATAAGTTTGTAGACTCTTCAAGTTCGCGCACCTTCACTAGCCGATCATCCAATGTCATTCCCTAGATTTTATCGACCATTTCTGGTGCGGTGACCTCAATTGGGCGCCAAGAACGTTCGGGATCACTGTGCTGGTTCGACCGCACCGAAATTGAGTAAACCAATGGTGGATGGTTCCAATCGATAGTGAAAAGTTCCCATAACACTTGTTAAGCTTTGGTTTGGTTTCTATTATCGTTTTTTCGCGCGTTTTTTGTTTAGTAAGCACACACAAATTCACTTTAGTCCATTTTTACCAATATGCTAGTGCGCGTCTATTGTCAATGGCAGTCACAACAAAACTATTTGTCTGGAAATCTGGGTGGTTCTTTTGAAAGATGCTTCTTGAGAAGAAAAATGTTGGATTTGAGGTGGCAACATCCCAAGGGTAACTCGACGACAAAATATACTTCAAATTATAATCTAACATTAAAAAAGTTTTAAAAATTCTCCCTATTAATAAGGACACCACCCCAGGGAGCAAAATCAAACTAACAACACTCGAGTATTAAACCACTTAATCCAAAACTTACCAGCGTCCTTGCGACTAACGTCATACGTTACAGTTATGAGTTCGTATACTACTTGTAGTATTTTATTTTAGTTGCTACACTCAAAAGTTTCGGTGCGAACAGTGCTGAAAAACTTTTATATAAAACACAATACGTATTACGATTAGGTACCTCAAACTTTTTTTGAGTTGGGCAATCTGCTGGGTTTTTTTTTAAATTACATGTTATTACTACTATAGTGACACTGACAGCTCTTTCGTATTTTAAATATTGAGACAAACACAGACTCATATGTAAGCGGTATGAAACGAGTCAATTTTTGTGTAGCCTGAGGAGAACTGTGCATAAAGACCTCAGATTATTCCGAAGGTTCGACTGACTCTGGAATTGGAGAAAAATGACCACCAGCTTTGTCATCGATTTCCTGTTTGGGCTTTAGAGCAACTTAAAATTGACGTCGATTTTGCTAAATAAAAAACTCAATCAAAACTGCATTATTCAGAGCTCGGAAAACCTACGCGTAGTCATAGAGAAGCGAATGCATCCTCAGCGTGAGACCTTTGGGATTTTTATTTATTTGAATTTATTAATTTTATTTTTATTCGAAGATGACTTTGGTAACTAATTTTTATGACAACTGACATCTTGGGTCAAAAATGGAGGAGATTAATATCTTGGAAGATATTTAACTTCAACACGTTGACGGAACGTGTCAAACAAATCGTCCACGAGTCGATCTTTTGCACACTAAGTTCAATAATCCAGAGAAATATTTAAGCATGAGTTGAAATGGGTAGTTAGCGTTATCTACTGGACATTGACATTTCGGATATCGTCTAAGGAAGATGATTCGTATAGAAGATGATACCTGGAGATACCGGCACTACGCGGCATACTGTGTCAGTATCGGGCACTGACTGGCGGAAGAATTGAGTGACATCAGTGGCAGTGGGTGGAAACCCAGAGGATGAAACAGATTTCTTTTAAATACGAGAGGCAGTCTCCCTGGATAACACAGTTCGGGAAAGAAAGTCGAAAAGAGGCCTCTATGGTGATCTGTTTTGGCTATCTCTAGATCACATTTTCGAGTTCGGGGTGAACCAGGGCCTGCTTCTCGCAACCATTTGAGTGCATGTTATATTTTTGCACAAATGGAAAGGAACTTCAGACTTTTACTGACTCCGAAAGGTGAGTGACAAATGATACTCTCTGAATGCTTGTCAGACATTCGGAAGAGGTGGTAACATTGGAAAAGATTTGTGTGCATTCTGGGATTGAACCTGGGCAGCATGCGTAGTAGTCCAACGCACTAACCACTACGCCGTGGGTTTCAAATTAAAACGCAAGAAAAAAGTACAACTCTCTAAAATAAAATGAAAAGCAAAAGTGGCATCCTTTAGTTTCGTAAAAGTTAAACTAAATTTTGTTCGAACATAATGTACAGTGAACCAAAAAAAAAGTTGGACAGGAAAAGGATGCAATTAGACAATTGAATAAAATCGCAACCCGTTAAGCTATTAAATTCAATGAAATTGCAAATGAAACATAATTTTTTAAGCTTTCCAAATAGTTTAAATTCATTTTTCTAAAATATGTCTTTTTATATTTAAAACACACAAAAACGAAAAAACAGTAGTTTTCAAAGTCAAAAAAAAAACTTGGACACTTAGGGAATTCGTTATAAGAACCGAATACATTAACAAAAATATACATTTTAATACTTAGTATGGTAGCCCTTGGCTCCTAAAAGAGCTCGCAGCCTTCTACTCATAGACATAACTAAATTTTTTGTTAAATTGGGCGGTTAATTGGCCCATATATCCTGACGAGCGATTTTCAAGACTTTTTTGCTGCATGTTGGCCTTTTTCTCAATTTTTTCTCCATGTGCGCTCTCAGGTGCTCTATAGAGTTCAAATCCGGACTTTGTTTGTGGTGGGGAAGAACATTTCCACGTTTTGGAGAAAAATTCCCGTACAATATTCGACGCGTGGTTTGGGTCAATATCATAAACAAAGCAATAACTATCGCTTATGCCTAGCTTAGTAGTCGTTGCTAGCAAATTGTTTTTAGGGACATTAAGGTAGTCTATTTTCTTCATATTACCTTTAACTAACACCATGTGACATACTCCACTCGAGCCCATTGCACTTGCACCTCATACCATTGCACTGCCTTAACCGTGTTTAACAGTGACATTTACATGATCCGGATTTAGGGCTGTACCTCGTCTCGTCCAAACAAATCGGCATCCATCAGACCCAAATATGTTGAATTTCGACTCGTCGCTGACAATTACCATGTTCCAGAACTCTAAAGGTTGATGGATATACATTAGGGCATATTCCACGTGTTTCCTACTGTTTCTTGCAGACATAAAGGGACTTGTTTCGAGGGGGTGTAGGCTCTCAAACCCATTGAATGTAGTAAATTTCTAGCAGTCTGTGGATGCATCTGTGCAATTGCATTTTCCTGTAGGTCTCTAGCAATATCTACCGCAGAAATTTAGGGATTGTTAACGAATAATCAAACAATTTTTCATTCTGTTTGAGGAGTCGAAATTTGTTTTCGTCGTCCACGACCACTTAGTGTTTCCAAGAAACCATTTTTTTCCAGCAATTGAATAATATAATGCATTGTAGATCTAGATTTTTCCACAATTTTGGAAATGTCTCTCACATTTTTTGTTTTTTCCACAACTTTATTGGCAGTTCCTTCGTGTCAATGGATGTTTGCTTTTTACCCATTTTTTTTTAAACAATCGGTACTGAAAATACGTCTTATCACTACAAACAGAAAGACTAAACAGTGACTCTTAAAGCAACGTACAAACACATGTTAAAATAGGAAAATGCGTCAATTATTAGAATAAGGAAGAAACTGTCCAAGTTTTTTTTTTTGGTTCTACAAAATTACATTTTCGGTTAATTATTTATTTATAAATAACATTGAATAATTTAGAAGAAGGATATACAATTATTTAGATAACTTAATGAATTAAGCTTCATTTTCAGTTTATTTGACTTCAAAGTTCCTACAAACTGCGAGAATATTCAAGTTACAATTGCAGTGTATCTGTTGTCCAGCTTATTTTTTGGTTCACTGTATGTGTACATGTCATCTTTAACATTTAATCGGATACCAGCTATCTGACAATAATTGTTTAGAAAATCAAAATACCGCATTTTTAGGTTCTATTTTGAGTTATTTCGTATCTCAGCCACACAGGGATGTATTTGATGTTTCCTTTGGAAGAGTGTAAAAAGGGATACAATGGTGGGATGTAAAATTTCGTGGTTTTGTTATGGATACCAACCTTCTCTCTACTCTACGTACCTACTACAACCCATTTATTTTCGGCCATTTCGGGTAAAATAAAAACTGTATCAAAACTTTTTCGTTTTGCATATTTGATCATAGATCAATACACCCTTCAATTGGTGTACGTTTCTCTTTTTTTTTCCAAAAAATCCTGCAACTCCTTTGTTGCTCCACAGACTTTCAGCATTCCAGCGTTAGCTACAGCACCGATTGAATGGGGCTCTATTGGCTCATAACTTTTGCAACCACTAATGGAACGTTATTTCGCATGCTGACAAATCGTTTTCCTGTTTGCAACTTGAACAAAAGTAAAACTCACATTAAGGTGGATGTGGAATTGGCTCGAACGTGATATAAATAGTATCAATGTGCTACGTTCGCGTAACGCTTATTCAGTTGGAATCCAGATAAATGAGTGTCCTGAGAGCCAGGAGCGACGAGTAGATATTATTCTCACTAAAGGTAATCGTTACTGTCCGAAGGTTGCCATTATGTCATTTTATTTTTCGAAAGAGGAGTAAGTGAAGTCCTTGGAGAATGCCATTAGTCGTGCAGAATAGCTAGCGAAAGCGTTTGAATTTCTTACTAGATTACCAATCATCCTGCATCCAATTAGTCCTCTTTTCAAAATGTTTGAGAGGGGGGAAAAAATCAATACCACTGCCACTTTGTGTGGTTATGGTGTTAACGAAGAATTAACGAAGCAAAAACGTTTGCAAATTGGCATCTCTACTTTTTTAACTTTTTTCCAACGATATGTGACGTAATATAACGTAGATTTAGATAACTGTCAACAGTTCAATATCAATTACAACAAAACACGACAGAGTCAAAATTTATGAGACCACATTCCCACCCTATGGCTTACCAAATGCAAACTTGAAGACCATCGGATATCGGAAAATTAATTAAATTCAACAAAACTACGTAAGAATCACATACTCGAATATATTTCGATTCAATCGATTGCAGGAAACGGTGACAGACCTTTTTTTGTATGCAAACCGATACCGGACCTATTCGGTGACAGTTTACAATATACCCACAGCCACACCCACCATCCCACAGGGGATATTTGTACACACATACCGCATGTAAATATGTGAAACATTTTGGTCCTGTTTTACATGAAACCAACAAAATGACAAAGCAAAGTGCGAACCCAATATAACGGGAAGGATAAACTTTCCAGTTCGAATCAACTTTCAATCTGTCATCGGGATTTTTAAATGACAGCGTGTGTGAGCGAATACGAGTACCCTCCGGCAGCGACATGATAAATGGAAGGCGCGTAACGTAAACGTAACACTAAACCCATTTATCAGATTATTCAATTGGAGGAATCAATTTGAACTTTTACTTTTGCTCTGGTGCGCGTTCTAATTTTGAAAACTTCTGATACACAGTGTGTGTGTTGGTGATAAAATTCGATTATCTCTTCGATACGTGTTCTCTTTCTATACCGTTGTGTGTCAGAATAGTAACTGTATAAACTGTGGAATGAGATGAATTAGAATTTATAGGAAGGTTGTTTCCACTACATGATAACTGTCATTGTCACCTCTACACAAGCAATTGAATGTTTGCTTGCTCTCACATCATGATTCACTAATTAAGCGAAGTATCGTGTTCATTTAGAACAAACTTTAGTGGATTTGGAGGGGGGTTGAACGAGTAGCGGGCGGAAACAACAGTGCCTTATTTGCTCGGATACATCTATTTAAATTTTGAAAATAGATGAGAATTTATGCCCGCCGGATAGACGTGTGTCATGGAATGGGATGCTTATTTCGTTGCTAATTTATACCCATGAAGCGTGTAGATTTTCCAGTTCAAGCGATATTTCCACACATGTGGGGCCCATCTGAAGTGGGGGATTCTTTGTTTTGGAATTCAAAATATTCGCATTCTTTTTATTTCCATAGACCTGTTCGGTTGTAAGTTTATTTGTAGCAAAATACAAATTTACATACAAAATGAAAAGCTATTTTTTCACAAATAAGATATGTATGTACATATGTGCTGTCGGATGTTATTGTAAACATCATGATTTTATGGGAAATTTCTTCTAAGGTTACAAGGAGTTGGATTTTTTATTTCCATAAAAAATGAGCGAAAGCCTTACAATAGGATGGAAAGTCTTAACAATGGACATATCAATGCCATACGGGACAAAAATATTTCTATTTAGGTTTGGTATTGACAATAACATGGTCGATAACAAAACCGATATTCGATGCTACAGCTTGAAGCCCATATTTTTGTTTACGTTTGAAACCCCCAGTGCAAATGTCATATTACAATGTTCAAATTTGGCGTTAGGCAATAACGCCCGAATCGATTTGGAAATAACGCCCAAAAAAATCTCGAACAATGTGTTATTGTAATTATTTAAGTCATTTTGGGTGTAATTTCCTAGTCAGGGTTCATTTTATAATGGGCAGTAAGACCCAAAATAACAAGTGGAAATATTTGAAAAGGAAATAATGCCCAAAAAAGGAAATATCACCCAAAATAATTAATACAAAATGAAATAACGCCCAAATAAAATTCAGAATTGCCCAAATGGCAATATTGTTGAGTAAATTCTACGTAGAATGTAGAATGTCATTGAAAAATGCAACCCACTCAAAGTTCGATGACAGATATTGCAAGCCTCTTCGTAGTTTTGCATAAACTGGACTTCACAATTACATAGTTTGATTGCTTTTTTAAAACAAACAACAAGGACGATTGTACCAAACTAAATGATTCCCGCGTGCCGTGGCCGTCGGCGCGGCGCTCCATGTCGGCGTGTGACGCGAATGGTACGCGGTCGCGGCGCGCTGCGACTCGGACGGGACGCCCCCCCGCGTTGTTCACTATTCATTAATTTGGGAAAAACATACGCATTGGTTGCAAAGTTTTGTTTTTAATGGGTACTAGTTGTCCCACCTGGCTTCATCCGTGTACTAAAACAGTCTCGTTAACCATGAGGCAAAACGCAATTTTCTTTCTGCCTTAACCTGAAAATCAGCAAAAAAAAAACCAAAAAAAAAAAAACATGAAAGTCGGGCCAGCGGTTATCGAGTTACGTCATCGAGTTTTACGCCGAAGGAATTATATATATTATTGAAGATTATGAAGTTTCTTTAAATCCCTATTTCGCATGTTTCCGCTTGCATATAAATAAACTTAACATATACCCAACCTCGCATCTACTAATATGAATTGGAAATAAAGCCCAAAAATCTGTAAATATCGCCAATTTTTACAAAAACAATTCCCATTGAACATTTTTGGGCGATATTGCCTTTTTATAACTTGGGTGATATTGAGTTTTGGGCGTTATGCAAAGTCTTTTTGGGCTTTATTTCCATCTTCTTGTTCATTTTTGGGCGTTAGAAATTTTTTTGGGCGCTATTTCCAAATCGATTTGGGCGTTATTGCCTAACGCCTTCAAATTTTCGTTTTCTATCAAATGCAAAGCCACTTTAAAATGACATTTCCAACTTTATTTAGCTATACAGTTGTATGACAGTTCTTTGCAAACCAAATCTTTACATTCGGTTTCAAGTGTTTGACAGCTGACTTCACATTTTATCCCACCCAAAAGAGCAGAGAGAGAGAACGCAGTCGATTCATGTGAGCCACAAGGCGTTGGTCTCTTTTCCGGTTATATGGTCGTATATGCTGAACAGAGTTTTCGGTGATAGTATGGAAATATCAGATCAAAGCCGAACCAAATCTAGCTAGTTCGTCTGCTTGACGTGGATTAGGTACTTAGTAGTCTTAAAAGTAATATTATAGAGGGTCCTGACAAAATTGCTCCTAAGTACTGCGCAAAGTCCTTATCAATGTCGCTCTGCCACATATTCAGGAAATCAATTCCTCGTGGAAAATTTGTTGATGTTTGGAAAATATCTCACATTGTTCCTATACATAAGTCTGGTCCTAAACAAAATGTCTGTAACTATCGTCCAATTTGTAAGATTTCTTCCATTCCTAAAATGTTCGAAAAGATTGTTTATAATAAAATAGTTTTTCTTGTTAACAATGTAATATCGGACCATCAACATGGGTTCACTAAGGGAAGATTAACTTCAACGAATCTGGCACTATGTCGTGAATCATTTCGAACTTGGTAGGCAAACTGATGTTGTTTTTACTGATTTTGCAAAAGCCTTCGATAACGTTAATCATCGCACCCTTATTCAGAAACTATCGTCTAAAGGATTCCATTCTACCCTGCTTAGTTCGTTAGAGTCCTACCTAGTTGAAAGGGTGCAATATGTTAAAATCGATTATTGTCTTTCGGTTCCTATTAGAGTTACATCTGGTGTTGCTCAAGGGAGCCACCTTGGGCCATTATTATTCCTGTTGTTCATCAACGATTTACCATTCGTCATCAAACATTCTGAATGCCTTCTTTTTGCCGATGATCTTAAATTATTTCGCTCCATTAAATCAGAACATGATTGCGACTTATTACAGCAAGATGTGGCCGCAGTCAATGACTAGTGTGAACAGAATCACCTCCTTCTTAACGTCTCTAAATATCAATGTTTCAGTTTATTTAGATCTACTGTTCTCATTATGTACCTTATAAATTCAAATCCGCTTACTAGAGTAACCTCTAAGAAAGACATTAGCATCATTCTCGATCAGCAACTAAATTTTAGAGAACATACGGATTATGTAGTTTGTAAGGCCAATGCATTGCATTGATTTTTCCAATCCGTATACCTTAAAGGCTTTATATGTAACTCTAGTAAGATCCAACTTAGAGTGTATGGAATAATATGGAATCCATGCTATGAGAGTCCAAAGAAACTTCACGCGGTTTATGATAAAACAGCTAAATTGGCGTATGGACCTGCCAGCAAATAATCTCAGATATTTGTTAATAAGTATCAGTAGTCTTGAATGTCGTCGTAAGTAATTTTCTTAAATCTTTGTAAGAGACTTGATTCATTATCAAATTCGTTGTCCTAAATTATTGTCATTGCTTGAGTTTTACTCACCGTATCGTTGACTTCGTAGTTATTTCCACTTTCGTGAAAATAATAATAAGACTAATTACGCTCGCAATGAGCCAATTACGAGATGCATCAGAGACATCAACTCTATGATAAGGCCTATGGATTTATTTTTGAATTGTTCCAGAGCAATTTTTAAAGACAAACTTTTTTTTCTTTTAAACCAACTCTAGAATCAAGTTCTTCAAGTTAAAGTCGCACTGAGGAGTAAAGACCAATTCACAATGTCGCGTTCGGGCGCTCTCGCGTTGACAGATAAAGTAGAAATAATGCAAATATATGGGGTGCTCTTAAATGTGACTTCAGGCGTTATATCGTAGATATCGTAAAGTTCTGGGCAACGGCCGACTAGAACTACTTTCTACTAGGGCGTGCGTTGTGACAACTCACAGCTGTTGTTGACATTATACTATTCGATGGCCTGTTCGATTAAAGTACAATTTTTTAACATTTAATATGTGTCAAAGATTTAAATGGCTAAATTAATTTTTTTCAACACAAATTAATTGTGTGGCGTCTTTTTTTTAATTAACATATTCGCACAATCTTGTTTGCAAAGTTATTTCTCACATTTCGTGTTTTTTAATAAAACAATACAAATAAAAAGAAATATATTTCAAATCTTCTTTCTATCATAAATTCGTGAATGGGAGATTTGAGGAAACAGAACATATTATTTGTCATACTCCTAACCTATGAACGCCTGAACCTTGAAGCGGTATTTAGTTTTGACAATTTCGACTTCGTGCGTTGGACAGAAGTTATCGTAAAGTCGATATAAAACCCATTAACGCGAGAGCGCCCGAACGCGATATGTAGTCTGAAGTCTGGGCTAGAATTTCGGGACAGCATTACCTTAATTTCTATATTTCTCCTAGTATCGCCGCATTTTCATACTTGGTTTGTCTTAGCAAATCGGACTCTCTTAGTCCGAAAGTCTTTTTTGCTGCTGCGCCTTTGATTTGGAAGATTAGAATTTTATACAATTGTGTTATTGTTGGACTAGGTCCACTACACCATATACCATAAATATGATTTCGGGCGTTATTGCCGACTTCTAGATTTATTTGGCTTCTTAGTCGTCTCTGGTTTATTTGTGTGAACTTCACATAATTGATCTCCACAAAAAATAATCTAAATATGGTAAATCATATGATCTTGGAGGTAAGTTTACAGGTCCATTACGCAAAATTGATTGTGGTGCGCACTGTGTAGCATATTGTGCCGCCTTGTTGAGACCACAGTTCTTCTACATTGATACCATTCAATTGGCAAACAAAAAAGTCAGATCTATAGTGCTCTAGTTTTGCTTAATGGCATTCAATCAAAAATGAACATCATCACTGAACACGATATTCAAAATAAATTTGCACATTTTGCAAGCGCTCTTCTGGTATAAATCTATGCATTTTAAAATGGTAGACCAAACTTAGCACAAAAACTAGCTGTCATCTGTCAAATTGTTTGTCACTTGATTTTCGTTAAAAAATGGTTTAAAAAATATAAAGGTCTTTATGTCATTCGTTCACTCTTTACACTCACGTCAAGGGGTTACCTGAGAGGATCCTTTTAGCCTCCTTTCATATTTGTATCGGACAAAACTCTTACAAATCAAATGCAACCCTTTCCTCAAATTCGAGTTAATAGGGAGAGTATTGTTATGCAGCAATCCACGAATGTAACTTTCGTATATACTCTGTATGCTTCTTGTATGCTTTACAGAACAAATACGGGGAAACATGAACTAATTAACTGCATAAGTAGTCTCCACTCTTTGTAACTTTACCATTGACACCAGCATTAAGTGATGAGCCTAATGATGCATCTCTGCTCGGGAGTGTTGTGGTACAGAGTTGATAATGCTATACGCTATCCATCATTGGAGCAATAACGCGTATAACGAGTACATATGTACTATGTTATTAATTTCTACTCATGAATACATACCTTCTCAGATTATATAGAAGAGACAAGACTCTTGGCGCTGCTAAGGATCTAAGCTGTTTTTATAAAATCTCCGGATGCCTATGCGTTGGCTGTTTTTTTTTTACTCAGTATACTTTGCTCGCTGCTTTTATTTTTTTACATTTATTTTTATACCTCTTACGTCATATTTAATGGGATTAATGAAAGATCTCGACGTTACATCCAGGAAAAACTCTCAGAAAGTATAAAATCTGTTCCTTCGTTTCGACATCCTCGATTTAAACACGTGCCCATGTATACACACATATGCGTTGTAGAAACGTCTTAGAATATGGTTTTGATAAAGACTACAAGAATAAAAATAAATAAATAAGAATTTACTGATATTCCAAAGTATCTAACACTCCCATCAAATAACTTTCGAAAGTGTTTGATGTCAGGAACGCACACACACCCTTGAGCATTTGAAATAGACGTAACGTTGCCGTGACTAAATCGAATAAAATAGGTATCCGGTTTATCTAATATATATATATCCGTACGCGTAGGACTCCTGGACCTACATCAATAATTGAATAGATTGATGTAAATATACACACGCCGAACTGTCAACCTTTTGATCATTAAACATTCTCTTTTGGGGACAATATTTGATATATACAAACTCTTTAGGGAATCACTGGATGTGGGAGCGGTGCTTTCTTTTTGCCTCCCTTTGATGTGATACTGAATGGGAAGGGGTGGAAATGTATTTGTAATCAACCTAGTCTCTAGTGAATACCAACATCTGGCTTGGTACTATATTGACTTGTACGATGCAAATATTTACATACATACATATATATATTCGACTGGATAACAATATGCAATGCACAGTTAGAGGCATAAGCACACATCAGCCCCCCAATATCCTCAAGGAAATTGAATTTCAATGCGCTGGGTATAGAAACAGATATTTTGTTTGTAACTTAACCTATTTTTTTGTAGCTTTAAAATTTTGGAATAAAATCATGATTGGAGTTTTAAAATTCTAAGAAACTCGAACGTAGATGTGGATGTGGCACGTCCACACGTGAAATATTTTGAAAGAAATAAACTCATTTATCTAAACGTGACATAATTCCATGAGTAGACAAAACTTATCTTAAAGCGTTGTTGAACTCACGAGGTGCCTGGCATTGCTTATGCCATCATTACCAACTGCCGTATTATAAATTGTCTTCATTCACAATTAAATAAAACAAACAAAACAAACGGTATCTCCTCTTTCATCCTCCCTAAATTCCCCATGGCCCGCGCTGTGCAAGACATTTTAAGGGTATTCATATTTCATAACCCCTTTAGCGCGCGTGGATTATATAAAAAAAAAAATAAAAAAAACCCTTTAAATATTACCAAACTGTCAAAATTACGGAATGATCGAATGGAATTGTACTGTTAAGTAAGTGAACGAAAACTGAACGAATCTGAACTGAACAGTGAACACTGATATTTTGAGTACGTTTGATGTAGGCGCCTAGTTAGGTATACTTTAGGACAGCGCACGGTGGTCCAAAATGCCATTTTACCTGGACAAAATTATTTTATTATGCAAAAGTTGGAATTTATAAGTTACAATAAATGTATTTTTGTTTTTATTATATGTATTTAGAATTTTTTACTAAATAAGTTTAAAATTCTAGAAAAAAACATTTTGTTCGAAAATTGTTGGTTATTATATTTTTTTCAAATTAGTAATAGTTGGCGAATTAATAAAAGTAAATTTAAAACCAAAAAAATAAATAAATAAATATTTAGTCCAAACTAGATACAAATATATCAGACTCAAAACTTCATTATTCTTCTTTCATCACTTTCCCGTAGAGATGGGCTAAGTTGTGAATTTGTTTTTGCAGTTATAACTGCGAATGCGATTTCTTATTCAAAGTGAATATAAACTGCTAATGTAAGCTGCTAATGCGAGTTCGCAATGGAGCGCAACTTAGCAACATGTTGATAAATCACAAATGTTGGGCTTATTCTCAATGTTGCGCTCAGAGAGTTATTACTCTCTACCTAGGAAATCGCATTCGCAACTAAATCAATAGCACCAATAGCAAGTATAACTTTTGCTGCTTCCTGGACCTGCTACTGCTACCAACCAACTATCCATACTTTCAAACAGCTGCGACTGTGATTGCGATAGCAGCAAAAGCACCAATAGCAAGTATAACCTGTTCTACTATATATCATCCAAACACACTTCCAACCAGCTGCGATTGCGATAGCAATATTAGCAACTTTGCAATTGGTTTGATCCCCTTTGGCACTGAGAAATCGCATTCGCAACTCAATAGTAAGTAAAACTTGTACTGCTACTGCTACCTTACCTGCTACTGCTACCTTACATGCTACTGCTATATGTATATTAATCAATCGTACTTTCAACCAGCCGCGATTGCGATATGCAACTTTGCGAATTAGTTTGGTGCCTGTTTCGCGGACACATGTTCGATCGAACATGTTGAAAATTGGATGAGACGTTCGTCAGATGACTACGTGTAAAAAGGGTAGTTTAATTATTTTAATTTAGTTCTTCTTCACGTTTTTCGTATTTGTGTGTAGTAAATGAAAAATGAGACTATGACTCTGTGTCTGTATAGAAGCGAGACAAAATGATTATGAGCAATAGCAGTTTCAGCAATAGTAGTTTATTTATAAGTTGTTAGCAGGTTGCGAATATGAATTTTCATTAGCAGTGAATGAATAGTAGATTGCGATTTTTTGCTCATCCCTACTTTCCCGAAGATTTTGAGGAATTTCGTGTAAATTGACTACGTTTTGCAGGGTGGCCGAAAATACTTTGTTACATTTTGTATTGACTATTATTTTCTAAACGTCCTAAAGTTGGGTAAAACGGATGAGACGTGTGTTACGAGAAAATAGTTGAAGCTGAAGCCTTGTTTGTGGAAAAAGCGATAGAACAGCGAAAGACAAGAAACATTACGACGGTGTTCGAGAGTCAATTGAATCGGTGATGTTTCTATCCCCTATAAATTTTATTGCACGTTTTTGTATTCCTTCGATCAGGTGCCATGATGTTGTTGGAGCACCCGATTAGATATGAATCAGACGAATGTGATCAGACGAATGTACACCTCATAGATGATAGCAAGATCAAAGGAAATTTCTTACATCGTTGAAGAAAACCTAGACATTTCGCGCATTTCCAACGTAGGTTGGCATTAACACATATAGGTACCGAGAATGAAAATAGCTTCAAAAGTTTCAAAAATGCAAGAACTATTCATGGATAATGGCATTGAGTTTTTGAAACAATACAATCCACTTCATTATTTGTACTCCATTTTATTATTCCGTCAAGATCGGCATATAATGAGCATAATATACCTACGCGACCATTCCAGTTCCACAGTCGAAGAGTAGGAACATGAGTCTGGAAACGAATATGTTACTGGCCGAACACAATGGTGAAGCTGTAGCTGAAGTATGCAGCGCTCTCAAAGTTAAAAGACACCAAAACCCTATGGCGCGAATACAATGCGAAGTTGCAGCTGTAGTATGAATAGATATACTGAAGCGGAAGTTGAACTTCAACTTTCGAACGTGCTGCAGCGACTTCCATTATGTTCGGGCAGTTAATATGAAGGTGCTATCGTCAGCGAAGGAATGCATTGGATTAGATGTGGCAAATAAGATGACATTTATGAAAATAAGAAAGAGATTCGGAGATAAAACTGAACCCTGGGGCACACCAGTGAATTGCATACTTCAAACTATCCAAGGCAACTTGTATGAAACGGCCTTAGAGGTAGTTTCTAATCCATTGAAAAAGTATTACGATTTCTCTTGCGGATCACAGTTACCAATGATCCGCGAACCACCCGTTTGCGACCGATGCCTTCAGACATATCATATTTTTTCCTATGCATTATCCTTTCCTATGCATTTCCACAGTGCAGATATTCGAATGCCACTTTATTTCGTTTGATACTTCGTGTAATTGCAGATTTTCGTGTATCCTTCTATAAACAATTGTTGGACAAATATAGAAAGAGTCTGAATAAATTTGTTTCAATATCTTAAATTTCGATATGAATTTCATTTATAATCGTCTCTTCTAATAAAATGAGACACTGGGAATACCAAACTGTCACTGACAGTCTCCCATGTGAATATCTCCTTTATTTTTATGGCGCTAGATCCCATTACCATGGAAATGGAAATTATGTCGTTGCTGTCAACTTAAATGTGACATAACTACGAGAATGGAAATGGACACCAATGACAGCAAGATAAATATGGAGCAACAAATACAGAATAGCTCTTCAGATTATCCGATTGTTTGATTGAAAGGTGACTTAAAAAAAAAAACTAATTTACGGCATGTAAACAAATATGATATCATTATGGATGACGAAACTTCACCGGGACGTCAACGATATCTTCAACGATTTTGGTGACACATTGCGACTTGTGCTGCATGACCAATGATGCCACCATCTTGTAACCAGGACAACTTAAATTATTCATTTTATGCTGGTTTCCAAAAGACGGACTACTTATACATACGTATATAAAACGTTACCGGTCTTGTGGAGGAGAAAACGCAGCGACGACGTTCGATATGGTCTATAGAACGACATTGACTTAATTAGAAAAGTTGAGATTACTCAGACGTGCACAGGAAGTAAACATCAGCGCACTGGCCCGAAAAGTCTTAAGCAAACTTAGAGGCACGTGTTCCCCGGTGAAATGAATTATATGGCTTCTAGAGAAACCAAATTGATTTTTCAGTGCCGAAGTGTTCTAGAGTATGAGTTGGACCAGAAAGCGAATTATTTTGTAGGTTGAAATTTGAATACTTTCAATATTTTCGGCCATCTTTACAGTTGTTGCAATCTGGAGAGAGTTTTAGTGTTGATTTATCGATGAGCTGTGCGCACAAGTTCTATGACGAAAAGTATGAGCAAGCACAGACTACTAAAATAAATCGTTCCAAAAGAAGAAAGTCAACACAACTGATTACAATATCTCCAAGCTTAATTTCAAAAAGCTCTTCGCTGCTATCATTTCAAGCAGAGAGGAATGGAAGCGAGGGAGAGTGGTTGCGGATTTCGATACAACAGTATTCACTCACAACAACAGAATTCACTCAAGGCGCGACTGCTCTCGTCTCCCGAATTTCGCCGATGTCTTCAAGGCGAAGCTACTAGCGATCCTCGAGGCTTGTGACCAAACATACGAGTAACATCGCTATTATTGCAGATAGCTAAGCCGAAACTAGAGTCATAAATTTGGCAATCACCTCATCAGAATTGTTTACTCAATGCCGAAAAAACTCAATCGCTTGTAAAATCAGGCTAAAGTCGCTCTTGCTGGGTTCCACCCCATAATGCCAGATAGGCGAGTTCAGCCCTTAACAGCTCATAAACATATACATATGTTAGGTGTTATGAAGGGCAAGGGACTTTTTAAAACTAGCTGGTCTCAGGTGGACCAGTTTGACAAAGTGTGTCATATCCAGAAAGATGTGCCCCAGTTATGATAGGTCAAAAAAAATGAGCTGCTACAGTTGAACAGGGCACTGGCCAATAGGGGACCATACAGCCAAACCTGCGTTCCCTCAGAACAATTTCTGCCAAAATCGCAGTGATGTGGGTGGCTGTGGCGTAGTGGTAGTCGTCGTTACTTGTTACGCTGAAGGTTCACAGTGCAACTCCAGATGTCTCCGAAACATTTATTTCTCACGAAATAAAAATTAGTTGATCAGTTTCAGAAGTTTATGTCAAAACCTATTGCGAAGGCATAACACTGGCAGTAGGATGGCGGTTAGGCTGAAGAAATTGATCACACAAACATCATAGGAAACATCTGGATAAAACTTCTGTGAATCATAAGCAAGGACAAAACTTTCAATAATACAAAGCTTTCAGTTATCCTGGATACCACCCATAGAGCTAGTTTAAACCTAACATCTGAGTTTCCCATCACTTCGCCGATCTGTCTGTCTCTCGTTCTTGTCCTTCATGTGCTCGCGCTGTGTGTAAACATTAAAAGAGTGTTCATATCCCTTTAAGCGTGTGCAGATTATAAAAAAAATTATGTAAATGAAAAAGGGTCGTTTATTCACTTTCTGAGCAAATTTCCATCACTAGCGAGAACCAGGCAATGTATACTACGCAAAACCACTACTTCTACCTACATACCTACCCAACAAGTTTGTAACTTCGCCCCAACAACTTGCCCAATTTTTTCATAATCACCTCTCAATTGACATTAGCATACTGTCCATAAATTCAGATATAATACACGTTCAAAAACACAACATGGCAACACCTAAATACATAAAGACCTCACGTAGAGTAATCTGATGTGAGCACCTCACCTTTAGGAGAATAACCAAAGACCCTTTTCATGTCTGAGTATTGGAAAATAACTTATTGTTAATTTATAAAAGAAAATATAGGGTTGATGCTTAAATAGTCCTTATAAAGGGGTTTTCTTAACTTTAAATGACTTTCAAATGGACATGAAAACAGATTGTTTCCTCTACCTACGAGTATTAGGTATTTCCTTCTCCAAAAATAGAATCCTTTCATATTTCCCACTCATTTCCCGGCATCGGAAAATCCATTAATCTCGTTATTTGTCTAATACACTTTGTAAGGACAACCTAATCACTTTCGAAAATAATGCAATGTAACACTCTTTAAGAAAATCGAATTTTCTAAATGGACTTCGAGAGCTCCAACAAATTGGCATCAATCATTCAACAACGAAAAAAGGCGCCATCACTGACTTTCCCAAAAGCAAATGTGAACATCTCTTTGTAACAAAGGACTCAAATATCAAAGGTACATGCGAGTGTGCTGTATAAGTCCCCAGAGAATCGCATGTAGGCGCTCATCACTGTCAGAACTTGTTCGATTTGAATCCACTTAACCCTTCCAGCTGCCGAACAGCAACAGCAGCCCATGTTCCATACATTGAAATGTTTTTACCTTTATAATTCATCACTCAGCATTGACACATTCCGATCAAATGAAAGAGATTAAAACACATACACACACACAATAGTGCATGAAAAAGAATAAAGTACATGACTGGGTCGCACGTAGTTGCTTATATAGGTATCCATGTCGAATTAACTCATCCATTAACGGTAATGTAACAATAACGTGAGAGAAAAGTGATTGGAATGATAGCGCTCAGTTTTCGATCCGAAGTAAGCAACGATTGTACTAGATGAAACGTCAAATGGATGTCAGTTGAGACTGAAAGGATGTTGTTTCAACTGATGGACATGGCCTTACTGCTTACAGTTATTTCGCGTGGGAACTAAGAAAAGACTGTGTGCCAAAAGTAATCTGCTTTCATTTCCAAAAACGAAAAGAAAAACCGAACTCTTTTGGCGAATTCTTCGAGCAACATCACTGGTGGGTGGGTTCGCGTTTAGTTGAGAAATAAATTCTTTGCCAAACTGAAGTGCTGCTTCAAATGTTTCCCCACGCTAAGGATTACGATAACGTCCTTTAATTTATGTTCTCAAAATCCATTGGAATGAAAGGGAGTGTTAAACAACTGAAAAGGAAAAACCGAAATGATGACGCGAAAATTAATGGTTTGTAGCAATATTCAAACAGCCTTGCCTGTTTTTCGTGTAGAAAAAGGGTTAACAATATAAAAACCGTTTATAATGTGCCAAGTATACAGAGTCGTCACAAAATGGCTACCGCGTCAGCTGCTTTTATTGGCCTAAGATTGTACGTCAATCAGAGTGCTCGTCAGCAGATCTTGAAGAGAACGAATGTTCCACACCTTTTTATCGATTTTACTGACGCCGACATTAGCGGTTAAGAAAATACAAATCCACATTTAGACAATAAATGGGTACAAAAACTAACTAGTTTAAAAAAATGTTTTTCATTTCGTAACGACATAACCGTTTTTATTTCATAAAAAAACAGTTTAAAATGTTACTACATTTATTTCTTTGCGCATAGAAAATTCATTGCAAAAAAAAACCAAAAGCAAACGGAACCCAGCAAACTAAGAAAATAACAAACCAAAGAATACACACGATTCAACACAGCCATGCGAATGAATAATTCTGTCACGCACACATAAAAAGGCATAACACCCGGTCTCCACGAGCTAAAACTTATAGCAAGATAATATTAGCATGCTATAAAAATAGCTAGTGGAGACGGCAAATAGCAAGATAATTGAGATAGCAAGCTATCCAAAGTAGGATATTTAGCAAGCTATAGATATCTTGCTAATTTTTGACATTTTAGTGAAATTGGTTGCGTTCGTTGCGTTTGAATAAGAAGAAAATATTTATGGGCGATTGGAAGACATCACAAGAAGAGATAATTAAATTACTAAATAATTTTCGGCGGTTTCCATGTTTGTTGAACTATAGAAAAGCTGAGTACAAGTGCGCAACTGGAAGCGGCTAGCTAAGGACCGGGCTAGCTGGAAGATGTTGTTAGTTGAGGCCTTGGTTCACCCCGAACTGTAGCGCCACCTAGGTAAGTAAGTAAGAGTACAAGTGGTTGGATTAAAAAAAAAAAAATGAAATATCAAGCTATAATTTGCCCACACACAAATTTGACAGTTCTCTTTTTTATAGTTTGCTATGAAATCCTGCTAATCGCAATAGCACGTAAAGAAGAAAAACAAATCCATAACATGATTCCACCCCTGATGTATGTATACACTAACAACTAACTACATCACCCGTTCGTTATCGTTTTTTCGTTTTTACAACTCTTTGTTAGTTTTTCGTTATTTGCGTTTTTTCATTTTTTTGTTTTTTTTTTGCTAAAGACTAAAGTGATATGAAAACGCTTTTCGCTCGTTTCGTGAGAGTAGTTATGTATCAGCTAGAGGGGTAGAATCATGGATATACATATGTATGTAAGTATGGCGAAAATAAAAATGTTTTTTTTTGTAACTAGTTTTTACTTACTTACTTAGTTGGCGCTACAGCTCGAGGGGAACCTGGGCCTGCTTCTCGCAACCATTTGTGTGTGCGTGTTGTATTTTTGCACGAATGGAAGGGACCTACAGTTTTTTGCCGACTCCGAATGGCGAGTTGAGAAGCTCAATCGTGACAAGTGATACTCTTTGATGCTTGTCAGACATTCGAAAGAGGTGGTACCATGAAAAAACTATTTAGGAATAGTAGTCCAACGAACTAACCACCACGGCCACGGCGACCACTAATTATTTTTTCTAAAAAACTGTTTCGTTTCGTTAGCACAAAAACGAAAACGACCCACCTCTAATTTAGACGTCACCGCCATAATACTGGCTATGACTCGTTTTCAAAAGCTATCAGCCAAAGAGAGATCAAAGAGTCGACCAATGGCTGGGTAAGGGCCAAGTTAGAGAGTCGCTTTCAATTCAAGATATACTTTATATCAGTGTCGGTCACAGCTTAAAGGTTTTCCACAAGCGGGGCGTCCTATCACCATTACTGTGGTAACAATCCACATTAACGCGCGCAACTAAAGCCTTATGAGCAAGTATGGTAAGACCTGAATCACAATCTTAAAATTATATACTGGCTGTATACCATGATGGTCAGACCCATGATTTCGTGCTCGCCTTAGTATACGGTGGCCGAAACTACTCGAAAAGACTACGACAAGAAAGTTCGAAAGGCTTTAACGAATAGCGTGTCTTAATGCACAAGCCCATCAGCGGCTTTAGAAGCTATAATAATTGGGCCACCGCCATTAGAGATCTGCATTCAGAAGTCGGCTTCTAAAAGTGCGGTCAACCTGCAACTTTTCATATGTACAAATCAGGTTTCCTTACGGACCACCGAATATTCTTAACAATAGGTGCGTTTTTTTTTCAAATCTACATAGATTTCGAAAAAGCTTTCCATACAAAAATAAGCCTGGATAATTATCCAGGCTAAGGTTTTGTTGTATTTTACATTGAAAACATGTTGCGGAAACATGTTTAGCCTATATGGGTTTGAAAAAAAACACGCCTAATGTTCCTGATCTCATGCTTTGCACCGTCTCAGATAGTTCGACAAGTGTCAGAATATCTAGAACGTACCGCAGGGTCCAATGGCGGACCTACCATAGATTCAAAAATGGATGGATCGAAAAACTCCTCTTGTGTTGGTCCTGGGATTCTTGTAACCAAACCAAAGTTTCAATGTCTCTTGGAACATTGATAAATCTTGGATGCTTAAACTGATTGCAAGTAAGTAAAGTTTTCTAAGAAATGAAATACTTAAAGAATTCGTCTTCATAACAATGTAGTCGATATTTTGGAGCGTTGACTTACTGCTACATCTTAACCAATTCATATAGGCTTCAAAGCTCTATCGAAGAAAAACCACCACCTTATCTTCAGAATCCTGTGAATCTAAAGCCTACTCTTGTGGGCACCGTAGCGCAAGTGGTTAGTGCGTCGCGTCGGACTACTGAGCCAGCGGTCTTGGGTTCCAATCCCGCCGCAAACACCTAAAAAAGTTGTTCACAGTGCCCACCTCTTCCGAATGCCTGACAAGCATTCAAGAGTATCATTTGTCATGTAAAGCTTCCCAACTCGCCGTTCGGAAACGGCAGAAAACTGTAGGTCCCTTCCATTCGTGCAAAAATATAACGCGCACACACAAATGGTTGCGGGAAGCTAGGCTTGGTTCTACCTAGGACTGCTGAAGCCAGATACTATTATTATTATTAAAGCCTACTGCTAAACAAAATTCTATCCGTTTTAACTTTACCCATCCGTTAAATCTTTTTCCATCTGTTCCATTTTATTTGATTTACAAACAGATCTGGGTTTTCGACGCGTTGAACTGAAATCGTGTGTGTTCACACTCCAGTTGATAAGTGCATCGATATTTGAGTTAAATTCAGTTGACTTCAGTTGATTTCCCGTCGAGTGTTGATTTCACAGATCACAGAAGTGGTTTGGCTCAAGTAGTTTGCTGATACAACAAGCAGACTTTCTATAAAAAGCGATTTATAAGCTCTGAGAACTGTCATTGAGTACACTGAGTCTGTTTATAGTTTTAAGGCTTTGTTTTGTGACAATGTTTGGATCAATCTTAAGCGTTTAAAGAAAAACAGGAACGTTATGCATTCCTTACTTCTCTTTCTTGTAACTTAGAGGCCTGTTCCCGTACTTTTATTCACAAAAATTTGTCAAAACATCAGATAGCAAGGAAATGAGATTGAATTTGTTCAGAAAAAAAAAATCTGAACAAAAAATGTAAAGATAAATATGGAAATACAAAATGTACATAAGTCAGAAACACTATTTTTTGAAGATTTCATACAAAAATAAGTGCTTTCAAAATGGTTCTGAAATACCCAGCATTGTCAAAAAAAATGGATTAGAAAATGAAACAACAAAACACACATTTCCCCAAGTGACACAAAGAAACTTATTAGGCCAACATTTGTAGAGACGCAAGGACGTCTCTTCCTACGTAGCTGTTTACATATTGAAAAATTTCGCAATTTTGGTTAGAAAACAAAATTTAACAAAATATCGAAGAATTTCACAGTTAATGTCTAAACCTAAAGGAATAACACTGGCACTAGGATGATGGTAATAATCATCTGGAAAAAAAAACTACTGTGAATCATAAGCAAGGGCGATAATTTCAATAATTCGAACAGGGGTCGAGTCATTTTAAACATTCACGTATGGTAACGACGATTGAATGTATAAAAATTACGTTGCTCCACGTCTGTCTAGTGAACGGATTCGGAGTATGCCATACGATTGCCCATGGAACGTAATTTATAAATTGCACTAGATGTTAAACAGCAAAAATAATAATAGATATAACTTCAACATTATGCCATTTTTAAGTAAAGTTTTCAAAATCAATTTTATTTTAAAGAAAAATAGAGTCGATTCTGTATTATTATATTAATTCTCCCGATTAATATGAACATAATGACAGAATTAATAAAAATGAGCACCTAAATGCACTAGAAACAGCGTATTTATTAAACAGATTCCTTTAAAGATTTCCCCTCAATAAGAAGGCGTTTCAGTTTGCTCTGACGAAAATAAAGTATAATGGACAGGACATTTATCCATAGCGCTTCCACCAATCTTGCAATTACGAGTAGTGACAACAGTTTCCCTCTTAGCAACGGGAAGTTTCCAAGAATCCATTACTTGATTGGGGTGAGCCAAAGCAAAATTTCAAAAACCATTTCGAGCATCCTACAGTAATGGGGAATAAAATAAAATAAAATAAAATAAAATAAAATAAAATGTACTCGGCCCAGATTTGTTTTTCTGTTATTTGTCCTGCAAACAAATTTCTTACTTTTGTGTTAAGTCTTATTTTGTTTATATTTTACCTTCACTTTACATTTTACATTTGTAATACAAATTACGTTTACTTAGAACCAATCGAATGACATTTCGATCGTGCTTTCACAATCAAATACTAGTTATCGTAAGGTATAATCCCCACTTACATTACTACTTACGAGATCACGTACATATATGCCACAGTTGTGGTGACATTACATTGGTAATGAATGCGAGAGAAGTGTGGTATTTTTATGCCCACCACTGTATGTATTAAAAAACATTAACATGCGAGTACAAAGTCTGTTTGGTAACCTGTTAATTTACGTAAATTTACATTCAACTGTCACAAATCAAGAGAAGAGAGAGCCAAATGAGAGTGTAAAAAAATGTCCCCTCTTGCGAAATTATGCTACATCGATTTATGGAATCATCGAGGAACATCTATCAAACAGCAATCTGACAATTTGTGAAATGTAAATCAGGATTTTCCCCCACTATTACTATTTGACAGATGTCCCATTTGTGTTAATAAAAGTTACCAAACACACCCACATTCTGGTATACGTAGGTTAGGTTAGGTTTTCGGTATACGTATACGTATATATCTGGTATACGTAACATACATACATAATTTACAGCTAATGTAAGAAGAGTAATTTTTGACAGATGTCATCTCTCTTATTTTTAGGTTCATATAAGGAAACGCAGAAGAATGTGACTTCAGTAAAGTGGTGGTACACAAAATTTGAACTTGAAAGTGTTCACTAAACTAATAAATTGTTCTACAATTGGCTCAGGAGCAAGTACAAAAAAGTTAGTGAACACAGCTATGGTGAACTGCATAGAGGTGTACCGTATTGAAACAGCATCCATCGACTGTTAACTGTTTCGTTCCTCTTTCCCAGTGGCATTTACCTATCTGCAAACTGCAATGCCAGATTCCCTCGATGGATGCACGTAGCAACAGCACTGTACCTCTACTCGTACAAAAGTATTTAAAAATGTCATTCATATCTGGTTGATGGTGCTTTGAATTCGTATTCGGCTCGTGTCAGCACACACACACATTTCATCTGCTCAATTGAGTTTGGTAAATGCGAACCTAATGTCTGCGGCTGTCGCATTCTCCTCTTCTTCTTTATCATCGTCGTCATGTCAGCGTTTCTCATTCCATTGACCGCTTTTTGTTTTCTTTCATTTTTGCGACGTGCAGACACAGAGACCACAGAGAACAATAACCTGACGGTCTGCAGAAACCGCACTGCTTCTTCCATCTTCCATGTCTTTTGGGACGGGGGGTCATTGTTTTGCTGTCTATTTTCCCAAGTTCCTTTGTGGACCGTCATGGTTGGTATTCTATTTCAACTCCGTTTATAGACAGAAGAGACGCTCATGTTGACTTCTCTACATCTACAGCTATGTACCACCACCACTACATAGGTTTTTTTTTTTTGACCACCGGACACTAACCTTCTTCTCTTTCACTCAGATACATTACCTATGTGTGTGTGTGTACGTATGGGTGATTTGATTCACAAGTCAATTGCAACGAGTATGATCATGAAAAAAGGCAGGTGTGCCGTTATAAAAAGAAACTTTCATTCTTTGTCTGTGACTGAAAAAAAATGACGAAGACTACGGCTATACCTATGAGCTACGAGTATCGCATCACACCTCTTGAGGTGGGGGCGGACGAGCTTGCTGCCGAGAATGGAGAACGGAAAAAGCACACAATGACCAGGTAACAGGTTTTACCAGTATGTACATGTGACTCAGTGAGAAAGAGATAAAAATACGTGAATTGCGGATACCTTTGGTTCGCGTTCGGCTATGACTTCGGCTACACGTTCAGTGTTGCGGTGGAGACTTTTGTCTTCATTCAGCAAACAGTAAGTAGCAGAAAAGGAAGTATTCGTATCATCGTGTGGTGATTAAGCACTAGTTGACCTTTATTTCTGCATCTGGGCTGGAAAATACCGTGAATTGTATGCCATAAAAATGTAGCAATATAAACTTTTGATAGTTTCTTTTGATGACTTGCTTTTGATACTCGTATCCGCTTTGTGAGTTACAAATTTACATGTGCATAAGAAACGGCAGCTGAAAGATAAAAGTGAAATAGCCTTCTTTTCTCAATGGGAATGGTTTTATAAGACAAATTACCAGCTGATAGATACTATAATCTTAATGGGCCGATAGAGGTGAATTGAATAGAATTTAAATTTTGCAACTTGCCTTTGAACGTTGACAGTAGCTCAAAAGTTACAGGGAAATAGCTTGTTCCCATCATAAACCAATATAGTAAAACCCGCTGAAGCGAAACGACAAAAAATCAAAATCAAAAAATATGTTCACTTAAGCGGGTTTTTCAATTAACCGGACCTCGGATACAGTGGTGGATGACAGTGGTTGAGGTGAAAAAAAGATTAAACAATTCAGCCCGCGTTTAAAAATTTTTTGTTTTGTTCGATTTTAAATTTTTCAGTTAAACGAGTTGTTATCCAAAGAAAAATAGAAAGTTTGAAGAATTTTTTTTTCAGTTATCAGGGTTTTCATTTAAGCGAGTTTCAGTTAAGCGAGGTAGTTTGTATGTGAGTATACACGGGGATTTGTGAATCTTTTCACTGTATTTCTCAAAATTCCATTTGAAATTTGAATTCTTGCATTCTCTAGAATTTGCTGTGAATTTGCCTCTAAATGTATTGCAGAACCCTATTTTTTGAGGTCATTTTGACAGTTTCCAAAAAAAACTTCTTTGAAATACGTTAAACCTCTACAGTTGCTTATTATCAAAAGTTGTTTTAAACAATCAGATAGATCGACATTTGTTTTTTAATAAATTCTGCTTTAATTTTTGCACAAAGCTAACATAGATTGACCTTTTGCGCTTTTGACTTTTTCTTAGAAGCTGTTTGTTATTTTTTCATGTGCCTAGAATTTCAGACGGGTTGTGATCTAAGCATAGGGACCACCATTTGGTTAATCAAATCGAAGTCACTCCGCCAATCAGGGATGGTTGGTTCACTAGCTAGTTTCTAGTACACTGAAGTTGCTGGTTATTTTGATTCAGTCCACTTTTAATTTTTTAAATAGATAAAAAAACGGTGCAGGGAAATAAGTCCCCAGGAACTAAGTCCACTGAGGGACCTAGTTCTCACTTGATGGGAACTAAATCCACTTTAGCCCCCCCATGCAATGTAGGAATTAAGTTCCAAAAAAACTGTGTTCCCTTTAAATGTGAAATAAATGACCACTTTTACCAAGATGAAGTAAAATAAGAAGTCAGGTATTTCGCAACTTTATAAATGAAATAAAAATACACTTCTAAGTAAGATTTTTTTGATTATTGTCAGAATATTAAAAAGCAGCAGTTATTTTCGAAATTTAGTTACCAAGACTCTGAAATGAACTATTTTTAGTGTGTTTTGACTGTAAGGAGTTAGGATACAAAAATGATCTTGCAGTTGTATTTACGTGTTCTGCATAAATGAATAACTGAAATGAATTATAAATTAATTCATAATTTTGTGGGTACAATATGTCGGTACAACATTAAATATTCCATCCGGTGACGTGAAATTAGGCCCAACGAAATAAGAAGCCCCATGCTTCATGCATACATATTTTATTTTTGTTACATATTGTTGTTGAAAGCTAGTTCCCTCTTCACATTGTTAAGTGTGTACTAAGTTCCCATAAGAAAGTGGAGTTCGCGCCCAACGTTGCATGGGAAATAAGTCCACTTCAGTAAAGTGGATTTAGTTCCCATTAAGACAAGTCACTCAGTGGACTTAGTTCCTGGGGACTTATTTCCCTGCACCTAAAAAACTGCCATCAGCTAAATAGCCGCAACGGCTTTGATTGTGTTGCATGGTCATCAATTAACAAAATAAAAAGTCTAAAATCATGCATTATTTAACAGGGCGTATACAAATAATGACGACAGACATTAAGATCCACTACAATATACCTATGCCGTAGGATTGGGGGTTCTTTAAGTATCTATCTCTATTAACATCGACCAAAGAGATAACCATCGGTTGCAGTGCCGGATTTAGGGGAGGGCAGCCGGGGCTACAGCTCGGGCCTCCACAAAACAATAGACTTCGAAAAAATAATATATTTCAAAAAAAGAATAAAAAAAAGCAAATAAAAACCAAAGCGCCATCATCATCACACAGGACAGACGACAAATTGCAAACATGCAAACATGACAATGCTGCAAACATGAGTGGTAAATTCAAAGCAATCCAGGCTCTTATTTTGGAGAAAAATCATTTATTGGCGTTTGTTCCATGTTGTGGTCATTCTCTCAATTTAGCTGGAAAGGCAGCTGCTAACTCTTATCCATCGGCTGTTCAATTGTTTGATTTCGTTCAGAATCTATGTACGTCGGCGGCCAACGTTTTAACGTTTTAAAAAAACTTAGCGATACTCGTTGGTCTTGTCGAGCTGAAGCTATGAAAGCCATTTTCGATGGTTATTCTGAAATCGAAGGAGCTCTAGCCAGCATATCTTCTGATAAGGAGCAAAAAGACATCGTGAGGAATGAAAAATCGCACCTTTTACAATAGATGCGTTGTCTCGAAACCGCTTGTTTTGCTATATTTTGGAACGACATTTTGGAGCGATGCGATGCTACAAGCAAGATGTTGCAGGACCCGAAAATGATTAATCTGCAATGCGTGCATTAGAATAATTGAAATCATTCGTTGAATCCAAAAAAGATGATTTTGATAAATACGATGAAGCAGCTTAAGAAATATGTCATACTGACCAATCACGCACCAGAACAAGAAATGTGAAATGTGAAAGAATCCATTCGATTACATGAAAGTACAAGACACAAATCTGTCACCAAAAGAGCAAATCAAAGTATCCGGTTTTATCCCAGTGATCGATCAGCTATGTGTTTCTCTTACTGAAAGATTGCATGCATACGAAGCTGTACGTTCGATATTTGGATTTCTCAATCACATAGAAAATATTGATGCTGCAGAGACATTAGTGAAAGTGTACAAATATGATCTAGAGATTAGTCTTGGTAATGAGTTGGTTCAATTTGTATCTTTGATCGACTTATACAAAAAGGATTTTAGAAAAGACCAATCTACCGAGCTATTTTACTACAACATTCTTGAAGATCAGAAACATTCCCAAACATTGAAATTGCACTGGAGGGCGCTCATTTTCATTTTCAAAAATGAAAATTATAAAAAATTGGCTTCGAACTACGATGGGACAAAACCGTCTATTAAAGCTATGCCTACTCAGCATTGAACGCGATTTACTCCGCGAAATCATCAAGGATTTTTCGTCGAAAAAAGCTCGGAAGGTTCCATTTGTTAGCGCTTTAATTTAATTTCATATAATTCTTGTTTTTGTCTATATTTATATATGTTTGTGTGTTTGTTAAGATAATTAACTTGGTTTCGGATTAAATTATTGAAACACTTGACTCAAAACAATTGTTCATTTTACATATTTGGAAAATAATAAGTAAGGAGGCCTCCACTCGTTTGTTGCCCCAGGGCCTCCAGACCTCTAAATCCGACCCTGATCGGTTGTGTCTCTTACAATAAAGGGTGGGTTGACCAGAATTTTGCTCACAACATCAGGCATGTCTCGATTTCTTGACCATGGAGTGTCAAAGGAAATGAAGAAACTGGACCTGGGGAAGGTATAGGTTTAAATAGGTTTAAGTTTGGTTTAGGGTTTATTTATAAGATTTAACCCTCTACTGCCCAAAACCTCATTAAAGCGGGCTTCTCTAAAAAATGCTTTAACCCTTGTGTCTACACCAGTACACCCGGGTGTGCTTTCTGTGTAAGAGAGTATCATAACATATACTTCTTCACATTTCTGCCCGCTGTAGAGCTCAGTACCTTTCGACTACTATATTTCGAAAATATTGCGCATGTATGCGAGTGTTTCGGGCTACTACGATTTTAGTTAGAAGGTGTTCAAGCCTGATTTCTTTATAATATACACTTGGCACACCCGGGTGTACACATTTGTTACGCAGAAGTAGCGAAGTAGTAGCAGCAGCAGCGCTAACTGTTAGACTGACTGTTTTTTGCTGTTGATTTTTCCCGTTCATTAGTTTTTTTTATAATAAACAAAAGAGATTAAACAATAACAATAGCCAAATGTGTCATACTCTTTTTTTGCATGTATATTCGTTGTTAACTTTCTCCCTATTTCAGTCATCTCCGTACGACCATGTATTTAGTATGGTACACCCGCGTGTGCCGGGTGTAGAGAAGACGAATTTTAACTAGGTGTAGACACAAGGGTTAAATAGTTATCCATTTATGCCCAATACCACCTTTTGGCATCATTTGCATTCATTTATTTAAAAACACAATTTATTTAGTTTTCTATCGGATTAATGTTTTTCACTTAAAAGTTTGTTTATGCGAGTTTTTTTTTTCAATACAATCAAGAATTGCAATCAATATTTTGGTCAGTAGAGGTTTAATTTATGTTTAGGATAAGGTAGACTAGCTAGGTTTAGTTTTGCGTTTCATTTCCTATCTCTCTCTTTGGTATCGGCACAGGTACTTGGACATTTCTTTTCTTTCGGTCTTCTTGTTCTTTTCAATCTGTTAAGGTCCATCCGAGGTCAAGTAAAGTAGCTTTCTCTTTGCCTCTTCTGTTTCTTTATTGGCATGTATGACCAGGTAGCGTATGGTGGGGTTGGCAGGATCTACCACCCGAAGAGCTTAAGTTGAGCAAGCGTGCCACCGACCTCCACACCTACACCTAAGTTACCCCCGTGGCCCAATCCTGCCTCATAAATATCATTCTGAACCCTTCAAATCATTATTTTTCCAAATAATTTTAATGCTCTACAAAGTCCCGTGGATTAGTTCAACCTTAATATTATTTCTACTTATTTATGGGTTGTCAAATAATAATCGGGTGGCTTTATTTTCCATACGAGTTGAACTATTTAGGGACAGAGAGAGGTTTATAAAAAGTCACACCATTCTTAAAAAATACATACAAGTATGATCTGTCAAAGAATGACAGAAAAATTACAAAACAAATATGGCCGCAATCGCAATCAATAACTCTGTCGCTCATTTTGGAAAACCCTTTAAAAATGCAAAATCAGATGAGCCAAGTAGTAGGTGCTGAAATGCCCAATACCGCTATGCGTCACATTCCAGGTGTGATTACAGATTATATCGTAGATGTCACACATTTACGTGTATGTACGTTACTCTTATCGTGTGATATAACAAACTGTTTATTTTCCAAAGAATTTTCATTACATTTTTCATTTCTTATTTGTCGTTGTTTATAAATCTTTATAAATTATAAAAACCAGTCCTCTTCGAAAAGGGCATGGGAATTCTTCAAGACGGATAGATGGATGAATGTCGCCACCAATAATAATACAATACTATATCTTCGACTTTATACAGTTACTGGATTATATGTCCTTAATCCCCGAAGATTTGTTTGGATCCATGTTGGAGGCCAATTACCAAAACAATATCTCCAGACATCATTTCACTTGACTGAGTTTGAAAAAATCGAAAGATGAGAAATAATATAACAGTCTACCAATTTTTATCGGTTCGGCGATGTCTGTTCAAGTAACTCGTAACGTGCCCAAACATTTAGATATAAAATCAGATCCAGACGCGCGTATCTGCCAACTGTATCTGTGACAACAATTTAACTGAAAAATCAATATTTCGAGGTTGAATTTATTTTATTTTCATTACTTTCGGCTGACATAACACTTCTTGTATTTTATTTTGTTGAATAGAAAAGAAACATGCGGGATTGGAAAATGATGGAAATTGGAAATTCCATCAAATGAACTTGAGCCAAGTGACTAACGGATGGGAAATTTACTTTGCGTGGAAAAATCGAGAGCGCTTGAAGGCGGAAATGATGATATTTATAGGAAGCAGAAAGACTTGAATCAGTCAAGTGACCTGTATTCTGAGCGGTGAGTCAATATATACCGAGTTCATTTGTCATGGTTACGAAATCAAATATTGAGGACAAGGAGTATTTTTGGTTATTTTTCAAAGAATAATGACGGGAAGAGTCTAAAGATACAGTGTGGCAGTGACAGACAATAATGGGAAAGGAAGTGAAATCGGAAATAATAGTCAAGAGCTATTGAAATTACCTTTTTTAAAAACAGCTTTATATGTATTTTCAAATGGCTCAGTTGAAGATTCTGAACGAGAAATTCTGCGAAATGTAAACTGAACTCGGTTCCAGAGCATTTTGGTCGCTTCAAGATAATCGAAAAAATGCCAATTATACCAGCGACGCACGCGACGTCGGAAAACCTGATTGAGTGAACTGAAGGCACAACCATTCGCTGACTTATTGCATATTTTCAAATAAGTTACTTTATTTATAATCCTGTAATATTAATGCCTATTTTCTTTGTAAACTTAATGAACTAATGGAATAATAAAAAAAAAAAAAAAAAAAAAAAAATAAGGTCCTGTGAACTCCTCCTTTGAACATTATACATATATGCACTCGTAGATCGTAGTATAGGAGATCCTGCTACTAGACTTTTCAAAGGATTTCGACACTGTTCCGCACAACTTGTTATTACTTAAGCTCAGAAACAATTTTCGGTGCAGTGCAATAACCCCTACGGAAATAAGGCCCGCGGGTTTCATTTCTAGTACTTCTAGTAGTAGTAAGATTCTCTCCAGAATCCCGATAAAAAACATTTACAGCTTCATTACATGTTTGGGTTTGACGTTCCTTAGTCGCCGTCATCCAAATGAGTAGGGAAACGAAGTGTGGCGCTAGATGGGTATCCCCCAATGTCAACTCGCGAACCTTACCAATCCAGTACTTTGCTCATTCCAAGTAACTTCAGTGTCCTCAAAGTTGTCTGAAACCTTAAGAAGTGACATTTCACCAAATACTGCTGCCTCACAAGTCACAATTGACCTTTGACAAATCGATTGACAGGAAAAGTACCATTGACTTACCTTGACTCTTGTGAAAATGTCCTGCAGCATTGCATTTACAGCTTTAACCATTAAAAATTTAAGACTTACGCTAATTCAGATCGTCAAAGTTGTTGACGCAAACACACGCCACTCAATTCGCATTTTTAGCGACCATTCGACGACATTCGCACACATACGAGTATAAAAATTCAAATTCCATTGTTTGAAATGCAAACAAATCCGCACACACAACAGAGAACTGCAGAGCATAGGTACACCTAAGTGCAGTGTACTCTGCGACTGCAGTTATGAATTCGAAATGAGTATACTTGCACTCAACGACGAATTCGCAAATGTGGCGCTAGGACAACTCGTATGTAGCAATAAAAATCGAAAAATCATCCGCCCTCCCGACCGTGAGTTTGTGGTACTAAATGTGACATTTGATTCTATTGTCCTACGACACACAAATTGCTTAGGAAATTGTTTATTCATTGCCAATGGCAGGCGACTAAACCCCCAAAAAAATACCACTGTAATCCCTTGGGTAAATAAAACCGGAAACGGAACAACTGTGCCGCCACACTATTAATGGTGTGGCGGCTATATACAGCGAATGGAGCGGTAATTCGTGGCAAAGAGCAATCAAAAGTGAATAGATAAACAAAAGGCCAGTCGAGGCCGCCGCCATTGCCACAAAATATCCACTAATACATGCCGCAACTTGTTGTTCAAACAATTGGCCTTCGGTCGACACCCCCGGGCTGGAATTAGCACGACGTTATTGTGCCTGTGCCATCCCCATTATCGTTTCGACGACACTCTCACTCACGCTACCCTAGCACACGGTTGGAGGCGGCGCCGCATGGCAGAGCTATTCACTTTTTTTTTTTTGTATTTATTTTTTCTGTTTAGTGTCTCGGTACTATTTTTTGTTGTGCTTTCCTTTCGCTGATAAATAAATTTGCGCACTGGCCTTCCACATTCATCTATGTTATGGTTGTCAATATACATTAAGATCGTATAAGCTAAAAAAAAAACACTTAAAATATACATCAATACATATGTACCTAGTCATATGTGTACATAGGGTTGCCAATGTGTGGGATTGTTTTCGAAGAAAAGGTCTGCTGCTGAGTCCTTAAAATGAATACCTCATCATTTTCAAAAGCAATGACTACGGAAAAACATTGACATACGAAACTAAGCTTACGTAAAACGGTTCGGACAAAGGTGGTATTAGTAAGTTGGCCAAGTTGGCACTAGATGGTATTGTTCAGATAAGGTATATAGAAAACGACAACATGTCACCTACACCAATGAATGGAAGCTATATCTTGGACTATGGACTGGGAGTAAAGCCTTATGGGGAGTAGAGGAAACAAAGGCATTGCTAATCACGTAGCTTACCTGTATCACCTAGCCACACTGATAACCGGGATAAATTGAAAGGTCATGTCATACAAATACATGCGGAGAAAAGTATATTACTGCTTTCATGTCCATGAAATGGGAGATGCGGAGTAACTGCACCTAAATTGAAAGATTAAATAAGGTTTAGAAAGAAAGAAAATTACCTCCATAAGCGAAAATAGACTTCGGCAATAATTACTGAAAAATATCCAAACAATGTCTAAGCTTAGGTCAAAATAGGCTTGACGATGGTTAGCTTCATTGACGATGGAACTCCCAATCACCTACCAATCTGTCTGTACATGTATCTATTCGTCCACAACTACGTTCTGAAAGCCACCTCCGATTAGGAGTGACAACATAGCCATCGATTGCCGACTTTAAGGCAAAAAGATTTGCACCCTCTGAATATTCCACGAAAAACTTGAAACAGGATGTCGACAAATCTTGCATGAATTACATTTTGGAAGCGGCTATAAAAGGTTTCACCGTTAACGAAGGCTGAACAAAGTATATACTGTCAACGAGAAAGGAGTTTTGGAGGAGAAGATTCAATTACGAGCTTTATAGCGACATCGACCTATTCAAAAAAAAAAAAACATTGAATATTTGAGATGGCTAGCGCATGATGAACGAATGGACTCGATTCTAATCCAGTGGGGTAGGGCAGCGTATTATGAATTGCTACTACGACTCAGCCACTCGGCGCACCATTGTGTTGACATCGAGGACGGTTTTAGTAGTGTATTTATTAATTTACATTTGTAAACCCTCCTCAAGCTCAGAGTCGTAGTAGGAATTCATAATACGCGGTAGGGCAACAGAGGACGACCTCGCCTAAATAAGAATAGAGAATAAAGACTTTCTGCAAAAAAAAAAAAAAAATATTTACTGACACCATTTAAGGAACGATACTCATTAACTTATCACAGACATAAACCTTTTTCTGATAGCTAAACTAGCAACCCTCGTCAAAATCGTGTTCGGAAACAGAAGACTGTGAAGCTATACCTATTACTGATGGTGGAAAAGAAATCCAAAATCCGAAAGCAATCTCAAAAACACGATTAAGTATACTTATAATCTGCTTGGTAGAAAAATCGGTGGATGACGTTGACAATGACACAAAGGACTTGAACCAGTTCCTGGTTCGTTGGCTGACAGCGAATTTTCGATAGAAATTAAAGCAATCATCGCCGGAAGCAGGCAAATAGAACTAAGAGACATCTTCGTGCTGTTGTATACTCCAGTTATTTTCATTGTCCTTGTCTTTCGTATTAGACAGTTCTCGACGGCTTCGTCACTGGAATACCAACCATATACAAAAACTGCGTATTCTGGCGACGAAGAGAAAGAAACCAAAAATAATTAAAGTAAATTAGTTAATCGAATAAAACTAAACAGTTTTTAAACATACGCTGAAGTTTCGCACGTCAAATATGACAAGATTTCTTGGCAGTATTGAGCCTTTTGAAAATGGCGATAACTTCAAAGATTATGAACATCGTCTACGAAATTGTTTCATTTAAAGAATGTGCAAGACGAAGCAAAAATCCACTCTTCATTGGAATCATGGGCAAAACCATGAATGAATTAAACAATCCAGCGGCGCTGAATGCAAATAAATTTGAGGAGAATCTGTCTCTGCTAAGGAGTCAATTCGCGCCAAAATCAATTTTCTCGACATTGTACAGCAACCGGGCAAGCAAATAAGTGAATTTATCGTCAAGCTAAAAGCTGCTTCTCAGGACTGTGATTTCGGTGATTTTTCAAAACAAGATTCTGTGACAGCTGTAAGTAGCGGTACAGCAGATTACAGTTTCGAGTCGAATCTAGGGGCCAACAAATTACGGTTGTTAGATGAATGGTTAGCAGATTGTTTCATCGGGGAGTTAACATTTAACTGGGTAGATGCGGTGTTGACAACACCCCAAGCTCTTCTTTTTTCAAAAATATTATACTTTGCGACTGACAAAACCCGTTGTCAGTACAGTACCTTCCTTTTGTTTTCTATTATACAGATTCAGATAGTTTTAAAAAAGTTTAGTTTCACAAATAAGCTGTGACAGACTGTTAAAGCTGCAAGGGTGCTATCAACACCCCACCTACCCAGTTGCGTAATTTCTTTTTTTGGGTGAATTTGTATATTTAATTTAAAAATGTCATTTGAAAAAAATCAGGAACGCATCCAGCGTTCATTGCAAGATATAAGTGAAGATTCAAGTGAAGAGCAGTCTAACCGTCACTCAATGACGTAATTTTTTATAATCCATGTGCCTCAATAGAAACAGATAAAATAAATAAAAACTTATTTAAATGTTGTTGACGACTTAATTGATACGGATGATGGCGAATTTATTAAAACAAAATTTTTTTTCAAAACTTATTACCGAAAGCACTATTTTCGAAAGGACGACTACAAATTCCGTCCGTACCAAAACGGAACAATAATGGATTCAGTTCGGTGGCCCTTTTCTCAGAGACCATTTGCCACTTTGCAATGTAAACACCTGAAACCTACAAAATTCCTCGCCGAATATACATACAATTGTTGTATTTATTTTTAATGATGCGTAGCGCCTTAAACACCCATTCCAGTGCTCCTGACAACCACCCTGAACCTTGTGAACTGCATCTATTGTACGAGTATGTGAATAAGACTGAAACGACATCGAATGTCTGTCTGCTCCCATACCACTTAGAACTCATAAACAAAAAAATAATTCGTATAATTTCACGCAAACATTCTCTAAGGACGAAGTTACAAGTTATACGACTTAAAAGAATAATAAAAAGGGGGAATAATACCAAACAATGAACAGCTACAACACACTCGTTACTCGTGACACCTGCGTGGCCATATAGGTGTAGCTAGGTGAGCATTCGTTATATTTAAGTGTTAAGTGTAATCCCCGCGATTAAAAATGGATGCTTGGAGTGGTTAATTTTTTAAAACCAAGAAGTGGCAGAACCGTCTTAAATTATTCATCGTGCGTTTCAATATTACAGTCACATACTTATGCGGATGACTTGCTAACGAATTAGAAGCGAAAAGTTCATACACATTCAATATGCAACGTCGACTGTGAAATAATTATTAGGTAGCTGTGGTTATGGTGACATGGGTAACAATTGCCAGATACTTCGTCGTTCACAACGGAACTGAAAGTACATATTCCAATCATGGAACAGGTACATATTTTGAAAAGAATATAAATTCAAATTCGAAACGGTTGAAAAGTGGAGGTGGAACTGTACACTGCAAACTTTTTGGGAATACATTTATGTACAATGGGATATTTTTGATTAAATTGTGTGTGCGTTTTAGAAGCTAACGAGATATAACGAGGAACTCTCACTTGACATTTCAAGTTTCACCCAAACCATTTGCAAATATATTTCAAAGATATTTGCCAATGTATATATGTTCGAGTAATTACTGTTCCAAAAGAACGATTTTTAACGGCCGGTACCTATCGACCGCTCATAAGTCGCACTTAAAGTTAAGAGGCTTTTAAATTGAAATTTTTGGTTGGTATTCACCGACCACTAATAGGTTTTTGTCGGTGCCGTGACATAAGGCCAAGCGACATAAGACCAAATTTGGAAAGATAAAATTAAAAAAAAAAGCTTTGCGGATTTCCATTAGGCATTCAAACCCTTTTCATCCACTTATGTACATATGTATGTACAGTGGAGGACATATTTATAAGTTCACAAACGTAGAGAGTTATAACAAACAAACTAAATTTTTTATTGGTTTCTAAATATATGTTACAGAAAGTAAAAAAAATCTATGCAAACAGAAAACGTAAATTATTTTTCTATATAAATTACTTAACATAAAAAAAACATTTTGACAAATAAGTGGAATATATAGAGGACATAATTATAAGTTCACTTTCATTTAACATGCAAATTATAATGATTACGTAAAAAAAAAAAACTTCAATATTTTGTGTGACCTCCTTTGCATTTAATTACTTCAAAGACACGTTTTCGCATTGAAGTAACTAAAGTTTGTAATGTGGTCAGCGAAATTTCTTCCCAAACTTGCTTTATTCGACTTTTAAGCTCGGCAGTGCTCGAAAATTGCTTGCCATTTTCATAAGCCCTTCGAGCCATTATTCGCCACAAGTTTTCTATAGGGTTCAGATCTGGACAACAAGCCGGCCAATCCAGTAACGGTATATTTTTCGAGGAAAACCAATCTTTTGCCTACGTGGAAACATGGATAGCTGCATTATCTTGCTGAAAAATTAACTCCGTACCCATTAAATTTTCAGCATGATCAATAAGCGCGATTTCCAGTAGCTCGATATACTTTTCGGAATTCATCTTCGTGCTAATGGTCGCCAGTGGCAGCTTGCCAAAAAAGCTAAAGGCACCCCATACCATTACAGAGCCTCCGCCGAAGTTTCGCGATAATCTTAGCTTCTTAGCATGCCTTATATCGTGCCAATAGTGCTGAAAACCATCCGGACCATCCAAATTGATGGTATTCAGTACTCTTCTCACATGCCTTGCGGTAACCGGCAGATCCAAATCAGCACGAATTTGTGAGGCTGTCATACCCTTATTAACCGCCTTATGCAATTGTCAAAACTTTACCCCGAGGTATGTTTTCCCTGTTCATAAAATCGAACTTGAACTTATAAATATGTCCGCCACTTTACATGTACAATGATGTATGGATTTATGATGTAAGAAAATTATACAAACAATTTAATAGATTACAATTATTATAATATTCATTTATTATTTCATACAAGAAGAACTGAATTTCCATTTAAATAAAAACAACAAAAAAACTAAAAATTTATATTCAAAGAGGTAGCTGCATTCTTTACATTTTTCATAATGGACATATTCATTTCAAAATGTACAATTGTATAAGCTTCTTAGTATTTTAAAATAAGCTTATAAAATTCCAGTTTTTGAGAATTTCTTTTCATAATTTTATAAGTTTCGCCCGATTTTGTTAGTTCTATTTTCTCAAATTTTGAAATTCTCAAAAAGAAACGTAAAATTCTAATATTTGAGAAATTTACAAAAGAAACTCATAAAATTTTAGTTTTTGAGAACTTCAGGAATTGAGAAAATAAAACTAAAAAAATCTCGCGATTTTGAAATTCTCAAAAAGAAACTAATATAGTTAAAATCGCTTACAACGACATCGGTTATAACGACATATCGGTTATAGCGACCGAATTCTTAGGTCCCGGTTGAGCGTTTACAATGACATCACTTACAACGACATATCGCTTACAGCGACCTTTTTTCCCCTTTTTTGAAAAAAATTATTGGTTATAACGACTAAAATCGATGTAACTATTGGGGCGACTACTTTTTTTTTAAAACGGTAAACTGTTTATCGGCATGCGACGTACATACATATCTGTGTACAAAGAATTTCGGATGTATTACAGCTTACCGTTTGTTGATGTAATTTTTTTTTTTGCGTTTCTTTTTGTTTTTGAGTTTGTTCAACAGTAGGTAGGAAAATCCGTACCGTAGCGCAAGTGTTTAGTGCGTCGGACTACTGAGCCAGCGGTCTTGGGTTCGAATCCCGCCGCAAACACCTAAAAAAGTTTTTCACGGTGCCCACCTCTTTCGATTGTCTGACAAGCATCAAAGAGTATCATTTGTCACGATTGAGCTTCTCAACTCGCCGTTCGGAGTCGGCAAAAAACTGTAGGTCCCTTCCATTCGTGCAAAAATATAACACGCACACACAAATGGTTGCGAGAAGCAGGCCCAGGTTCACCTCGAGCTGTAGCGCCAACTAAGTAAGTAAGTAAGTAAGGTAGGAAAATCACTTAGTGTCTGTTTCAGTGTAACGAGTGGTCGTAGAAGTTTTATTTTATTCGAAAAATCTTTACAATTGAAGAGAAAAAAAGGTTTCATATTCGCTGGAGATTAAAATAAATACCTTGCGAAGGAGTATTGTGTTTTACACTCAAATATAGTTTAATTAACCTTGATATCGGTTATAACGACCAAATTCGTCGGTCCCTTGAAGGTCGTTATAATCGATTTTGACTGTATTTGAGACATTGACAAAAGGAACTTATAAAATTTTACTTTTTGAGAGCTTCAGAATTTGAGGAAATAAAACTGACAAAATCGCGCGATTTACTTTATCTAATGCTCAACAATTAGATGTAAATGGTGAGATTGATGTTGGTGGATACAATTTTTTTTCGTCAAATTCAATTCAACTAAATAGTAAAATAAGAAATATGTACACTTAGCTCATTATAATTTTCTTTTGCTTGTCGGATGGATTCGGATTTCTTACTTTTCTACCCATTTTTAAAATTAAGTGATATAATTTAAATTTGAAATGACAGCAGAGTTCGAATTTTTTCGAAGCTATGTAAGATAATTCCCGGATACAATAATAATTGTCTCTGATATTATTGCTCGCAACTTAAGAGTGGTTGGGACCACGCTCATAAATACGCACTAATAGCGGTTGGTGAATAGGTTTATGAGACTCTTAACTTATGAGCGGTCGATAGTTACCGGCCTAAGAGATGTCCCCATGCTGCGAATATTAGCTCAAAAATATTTCTTTTGGGCAGATATACGAAATCTGTCAAATCTGTCAAATGGCATACACTTTTCGTTTTTTGTTGTTAGGCGCCTTCGTTTACTTCTTTGTCATTTTCTAACTCTGAGAGGATTTTATCCCCACTCTTCGAAATTTGACAATCTACGAATTTTCGTCCAAAAAGTACTCGAAAAGCGCTGTAATTCCAAAACATTTTATTTGTAGCTTCATTCGAACTACTTTTTTTTTTCTTAAGTCAAAAGCAAGGCCATTGTTACCGCGCGCCGTAAAGAGTAACTAGCATCATGTCTTTATTATTACTAACTGCTTAAATTTATTACATAAATTTCATAAACTTAATTCAAATTGAGTCACCCTGTTTTTATCAGGGTAATGTAATGTTGCGGGCAATGTTGCGCTATAATGTAGTCTATGTACATATGAATGTTGAAGAAATTAATGTAGAAGTCAGTCGAAAATAAAACAGCTTGCCAGCAACACTAATCTTAAAGCACACGCGCATCACGCAAAAATTCTTTTGTAAAAGTAGTACATTAAAGAATAATAAATTATAACGTATGCTATTGAAAAGTGTGTCGGCTATTATTTAACATTTCGGCTCCAACAGCCATGACTCCGGATGATTTGTTGATGCATTTGTCAATAGCAAAACTATTATTCACTTCTTCTTATCATAAAAACAAAAAAAATAATACGGAACCCTTTGAGAGCGAGTCTAACTCGCGCTTGGGCGGTTTTTTTTTTATCATACACGCAACCACGAATTATAATTTTTTTACTTTTACTATTTTATTTATCGACAATTTTTCGAACTTCCCGAATAAAAAATATTAAATGTCAGTGTTACGACTAAACCATATGGCAACACTGACCAAACCCACCACCCTAATGCGGCCCCCTCAACAGTAACAGCCCGCTATCTCTGGATATAGAATTACATACCATTTAACCGTACAATTTACAAGTAGCCACACTGATATTCTTTTCTTTTTTATGTTTTCCTCCGTAGCGCTGGTGATTGCGGTGCTGGGTTGTGTTGTATCAGATCAGACGAAGCCCACCTGTGGCTGCCAAACATTTGAGCCACCCCAAACGCGAGCTGGTGTGAGTATTTTCACCAGCGCCCCCTCCCGATTTCAAGTGTTTAGCGGTGGCTGAGTGTGCTGAAGTTTCAATAGATAAAATATTAATGGGTGTTATACCCAGAAGAGTGGGCAGGCGAGCCCAACAGACAACAGATACAAGTACACTTAGGGTAATGAGTTAAGCGAACCAAACCAATTCGGTGGGATGCCGCTGTTCAACGGTAACGCAACTTTCAAAAAAAAAAAAAAAACAGTATGACTATATCAACACTAACCTCAAAGACCGCCGATGGTAATGGTGCTGGTGACGGTGACGGTGCTGGTGCGTGGGGCTTCAGGTATAATGTGTTTCGTGTTTGAAGTAACAATCTCTCGGTGTATCTCGAACTCGATGATGTAGGTTAATAAGTATTCCAGTTTCTACTCCGTTGTTCTTTTCTTCTTTTTTTTTTTTTTGCTGCTGCTGGATTGCTTGTTAATTCTCCTCTCACTGTTATAGTAGATTGGTAGCTTGGACTGACTATACACGGTGGTAACTGACTGCTAACGTAAGCCGTGCAGGTACGAGTATGTAGTCGTGCTGGTATTTGTGAGCATGGATTAGAAAATCTAACAAAATAAATACGAATGACAAGTTTCTCCTCTTCTCTGGTTCTATGAAACTTCACAGATCACACACAACATTAACGCACAAAAGATACAAAGATACTTTAATTTATTATTTGTGTTTGGCTGGCTTCTTGCCGTTTTTCACTTAATAACTTTGCAAATATACTCGCTCGTAGTTTTGCTTTGCAACTATGCACAGATACTTAGATACTCGGCTTAGATAATTATATATACAATTCGTTGCTAATTATTTCTTAATTATTTAACACACATGGAACATTATACAACCTTCACAGCGGCGGAGATACGAGTATCTGCGACATTTACTATTTGCGCGATTAATACCGAAAGTATAGTGTGTATAACGGAAAATCAAAGAAAACTAAATAAAAATAAAAATTAAAAAAAAATAATAAAATAATAATCGAGGGAATGGAAACAAATTTGACAGAAGACCCGCCGCGCTACTGGCACCAGACACACAAGAAAACGTTTAAACGTCCACGACAGCAGTGTCTCACTGGTGTGCTGGGTTCGAGCTACTGGTCGATCCGCCAGCGACGTGCATCTCGAAAAGCTCCATCCGTTTGCCATCCACCACGACGATGGTGCTTCCAGAGATGATGATGTCGATGTGTATGCGATGGAGTTATGTTTTTTTTTCTTGTTTCCAGTGGGGGGTTACCATACCACTAACCAACAGCAACAGCAACAGCGGCAAAGTGGTGGTGATCCCATCGCCACACTGTGAAAGAAATAGTATCTGTGTGTACGGGAATCTAACAACATTCTAATAAGAGTTGGCGCACATCCACCGACTGTTCTCTTGATTTTTACTCTCTGTTGTCATTTCCAGTTTGGGGCCGCCTTCCAGTAGGGCTGAGTGAGTGTTGTTTACCGTGGGTAAACAAGTGTGAGTAGCAGAATCCGTAAAACGCGAACAGCAGCTTCTGCTATTGTTGTCTGGGCATCTACGAGTAGATGCGGTTTTGTATTGTAGAATGGGCTCATCTAGTCTACGGATTCAAATAGATGAGGACCTGCCTGGAATGGAATTTCAATTTCAGTATCATTGCCAAATGAGTGTAGATTCTTTTCCTCAGTTGCACCTGGGGATTTTCAACTGACACTGTGCAAGAATTCTTCTTACGTCAGACTAAAACGGACGCAGGTGATGCCAATGTGGGGGAATTTTTTTTCTTGATGATCGGGAATGAACTAAATTTAAATTAGCATTGGAATGTTTTTGTATTACATGGTAAAAGAGCGAAAAGAAAGTGAATAGGATTAGCTTGACAGAAAAATAGATAAGCGGCAGAAATGTCACGTGAAGCCCTGTAAAAATAAATTTGATATTTCAGTTTTAAACTCAATTTGTTGAGTGAGAAAAAGTATTAAATAACAATTCGAAGGGTCACACCTAGAATGCAAGCTTAAGATTGTGACAGCTCAGTCACAGAAATTGTTGAGACTGATTAGAACATCTGACACCTTAATTAATTAACTGATGTTTTAAAACAATAAAAGACTCATCATTTTGTCAGTATCTCTTAGTACCATGCGCAAGACAATACATATCTCGGAAAGTTTTGTTTTCAGGACCTTTACTACCTAAAGGGTATTTTCATGAAAACAGTTCTTATGTCGATTTCGATTGGGGAAAAAATTACTTTTATTTTTATCTCGAGCAATTTTTATCGCTCTAGTACAACTTTCATTTTCCAACCGACCAAAAAAAGCACTTTTCTTGCTCTAGATCAATTTTCGTGAATCTCGGATTTAACCCGAGATTTACTCCTACTTGCACTAACACCAAAACATTAAATACGAAATGTCAACGCAGTACATCAAAATATTATCAATCAACAAAAATATTTATCAGAAACTCCGTACAAAATTAGAAAATATAAAGAAAGTGTATTTAAAATTGTATTTATTATTTTTCTCTGTTTTATTTATTTCCTTTTACAAACGAGGTATCAAATTGCACACCAATAATATTGCAGAAAAACAGATCAATCTCGTTTGTTTTCCATTCAGCACGAAAAATCTGAAATCTGAGAGCAAAATCTGAAAAGCCCAATCGAAATCGACATTAGATACAAGTTGTTTTTATGTGTAGGTATAAGTATAACACATATAAGTTCTCCATCTGAAATATTTCTATAATACTCATTATTTTCCATAACATTTGCTTTCAATTTAAAACACTTACGCATAAAGTGTTCCTTTAGGGAAATATTTGTACCCGCACCTCATTGAGTACAATTGTAACTGAAAGCTCTTGGAAGCACAACTTTTAAAGTTTCACCTTAATTTCAATTCGTAAAGCTTGGACGGAAAGCTTGTAAAAGTTTAGTATTCGAGCTTTTAACTTTTAAGCCAAAGGCGTAGTGTAGTTATTTTTAAAAATTATTTTAGGGTGTTTGGCAGCTTGGATTTTTAATTTTGAACTAGACTAATAATAATTATTAAAGAGGCTGCTATGATTGATAATAAAGAGGTACTTTAATATACTAGCGATAATTTGGCGAATTTGGCTCAAACGAGTGAGCACTGGGGTATAGTGGTAAGTGCGTTGGACTACTACGAAACGCTGCCCGGGCTCAATCCCAGTGAACACCAAAAAAGTTGTTTCACGGTGCCACCTGTTTGAGTAGCTTCTCAACTCGCCGTTCGGAGTCAGTAAAAACTGTAGGTCCCTTCCATTCGTGCAAAAAATACACATATGGTTGCGAGAAGCAGGCCCTGTTTCACCCCAAGCTGTAGCGCTATCTAAAGTAAAAGTAAAAAGGTAGAACTTGAAGGTTGAAGGCTTCCGAAAAGTATTAAATCATTATTGTGATGACTTTTACAAATAACGTGTTTTTGAGAAATAAGAAGAGGATTCATTATGTTGTTATGTATAGGGTTTTCTAATGAGAGGTGTTATTGTGAATGGCCGGCTATTTCGGTAGCTGTCACTTTTGAAACTTTTATTGTTTGACATTTGACAAGTAGAAACTACGCCATTACTAAAAATGGAACGATACACCCTTCAACAACGCACTGAAATTATTAAAATTCACTACAAAACTGGTGAAAATCTTGCAGTCACAGTTCGCAAAACTAAAGCATTTTTCGGTCGTCGTGAAGCACCTTGTCGGACCGCAATACAGAAACTGGTGGAAAAATTCGAGCTGTTGGGACAAGTTTGTGATGTAAGGAATAAAACCCGTGCACGTCGCTGAAGAACAACTGAGAATATTGCTGCTGTAGCCCAAAGTGTTGAAGAAAACCCAGGTTTGTCCATTCCTCGTCGTTCTTTGGTATTGGGCATTCCACAAAAGTCATTACACCGTATTTTGCATAAAGACTTGGGTCTTAAGGCTTATAAAGTTCAGTTAACACAAGAACTCAAGCCAGCCGATCATCAATAACGTCGTGTCTTTGCTGATTGGGTCCTTGAAATGCATGAAAATGATCCGAAATTCCATCGAAAAATCATCTTGACTGATGAGGCCCATTTCCACCTCGGTGGCTACGTCAACAAGCAAAATTGTCGCATCTGGGGCTCGGAAAACCCAAGAGTTATTGTTAAGAAGCCTCTCCATCCTCAACGTGTGACTGTTTGGTGCGGTTTATGGTCCGGTGGGGTCATTGGACCTTACTTTTTCGAAAATGAGGTTGGATCAACAGTTACGGTGAATGGATTTCGCTTTCGAGAGATGATAAATGATTTTTTATGGTCGGAGTTGAATGGTATTGATCTGGACAACGTTTACTTTCAACAAGACGGCGCTACGTGCCACACAAGCAACGAAACCATTGATCTTTCACGGGAAAAGTTTCCGGACCGTGTTATCTCTCGAAGAGGTGATCACAATTGGCTACCGAGATCTTGTGATATAACACCTTGTGACTTCTTCCTTTGGGGCCACGTAAAAGTTAAGGTCTACGCCAACAGCCCAGCGTCGATTCAAGACCTCAAAGACAAAATTCGTGAGGCTATCGAGGACATAGGGCAGCTACTTTGCGATTTGGTTATGGAAAATTTCATGAAAAGGATATGGTCCTGTATGCGTGCTTGTGGTGGCCATTTGGCTGATGTTGTCTTTGATTATTAACGGCATACTTCCTCTTTATTATGACATAAACATCCGATCATTTATCTCAAAAAATGGCATTTTTCTTTGAATTCCAAAATAACACCTCTTATTGGAAAACCCTTTATTTACCCCATCCCATGATACTATGCCATACTTACTTTGTTTAATGGGCTCCCAATCCCAAGCCCTTCATTCCCTTTCGGTGATAAGCACGCTACTTATAGTTTTCCAGACATTCTCAATAGATTGGTGGAGAAAACACAGGATTCGAAAATGTGGAACACTATTGTCTATTCGCTCAATGTGCCCGAGTCAGTGGGTTATCATATGGGACTATTTCGCTTTCCAGCTTATCGTCTAGCACTCGGCACCATAGAGCAGAACTGGCAGGATCGATGGTTTTTGACCATGATTTACTTCTTCCGAGTTATGTAGGAACAGAGGTGGAGAACTATCGATAGTCAGTCCCATCGATAGTTCTCGATAGTTGACTTTTGACTATTGATAGGTATCGATATATATTGATAGTTTTTTCCTCTTAAGGGTAACAAAAAAAGAGTTAAATGCACCATATTAAATAAACTTTTCTTACCGAGAGAGATTAGATTCCACGTTTTAATGAAACCCGGTTCAGCTTTTTTTAGGTTCAGACATCATAAGATGCATACCTACTTACGTATAAATAGAGAGAATTGGGACTCCAACTCCTATTCCTACGTTGCTGACTCATAAAACGGGGGATCCCCTTTTTTAAGTTAAAGCCAGTTGACAGTTAGTTTATTAGATCGGGTTCCTCTGTGAAACTTTAAATATACTCCGTTCGTTAGGTATCAACCATTTAAAGAAATTTTTGAAATACTATATTTCAATGGCTATCGAAAACAGTCGATAGTGGAAAAAAAGTATCGATTGTTAGTGGAAACTATCGATTGTAATCGAAAGTGCAATCGATAGTTCTCCACCTCTATGTAGGAGTTTTGAACCCAGTTGGCTCACCAAACCTAAGAAGCAGCGGTTTCTTAAGGTTAGTCTTCGTCGAATCTCCACTTAAAATGTCATTCGTGGGATTGATGTTTACTCCGAGGTTAGGTAAAGCCCACTTCAAAGTTACTTTGACAACAGTGACATTTTGGTCCAGGCGGTGGACAGATGCTGTTTTATTGGTTGACAGCATTTATTTGTTTTTATACTCGTTTACTACAAGGCCAACTCATTTCGCCTGTTCTTCAATTTCCGGAAACGCTTCCAAGGTAGCCACCAATGATGTTGTTGCAGCTGGACGGATTTGTTGAAGATAGTGCCTTTCGTGTTGGTACCTGCCCTACGCACATGATAGCGAATCTCGCAAAGCCATAATAAACACACTTAAACAGAACTCGTGAGCAATAGTGTTTTAAAAAATATATTTGGCTTGTGGAAGCCATAAGATACTTCTTAAGTACATGTGTCCATCCTTATGGTAAGATCATAATTCATAGCACCTTCCATACCTATCTTGAGAACAAATTTTTAAAAAAATGTCAAACAACAAAATTAAAGAATTAAACTAATGCAAAAAGGAAGTAGGTATTGTTTTAGTCATTCTTTTTGTTGATGTTTGCCCAATTTTCGATATTTTAAAAATATGTTTTTGAGATAACTCCGTGATACCATTTTTTTTGCCTGGAAGAACCTGCTTTTCGGGCTCTGCAGCCAGTTGATAGGTTTCGACTTTTGAATGCCTACTTTTTTTTTGTATGAAATAGTGTTTCCGTTGCAAGTTTTGTTGGTGCCATTGAATGAGGTAAACAGCTGAGGGACAGGCGCCTATCTTTCTAAACCTATAGCAAGGGCAAGTACTTAGGATTTGAAGAAGTATCCAGTTATTTTCCTTAAATAATGCCATCATGAAGGTACTTAGAGATGTCTTCGGTTATTGGTTATAAAACAGGATTTGGCATTTTGTGACTTTCGAGGCATAGACAGTATTTAAATTTATCTATTAGTACGCGGAGCTGTGCTGTTTCATTACATTAAAGAAATTGAAAGTCAAATCGATGAGCTTGACCGAATAAGATGGAAATAGATATTAAAATAATTCTCATTTATTGCCATGGGCAATGAATCTTTCTTAAATATCTAAAACTTCCCCTGTTACACTATATAGGTGCAATTTTATTTTAACTAAAAATAGAAAGCATCATATACAGTTCAATCGGTCAGACACTTTGGTTTCTGCTCAACATGAGCTTATTGCTAATTGTAGTATATTATTACATCTACCTCTAGACCGATCTAAACATAGTCGAATTTATTTCCATAGTATTTCACATATTAGGTGAGTATTTATAGGCTGCCATCTGTTGATAGACATGTTCAATTTATTACTCAACTTGCAAATAATTTGTGCGACTCTCTTGTGCCTTTGTTATCCTTAATTGGAAATCCTAATTGTTAATTGACAGGATTCATTCCATTACTTCAAACAGAGATGTTATAATATCTACAAATGCTGACAGTTTGACAGACATTTTGTGACGTTTAAATTCTGCACATTAGACATCAGAATTGACAGCTGTCATTTAAACAAGTCACAACATTTCATTAGAAAAAAACTTGCAGTGGCGTTTTCTGTTAAGCGTAATGCGAATTTAAGGGTACGTGTTCTCATCTATCTTTGCCTAAGCCTATGTAACTTAATTAAAAAGTTTAAAGATTCTGGTTTTGATATTGATAAACCTGGAGACCGTGCTTGAACGTTATGGTTGAATGTTGTGGATTTATTGGACAGCCGGCGGATCCCGAGGGACTATATGAATGTTAATTGAACATTCCCGAGGTGAAAGAAGGTAAATAAAAACACAATTTTCTAGGTAACTGTGCGGACGATATACAAAAGAATCTAAAGGACAATGAAGACTGGAAATGGTATAAATAACAATAATCTGTTCTGACAGCAACTTGCTGAGAGCTACAATAATTAATGGCGAAAGAATTGCACACTACGACCAAAGTAATGAGATAAGGATAAATAGCTGCCTACACTGATTTGTAGGAAAGCGAATTATCGTTTTAGTGTCAATAAAATAAGATTACTGTTGTAGGAGTAAAGCTTTGGGAAATATTTCTGTTTAAAATTCAAAAGCAACATCGCCTTATATGGAGCAACAAAGCTACGTGTTGCTTCTAATTCGTAAAGGAATATCCAAAGGCATATGTGCATATGAATGTCTGGTCTCAGGTGGACCAGCCTTCTAACTGTGTCATATCCAGAAATATATGGCTAAATTACGATAGGTCAAAAACAGTCGAGCAGAACTCGTGTAGAGATGGCAAGAATAGTGGCAGTTAGTACAGGATACTGACCAATAAGGGACCATGTAGCCAAATTTCACAACAATTTCTGGTAGCTTCTACCATGATGAACATGAAAAATAGTCGCTTATTCACTTTCTGTGCAAATGTCCGGCTCTAACGAGAGCCAAGCAAATCATATTGGCAAATTTTTCTCCGACAACCTTAAAGAGATATCCAAGAAAAGGAGATTTGGAAAACTGATATTCTTCTTAAACTCCAAAAGGGTTGATAAAAATATCTCAAAACTTACTTACTTACTTACTAAGGTGGCGCTTCAGTCCAGGGTGGACCAAAGGCTCAACCAGCAACCGCTTCCAGTTACCCCGGTCCTTGTGCACTCCAAGTTGGTTGAGGTCCTTTTTCACTTATGCCCGAGGTAGTACTGCACTGCAACAACAAACATAAGCTTTGCTTCTTCCTCATATCCTTGCTCTGTGAAGTTCCATCTGCTTGTGTCCAAAAAACCTCTTATCTGAACATATGCACCAAAAAAGTAATATTCCCCATCCACACACTCTTACGTTCTATTACTCCATTATGAGACTCTGCACTCATGCATCATCTGCCACTGCCACAGCCCACAGCCGCTGCTGCCAGTGTTTCTCCTGCCACTTTTCACTCCCTTTCGACTGCCACAATGCTGCGTCATTGTGTTTCTGCTTTGTGCACCTTCAACTGCCACCAACTCCTTGTGTTAGCGTTTAATTTGATTTTATTACGAATCCAAAACTTTGTACACATCTGCAATCGCAATTCAATTAAAAGTTGCAGCATGCTGTGTTCCCAGCGCAGGCCGCTCCACAAGGGTGGAACCATCCCGCATTCAGGGCAAATTTAAGTTCCACACTCGGCAATCTAGTGGTCATGGTGTTCCGTATTCGGAACAGATTTATAGTAAAAGTAAACAGTTCAACTGTTAAGTGAATTACGGTATTGCGGCGGGCATATTGACGAGAAGACTCAATAAAAATCCCACATCCAGCACCGTATGGAACAACATTAAGCGGATTTTGTGTAAACAATCAAATGGCACTGGCAGCAGTTCCAGATCGCACTCTTACTCGCATACATGTTCGTATAATAGACGCGCGGACTGTTTTGACTGCATTCTACGTCGGAAGTGACAGTTGAGTTAAGTGAAGGCTCCTCAATGAGTTTGAGTGGCTGAACTGGAGTATCATAGTCAATCGTAAATCTATATTTGTTCACTGCTGCATTGACACAGTTGGGCATTAGCATAGATGGCTGGTGTACCTACCGGAAATATTCCTTGAATCAATATTTGTGCATTCGCAAGGAAGGGTGAGAGCAGGAGAGTTCCTGATTAAAAAAAGTGAGGTCACAGTTCAAATGCAAATGAACGATGAACCTGAAACAGACCACCTCACTTTAGTTTTGCATATCCATATCATTCAAAACTTAAAAAACATATTTCAAAATAATGCTTGGACAGCTTTTTTTGTCGTGTGCAAGATTTGATTAAAGGAGATGGGGCAAAATTATATGGAGCTTGGGCCAAGAGCGTACATCAATGAAAATGGTATCAAAATGAAGCTGAGCCTCAGTACATTAAAAATGTGAATTTTTTTGAATATCGTATGTGGACATTTTGAGATATTTGTGTGTGAAGTTCGTATTGCGGATAGATCTTCTGATGATTTTTGTCCGTTTATATGCATATGAAGTCATAATATCATAAGAACCATAAGACGCACATACATGTATTTAGTATCAAATGAAAGGTGATTCTACTATCTTTCTCATAACTTAAAAATAGGATTTCCAGTTTTAAAATAATTAATTAATCTCTGAAGACTTTAAAAGTAAAGTGTTTTTTTTTGAAAATCACTAATTTCTGAAAAATTTTCAGCGACGACATACTTTTTTTAACAGTTACGTGAAAGAGCATTTTTCAGGCTTTAATTTGATGTAGAATAATGTAAGGTTCAGCCATTAATAACCAAGAAAAACAATTTCAAAATCCTAGGTCGTGCAAATCAATCACCAATGCTCAGTAACCAATCCTCAATGGTGAGTTCTTACATGTTTTTTTTTACAGAAACTTGAAAAAATGTTGTTGTTTTGTTTTTAACCCAGATTCTCCTACTGTCCCATATGTGGGACACCTATGCTTTTAATTTTTTTGTTATATTAGCAGACGAGATTCAAAAAATGTTTGAAATCTATTTAATTCCTTTGGATATGCTGCCTAGTAACCAACAGAAAAAACCAGCGATAGTTCCCTCATTTTATTTTTATTCACTTTTTTGAGTGAAGGGAAGTAAACTGATGGGACAGTGTATTCAAAAAGGTAAGTTTAACAAAATTTTTACAAAAATAGTGTATACATAATATTTGAATAATTCAATGTTAGAATATCAAGTTATTGATTTCGTTCGTAAGATTTATGAAAATCTTCTTGTATTTGGCAAAATAAAGATTTTTTTATTGGTGTCCCATATATGGGACAGTAGGAGATTAGAGTTAATATCTGCTTTTTTTTGTAGGTGCGTAAATTTTGACGAGATCATAGCTTTTTTGGAAGAAGACGAATCTATAATAATCCAGCACAGGCTACAATAGCATTGGTACCGCCAAATAATGCGTGTGGAGAATTGATGGTTGAAGATTCATGGGAGAAAAATGAAGTGGCTATATCCAACTTACTACGCAGTCAACTACTTGCGGACGCTGAAGTTGCATATATGATGACGGATTTGATAATGACGACGACATTCCATTATTTGTAGCTGTTACCAAAAAAAGAAAATTAAATGCAATTGAAAATCCAACCTGGACCAAAAGGGATTTGCATGTTACTACAGGTGACGCGATATTTAGCAGTGTGCTCAGTAATTAAACGCCAGTAGAGATATTTGAACAATTTTTCGATGACAAATTCTACGAAATGGCAATATCTCTCACCAGTAGTTACGCCATGCAAAAGAACATAAGTTTAAATATTTCACTACACGAAATGAAACTTTTTTTTCGGAATACTGTTGCTTAGAGGATATGATGTGCTGGTCAAAACATATCGTTGTATGTACCGAACATCTATAAGGGGGAAAATTGGTATAGTCCGCTCGTGTCGTATCTTCTCGATGTAACCTTCAACAATTGTTGGCAGTTACAGAAACAAAGTGGCGGTAATATGTATGCGTCTACTTGCCTTTCGAAGAAGAATTGCTGTATTGTTATTAGAGTCTAATTGTCATTATAAGAAAAGAGGTCCTTCACGTCCATCTGCATTGGAAAATTTGGACTTAAGATTCGACCACATAGATCATAGACCATTACGTGGTAGAGCAAGGTAACGGAACTCGCTGTAAAGTATGCCATCTGAAGTCACCAACTCGATGCGAAAAATGCGACACTAGACTTTATGAACGATGCTTTAAAATATTTCATATTAAAGAAAATTTAATATTGAAATGTTTATTTTCTTTGAACTCCTACTGTCCCTTATAGGGAACACCCCATAATTCGGGACCCAAAGGTCCAATATTTTTTTTTGTATTTTTTAAATGTTATGTAGACCAATATTTGGTACATAAATAAAATTCATCAATTTCTGATAAAAAAAAAGTTTCAGGAGAATCTGGGTTAACATATAAATACAAAAACTATTACTGTGTCCGTTCGACAATTATTGCCCTGAACTTCTATCCCTTGAATTTCAGATTTTAATGATTTGTATCATCATCTATCTATCTATCTATATTTATCTATACATCTATACATATAATAAAACTGTAGATTAAAAACTGTTTGTTCGCGCATCACGTTAGAACTACTGGACGGATTTTGATGAAACATTGAAATAGTGATTGCTTATGTTCTTGGACCATATCATTTATACTTTTTATCCCAGAAAATTGCATGGTTTTAAGAAAATATTGAAAAAATTGCATATTTGAAAGGAAAATTATAATCATTCAGCCCTAACTCAATAATGGCTTATCGGATTGAAAAACAATTTTCTTTCAGCGGAGACCATTGCCAGCAGCCGTGCAGCAGTGGGTATCGTTGCAATAGTGTCTGTGTGGGTATGTGTGCGCGCTCTGACGTGATCATTTGTTTTGCACTTCAATGTGCTACAATCATCATAAGCATTTGCTGCTCTCATACTCAACCAATTTTAACAAATGAGGTGTCAGAAGAAAGAGCAGTGAACTGCAGTTTCAGTTTTTAAATATTATTAACAAATTTAAAAAAAAAATACCGAAAACTATCTAACATTAACTCCTGTTGTTTTAAGAGTTCATTTTGGTTCATATATCGCACTAATAATTCAATACTGTCAGAAGTCTAAATATGACTTCTTTCTGAACCATCAAAAAACTGAGTTTTTATTTCCTGTTACAGATAATAGAAAAAATTAATAGCTTATTAGGATTTTTAATAAATATTTTATTTCTTGCACTATTCTAAAGACAGCTTATTGACGCGTAGGGAAGTGAGTTTTACGTTTGAATATGGTGATACATATCTCAAATTTTACAAATTTTGAGTAACAACAGTATTGTATTGTTAGTGCGATGTGTATGAATATATATGTATTTGCTATATGGAAAGCATCTGGGAAGCATTTGTTGTTCATTTGTATGAAGCCAAGGTAATATTGCCCTTTGCTGTGGCTTCGTCAGTAGTTACGATAGTTCTTACGTACTGGCACGTGTTGATGGTCAAAGTGCAGAATACATGTCAATCAACCGGGTTATGGACGAAAAATATTATTCCTCTAAAAAATTTGAGCCCACCTAAGTTATGTAATGGCACCCGATTTAGAGTTACAACTCTGCAATTAAATCCGGTGGAAGCGAAAGTGTTGGCGGGCTGTGGTGCCGGCGAACATGTATTTATCCTTACCTAACATTTTTTCGTTTCAGTTTAAGCGTGTACACTTTCGCATCAGCGTCTGCTTTGCGGTGACGATAAATAAGACGCAGGGACAAACACTGTGTACCGCGGGCATGGACCTCACCACCGGCTGCTTCTCACACGGTCAATTATACGTGTTTCTTTCCTATGTCAGCAAAAGTAAAAATGTATTTGTTTATGCACCGGGCAACGCAACCTCAAACTTTGTAAAAAAAAATATTTCCATAATAAAATATAGCAATTAGGTATCAATTATTTATAGCAAATGATGTTTTATAACATTTTAGAGCATGTTAGTTTTTGAGAACTATGGAATCTGCACTTAGGGGCTGAGACACATTGAAACGACATTGATATGTAAAATGCAATTAATCAAAAAAATGTATAACAAAATTTTCTGGACTTGCACAAATACTTTGATGTTTCTTCGCTCTCATTGAATGCGAAGTAAGGCGGACACGGGTTCAGGTAGTTCATTAATAAAATTTTTTGTTATTGTGGATACTTTAGCATAGGCCTGCAGAATAATTTGTGATTGTACCAGTCTATAAAAGCTTTCGGTTTCCTGGTATATATAAGTTAAAGAACATATTTTCTTAACACTTCAGCTTGGAAGAATCATTTAGAATTTCAAAAAAATCATTTAAATCGCTCTTAAGGAAATAGGTTTTGCAAATCAGTAAAAAGTTGCAGGCGGGCGAATCGAGGCGAGCACGGGTCAGCTAGTACTATATATTATTTCTGTAGTAAAGGTACCATTTCGCGGCTCTCACACTTCACCAATCCTAACAAATGAGGTGTCAAAAGAAAGAGAATTTCCTGGAGCAGTGACGAAATGCGCTTTCACTGTATAAATTTTAACAAATTAAAAAACCGATCAAAACCCAAAATGGACTTCAAATGAACCAAAATGATAGATGAAAATCATATGGGAAGCTTAGATTTTGGGGGTTGGATTTTTTCTTGCGAAAGTTCCCGCACGGGAACACGAGTTTTTTATATTATAATATTATCTGTTCTAATATGTAGATCATGGGTGGCCAAACCGAGGCCCGCGGGCGTTTTATAAACATGCTCTTTTCCACTATTTGGAAACACTTATGCGTGTAAACAGATTTTTAAATGCATGAAGTACATCAAATCACAAGTGAGAACACGAATTACTGATGTTCACTTGGAAAAGTGTTTGCGTATAGCGACAACATCAGTCGAGGCAAATTATGATGCATTTAGTTCTGCTCTGTCTCAATTTTAAATATTTTTAAATTATTTGATTCTCAGTTATTTTATACATATTTTATAGCCCAGTCGAATTAGAATTTGACACGGAAAAAAATCCGCGCAGCAATTTTCCTTCGGAACTTGTTGGGCGGGCTCACTGGCAGTCTACATTTCGGTTTTCGGGACTCCAACCCTGATGCGTCATCTGCTATCTTGAATTTGAGGGTGAATTTTTGTTTATTTATTTCATTTATTTTCAATTTTATACGAAAATACTATTTACCAAAGTTGTTTGGAATTAAATTTCCTATAATTTTGGTGCTTATCAATTTTCTCTAGGAGCGATATTTTTCGATTTAGACCCGAAAAGAGGGGTTATTACAACTTCGGTAATAACCATTTTTCGTGTAAAATTGAAAATAAACGAGTTCTTCAATAAACAAAAATTCACCCTTACCTCTTTTTGGGTCTAAATCGAAAAAAAAAATATTTTTTTCCGTGTCAGCCCCTCTTTTGATCTAATTCGACTGGGCTATTACGTTTGACCACTATCTCATCTACTGGGAAACGACGATGTGCTAGAAAATGTAGCACGCTCGCTTGGTTACTTAAATTAAAAAAAAATATAACATTGGTGCGTGGCCCGGCAGAAAATATTTTTCCTGAAATTTGGCCCACCTGCTGAAAAGGTTGGCCACCCCTGATGTAGATTCTGTAATTAGTATAGGAAAACCTTTTAAAGTCAAAATTGATATTCATCTGCTCTACATCGATTGGAATGACAGGAATTTTCTTTTCTAGTTTTCGGGTCTTTATATACCAAATATTCGTAGTTCGTTAAATTTCGAAGAATGGGGGTGAAATTCTCTCAGAGATACGAAAATAACGATAAAGTAAACGAACGGGTTGAATAACAGAATTCGAAAATTGTATACACTCCTCGACAACTGGTTGTAACACCCACTTGATTTCGGCGTTTCTCGATCATTTTGCTCCATATGTGCTGCAAATATTGCTTTTAGATTATCATAGCCAATTACGAAGAATATTCTTATCACTGTAAATCCTTTTTTCCCTTAAGTTTCTCGGAATTTGCAATTTGTCACTAATTACCGCGGCGAGTGGTTGAGACAGGTTTGGGATTTTTTGAAATAAAAACAAAATTTTGGTTTGTTTTTAGAAATGAGAACATCCTTCTTCATTACTTATAACTTCTAACATTTTCGATGGAAGAAATTTAAAAAGTTTTTTAATTAATTTTCGTGGGATCTTATTCCATTCAGTTTCAATTGCGTGCTTAAGGTCTCCTTGTCATCCGCTTTGGTAGACAGGTCTGGAGAGATGTTTCCATAAATTCTCAATTATTTTGACGTCAGGCCAGTCAAGAACAGAAACTTTGTTACGCTCGAAGTACCTACTCTATCAGATCTTTTAAGATTCACTAAGAGCACGATACGAGTCGGAAAGAAGAGAATGAGAATTTACTCCCAAACTATGGGAGATTCACAATGGAACGTCGGGTCTCCGAGTGGAAATGATTGCTCGGACATTCACACAATCTTCCTGCTTTAAAGTCTGCTAATGACATCGATATACACACTTGTCATTCGCTGCAAGTTGCATTACAGGTTGCATCGCATTGAATTTTTATTTTTTTTTTTGAAAACTGGCCACAATTTTTAATTGCAACTTTCTTTTTAAAACTAAATTGTTGGCAAGTTTCAAGTGATAAGAACTCAAATTTGTGAAATTCACCCCAAAAAACTTGTTAATACATTTGGGTCGTTTCGCTCCCGGCTATATTGCATGACAATTTTCACGGTCATCATCTAATTCAAAACAGGTGTAAATGGTTCCCACTTCATTTCCATATTGCCAATTGTCAATCAAACGTATAAAAGACGATGAAATCTCATTGAGAAGATACTCACAAGTTGTGCTTCCTTCTAAACAGTAGCATTCGATTCCAACTAAGAAATGGCATTCAAGGTAAGAAACAATTCCACCAACCTATATCAAGTATATTAATATTTTTGTCTTCAGTTCATTGCAATTCTTGCCTTTGTGGCTGTTGCCAGCGCATCACATGCTCCTTTGAGCCTAGTCAGATCTTATGAGTCTGCGCCAATTCGAATTGAGGAACACAACCCTCACCCACAATACACTTTCGAGTATGGAGTCAATGATGTGATTTCGGGAGATTCTAAGAGTCAAATCGAGACCCGTGATGGAGATGTTGTCCATGGGGAGTACTCCCTAAACGATGCCGATGGTTTCAAGAGGACAGTCACCTACACCGCTGATGCAGTTAATGGATTCAATGCTGTTGTCGATAGGAAACCACTTATTGGGGCTGCAATTGATGTTCCAGCTCCAGTTCCGGCTCCTATCGCTGCTCCATTGATTGCCAAAGTCGCCAGTCCCATTACATACTCTGCTCCATCTCTCATCAAATCTCTGCCACTTGCTTATTCTGCGCCAACTTTAATTAAGTCTGCTCCAATTGCTTATGCCGCTCCAACACTCATCAAATCCGCTCCAATTGTCTACTCTACACCAACACTTATCAAATCAGTTCCGGCACCATTTCTGGCACGATCGGTTTTGAAGTCAAGCTTGGGATTCAATCTGGGCACACCCGGTATTAGATCCCTTCCTCTTGCATATTCAGCTCCATCTTTGATTCATGGTGCTCCCATTGGATACGCCACCGGTTCAGCTGCATACACTCACAGCCTTAAGTCATTCCCAAGAGTTTACCAACAATGGTAAGCATGGAAGGTTACTGCTATGATGTTGATAATCTTTTGAGTTTTTTGTCTGCATGTTATGTTTCTGTCTATTTTAATAAAAAAAACTAAAAAAAAAGTAGAAACAAGTTTATTTGTGGGAGTGTAAATTATTTGACACCGATTTACCACGGTAAAACATTTTTTGTTGGCAACTCTTTTTCAAATTTCTCCAATAAAGTACGAGTACAAGATGAACCGTCCCATTTCCACTTCAGTCCAAAATAAGGAGCTTCCGAAGTCTCGAGTGAACATCCAGAAAGTGTAGTTTTTTTTAAAGGGTAAAGTAGTGTGTCTGTTTGACGCGTGAGACTTTAGCGTTCGTTACAAGAGTAATAGCTTAGATTCGAATTATTTTCGTTTATGAATCTAAACTGTGATATAATGGTCCTCTGGCAGCGAAAATTAAGCCCTGACAGAAAGATACCGCAAATTTTATTTTCTTTTTTTTTTAGACAAAACATTTGGACCATAAGGACACACTTACTTACTTACTTAGTTGGCGCTACAGCTCGAGGTGAACCTGGGCCTGCTTCTCGCAACCATTTGTGTGTGCGTGTTATATTTTTGCACGAATGGAAGGGACCTACAGTTTTTTGCCGACTCCGAACGGCGAGTTGAGAAGCTCAATCGTGACAAATGATACTCTTTGATGCTTGTCAGACATTCGAAAGAGGTGGGCACTGTGAAAAACTTTTAGGTGTTTGCGGCGGGATTCGAACCCAAGACCGCTGGCTCATTAGTCCGACGCACTAACTTCTTGCGCTACGACGCCCATAAGGACACACATTTATTTTAAAAAGGATTTGAGGACTAAGAGGAGGTATCTTTGGGTCTTGGCGAAGTAAAAAAAACCCAAATTCACATTTTTTAAATCATTTTTTATTTGTGAAAAGTTTTGAAACAGTCTCTGTTTGTAGAGGAGTAAAGGTGTATGTATGTTTGCATTTTTACGTTAGGTTTTTACAGCCTAGTCCCCTACATTTGGAGCGAGACGAACCTTCAGAATTCATAATTTCTGGCACATGCATCGATGTCGTTGCGGGAACAGGAGGTAATGTCTGTGCTTTTCTTAAAGGCTTTCCAGGACTGGTTTTACTCTCAGCTTGTCCGCGAATTTTTGAATGAGGAGGTCATCGCCGCCACGGAGGCCTACTTTGCAGACCTCAAGAAAACCTATTTTTTGGATGGGTTAAAGAAGTTGCAGCATCGCTGGATCAAGTGTATCGAGCTAAAAGGAGACTATGTTGAGAAATAAATCGCAACTTTTTCAAAATTGTTGTTTTTCTTTTGTAGGCTAAGTACTTTTCGGACCGCCCACGTTCTTTGTGTTTCATCCCTATAATTTTGGTTTGGGGAATTCAAAATTATATTTTCATCTATATCCGAAGGTTCAAATAAGAGCTCGTAATTTTCACATTTGGCTACACTTTCTTCGGTGCACTACTTGACATTAATGTGTCTGAAGCAAAAAATATGTGAGTGAATAAAGAGAGTGTCTATTCGATTGATGGACGTAAAGTATTGATCTATGAAAACAGCAGTATTTTCTGTCAAAGAGTAAGCAAGCGCATGCAATATTTTACCACATACATCAAGCTTCTCATGAAGCGGTGTGTTTATGGATTTGTCGTATTCCTCAAAAAAATGTGTCATTAACAGGGTAGCCTCTGAAAATTTCCGGAAAGGTCCAAAAAGGGGTCCCTGGCGAAAAAAAGGGGTCCCATATAAAATTTAAGAATAAGACGGGATAGGATAAGTATTATTTTATTAATTTTTTTTTCTATACCTGTCCAGTTGCTTAAAAATATATAAAGCTTATGCATAAAAACTCTTGAACAAAACAAAAAAATCAGTTCATTTAAAAAAAAGCAATTCATTTAAAAATAAAGTAAAATGAACAAAAGAAACAAGAAAAGTATTTGAACAAAAAGTTATGATTTGGAAAACCTAACTGTAAGAAATGAAAACCCTAAACATGTGAATTAAATTCGAGTTAGGGACCCACTCTTCTAACTCTTCATCTTCCAAAACATTTAATGCGGATAGCATTTTTTTTTTTTAAATGTATTAACAATAGTACAAATATGACAAACGAAATGCACCAACTATTTGAATGTGTCTGCTTACAAGGAAAATTTACATTTTGGCGCTAGCAAAAAAATACATAGATAGAAATCCGGTTAATGCGAAAGTGTGATTGCTATCGGTAACTTTGTCTATTAAAAGAAGTGAAGGAATTTCGGTTCAATGTGTCAAGTGTTTCTCAATTTACAGAAAGGGTCCGAAAAGGGTCCCTTTTTTCGAAAAGGGTCCAATTTCGATGATTTTCAAAAAGGCGGGTCCTGGGGTCCATGCCATCAAAAAAGGGTCCCAAAGGTAACCCTGGTCATTTATATCTTTAGCTCGAACAATTATTAAATTTGCATCCGCATTACTCGTCTGGAATATTGCTATCTCTCTCTCTCTTACGAGAGGATGCTCAAAATTATTTTTTTCGGATTCCTTCCTGGCAGCTCACGTAAAGTAATATTACATTCTTCTTCCTCCAATCCTTCAAGAATTGATAGGTCATCTTCGGACAGGATCGTACTCACGGGCCTTGACAAAAATACTCATCATATAACGGATCTTCTTTATCAACATTTTATCTAAAAATAAAAAAAGGCTTCGAGTTCTGCTATATGATGGACGATACTTCTTTAAAATGTGCTTTCCGAATACGGTTTTCAAAAATATGAAAGGAACTAGTACATTTATATTTAAAACACCCATAGTACACAATTGTCACATTTTATAGACTTTTAACAAATTTACGGATAACTTACACGAAGATCGACGATCCATGTTAAGACTTGTCGTGACTACTGACTTTATCGCTTAACAATGAGGTACAATTTTTAATAATGAACCACTTTTCTTCAAACTAACCTTAAAAATTCGATCTTTGAGTGAGTTATCCAATAGGGTCAAGTAGTCGAGTGGAATTTCATTCCAGGCAAGTTTGACAGCTTTGATCAGATCTTCTTTATCATCATATTGCTTTCCACCTTCGTATATTTTATCGTGTGAGCCAGCTTCGGACATTTTCTATAATGTTAAGGTCTAGTGAATATGGAAGGCCATAGAAGAAGTTCAACATTTTCACTGGCAACAAATGATTTAAAAGTGCGAGTTGTGTGTATAGCAGCGTCGTCGTATTGAAATATCCGTGAAAGTGGTCCAAAGAGATAGGGATTTTCGGAAAAGCTGATTCCAACACCGCTTTGTAACTATTTCTTGTCAGAACACCAGTCGATGGTTCCATAATAAGATACTGCAGCCCAGACCATTACGTCCCTTTCTGTGCTATGATGGCGCTTTAAAAAGAGCTCCTATCTTCTTGAATCGTGGAAGTAATAGTAATAGCCACCCCGTCTATTCAAACTAAATGATGTGTTGTCGAAAAATACTAATTCTTATCAGCTATTCGCACTTGATCCTTGTTGCACATCCCAGATCATGTGGACTTTCACGAATTGCAAGCTTTGGATTTTTCGCAAGGCATTAAGTGGTTGTTTTTTCTTCATTTTTAGTCGCTTGAGGTGTTTGCCACTTCGAATCACACGACGATCATAAGATTTACTTGCGGTAACATCTGCTGCAGCTCTGATCTTATCTATCGAAACCTCTGAATTAGAGGCTAATCGGACAATTTTCGTTTTTCCGCAGCTGTACGGGCGGAGGAAACATTTCCTTCTTAATTTTTTCCGTAAATTTTTGGATAATTTAAATAATTATCAAGAGCATGATAGCTCCGATTGATCTAGCTAATGATAGGACGCCTAGATAAGCCTTCCGAATGGTAATCGTCTTTTTCCGCCCTCTCAGACAATGTCAAACAATTTATTTTACCATTCTTGAAGAAAAAATAAAGCAAACCCTTCCTTATTGACAAAATTTACTTTTACACAAAAACAGACTACTTCACAAACAACGATACTACTTTGACTGCTTCTAATCTTATAAATCAATTTAAATGCATGCGATCCTGACTCATTCAACTAGCATGTCTCAAAAGTACCGTTAGCCTGTTCTCTTAAACTTTTGAAATTCACCACTGCGTTCAATTTATTCCACTAGTTCCTGCACCATCCTTGTTTGTTCTCACTGCCATATATCGGAAGATAGATCATTTTCACTTCTCAAAATTGCCTGCTTCTAATCTAGTATATACCTACCGTGCCAAAGCAAGTTCTTCTTTAAATATCTCTTTTATATAGCAAAAACGATGCTTTCGCTCATTCTTCTTTATTTGAATCAAGTCAGGAGTACCTAAAAATGTAAGGACATAAGTTTATACTAGGGGACTGAAGAGGATAATGGGAAATTTCGCGTGTGACAGTTCTGCTCTTTGGTTTTCTATTATTTAAATGCGTTGTCCAAGTAAGAATCCGTTAATACTAACCACATAGGTTTTCCTTGACAGCTGTCAACTACCAAAGTTCATCTGCGAGAGGTTTAAAGAAGGACAAGATCTGTTTGGTAACTTTTTTGTGCACAAGTGATTGAGACCTGTCAAATAGAATAGTAAAATCCTCTCAAAGAGAGAGATATCCACTCAAAGAGAGTAAACTTGAACAAAAGTTACCAAACGCTTTTGAAACAACACTTGGTCAAACCTGTCAATTCGTTTTTTGGTTTCCACTAACAATGAAGATTATGACATTTCACAAACTGTCAGATGGCTGGTTTGACAGAGTTGAACAACACACCCCCAGGAAAAGGTGTAGCAGAAAATACATATGTACATCGCAAGCAATTGGATATTTGCTGAGAGTAAAAAAAAATTGAGAGCCATGGAACTGTCATGATTCTATGAAGTTTTCATAGTTATTTCGAAAACTAGTGAGTTACCAAACAGACCTGCAATCAATCTTTTAAGTGCAATGAATCCTTGTTGCAATTGTTTGTTCTTCTACCAACCTTTGCTCCAATTCGATGTAAGTGAGACCAAACGATTTCACCTTACTCGATGTGAGATTTATTCTCTCAATTTACGACTATCAAGTGGATCATAAATAATGGTAATAAAATTAAGTGCACGTGACACCACAGCCCCACAACTAGTGATACTATTTACTTCATCTCTCAAAGTGTCCTTTATTCATTCACACACACTCGAATGGCCGGTAAAGTTTATTTTAACTTTCAATTTACAGTTTATTTTTTCTCTCTTACAAACCCGACCCCAGTTTGGTTTAAACTCTAAAAATCAACTCAACCATTTAGTCAGTATACGAGAGTATCTTTATTTGCTATCAAAAAGTCACTACAATCCTTCTACTTTGCAGTGTTGTTGTCGTTGCTATCCTTCCTTTTCATGGTGGCCGTCGCCGTCGCCGTCGCCGTCGCCATTGCCATCGCTACCACCTGTCAACTTCAGTACCCGCATCGTTTCCATGTACAATTTCTTTGCCAGCTGCTTGTCCCTTGCCATCTCTGATGGTGTCGCAATCTCACAATCGCTGCAATCAAAGGAGAAGAAAAAAAAAAACAGGACATTATAATAATTAACTACTTTTAAGAGTCCTTCGACAGAGCTTACTTGTAGTATTCCCCGGAAACTTGTTTCAGTTGCGGATCGGTTGCCAGACGTATGGCGCATTGTGCGCCCTCCTGTGGGTTTTTCATGAATAACCACATCCAAGGATATGTCATAAATTTGACGCACATAGCCGACATCAAAGGAGAACTAAACAGTTTGGTAATACAGAGATACTTGTGTAGTATATGTACGTGTGTGCATGTAGGCATAGGTACAAGTATAATTGAGTAGAAAAATACATTAATTCCATAACAGTGATTAGAGACGTCAGAATTAGGATCAATGCGCTGTCAAAGAAAAAAAAACTAACCTGGCAACAGTGTAACGGAGTAATTGTTATTAAATTTGTTGAGTGCCAAAAATATTCTCACAGCTAATGAGTTTGGCATTTGCCTTGAAATTAATTAAGGACTTAGGGATAGATTTTCGTTACTTAATTTTTTGGGGCCGGGTGGATACTGCATTTCTGGGTGGGTACCAAATTTACAGTGTTTACTTCTGTGGGTGGTGGTGCAGAGTATACGTAGGGATGTGCGTTGGTGTTGTCTTTGTTGTTGAAAAGTTGTTTTCAGCTTTCGTCGAGAGGACGACATTTATTCTTTTTTTTTTTGCCTGTATTGTGTTTTGTGTCTTTTAAAGGTTGCACTCTGCTCTGAGATTTAGCGAGATAATACAGTCTGTCTGGGAGAAATGTGTACGGGTGGTAGGGAATTGTGGGAGAATTACATGAAAATATGCATTTACTTCTTGAGAACATGATTGACGAAAACTCAGACAAATTGACAGGTTGTAACATACTTTAGTCTTGAAAATATCTTTGGTATCCTTACTGCTGAGCTCAAAGCTTAACACATCAGTATAATTAAGTACGGGACACGAAACCGAGATAACACATCTACTACTTGATCCATGGCCTGCCTGCCATACCTGCAAAATTCTATCTAATGTCATATATGAGTTTCATTAAAGCCTTTCGATTAATGCTAATACGTATAGATGACATTTTGTGCCTTAAACATCGTTTGGGCCTTTTATTTGCTCTCCAGGTATACACCAATATTTTCTTATGAATGGTCATCGAAGTAGCCCTAAACCAGCTTTGAGTCTAAACACAGAATGGCAACACTGTAGGAGAAGACCTCGTCATATGTGAAAGGTGGCAACACCAGATGTTTAGATTGAGATAAGAAGAGATAAATACCATACCATACGCTCTCTTACTTGCACCCCCAACTGTAACCCAGTCAAGTAACAAAAAGTAATAGAAACAAAAAATTATCTCTTAAGAGGATAAAAGAGAAGATTTCCCAAACCCAAAATTTGAAAGAACACCGAAAGTTTCCCCCAACAAACTTTTGTATTTAAGTTGATTTTACTTTGCATATTATGTCGTCGTTTGTCGTGACGATGTGCGTCTCTTTAAGTCTCCTACAGGCAGACAAACAAAATACTGTACCGAATAAGGGTTTTTAAAAACACAAACGTAAAATAAATCAATGATATAACAGTGTTTGAAGGTGTCCTCAATTCGATTTGTTTGACCGCCATTTTTGTTCGGTGAATATAAAAGGTCTGTTTGGTAACTTGCGAATTTGTACGAATTCTCACAAATTTCTGTTCATTTACCCGAACGATTCGTAACAATTCGTTAAAAAGAGAGCCAAATGAGAGTGTCAAAAATGTCCCCTCAACTGAGGTTTCCCTTCAACTTTGGGTGAAGTGGGTAAAACCTGCCAAACCAGCCAATTGGTAGTTTCGGTCAGTGAAATTAGCTGTCATAAAGTGGAAAACAAAAATAAATCGACAGTTTTTACCCACAAATGTGGTTCATCGCGTTTGTTTACTTTCTTGCGAATTTTCCACTATCTGAGAGGATTTTCCCCCACTTTTCAAATTATTTATTGTTTGACAGGTTTTAACCACTCGGCCATAAAAAAGTTACCAAACAGACCTAATTTGTCTTTTACTTTGACAGTTGAGTAAAGTGACAGATTAAAATATACCTACATATTCACAATAGTGTTCCCGTAATTTTTGCACCAAAATGTGGTGGTAAAAATTTCTCAACGTGAGCTTAAAGTGTGAAAAAATACAAAAACGCAATGGAGGAATAAATGGAAAATGTATGACATTTGACAGATTTGACAGTTTTCATATAGCTGACCAAAGAAATTTCTTGGGCAAAAATTCGGAGTATGGGAAAATTTTCAAACTCTTTTGTTAGCTCTCTCTTCTGTGAAAAACGATGAAAAATCTACGTACGGGAACAGGATTTTACTGATTTTCGTAGTTTTTCGCAGTTTTGGACAGGTACGGGAACAGAATTACTTAATAGATTTGTTCAATGTCCACCCTAGGACGCACTAGATTCGCACTGATGCGTTCAATGTCCGCTAGTGCTACACTGACAATGCACTGAAAATGCTGCGCTGCGTTCGATGTCGACACTGGTTTTGATGCACTGGATTCACCCTGGGTATTTCGTCGGTGCAAGAAAAAAGGGCTGTCAAAATATGAAATCAGCTAATTTGTCATTTGGTTTTTGTTGTATTGCGTTGGTTTTGCTCATTGTGCTTGTGGTTTTGGTTTTTTGTGTTTGGATAGATTGGTCAATAAAACAAACCACTAAACAAGTGCGAAAATATACGAAAATTAACAAAATTTGGTTTATGTTTAATTATCAATGAATGACAGTTGCCAGAGCAAGCTATTTGCTTTCGATGAAACGGGGATTGCACTGCATTTTTTTTTTGACAGCCACAAAAATACACTGACGCTAGTTAGAGCGCCCTAGGGCTGGGGACATCGAACGAAGCTATTAACTCTAATCGGATCGCCGATTGTGAATACTCAGAGAAAATTGCAGCATTAACTGTCAAAACACCGTTAACAATCACAGATAATATACGCTAAAGCTTGACCTTTCTCGAAATTCTTGTAGCTGTCAAATGTCAATTTCATTTTTGTTAAATTAAAACTTTTTATCGAATTTTTGATTCACTGTAAAACATTCCGATGGTTTTTTTTTCATTTTCAGTTCGTTGTTTTACTCGCCAGTCTGTACAACGCTTAATAAAGTTCACAATATGACTCCCAAAAAAAATGGCCCTGTTTTTTCTTGTTATTGTTTTGACCAAATCCTCTATCAGGACAATCGAAAAGATATTTGCTAACAATTCTCCACTGACAAAGGGCAATTCCCTTACTTGATTAGATAATCAATGATATAACAGTGTTTGAAGGTGTCCTCAATTCGATTTGTTTGACCGCCATTTTTGTTCGGTGAATATAATAGTTCTGTTTGGTAACTTGCGAATTTGTACGAATTCTCACAAATTCCTGTTTATTTACCCGAAAGATTCGTAACAATTCATAAAAAAGAGAGCCTCTCTTTAACAATTCATAAAAAAGAGAGCCAAATGAGAGTGTCAAAAATGTCCCCTCAACTGAGGTTACCCTTCAACTTTGGGTGAAGTGGGTAAAATCAGTCAATCCAGCCAATTGGTAGTTTCTGTCAGTGAAATAAGCTGTCATAAAGTGGAAAACAAAAAAAATTGACAGTTTTTACCCAAAATTTGGTTCAACGTGTTTGTTTACTTTCTTGTGAATTTTCCACTCTCTGAGGGGATTTTCCCCTACTTTTGAAATTATTTATAGTTTGACAGGTTTTAACCACTCGGCCATAAAAAAGTTACCAAACAGACCTATGTCTCTTTTCCTTTGACAGTTGAGTATAGTGACAGATTAAAATAGGATTCACAATAGTGTTCCCGTAATTTTTGCACCAAAATGTGGTGGCAAAAATTTCTCAACGTTTGCTTTAATTGTGAAAAAGTACAAAAACGCATTGGACAAAAAAATGGAAAATGTATGACATTTGACAGATGTGGCAGTTTTCATAAAGCTGACCAAAGAAATTTCTTGGGCAAAAATTCGGAGTATGGGAAAATTTCTAAATCTCTTGTTAGCTCTCTCTTCTGTGAAAAACTATGAAAATCTACGTACGGGAACAGGATTTTACTGATTTTCGTAGTTTTTCGCTGTTTTGGACAGGTACGGGAACAGAATTACTTAATAGATTTGTTCAATGTCCGCCCTGGGCGCACTAGATTCGCACTGATGCGTTCAATGCCCGCTAGTGCTACACTGACAATGCACTGAAAATGCTGCCCTGCGTTCGATGTCGACACTGGTTTTGATGCACTGGATTTGCCCTGAGTATTTCGTCACTTCTAATCTCTAAATTTCCCCATACCATTTCCCTTTGCTCCACCACTGGGTTTTATAACTTTAAAAGACAAAGTCTTAAGTGGTGCAGAACAGTTAAAAAAATGACTGTCAAGACATTTAATCAGCTGATTTGTCATTTGGTTTTTTTTTATATTTTGTTGGTTTTGCCCAATGTGCTTGTTTGGTTTGGTTCTTTGTATTCGGATAGATTGGTCAATAAAACAAACAACTAAGCAAGTGCGAAAATATACGAAAATTAACAAAATTTGGTTTATGTTTAGTTATCAATGAATGACAGTTGCCAGAGCAAGCTATTTGCTTTCGATGAAACGGGGATTGCACTGCATTTTTTTTTTGACAGCCACAAAAATACACTGACGCTAGTTAGAGCGCCCTAGGGCTGGGGACATCGAACGAAGCTATTAACTCTAATCGGATCGCCGATTGTGAATACTCAGAGAAAATTGCAGCATTAACTGTCAAAACACCGTTAACAATCACAGATAATATACGCTAAAGCTTGACCTTTCTCGAAATTCTTGTAGCTGTCAAATGTCAATTTCATTTTTGTTAAATTAAAACTTTTTATCGAATTTTTGATTCACTGTAAAACATTCCGATGGTTTTTTTTTCATTTTCAGTTCGTTGTTTTACTCGCCAGTCTGTACAACGCTTAATAAAGTTCACAATATGACTCCCAAAAAAAATGGCCCTGTTTTTTCTTGTTATTGTTTTGACCAAATCCTCTATCAGGACAATCGAAAAGATATTTGCTAACAATTCTCCACTGACAAAGGGCAATTCCCTTACTTGATTAGATAATCAATGATATAACAGTGTTTGAAGGTGTCCTCAATTCGATTTGTTTGACCGCCATTTTTGTTCGGTGAATATAATAGTTCTGTTTGGTAACTTGCGAATTTGTACGAATTCTCACAAATTCCTGTTTATTTACCCGAAAGATTCGTAACAATTCATAAAAAAGAGAGCCTCTCTTTAACAATTCATAAAAAAGAGAGCCAAATGAGAGTGTCAAAAATGTCCCCTCAACTGAGGTTACCCTTCAACTTTGGGTGAAGTGGGTAAAATCAGTCAATCCAGCCAATTGGTAGTTTCTGTCAGTGAAATAAGCTGTCATAAAGTGGAAAACAAAAAAAATTGACAGTTTTTACCCAAAATTTGGTTCAACGTGTTTGTTTACTTTCTTGTGAATTTTCCACTCTCTGAGGGGATTTTCCCCTACTTTTGAAATTATTTATAGTTTGACAGGTTTTAACCACTCGGCCATAAAAAAGTTACCAAACAGACCTATGTCTCTTTTCCTTTGACAGTTGAGTATAGTGACAGATTAAAATAGGATTCACAATAGTGTTCCCGTAATTTTTGCACCAAAATGTGGTGGCAAAAATTTCTCAACGTTTGCTTTAATTGTGAAAAAGTACAAAAACGCATTGGACAAAAAAATGGAAAATGTATGACATTTGACAGATGTGGCAGTTTTCATAAAGCTGACCAAAGAAATTTCTTGGGCAAAAATTCGGAGTATGGGAAAATTTCTAAATCTCTTGTTAGCTCTCTCTTCTGTGAAAAACTATGAAAATCTACGTACGGGAACAGGATTTTACTGATTTTCGTAGTTTTTCGCTGTTTTGGACAGGTACGGGAACAGAATTACTTAATAGATTTGTTCAATGTCCGCCCTGGGCGCACTAGATTCGCACTGATGCGTTCAATGCCCGCTAGTGCTACACTGACAATGCACTGAAAATGCTGCCCTGCGTTCGATGTCGACACTGGTTTTGATGCACTGGATTTGCCCTGAGTATTTCGTCACTTCTAATCTCTAAATTTCCCCATACCATTTCCCTTTGCTCCACCACTGGGTTTTATAACTTTAAAAGACAAAGTCTTAAGTGGTGCAGAACAGTTAAAAAAATGACTGTCAAGACATTTAATCAGCTGATTTGTCATTTGGTTTTTTTTTATATTTTGTTGGTTTTGCCCAATGTGCTTGTTTGGTTTGGTTCTTTGTATTCGGATAGATTGGTCAATAAAACAAACAACTAAGCAAGTGCGAAAATATACGAAAATTAACAAAATTTGGTTTATGTTTAGTTATCAATGAATGACAGTTGCCAGAGCAAGCTATTTGCTTTCGATGAAACGGGGATTGCACTGCATTTTTTTTTTGACAGCCACAAAAATACACTGACGCTAGTTAGAGCGCCCTAGGGCTGGGGACATCGAACGAAGCTATTAACTCTAATCGGATCGCCGATTGTGAATACTCAGAGAAAATTGCAGCATTAACTGTCAAAACACCGTTAACAATCACAGATAATATACGCTAAAGCTTGACCTTTCTCGAAATTCTTGTAGCTGTCAAATGTCAATTTCATTTTTGTTAAATTAAAACTTTTTATCGAATTTTTGATTCACTGTAAAACATTCCGATGGTTTTTTTTTCATTTTCAGTTCGTTGTTTTACTCGCCAGTCTGTACAACGCTTAATAAAGTTCACAATATGACTCCCAAAAAAAATGGCCCTGTTTTTTCTTGTTATTGTTTTGACCAAATCCTCTATCAGGACAATCGAAAAGATATTTGCTAACAATTCTCCACTGACAAAGGGCAATTCCCTTACTTGATTAGATAATCAATGATATAACAGTGTTTGAAGGTGTCCTCAATTCGATTTGTTTGACCGCCATTTTTGTTCGGTGAATATAATAGTTCTGTTTGGTAACTTGCGAATTTGTACGAATTCTCACAAATTCCTGTTTATTTACCCGAAAGATTCGTAACAATTCATAAAAAAGAGAGCCTCTCTTTAACAATTCATAAAAAAGAGAGCCAAATGAGAGTGTCAAAAATGTCCCCTCAACTGAGGTTACCCTTCAACTTTGGGTGAAGTGGGTAAAATCAGTCAATCCAGCCAATTGGTAGTTTCTGTCAGTGAAATAAGCTGTCATAAAGTGGAAAACAAAAAAAATTGACAGTTTTTACCCAAAATTTGGTTCAACGTGTTTGTTTACTTTCTTGTGAATTTTCCACTCTCTGAGGGGATTTTCCCCTACTTTTGAAATTATTTATAGTTTGACAGGTTTTAACCACTCGGCCATAAAAAAGTTACCAAACAGACCTATGTCTCTTTTCCTTTGACAGTTGAGTATAGTGACAGATTAAAATAGGATTCACAATAGTGTTCCCGTAATTTTTGCACCAAAATGTGGTGGCAAAAATTTCTCAACGTTTGCTTTAATTGTGAAAAAGTACAAAAACGCATTGGACAAAAAAATGGAAAATGTATGACATTTGACAGATGTGGCAGTTTTCATAAAGCTGACCAAAGAAATTTCTTGGGCAAAAATTCGGAGTATGGGAAAATTTCTAAATCTCTTGTTAGCTCTCTCTTCTGTGAAAAACTATGAAAATCTACGTACGGGAACAGGATTTTACTGATTTTCGTAGTTTTTCGCTGTTTTGGACAGGTACGGGAACAGAATTACTTAATAGATTTGTTCAATGTCCGCCCTGGGCGCACTAGATTCGCACTGATGCGTTCAATGCCCGCTAGTGCTACACTGACAATGCACTGAAAATGCTGCCCTGCGTTCGATGTCGACACTGGTTTTGATGCACTGGATTTGCCCTGAGTATTTCGTCACTTCTAATCTCTAAATTTCCCCATACCATTTCCCTTTGCTCCACCACTGGGTTTTATAACTTTAAAAGACAAAGTCTTAAGTGGTGCAGAACAGTTAAAAAAATGACTGTCAAGACATTTAATCAGCTGATTTGTCATTTGGTTTTTTTTTATATTTTGTTGGTTTTGCCCAATGTGCTTGTTTGGTTTGGTTCTTTGTATTCGGATAGATTGGTCAATAAAACAAACAACTAAGCAAGTGCGAAAATATACGAAAATTAACAAAATTTGGTTTATGTTTAGTTATCAATGAATGACAGTTGCCAGAGCAAGCTATTTGCTTTCGATGAAACGGGGATTGCACTGCATTTTTTTTTTTGACAGCCACAAAAATACACTGACGCTAGTTAGAGCGCCCTAGGGCTGGGGACATCGAACGAAGCTATTAACTCTAATCGGATCGCCGATTGTGAATACTCAGAGAAAATTGCAGCATTAACTGTCAAAACACCGTTAACAATCACAGATAATATACGCTAAAGCTTGACCTTTCTCGAAATTCTTGTAGCTGTCAAATGTCAATTTCATTTTTGTTAAATTAAAACTTTTTATCGAATTTTTTGATTCACTGTAAAACATTCCGATGGTTTTTTTTTCATTTTCAGTTCGTTGTTTTACTCGCCAGTCTGTACAACGCTTAATAAAGTTCACAATATGACTCCCAAAAAAAAATGGCCCTATTTTTTCTTGTTATTGTTTTGACCAAATCCTCTATCAGGACAATCGAAAAGATATTTGCTAACAATTCTCCACTGACAAAGGGCAATTCCCTTACTTGATTAGATCGCTAGAATTACCAACATGTGGGTGCTGGGGAGATGGGTGGTGATGGAAATAGCTCATCTCACCGACATGACATGAAAAACAAGAAACAAAGATAAAGGACAAAATACTGCTCCAAGCGAAAAGAAATTGAAGCCGACAAAGGACGCGATGACGACGACGGGAAGAAATTCCACCAGCACTCCCCCAAATCACTGTGTGTATGTGTCGAAGCTTTACACAGCTGTCGAGTGTCGTTGTCGTCTTCTGTGGTGACGGTTGCGTTCAAATGAGAATTCCATTATATACTCCGGGTTCTATGCTAGGTGTGAAAACAATGCGCACACCAGGTGATGGAAATGGGCCCCGTTCCTCATCGTCGTCCTCGTCAGTGGTGTCATTGTCCTCGCCATCATCATCATCATCGTTGTGCGTAGTTTTTGTCGTTCGTCTACGATTTTGTGGCTTTTATTCTGTGGTATTCGGTGATTGAATTCCGTGGTCGGCCGCAGCGTAAAACCCCATTTCATTAAATCGAACTGGAACTCTACGCCGTGGGATCTAATTAGGTTTTACACCGCACACAGCGAGTCTAATCAAATTGCAAAAGCAGTGTCCTGCTGGTCGCTGTGATGGATTTTGTATAATGAACCGGAAGGGTGGTCATCAATTTCGAGTGGGAAGTGTGCATATGGATGCAAATTTGTATTTCAAATGAGGATACATCCGCTCCTACATCCGCTCATCGTCTTAAGAGGAACTTAAGTTTATAACCACCTACAGCTTCTCATATCAGTCAACTTTGCCAGTTTCCTGCTTCAGCTTAAAGAAAGTTTTTTTAATGGTTTAAACATTAAAACTTTAATGTGAACAAGCCGGGACCAGGATATCCATATCCACCTCTGATTGTTGATAGACCGTCTGCAGGAATAATTAACTGGATAGGTAAACTTTTGCATTAAAAAATTACGTCATCTGCACACCAGTCAATGAATCCCAAACATTTCCTGAGACTATTTGAACTCCAAAATCTAAGGAGTATAATAAATTACTAAGTAGTAGATAATTTGACTTCCAGTGGATTATGACTCACGACGAGGGGAACACTGCAGGATATGGGATAAGACTTCTAAATCTTTTTAGAAAAGCTAACAATGATGTTTTTAAAGCTTCTTTTTTTTAATAACTTACAAACGCTTAAGAGATTTCGACTACACTTAAAATAATTAACAGTTAGATCTTACGAAGGGATAAAACAAGGCGAGGTATATGTACATATATATGGATAAGTGTACATCGGCTCAACTTAAAATGTTGTGGATTGGAATGGAGAAGGATAAACTGGGTTAAGGCAAAGATATGCGAAACCTTTACATGCCAGCTTAAGGAAAATCGAAAACAGGTGACAAGAATTGGTTCTGTTATCGATTCCAAAAAAAGAGTATAGTCAGACTTGATAAAAGTAAAGACCCCTGAGCTAGTCGAGAACCAATCCAATGACAAGAAGTTATGTTAGGTTAGGTTACATCCTCATCACACTTAGGTCCATGTGGACCCATTGTGATGCCCATATTGTGTTTCCAGCCGTGGTGTCGAGATTTAAGCCAACTCGACGCCTAAGCAAATTCAAGTAGGGCAGATGGTGATCCATATGATAGCTCGTCGATGTGATCAAGGAAGAATTTGCCTAGGATTATATTTCTCAGTTGACAGAGGTTCGGACAGTCACAGAGGGAATGGGCTGTGTCCTCATGGTGCATTTTCGTCATCGCATCAGCGGCACTCCTATTAGCTTTGACAACGACATCCTGAGTTTCCTTGTTCTTGTCTTGTCGTATTCTGGCCACAATCTTCTTGATACATCGCAGTTGGTTAGTGATTTCCACTTTTTATTTGCATCAATCATTTTGTTCAATTTTATCCCTAAGGCTACAGAGTAGAGGTTTAACCATCTCATCAGCTTGTTCTCTATCTAGAGCTGAGCCCTTTCTGGCCAGTTGCCTGGTATCCCACTGTAACCAGGGACCCAGCAGAGTTGACGAGAAGTTAAATAAACCTGCGATGCCTGGGATGCGATTGACACGAATGAACACGTTAGGCATCTAAGCCTGCATGGAGTACGCATAGCTAAGGACTACAGAAGGAACCTAAGTAAACAGACGCCCCACAGCAAGCATTGAATCAACTACTTAGTTGCATAACACGATAGGTTAACAGAGGAAGCATATAAGCCACCGATACAATAGAAAACAAGAAGTTAGAGATAGTCAGCAGAAGCAAAATATTACAAATTTAAATTTGATTTAAGTCAAAACCGCAGGATTATCGGGATAGCAAAAGAAGGCTAGCTACAGGAGTAGTACCTGCCTTTAGGTAGCATTTCAAACAGCCCGCTTTTGGGTCATATGATAATAAGAGCACCAAAGGCACCCAAATCGATTTAATGAAAAAGCAGTCAAAACGAAACAGCGCAGGTATTAAGAACCGAATATTATCATTCTCATCTGCTTAGAAAAAGTGGTCACCGTGGTGTAGTGGTAAGTGCGTTGGACAACTATGCAATGCTGCCCGGGTTCAATCTCAACACCTAAAAGTTTTTTCACGGTGCCACCTCTTTCGTACGTCTGACAAGCAATCAAAGAGCATCGTTTGTCAATGAACTTCTCAACTCGCCGTTCGGAGTCGGCAACAAACTGTAGATCCCTTCCATTCTTGCAAAAATATAACACGCACATACAAATGGTTGCGAGAAAATTTCCGGAAAGGGTCCAAAATTTTTGTCCAGTTGCCTAAAAATATATAAAACCTATGCATAAAAACTCTTGAACAAAACACAAAAATCAGTTCATTTAAAAAAAGCAATTCATTTAAAAATAAAGTATCATAAACAAAAGAAACAGGAAAAGTATTTGGATAAAAAGTTGTGATTATTAGTTTTTATACTTGTAATCCAGTTGCGCACGGTGCAGGGAAATAACTTCACGGGCAATAACTTTACATGGGAAATAGCTTCACCTCTAGTGGGAAATAAATTCACATTTTTGATGTGAAGTTATCAATCAAAAGTACGGAAACGAAAGAGTGGAATATCAGCTGTATTCGATTACTGGAGTAGACAACCAGGACCAAGTCCTGCACAAAAACTCAGGATCTAAGACAGGCGAAATAACTGCTGGGTAATTAAAGCCTGAAGAGATTCAAAGCTTGCGCTAGCCTGTACAAAAACAAGCTCCGCATCCTGACTGTGATCCCTTTGGGGCATTGTAAGCTCAAGAGCCATCTCCGGAAGCTCGGTCTATCAGACGAAGACTCACGCAGATTTTGCAATGAATCCAGTGAAACTCCAGAACACATACTGGCAAACTCAGAAAACGTTCAACGTTCCCACTCATTGCACTAGATCTCCTGCTCCGGTTTTTCAAGGAAATTGGCCTGGATGAAGCATATGCAATTCTCACCTTGGATAGGTCTATGCTAAGCTCTCTCTAACCAGTTTCAATGGGAATAATGACGAAAGGGATGTTCCTTCCTATGGGGTTCATAGAAAACACAGTAGACCTTAAGATCGCGGTGCATCTCACCCTTCGATAATAATAATAAGATGTCAAAAGGAGAATGTCAACCCGTCAACTCCATGCCATATGAGCTGTAACCAAGCAAAATGTGGATATCATATGTACGTCCTGAAACAGATACTAAACTGCTTAACTTGAAAATATTTTAACGTATTCAAAAACTGACGAAAAGTAGCTTAGGGCCTTAGGCCATTCAATATGTGGGTTTCAACATACATACTTTGGCAACCTATGAAATAAAACTATGACAGAAGACCCCCTCCCAGCAATCCATAATCAAGCGGGGTCTCTGCAGTCCTCCGTGGTTGGTTCTAGTGCTAAGTGTGATTCGGGATTTACAACAAAGCTTATCACTTCAAAATCATTGAGTTAACGGATACACATCATCTCTATGAAAGGTCCTTTTTTATCAATAATCACGCAATTTCTACGCCGCACGAGCTTCGTGAAGTTCATTGGTAAACTAAATCTTCCCATTATTCCTTCGGTGCATAAGACTTCAGACTATGATATAATTATGTAAAATGAAGTCGCCTACGTGGATTGGCCTTAATTTAAGTAAATACCAATATCTGTCAGAACTAGAGTATGAACTTAAGAAACGATTAATGGCGCCTACCTAACTTGAGCGCTATGTACCCAACGTAGTGAATATATTCAATTCTGTTTATCTTGCTCACTAAAAATGTTTCCCACAAATTAAAACAGAATTCCCATCAAATCCTTATTTTTATTATAACCAAAAAGTCAATAGAAGCGTTACAATCTGCATGAAAAAAGTAACTAGGTTTCATTTTAATGACCAATGAGTATTTATTTTCCTATAGAAATCCAAAAATATAAGGTAAACCTTTCGAGTGCAGTGAAAACTTTGCCAGGACTTCTACGAATCAAATAATTCGACTGTCATTTAAGAAACGAGTAATTTCTCAAGTTTCGAAATAGATACGAGATAGAGATAGACTGGGGACAGTGAGGCCACTTCAAACGAACTTCAATTTCATTGTGGACTTTGTGTTTGACCGAATTTGGATAGACAATGAAATATCTTGATTTATATCTCAAAGGTTGGGAATTCTTCTACGGTAGACTGAGCACAATGAGTTTGTTTGATTTTGGGTTAGGTAATCAAAAGGGGAACGCGGTTATTGTGTACTCAACTGTTGAGGTATGTTTATTCAAAACACAAACAGGGAATTGAAATGAAATTGTTTCAGAAGTCCCTTTGACGATAAGGTTCTTTAAATATGATGATCTAATTATGAGCACTGAAGAAATGACACCACAACTTGAAGAGATCCTTTGTACTATTTAGTGGAACCACAAACATTTTCGGTGAAGGGACATTTCAAGTCTTCCATTTGTTCTTTTTAAGATATTTGCAGAAATTGAGCATTTTACAAACTAGGAACCATACAGACTTGAGCACAAGGATCCCGGACTCTAATTTCCTGCTTCAAGGCTGCAGATATACATAAGTGAAACAGCTGCCGTTGTCTTTATCTACAAGAGCGAGAAACTGATTTGTTGCAGTTTTATAGAATCGCGGTGTACGTGTAATTTGTGGGTTTTCTTTTAAAATCGAAGCCGGTTAGTCGATAGACTATGCTACTGAATGCTGAAGACCGACTTTTTGAAGTCCGACTTTAAAAATTCGACCTGGATGGTGTATGAATGAATTCGCAAACAGTGTTGCCATCAACAAAGAAAGTAACTATACGACAGGTAGACATTATGTAACATGACATAATGGAATAATGTTGCAATTTTTATAAAGATCGCGATTATTTATTTCGATTACAATTACAATTAATTATACCATACCTCTCGCTAGCTAGATGAACCCAAAAAGAATGAGAGAGAACACGTTTGTTTTTATGACAGCTGTCAAATAGACGTCACTCCGCTATTAATCCACCTTTGTTCAGGCAATCGGTGATACAACGCTCGCTCAGGCTTTTAGTGATTCGCAACAATATAGTATATCTTACTGCTACCGCTTTAAAATAATAGTTTTAATAAAACTTCAAAAATCATATATCTGTACCATTTTTAAACTCAGCTATAAGACAAAATGTAAACGAAATACCAGTAGGTACTAGTTCTTACTAAAATCAAGTGTCCGAGTAGGTAGCTCATTTCAGCATTCAATCTGGCAACGCTGTTTGCGGGAGAAGCGTAGGCGGCCTTTTTACTGATATTGTGTTTTAATGTTTAACCCGTCTTTGATCTGAGCTCAAATCAAAATATTACAACAACAAAAAAACACGAGCCCGGTGCACACTTTCCGTTGTTTGAAATCTCGTACAAGTTCGAAGAATTGTGACTCCAGTGTGCCGATCACACATCTCTTAAAGAATGACAGCATTACCTTGTCAAACATGGCCGCAATTGGTGTCAAAAGATGTAGTATTGATGTCTGTTTTGTAGTAATCTAGTGCTTTTACGACAGGTTAACTCTGATGGAATTATTTTCCTTTCTAGTGTTCCGTACCCAAAAACGAAATACTAATGGATTCAGTTCGGTGTCTGTATGTTTTCCTGTCTGTCTATCACAGGCGTTTTTCTCAGAGACTATTTGACGCAGTCTATTGAAATTTAGAACAGTTTTAGGAATTAGTGGCCCAGACACAGATCAGAACTTAAAAAGCTGAATTTCATCTTTAAGTTAAAAAAAAAGTGCGTGAGAATCTCTAGCAATAGAAGTTAAACTTCTTAGTTTGTCAGTACAGCGAAGATAGGACATTTGGCTCTCAGTATTGTTACAATAGCTTGTACAAATCTGTCCCTCCTATAAACACTTACTGGATTACCATAGTAGCATGACAAATCGCCGCAAATCGGAGAGCAATCCCCGTAGGGTTACCATCTCCTGATTTGAGAAAAACACAATTCGTCAAACGAAATAAATATAATTATGTACAAAGTGGACACCACTTTGGCATCGTTGCATAAAGATACTCGAAAAAATACCCTCTACATCATACAAACATTTCATCAAAAGCGAGGTGTTATTCATTTTGTACACAATTACCGAAATAGATCTTGTATTGCAATGTGCATTGCACAAGAAAGAAGTCTTATCTGCCAACAAAAAACTATCGAAATATTCAAAAGGGTATTGCAAGCTGAATTTTAAGGTTTGAATAAAAAAGACGTTATTTATTCTTCATAGGTATCTTTAGGAATAAAACCAAAGAATATACAAACCCAAGAAGTCGCATCTCATATAAAATGTTTGTATGAAAACATTTTTACCGGCAGAAGAAATTGTATACATAAACCCCTTTTCACTGTGGTAGTATTTTTTCGGAGCAAAATATTTTGAAAGTTGTGTAGGTATGCATTAGTTTCCTACATCATTCAACTGCTCAAACTCGGTAGAAGATTTTCAGTCGTTTCTCACCGCAGACCTGAGTCCCTTCGCATACAAAACCGATTTTCTGCCGGCAAAAATCATCTCGTGTGCGGTGGCCCAATGTTTGCATGGTGGGGTTGAAAATAAGAATTTTATTTTTTTGGCTTGTTTTGTTGTTGTTTTCTTCGCTTGCTTGTACTTTTGATATTTTGTGGCTCGATATGTACATAGGTACCTATGTGTATTTTTTTTTTTAGAATTTACTTAACAGCCTGTTGAAGTTGGAGAAGGGGAAGCGTTTCACATTTTTGTCTCATTCAGGCAAATTTGCTTTACCGCAGCTAAAAAAGGTTCACTTCAAAAATGAATATTGAGGTTTGTGTGTGCGGTGTCAAATAAAAGATCGTTAAAGCACAAATTCAAAAATGTATGAAATATTTTTTGGTGCTACTTTTTTGTTAACAATTTTATTTTTTTAAAAAAAACTTAAAATATTGCCCTACCTTTTGTACAAAAAGATTGTGTAGATTAAACCAAAATTATCATGACTGCATTAGGTCGTACAGTTTTTTATTTATTTTTTTTTTTTTAGTTTCAACTTCCCCTACTGTTTACATATCCAAAAGTGTTTCAGAGTAAGCATTGAAAGGTTGATCCTAGAAATATGCCCCAAAAATCAGCATTGATGTTATACTTAAACCATTGATTTCAATACATGAAGGAATCTTGATGGTTTCCTATACTTACAATATAGGTGTCTCTCCATTTACTTTGGTAAAAATTGAATGTGTGTCCAGGCACAGAGAGAGAGAGAGACAAATTCCAAAATTCCACGCATTTAAGACAATTCAACGAATAACGAGACGAAGAATGAAATCTGATGCAAATGTGTAAATTTCTTATATTCTATATTTGTTTTTTTTATGTGAATATATAATTATTCTTCTAAGCAGATGAGAAAGGGCATCAGATATGTTGCTTGTATTTGTGTCCATAAATCTATCAAGTAAATTGTATCAATCTACATACTAATATGCAAAAAAGCAGTTCTAACTCAATTACTTGTCACGACAAATCAAACTTCGTTCTGCATCGAATGTACCTTCGTGCAATTGTATTTACATTTCCAAGGATTGAATTTGTTCAATGCTATTCCATCTAATTGCACATCGATGAGATGCAACCGGCAACAAAGGCCAACGAGTTTCTCTTCAATGGAAATGCCAGAGACAAAATAATCCCTGGAAAAGGACATGCAATTGCTTCGCAATTACAAGTACGAGTATCTGCCTTCTTCGCCAGCGTGAATTGAAAAGTAATGCAAAACTATTCATTGAATTCCAAAGGACCTGTTTGTAGTTTGAAGTATGCACTTATGTCTTCGGGCAAAAGTTGAGCAATACGAGCGGATTTTCTTTTTGCCATTTAATGGGTTCAAGACAATACAAAACACGAACAGTGCTGTGACTGCGGGATCCTTCGATTGAGTAAATAATAAATAACAGAATAGATTACTTTTTGTTGTCCTTCGGACTTTGTCTTTCTTATGCTGGGAAAAAAAGAGGACGAAAAAAAACGAATTCTTATAAAATCAAATAAAAAAAAAAACAGAATTGGCCTTCAAAGTTCGTTCGGGCCATTTAAAATTCAATAAGGAAAACGATAACGGTGTAGGATGTCAATAAATTATTCGGTAATTTATTGTGTTTTTTTTTCGGAGGGAACTCCTTTTGTTAATTATCAACCGAAATAAAGAACTTAATTACGGGGTTGTGATGAATTAATTAAGTCTAAATTGGGTCCTTCCGACAAGTAAGAAGACACTGCCCGAGGTTCTGGAGCTTCCAAATAAGTACATACATACCAAGAGCACCGAACAGCACAGCTATCGTCACAAACGGTACCGTCTATCCGATGTTGTTCCTACACTCATTTCGTAGGAAATTTTACCAACATCCTGCGCATTTCCTTAACAAATGTAAACACAAATATGAATAGAGTTGAAGCCTTCAGAAGAACAAATTCATTCAGCAATTCATCGCATTTAAAGTAATACAATTTGTCATTCACTATCAGTTCAATTTATCCACGTTATCTATACGAGCGTATCCGTGTACGCACGAGTTGATGCCACCCAGCCACATTCATGCACACACTACAGGCATCCCTATTGATATATGTTGACATCTATAAATCCATTACGGATATGTAGTTCGTCCTTCCCATCTCCGTGTTCCAATTCTGAAAGAATTTTTATTAAGATACGAGGAACTAACTACAAGTGTACAGCTCCGCCATTCACTTAAGGACGACGAACTCAATTCGCGTAAGAACACCCATCTACCTATATCTATGTTAGATATAAAGGATGAGGATGGCTTTCTACGTTCACAAGTTCGCATTCACATCCTGTTTGGCAGAGGGGCGGAAGAACATCACACTATCATATGTGAAGGTCTGTTTGAGGAGTAAATAACTACCGGGCTCATTTCAGCGAATGGTCGAATGAGTTTTATTCTACAAATGCAGCCAGAAGATGAAAGAATAAATTTACTTGCTACTCAAAAATGTGAGAGGTTCATTTTTTCACATTTCGTCCTTAATTGCCAACTGAAAAGAATCCTTAAGTGTCGAAAAACATACTCGGATGTGTATATGTACTTCATGTACATACATATGTGTCAGGGAAAAAGGATTGCAATCAGTAGAATAATTTTAGTTCGATGTACTTGTACAGTATGTCCAACAGATGAACTACGACGATCAATGTATGAGTAAAAGACAAACTTTCTTTTTTAAAGCAGCCATGCAAAAGGATTCATATACCTCCTACTGTGCCCTATAAACCTTAAGGAACAACATGCATATGTAGACAGTAGACTGTTAGAAAAGCAAAAAGGGAAAACCTAGTAATAATAAGAAAAGACTGAAGACTTTCGATAGAGATGACTGATTTTATTATGAACCCTTGTCAAATGTGAACCTCTAGATGTGCCACTTCGAAACATATGTAAAGACTTGAAGACTATGCAAACGTTGTAAAATATAAATAACTCCACAATATCAGAATATATATAAAAAAGATTCATCATAAACTACAAATGGCGCCCAAGAAGCCAGCAAGCATAATATGTCTAGGTCTCTAGCATCGCAACTTGGGATGGAAAATGACATTTTTGAGTTGTACTTAAAACAGTTTTAAGATTGTATTGAAATACATAAAACAAACAAAAATTAATTAACATTATTATTATGACAGTGAAATATCTCATTAGCGGACACCATTTTTAGCGGACAACTCGCATTAACGGACACCTTGTTGTGGAACCAATTTCCAATTTCCCATACAAAATGCGTTCTTATAAACAGACAGCTCTCATTAGCGGACAAAAAACTCTGGTCCCGTGGCAGTCCACTTAAGAGAGGAAGAGCAGCTTCCAGCCCAGTGAATCCTTTAAAATTTGTAAAGCTTCTTCAAATGTTAAAGTTCTCTTGGAAAAGTAAACCAAGCGTACTTCTGACAAAATAGGACAAACTGCTATAAAGTGGTAGACGTCTTCCACTGCATTCAGATTACAAAGGCTACATATACTTGAGTCTTGCATATCTTGTCGATAAGCTTTGTAGTTAAGCCTCAGTAATTCAGTTCACGAGATTAAACTTATTTGGTCAAGTCCAGGACGACTAGAGAAGACAAGTGCCCCGAGAATGGTTTAGAGAGCCATAAATATGTCTAGATGTGGATGACTAAGCCCTTCTTATAGAATGCTAATATTGGCTGTCGTCTACATAATTAACATAAATAAACTCAACCTCATAATGAAACTTTACAAACAAAAATACTGTTTTTATACACATCTTCTGTTCATCTAGACTGTCTAGACTCTCTGAGATCTTCATCTTCAGGCTTAATGCTCTCATTTTGCATATTGGTGTTCAAAATATTGTCTCTTACGTTCAGAAAGGTAGGTCGGAAAAAAAAGAATTCGAATAGAAACGAATAGACGTGCCATTTGTAATTACATCGATTTGCTGGTCTTTGAAAATACTGTTTGGAAAATAATATGAAAGATGCAGATTGATAAATTGCATCGAACTAAAGAAAATTGTACTTTTGTACTAAAACAAACTCATTTATATCGAATTCGATACAATTGTATCGACTTTTCCATCCCTGATCCCAAGACCTCAAGAAAATAAATGATTGCCTGTCTTCCGTTGGCATCACAGCACTAATAGGAACATTTTTTCTTAAGCGAGTGATTCTGCCCCAAGGCAGACCTAAAAGATGTATTGTATCGCAGGATTCTAATAAGTCCAAGAGGCAAACAATCTCTCTGATAAAGGCTGGTATGTCCTTGGTTTATTCATTTTTAAAATCACAAGGTCTAAGGAGCTCTTTATGCAGGGTACGCCGCCCGTCTGACACCGAAAAGTGTCGGGCATTCACAAAGGACGTGGTCGGCCGACTCAACCTCCTCTAAACAGAGTCGACATCGGTCTCGCTAGACAGGCCTAACTTGTTTAGGTAGTATCGTAACTGGCAATGACCGGAGAGGTAGCTTGGTATTCTTCTTATTATAGTTCAGAAGTTCCACGTGATGGATATAAGGCTTAGGTAACAGTTTGGTTTGTCTGAGCCCTGGGACATTTCTCCAAGGAGAGCTTCGAAGTTTATGTACCCATTTGTTAATTAAGGCTGAGATTGTTGCCCAGTTTATGCCACCAAAGGGTTCCGGGCCTGAAAATTTGGCAGTCCTTCACTGCCTCTGTAACCAGGCATACAACAAAGTTTGACTTTATTGTGACCGGCTATAGATTGAGCACTGAGCATTGAAGCAGCACTTTAACAGTCTTGAGTCCAAAGAGTAGGAGCTCCAACTTTGAGTGCGTCTTTACTATCTGAGAAGACATTTATGTTAGCGCCCTTGATGCTCCTCTGCAGCTTGATCAAGGCACATATCTCAATGGCTTAGACCTCAACTTGAAACACGATGGAAACTGTTCCAAGAGGCACAGATATTCTAAGATCCCAGCACCAATACCACAAGCCATTTTCGATCCGTTCGTGTACCACACTAGACTTTTTAGGTCAACGGTGGGTCCGCCGGCCATTTGACCATGTGGTACTTCGAATTTTTAACCAAACCCGTATTCACTATTCATAATATCAGTAACTGTACAAAGCATGTCCTGATCGGGAATATTATGTTGATAATGGTAATGTGAAGGTGACCCGTAAGGTTACCTGGTAAATTCTTTCAGCAAAAGGAACATGCAATAGACAAGTGGTAAAATTCGTTCCTAGCTTCCAACTTAACAAAGCTGCGTTTAGTAGGTACTCTACGGCAGGTTTAGTAGGTACCCTAAGGCTTCTAAATTTATCGGAAAACTTTATGCGATATTTAGAGATTTAAACAATATTATAAAGTATACTCGAGCTCGGAGAAAATATCAAGCAATTCAGACTTGGGTTACATGAAATTAGACGATCGTTATAGAAATGCTGCGTTTAAGATCGTATGTGACAGTTAGAGTAAGTTTTTCAATAGTGCTCAAGATCACTCAAGATCGCCAACAGACTCAATTCTGCTGAATATTTTCAATTAATTTTGAAATGTCTATATAATATGTACGTACATACATATATGTTCCAAGATTTGAGGCCGAGCAACCGTTGTATCTTGAATACCAAAGTTCTTGGTCTGGATAACTAATATCTATGTTCTCAGGAAGGCTGTGTCTCAGATGAAGACCGCTCACGGGTCATCAGTTTCTTTAATATTCACCAATGAGGAACAAAAGCTGAAAACCCCTGATGAGTTACTGAACATAGAGTGTAAGCCATTAAGAAAAAGAGAACACATTGAGAGGAACTGTCTGAACTTTTTAACTGTTGACCTATCAGTGATTCCTTTGCTTTGCGGATCTCTCTAAAGTGAAAAATCTACACTAAAAGGACATAAAAATGCAATCACTGGAAAGCAACGTTCTAGATTTTATTAGCAAAATTGATACGAAAATTTACGAATCGAATGACAAGTTAGTGATGCCAAATCTTCTCTGTCCTATGTTTGGTAACACTAATATCTCACGCGCAATCTTTCAGTATCGTTATCTTAATTTTAACATAAGCCGACTTATGTGTGACTTTTTGTCACATATTTATTTTATGCAGCAGCATAAATCAAAGATGGCGCGAATATCTAAAGAAGGTTTTTTTTTTGCGTTAAGTGTTGGGATAAAAATACCCTGTGACTATATTTTACGTAGGGACGACCAAGTGAGACAATGGGACAGAAATGAATTTCGTATTTAAATTTTCAATTCAATGTCATTTCACTGACGGTTGCATTATTTATTTGTATATTCAGTAGGTATCTTCACCTGCTGTTTAGTTTTGCAAATGAAGACGTATGCAAATGTATCAGACTCATGTTACTCAATTTGTTCTCGATTGAACCTTATCTTTGCTAAAAGCATTTCGAATCACAACTGAAACCCTGTACTTCTGACGTTTGTCATGTTCAATATTCTCATACCTCATATAATATGAACTCTACTCTTTTAGAATATTACCCGCCATTTTTGTTATTTGACATTGAACGAGTATTGATGCATCGAGTATAAAAGTAATTTATTGAAAGGTTCCCACTTTCATTTTATACTTTTGTATTCGAAGAAATATTTGGGGGACACATTTCGATAGAGATGAATAAATAAATAGGTGTGGGGATGTCAAAGAAACCTGTAGGGGTGTATTCATGCTGTTAATTTTCCTCCAGCAAGTGTCTCTAAAAATTGGGGGTTACTATCACTGCCCCACTGTTATCTTGTAAAAAACCGAAAACTTCGCGAATTAGAATAAAACGCAATTTATAATTTCTCTTATTTTATTGCACGTCATACATAGCGCGTTGGTTGCTCGTGAAAGATCCGAACATTTTGTATTAGAATTACCTAAGTGATAGGATCTATCACACCCGCGGGCAATATGACTTAACGAAATGAAGGAGACAAGCCTACACTGGTTTAGAAAACAGTGAATATCCATTTATTCGTTTTACCGCCCTCTACATATGGGTTAAGGTAACATTGAAGATAAAGAAAGCTGAAACACATTTGAACAAAACTAAACTACAGAGTGCTTTTTATGTTCCAATTTTATAATTTAGATTTTATTGATCGAAAATATGGTCTTTAGCATTATGTATGGAATATTGTATCGGTCAAGTGGCCGCGTCTGACCGTGGCGCAAATACGAACTCTTTTAAGATTATTTTCCATGACAATTTCGCAGACTTCTGGTGTTATTTCCGCAATTTCATTTCGAATGTTGTCCTTAAGCATCAACGTTGAGGTTGGTTTGTTGGTGGGTACACCTGTTCCTTCAAGTACCTCCATACAGGGTTACCTTTGGGACCCTTTGGTGTAATGGACACTTTTTTGATGGCACCTACCCCAGGACACGCCTTTTTGAATATCATCGAAATTGGACCCTTTTTGAAAAAAGGGACCCTTCTCGGACCCTTTCTGTAAATTGAGAAACAATTGACAAATTCAACCGAAATTCCTTCACTTCTTTTAGTAGACAAACTCCCCGACAGCAATCAGACTTTTGCATCAACCATTTTTCTATCTATGTATTTTTTTGTTATAAATTTTCCTTGTAAACAGGCACATTCATTCAAATAGTTGGTGCGTTTCATTTGTCATACTTCTACTGTTCTTAATATAAAAAAAAGATCTGCCAATCCATGCTGTCCGCATTAAATATTTCGGAAGATGAAGAGTTGGAAGAGTGGGTCCCTAACTCGAATTTAGTTCAGAAGTTTAGGGTTTTCATTTCTTACAGTTAGGTTTTCCAAATCATAACTTTTTGTTCAAATACTTTTCTTGTTTCTTTTGTTCATTTTACTTTATTTTTAAATGAATTGCTTTTTTTTAAATGAACTGATTTTTTTGTTTTGTTCAAGAGTTTTTATGCATAAGCTTTATATATTTTTAAGCAACTGGACAGGGATAGAAAAAAAAATTAATAAAATAATACTTATCCTACCCCCGTCTTATTCTTTAATTTTATATGGGACCCCTTTTTTCGCAGGGACCCCTTTTTGGACCCTTACCGGACATTTTCAGAGGTAACCCTGCCCCATAGGAAGAAATTGAGAGGGGATAAATCAGGGGATCGTGGGGATCACTCGATATCACCACTTTTTAACATTATTCGGGCGGGACAAATTTCTCGCAAAATTTGCATCGTTGCACGAACTGTTTTTTGATGTGATATATATAGCGCACCGTACTCTAGACTAGACTAGCGGGGGAAGTGGACTTTGGTATATAAATTGAGGGTATTCGGTACCCCAATAGCTGCTACTCTGTTTATTAAAAAAGTTTGCCAAGTCGAAATCTGCTTTCTCGCTCATAATGATTGTTTTGCAAAAAAAGGCGGTTGTCTATACTGAGCTATAAAAATGGAGCACTCCAATTGTTGCGACGTTAGCTGCTTCATAACAAATTGTTATCGACCGCTCTCTATCACTGTCAAATGCCAACTGATAATAATATCATCTAAACCGAAATGGCGGCCAAACAGAATCGACCTGGAACATAAAAATCACCCTGTATTTACATTCAACGGGTTTTAGCTATAGTTCCCGAAATACACAACGGTGTTTGATTACAGCCGGCACCCAAGCACCAACACTCAAGCATAATTTGGTTCAGAGACCTAGAAGCTTTATGTAGGGTCATCTGACGCAGAGTTCCACCCACAAACACGTCCCATATTGATCTTAAAATGTCCGATATAATCGATTAAATACAACCTTTCCATTCCAGCGTTTTTCCTGTCAGCCAGATAGTCTCAACCCTTCTGAATTTCCCAATTTGCTACTTGTCCAAAGTTCACGAACCGTAAGTAACAACATGGCATCTACGAGTACACAAGTCGTGTGAGTGCGAGGCAAACTTTTATTGTTGTCTTGGGTCTTGGTCGTGTAAGGTGGCACACTCAACAGTAAAACAACCAGCAGCGCAAGGACGATGAAAGTAAAGATATGAAATGATGAAAGATTTCTTCTTTCATGTCCAATTTATCATTTTTGTTTTTTACTTAAAAGTTTCATCAAATTTCGCTGCCCAATATTTACTCAGGATTCAGGAACAGAGTTAGTAACTTCTCCTCATGATGTCGGTGTATATTAGATGATGATGAACTCTCCACTCGGGATTTTTAAGTCCCGTTGGCAGTTTAATTGCCACATGTAAAAGCAAGACCTTCTACAACAGTCCTTGCACACGTCCTTTTGTTCCATATTAAGCCGTAAGGAGCCTACTACTGTTTATTTGAACACCCGGGTAATTTGCCTCGCTCTACGTTTAGCGTGTACTTAAGGCAGATGGGGAGTTTGTGTTGGTAAAGGTTCTCTTTTTTAGTGAAAACCAAACTCGTTGTGGGGGAAAGAACAAATTTCCAATCTCTCAACTCGTATGTGGGGGTATATTTGCCTCAAGGAATCCAATATCGATATACTTGTGTACCTAGCCAGAATAATATATTCAAATGGTATTGCGTTTCAGTCTCCTAACACACTATTCGCACCAATAACTATGAGCAGCCAAGGGCGTCGCGGCGATGGAAAATTATCAGGACATTTACGTGCAAGGATCCCATTATTCACAACACGATTTGAGCGTGGAGAAAAATAAAAGAGAAAATGAAATCCTTTAGTTATATGACAAATGTTAAGGAATGCGCGTTTGGTGTCTTCGCGAACTTCTCTAGTCACGTCACTTCATCGGTGTTTGTCGGTTACGGAACTATAGTTTGAGACTGAAATGAACATGCCCGCAGGAATGGGGTGGTAATGGAAATTAATTGGAGGTTGGGTTTCCTGAAGAAAATACGTACTCGTAGTTCCTTAGACATGACTTCATTTAGTTTGTTGGCGAAGATTATGTCGAAGAAACTTTCACGATAAGTACCTACCTACCTATAGTTTATTTTAAATGAAACTTAGTTGAGAGAAACTTGATCTCAGGAGATCTTGATCTTAAGGGAGATGAAGTTTTCCACAGATGGATAATTAATTTTCAATTAAGTGAACAGTAGATTAGGGAGCTAATGATGTTGGCAAATATTGGGTAACTTGACGATTTTTACATTAACATTTGCATTCATAGTCAGGACAGCTATTCCAACCTAAATTCTTTGGATTAAGGAGTAAGGCATTAGCCCATTAAATATTACAAATACATAATTTGGCTTTCAAAATTAGTACACACCACTGAGCACATTAAATTAACATTACAAACATACAAATCTATTCGTGGCTACCTTGGGAGTTGGGTAGCTGTCAGTTCTAAAGTAACACAAAAAAATCCATCAAGTGATAGTCTTTTTAGAGTTCCTGTCAGATGTGAGCAGATTCTCAGCACGACTCGTTGTTTTTATATCCGTAGCCTTGTGCCTATCACATTAAGCTTTGGCGAAGCATGTTCATTCCTTCGCTTCAATCCTTCCAATTGCAACCGTGATTTGTACTGGAAATCGATGTATTTCCATACCATATTATCACGATGTCAAAAAACAATAAATAAAATAAAAAATGTCAACTGTCAAAAACCAAGAGAAGAGAGAGCCAAATGACAGTGTCAAAAAATTTCCCCTCTTGCGAAATCATTGCTACATCCTTTTCATGGAGTCACCGAGGCACATCCTTCAAACAGCCATCTGACAATTTATGAAGTATCAATCACAATTTGTTAGAAAAATAAAAGAAAATTAGTTTTTCGTGAAAATATTCAATAGTTAAAAAAGAAGAAGAGAGGATTTTTCCCCACTTTTCTATTTGACAGATGTGCCATGTGTGTTAATAAAAGTTAACAAACACACCTATTATAGTTGGTGTAAGAGTTCGTAAGAATTCGTAGGAGTCTCAGTTTTTGATGCTCTCATTTAGCCCTCTCTTAAGCGGGGTTTACATTTAACCATGGGTGGCCAAGCCGAGGCCCGCGGGCCGCCGGGAGTTATGTTCTGGCCCGCGGAGCTAAGTTAAATGAATCTAAGTGTTAACTTCATTATACATATCACCAAAAGAACATTACATCATGAGTCATTTGTAATAACCATTTTTCGTGTAAAATTGAAAATAAACGAGTTCTTCAATAAACAAAAATTCACCCCCACCTCTTTTTGGGTCTAAATCGAAAAATATCTCTCCTAGGGAAAAATTGGAAATTTTTTTCCGTGTCAGCCCCTCTTTTGATCTTATTCGACTGGGCTATTAGTACATTAAACCAGGCAAACGTTTGACCACTATCTCATCTACTGGGAAACGACGATGTGCTCGAACATGTAGCATGCTTGCTTGGTTACTTTAATTAACAAAAAATAAACTTGGTACGTGGCCCGGCAGAAAATATTTTTCCTGAAATTTGGCCCACCTGCTGAAAAGGTTAGCCACCCCTGCATTAAACGATTTGTTTGAAATACCAAAAATTTCAAAACATTTTGTCCGCGCTCGACACCATATTTTCGATGTTTACTCACTGAATACACAAAAACAAAAAAAAAGGCCTGAAGTTTGACGACAAGCGTTCACATTGAACGATATGAGTGTCAAGCATGGCAAGAAGATCAAAAATTTGAAAAACCATACGATAAGTTGGACGACTTGTTTAAACGACCGTACGAATTGAACGATTTGGTAGGTCGTCAAACAAGTGTGTCAGACAAATCGTTCAATGTGAACCCCGCTTTTTACGAACTGTTACGAATCTTTTGGATTAACAAACAGAAAATTGTCAGAATTCGTACCTACGAAGTTTCTTTCAGTGAAATTAGCTGTCATAAATTCATTGTAAAGTGGACAACAAAAACAAATTGACAATTTTTACCTTAATGTTGTTCAACGCATTTGGTTACTTTCTTACGAATTTTCCACTCCCCGATTGGATTTTCCCTCACCTTTGGAATGATTTATTATTTGACAGCGTTTACTCACTTAACGTAAAAAAGTTAATATCCAGAAGTGGCGTAACCCTATCACACCAAATAAAAGTGGATACGTTTGGGGAAATTCGTATGCGTGAGAGTAAAAATTGAAAAGTTGCTCCTAGGAATATGCATCGATAATTCGCTTCGGGTACAACTATTGAGCTAGAACTTATGATTTTATAGGGATTTTATAGGAAAATTTGTATGTTTCACAATAAACATTGAATGTTTGAACCTAGAACTATTCCCCAAAAATCAGCATTGCGCTTATAAATACTTAACCCATTGAATTAACATAAATGAATCTTGATGGTTTCCTATACATTAGTATACATATGTACATATATGTAACACATAGATACAGAGGGAGAGCAAAATTCCAAAATTCCACGCATTTAAAAAAATTCAACGAATAACGAGACAAAGAATAAAATCTGATGCACATGCATAAATTTCTTGTTTGTTGTGTGGTATTTTTTTGTATCAGAAGTTTACCCAGTGGGAAAAGTTGTAACTGCTTCCATTGTAAGTGCATATTTCTTTAAAGAAATTATTGAAAATGTACGATCTTACCAAAAGTAACGCCTAGTAAGCGAATGTGTAACGCATCGAAAATCTTATTTTAAATATTATTGAATGCTTACATCGATGCCATTACTTATTCGCTTACCAGGCGTTACATTTGTATGATATTTTTCTCTCAAAAGCATTTCTGGAATGAAAATACAGTTATTCGACTCAGACAAATCCAATCATGTCCAACTCCATCAGGAATTTTTTCGATGTTGCATCATTTGAAGTGCGGTGCCAGTACTGTTCAGTAAAATTAATAATAATAACAATAATTTAAGAAGGTTAGTAAATGCTTAGACACCAGGATGTAATAACTAATGTTTTCAATAACTAACTTTAACTGCTGAGTTAACTGATTCCCTATAAGGCAAATAAGATGTGCTTACCACCCTAGGACGCAGTAATCAATGTTTTTAGCAATTATCATTCAACGCGGAGATAAGTGATTACCGGTAAGCCAGTTGGTAAGTGCTAGGACATCCCCATATAAATGTAATCGATTCTGTAATAAGGAAAGTTAGCGCTGGTAGCTACCAATCAGCACTTACAGAATCGATTCGGTAAGCAGTAATTTCCTACTGGGTATGAACATAAATCTAATACATATACAGTAGTCTCTCGAAAATGTAAATTACCGATAATGTGAATTTCTCTAAAATGTGAATCGGCAAAACTTTACATTGTCATCTTTACATCATGTGAATTTTTTGTAAAAGTTTTTATATTAAAATTAATAATAATAACAATAATTTAAGAAGGTTAGTAAATGCTTAGACACCAGGATGTAATAACTAATGTTTTCAATAACTAACTTTAACTGCTGAGTTAACTGATTCCCTATAAGGCAAATAAGAGGTGCTTACCACCCTAGGACGCAGTAATCAATGTTTTCAGCAATTATCATTCACCGCGGAGATAAGTGATTACCGGTAAGCCAGTTGGTAAGTGCTAGGACATCCCCATATAAATGTAATCGATTCTGTAATAAGGAAAGTTAGCGCTGGAAGCTACCAATCAGCACTTACAGAATCGATTCGGTAAGCAGTATTTTCCTACTGGGTATGAACATAAATCTAATACATATACAGTAGTCTCTCGAAAATGTAAATTACCGATAATGTGAATTTCTCTAAAATGTGAATCGGCAAAATTTAACATTGTCATCTTTACATCATGTGATTTTTTTGTAAAAGTTTTTATATTTCTATTGTTTCCCTTGCTTGTTTTGCGTGATATTAGGGACTAAATAACTGTTGTTTGTCTTTAAGTTGTAAATGCAGCTGCAGGCTATAGAGAGACAACAACTGCCATTTGTGTAGGTATGGATGTTACCTATATGATCAGTTCGTGGTTATATGTTTTCAGTTAGTTGTGTCTTGTGTGGTTCGTGTTTCTTTTTTCGTTTTGTTTGTAAAATAAGCTCAATTGGTACCTATTGGCATCGATTTTTATCGATTAAAGATAAGTGCAACATTTAACGCGAACTAGATGCTGGACATCCTGGATTTGCATTATAGCTGAAAAGTATGGTGTCAAAGTCAACAATTACAGGAATAAAATTAAATTCGAAGAAGCTTTTGGACCATTTCAAACAAACCGAATCTGGACCAGGGAAAAGGAAGACGCTAAGGAAATCAGAAATGCCTAAAATGAAAAATGCATTGTTCGAGTGGCTAAAAAAGCAAAGAAAACCACGTTCCAGTTTCAACAGATTTACTCTGCCGAAAAGCAAACCACTTCAACTTGCAATTTAAAGAAGCTCGAAATTTTAAAGCTAGTCAAGGTTAGGTGTACAAATTTAAGCAAAGGCATTGTGTAAGAAAATTAATAAATCAGTTTAGTAAGTACTGAAAAAAAGTTCCAGTAATGTGGAACTGATAGTACGGAACACTTGTTGCGCAATAACGATCGATTGTTTTTAAAGTTTCTCTCTTTTTATTTCCCACTTTTAATAGAATAAAGTATATCCAACCAGCCAAATGTCCTTTCCAAGCTATTCAACTTTTTATTCTTCGGTACTCGCAGTCTCTTACCGTATACTTCACGCATATTTCAGCTCAGCTTATTAATCCTCGGAGGCAAGTTCGATTGCCGTTTTGTGTAAATGATACAAAATGAAAAAAAAAACAAGAACTGTCGATGATTAAGTTTCCTGCCCCACGCAGAAACAACCCTCCAGAGAAAGATACAGCAGAAATAAATACTGAAACCGTTTACTTACCTCCTTAAGTGCGATGTGCCTCTGACTAGTCCCGGAGTACATGCGTTCACAGTCACCGTTGTACCTGCAAGAAAAAAGAACACACGCATTTATGGAAAGTACTTAACAAGGACATTTTGCAATCATATCTCTTTCCATAGACTCACCTTTCAGTTCCCTGGCCAGCCATTTGGTGGCTAAAAGGACAGCCAATTTCGAGTGCGAGAATGCATCGCGTGCATGGAACTTCACCGACCAAGTGCCCACATTCAGCGGATCGTCGAAATCCATTTTGGCCGTAACGTGTGCATGGGCGGAAACATTGATGACCCGACCATTATCGGACTTCTTCAAATGCGACATCAGCAGATGTGTCAACAGAAAGGGTGACAGATAGTTCACTTGCAGATGCATTTCGAACCCGTCGACAGATTTCGCCTCCGGATGAAAGATAACACCGGCATTGTTGATGAGAATGTCCACACGTTCGAACTCGGCCTGGATGTCACGGGCGAATCGTCTTACACTGTCAAAGGACCGCAAATCGAGGCATCGAGCTTCGATCGAGTACTCCCCACTTGCCTGACATCGTAGCTCGCGCTTGAGTATGGCCACCACACGTTCGGCCTTTGTGATGTCCTTGCAGGCCATTATTATGTGTCCTCCACGGGCGGCCAGCGCTTTGCTTATCTCCATGCCAATGCCGCTGTTGCCACCGGTAATAATAACGATTTGCCTCTCGATTTGATTCACATTCGGACATCGCTGGCCAGCCATCAGGGTCCTGAAATGAAAGGGGAAGGAAACCGAATTAATTTGTAGCGTATCTTTTGCTTCTCTGTGTATGTGTGTGTTTGCGAATTTGTAGTAAATCTCGTGTAAGAGTAGTCACAGCTCTGCATACTAATTGCGAACTTTTTTGCTGCTCCTTCTGTTGATTGTTTGCTCTCGCCCCATCGACAAGGGTGGTCTTTGCTTTTGTGCTTTTTTTTTTTTTTTCTTTGATCCTTTTTGTTGCGTTTACATTTTGGAATGCCGGCGAAGTAGTGAAAGGGGGTAAAACTTCACGGCAAAGTCGAGATATGATTAATGAGGCAGGCAAAATTCAAATTGAATTAATGAGATGCAATGACTGTTTGTGATTCTGGATGCCATGGCGGCGTTGCCACCGCACCGCGCTCCGCCGTGGCATTTGAATTAATTGAGAGGCGCTGTTAAGTGGTTTTTTAAGTCCCAGCAAATTAGTTTTTGTTTTGCTTAGTTGCGCATCGTTTTCTTGGCTTATTCATTAATTTACATGCGATTTGGAATTTTCTAGCTGTTAACATGAATAGATACTTTTTGAATCCCAAATTGGTATTCTTTTGGGAGCACCGCGCGCGCCGCTGTGGTTTGTTTTTTGGGTCATTTATCTCGTGGAGGTTGTGGTGAGTATTTGAATGAAAATGATTTGGTATCCCTTTTATGATAAAGAGAATGACAAAAGATTAAGAAACAATCAAATGAACTCTTTATGAGATTATGGCAATTTATGTGCAACTGTCTTGATTATGATTTTGGATATTATATTCTGAGTTATAATTTATCTTTGGCAGAATTTAAAGAGACGAGCAATGTGATCACATTACAGAGTGACCATGGAACCTCATGACCCCTCGATGTTAAAAAAGACGCCACCATAAGATCTTCGTTTTAATAAAACTTGTGCTTGATGTATGAAGCCAGTGAGCAAGTGAAACAGGATTTAAATGGACAGTAAAGTAACATTATTGATCATAGATCCGTTGATTTAGGTTAGGTTGCAGTAGATGCAATTTCACCCAGAGGCCATTGTGATCACCTTAGTTGTCCATTTTGGAACATAGCTACATTCATATAGCCACCATTTCGATCTTATAATAAATGTTTAGCTAGGTCATCCAGGCCGTCGAAGACCCGGCGCCATTCTTGAAGAGCCGGCCAGTAACATAGAAGGTGTGCTACAGATTCTATTTCATCCTCATCCATGCAGCTTCTACATGAGTCATTTGTAAGGATGCCGGGTTTTCTGGCCATGTTTCCTATTGTATAGTGTCTGGTTATAAAACCGAAGAGCACATAGGCTTCTTCCCAATAAACGTAGGGATGCTGACCTTTTCTGGTCGACTGCGGGCCACAGGTTTTGGGCTATAGCACCATCACTAGTATTACGCCATCGGTCTTCGGCTAAATTAGTGGTGATGCGCTCTATTCTATTTTTAGAAGGCTGGTAAAACCTGTCTATCAGCTAATTTTATATCCACATCGGAGCCATTCCTGGCCAGTTTGTCTGCTTTTATTCCCTTCTATTCCCACATACCCGGGTACCCAGCCCAGTAAAACTCAGTAGTGTTTAATTGCTCTTAGTGCCTTGAGGCAGTATTTTTATGCAATTTGAACTTATGTAAGTGGATCCCAGTGGTTCAAGTGCGGCTTGACTGTCCACCCAAATGGTGATCTTCGAGGGGGGTTATTTCCTATGCTAGGATAATCTGTGCTGTTTATTTAATAGGGTATATCTCTGATTCGAGGACTCATTACTTCATTAAGTTATCCTGACAACTACACCCATATAGTACTAAAAAGCGAATATTTCAGTCAATTTAAGTCAGGCGGTTGTCTAAATCTACACGAGTCGGCCAAGTACGCAAAAATTGAAATAATATAAAAATATAAAGAAACAAAACCTACACGGCTGGTCAGAACAATCGGACGAATTATTTTACATCATAAGATTTCATGTTTGTCACTGGCGAATGCATTTCGATTGCGAGTGGAAAATATTTTCAAAATCATTTTTGTGGAATTTGAAAAAAAAGCACTCCGACTGAAACACTCAAAATAATCGACATATAAAATGTTTATAACGCGTCCATGCTTTGTCGGATCGTGTTAAAGACGAATTTCACTCGAAGCATTCCCCTCGCAATTACTCGTTGGGGCTTATAAATAAAATACATATTAACTGGATTAATTTGAAGTGTCATGCGGTTGAAAAGATTGATTGATTTACCAACCGCAACCCAGTATAACAACTACTCGTATCTTCTTGTAAACGTCAATGAAATTGACATAACTGACGCGTTATGCTGTCATCCGTTGGTGAAGCACCCAGAAATATTGTTCAATTTTTTTAAATAAATCGAATGGTAGCTCTCATTAAAAGTCGAAAAATTGCTTTTAAAATAAAAACTTGTAGTACGAGTGATGGTAGTTGTGCTACATTCCGACGTTTGTATTGGAAATTTTCAGGCAAAACAAAAGAAGCTATTTAACGTTTGAAAATTCAAAGGCAAAGAAACTTAGGGACTTTGGTCTTGTTAACACCGAAAACTATACCTCGGACCAAGCGTAGGTATAGTGTAAGTATCAATGATGATCGAACAAGGACTAAGTTTTTTAGGTCACTCCCGTAATTTAGGTCACCTGGACTAAAGGAAATCTGGGAAATTTGGGAACAGAGGCGGAAGACGTGGATAACTTCGTGGTTACAATGGATACAAGTACATAGTTAAAACCGCTTACAGCATGTCTTTTGCACAACGCCACTAGCTTAGGTGAAGTCAAGTTCAAAGTTGTAAGGCTGCCAAAGTCATGATAGAAAATCCGAACACACTACGGACAAAGGTAGAGCACCAATAAAACTGATGATTGGCCTATATACGGTACACATCAACTTGAAAAGATATACACAGAACAGTCCCAGTCTCTTTACTAGAGCAGCATAGCACCTGCCCAAGTTGCTAGGAAGAGGGCGAAAGTATCAAACCCTTCCTCTACAATTGTCCTGCTTTATGCTCAATAAGGCACAAAAACCTGGAAAGACATATCCTACCCGGACTAGAATCGCTTAGATCTATCGATTTCTCGAAAATACTGGAGTTCACACGACATGCAAAGTGCTTTTCTTGAAACTATTCCTTCTAACCTTTCCATTCTCCTTCACAAACTGCAACCTCAGCACAGTTTCTGAGGGGAACTCAACGGGGCCGACCAACCAAACGAAAAAGAATATTTATTTCTACCTCACCCTAGATGTCGCCATCGCATCGCTACAAAACGAATTGAAGAATCACGAGAACAAATTAGAATGCCATTCATTTTTTATTCTTTTTTTTTTTTTTTAGTTGGCGCTACAGCACGAGGTGAACCGGGGCCTACTTCTCGCAAGGTGTTTGCGGCGGGATTCGAACCCAAGACCGCTGGCTCAGTAGTCCGACGCACTAACCACTTGCGCTACGGTGCCCACTTTTTTATTCGTTGGCTATTTATTCTCGTTTATTTTGTATCCGTAAATAACTGTCATCAAAATATAAACTATGCAAATTCGCAGCTGTAGGATTTCTGAGATTTAATTTTAAACAGTAAGGCAACAATGTCTATTGAACAACAGATGTCGTTTGTCTTGCACTAAGTCCTCTTTGCTGTTAACCGGAAAGTTGTAAGACTAAACTATACATTAGTCGTCTATCGCTTATGATCTATATGGATCACGCAATGAAAATAAAACAAACTGGATTACATTGCACACCTTTTTAGCTCAGACACAGGTATTTAGCGCGAAGTTGCCGTTTAATTATACAACCTTTAGCTGGATACAGACATTTAGCAGGTTTTTAGAGCAGGTTTCTGTCACGAATACAGATAAGGAAAGTTCACAAGCGGACGTGCATCCTACTTAGAAATAGCCGAACTAATTTTCAGATCACGAAAATTGATCTTGATAAAAAGCTAGATCACGTAGTGTTGTTGTAATGCATCGGCGATAATAAAACACGGCTAGTTCCAGACCGCAAATAAATAGTCTTCGGTATCGGTATAAGCTGCAAAAATAGGAACAACTCGTTCTCCGCTGGGTACATACTGATCTATTGGGTTGTATGTACATACACATAATAAATTCCCGCAATTTTTTATTTTGTTAGGTAAAGTGTGTGTATGCATTCGCAAGCCCATTTCTTGCCCTACAAATCTATTTGCTTAAATTTTTCGGATTAATTCATTTTGTGTGAATTAGATGCTATAGATCCGAAAACCGTTCAAGGTTTGCCAAGTTCACAAATGGCAATTTCCACCTTGGCGAAGAACCTCGCTTAGGTCGACCTTCCGACTTCGACGAATATCGTCTCAGAGCGTTGCTAAATGAATATTGGTCGTCAAACAACACGAGAATTGGTTGAAAAGATAGGCGGTCTCTTCGAAGGTGAGATACACAAATGTCTGTTTGAACCAAAAAGCAACAACATTGAACCAGCAGCGATATAGTATTTGAGTACTATTTGTTAAGAAGATTATTTCACTGACGATGCGCAATCATATTTGTCTACTTTGTTCACCGTTACTATTCACTATCTTTTGCAACGTTTCGATAACTGTGATAACTGTAACGGTGAAATCCATAAGCTTATTGTCCTTTGTTTTATTTTGGACGAATTTCGTTTGTATTTCTTTTAATATTAAATCATTATTATTAATCATTGGCCATTGCCACAGTGATGCGCAACTGATGCAAACAAATTCGACATATTTAAATTATTCTATAATTCTATAAATATTTATACTTATAAATGAATTCCACATACAATAATATTTTCCAATGATTTTTAAATCATTGCACAAACATATTAAAAATATTTTTTTTTCTCACTTTCCGAAAGTCGCATTCATTGAAAGCACTTATTTACAATTCATATTTTTAAAAGATTTTAAGAACAAATACATGTGCATTAATGTACATACTTATGTTTATATTTCGAAACATTAAAATATACATAACCCGTTAAATTCCTAACTAATAATATTAAACCATTTTTGCATTCACCATAAAATATATATCTCACCTAATAGTAACAATGATGCCAACTCCAATGGCAGCAATGAACGGCCACCAGGTATTCAACGGATTTGCATCCTCAAACATTGACATAATACTCTCCATTGACCGCAGGTGATTTGAAACTACCTTTTTTTTTATATATATTTAGCTATATCTACCGTTTTTACTCGTGTGCTAGCAACCGTTACACACTTTCACCTTACTTTCAGGAAACTACGAATGCGCACTGTCAACCGGACAATTCAATGAAACATGCAGTCCAGCCGATTGCAATTGTCAACTACCACAAAAAAAAAGAGGAATAATTTAAAACAAAAAATCTACAAAATTCACTCACCAATAGAATGTATCTTCTTAATTGAATGCATTCACTTGTTTTCTTTACTTTGATCCATAAGTTACGGAAAACTAAATGAAGGGTGATCCAATCCGAGCTGCCGGACTGTTTTATTCTTAGAATTAGTTTAAGGCAATTGTAGAATTTTGTTTATAAAAATAGTTATCACACAAGAAGACCAGTCCCTTAATTCGAGAAGTCTAGGGCCCCTATTGTGGTTGTCAATCGTCAATATGATTGACATTTATCAACTCGATCGATTAATTTTCGGTTTGGTATTGTGTAACTCAATTGATATGTACAATGACAGTTGACAGCTATTGTGAACAAATGGAGAAGTTATTGTGAATGTTTGTGCATGTGGTATTTGAAAGCAAAATATTGCAACTGCAAGTGTTTAGTTTACATAAATAAAATGAGTTCTGTGGACATACATATACTTTTCATCGGATTCTGACAAAGGAGATTGTGTTGAAAATTAGCAAGCAGCAGGCGACAATTAAGAGATGCTTCGAATCCATTGGAACTTGAGGATGGCAAAAAAAATAAAGACCAGTTAAGAAATAAACAAATTATAACAATTAATATTTTTGCTTATTTCAGTTTTTTTTTAAAATTAGCAACTGTTTTGACCCATGGATCCTACCAGAACAGTGTAGGAAACGAATGGCGCATTGGCTTAGCACAATCCACTGTGTCATTGCTCATAAAAGAATGTAGTTTAATTCCTTCGCGAACTATTTCCAACGGTTCTCGGTTTTCCCACAAATTCCTTTGCCGTGTCGCGATTTTCCTCCATCAAGGTCACTAATCTGTTTAACTGTTTTGTGTTACTTACAACTTTTGCCCTGTGTTGTTTTATGTACATATTATGTATTTGTTAATGTACATCTTTTACCTCAAAGCTGGAATTAGGTATTTACATTTTTTCCCAATTTCAAATACTAAAATCAGCAATAACACCGACATCCACTTGCCAATCAATCACAAAATAATAAATATCAATCACAATTGACAATCATAATACGAAAATTGAAAATTGACAATTGATTGTTGACAAAAGTCGATAATCAACCAGCGATTGAAACTCACAATAGGGGTAGGCCCCTGTATGACCTGTAAGATGTAAAATATGAAGTATGCCGAAATTCAGCGACATTAATCGATGGAAAATGACAAACTAATTCGACGCATGGTCGTTCATGTCACATCAATGCTGCTGCCAATTACACGTTGTCACAATACAAAACCATCCTAACAAACTGTCTTAAATTGGATCCATAACCACGTAAAGTGTGCACTTAAGTAAACAAGTCGGTTCGTCTTGAACCATCTTTGGACGCAGATTATAGGCTTTTCCTATTTTGGAAAGAGAAAACTAATTTCTGTACATGTTTAGCCACTCCAAAGACTCTCTGAAATTACGCCAAAAGAAATTAGGCCAGCATTTTTTTTGAAAAGAATATCAGAGAATTTACAAAGCCTGAATTTTTTTCCTAGGAAGAATGGCCGAACTTTTTTGGCAATCTTTCTAAAATTTGAGTCATTAAATTCGAAAATGTTTTTTGGCGTTTTCTTTCCTTTTCTGAAAATGGAAAGAAGAATGGCTGAACTTTTTTGGCAATCTTTCTAAAATTTGAGTCATTTTTTCGAAAATGTTTTCTGGCGTTTTTTTTCATTTTCAGAACTTGAAAAAACGGCAGAAAACAACTTGTCGGAAAAAAAGCCAAAAAAAAAAATATTTGTGGTTTTTTTTCTTTTCTGAAAATGCAATGGATCATCGGTTGCAAAGTTTTGTGTTCTTTTTTTATTTTTCAAGCACAATAGCCTATTCAGTTTTAAAATAAATAACCTTCTTTGGACTTCTTTCCAGAATATGTTTACATTCTGACTTAATTTCTATTTTACTTTCTGGTGCCTTTTCCACATCTGTCTGACATAATTTCCGAAATTTCTGGCGTATTTTCCAAACTAAGTGTAATCTGCTGTTTTTCCAAATATGAAAACACGAAAATTTTCTGTCATTTTTTTTTTTAAAAAAAAAATTCTGGCGTAATTTCAGAGAGCTCTTTGGAAATATCCTTTCGCTGTTACCTTAATTTGGTCAGAGTTTGCCAGTCATTCTAGGACAGAAGCATCCCTACCTAACTACCTTTTCGTCTGTTCTTATACCCCTTTCGACAAATGACAGCTTTTTTAACTGACATAATCTGTTGTGTATCACAAAATGTCTTCACGTTCTATCCTTATCAATAAAAATACCTTCAGAGTAATCACACAATAGGGACTCACAGGAGAGCTCAAATTAGCACTTTTAAAGAAGGATCACTTTATCCTTGTTTACCTTCCAACTTACATAGGATATTCCGTTTGATTCTCCATTCGTACATTTTGCATAACAAATCTCTGCGCCAAAATCCTCTCCAATCCCTTACCTGTTTCAATTCACTTCCAAGCAAATAATACATGGATACTCGCGCGTACGCACAGCCGAGAAGTAAATACTCCCGAGAGCTATCGGATTTGTTTTTCTGTTTCCGGAAATTCAATTTAAATCTGCACACAGTTCTTGTGTACATGCAAGCGGGTGTATGAGTTCTGTCAAACGATAGATGGTCTTGGCTGGGGGTGCGTTCCCATAAATTAACGTATTAACATGCAGAGCTGGCGATGGCGACCCGTACTGTGCATATTGCTCTCAACTCACATGCAGTACTCCTCCTATACGCAGAGCAACAGTAAATCATGTTCATTTATGCGCGGGTGGGACTGGGTAGGTTCCCCTAAACAACTGGTGTGATTGTTGGGACTACATAAACCATAAGTAGGTGCACACGTGTCTGGTGTTTCTGTTGTATTCCCCGGGGCAGCAGCAGTGGCGGGATGCTTAACATATCAAATGTTGTATCATGCCGCAAAACTTGTTCCGATACAGATTAATCTCCGAAACTCTTTCGTCGTGTTAGCAACTACTCTGGAACTACTGGATCAGGGTTTGCCCGCATAAAGTTACTTCAATCGTAAGTGATTGCTTCGAGTGCAGACGACGTGCCCGGTGGTGGTGGTGATGGTGGCTCCTTGTAGTCATCATCGCTTCTATCGTTTCCGAGTTGTTTCTTTGGGCAACTCGATTCGACTCGGGGTCGAACAACTTGAATATATTTGCTTGCCCTTCGGTAAGTGTTTGCATCTCGATGATGAGGTTGAGAGTCGTTTACCAAACTGGTGCCGGTGCCGGAACTCTATGAACCGCTTGACTGGTATTAATCATTGGAACATTTGTTGTGCGTTTTTGATGGATCTACCGTCCGCCTCCGACTTGACGCCGAACTCGGCATTTTATGGCATTCAATTTATGGGGCGATATGTGTATCAAGTGGAACGGCTGCGTTGAAGTGCCAATTCAAGTTAGTGAGTGGGTGGGGAGGCATTTTCATCTACCCCATCTGAAAAATGATTGCGTTTGGATTGGTACTCTGCAACGTAAAGGAAATCGGATGTTGGCGACCGTTGGATTTATAGAGCTTTCGATTGGTAACACGAGACATATGTAAATCGAACGTTGGCCTCCATGGGGGCTCAACAAGAAACACACACACGCATAAAGTACTTTCGGTCTTCAAATGTTCATATGTGTTTGCTGATGAGAGTTTAATCGAATACTTTCGATTTGGATATCTGAACCCATCTTCATCGGTTCCTCCCACGTGGCATTACACTTATTTACATTCCGTTAGTCATTAATTGATTTACACAAAATGGAGAAACAATTTGATACCACATTTCACAACGAAAGCTTTTCGAAGGAATTAATTAAAAATTAGAAATACTTTGTAATGGTAATTAGAGATACTTACCCGATGGGTTTGCGTTAATGAAATGATACCAAAGAAGATGTTTAAATGACCGTTAAATTGGGACGGTATTTAAAGAGTGGGTGGACTTCGAATTTGTTCGACTTCCTTATGTTGGCCGATGAAAATAAAAAGAGCATCTTTGGCCGCCCTGCCGCGGTTTTTTTGAGGAAATACCAGTTAATTGAAAAACAAATTATACGAATTCAGAGGCTCCCAAAGGGGGAAGACATTCAAGATAATTGTCTGTCTATAAAACGACTGTTTCATAAAATCTATTACCAAACCTCATCTCGATGGATGTTTTTCTGAATTAGCGTCCGAATTTAGCTTTTTTTACCTCAGTCAATGAGCGATGGCGACGCACTAGGCTTTCACTTGCAACCTGTTGTCTTGGACTATAAAAGCAAGAACTGCGTAACGTCTTTCAAAAGAAGACACATGTTTTTTGGCACAATGGCGAGATACTTCTCTATTGGCAACATCGCGATGTATGCAGATGTTGCTTCTATATTATGATATGCCTGAAGTAAGAAAGAAAAAAATACTGTGAATCATAAGCAATGACTAAAATAAATAATACACAACTCTCCAGTTATCGTGGACACCAGCCATAGAGTTAGTTGGACTTTAATCTGAGTTTCATATCGCTTCGCCGATCTGTCTGTCTCATTTTTGTCCTTCATCTGCTCGCGCAGTATATGGGTACAGAACCCGCTAAGCTTGAGTGAATTACAGATAGTTTTACACTTAATTTTTACAAAAATTAAATCGGAATGAGAGAATTTGTAGTTTATAGCTAAATTGTACAATCATACATCATACATGTATATCATGTCTGTAGTACAGGTATCATTTGCGGCTCTCACACTTAACCAATCTTAACAAATGAGGTGTCAAAAGAAAGAGAATATCCTGAAGCACTGACGAATTGCACTTTTACTTAAAAAATAAGCAATTTAAAAAATCTATCAAAACAAATATTCTACCCAAAATGAACTCCCAAAAGAAGAAGAAGAGTATGATTTCCATGAGTTGACAGATGGCAATTATATTTAAAGTTGGATGGGAAGTTTGGATTTTTGGGGTTGGCTTTTCTCTTGCGAGAGTTCTCGCGCGGGCACATTAGTCATATATATTATTTCTGTAGTACAGGTACCATTTGCGGCTCTCGCACTTAATCAATCTAAACAAATGAGGTGTCAAAAGAAAGAGGATTCCCTAGAGCAGTGACGAAATGCACTTTCACTTTATAAATTTTGACGAATTTAAAAAAAAGGAAGTTTGGATTTTGGTGTTTGAATTTTCTCTTGCGAGAGCTCTCGCACGGGCACACTAGTTTTACTTAATTCGCAAACACAATTGGATCTTATTAATTACATACCTCCTAGAACTAGCAAACAACCTGTATGACAGAACTACAACTTATCTAACATAGGTATACTATGAGTAAATAAAATAATAAGTTGTTTAGCAATACGGGGCAACTATAATGCCAGCTAGTTGCCTTTTAAATCTAAGCACGATTCCTACATTGGACCAGAACATATGTAGTTGAAGATTTAGCAACGACCCTTATCAATTTATCAAATTTTATCCAATCCATCCATCCAGCAAAGGTTCTAGATCTAGACTATCATTGAATTTGTTCAAAAGGAAGTGTGTTGAGGTATAAACAGTAAGCTACTTTCAAAAGCATTGACAATATCGGATATCCCATTAAGACCGCCTATTTTAAAATTTAAAAAAAACGTAGTGTTTGTTTGAAAAGTGCCGATGTTTTTTTTAGATCTATGGAACACCATATCGAAAAAAAACTGCCTTCTGACTGATGGCAATCGTTGGAGCTTTTGACGAAATATCCTATGACCTTTTCACATATAGTGCCGGCTCAAATTCATCAATGCCGATGGCGAATCGAGTTTAGTTCTAGTTAATACTCTCACTAACTGCTGCATTATTTTTATTAGACCGAGCTGCACAAACACGGACAGGGCTCTTCTGGGTTGAGACTGAGCAAATTGCCTCCAATTTCTAGATTAATCGAAGTACTGCACTGTACGGGGAGAAGTTGCATTATGTTGACCGAAAAATTCACGACGTTTTCGAACCGTCGCGTCCCCGCCAAGATCTCAACTTTTCTGTAGTGGATTTTCAGAATCCCTATGCGTTTGCGTTATGCTGTTGTGCATCCGTGTAATACTCCATGATTAAACCTTAATGTTCACACATGACAGCTGTCAAAAAGCAAAATTATTTTGGAATGATTTTTCTGCCCAAATCATGACTCTTAAAAACGTCATAGCTCGTCCTTCTTCAAATCATGAAAATAGTGACGAAATCTGTCAGGTCCATCAAGGCAAATGCGTTTCTTATCGGTGAAGATGTCAGTTCTGCAACGCTTTTTACATCTGAAATGGTTTCTGGAAAAGGTTCAATCGGCGTTTCGATGACGTTGTAAAGGGTGATTTTTTAAGAGGTTGAGAACTTTTTTTAAAAAAAAAACACAAAAAATTCGAAAAAATGAATGAAATATTTATTTGAATCGATAGTTTGAACCTTGCAATTTAATGTTTAAAGATAATTTCATGCAAATGTTGACCGCGGCTGCGTCTCAGGTAGCCCATCCGCTGAGTCCAATTTTGGCATACTCTTTCACACATATCGGCCGGTATCTCACGAATGAATGCATGGATGTTGGCTTCCAGTGCGTCAATCGAAGCGGGCTTGTCCCTATAGACATTAGCCTTGACATACCCCCACAAAAAATAATCTAATGGTGTCAAATCGCACGATCTAGGCGGCCAATTGACCGGCCCGAAACGTGAAATTAACTGTTCACCAAACTCGCCTCGCAATTGCGCCATTGTTTCGCGTGCTGTGTGGCATGTGGCACCGTCTTGTTGAAACCACATATCATGCAAGTCAAGAACTTCCATTTCGGGCAAAAAAAAGTTTGTTATCATCGCTCGGTAGCGTTCACCATTGACAGTAACGCTGCGATTCGCATCATCTTTGAAGAAATATGGCCCAATAATGCCGCCGGCCCATAAACCGCACCAAACAGTGGCTTTTTCGGGATGCATTGGTAGCTGTTGCAATGCTTCTGGCTGATCTTCACTCCAAATGTGGAAATTTTGCTTATTTACGTACCCATTCAACCAAAAATGAGCCTCATCGCTGAACACAATTTTTCGATAAAAAAGCGGATCCTCGGCCAGCTTTCCGAGCACGAATTTTGATAGTAAAATTCAATAATTTGCAAGCGTTGTTCATTTGTAAGACGATCCATGGTTAAATTGCAAACCAAACTGAAGCTGTTTGACAGTGACACAAGGTACTAAACACACGTCAGCTGTCAAAACCAGTGTTGCCAAAACCAAACCAGCTAAAAAATCACCCTTTAGTAGAGCGGGGTTTCCCTTCGAACGCATTCTTTGATGATATTTTGCTTCAGCTAACACACGCTGGAAATTCCTTAGTTTTCAGTCCTCATTCGAAATTTCTGCTGATACCGCGATTGTCCTTCTTATTGCTAATGAATCTAATGCTTCCTTAGTAGGGTCCGCCGATTTGCTGGTTGCAAGCATTATTTTCGTCCTAATACGTATGCTTTCGCAAAAATATGATCGCATGTCAATCCCTGCGATGTCACTCGCACCGCTTTTTTTGTGAGTAGATCCTAAGTAACAAAAATATAATCGAATGCCGATCTCTGATATGAGCACATTATGGTACCCATTATACGCTTCCAACCGCAGTGTCAGTGTTTTGGTCCCGACCATCTGGACGTCCTGGCAAACTTAAGTTTCCCGATTGTGATCGATCCTATAGCTCGTCGACATATTCGAAGAAAAATTTGTCCAGGGTTCTATTTCTGAGTTGGGAGAGTTTTGGACAATGACAGAGGAAATGGGTCGAGTCATCATGAGTCTCTTCATCACATATGCCACCATCGTTCAGGTTGTGGCCAGTTAGCAATCCTATCAGCTTTGACAGCGATTTCCTATCCTTTTGCATGAGTTTTCTTATTTTTGTTTTATCATATTCTGGCCACAACCTTCTTGACACTTCACAGGTGGTTAGTGATTTCCATCTATTATTTGCTTCAGTTAATGATTTTTGTTCGATTTTGGCACTAAGGTCACAGAATGGAGGTTTAACAATCCCATCTGCTTGTTCTCTGTCTAGGGCTGAGCGTGAGCCCTTTCTTGCCAATTCATCCGCGGCTTCATTGTCTGGTATCCCGCAGAGTTTTACTTTGTGCTGCATTTCAAGAGCCTTAATTGTTTCGCGGCACAGCTGTTCTTTACGTAGCAGCTACTGCTCATATGGCTGCATTGCTATGAATGTAAATTGTGATATACTATCGGGATGTTGTCATAATTGACACCAATTGGGCGGCCTTTGTCACCGCTAGAAATAGAAACTCAGCTCGGAAAACGCTGCTATGATCTGGGAGTCGAATGGAGCTGTTGATTCCTAGTTTCTCCGAGAAGCAACCAGTTCCTTTACCTATTTCCATTTTTGACTCATCGGTGTAGATGGACTTGGATTCATTTGATTCCTGTCCACGAGAGGCAGAAGGTTTAGAATTGCTTTCAATCCCATTGTTGGCGCTGTTCTCATCGCGCTGGTTGTTCTAGTGCATGCTTTGTACTTTGGTCACAACTTTAAGGCTGCTGGTGTTTGGGGCAGCATGCAACTATCGTAGAGTACATCCACAGCATTATTCGTGGCCTGGATCCCCAGTTTATCCCGAAGAATCTGCTGTAAGTATAGAAGGCAACTCATGCCTTTTTCCTCTTTTTTTTTAGTGTTCAGCTTCCAGTAAAGCAGCATTTGGATATTAGAAGCTTATACATTTAATGCGGAGATCTAAGTGACATTCGACAAAGTTGTAAACTTTCTCAGTTACTTTTCCTGCTGTTTATCAGTAAATTGCTCCGTAAGACTGTGCCGGATGAAAGCAAAATAATCTAATGGAGTGTTACAACCTTAAGTGTTTTGGTTACGGGTCCATTTTTCCCGAATTTCGCACAGAATGATGAATGATTGGGCAAGAGATTAAAAAAAGTATAATATGCTAAAGCAAAAATTATCAGCAATAATAGCTCCTCCATATCTCTTGCTCTGAATCGGCGCCGAGTTAAATGGAACCAACTTTTCACAGGAAAATAATGGATTTTCACTGGAAACTGAACACGATGTCTTGTAGGCGTGGTGGATTTGATTTCATTCAATGAAAACATTAACACATCTCCATATGAATGAGTACACTTCATGAAATTCAAAATGTCTATTTCTGGATTTTGCTTATGGAGAAAGTTCTGATTCCTTTAGTTACCTCCATTCCATTAGAAGTCTTCGAAGAACAAACCTGCCATAGGCATTAGGCACCTACACGAGCCACGTTACTGTGAACCTTGAATAATGGATTACCGAGATTACCAACCAGATAATTCAAAAACTTGCTCACATCCCTGTCTTGAAGGTGATGGATCATCCTGGCCTAGAACATGTGCACATGTGTTAACATTTGGCACTTGTTTCTTTATTTTTAGCTTCCTTCCATGAAAGATGCGTTACGTGAATAAAAGTATAGAATTTAGAATACGACTAAACCATCACATGGCTATCGGTACGTTAATGTGTCATGTGATGTAAAAAACGGAACCCAAACCCAATAGATGGCGAGAAACCACCCACACCCACACTCCACAGCCACATTAGCACAGTGCTTTCGTACCTTTTTGGAATACAAAATGGCCTGCCATGTCGAAGGTGATGACATGTTTTCAAATAATGAATCCTGATTGATGGTACACCAGTCGAAGTTGGTTAGTACGACACACAGATGGGCGTATATGTACGCGTATGCAGACCACCATTGTCGGTCCTCATGTCGTCGTGTTGATTTGAATCTTCACCCACAATGTGTCCTGGAATTTGATTTTTATGATGTGAAATTGATGAATTACGGTTCTTTTGTTTGCCCAACGATATATATGAGTAGCTACATACATATGTATGTTTGTCCCTTTTATTTTTCAACGTGATTTACATTAATAACGTTCATCACCCCATTATTCGCTTGCATACCGCTAATGGCGATAAATTGCATAAATGGCATAAAATTGATTTTATGCAACGACCACATAATCAAATAATAATTCATCACCAAATGAAATATGGCCAGGTACTATACACTTTAGTATCTATGTACATGTGTACATAGGTACACTGCCGCCCATAAGTTTTCCTACACTTATAAGTTTATTGATCTGTGGAAGACCTAAATGAACTAAATTCTCTCGCATCCTCAATATTAGGCATTATTATATCTCAAAGCAATTAAAGAGTTTTAAGGAATAGAAGCGGAATCAAGGCATAAGCCGATAGAAGAAAAAAACTTAAAATGCCCAGAAACATAGAAAAAAGTGAAGTCGAACGTTGTGGCATGAAGAAGGGCATACAGTGCGGGCTTTTGCAGATAAGCTTAAAATATCGAAGACTATAGTGCACGATATGTCACTTTAAAGAATTACTTACTTAGTTGGCGCTACAGCTCGAGGTGAACCTGGGCCTGCTTCTCGCAACCATTTGTGTGTGCGTGTTATATTTTTGCACGAATGGAAGGGACCTACAGTTTTTTGCCGACTCCGAACGGCGAGTTGAGAAGCTCAATCGTGACAAATGATACTCTTTGATGCTTGTCAGACATTCGAAAGAGGTGGGCACTGTGAAAAACTTTTAGGTGTTTGCGGCGGGATTCGAACCCAAGACCGCTTGCACAGTAGTCCGACGCACTAACCACTTGCGCTACGGTGCTTACTACTTTAAAGAATTATCGACTCTTAATTCTGGGAAGAAAAGCGGAAGGCCCAAAATCGGAGGACCAGACTATAAAATAAATAAGTAAGATATCAGCTTCAACGATAAAAAGGCATTTAGCTACCACAGGCCTTCACGGTCGAGTAGCAGTATCCTTTCTTATGACCACAAAACAAAGTCAATCAGCTACACTGGGAAAAGAACACCAGGATTGGATCCCAACTGACTGGTCGAAATTTGAACGTTTTGGACAAAATAGGAAAGTTTACGTTGGGCGATCTGAAACATGTTTATTCTATATAGGCTTAAAAAAAAAAATATGCGACTGAATCCAACAGTCCCGAGCTATGTGTAAACTTCACGCGGGTGGGGTGTGTAGCTCCACTTCACGTGAAAGAAAGAAAATTATAACTAGTCTATGTTCGATCAAATTCAAGCCAATCACATATATACTCATCGAATCCACTCCATTCGCAGCAGTCGACGCCAGGAAATGAACCTGTGACCCCTAAACTCAGTTGTATACTGCGCCAAAAGTAGAAAAACCGACGCGCTACACACTCAACCGCCCGGTAATAAGAACTTTTCATCCAAGTTCTTTTATAAATAATATCAGCTTGTAGGTACATATGTACTCTGTTCTGTCATCTCATCACGAATAAGAAAAATAGAAAAAAAAAGCAACAACAAAACAAAAAACAAAAAAACTGCCTCATCTATCTCCTTTATAATTAATTCACTAGCGCAAGAGCTTGTGATTCCTCCCGAGAGTTTATTTCTGCACCGATTTCAATGATTCTAATACTGATTGAAGGCTTCATCAGTATAAATAATTTTGAAAAAAACCATATGAATGAAGTTATTACGGAAAACATTATTTCAACGTAACTGCATTCACAAATGAAGTGTCTAAAGAAAATAATGTCTTGAAGCAATGACGAAATGTACTCTGATTTTATAAATATAAACAATTTGTTTACACTTAATCTTAATATTTATCAGGATCTCTATCACGAAAAGTAGCTCTTATTTTTTGGAACAAGGTGCCACTAGGAAACTAGAGGCCAGTAGGTAGCCATTTTATTCGTGAATAGGTTGTAGGTTTTCTACATCCGAGATTGTTAATAATATTTATAAACTAATAATCTAAATCACTGCTCTAGAAAATCCTCTTTCTTTTGACACCTCATTTGTTAAGATTGGTTGAGTGGAAGAGTCGCAAATGGTGATAATGATTGCAGAACATTGAAATGCAAAACATTTTGATCATGTACGCACATATACTTACACACACACTATTGCAACGATACCCATTGCTGCCTGACTGCTGGCTGTGGTCTCGACTGAAAGAAAATTGTGGGCGATGCTTTGAATAATTGATTTGAACATTGCTCAGCTTCAAGACAACGCAGGAGGATGTTTTATATCTCAAATGAATCAGCGACAAATTTACTAATTTTACCTGTTTTTTTGTTTTTCAATCCGATAAGCCATTATTGAGTTAGGCCTGTTTAACTATAATTTTCCCTCCCAATATGCAGTATTTTCACTATTTTCGGAAAACCATGCCATTTTTCGGGATAAAAAGTGTGTATATAAAAGTTGGCCAGGAACATAAGCTATCACTATGTCCATATTTCATCGAGCTGCTATGAAATTTGAGTTATAAATTTCGTAACCGTTCGAAATTCCGTCCCCGAAATCGCGGAATTACTCCACTAGAAATTTTGCTTAGATGTTTACACATCAAAAACACGCCTATTATTTACTTTTGTTGCGACTTTACCAATTTTGCAGCGGCAACCCTGTCTGCTGATATTCGGTGATGACTTCAGTTGTGTATGTGTATCTGTTTCATCAGGATGCAGATCGAGGAAAGGAAGGGATGCGTAATTTTTTTGTTCTTACCAGCATACTTCTGTTTCGTCGTTTTTTGAATGAAAAATGAAACAATTGAATAATTATTTTTTTTATTTCCAACCATGCAGCGGCTTCTTCTTTTTTTTCCTGATTTTCATTGTTTCTTTTAAAGCACTTGACATGGAAATGAAAATCAAATTTCGTGTGACATTTCGTGTTCATTCACAGTGACTTTTTTCTTTAAATGGTTTACAATGACACTCAATCCATGACCTAACTAAACTACGGACTCTTAATGAAAACTTCTTAACTGAAGTTTATGTTGAATCCTACACTTAATTAATCCAAAACTTAAGCAAGCACTGCGAAATCGGGCATGAGTACACGAAGCCTACTGTTAAGCGTGGGGCTGGCAGTCTAATGTTAGGTGTTGTTTTTCATGTGTGACGCGAGCCCCATCTTTAAATCAGGAGAAACGACATTCCATTTCAGTCAAAAAAATGCCAGGATCTACTTAGTACACTCAATACTAAACCGAGTAAAAGCCATCATGGAAAATACACTTTTTGCAACGAAGTATTAATGAGTGAGTAAAATCTGAATTAATTAATGCGAGCTTTCACTTAATTATGCAAAAATAAAATGATTTTCACTGATTTAACTAGATGCTCTATTTATTTGGATAGCCTTATTAAGAAGTTGTTTCACAACTCGAGTCATATTATATCCTAGAAAGGTCGGAAACTTTTAATTATCTATGTAAGTGTCCTTTTTGGCTGCCGTGGCCGTGATGGTTAGTACATTGGACGCATGCTGCTCGGGTTCAATCCCAGCAAAAACAACAAACAAGTTTTTTCACGATACCACCTCTTTCGAATGTCTGAGAAGCAATCAAAGAATATCATTTGTCATGAGAAGCTTCTCAACTCGCCGTTCGGAGTGGCTCCCTGAAATTACGCCAGAAAAATAAAATGGAAAAAAACCCGAAAATCTCCATACAAAGTTCTGGCGTTTTTTCCTAGGAAAAATCACCCAAATAGTTTGGTGTAAATGCTGAGAATTTTGGCATTTTTTCCATAATTTTTTAGACATTTCTTCCCTTAAAAAAATATGAAAAAACGCCAAAAAAAATTGTTTGGAAAAAACGCCAGAACATTTTTTGGCCTTTTTTCCAAATTTAAAAAGGAAAAAACCCCGAACCCGCTCCAGCATATTCAGTACTACTCATATTTCATAAACGAAGAGAACTTAACTAGGAAATGCAGCCGGAAAAATCAGTTTTTTTCTGGTCTTATTTCCAAACCAAATTTGGAAATTAAACCAAAAAAGGTAAACTTTTTCTGGCGTAGTTTCCATTTTACTTTTTGGTTTTTTTTTCCAAAAATTTGACATAATTTCCTTGCATTCTGGCGAATTTTCCTTTTTGGTTTTTGGCTTTTATTTTGGCTCTTTTTCCAAAACACTTTCTGGCGTAATTTCAGGGAGCCGTTCGGAGTCGGCCGTATATTTATTTTTAAGTGTTCTTTTTGCTTGACCTTTACTAACTGTTATGATTAAAATATATATATATATATATATAAATAACTATTAACATTTTCTAAAGAAATGTTTCTATTTTTGTAGCCATAGCTATATTGTTTGTATAATTCGAATTGTGTTTCATTTTCTGACACTTGTCACTCAAAAAGGTCAGTCAAATTTCCCAGTTCTCGACTTTCACATCCAGTTTCTCCATTGGTGAACCGAACATCTCCTGTCAAAAATCTATCAAATATTTCTTTCTAAATTTGTATTAAATCCATTTTTAATCAAATTTCTGACAAATGAAGTCCGGTATTAGGTGAAATGGGAACATGTCAGTGAGATTTGACAGTTGACAGTTGAATTTTCGCGGCGTCACAAAAGTATTACCCTCCATTTTGATTCCATTACTAAGTACATACATACCATAAGCATAATCATTCTTTAAGGTCGTATTTGCTTAACGGGTAAAAAACGGAATAAATGGATGTTATGTGTCAGACAGCTTAAGGTCACTATCCCTCCTTTTCTTTTGCTTTTTTTTTTGGGAGCACATTCCGCTGCATCTTTTCAATTTTCCTGATTTATTAAAGAGCGAATAAATAACTTGTTCTTGTACCACGTTCTCTATCTTCGTCGTAGTTTGTCTCCTGTTCTCTATGTAAAAGAGAGAGGAAAAAGATGGTGCAGCGCTATAAAATATTGATGCAAGGAAACAAATCACGAGAAAGAGAATGAAAATAACGGAAAGTGCTGTTTTTTAACTTTCTTGTTACCAGAATTAGGTACCGATGCATAGAATTGATTTTGAAGTCCCAAAGTGGAAAACTGGATAATTGGGGCAATCACTTATAGAAGCTGCTGATGATGGTTCTTTGTAGAAAGAAAAGGAATGGTGTCCGCCTTTTCAAAACCTCGCTGCCAAATTATGAGAACCCTTGAAGTGAGGTAAGAATATAAGCTGCTTTTGTCATTAGGTGAATATTTTCCCCTCAAGACAAAATGTGATTTAGTGTAACAGCTTTTTCCGGTTTTTATAAAGAAGATTAGAACAAGGGTTGTTTTTTTTTATGGAATACACAGTGAAAAGAAAGAGGTTAGTTTTACTCGCCCTTTCATCTTGTTATTTAGTGAGTGTCAATTTGATTCTGACAATTTGGAGATTTAATCCTTTTATAAAGAATTATTGCAGGCTTTTAGAAAAACATTTGATTATAACAGTTTTAACGAAAAAATTATACCATTGTAGATCGGTCTAAAAGGTGAAACTTTCTAGCCTTATCGATGCGGCTACATTGGGTCTATTGTAATGTTGTTATCTATTCTTAAGACATTTCAGTATTGAGTGTTGCGAGCTTCACAGATGAAAGAACTCAAAGTTGGACGAAGGACTATTCGAAATCGCAAACTCAAAGTTACCAAAAATTTCGCAAAATATTCAGCGATTCTAAAAAAATGTTTACTAGTCTTAGGACCTGATAGCGATATTTGGCAATGTTTAGAACCTCGGTATGACCTTATAGATAGGCATGCAAGAAGACTTTATGTCTTTTCGAAAAATTTCTATAGAAGTAGTAGGGACGAGGAAGGGGAAGAATGTATTACTCATCTCCTCTGTTCATACACACGACTTTTGTATGGAAGAAACCTACACCCAGTGGCGAGGCGCCCTATTGTTCATTTCGTTCATGAACGCCTAACTTTCCGATAATATTTATGATAATTTTCACATCAACCTAACCACCTACAAAATATTTTTACTTATCCTAGTTGGAAGTTTGAGTCAATTCCGCAGTATTTATTTTTCTCAGTTTCCAACTCATGCAACCCTTTCGTACACTCAATTCTCAAAACAACAACAAAATACCTGCGACAGCAACATTTCCCACTCATTCGACCATCAACTCGTTCAAATGATTTGGAAACGAAATGTATCCCTACTAAGAGCACACACACACAAAAACAAAAGTCGCAGATTCGTACCAACCGATTCGTTCAAATTAGCCATGAACGAAATCAAGCAAGCGGTGAGTTTTGCTCACGTTTTTACACTCAAATTGTCGAAATGTCGAGTGGTGTTCGTTCGGATATTGGGTATGGGTGGTTGTTGTTTCTTGTAGCCGTTGTTTTTTTCATGCTAGAAGAATATGAACGAAATGGGAGAGAATATGAAAGTCATACATTTGTTCGTTGATTGAGCTCTTTTTGAGTAGAGGTATAAAAATGATTAATTATATAATTAGATTTAAATTAAACTTTCCCAATTCTCTTTTAAACGAACTAAAAACTTTATATGTATGTTATCTTGAAAAAATAAATTTTGTTATTTATGAACAACAAAAGTTTATTGTCAAATTTTAATGCTGATGAATTTTTTGATACATTTCGGAGTGATGATCTGGTTTCAGTTTTTTCTCAATTAGTTACACATACTCGTATGTATAAACTGACTGAGCTTACATACATTTCCTTTAACAACATTATCTATTGAAAGAGCGTTTTCCACACTTAAAAGATTAAAGCCATATTACAGAACAATAATTGGGGGAAGTAGGTTAACAGACGTTTGAATTGAAAAAAATCCTTTGGCGAAAAAGCAGTTGTAAGGAATGAAAGTGTAATAAAAATATTTTTGAATAAATCAAGAATATTTGACTAAAAAAATACATAAGTAATAGCTAGATATGTACATCAAAATGTCAAATTGCAATATAGGAAAAAATAGAAAATAAATAAACTGAACGACTGCATTTTTTATTCACGCGTCGCCACTGCCTACACCTAGGTGAATATAACTGTTACGGAACACGCACCCTTAATAAACACATACCCTGACAACACATCCTAACTAAGGATAACCAAGCGCGCAGCTTTTATTTAAAACGAACTCCGGCAAATGAACGCGCAGCTTCTATAGAGGGAGAATTTTAGCTGTCATTACGAAGAAGACATAACGAGTAAAGGCAGTAAAATTAATAGTGTCCTGATTTTGATCTGAATCTGAATTTTGATTTAACTTTTTTGTATCTTTAACTTCCAAGTATCTTTAACTTCCAAGTATTCTTTAATTCCAAGTGTTAACTAATCTTACAATAAACATCAGTTTAAAGTCATCTATAAATCTGCCTATGTGCTTATTTGTTTTCTGGAATTCGCTTTAGGAATTAACAATAACTTTAACCACCTTAGTAACTTTGCACGACCGGATGTTAGAAGCCTATCTCGCTCCATATAAAGCTCTAAATTATTCTCCTTATATAATTAGCGGAGATGCATCCTTGGTATCACAATGGAACTCTATTTTGAGAACTGATCCTTTTCTTAAACTTCACAGAGTATCAGCTGAGGTTGTGGTATCAAAACGGCGCCCTTTGCGCTATTTGGGTTTTCTCTCCACCGAAACCACCAAATCTACCTACCTACCTACCGTGAACTACTATAGGTCTAAGTGTACAGGTACCCGCAGTACCGACAGCCACTGCTACACAACCTAACCTGCAGATAGCTCAGTTAACTATCAAACCTTGGGACGTGAATTTATCTGAGTTTCAAGTTGATAACAAAACATTTGAAGTTCCACCATAAGGGTTCCTGCTAAAAGTACAGAACCTTGCCAAAGTATCAGCTATACTATATACGGTATTTTCAATCATTGAAGACACCCACCTGTTAACAGCTACCGAATCAATAAAAGATATATTATATTGGCAGTGACAGTTAGTTTTTATCTACTTACCCGTTAAATAGCCGCAAATAAAAACAACAAAACAAGAACTTCATTTTGATATTTTTGAAAATTTGTATATGTTTATTTGTTTTAAAATTAGAAACTGATAAATACTCGTAATTTTAACTAAAAACTGAATAAAACTGATGCTGTAACGAATTTCATAGATTGTTATAATCTTTTTTTTAAGTATCTCTTTATTTTCTTTGTTTATGGAATTTTGCTAACTAGCTTAACTGACTTATAGACTGTACAAATTAATAATAAAATTAATATATTGTTTTCTTTTTTATTTTCGTATATGTATATAAATTTGTTCATTTATTGCCACTAGTTAAGATTCAAATGGAAATGTATGTATCATTGTGAAAATAATTTTAGATTCATGTATAAATACTTTTTTTAGTTAATTTAATTTTTTTTTTGTTTTGTTAAAACATAGGTAAACCTACATAATGAGATAAAATTGGAGATTATAGTTTTTTTTTTTTAATTTATTTTGTTATATTTTATCTGAATATGTTGAGTGATATTTTGTTTGTTTGTTTTATTTTTGCTTTTGTTGATAGTGAAGCTTACGTATCTAAAAATAAATAAAAAAGAAAGTGGACCTATGCAGCAATTTAAAAATAATAAAATTAAATAATACATCATTATTTGTTTTATTTTTAATATTAAATGGGGGTGAAAAGTGAAAATTTATTTACATATTTTGTTTTCTGTTTTTTTTTTGTTCTAATTAGTTTTTAATTATAAATCTTATTTGGTAATTTTTTTTGCGACACAGAAATCACAGATTTGAAAATGTGCAACAATTAATTGTTTGTTTTCTTTCGTATATATAATGTTTTTGTTTTTTAGTAACATATTCTATAAGAATCTAATACAATTAAACAGTGAACAATAAACTTAAAGACAAAATTAACAATTTTTAAATGTAAAAGATGTCTAGCTGATTTTTTTTGTTTTATTTCTCGGTTTTAGTTCCTTAATTACAGTTGGTTTCTAAATAGCTTAAATGTTAATTTTAAATATTAAAATTAGTATCACTAATAAGCTTGTTGCATCTTGATCTTAAATTTTAAATTTCATATTCATTTAAATGATAATTCTTTTGTTTTAATTTATTAGTATATAATTTAAAATGTTATTGGTCGACTTGATCGATTAAATGTACGTAAGTGTTGTGTTTTGTTATTTATTTTAATGTTTAGTAATTTATTTATACATTGGTTGTTATTTAATTCTGTGTTTTACTGTATTTCTTACTCGTATAAGTAAATTTGATTTATATGAATACTATTTAAAAGGTTTGATATTTATCGTGTGGTCGAAGAGTCACTAAGTAGTTTTGTATGGTGAATTTGATAATGATTGAAGGCTTTATATAGAGAACTAGCTGTCCCGCCCGGCTTTGCCTGGGTACTTAAATAGTAGCGTTACTTACTTCTAGTAATGTGAATCTGAGTAGAAATAAGAGCCGTCAAACAGCTTTGCTAGATAAACAGCAGCATCATTTTTCTACTATTACATATTTGGTTGTATGTACCATATGAAATTTTGGATTTAGTAGCAAACATTTAAAAGCCAAATAATACGTTTTTAAACACCTCTCTTTAATCAAAATATAAGGCGTCTACAACGCTATTCCGACGTCAAACGTAAAGTATTAATATTTTGAAGAATGTCTAAATTTCTAACGCAATGATATCTTCAAAGGATTCTATGGGCTTTGGCCACTTTCTGGTGGCTAAATGATGTCTTCGAGTTTTGCATATATGTGTGTATGTATGTAAATCCAACCTAGGTCCATACAAACTCCACTTTTCACAACAGATCAATTCGGTACAAAATTCTTTCATTACGGCCTACCTTCTCCATCTTACAGTTGAGAATTTGATAAAATTGTTTACCATTCTACACGAAAGAAACATGTCCGTTATATCTGGGTTTTTTTGTTTCCCTATATATAGAATTTATTAATAACTCAACCTCAGCGCCACCTATCGGGTCAAGATTTTGTAGTTTTCTCTTTTGGCACTATACCAATATAAATATATTGTGAATATGAGTCATTTTGGTCAATTAATATGGAGTTAATAAATTGACTCCAGCGCCATCTAGCTCGTCCATTTTGTAGTTTTCTCTTTTGCCACCATACCAACATACATATATTGTGAATATGAGTTATTTTGGTCAATTAATAAAGATTTTGTTAATAACTTGACTCCAGCACCATCTAGCGGGTCCAGATTTCTACATAAACCTGGTATACAGCAATATAAACAAAACAATAAAAAAAGAATCATGTAAATCATACATACATCGAGCTTCACCCCGAAGGAATTATATAAAAGATTGATTTAAACTTTCTAATTTCGATATGGAAATCAGGTCCGCAAACGATTGTAACTTTCATAAAGTAAACATTACCAAATAATTGAACTTAATTTCAAGTCATCGTCAGTTTAATCATTTTTAAGCATATAATCTGCGTAAATGTGTATTTCACGGTACCCTATAACAACAGAAAGTTCATTGTGGAAAAAGTATCAGTAGGGGTACAATGATTGAATCCTGTGGCTCGCCAGTGATAATGGGAAAGATGACGTGAATCTAGAAACGAAAATGTAAGGCTGATGGTGCTATCGTCAGCGAAGGAATGTATTGGAATTTGGATTAGATGTGGCGTACAAGAGATCATTTATTTATAAAAATAAGAAAGAGAGTTGGAGATGAAACCAGATTTTACCGGGTGAATCGCAGACTTGAAACCATCCAACACAACTTGTATAGAATTATTATCTAAAAACTTGGTGATTCTCAAAGTAAAACTGATTAATTTAATAGACGTTCAAACCCTACTCACTAACTTAAACCATAATATTAAAATGCGCCATACAACTGCAAAATTCGTTTCACAATTCAGTTCGAAGACTTGATATCGCAGGCAATATTAATTTCTTCATGGAAGGGGACTTCCATTCTCTTGCAGGCCTTGATGTTATAAGAGATGAGGAAGGTACCTAAGTAAGGAGATGAAAGACCTTGAATACTTAAGTTTAAGTTAGCAATAATGTTACAGAAATATGAAATCTAGAGCAGTAATGCACTCAAAAATGATGCAGTTCTTCTTGTAGTCTTGTTGGACAGACCGCTGACCTAAAGTTCAATCTGTGGATTGAAACTGGAGAGCTGGTAGAAAATTATAAAGCTATTAGATCTTTAAAGACGAACTCTCGAGAAGGGTATACATTTTATAAGTTGATTGCGCAACGCAAGAATAGTTTTAGGAAAAAACTACAAAAGGCCGATCCTTAATAAATAAATTAAAAGAAGTTGAATCGGCAGATTGCCGGAAGAAATACGAATTTGCTTTGGTATGATTTGGTCCGAATTTATATCTAGTTTTCCTAGAAACATTCGAATGAAAAAATAAAATATTGAATTTTGCCAAAAATGTCGTGATCCTGAAAGACTTACAAAACATCTGTAACGAAATCTGAAGGACTGCGGACGCGGTTTAAGAATCGGGTTTACCACGATATCTCGAAAAATAAAATTTCGAAAAGAAGAATCTCGAAAAATAAAATCTCGAAAACAAAAATCTCTAAGAAAAAAAATATCGAAACCAAAATCTCGAACAGCAAAAATCTAGAAAAAAAAAATCTCGAATTGCAAAAATCTCGAATTGATATTAATTTTTGAGACAATGGTAACAATCCGCGCGCACGAATTATTACCATTGTCTCAAAAATTAATATCAATTCTAGATTTGTTTGTATAGAAAAGTGTTTGATTCACTGTTCATGCAGTTAAAACAGTTTTTCTAAAACTGATCGACGTGGACATGGTTTTACAAAAAAAAATAAATAAACTAATAAATTTGCCTTCCTTTGGGTCATGTACTGAACAAGCACAACTAAGCTTACCAAGAACACAAAATAAAGTTGATGCTAAAAGTCTTGAGGGGCATTGCCTACAACTTGAGTTTATCAAGTGTTCGCACATGATACGTTGCGATTGGTAGGTTTCATGTGCGCGCACTTATATTCAAAGCTATATGTTCTATTTTTTGCGACTGAATAGTCGTGCGACTGCAATCGCATGTGTGCACCTAGCCTAAATCTGGAAAAAAAACAATTTTTAGCTGCGAGAAGTTTTTTAAATTCTTATTATTTTATTTTTAAAAAAGTTACAGAATTTACATTTGAGACCCGCTTTAATGGATTTTGCAGTAAAATGAAGAGATTTCAACATTTTTTTCGAGATTTTTTTTGGAGATGAAGTCTTTCAAGCTATTTGTACTCTCTAGATTTTGTCCATTCCAGATTCTCGTTTTCGAGATTTATCAAATAAATTTTCGAGATTTTTTTCTTTCGAGATTTTAGTCGTTCGGGATTACGTGGTGATCCCTTAAGAATCACCTGTCCTGTAACGGAATTAAAAGAACTGCAGGCTTTGTTCCACAACGACTCCAGACTTCAAACAAATCCAAGTAAAACCCGGATAAGTGCATTAGCAGAACTGTCCAATATCATGAGGTACTTATCCGGAGTAATATGTAGTTACGAAAACCCGCTTAGCTGCTCAGAGGTACTTATCACCGAACAAGACAAGTCCGCGAAAAGGCGAAAGATCTTCACAACCAACAATCGAAAAGTGACAGCCAAAAGAAAACGTCAAACTCTTACTAGATCACTAGAAGTCTTTTATTACCTTTTGCTTTGTTTCTATTCTAGTGCTTTATTAAAAAGGATATTTAAAAAGGGAATGTTTCCTGTAAATTATGACGAAAAAAAGACAAGCAATGAGCACTTAAACGAGGAATGTAGTTAAGCGATATGCACTTAAAAGGGGATCTCAACATGAATACTACATTATAAACTTAAGGATTCAAAAAAACCGAGTATGCTATGCTGATTTTGCACTTTAAAGGGTGATTCCTAACCGGGTTTCACTGTAGTGACTTTCGCTACACACTGTATGGATTTAAATTGGTTTTGTACACTTTATTTTTCGTGATGTGATTTTATTTTCTATTTATTTTTCTTTAATAATTTATTTTATTATATTATATTTATTTTTTTTTATATGAATAACAAGGCAATGGAATTGTTTTTATTTTTTTATTAACTATTTCTCCCTTAATTTTCGATTATCTATACCTTTTTGTTGTCTGGTTCTGGCCCATGTTTGTAATTAAATTATTTTATACCGACATTCGTTATGTGTGTGCGTGTGTGTGTGTGTGTGTATTCTGCAAATAATCATGTATTTACATACCGTTGTTCTACCAGCTCAGAATGTACGTTTCAATATTTACTTGTGTGTAGTGCTAAAGCTATATGTTCAATAAAATAAAATAAAAAAAAAACAAGATTTATGTTAATAAAAATATATGCAGTATGTACTTCTATGACTAGTTGTTGGTTTTGTTTCGGTTGCTGATTTTGAACGATGTAAATAAAGTTGTTTATGGTCTCTGTACAGTTCGTTAAGGGTCCAATCGTTTGCATATGCTTTTGGTGATTTGATATTGTTAACATCTGAAAAGAAAAATAAGATCATTGATTAGTCCTACGCTAGGATAAGTATGTTATAGAAAACAATAGAAATCCATTCCAAATGAATCTGACACCTTTTGACAACAAATCCTGTTTCATTTTACTAATTACGAAAGGACACTTAAATTGTAAATCGAATTCGATTCAATTTGCAATTATTTAGCCTGATTCTGTTGATTCTCTTTTGAAATGCACACACGTACGATGCCGATACACGTGTTCAGTGGACATGGCAATTAACACGATTGCAATAAATTGCATTCGATTTCATCGTCCTTGTGTCGAACACCTTTAGTGTTTGCATCTCTGAGGTGATTTTGTTTAGTTATCGAAATTGCATTTGAACGTGTTGGAGATACTTTGGGCAATTGTGAAGCCGCGCCACTTCTATATATGTAAAGAGCTCTGATCCTTTCCACAGATACACAAACAAAATACAAGAGGCGATAACATAATTTATGGGATTTCTAAACTATTGGGTTCAGTTATCCTCAGGTCCAGTAAATCATTGTTGGGGGAATGATATTTCACAATGAATTAGGTGGATTCGAGTAACTGCCAATTCGGCTAATGAACGACACGCTTAAGTGTTAATTAGCATCGAATGGATTCACTTGGGATAGTTGCCGAGTTAATGTACATCTTTATATGTTTAAATCAGCGCGGCAACAATTTTTTATGTTCTTTGAGATTTATGACAGTTTTGTATCATCCAGAGGTAGCTGGGTTTAATTTGACAAACATAATAATTAGAAAAAAAAGGAACACAACACAATTAAACAAAAAGATACAAGGAAACTAAGTAACTAGGAGCAAATATCTCATTAGCAGGGATTTAAACATGTATAGTATGAGTAAAACAAACAGTCTTAAAAGATTTAGAAAACTTTATTTTTTAATTAGTAATTTAGTATTTAGTATTTATTTATTCGTTAGGTTTATAGTTCAAAAAATATGAATTACAACTTTTAAGTTGTACATACAGTAATTATGTAAGAGTTAAATTTATTTTTTTTTTCAATTGTTTATTTATTTTATTTAAACAATAGTACATTATTTTTGTCTAAATAAACTTAAAAACTATATTTTTTTTTTTATTCTATTAAAGTTTATGGCCTTAGTGGCACTCAATACTTATATTATTTTTTTTTTGTGTAGGTGAATTATTTATATAATTTAATATATCTATGTTATTTTTTTTTTTAAATATTAATTCTTGATTTGATTCTAGGAAAATTTTTAAAAACCTCTTTCAATGTATTATATTTTTTTTTTTTTAATAAAATTTATAATTAAGAACTTAAATCTAACTTATACTAAATAAAACTAATTAAAACTAACTTACATCTAAAAGTCTAAGGACCAGGCCCTGCCATGCGATTCCTATTCAATCGCTTAAACGTCAATCGAATAATCGATGGATCAAAAATTATATGGCAGGGCCTGGTTTGGCCTTATTTCATGCTAGCCTAAGCCCAATCAAGCCACCAATATTTTTCCCGATGGAGTCTATCTAAATTATTTTTATCTTTTTCAGGTATGCTCACGCAGTATCTTAAGATAGTATCGCCATCCCCCAAGCTTGTAGGTACATATACATAACTAATTCTTTTATCAGTTGCCCGTCTTGCAACATGGTATATTATCGGTATGTTCGTTAAGTCTGATAGATAGCCATGAGCATCCAGAAACAAGAATGCTTCAGGTGGTATGTATCTACTTTCTTATGTATTTCTGAAATACTCAGGGTTCGGATAGAACAAGCCCGAAATAAGTTCGTTTTCCATAACATGCGCCGACCGGGCAAAATGATTCCTCACAAGGCACAGAATTACATTGTCAATTCTGGACACACCGGAAGCAACCAATAGTTTTTCATTTGAAACGTAACGTCGGAATGTTCGCTCCTGTTCCAAGCTCTAAGGCATTTTCTTTCAAAGATTCTTATTTTTTCCATGTATGAAGGGTTAATGTTCCACCATACTGCGCTCGCGTAAGTCAGAATTGGACGGACAAATGCTTGGTAGCAAATGATCTTCACATCGGATCTCAGATAGTTGGAGTAGAAAAGCTTCTTCAGAGACATAAATGCCGCCTTAGCCTTTTGCAACTGTATATTTATGTGTTCATTATAGTACAAAAATTTGTCCAAATGAACCCCTAAATATTTCACAACAGTCTTTGACTCGATCTGAAGACCATTTGAACTCATTGTTTTCAAGTTTTTCCAATTATGTCTCAAATCTGAATTTCCGCGTCTTATTGGGGTGCGGAACAGTATGGTTTGACATTTTGAAAAATTTATATTAAATTTCCATTCAGTACAAAACCTATGGAAACTGTTAAATTGAATTGAATTTGTTTGAATTTCATCAATTCTCGCTTGCATACAGTATAATTTAAATACATTGAAGTCGTTGTAACATCAAAAAATGACATCTCGTCGGCAAACAAATGAAGGATTACTCTTGCCAACCGCCGTTTCTTTGAGCTAAGAAGGCAATTGAGTAGTAAGGTCCTTTCCCGATCGACTAAGGAGACTCTTTATAAGACTCTTATCATCCCAGTCTTGCTATATGGAGCTCAGAAGTGGACCTTGGCCGCTTCGAGAGAGAAATCCTTCGTAAGGTATTCGGTCCTGTTTGCGTTGACGGGTTCTGGAAGAGAAAAATCAATCACGAACTGTACGAGCTGTACAGCGACATCAACCCAGTCAAAAACTGCACATTGGGAGTTTGAGATGGCTAGGACATGTAGAGCGTATGGACATCAACGCTCCGGTTCGGAGAATATTCGATTCTAACCCGGAGGGTCAGCGCAACAGAGGACGACGTCCACTGAGGTGGCATGCACAAGTATAACAAGACCTCAACCAACTTGTTGTGCGCAACTGGAGGCGGTTAGGTAAGCACCGGGCTAACTGGAAGAGGTTGTTGGTTGAGGCCTTGGTCCACCCCGGATTGTAGTGCCACCTAAGTAAGTAAGTAAGTAAGGGTGCTATCCTGTGATGGATTTTACGGAAATTGTGATGGGTCCACTCTGGTGCCTCAATCTGACAACCCCTGTCTATCTAAACCACCCTACAGGACCACTATAAGCTCTGACTGCGTATCTTTTTAAACAGGTTCATTAGATGTAGTTTTAAGTTTATGATATTTCATCGACCAAGTGTTTAAAGAACTTTTATTAAACATGTTCAACTGTCACCCCTCAATCAAAAGTTGCCCAAAACTTTTCGAAAAATCATTTTTCAAACCGGCAAATGAATATTATATCGCTGTCTAGTCCAGATACGAGAGTAGATGGCTGTCATCCATGTCCACACAGATGTGAATGACTCAAACTCCCAATCTTACAATTTAATCGAAACTAAACATCACAAGGTCCAGTCAAAGCGGATGATTAACGGTCAATAACTTTAAAGCACCCATTTTCCAATCTATACGTCCATTTTATGTGTGCAACAAATCGTATGGTCTTGACACGTCGAATGACACATCCATTTCATTATGTGTGGAGGAAGGTGTCCCAAGGTATTCACCACCATATTCGAAGTGTGAAAATAATTGGATACCCATAACTCCCCCGAGGGCTTACGGCTGTCAAATTGTCGGTATCTACAGAAAAAAAAAGTGGATGAAGGAGCACAATGGAACCAAAAAAAAAAACGAATGATTTGAAAATACTCTTTCTTATGAGTGACATGAAAAATTGACAGGGTCGTCTCTCAATGTAAAACATACTTGCCACAGTGTCATGGGGGGCGGTAGGTTCGCACATAAAGGGTGCGCTTGAAAACCCAAAAGAAAAAGAAAAAAGAAACGATGTGACAGTGAAAAATTTAATTCCAATGCGAGCGAATGACAAAGAGAGAGAGAGAGGCGTACAAAGTGAATTGGCATTGGCATAAGGAAGACGCAGTACCGTAAATAACAATGGAGGCAGAATCCTTTGTGTTTGCCAAGTGAAAGACGGATTTGCGATGGATTATTACTTCAATCCTCAAATACGGCGAATGTAGGAAAAGAAAATCGTTAAAATTTGCATAAACAAACTTACAAAACATACCCATCCATATGGGACGCAAAATAAACGCGACAAATGTCACAGCTCTCCGAATGACATATTTTCGAAGGGAAATCATTTTATCCTTTTTCGTTTGTTATTTTTTAAATAGAGTGCTGAAAGCTAAATTAACTGCATTACGTGTGTTATTATGTAAATGACGACTAAAATGGAAAAAGGATTTTCAAACGAAAGCGAGATATTCTTGGAAATCCAAGTACTTGCCATGTACCGTCATGGACTCATGGATGACGTTTAAATTATAAAAAAAAAAACCTTTCTATGTACGAGTATATTCACGCTGTTGTGTAAGTTATTCCGGGATACAGTTCTAGGAATCTTTTAATTGAAAAGTCGACTTCAGTTTCACATACCTACCATCTTTGAATTTTTCCAGACAGTTGCCAACAATTTTCTGTCAGAACTCATAATGGAAAAAATTTGACACGAAACAATCTGGAATCCATTTCTTTTTCAAAAAATATGTTCCGTAAACTCGTAACTTAAAAGTCAAATTTGTTCTGGGGTGCAAGAGAAAAACAAATTTTCTTGTTTTGACATGTGGAACATACCTGTGTAACTCCATGCGAGTAAAATTTACAAAGCTGTCAAAACAAGATTCTATCATCGGATCAACAGGAAATGTGGAAAATTTATGTTAATTTTGTGGGGATTTTTCCAGAATAATGTTGCAGAAAGTGTTAAATTTATGTAAAAAGCTTTCTCAGACGGAACCACTCGCGCCTCTTTCTATTTTAATTAAAAAAAAAGGAATGACTTTCCTGCAATTTTCGGTGAGGCATTTGCAACCACACCGTGAGCACCGTGATGGAGTGGTATATCCGTTGGACTACTATGCAATACTGCCCGGGTTCGATCCCAGCAAAACACCTAAAAGATTTTTCAAGGTGCCACTTCTTTCCAATGTCTGACCAGCAATCAAAGAGTATTATTTGTTAGGGAGCTTCTCAACTCTTCGTTCGGAGTCGGCAAAAAACTAAAGGTCACTTCCATTAGTGCAAAAATATAACACGCACACACAAATGGCAGGCCATGGTTCTCCCTGAACTGTAGCGCCACCTAGGGAGTGAGTTAGAGATACATATATATACTAGTGGACCAGTGCTAGAAATCTCGCATGTAAAAACCCTTCAACCGTTTACGGCTTACGAATGAAAAAAGGACGAACAGTGTATCAATCCCATATTCGTACACGATGTGGCAATATTTATTTAAGGAAAAATCAAACAAATTGGACAGATACTGCAAAATTTTATTGATTTCAGTTAGAATACATAAGAATAGAAAAATTAACATCAATTAATTCAAATATTTCAAATAAAGAATTGAAAATTGTTCATAAAAAAACATATAATTAAAAAAAATATGGTCAATTTCGTATTCGAACACATTAAGTCAATTTGTTTACATTATATCTAAGAACTAATATTTTTAATTCAAAATCTTTGTAAGCTAAGACCTGTAAGATGGCTGGGCATGGATTTGACTAATTTTTCTATAATTTCAGCGGTAATTCTTACACACTCTTCAATAAGCCTTTCATTGAGATCATTTTCGTTTATTATACTAAATTGTTAATTATTGCTGATAGTCCATTTATTCCTTAAATTATATGCAGTCATACACACACCATTACCGAACCACCATCATGTTTGACTGCCCGCCTTGTTATGTGAAAGATATCGGTACTTCTTTTTCGCCAAACTATTTGTCTGCCATCCGACCCATGATAATTAAATTTAGACTCATCTGTAAATACATTTTTTGGTTTATTTTCGATATGGTTTTCTTGTTTCAGCCGATTAATGATTTTTTTGAATGGTTGATCTTGGCCGACCTACCAAACTTGATATCACACTATAAGATTTTCCGTCTCCGTTATATTTGATTATCTGTTCCCGCAGTTCATTTGATATCTCACCTTTCATTCTACCCATTTTTCCAACAGATCTCGAATAACCTTACAAAATAATTTTTTTTTCATTAGCTCACTTTGAAAAATAATAATTCAATGCAAAAGACTACTTTGAAAAGCAACAAATTAGTATTTTTTATTTTTTTGTGAACCAACGATCGGTGTACGAAAACGAAATTGAACTCCTTTTTGTCCACTTTTTACGTTTTTCTATTTCCAAACCAAAGTGAATTTTTACTACTATCAAAACTAAATGGAGTGCAGCTGCTCAATATCCAGTAATAATACTAAACTATATTTAACTTAATATCTCAAGTGGTTTTTGATCAGGAATTCAATGTTATTCTAAATAGCTGGTATACGAATATGATATACGTAGGTAATTGGGTTTTTTTCGGAATAACTATGCACTTTTTTTTGTTTATACTGATGAACAAAGTTCACTTGATAAGCTTTCGATCAGTGTAAGAATCATTGAAATCGGTGCAGAAATAAACTCTCAGGAGGAATCACAAGCTCTTGCGCTAGCGATTTAATTATATAGATAGATATAGAGAGAGAGAGAGTCAGTTGGAAGTCAAACTAGAATCGTTTCAGTCTTACAAGTGGGTATATTTAGTGGCTTTAAAAAAATTAATGGATTTAAAAAGCAAACCTTTCTTATACCCATAAAAGTAAAAACAAGAGCGAGCTAAGATAAGAGCGAATAAAGTTTATTTACAGAAGATCGAGAGATAGACAGATTGGCGTAGTGATAGGAAACTCAGATGTTAGGTTTCAACTAACTCTATGGGTTGTGTCCAGGATAACTGGAGAGTCGTATATTTGGATTATTTTGTCCCTGCTTATGATTCACAGAAATGTTTTCCAGATGTTTCTTACTATTCATTGTTTGTGCGATCAATTTCTTCAGCCATACCGATACCACCATCCTACTGCCAATGTTATGCCTTCGCAGTAGGTTTCGACATTTACTTCTGAAACTGATCAACTTATTTTTATTTCATGAGAAATAAATGTTCCGGAGACATCTGGATTCGAACCGTGAACCAGCCATCCATTTCGTCAGTCGCCCACTATTTAAGCATCTGCGGTTTATTCAGAAACACAACAATGGTGGATTCTAAAACCTGAATCGATGCGTATTAACCAAAGATGTACCAAACCGTCAAAGTCAATAGTCCAAGGCGTTATTTCAATCCACGCCTCTGAAGATAGCCTCAATAATTTTGTGGTTAAAGCCAGTCGGAACAATGTCTCGTCTATACTATAAACGGCTTGGTTGCCATTTTTCTGTAATAGTCGCCATAGACAGTTCAAGAGGTATGGTCTTATGTAAGTTTCCTCATTTGTCCGCTGCGAAACAAGAGGGCTAGTGCTTATTACCAGTACGAAGTTGGGTACTAGAAGTCCAATGTAATATGTCAATGCCCTCTAAGTACGTATGAAACAATTTTGTACACATTTTCTAAGTTGTGGGAGCCGTTCACCTTGACTTGTTTTATTCTCTTTCCTCAACCTTCCAACAGATGCCGCTGTTTGGGATTTTCATAGTTCAAAAAGAGTTGTGTACTGATTCATCAGGTCTGTTCAGTAACTCTGTGCCAGACAGAAAAGTACAGGTTTTGGTGTTCAGTAAAAAAAAGTTTCTGTCCGAGACTGATCTTTTAGTGTTCAGCAACTCTGTGCTGGACAACTTTTCTGTACCTACTTTTGAGGTAGAACAGAATCGTGAGAAATGTTAAAATCAGCTGTAATTGAATATGGCTGTATTTTTCTGTGCTGACTTGATCTGACATTTTCCCACAAATCTGTGCTGTTCTGATCTGACTTTTTTTTACTGAACAGACCTATCATCTGTGATACAGGAGGAACGTCAGTTCATTGCAACAGAAAACTCGCAATTGCAAAAATTAGATCCGAATGTAAGTTTTACATGTATTCTCACTTTAATTAGCAAGCTTTTTGCTCTTAACATCGGGTACGTGTTCCTTCTTCTCATTAATTACCATATCCGGTACTCGATTGCAAACAACTCCCTTGGAATGTGCGACGCTTTAATCCGCTTCAGCGCGTTCAGTTCATTAACTCGTACGGCCCCCGCCTCTCCTGACCAGCGTCATCATCAATAATTGCGCCAAAAGTTTTTTTTTTGTATCCAATCAAGATTTCTTTTTAAATGAAACACAGCAGCCTCACACAAATATTTATCTTTAATTCAACTACTTAAACAAATAAATGAAACACTGGTGGTGGTGGTGGAGGTGGAAGAGAATCACTCACCAAAGGAGCACGAGTCCAATTACGGGACGAGATTGAATGCAAAATCATCGGTCAAACTTTTATGGGCTGTGTTCGTAAATCGTTAAAAATTCGTCCGAATGTTTTATTTAACTAACGGGGTCGGAGGTGTGAACCACCAATCGCGTTGCGGATTCGGCTTGTCATGAATTTATTCAGTCGTCCCGCGAGCCCAACGCAACAACGTAACGGTTGGGTCATCTCGCATGGTGTGACATAAAATTCGACGTTGAAAAGGATTTTGTTGGCCTTTGTTGAGATTTCTGTTTTGTATGTTGAAACACACTTTTAATGGAGCGAAACTTTGTTTTTTTTTTCGTTTTTGTTTTTCTTCTTTTCGTTTGAATACCCACAGCTGGGATTAGAGGGAGACAGATAGAGAATGAGCTGGAAGTGGACTTGGTAATAGGAGCGCAAGGATTAAGGGGACTTTTGCTTTGTTACTTTTATACAAAGATAAATGTTAAAGGACCATTATTCGTGATATAGTATTGAAAGATAATACCTACAAATTGTGGAGGAGGGTGGTGCGACAACTATAATCGCCAAAGTTGACACGAATGTAATAATTTGAAACAAAATTGTTCTTTTCATTTATTATGACAGTCTTTTTAAATGGGATTTTCGGTTTCTGTTCTATAGGTTCGATATAACGTGAATGCCCGGTTTCTAAATATCCCACAGCTACCATCATCTTGCTAAGCTCGAGCCCAAGAATTTCTTCAAATGTTGCTTCTAAATCTGAGCACCGTGGTGCCGGGCTTTGTACTACTACGCAATGCTATCCGGGTTCAATCCCAGCCCGGGTCCAACAACTAAAAGTTTCATTCACGGTGCCACCTCTTTCGAATGTCCGACAAGCAATCAAAGAGTATCATTTGCCAATGAGCTTCTCAACTCGCCGTTCGGAGTCGGCAAACAATAGAGTAGGTACCTTCCATTCGTAAAAAAATATAACGAGAAACAGGCCCAGGTTCAATCCGAGCTGTAGCGCCACCTAAAGTAAAGTAAAGTAAGTTGCGTCTAAATCGAATGGGATTGGACCTAAATGTTTCAACATATGTTTCAATATGAAACGTTTTTCAAAACTTCACTTGACACTCATCGGGCCAACTTGTGCTTCATTCACGCATTTTTAAGGTATCCTAATGACCAAGCACCTGTCGAATATTATTCTATTGTTTATTTTATTTATATTTGAACAAAAATTATTGTATTTTATTAAGTTTTAATCCAAATTTCGAAGAAAGCCCATGAACTTTGTTGTCATGCAAATAAATAAAAATGTTATTTAATTTAAAAAAAAATAATAAAAAAATATCATTCGATAAAAAAGCTTTTCCCCTGAAAAAGAGTCTCCTCTGTAAGCCACACTGTACACGAACAGTGTTAATCTTTCTTCCATTACCCGAAACCTGCCTGGATTCATCTGATTAGAATTTTAAATTGATTTCAAAGGATCCAAGATAAGCAGTGAAACAATAGACACGAACGAAAAGGCACACCGAACTTCGACATCGTTCTACACTCAAAAAATACCAAAATGTGCGCCCACCGACACTGGGCCTGAAGGCGCCATAAAGAGAGCGGCTTGCAAAGAACCAGCATTCTCCTCCTCCATTAGTAATTATTTTTACTCTCTGCGTATGGCAATGAAACGCTCATTAATTGATTTATACAATTTTTTTTTTCTTTTTTGTTGGTTCCGCCAAACTCAACAAAATTGATTGCGCCACGCCAATGATTTTGCAAATAAAAAAAAAGTATGTAAAACCCCAAGCTTATGATGAGACAGTTAATGGGATATTAATGGAAGGATGCCACCTACATGTCTGTGGTTGTTGTTGTTGCTGTGGTCGTGGTGTACTGCTTCCAATTGCAGTAGGTATTAAATGTAATTTAAACCAAAAATATTTGTATTCGTTGTATTCGAGGGTGAAACGACCTTGTAAAGTTCTTCTGACGCACTAACTTAGACTCGGATGTCGGATGACGCAAAGGCACAAATTTAAAGAAAAATGAGGCTAAGGATTGTGGCCAATTTAGACATAAAAACTACAGTGAACCAAAAAAAAGTTGGACAGCAGGTACACTGCAATTGTAACTTGAATATTCTTGCAGTTTGTCGGAATATTGAAGTCAAATAAACTGCAAATGAAGCTTAATTCTTTAACACTGGAACCGCCGGCGGTTTACGGGGCTTGTAGAACTTCGGCTGTTCAATTTTGACCCACTTGAATTATTGCGACGATCATCCATTTAATGTACGAAGTCATCATAAAAATACATAGTAAAATACTTTTTATTGTTTTTAGTTATGATTTTAAATAATTAATAAAGGTGATCGAAAGTGTCGGTGGGACAAAATTGGGACGGCGGCGGTCCTAGTGTTAAATTATCTAAGTAATTGTATATCCTTTATTCAATGTTATTTATAAACAAATAATTAACCGAAAATGTAATTTTGTAGAGCCAAAAAAAAACTTGGACAGTTTTTTTCCTTATTTTACTAACTGACGCATTTTCCTATTTTAACATGTTTTAGTACGTTCTTTTAAGAGTCACGGTTTGGTCTTTCTGTTTGTAGTACCTTTCAGTACATATTGTTTAAAAAAAATGGATAAAAAGCAAACATCCATTGATACGAAGGAACTGCCAATAAAGTTGTGGAAAAAACAAAAAGTGTGAGAGAATTTCCAAAATTGTGTAAACATCTAGATCTACAGGACATTATATCATTCAATTGCTGGAAAAAAATGGTTTCTTGGAAACACTAAGTGGGCGTGGACGACAAAACAAATTTCGACTCCTCAAACAGAACGATAAATTGTTCGATTATTCGTTAACGATCCCAACATTTCTGCGATAGAGATTGCTAGAGACCTACAGGAAAATGCAGTTGTAGAGATGCATCCATAGACTGTCGGAAATTTATTACATTCAATGGGTTTGAGAGCCTACACCCCCCGAAACAAGTCCCTTTATGTCTGGAATATGTCCTAATGTATGTCCGTCAACTTTAAGAGTTCTGGAACACGGTAATTGTCAGCGACGAGTCGAAGTTCAACGTATTTGTATTTGTCTGATGGATGCCGATTCATTTGGACAAGACGAGGTACAGCCTTAAATCCGGCCCATGAAAATGCCACTTTTAAACACGGTAGAGGCAGTGCGAATGTTTGGGGCAATGGGTTCGAGTGGAGTATGTAACATGGTGTTAGTTAAAGGTAATATGAGGAAAATAGACTACCTTAACATCCCCAAGAACAATTTGCTAGCAACGGCTACTAAGCTAGGCATAAGCGATAGTTATTGCTTTGTTTATGATAATGACCCTCAAGCACGCGTTCAATATTGTACGGGAGTGGTTGCTCTAAAACGTGGAAATGTTCTTCCCCAACATCCTCAAGGCCCGAATTTAAACTCTATGGAGCACCTGAGAGCGCACATGGAAAAAAAATTGAGGAAAAGGCCAACATGCAGCAAAAATGTCTTGAAAATCGCTCGTCAGGATATATGGGCCAATTAATCGCCCAATGTACCAAAAAATTTAGTGATGTCTATGAACAGAAGGCTTCAAGCTCTTTTAGAAGCCAAGGGCCAACATACTAAATATTAAATGCATATTTTTGTTAATGTATTCGGTTCTTATAACGAATTCCCTAAGTGTCCAAGTTTTTTTTTTGCTTTGAAAAATACTGTTTTTTCTTTTTTGTGTATTTTGAATATGTATAAAAAAAACATATTTTAGAAAAATGAATTCAAACTACATTTATGTATTTGGAAAGCTCAAAAAATTATATTTCATTTGCAATTTCATTGAATTTATACTTGATTGCACCCCTCGTAATAAGGAGTTAAGAATTTAATAGCTTAACGGGTTGCGATCTTATTCAATTTTCTAATTGCATCCTTTTCCTGTCCAACTTTTTTTTTTGGTTCACTATATTTCGTTTATGAAAGGGCGTACATAATTTGAACACATTAATTATGACTATACGTTTACATGAACCTGTAGCTCACTTACCACACATCAGAAGTAGTTGCATATATCGAAAGACATTGGACAGATCAATCACTCGTTGAAAGATCACAGTTTGTCATCTAGTCGTTACACAATCCTGGGGCCCTACTCTGTATCTCGTTTCGAAACGGAAATTTCCCGAAAACGAATATTTTATACTCTCTATTTCGATAGCGGAATGAAATCTACTACTTTCGGATTTACAATTCCGAAAGTGGAATTTTGATACTCTGTAACTCGTTTCCTAATGTCAAAAGCATTAAAAAACGGAAAATTTCTTTCTACAACTAATTCGCTAACGGAAGGATTTAAAAGTACCTGCAAATGCAAGATTTTTAAGAAAATTTTAGTGATGATAACAATTTAAACAAGCAAGCCATTCATGTGTGCTTTATTTTTTGTGTTTATTGATTTAATAAATTATTTTTGATTTGCTCCCGTATTCTCTTTCCAATGCTCTCCATGTTGCTGTTCAATGCTGATTGATGATGCATCATCGGGTATTTTCAATTTAGAGGGACTCCAGTGGATCCCAAAGGAGAAGGAAGTTCATCTCGTATGCAATTGAAAACATACAAAAAAGCATCCTTCGAAAGACGAAAGTTCTGAACAAAACTAAAATAATAAATGATAAGTAATGGTGATATGAATCCTTGGTACCAACCGAGTTTTACCTTTTATCACCTTTTTCAATAATATTTGATTTATCCCGTATAATTTTCCACTCAATCCGTTCTTAACTTTTTTTTTCGTCCATCCGAAGTGCAACAGAATACATTTTAATTTTTTATTATATTAAATTCTTCCTTTAAAATTCTCAACAATATTATTCCTCCTATTCTCAGTTTATTGATTTGACATATCTCATAAGAAATATATCGAGACTCGACAAAAAAAAATCCTTAAGTGGGAAAATCATCTAGTAGTATTTTTTACATTCCGAAAGTGTTACAGAGTACCAATTCAAAAGCGAAACGAAAAGCAATTTCGAATAGGATTGACTTTCGTAACGAAATACAGAGTAGGGCCCCTGAATTGACATAAGCTACTGTCAGCGTATAATAGCGACACTAATTTCGAACTGAATTGAATATACTGAATTACTCCACAAAGTTTATTATCAATTTCTATTTTTAAAATAAAAACATTGTAGAAACTATTTTAGTAAATAAAACCGATTATGATGGACTTTGAGTCTAAAAAAAAAACCTGACCTTCTTGTGCACGTGTTTATACAGCGTCGTTTATACAAAGGTGATTCCAATTGACGTAATGACTTTGAAGTTTATTCTATTGTTGCGTCATACGAATATTTGACAACTGTCAACTAGACAGGTAGGTAATTAATAACTTAAAATATGTAGTTATAAAAATAATATTTTGGGAAATTTAAGGACAAAGGCAAGAAGTCACCTTGGATATTATAAGGAATTAACAGTGGCTTAGCGAATTTTTCTAGCTATGAGGTTTACTGAAAAGAAATCGGCTGCTTTTGGATTGCAAGGCTTAGACAACAAAATAGAGGACACTAACATAGGAAATGTTCTAAAGTATTCTCAGTTTCAAAACATGGTGCACACATTGCATCCTCGATGACACCTTCATAAGCTTCTCATGTGATAGCCACTGGCGTTGTCTCGTGTAATTAGCCCGACCAAGTTATGGCAGTCTCTTTGATAGAGAAGAAAACTTGCAATAAGTCTTTAGCAAACCTCTTCAAGAAATACAAGGTGGTGCAGGAAGTTAAATCTCACCATGAATAGACTCCGCATGTGAGAGTTTATCCAGTGTCACCGAACCCAGTCTCATTGCCCCTAGACACGATTTCTCTTTAAAAGCGCCGTACCTAGGCAACTGAGCCTCACATAGACCGGTGCTGGTCCATAGTGATTAGTCTAAGGCTACGTTCAAATTTTTAAGCGATTAATGGTAGCTTCGAGCGCTTTGAGTGTAATTTGACTGACGCTTCAAAATGCCAATGCTTCTACCGAACCATATCTCATTCAGAATCTAGCTGACAACTCCAAGTATTGACTTCTGTTTGTGAGGCATATGAATATTTAGTTGCAAGTAACATACAACTCCAGTTCCACTGAACTCGATTCTAAGAAGGGGTTTTCATTTCACTCTATCAGGGAAAGATACTGTGTATCTCCTACCGAATATGAAGAAATGGCTAATCTTATCAGAGGGCATCAAGAACAAGTGACATTGCTCAGACTCCTTGCAAATCCATTTTGATGTCGTCGGCACATATCTTTTATTTCTTTCTTTCAGACAGTTAAGCCCCATTTAGATGATCAGTTTCAGTTGTCAGTTCATTAGTTGACATTTCAGTTAAAAAAGAGTAGTGCATTTAGACTTCAGTTCGGTATTCAGTTGAGCTTTTATTTTACTTCTGAGCAGTTTAACTGACAACTAAACTGAAAACTGATGGGAATTCCATAAGTTTCAATTTCCGTTTCAGTTAAATGTTTCAGTTTTTGCATTTACATAGCAGTTTAACTGAAAGCTCAACTGAAACTGAAACTGAACAAATCATCAAATGGGGCCTTATGTCGGGTGGAGTGGTGCATATAGCTAGACAGACTTCTCTTTGTAGGCTGGCAAACTTTGAGCATGCAGACTTGACTGCTGTCAAGCCCACTGCGATGCGTATGTACAAATTGGTCTGCTCAGCCACTATACAATGCGTCAGCCACTATACAACCACCGGTCTCAGATCCTACGTTTTCCCAAAAGCCCGTCGGTACGGCCAGAAAGTTCTGAGCGCTTGATGTAATTTTTGTTCAACATGTGTATTCCACATCAATTTGTGATCTGGAATATTTCTCAGATATTTAAGTTTTGTGGCCAATTAAGGAGCAACACTTTTCAACGTGGGTAGCACAACAACACTTATATAAAGGGTGATTTTTTAAGAGGTTGAGAACTTTTTTTAAAAAAAAAACACAAAAAATTCGAAAAAATGAATGAAATATTTATTTGAATCGATAGTTTGAACCTTGCAATTTAATGTTTAAAGATAATTTCATGCAAATGTTGACCGCGGCTGCGTCTCAGGTAGCCCATCCGCTGAGTCCAATTTTGGCATACTCTTTCACACATATCGGCCGGTATCTCACGAATGAATGCATGGATGTTGGCTTCCAGTGCGTCAATCGAAGCGGGCTTGTCCCTATAGACATTAGCCTTGACATACCCCCACAAAAAATAATCTAATGGTGTCAAATCGCACGATCTAGGCGGCCAATTGACCGGCCCGAAACGTGAAATTAACTGTTCACCAAACTCGCCTCGCAATTGCGCCATTGTTTCGCGTGCTGTGTGGCATGTGGCACCGTCTTGTTGAAACCACATATCATGCAAGTCAAGAACTTCCATTTCGGGCAAAAAAAAGTTTGTTATCATCGCCTAACTGCTGGGAACGGCGCCGAATCGACATTTCGCGGTCTTCTGTCACACTAGCTGATACGGCCGCAATATTTTCTTCACTACGCACAGTACGTAAACGTGTTGGTGGTTTAATGTCCAACAAAGTAAATTTGGTGCGAAATTTGGTCACAATCTTCCGAATAAACTGCTCAGAAGGTCGAGAATGCCGATCATAAAATGGAAGCAGCGCGCGATGAACATTTCGAACCGAGCACGAATTTTGATAGTAAAATTCAATAATTTGCAAGCGTTGTTCATTTGTAAGACGATCCATGGTTAAATTGCAAACCAAACTGAAGCTGTTTGACAGTGACACAAGGTACTAAACACACGTCAGCTGTCAAAACCAGTGTTGCCAAAACCAAACCAGCTAAAAAATCACCCTTTATAAGTATGTAGGTTGTTTTATTCGTATTAACGGATAGCCCTTACCAGTCATCGATTTCGTCCTTTTTGCATTTTATCGCAAATCACATATAAATACTTCTCCGATACCAGAACACAGTCGTCATCAGCATAAGCCTGGATGTGTATCCCCAAATTTAGTGATTCAGTTCAACTTGTGCAACCACAAAGGACCACAATAAATGTGAAAAAAAAATTTACCGCCTTGCGGGCAGCCACTTACAATTTTTATTGTAACTTTGTATTCCTAGTAACTCTTGTTATTAGCAGTCCTGAAAAGTTCCATTTGACAATGGCTTTGTCTGTACTGTGCCTTCTAGCAGAAGTGTACATAGAATCAAAGGTAGCACCATCAAAAGCGCCCTCAATGTCGATGAACGCACACAGCGTGTAAATACATTCCTTTGCCTGGCACGTAAATTAGATCGTAAAAGGCGGATTTACACGATTTGCCACATTAATAGGCATATTGCTGTCTACACTGAGGGAACTTCGATCCACCATGTACGTCCTCCAAAACCTTTCAAGTTTTTTTTTTAGTTTCACGGTGATTTAGTTCCAATTCTCTTCGCCCTTGTAATATTAATTGTTGCGCCTTTTTCAATGACAGCAGGAGTTCCATTTGGCATGACAGATTCGACACTTTATTCGACTGACGCTCGTGTAAGAAAAAGCTACTTGCGTACCGTTGTAAATCTTAAGTGAAACACGCTGACATAAGAATGTATCAAATGGCCAAGCTTAGCTGCCCCCAGATGTGATAGAACGATTTAAATCCTTCATGAGAATCCCTCCGTCCTTTGGCAGGTCCACGAACTCTATTAATCATAATTTTAAGATTAAGATAACTGCCATATTGTGTAGAATATAATACGAAAACAAATTGTTTAACTCGTAGCGAAGACAAATGATTCACAAATGATGCACGTTTGTGTGAAAGTAGGTACATGTTATAGCCACGACTTCATTAACACTTAGTCAGCCCCAACCACCTTCTCCCACCACCCCTTTTGGCATCATTAACGACGGCAGCAGCGCACATTTGAGGAAATTACCCTGCCACTTTGTTTAAACATCGGTTCTCGAATACATACCCCCACCGGAACCGCTCCCAAAAATATATACGAACCTTCCCGATTGCACCTGATACGCAATCATAAGCCATCATGACGTCGGCAACACCGTCGTCAAACCGAAGAAAATGGGAAAATCATTATTGCGGCCGGTTGAGGGGGCGAAGAGGGAAATTTTCTAATCCTATCATTAAACTCTCATTAGGCTCAAAGTGCCACTTCTATACGATTATGTCGTGTGCACTTTAATCGGCGCCACATAGTGACATGTAAATACCACGGATAAGAGTACATACAAACCTCAATATATCGTCGTAGTCGTATCCCTGTAAAGGATATTAACTCGATTTTTCTTAAAGCCAATTAAAGCTACCTCAGCTACATTGAACTATTTTTCTTCCTCGTGAACATACAGTGACTACGCCCCCACTATGTATGTATGTATGCCAAAAAGCCATAAAGACTCTGCTACACGTGGATGTGGAAAATAAGAAATTTAATATTAGATGAGAAAGGAGGGTTTTGTGTTGCGGAAACTGGACTGGGTACATTCATCATAATCATAATGTTGCTCGACTTACGTTGAACCCTGTTGTTTCCAAACAATTGTTCTATGGCACCCGGCATCATTCAGCTATTCTTATGATCGAGTTCTCATTCACCTCGAAAGAAGTTTAATTAGAAACGTGAACTGACTGGAGGCGGAGGGATTGAATGGTGTAGCAGGTATACAAAGGGGGGACAAACATCCGCAATGGAAAGCACGTCATTCACACAATATGTCTAAGAAGAAAGGGGACGATTACTTTTGAATCTCTCTTGAGTATATGTATATTTATCAAAGGAATGCTACAATGTGGCCCAAAATTTATAACCCTATTGGAAGATGCTATAACTTTTGCAAATGGCGTTCAAGTGTCAGTTTTGTTTTGGTATTTGTGAAGTTAACAGATGGAGAATACACGTCGACAAGCTGTACTCATCAAGATCGCGGAATACTCGTGAATAGATTAGATTTTGATTTTATTTGTGTACTTCAAAATTCATTGCAAGTAATAGCCCTCGGACAGCAGGAGTGCAGACCTACGCCCAGGCTGCAGCATCCGAAAAATCAAAAAACATCGAAATCCCGACGGACCCTGCTTCTCAAGTTTTCTCAATTATTCTCGCGAAACTTGAAGAGCAAAGCAAAATAAATAAAATTATTCTCGATAGGTTGGTTAAGCTCGAGAGTTATTCACGGAAAACGCGTACTTCACCTAGAATATGAATGAAAAAAGAATGTTAAAAATATGTACTTGGAATGCAAACGGACTTTTGCAAAAACTTGACGAATTGGAAATATTCATGCGAGAAAAAGATATTGACATTTGCTTGATTTCTGAAACTCACGTGAAAAAGGAATCGCATTTAAAAATAAAAGGCTATACTGATTACCACGCTTGTCACCCTTCGGGAAAAGCAAGAGGCGGATCTTCCTTGTTTATTAAAGACTGCATTGAACAATGCGAAGACCTAAAGATAGAGCTTGAAACTCTGCAAATGTGCACAATTCGAGTTAAAAATAGTCAGCGTACTATTAAAATCTCATCTATTTACTGTCCACCGCGTTCCGCGCTTGAAAAAAGTGATTTTACTAACTTATTTAAATCGCTGAAACCTAATTTCATTATTGGCGGCGATTTTAACGCGAAACATACGTTCTGGGGCTCTAGATACATCTCGCAAAAAGGTAGAATGCTCTATGGGGCAGGTATGGAGTACAGTTGTGATTTTCATTCGACGGGCAAACCGACTTACTGGCCAGCTGATACTTTGAAAATACCTGACCTGATCGATTTCTTCGTGGTGAAAGGAATATCTAACAACCACATAAAAGTTGAAGAGAGCTTTGATCTGTCGTCTGATCATTCCCCAGTTATTTTGACATTGAGCGAAAAACTAGTATATAACCGAGAGCCAGCGAAATTAACCGGTAGAACAACTAACTGGGAAGGCTTTAGGAACGAGATCGAAGTAAATGTTGAACTGAGCGTACCGCTTACGACACCCTATGAACTTGAGGTTGAAGTCGATCGCTTCGTTCAGATAGTACAGCTCGCCTCTTGGAATAATACGCCCAATCCAAGAAAAACGCCGGACAAATACGGTCTACGATATCCTTCTGAAATAAAAGAATTAATCAGGGAAAAAAGAAAAGCGCGTAAAAGATGGCAACAGAGTCGTGCTCCACAGCATAAAGCATATCTGAATCGTCTCTGCAATTTGTTAAAGAATAGCATTAAGGATTTTAAAAATCGTGCGATAGGCTCTTACATTGAAAGTTTAACAGCGAAAAAAGATTCCAATTATTCCCTTTGGAAAGCCGTAAAAGGCACCAAAAGGCCCAAAATCCCCGCGCCGCCACTTAAAATAAATCAAAATGAATGGGCAAGGGAAGATAAAGAAAAAGCGGATATTTTTGCCGCCCATTTGGAAGAAACCTTTAAACCAAACGATGGTCAAGTGGTTCATGACAACATCAACCTCACAAGGATGGTAGTTCCACCATCTGACGATTTAACGCGCAGATCTGCAACGCTTAGAGAACTCGAACGTGAGATCGCGAAACTAAAACCTAAGAAAGCTCCTGGTTATGATTTGATTACCGGAGAAATTCTCAAAGCCTTACCTAGAAGAGCATTTATTAAGCTTCTCCATATTATAAATGCTGCACTCAGATTAAAACACGTGCCGAGCCAATGGAAAGTTGCGGAAGTCATTATGGTTTTAAAACCAGGAAAACCGTCATATGAAGTAAAATCATACAGACCAATCTCGCTTCTTCCAGTCGTATCAAAAATTTTCGAGAGGATATTACTAAGGCGTCTCCAACCGGTTATAGAAGAAAATAATCTCATCCCTGACCACCAGTTTGGGTTCAGAAGTAAGCATTCGACAATTGACCAGGTGCATAGAATTACTAACGTAATCGAAAAAGCACTAGAAGAAAAAAAGATATGCTCAGCCGTATTTCTTGACGTCTCGCAAGCCTTTGATAAGGTGTGGCACGATGGCTTGAAATGCAAATTACGACAAGTACTCCCCGTGTACCTATACGAGATTTTGGATTCATATCTCGGAAATAGACTCTTCCGTGTTAGAAATGGAAACGAATACTCAGAGCTCAAAAAAATTTCGGCCGGCGTACCGCAAGGAAGCGTTCTGGGGCCGCTTCTTTATCTGTTATATACTCGTGATATACCGAAAGAAGATGGCACTATGCTTGCTACGTTTGCCGACGACACCGCTATCCTAGCAGTAGGTAAAACAATCGAGGAAACGACTGCCAAACTGCAAAACGCATTGAATAAAGTAAATGAATGGACGAGGGACTGGCGGATCGCCCTTAACGGAACTAAATCTGTTCACGTGAATTTCACTTATAGAAAAATTAATGACTTGCCAATTTTTATAAATTTGGCCCGAATTCCTATTGCAAATGAAGCCAAATACCTGGGAATGACACTTGACGCAAAGCTGAAGTGGAATTCGCACGTGAAAATGAAACGTAAAGAATTAGAAATCAAATATAGAGAAATGTACTGGCTGATCGGGAAACATTCCCACCTCAGTACCGAGAACAAACTGCTTTTATATAAGCAAGTGCTAAAGCCGGTGTGGTCCTACGGTATACAACTTTGGGGTTGTACCAAGAAAACAAATGCCAATATTTTGCAGACCTTTCAAAATAAAGTGCTTAGAGAAATTGTCCAAGCACCGTGGTATGCTAGAAACGACGATATCCACAGGGATCTCGGAATTCCGACAATCGAAGCTGAAACTAGAAGCTTCGCGCGAAAACATAGAAACCGACTAATCGGACATGTTAATAATACAGTCCTACTTATTTTGGATGAGAGCAATTTATTGCGCCGACTACAAAGGATAAAACCTTTCGACTTGGCGAGATAAGGATTAACCGCATCTAAATTGCGGAATATGCAGGATCTTTCATTGGAAAGTAACCTGCCAAACGTTTATATTTCGTGATAGAAAAATTGCTTGATAAGTAGTATAACTTAGTTGCAGTATCTAACAAATTTATATCGAAGGGAGGTGTTTTTGGTCAGTAAGAATCTGACACTACTATGAGCACGCGCTTGCTATTCTCATAGTGTCTATGGAAGATTTTCACCTACCCTCGGGAAAAAAAAAAAAAAAAAAAAAAAATTGCATAATGGTTTACAAAAAATCAGTTTGCATGGCATTGCCGTCTGCCTGATTGACAATAATTTAACATACTTAAGTAGCTCATTTTATTACTACCAACAAAAATACCTAATAGCAACATAATTTAAAATAATAAGTCTTTTTTAAAAAGGGTATTAAAAACGAAAATATTCTTTCGCGATATTCTAGAGCGATTTTGCAATACTGGAACAAGTTAGGAACATTGATTTCATTTAGAAGTGTTAAGACTTGAGTCTCCGATAGGACATCGCTTCCCAAGATATCTGTGGCCACAAGCCATAACCGCTAAAGTCGACTTTAGACGAAATTGAGATTTTGATGCCATTAGATTCAGCGTACTCGAATCTATTTTGTAAATTTTTTTCAGTTTTTTATCTTTAAAAATGTGACCACAATTTCAAAAAAACAACAGCTAAAGTAATTTTTTGTAGTTTAGATTAAGGAAAAATAACCAAACTCAACAGAAAAAACGATATTTACTGTCTAAAGTTGATAATTTTTTTAAGATTTACAACAGGGAATAAAGACTTAAATTGACTTTAGCTGTTTTTCCACATTAAATTTATACAATTATTACATTTTTTTGTGAAGGAAAAATAGCTAAATTTGAGTTTAGCTGTTTTTCCGTGTTAATATTTTTTGTTTTGTTCATTTTTTTTGAAGGAAGAATAAGTAAAAAGACTTTCCTATCTGCAGTTTAGTGGTTGTTCCAAAATTTAATTGTGATTCTTTAAAATGGAAAAACAACTAAACTCCAGATAGGATTTTTTAATGATGAAAAACCTAAAAGGCATAATGACTAAAGTATTATTTTTGTCAATAAAATCGTTTACAGTAATTTTTTTCAAAAAAAATAATTTTCAACTAAGAAAGAGTAAAATTATCTTTATTTAACTTTTTGTTTCAATGCGATCGGAGTTTGCAATCGCCCAATAGAGTCATTTGTAATTTTACGTGTTTGTCAAAAACTTTAAACTGCTCTCCTGAAAAATGAGTAAAACAGACTTTAGCGGTTTTTCCTTGTGACCACAGATATGTCTTCTGGTTTCTCTCAAAACTGGACATTTCCCGATGAAGTGCATGGTATCCTCCCTCTCTGCCAAATTGCACAAACTACATAGTAGGGGTAAATCGTCTCTGTGCGGTACATAGTTAAGTCTTAGGAGTTCGCCCCGAAGCATCAAGATCATCGCTATTTCGTCAATGCTGTATTCATCCCGAAAGTAATTCCTTTCAAACAAATTGTGGTTTAAACGGCTGTATATCGTTCTATGTAACGATCCTGAAGCTTCCTCCAAATATCTGGTTCTAGCCTGAACTTCAACTCCTTTGATGAGCTGGTACAGCTGGTCTTTTAAGCACCTTGCATCATCGTGAATTATTTCAATTCCACAGTCACGAGCTAATTCCAACCATTCTTTGTATCATCCAGTTCTGCTATTTATTGCTTGCAGTGCCGCTTTTTTCGGAAGTCGGTAATCTGGCATGGTAAGAACCTTAAGAACATAATGTACTTGAATTTTAAGCGTTTTGGTGAAGAGTGGTGCTAGGCCCGTTTCCAGCATAAGCATGTAATTCGGCGTGTTGGGCGGGAGATGAAATATTCTTTTTAGGTAATATCTCAATAATTTCTCCACATTTTCATACTCTTTACATCCCCATACTTGTGCTGCGTAGAAAAGAATGGACTCAGACACTGCTTCGAAAACTTTATATTTAGCGCTGTGGGCAATGTATTTGGTGCTAAAGCATCACCTCCAAGCTAAGTTAATGGCTGTTTTCGATTTTGCTAGTTTTTCCTGAAGATGAATATCCATGCTAAGGTTTTTAGTAAGAAGCACTCCAAGGTACTTATATTTGCTCACCACTTCAACTAGTTCCTCATTATATCTCCATTTCTCGTTCGCACAGTATCTGCCTCCTCCCTTTTTAAACACCATTACTTTAGACTTATCCAAGTTAACGATTAAGTTCCAAAGCCTGCAGTAATCACTTAGCCGGTTCATCATCATTTGTAGGGTTTCTGGGGAGGAAGCCAGTAAGACTATGTCATCTGCAAATAAAAGGGCTTTGACTCGTGAATATTATTTTACGGAATAAATCGCCAGTGGTTTCGGTGCAACGTGAATTTCAGAGCAAACCGTCCTACGCCATCTGGTCAAACTACTAAGGCGTTTAGCCGCTCGCCTCGAGGAGACTGTAACAACACATGACAGAAGAGGCGCCGGAAGGCCTCGTAGTACTCGTTTCTAGAACGTAGCCGCTGTGGCTGAAGATGTCGCAGATGAGCCATCAACGTCGATCAGACGACGACGTCTAAGTTTTATTGCCTTTTCGGTTCGCCTAGTGTCTCGTTTTGGCGATTTGCATCGACCGGCAAGATCGCCCCATTTAACCGCTCCAGATTTCTTTCTCTGTGGTTTTTTGAAGTCACGGGTCTATCAGAACAAGTGATAGACTCTGGAAACTCCGAAGTTCTTGCCATTAGGATTTAAAATGCGGTAAAAAGAGCGCAAATGGTCATCAACTTCAAAAAATTAATGGAAGATAACTTAAAGGTCTAAACAATCATTTAAAAATTATAAAATTATGTCGTTTAATTTTAAAGCTGAGCAATACAACACCGGGTGAGTGTTTTTGGGCCACCCTGTACAATGAGACGAGACCAGCCTGACATTAACTGCTTTGGCCATATCTTTTCTGCTCTATTCACGTGTAGAAAGCAATAAATCGTGTCCTAAATGTGGTTGCTTGTGGCGTGACGGTAATTTGCCATAAAATTGAACGAGAATTCTTAAACCACAAAGTGTTCAGCATACTGGCTATGGTATTTTTGTTAAGTGGACGCTCGATATAGTGAACATCGATATAGTGAACAATCCAATATAGTGAACACTCAATATTTTATACAGGCTATTCTAAATAGTGAACAAGTTTGTTCACTATTTAGAATATTTGTTTGTTTCACAGCTTGTGGTTGTTTTTAGTGCAAAAACAAAGTGCGTGTTGCTTATTTTGTTATTTTTTGAACGATATTCTTTGCGACGATGTCACTTAAGCTCAGTTTAAGTTTGTTGTATTTTTGTTTTTTTAAGTACAATGTATTATGTTTTTTACGGAAGAGTTGTTTTTGTTAAAAATAAGATATTCTTTCTTATAAATAAATTGGCTTGTTTTTTAGTAATCGCAAAGAAAAGTTGTAATTATATTCTATTTTCGATGAATTGTACGTAAAAACATACACATTTTGATAAAATTTGCTTCAAGGAGTCCACGCTCGTTACAATGAACAATCTCGCTTCAGTGAACAGGCCTGGTTTTTATTAGTTCACTATACCGAGCGTCTACTGTATTTCCAAGGCGTTAACATACCCGTAAGTATGACTTTAAATTTGACAGATGACTAACAAATTTCTGAAACTGTGGCCAGATTGTGGTGATTTTCGATGAACAAGAGATATAAAAAGTGGACAAATGCGAGTCAGGCCTCGCCCAATTGTACCATTGTACCAACATGTGAAACTTACTAAATTAAAAACTTTTTTGACAGGCGGCACGTAATGAAACGGTTTACAAAGGCAACAAACGGTACCGACGCGATGAGTTAAACGCATACAACCGATTCCTTATATGACATCCATATTATAATAATGTATTCGGACAGGTAAGCGCGCGGTTATGGTCGAGGCGTACACCTCAGTTCAAATTAACTGAATGCCCCGTTCAGACACGCAGAAAAACGCGTGGTATCCGCTGCGGTTCTTATTTACATTGCCGTGTTCATATTCGTTCACACACAACTAGCGTTTGAGTTACGGGAACCGCGCGGTTGTGTGTGAACGAATGTAAGGATGGCAATGTAAATAAATACCGCAGCGGGAATCGACTTAAATGATTTGGTCTTACGAGTGTCAGAGACTGGTTTTTATGTTCCGTACCCATATAGTAATACGGAACCATTATAAGTTCGCTCTAACTCAAAAATGTCTGTCACGATAAAAACACCAAGAACCGTTCTTCCTAGAAACTTGAAATTTGGCACACTTATACATTACGGTGGTCCACATACATGGACAATATATTACTTACTTTAATATTGTAAAACAACAATACAGGGTGAGTAAAATGTAATCTCAAAAAAAAAATTCCGAAAAATTTATCACGTGGGACATCATTCGAAAGGGCTCAAAACAAAGATTCCAAAAATATTTCGTTTAGTTTTTCCCGCAAGAAAGTTTGGGAGTTTTAGCAAAAAATGTGTGAAAAATAACATACAACAAGGACCACCCATTGATTTGTTTTCGGAAACTACTTAAGTCAAAAATATGAAAAAACATAGTTCGCAGGTGTTTAACTATATTTTTAAAGACAAATATAGCGGGTCTAGTAAGTTGTATAGTTTTTGAGAAATTCACGTCGAAAAATTCAATTTTATGTCGAAATATTCAATTTCTCAACCGATTAACTCGTAAACTACTGGACCAATTTCAATGAAATTATTACTATTCGATTAACAATAATTTTGGGAAAATTAAAGGCTTTTCAAAATTGTGCTGCCATACAAAACAAATTCAAAGAAATAAATAAAAATACGGATTTTGCCAGGAAACGAACCTGGGACCTCAAATCTCAGTAGTACAGCGCAAAAACGGGTAATGGACGCGTCAGACACTCAGCCGCATACTTGATGTTTATCCAATTTCTCATAGCAAATAATAATACTGTTTATAAGTTTGTACAGTGAATATAGATATACAGCGCTGGCAAGCTAATTAGCACACCCCTATGAAAATTCAAACTTATGTTTTTTTCTTTTACTTATAAGCGAACAAATGCCTCAGAGTTTAAGAGCCCCCGCACGCTACAGACTTTCTATCGGCCGATAGTTTGATCGGGTTGGGCCGGTTAGTGCGCACACTGGGCCGATGAAATAGTCGGGTTGGTAGTGAGTGCGCACACTAAACAAACAATCGGCCGACTGTTCTTGAACGATTTGGTTTTGCTAGTCGTTAAACACATTTTGCAGAGAATAGTCGCTCAATGGTAGTTAGTAAAAAATGTTCCAGAGAGGTAATCATTGCTCTACGCCCAAATATGTCCATAATTCCATATTTAAATACAACAAAAAATCCAGATCTTAAAGAAAATTAATTTAAAATTCAGAGCAAACTGAGCTATCGAAAAAAATCGGCCGACTTTATAGTCTGTAGTGTGCGCACGTAGAAGAGCGCCGTACTGATTAAGTAGTCGGCCGATAGTTTGCCGATACTTTAATTTGAAGGCAATCGTGTAGCCTATCAAACTTATTTATCGGCCGATATCAAATCGTTGTAGTGTGCGCACTCTCATATATTTTCATACTGATTAAGAGCCCGACTAAACTGTCGGCCGACAAAAAGTCTGTAGTGTGCGGGGGCTCTAATACGTACATTAATGACAAAACTTAATCGAGAAAAAAATATATCGTTTTGCAGTACGATTCCGTGCTATATAAGATTTACCGTAAGTGTTTGTGTTTTACTGTGGCATTTTAATTAGCACACCCAAGCATTCAAGTAAGTTTTTACTGAAAAAAATACCAATTCTGTGATCAGAGCTATTTTTTTTCGAATCTCCCTTAGTTGTTCATTGTTTTTTTAAGATTTGAGAATAAATATGGGAAAAAAAGTTTTCAATGAAGGCAGAATGAAATCAGATTCCGAATTTGCACCAAAAAGAGCAGAACATATCTGAAATCGCAAGATTAATCGGCTTTTCACCAAAAAAAAAAGTACAGAATGCACTTAAGCACTACCATTAACGTGGGATTTTTGCAAATCAGAAACAATCCAGGTCAAAAAAGACCTAAAAACATGAGAATAGTCCGATGGTCAGACATACCCTTAGGCACTCCTTCGCCTCTTCAATGGAAATAAGAGCTCAAATACACCAAAATTGCTGTGTGAATATATCAGCTAGGACTGTTAGAGCTCAGCTTTTGCAAAATAATCTTCGAGGATGCCAGAGTCTCAAAAAACCGAAGGTTTCATAGTCTAATCGAAGACAACCGCTGTATTTCGGAAAATGCCATATCTTCAATAGTCAGTTTCTCTGGAATTCTGTCATCTGAAGTGATGAATCCAAATTTAATCTGTATGGAACCGATGGCAGAACCTACGTACGACATCCTCACAACAAGGATTTGGACCCAAAGTACACTACGAAGTCAGTTGAGTATGGATGTGGCAGCGTGATGTTATGGTGCTGCTTTACCGCGAATACTGTGGGGCCAATAGTCCAAGTTAAACGAAAAATGGATTGGCTTATGTACCAGAGCATATTGGCCAACAATTTGTAACATTTCTATGATAATTTTCCACTTGCAACACATCGGCAAATTGTGTTTCAGCAAGTCAATGCCCCATGCCATACGTCCCGCACAGTTAAGGAGTGGTTTGATGCAATCGTTATTACCGTTCTGACTTGGCCCCACAGAGCCCGGATATCAATCCAATAGAAAATTTATGGGTCATGTTCAAACGACATGTTATGGCATTAAAACCAACCACGGCAAACGCGTTATGGACCACTTTTCGGGAAGAATGGTACCAAATTCCTCCTGAAGTCTGTGCTGACCTAATGACGTCATTAAGCAGGAAATATGCTGCCGTTATTGTTCAGAAAGGATACCCAATCATATATTAAGTAAATCTGAATAGCCAAAATCACATTTAAATTACTTTTAAGTTGTTCTCACTATTTTTCAGACTCTCTAAGTATCATTTTAGAGAGCAGCTGCCTCACATAATAACACGTCCATAAAGCATTGATCTTGATCATTGTTTTTTTTTTTCTCGAAATTATAGTTACATTTTCTATTTTTGTTTTTTATTTTTCGTAAAATATAATAATGTGTTCAAATAAAACTAAATATTTGTATTTGGAATGCGTTAATGAACTTTTTTAATGCATTTTGTCGCCAGAAAGAAAAATTTCAATGGGTGTGCTAATTAGCTTGCCACGCCTGTATATAGAATATAGTCTTTTGAACTGTACAGAATCAATATCTCTCTCAAAAACTCGAATTCTAAAATAACTAAATGCTTTTCCAATAATTTTGTTAAGAAAATAGCCTTGAACATTTGTGATATTCTAAGCCATATTTTAAACAAAAGTATTTCCAGTGGTGTTTTCCCAGATGAGCTAAAGCAGGCCGAAGTAATTCCTTTATTTAAGAAAGGAGATAAAACATCAGTAAATAATTATAGGCCTATTTCATTGCTCTCGGTATTTTCGAAAATTTTTGAAAAAGCTATTAAAAACAGGATGATACAATTTTTAGAAAAAAAAAATTTTTTAGTGAGTGCCAATTTGGATTTCGTACTAAATTCTCAACTGAAGGAGCTCTCTTAAACTTCTGCACAAACACATACAATAGTATTAATAACAAGAACTTAACTGCGGCACTGTTTATCGACATAACAAAAGCTTTTGATACCGTCGATCACAAAATTCTTTTGGACAAACTCTACAAATGTGGTTTTAGGGGTACGATGCATAATAGGAGGCAAAGAGTTCAAATTAGTGGTCAACTCAGTTCTTCTAGTAGTATTTTCATAGGGGTTCCTCAAGGTTCGGTGCTTGGTCCGATACTTTTTCATGTGCTTTTCAGAGTGACTCTGCTTTGAATCTTAGTGCCGACATAATCCATGACTTAGAAGTCTTGAGCCACTGGTTCAAACAGCATAAGCTGGTAATTAGTGACAAGACTAAAATTATGTTTTTTAATGTGTGTGGAAAGGAAGTGGATCTTGGAATATTCGTTTTTCACTGTGCGAACTGCAACAAATATAAACGCAGTAAAGAAATTTGTAAATCGGAAGCAGGCTCTCAGACATTTTTTGAGTCACGTACATGTTTTGATAAATGTTTTAGTATTGAGAGTGTTAAATCGTTTTAGTATCTTGGTGTTCTACTTGATTGGACGATGAGTTGGTCTGGCCATACCAATGCACGAAGTATTTAATGGCTGCCACAAGGCAAATATACTTTTTAAAGTCTTATTGCTCACTGGATCTTCTTAAGTGTATTTATTATGGATTAGTACATTCTAAGCTTGAATACGGCATAGTTTCCTGGGGTGGTACATACAATAACAAATTGTACCCACTTCTGATTTCTCAAAAGCACGTTATTCGCCTTTTTTATAATAAAAGTCGTTATCATAGTAGTTTAATAGTTTTCAGAAGCCTTAAAATTCTTCCTCTGAAACACTTATAGTTTATTTATTTTATTTTATTTTATTTAGCGGAAAGTACAAGTAAGACATAGTCTTTTATAGTACATACATGAATAACAGAAATACAAATCAATGGAATTAATAAAATTTAAACAGAGTTTGACCTAATTTTAAAATTAAATATACAAATATAAATATTGAAATAATGTGCAGAAAAAAATAAATAAATACAAATAAAAATAAAAAGGTCGTGATGAGGGGAGTGAGGTAAGGATATTAGGGTGATGTAGTTGCTGTTAAGAGAAATGTTGAAAAATAGCAGATTCAAATTTTGTGATCCCAATTATTTGCTTTATCGAGTTAGGGAGAGAGTTCCAAAGTCTTGAGGCATGGACAAAGAAAAGGCGCGATGAGTTCAACGAGTCTGATATATGGGTTATAAGATTGAATGTTCTGTGCGATTGCGCAAATTGGAGTTTTTCAAACAGATAAGGTGGTACTTTATTATGTATTATTTTGTGTAAAAATATGCAGCATCGAGCATTAAGGAAATGTTGCAATGTACAGCCAAGTACTTTTTTCTGATAGTTAGAAATGTGGTCATATCTCCGAAGTCCAAACACATATCTGGTTATATCATTGAATGCCACAGTTAATTTGTGCATGGGCTGGGAATCAGGCTTACAATAAACGACTACAGCATAATCAATAAGGGGTACAAGCAACGATTTGACGAGTCTTAGTCTAGTTTCTACAGAATTAAATTGGAAAACAGCCAGAGCTTACGTAGACCGCCGTAAATCCGTCCAACAGTATGATTTATATGATTACAAGCAGAAAGGGAGCGATTAAGTTTAAAGCCAAGACTGGTGACTGTATCTAAATATTTAAGGTCAACATTGGACAGGTAAATTGGTGGAAAATCCTGATATTCATATTGCTTTTTGGATATCACTATCGACTGACATTTATTAGGATTAAGTGTAAGGCCATTTTTTTCCCACCGCTTACATATTTCGGACAAATCTTCATTCAACCTATAGACGAGATCTTCAATTAAGCCAACTGGTCTGGAGATGTATACTTATCATCTGCATAGAGGTGTAGAGATACATTTGAACATACTTTAGGCAGGTCATTTATAAATAAGCAGAACAAAAGAGGACCTAGTATTGAGCCTTGAGGCAACTACAACCCGTTGGCTTCGATTTATAAAATAATGTTTTAAAAGGCACACCGCTCTATTACTAAATCCAAAATATGACTTCAGTTTCAGACACATAATCGAATATTATATTTTTATAAAGTTTTAAAGATATTTTTTGCCAGATCTGGTTATCAATTAAATAGATGCTCTTCTAGTTACAACCTTAGAATCAGCGTTGCCGCAGAACATTTTTTTTTCCGTGCCACCACTGGCAAAATAAGGTGACATTTTGAACCATTGCGTGCCACCAGCATAAATAGATAGAAAAACACATTTTTTCAGTCTTCTTAATATAACACGTTATGAGACATTTCTCCGACAACATTCAAATGATTCAAACTAAAAAATAACTTGGCAGACAAGGAGTTGGCACCAATGAAGATAATCGAAAATGAATGTTTTCAGCGCAGCGTATGTAAATATTGTGAGTGAATGCAAAAAGCATTTGGAAAAAATTGTTCTTTTAAGGAATATTTTTGTGATTCCACCTATTTTACTTATACCAAAATCAATGTGAAATGGTGCCACATGAAATCTTAAAGTGCCATTGTGCCATTTTAATCAAAAAGTGCCATAATGGCACGATCGTGCCACATCGGCAATGCTGCTTAGAATAAACAATTTAAACCTTGCTTTAGTACCACAGCACAATTTGCAAATTTTTTTTTAATTTTTTTACGGGAATTGCTGATAGACTTTTCAACAGCTTACCGAATAACATTAGAACCATTAGAAACAAATCCATTTTTCTAAAAAAAGTAAAACTATGGCTCTTAGACAAAAATTATAAGGATATCTCTGACATAGTAAGTGTAGCTGTCTGATTTAATTTTGACTTTTTTCTATTATGTCATGTAAAATAAATAAATAAATAAAAAAAAAACAATGTAAAGAAACGCATTGAAGTACATTTATATAACTTGTTGTGACCCCACTAATATTTCATTCTTAATTTTATATTGTTTATACCTATGCTATGCTTCCTGCTTTCGCCTCTCGTTCCTTCTGAACTATAGATTGCAGTATCTTTATTATTTCACTTTGTACTACATACGTACTGTTGTTTATTGTTATCTGTATTTTTATATAACGAATTGATAAAGAAATAAATAAATTGAATTGAATTGTATAGAGGTGGGTCGTTTTTGATTTTTGTGTTAACGAAATGATACAGTTATTTAAACAAAATATAACTACATTGTTTTAAAATGACGGAACCCTTTGAGCACGAGTCTGACTCGCACTTGGCCGGATTGTTCATGTTATTATTGTAGACTACATCTGACAGCTGTCAAAAAGCAAATTATCTCTTCGTTTGACAGCTCGAAATTACCGCTTGAAAACAAAAAACGTTCTAAGGAAACCACCACGAAGTTCTCTGCTTTTTCATTTCAACTTTTCAATTCAAGGACATTCATTTATAACAAAGCTTTTCCAAGAATAATTTAACGCAATAATTATGAATATTTTAAAAGCTGTTGCCACCACATGTCCACTGCATTGCCTTGTTAGAACCCTAAGGACGTTCTTTTTTTCTGGTCTATTTTCCGCATCCCACTTTTGGGAATTGAATAAATCCCACATTCCCAATTCCCAGCACACTTCACCTGAGAATTTAATTCGCATTGATTAACGGCTCCTTGAAAAGCAATCAGTCTTTTCAAATATAAATCACCCTCAAATAAATCAATGGTCAGGAGAAAATGAAAATGCGATAGACAAGATTATACGAGCAACTGAACCAGCACAACTTAATCAGTCGTATTAATCTCAAGAGAGCTCACTTCATTTCATTACCTTCTCGAGCGTTCCAGCACAGCAACCCAAGCTGGAAAATTCCCAAATTTAATTGAAACCAACGCGAACAGCGCCCGTGGCGGCCGGATGGTCGATTTGCTTACAAATTGAAAAATAACATCGCACCTTTTCGGTATCCCTGGATTGATCCCACCCCACTCGGCGTCGGCTGTGCTCAACCGAATTAAGGTATTCATTTGAATAATTTTTAAAATTAAAAAGCAACATTGCCTACGACGCACGACGTGAAAAAGGAGAGAACGGCATTTGTCCAGGGAATCCCTCTCCCTCTCCTTTCGGAGTAAAAAGAAACTCCATCCCCACCGTCTCTACTCAATCAAAATCGATATCAAAACATGGCGAAGGAGAAGGAGAGGTGAAGCGCAAGAGATGCCCTTGGCCAACCGCAAGGTTAGTAATTGCATTCTAAGTGGAACACCACCCGGGGCTTGAGGAAAGCTAGAGCAGCAGCAACATTGGAACGAAGAGCACATCTGGTGTTCCACTTTCATTACAATTACAAAGTATAGTACATTAAAGCAAAAATGGATTTTAGGTTCATTTTCAGATTGTTTCGTGTCCTGCCGAGCGCCTAGCCTCCTCGTCTATACGTAAAGCAGCAGCAGTGAGGGAAAATAGGGTCGACGACGGGATGGGCATGATTATGAAAACTTTTCCCAGAACTGTCGACTGCGTTTTCTTTTCATTGGATTCGACGACGAGGACAGGGCTATTGGAAATGGAAAATTATAGTTTATGTGTATTTCTTTGCTTGAAATTAAATTGTGCAAAGCAGCTTAGGAATCGAAATCGATTTTTTCTTTCTTCGCTGGCCTACATCGATGACGGCGAAGCAGAAGGACAGACAGGCATCCTTTGTTCAGGCATTAAATAAGGATACAAAAAAAGAAAAAGACGTCAGGATATTAATGTGGAACATATTGTGTGGGTTGGATGAGACACTATTGAAGTGTGTCCTAGTCCAGCCTGGACAAATGACTCAATGGAAATCGTTAAAAAGGCAAACACATCACTTCATTATATTCGATATTAAAATATTTAGAAGCGAGAAGGCGTGAATAAATTATGCGATTAATTTTTGATTTCTCTTGAGTCTTCTTCGGCGTGGTGAATTTTTTACGACTATGATAACTTCCCACAGCTGAATGCATTACGTCAATCAGCAAAACTTACACATTTGTGGTGCGGAAAATCGCAGACAGATTCAAGAAATCGAAAGAGACAGATTTGAATGGATGAATGAAGAAGAAGGACGAATATGCAACCTACAATAGAACTATTGTGCCCTCGAATTGGGGACCGCCGAGTCTCTAGGTTTAGAGAATCTTACTCTATTAAACTCAGTATCTTCAGGAAACTTCCTCTTTGTCTTAGCACAAGATACCAAGACAGTCCCTTCTATGTTTAAAAAGGGACTCGCATCGGCTTATACAGTTTCCAGAATCTGCAAGCCCCTTGTTTTCTGATGTTTTCTCAGCTTCAGTGTCCGGTCAGAAAATAAAGCGATTGAATACTTAACATTTATAATTCCTGAGTGGGATCACCACGTAATCCCGAACGACTAAAATCTCGAACATTTATTTGATATATCTCGAAAACGAAAATCTCAAATGGACAAAGTCAAGAAAATACAAATATCTCGAAAGACTTTATCTCGAAAAAAATTCGCTTTCGAGATTTTTTCAATCTCTTCATTTTACTGCAAAAGTAATTAAAACGGATCCAAAACAGCGCTGCCACTTTGCTACATACGTAGCAAAACTGCTACGCGGTTTTCAAAAGTCAAATTTGCTACGCTGCTACGCACTCTCCCTGAAGACCCCAATTTTACTACGCTTTTTTGAAACGGGAACTGTCAATAGGAATTTGGAACTTTTAAACCTCTCAAAATAACAATTACAAATCAAAAAAAAAAAAAACATATTTTCAAACAATCACTTCTACGACAACTTATGTTACTGTTTCTATCGTACCCTACACAGGCAATATAATATATTTCTTTGGATGTGTTTGAATATGACTGGAACCGGACTGGTATTGCAACAGTTTCATTATCAAACCATAGAAGTACTTCCAAGGCTATTTATTTTTGGTAAAGAACTCAGCTGTTTTCAGTTTGTTGTTTATTGAGTTTTGCTACGGGAATTTTTTTTCTCAGTGGCAGCACTGGTCCAAAATGTAAATTCTGTTCTGTCTTTTTTGAAAATAATAAGAATTTAACAAACTTTTTACAACAAAAAACTGTTTTTTTTTTCAAATTTACTGTACGGGTGCTTTGCTGTGGACTTAGCTTAGATCTTGCAGACAACACAGAGGTTGAGAATCTAAAGAGCCAATTTTATAGATTACTGGAAAAGAAAGGTAATCTTCTCTACGATTTTTATATCAACGAAGCCCAGTCGTCACAATACCGAATGTATTACTCCAAGCTGAACCACAATCTGCAGGCTAAAACATACTTCCTAAATAGCAACTCTACAGAACAAATAAGTGCAATATTCAGAATCAGAGGTGAACTAATAAATCTAAATTACATTCCGCACCGGGCTGATCTTCCAATCCAATGCAGTCTATGCAACCTCAGAGAAAGAGAAGACTTCTTCCATTTCATAGGAAAGTGCCCAATTCTGAGCGAGCTGCGAAGAATGTTTTTTGGAGTCAATCGACTGGGTCTGGACGAAACATTGGCCATTCTGAATGGAGACCGTAGCTGGGAAATACTCTACAAATATACAAAGAATGCATCACACTACAGAAGACGTATCATTGAAGGCAACTTTTGAAATTCCTTACATTGTGATTTGAGTAACTTACACAATTTAAGCATATAAGCATATTTAAAAGTAAAAAAAAAAATAAAAATAAAAATAAATAAATAAATAAATAAAAATGTCAATCTGGTAGACGGCCATAAGCCAAACCAATAAGACTTTTGTTAATTAATGCTTTGCAATGTAATGTACATCTTCTTTAAGAATCAAATAAAAGTCCTTAAAACTAAACTAAACTACTGTACAGGCGATTCGCAAAAGAGTTCGCTTCATATCGAACGTTCGATTCGCTAACCATAATAGGGCTGTAAAATTGCTCTGTTGGTAAAAATTCCTGTCCTGCAATCTTTGTAGTTCTTCTGTTTTCCAATTATCTAATTTTTATTTCTCCTTATATACATATGTATGTTTGTAGCAGGTGGTTGTTGAACGTATTTTTCCACATGGTTCCGGTTAGCCTTTGAGCTTATGCCCACTCCTCCCCATTAAGTCGAAAACGAATCGACGGCTGTCTTTCAGAGCAACCCCACTTCTTAACTTATTATCCAGTTGTCAACATAATAAAACTGCGTCATCGAAGTTCCTACTTCACATATATGTATGTGACCAGTTGCAGAGAGAGCATTGTTGCGAAACAATTTGCAAAAGTAGTCCCCATACAATCATGTCTATTAGTCCTTAACGATAAAAACAAAAAGAACAATAAGCTAAATTCCATTGGACTATGACGCACGATATACGAGTATAAAAAGGGTAAAGGATTCCGATGGATACCAAAATAAACAGAATAAAGGTTTTGTTTACCATTGTTATGCAATCCACTTCTTATATACGGAAGGACGAGATTTGTTTACTTTTCTATGAAAACACAAGCTCAGCGCATTTGGTTTTTGTTCCTTCAAAATTATTTCTTCCGCTTCTTCCAATTTCTGGAAAATATTTTCTAATTTGCTTAAGGACTCTGAATTTATGGTATTCATTTTCTTCGCTCCAAATGATGTTTGGTTTTGTACGCAAAACTCCTTAGAAAGGATTATTCTAACCTTGCGAGGACTTTTCTAGAAAAATGGATGAAAAATGAATTTTCGTTTGTCAAAGCTGTCATTTGTTTTGAGATCAAAAGTCTGTCATATCTTAAGTTGCGCGAATGCCACAATGCACAAACGATTGGATGTTCCACATAATAGAAGAAGCTATAAACCACTCAAAAGGTTTTGCTATCATTGTTAGACAGTAAGATCAACATAAGTATATTAGGAACATCGACAGATCTACACAGGCATTGAATGAAAATAGGTCTGTTTGTAGTCAAGTGGATGAGACCTGTCAAGTTTTAAAAGAGGGAGGAAATTCTCTTAGAAAGTGGAAAACTTGCAAGAAAGTTTCCAAACGCATTGAATCACATTTTTGACACTACGAACTATCAAACGTGACACTGGTGACACATATTGCTCACTAAAAATAAATATTGACAAGTAATTTCACTGACAGAAACTGATAGATGACTGTTCTGACAGGTTTTACCAAATTTACTCGAAGAAAAAGGTGGTCTAATAAATCGTAACAATTCGCAAGTTTCTCAGTTGAGGGGACATTTGTGAAAATTTGTACGAAATTTGTACAAATTCGCAATTTACCGAACAGACCTAATAGCTCAACTTCATAGCAAGACAGAATCAATCACACGAATTAAAGTAAAATGTTTGTTTGACAGTTCGAGTTTGGTAATAGGTAATTTTACGTAAAATTACGTACAACTGCCAGAAATCAAGAGAAGAAAGAGCTTAATGAGAGTGTCAAAAAAAGTCGCCTCTTGTGAAATCGTACTACACCTTTTTCATGGAGTGACCGAGGGACATCTATCAAACAGCCATCTGACAATCTGTGAAATGTCAATCACTATTCGTTAGCGAAATAAAAGAAATTTAGTTTTTCGAGTAAATATTTAATAGTTACGAAGGAAGAAGAGAGGATTTTCCCCCACTTTTAAATTATTTACTATTTGACAGATGTCCCATTTTGATCACAAGAAGTTACGAAACAGACCTAATGCTAATATGCTTATTTCGGTGCCCAAAGCTTTTATGTCAAATTCATTTTCGCAAAGTAAAATTGCTGGTCAGCGTATGAAATATTATAAAATACTGGCATATGGCAAAATTATTATTGAAGTTTCTCACAAGATTGCAAAATGGTGACATAAGCAGAGTTCAATTTAATGTCTCACTGTTGACCAATGTATATTTCTGTCAGAGAATAAATGTTTAGCAAAGCACGATATAAAACCACGAATTGTTTGCGACGAATGATAGCTTGGCGAATGTTTGCTTCTAAGCGATCCAAAGTCTGTTGATTGTCGGCATAGACTTGTACTTTGACGTAGCCCAAAAGAAAATAATCTCGGGGTGTCAAATCACATGATCACGGCGTTCAATTCGGAAATACTCCTCTTGAGATGATCCAATCGCGAAACTTGTCGTTCAGCACATCGAGCGTAGCATTAGGTTAGGTTAGGTTAGGTTACGGTGGTTATCACCATCACTCTGGTTGGATGCACTTAGATACTTAAGGTCCATTGTGTTACTACATGGAGTTGATTCATTTATCGGTACTCCCCTACTCCTACTCCTATGCCAACAACACGCGGTGTTTCAAAGTCGTCACCCATCTAAGTACTAACCGCGCCCGACGCTGTTTGATTTCGGTGATCTAATGAGAACCGATGTTTTCAGCATGGCGTGGTCGTTGACGAGCGTAGCATTAACTGTATAGCATGTAGCGTCATCTTGTTGGAACCAAACTTATTCAATATTGTGTTCTCACGTTCTGATCACAGAAATTCGAGAAGATGGCTCTATAAAGGGCGCCATTCATGGTTACGGCCCTTTCAGATGAAATAAGGTCTGAAGACGCCGCCATTCCATACACCGTACCACACAGTGAGCGAAACAACGGTATTGCGTGTACTTCATACATGTGGGTTGTTCTCGCACCAATAACGGTAATTTTGCTTATTAGCGCTTCGTATAAGAATTTTTTTTTTTTCACCGAAATCAGAATGATCTTCCATCTGCTCAAGGGCCCAATCAGCAAACTCCGGACGCATTTTGCGATCATTTGGCTTCAGACTTTGTGTCAATACGGCTCTGTTAGGATGTAGGTAGGCCTAAAGCCTTCTCCAAGTTCACGTCTGATCGTCGTGCAAAGAAATTGTTTAAAAAAATGCACATCGAATGAAGAGAGAATCGATTTGTTGCAGCTACTGACGTTCCACAGCTATAGCCACTATATAACTTTACTAGCTGTCCCGCCCGGCTTCGCCCGTGTCTAAAAACTAAAGTGTTACTTACAATAAATACATTGATATTTTGTTCGAAGAATCAAAGACAGTGCGAACGCATCCCAAGGTTTGCAGTCTATCACTATATACAATCCACAAGTGTGGATTCTAAGTATTTCTAGTTAGAATAAATGACATTTCGCAAGAAAGTGGCATTTGTTAGAGTGTTTTTATTTTTGCACAGTATGTTAAAGAACGGGAATACGAAGTTTTACTTTATTGTGTGTGTTAGTTTTTGTGTTAATCGTGTCAGAAAATTGGCAGGTAAAAGCATGACATTCTGATTTATATATTAGTAAGATAAGCCACTTTATAAATCTGGGCATTCGCCTTTTATTCCATTTTTGCTGCACTGCATCTTTTTATAACCTTTCATTGTTCACAGATTATTTCTCAGTATCAGTTTCCATTTTTCCATTTAACACAAAGGTGTTAATGCAATCAATAACATGTCAAAGTTTCAAGTTCTGTCAACGGCTGTTAAACAGTTTGGCATAACCACATCATCACCCATTAAAATATTCAACCAAACGTCCAAATCCTTGTCAGCCGCAAATAAAAATAGAAATTAACTTTGACATCCTTTACAACCGAAAAATGTCAACCATTTGACATTTGGCCAAACAATCATTAATCATGTGAAATGTGAGTGTGAAACTTGCCACCACATACTGTAGAATTGTTGCCTTCTCTGCCATCCGTTTAGCTAATTAAATGTGCTCAGCCCACATTCCTTAGATATGCATGTCGAATATCCGCATTTCTTTGATAGAAGGATTAACTTGTTGGATATTATTCCGAGCTGTGGCACATCGAAGGGCTGGCAGAATCTCTTTACGTAATAAAGTTTAATTCAATCATAAAGTTTATATCCTTTTATTTTCTTCGTCTGGCAGGCTCTGCAAAGTCCCATAAAAACCAATATGCGTCGTCCTTCACTCTCCGCGTTTGCGTTTGCCCACTCAAAATAAGAACACCCGGTTATAGGCAATTATTTCAATCCAGGATACTTGTCACAGTTGCCATACACACACACGAAGGACATTCCATTGGCTGTGTCTGAGGGCAGGTCCCTTTTTTCAAATACAAGTCTGGAAACTATTTTTTTGAGAAGTCTACGAAGTTTGCTTCGGCCACACGTCTGAGAAATATTCTTTCAAACTAACACTCCATTGACCAGACGCACGTTATCCAAATGAAATGTCCTTGTGTCCATTTAAGATCTGGCCAACAGTACAAACGTTTTTTCTTTTCTTCTATACAAATGGAAATATAATAAATTCTACCATCACACACAGACATGTCATCGAGGATTTGTGTGCACTTCATAAAGGAGACGGATGAGAGTATCCTTTTTCAGGCGCGTGGCCGGAATTTAAGATCACGAGGGCTTTGAAAATCAAGGGGCGAGAAATCTCTGCTTAAAAACGGTATTCTTCCGCTTTACGGTACAAGTTAATATATTGACAATTCCATTTAGCAAAGAGCAACATATTTTCTCATTTTCAGGAAAAGGACTCGCGTGGGAATTGTCGTTTTATGGTCGTATCCCAAAGTGACACTGAAGAGCAACAATAATGCTTATGTTTGCCTGGAGTACCTACTGTGGGCTGTGCTTTTGCGTTTGTTGCGAGCTACGTGTCCTTACAGCTTGATTGGTTGTCGAAGTGGTAAACAATGCCATCGACATCGATCGATTGTGTTTTCATTGAAATGGTTACCGACTTTTGGCTGTTACATGCTCCTCGACTCATACATCGCCGAAGACAAAGGCAAAATTAAATTGCAATACATGCTTAGGAATGAACCTGAAGTGCGGACGTGTCCTGGATACTGGATGTGCGTGTATGGTTCTCTGTTTCATTGAAAGTTGGTTAAAGAGCAATCCATTTTTTTTCTCTGCCATGTTTGTATTGGTGTTCCCTATGAAAGTAATGAATTGATATTGGGATTGCTAGTAGCGCACAAATTGGTTGTAAGTGTCAGTGTCAGTGGTAATACCTTTGGTTGATTGGATCCTGATACGTTACGTTGCGTTGGTCCGTTATTTGGATGGATAAAGTGAAGGACTTTTACCATACGAGTGCCCGTCAAATAATCCAGTGGAATACATTTCCATTGAGTTTCCTCCTCTACAGTTAGGAAAGACCAAGTTTGAGCACTCTTATATAAAGTTCTAACATGGGTCAGTGGATATGTCGCCTTAAGCAAATTAGTCATTTTAAACTGACGAAGTATCGACAGCTACTGGTGTGCCTCTGTTACCTGAAGTAGAAGCATGATAAAGCACGCAAAAAATCTGCAACGTTTCATAAAGCATAATTTTAGAGTTTTCTGGGTAAAAGGTCCTGAACCGTTCTGTAATAAACTCAGGAATTAAACAAAATATCCTATTGGCAAAACACATAGCTTCACCGGGCTGACCGGTAGTCCGGGCGACTTAACTCTTCCAATCCAAAGAATCTCTACACTTCAAAAGGGATGATATTAGAAGACTGGTTGGATTTCTAACTTGGCACTGCCAGCCATTTCCGATTAGAAATTGTATCTCGTCTTTGTATGGAAGACGACAAGACAGCGGAACACGTTCTACATGTGCCATAAGAAGACGAAATTCCTTTAGAGACATTTAAATCGCTGGAAAAATTTCTTAAATCTCCACCAGAGATCCTCAATTTGGTGGACGTCCTTACAGCCTTTTAAAGCAAGCTGTCACGAGACCCAATGCAGTAAGTTCAGCATGCAATCTCGATTGAAAGTGGCTAAAGGATTGAACAAGGCCTACAGCACCGCTTGGTTATGTTATTTGATACCCAGAAACTTCGACCCTTCCACTTCTTTTTTCATAATTATATTCCGCAGCTATTAGATGCCTGGATATCCTTTCATGTGTGAAATAGAATAAAGAGCCTTATATGCCTCAAGCACCATTGAACCAAGATAAGAAATCATATTTGGATAAGATCACAATGTAAGTAGGATAGGACCAAGAACAGAAAACTTAGCTATGCCAGTGACAAAGGTACCAAATACTACAACGCGTCAGCAGGCATTCCACAAGGATCTGCTTAAGGGCCTCTCCTGTGGAACGCTTTGTGTGACAGTATTCTCAGGCTGCAAATGCCCACAACGGTTAAGTTTATAGGTTTTGCGGATGATATCGCTATTGTTACCATGGTAAAGCACATTCATGAAATGGAATCGGTAAGCAACGAGTCGATCCCCGAAATCAAAGCTTGGCTAAGGAATGCGGGTCTTTACTTAGCGGAAACAAAACAGCACCAGTCGCAAAGAGGTGGAAAAATACGCGCAGGGGACCAAGCAATTCGATCAAAACTAGGAGAATGATCGACAGTGGGCTAAAATTCCAGACTCACCTAGATTACGTTGGAGGAATTTGCCAATCCTTCAATCCTTGCTGACGAGAATAATGTTAAACATCGATGTTCCCAGATGTAGTCTCAGAACAGTACTGTCGAAAATAGAAAACTCAGCTCTACTCTACGTATCTTTAGTGTATGCTGATGCAATGGCTACCGAAGTATTTAGGGGAAAGTGCAGTAAGTATATAGACTGCTCTGAGGACAGGGCAGTTTCAGACGAAGTAGTACGTGCCTTAGCTGGCATGGTGCCGATTAAGGTACTAGTCGAAGAAATAAAACGAGTCCATACGAGAAAACTTACAAAGCGACAACAACCAGCAATCGGCAGAAATGGTAAAACCGCTGGGACAGCACCACCAATGGAAGATGGACGCGTCGACTTATTCCCAATATAGGACTTTGGGTGGAATGAAGAGCTGGAGACGTACTTAACCGGCAATGGCAATTACAGAAAGACATGACTCCTTGCCAATCTGTCCACACTCTCCGAATCAGAAAGAAGATGCAAGTCCTATTATTCTCTACTGCACATGTTTCAGAAGAATGGATAACAACCTTCTAGACCCAAACAAAATAGTTGCCGAGATGATTCGCTCATCGGAAACATGAAACTGAATAAATGCTGTGCTTAACGTCACAAAAGTGGGGAGAATCGACCGTCTAAGAAAGCAGAACGACGAACAGGAGCATACATCCTATTAAGGGTAACCAGCCTCATAACTTAATACCTGAGGGCAGTTCCATAAGGAGAGTGGTTTGGTTAATAGCGTCTACAGATGTATGTATGTAGGTGCATTCCTGGGCCCGGGCTAATATTTAGTACCTTTTGAGGTAGGTCTCTGGTCTCTGGATGAGGGACCGAAGCCAAAGAGAATTCAACCTGATTGCAGTGGTGGTGTGAGCGTATAGCAAACCGTGCCCACGGATGCAAGGCTGAGGGTTAAATCAGTCTCTAACGAGGCACCGTAGCGCAAGTGGTTAGTGCGTCGGACTACTGAGCCAGCGGTCTTCGGTTCGAATCCCGCCGCAAACACCCAAAAGTTTTTCACAGTGCCCACCTCTTTCGAATGTCTGACAAGCATCAAAGAGTATCATTTGTCACGATTGCGCTTCTCAAATCGCCGTTCGGAGTCGGTAAAAAACTGTAGGTCCCTCCCATTCGTGCAAAAATATAACACGCACACACAAATTGTTTCGAGAAGCAGGCCCAGGTTCACCTCGAGCTGTAGCGCCAACTAAGTAAGTAACGAGCTCCTTCAGGCACCATGACCAGGGCCTGTCGTATTAGCGCCCCACCACAGTAAAACCGGATATGATGTGGTGGCACTTTCTTACCGGCCTACTCGAAAAATGAAGTAATTAAAGACTCTAAATCCATCTGCACTGATGGGTCGAAAATGGACATAGGCACTACGCCGGCAGTGCTTTCCAAGGTGCAGTTCTAGCAGTAACAAAGGCTGCTCAATTGGTGTCAATTATGACAATATCGCCTGAGGATATCACAATTTACATTGATAGCCAAGCGGCCATAAAAGCATTAGCTGCTACGAAAATAACGTCTAAGCTTGTTAAGTATTGCTGCGAAGAGCTGAAGGTTCTTGGCACGCAGCACAACGTAAAACTCTGCTGGGTACCTGGCTGGTCACAGCGGCATACCAGGCAATGAATCTGCAGATGGATTAGCCAGAAGGGGCTCGGCCCTAGACATAGATCAAGCAGATGGTGTGGTTAAACCTTCGCTCTGTAACCTCAACACCAAAATTGAACAAAAAACACTAAGTGAAGCAAATAACAGGTGGAAATCATTAACCACCTGCGACGTATCAAGGAGACTGGCCGGAGCACAATAAAACAAGAACAAGAAAACTCCTACAGAAAAATAGGACATCGCTGTCGATGCTGATTGATAGGTGTACTAACTGGTCACAATCTGCTAAGATAGCACATGAAGAAACTACGCCTGAATAATGATGACATCTGCAGAGGGTGTGGTGATGAAGAGGCTCATGATGACACAGCCCATTTCCTCTGTCAACACCCTAACCTCTGCCAACTTAGAAACAAAACCTTGGGCAAATTCTTTTTTGAGGACATCGACGAGCTATCGGATGGATCACCATCGTTCATACTTGAATTTGCCAGTGCCGGGCGTCTGGATGGCTGAAATCTAGAAACAACATGGGTGTCACAATGGGTCCACATGGATCTAAGTGTGATGGGGATGTTATCATTCTCATCAGCCCTTATAACCCAACCTAGTACCATTTGAAGATCTCACATCCAATGTCGCAACCACAAAACAATGGGCACAGTACCGATATACTTGTTTTAAATAATAGACTTTGGAAGCTAGAAATCCCTTTCCTTTGCTACGCTTAGTAACAGTGACGCACAAGTCGTTTCTATAGCATTATGACTCTGCCTAATTTTCTCTATAGGGACGAGGAATAAATTCAATCTGTCCCACCTCCTGTTTATGACTATCTCGTCCTCTATTAACCTATAGCGCTAAATGCCTTTAGTCCTCAATGCTAATACTTATAAGACCTTCTTGTTGTCACAATGGACAAATGCAGTAATGCGATAGATAAAATTCAATGGATCTGTTTATACCTCCGATTGCCCCCTTGTTTCAGCCTTCGGGGGTGCCTTTTCCACGACAAAGAAAGAAGTTTATTCTAAGTTTCCAAATAAAACTTTCTCCAATGAACTTTCGTTTTACTGGCATTTTACTTGTAGCTACTACAAGTCCTTAAATTAATTACAAACTACGAGTAGATACTTATACCCATCACTCAGCCTGATTTCCCTTCAATCACACTGTTCACCACTCACCCCAAAACACCAACTGTATCGCTTTTCTATCCAACTTAATAAGCTGCCATCTGGATAAACTTAATTGAGACAAAGGACAAAATGCCAAATTCATTTGCCTAACACTCCAATGTACATTAACAGCGAAGTGGACACTTTTGTGTGATCCGGCATCCAGTCTACTGCGACCGCCACCCTCCTTGCGTGCCTCGACGATAACCTCTTTTCTTTTTGTCCTCGAAAAGTCAATGCCAATGAAACTTCCCTAATGGCCACCGAATGGAAATAGTAAAGCTGATAGCCAAGCACACAGAAATACGTATTTTGTTCGACAAAGCTAGGAAAGCCTATACCAAGGATCCGTAAAAGGCTGAGTTGTTTGCTTTTAATTGCCGAGCGATTATATTGACGTTGGCGCCCCCTCTTGCCTTTTAGTTGGCTCTATTTCCTCCGTTATTGCGTCCCCTTTCTTTAAGGACGAACACAGTATTCTTGTTTGCTTCTCGAACGTTTTAACAAATCGATTCGCATTCGAGAAAGTATTGATTTACGAGCATTGACGGCGCGTAAAGTAAGGCATTCAAATCGTGACGACCGTCGTTATACTTAAGTGTCAGTCCTTTGCTTGTGCTTCCTGCCATATCCTTTCTTATGAAGGCGAAGGGAAGGAGAAAACGGAATACAAAAATATTTCAGCTATTAGTAGACGAAGGCCTTTTGGCTTTCCTTTGGTGGTTTGCCAAAATAAACATTTTCCCCGAAGGAAAATGCGTTTTTTTTTTTTTTTGCTTTGTTTCCTTTTATTGACCGTGGAACGTTATGTTATTGCAATGGGAGGAGGAGGAGTCTCATCGTACACTCTACAAACAAACCGACACGTGTGGGTGAGCTATCTGACTTTTTTTCGTGCTGATGAAGGATAAAATTGGTTTTTGTCGTTGGGTGTAATCCTTTTTATGGCAATGGCAGCTATTCAATTGCATTTGAAGGTGGGTGAATATAAAACTTACCGTTACTCTATTAATTCGTACACTGCTATTTGACGTTTAAGCTGTCACCGCAGGACTGTTACTTAAAGGACTGGGTGCGGTGATATCACTGCCATTCGAAGCATTTTACGAGGTTGTAATACGTAGCCGAGTGTATCCATTTTGGATTAAAAGGATATCTCTGATTCTGGCTGCAATCGTTTGACGTTTTTATTTTGTAATTACTTAACGGGAATTTTTTTTTTTTCGTTTTTCTAATGACCCGATTATGGTATTAAAAGTGAAGCGAATGACTCGTATATCCGTGGAATGTCAACGCATTAACGGGATTAGTAGCGAAGGGAACCTTATCAGAGTTTAATGAGAGCAGTAACAACAAAATGGTCGATAAGGGATAAACAGATTAATGTAACTACTTGTACGAGTGGAATATGGGGGGTAAACGAGGGTAGATACGCAATTGTTGCAACAGATAATCTTAACAGGGTGGTTTTCAAATATAACCGCCATTTTATGTATCTGAAACGCTGCAGTGTGTTTTAACTCGCAATCCTTATTGTAATTATTCCTTCTGAGATCTTCCCTGCCGCGATTTGTTAAGATTCTTATGTAGGTGGATCTCCGAGCAGCCAATATGTATGAACAATTCATTACCACCGAAGAAAACATATATTTTCTGCCTCAAGATCTCTACAAGCAGGAGGCCGCAGTAAGAGTGTTCTCAGAATAACCCAATCAATGCGCTGGAGACGAAATGCATATGAACACACCAAGATACTTACCAAGCGGTAATGTCAATTCACACTACAATGTCCTATACTTGGATTGCGAAAGACCCATCTTCTAGGCCTTTCCAAGCTGAGAATAGTAGGAGAAGTATATTACGACCACGTCCATCTACACCGATGGGTGGATGGACATAGGCATTCATTGCTTCTCAGAGGAGCTGAAGATAAGCCACCAGACTACAGCAGCGTTTTCCAAGCTAAGGAATTGGAATTTTTTCGGTATGCTAAAACATTTTCCGCTTGAATTTCAGTTTTCCTACCGCCAAGCTCTTGTAAGAATAATTTTAACTTTTAAAAACGAACTTCAACTTTTACTTTTCCTTTTTAACATTGCTTTTATTTGAACTTATGTGGTTTTGGATTTTTCAAAAAAGCACATTTTTCTATCCAGAGCAATTTTTATCGCTCTAGTATAATTTTCAATTGCCAAAGGCAAAGAAAAAAACATATGCTCAACCGTATTTCTTGACGTCTCGCAAGCCTTTGATAAGGTGTGGCACGATGGCTTGAAATGCAAATTACGACAAGTAATCCCCGTGTACCTATACGAGATTCTGGATTCATATCTCGGGAATAGACTCTTCCGTGTTAGAAATGGAAACGAATACTCAGAGCTCAAAGAAATTTCGGCCGGCGTACCGCAACGAAGCGTTCTGGGGCCGCTTCTTTATCTGTTATATACTCGTGATATACCGAAAGAAGATGGCACTATGCTTGCTACGTTTGCCGACGACACCGCTATCCTAGCGGTAGGTAAAACAATCGAGGAAACGACTGCCAAACTGCAAAACGCATTGAATAAAGTAAATGAATGGACGAGGGACTGGCGGATCGCCCTTAACGGAACTAAATCTGTTCACGTGAATTTCACTTATAAGAAAACTAATGACTTGCCAATTTCTATAAATTTGGCCCGAATACCCTTTGCAAATGAAGCCAAATACCTGGGAATGACACTCGACGCAAGGCTGAAGTGGAATTCGCACGTGAAAATGAAACGTTAAGAATTAGAAATCAAATATAGAGAAATGTACTGGCTGATCGGGAAACATTCCCACCTCAGTACCGAGAACAAACTGCTTTTATATAAGCAAGTGCTAAAGCCGGTGTGGTCCTACGGTATACAACTTTGGGGTTGTACCAAGAAAACAAATGCCAATATTTTGCAGACCTTTCAAAATAAAGTGCTTAGAGAAATTGTCCAAGCACCGTGGTATGCTAGAAACGACGATATCCACAGGGATCTCGGAATTCCGACAATCGAAGCTGAAACTAGAAGCTTCGCGCGAAAACATAGAAACCGACTAATCGGACATGTTAATAATACAGTCCTACTTATTTTGGATGAGAGCAATTTATTGCGCCGACTACAAAGGATAAAACCTTTCGACTTGGCGAGATAAGGATTAACCGCATCTAAATTGCGGAATATGCAGGATCTTTCATTGGAAAGTAACCTGCCAAACGTTTATATTTCGTGATAGAAAAATTGCTTGATAAGTAGTATAACTTAGTTGCAGTATCTAACAAATAAATTTATATCGAAGGGTAGTGTTTTTGGTCAGTAAGAATCTGACACTTCTATGAGCCAGTGATGGTAACTAAAAAAAAGAGAAGTACCTACCAACGATGGAAAAAATCCCTACTTTGCTCTACACATTCGCAAAATTTCCCCTACAATTCCCAATACGTGATTTTTCAAAAGGGAGAATTTAGCACAATGTGTTCGTCAAATCAAAAGGAACGGAATTGCACTGACAAATGCAAAAAAAAAAAATAACTTGAAAATAACAATTCGAATTTGAATCCGGCAAGTATAACCGAATGATGAAAATCGAACTGAAATTTTTGTGACTTGTAGATACATATTTTGAGGGTCAGATAACATTTAGGCATTCATGAAATCATAAATCAAAACGCTGGAAGAATTCAAATATGAACATAGAAATAGGCGGGAGTTTTCAATATAGAAAGTACCTACAAATTCGCTTATTTTAAAAATCTGTCCTTTTTTCCCTACGCGTTCATTTTTGAGCTCAAAATACCTACATGTAGGGATTTTCCCCTACGTTTACCATCACTGCTATGAGCACGCGTTTGCTATTCTCATTGTGTCTACGGAAGATTTTCACCTACCCTCGGACAAAAAAAAAAAAAGCTTTTCTTGCTCGAGATCAATTTCCGTGAATCTCGATTCAAATCTACTTGCACTTACACCAAAACAATTCATACGAAATTGAAACTCAGCACATAAAAATGCTACAAATCAACACAAACATTATTAGAAACTCCATACAAAATTAAGAAAATATAAAGAAAGTATATTTAAAATTGTATTTATTATATTTTCTTTTTTTTTTTATTTCCTTTGTTTTAATTTTACGAACAAAATGTCAGATGACACACGAATGCAAATGCAGAAAAACAGATCAATCTCGTTGATTTCCATTCAGCACGAAAAATCTGAAATCTACGAGCAAAATCTGAAGAGCCCAATAGAAATCAACATTAGTTTATTCTACCGTCATAAACATACTCTCAATAAAACATATCTATTCTGTATTTTCCTAATCACTGTCTATACCTACTTTTATGGCTTCCTAATACCGCGCCTGTCGGTTTTCATTCACCATAATAGGAAATCCCGAAAACAAAACGCAATTTTATTTTTTTATACCTGACCATAAAACTTTTTACTCATTTGCCGCATGCCACTGACAAGTGTCACCCTTTATTTTCCTTTCTCGCTCAACTGATAACCATTCAAAGAAAAAGGCATATAAAAGACGTGCATAAAAAATGTAAACAATCCCCACCCCATTGTGACTACACAAGTAGTGTGACAAGATGTTATTCAATTTAGCTGCTGCAAAGTATTGAATATACGACTAAGTATGAGTTTCGGAGAAGTTATTGGAATTTACGAATGTTATATTCCATATTTAAGATTGAAATATATACAGAAGACGCTCGATATAGTGAACTAATAAAAACCAGGCCTGTTCACTGGAGCGAGATTGTTCATTGTAACGAGCGTGGACTTCTTGAAGCAAATTTCACCAAAATGTGTATGTATGTAAAAATATAATTATAATTTTTCTTTGCAATTACTAAAAAACAGGCCAATATTTATAAGAAAGAATATTTTATATTTAACAAAAACAACTCATCCATAAGAAACGTAAATCGCAACAAAAATAGTACATTCCACGTACCTACATAAATGCTTAAAAAACAAAAATACAACAAACTTCAGATGTGCTTAAGTGACATGATCACATGATCGTTCACGAAATAACAAACTAAGCAACACGCACTTTGTTTTTGCACTACAAACAACCACAAAATGTATATCATATACATTCATATGTACATAATCATGCATGATTCTCGCACAACACTATGAGTAGAACCAATAATTGTATGGATACCGCCGACTGCATAGCACTAATGAGTCTTAGACGTGCTTTGCATACTGAAAGGTTCAAAGAAAATAAGAAAACATAGGTTCACTGTAGCGAGATTTTTTTTGTTCACTATTTAGAATAGCCTGTATAAAATATTGTGTGTTTACTATATTGGATTGTTCACTATATCGATGTTCACTATATCGAGCGTTCACTGTATTTTAGAAATCCATATCTGTTCCTATTTGAACAAAAACAATTGCCAAAAACCAGAAATGAAACCAATTTCACGAAAGCAAATTCGGTCACACGAATTCTTTCGATGACAGCGCGGAGCACTACCACACTGAAGTTCAAAGAAAAACGTCACAAGAAAGCATTATGAGAAAACCACACGTAACGTAATCTGTCTTACGTAGTCTTACGAGTCTTGCCGACTCTTTTCATTATATGCAATCGCAGGTAAGGGTTGAAATCAATCCTTCTGAGCTGCTTTTACTTACTGGGCGATTTTTTCACGCTTTTCTTTTTACTAGTAGCAGTTGCATTTGTAGAGAGAGTGTCCCTAGCCAGCGTTGCCACTTCAAAAAAAGAGGCGCGCAGTAGATCATTAAAAAAAATGCAGCAGAATCTTAAAAGTCTTTAATTAATCACTTTAATGGTTTTCTATAAACTTTCCATCAATAAAACTAAAGTTTTGAAAATACATACTCTAAAATCCCAGGAGAGTCTGATGGTGTCCAGGAACCATTGCTGACATTATTCATTTCCATACAAAAAAAAGTGCGTAAGACTCTCGCGTGTTAGAAGTGAAACTTGTTTTAAATCCAATAGGGCATTGTTGAGTTACGCCTGTGTGATGACAGAAAATTTGATTTTCTGCCAGTTCGATCTCGAATTCTCAGCTCCTATAATTAATGGAGTAGTCTGAGTACATGTAGTCGCCGTGGCCGTGGTGGTTAGTTCGTTGGACTAGTACGCAATGCTGCCCGGGTTAAATCCCACCTAAAGAGTTTTCTTCACGGTGCCACCTCTTTTGAATGTCTGACAAGCATTAAAGAGTATCATTTGTCACGATTGAGCTTCTCAACTCGCCGTTCGGAGTCGGCAAACAACTGTAGGTCCGTTCCATTCGTGCAAAAATATAACACTGTGTGTGGTTGCGAGAAACAGGCCCAGGTTCACCTAGAGATGTAGCGCCAACTAAGTAAGTAAGTAAGTCTGAGTACGCCCATAAATTCCGCCACTAAATCTGTTTAGTGATTCTCGAGATAAGCGTGTTTATATAGAAAGGCACATTTTTGGGACTTCCTTTTATATTATGTATAGATTTGACTGCCTGTTGACGTTGGAGAAGGGAAAGTGTTTCACTTTTGCGTCTGATTCAGGCAAATTTGCGCTACCGCGGCTAAAGAAGTTTCACTTCAAAAATTAAATTCTCAAAAGTACTTACGTTAAGTTTGTTTCGTAGTTCATTTTTTACTTGGCTTACAATTGAAAACTTTCGCTCTGCAACAGCACTGCTATAGGGAGGTGAACACAAAATCAACATATACTCGCAATGTTCGACATATAATTTTTCTCCCAGAGCGTTTTTTGTATCGAGTAAATTAAACCAAAATATTGAACAATCTAAAGCATCATAGTATTTACATAAAAGGTCTTGGTTCCCTAGTAAAGACCTCCACTGACGTTAGTTTAGCAGAAAACGAGAACACAACAGAAACATAGACAGAGACAGAGATTTGCTTCATGAATGAAAGCAGACAACTTATTTGATATGTCAAAAGAGAATGTGGCCAAGTTCACAATAAGTTGGTGGCTTCGTTCAGACGTTCATTACACCGGTTATTTTAATGCATGGTTTTTGTACAGCTGTCCAAGAGAAGGTTTATCAAACAAAAAAGTGCAGTAGATTGGATTTAGTGGCAGCAGATTTATTTTTTGCGAAAAGTGCAGTAGATCTACTGCTATTGCAGCAAAGTGGCAACGCTGGTCCCTACTCATTTATTAGATCTACTCTGGGCCGAACCAACTTAGTCACACACAATTCACTCACGCATACCAAACATTGTTTAATTTTCATCTTTTTAAAGTTTCTCCGTCCATACGTCCCTATTTGACTGTTAAATCCACAATTTTGACGCTTGATTCCAAGGATGCAATTTATTTTTATTTGTTTCCAAACAAAATTCTTTTTTAATAATTTTAAATTTATATTTCACCACTTTTTTTACTTATGTACACAACATATGTATATATAAGTATATGTGAATGTGCTATAAACATGCATGTGAAATACGAGTATGATGTGATTTTCGATTACTTTTGAGTACTGTTTTCTTTGTGAACTCTCGAGGGCAGGTGCTGTCACTGTCACTTTCACTTTCGTAATCTGAAATGCTGTCAAAAGAGTGAGACTTTCCCTGGATGCAACAGTAATTTTGAATACTAATTGATTGGAAGGCTGAATTGAATAAGTTGGATTTCCAAACAAAAGGAAACATCGTGGATGCCACGAAGTCATGGAGTTAAGGAAAATAGAAAGCAGCAAGAGTAGAAGGAGGCCGCAGCTTTTGTATGCTTGACATGGCGTACAAAAAAACTGAATGATCCAACTTTCACCTTTTTTCTTAGACACAGCCGATGTCAACCAAGTTTATCGAACTTAGATCGCACTTAAACGGTTTTGAACGGTTATTATTATTATTAATACTATTATTACATATTATTATTATTATTTTTTTTTCTTTTGTTTCATTTGAATTTCTCCTTAATGGGTACAAAAATACATTTTGGAGGCCTTAGCCTAAAACAAAATATATTACATCTAATAAGTAAGTTTAGTGTAGTGAACCCACAAAAACGTAAACAAACAATCTCCACTTCAATTTCCATTCCCACTTCCACACTTCCTACATTGCATTGCATAACAGTGCATCATGTTCCACATACCAAACGACACCTAAGTCAAGTGCCATATGCACGTCGTAGTACATTGCACTGACCCATTAATACGTCAGATCTGTGTCATGGTGTGCTTAATACAAGCAACAGCCATAAGCAGAAATTTGCCAGTGCAAAATATGCATCAACAGGCTCATCATTTAGTGCTGGTGTTAGTGGTTAGGCTACGCTACATTTCAACACTACCACTAGCAATAAATAAACAAATATAAGAACAAATATACATAATTAGAGTTTATGTTCGAGGAACTACATTACGCAAGACATTTTTAAGTGTAATTTTGTTAAGATTAAAGTCAAGAATGTTTACATTTAAGTTATAGATTTTACTCATGCGGCTAATAGGCTCATGCATCCCGTAATTTGTTCTGTGATGAGGAACATGCAGTAACTCTATACTACGCAGGTGATGCGATCCCCCACGAAAGTTTAATCCTAAACAGGATAATAAGTCAGGTGCATCAATCAGACCTGAGATCAGTTGATGCATAAAAATAATATCATTATTGACCCTTCTTTGAGCCAAAGGCTGCATTTGCAACAGTTTTATCTGATGCAAATATGGGGGGAGGTTAAAAGGATCGTCCCAGGGAAGACCTTTCAATGCGAATCGAATGAAGCGTCGCTGGACAGCATCAATACGAGTATTGAGATTTTTCTGATAAGGTGTCCATACTTGCGAAGCATATTCGAGGTGAGGACGGACAAGACTGTTAAATAGTGAGAGAGTGACATAAGGATTTTTAAATTCTTTACACCATCTTTTAACGAAACCTAACATTGAATTTGATTTATTCACAATGTGGTTTATATGCTCTTTAAAATCAAGTTCAGGGCTAAAGTAAACACCCAGGTCCTTAAAACTATAAACCCGACTGAGAGAGTGATTCGATATTAAGTAGTTGAATATAGTTGGTACCAGTTTCCTAGAGGAAACAAGTCAAGTCATGGACTGACACTTGAGTGGGTTAAGGACTAAACCATTTTTAGAGCACCAGGTACTGAAACTATCAATATCTGATTGCAGAAGTCTACAATCATTTATGGTTGTAATTGCTTTACTGATCTTCATATCGTCGGCAAATATTAGAATGTTGCTATGTTTTATGATTGATGGAACATCATTGATAGCAAGAATAAATAAAAGTGGACCTAGGTGGCTCCCTTGAGGGACGCCGGATCCTGCTAAGAAGGAGTCTGAAAGACAACCTCAAAATTTAACCTGATATGACCTCTGCTTGAGGTAAGAGCCAACCCACGAAATAAATATTGGGGGAAAACCTAACGCCTCGAGTTTGTAGATAATAATATCATGAGAAAGCTGATCGAAAGCTTTGGAGAAGTCAGTGTACACACAGTCCACCTCATGACCACTTTCTAAGGCATTGGAACAGTTATGGGAGAATGTTAATAGGTTTGTGACAGTAGACCTGTTTCTAACGAATCCATGTTGTTCTGTACAAATAACACCCCGACAAAGAAAAGTAAGGCTTTCACACACAACTTGCTCAAATAATTTTGGTATGCTTGACAACTTTGAAATCGGTCTGTAGTTCGTAATAATATTTCTATCGCCTTTCTTAAAGACGGGCGTAATAAACGATTGCTTCCAGAAGCTAGGGAAATGGCCAGTTGATATGGAGATCTCAAAAAGAGACTTCAACGGCAGAGCAAGGACATCACTGCATTTTTTCAGGACTATTGGAGGTACGCCGTCAGGACCTGAAGAGTAATCATCTTTCAGAAATGAAATAAATTTCGAAATAGTCTGCAAGTCTAAGGCAATGTTGGTAAAGCCAACTTGAGGAACATCTTTGAGATGCTCAAAGTAATCATCATCAATACTAAGCGGCACATCGTTAAAAGATTTACGAAAATTATCCGCGAAAGAGTTGCAAATATCAACAGGGTCATTAAAAACGCTGTTATTATAAGAAAACTCTGCTGGATAACCGTCAGACCTTTTCTTGGAATTAACCAAGCACCAAAATTGTTTCGGGTTATTCCTAAGTGAGGTTTCCATTGTGCTTATATAGTCATTGTATAAGCTGCTTGAAAGCTGTTTGAATTCATCGAAAAATGCAATGTAAATATTAAAGTCCTTTGGGCTGAGACTTTTAATATCATTTTTCCATGCTCTATTTCTTTTATTTCGTAGAGTTTTCAGATCCTTAGTGTACCAAGGATGGTTTGATATTGCATTTTTCGATAATTTTGTTGGTATACAACTACTTATACAGTCATTTAGGATACTATAAAAGCATTTTACTGCATCCTCAATATTAGGTGAAATATTAATGTTTTGTAAATTGGAGCACCTTATTCTTTCAGACAGTTGCTGATAATTAGCTCGTCGAAAGTCAAAGATATACGAGCCATCATTAGGGTCACTATTATCATATATATGACAGCTCAAGTCAAAAAATACATCCTAAGCTGGTGTGGGGTTTGGAGAAGGCACCCAGGTATCTGAGGCTTCTGGACGAAAATCTAATAGCTCAGCAGGAAACGAATCTTGAAGGGATTGAAAATGGTATCAAGAACTCTTACCCATCTACCAATAGAAGCAACGGACAAAAGAGGCAAGGTAAACAAACATGGTTTGATTATGAGTGCGAAAGAGCCAGAAATCTCTCATTCTGCTGGCTTAAATTATTTAGAATCTGTAAGGGAAGGGTGGTGCACGACTCGTATATCGATGCCAACCGTAAGTTTAAGGCCTTGTGCGTGCAAAAGAGGAAGAAACACTTCGAGATAGAGGCTCAAAAGCTGGTGGATTGTAGGAATGCAGCTGACTTCTGGAGACAGATAAGAAATGTCAATGGCGGAAGGTACGTTATTGATAGGGAGTTGGAGCCTAGCATTCTTCGAGAGCACTTCAAAAGCTTACTGAACCCAGTCACGCACGGTGTAAGTTTTCAATACGCAGCACCTGGTTTTGGGAATGATATTCTTGACAGCCCAATAACACATCTAGAGGTTAGCGAAGCATTGCGTGGTTTGAAAGATGGCAAAGCAGCAGGATCGGATGGGATTCCTACCGAGTTTTACAAGCATGGTACGAACCTGCTTCGCGACAGACTGACCGGCTTGTTTAATAATATTTTGGAGTATGGATGTGTCCCACAGCGATTTAAGGAGGCCCTAATTTTTCCAATCCACAAAAAGGGCTCTACACTGGATCCAGAGAATTATCGTGGTATTTCCTTTTTGAATGCATCCTATAAAATTTTTACTGCGATACTTCAAATAAGATTAAATGCATGGATAAGAGCCAATAACCTGCTGAGTGAATTTCAAGCTGGTTTTAGGCCAGGATACTCTACAATTGACCATATATTTGTTCTAAGTAGCATTGCAAAGTCCTTTCTTTCGCAAGGTAAGAAGCTCTATGCCTTCTTTGTTGATTTTAAGGCGGCCTTCGACTCGGTGGATCGGACAGCCCTATTATATAAGCTATACGGGTTGGGAATGTCGCTAAAATTTGGGCGATTAATAAGAAATTTATATGCTGACACTAAAGCTGCTGTATGGGACGGAGATGGACTATCGGCATGGTTCCAAACGTACTCGGGAGTAAGACAGGGATGTGCGCTGAGCCCCAATCTTTTTGCTCTGTTCATTGACGATCTAGCTGATTGTCTGCCAGGAGGTGTGGAATATGCGGGTATATTAATAAAAGCGCTTTTGTTTGCAGACGATGTTGTTCTTCTGGCATGCTCCCCGGAATCTCTGCAACTCATGATCAATCGTTTGTATGAGTACACCAGATTATGGAAGCTAGTGGTAAACCTTAACAAGTCAAAAATTATGATTTTCAAGGAAGGTGGAGGCCGAAACTGTTCCAACGAAAAATGGCGCTTTAATGAGGACGCAATCGAAGTTGTAAAGATATACAAGTATCTCGGGGTATTCATAACTAAAAATATGAACATGGAACGACACTTTAAAGAAAAACTCGTAAAATCTAAAACGGCCATCAACGTAGCTTGGAAAAATATTTTCAAAAATAAATATATTAGTCATAGCGCTAAATACAGGGTTTTTGAAGCTGTGGCGGAATCAGTTCTACTATATGCGGCGCAAGTATGGGGCGGTAAACAATATGAAACCGTAGAAAAGCTGCTTAGATTTTATGTAAAGAGAATGTTCCGCCTCCCGTCGAATACTCCGAACTACATGCTAATGCTTGAAACAGGATTATCGCCTTTATTTATTAAGACATTTAAGCTACAGGTTGATTATATTTTAAAAACTTTAAACATGCCAACCCATCGCCTTCCAAGAAAAGCAGTTCTGAATGCTGTACAAACAGGAACTGGCTGGTACAGGGAATGGCTGAATCTAGCTGCCGGATGTGGAATCGAGTTGAACGGAGACGACATCGGCAACTGGAAGCCTAAATTGTATAAGCTTATTAGCAAGCTAGACGAGCAGGGTAGAATGAGATATGCTGAAGAAGCAGTGGGATCATTACACAGAGATATCTACAGTAGACTCAATCACAACCTGCAACAAAGGAATTATTTCCACGATAATTATAAAATAGAAGAAATAGCGATGACACTGAGACTGCGTGGAGAACTCCTGAAGCTGAACTATGTACCCCACAGAGAGGACTTACCTATCTTTTGCAGCATGTGCAATTTAGTTGAGAGAGAAGATGTGTTCCATTTTATGGGAAGATGCCCGATCCTGCGAGAAACAAGGAGACATGTATTTGGATTCGACGTCTTGACGGAGGTGCAAGTGATATCCCTCCTTAATGAAGCGGATATATGTAAATTATACCGATATTGCAAAATTGCTCTATCCTATAGACAGCAAATCTTAAATGAAAACTTTTAAAAACAAAAAATAAACCTAGACAGGCCTTTTTATTTTGTGTAGTAGGCATTGTATGGAAATTAATTTAACTTTTTTACTTGTATGTATGAATAAATCAACCAGGCAGACGGCAAAGCCATGCTAACATTTGATTTTATAAATTTATAAGAAAAAAATTACATGAATTAATAAATCTAATCTAATCTAATCTAAATCTAATCTACATCCAAGGGTGGATGATGTCTATCTATGTTATTTATGCTTGAACAAGATTCTTGAACAACAGTACTAACAGGGTCAGAGGAAAATACCAAATCGAGAGTTCGATTATTGTAGTTTTTAATACAGCTGATTTGCTGTAAGTCAAAAGACGTAATGGAGTCCAGTTTAATAAGCTCCTGCTGAGCGGAATTAAACGATGCTGTGAGATAGGATCCATCCTCCGATGGAACCCAGATCGTTTGTGGCAAGTTGAAGTCGCCGAGCAATAAAATGTTATTTTCCGAGAAGTCATGAATGTGTTCTAAGATAAGCGACAGCTCAGAATACAATGATGTATCACTATTGGGAGGAATGTATGAATTAGTGATAAAGACAGTTTTGTCCTCAATACAAATTTTAATACAAATAGTTTCTGTGTTCAAAGGGAAAGGAACACTGAGTAAGCTGGAACTGAGGTGAGAACGAACTGCAATAAGCACCCCACCACCCAATCCCGTGCAACTATCCATATAGTGATCTTTTCTATAAACTAGGAACTCGGAGTTGAAGAGTTCCGTGTCCAAAATATTGGCGTTTAACCAAGTCTCTGTAAAAACAAAAAATGTCATGTGGAAAAGCCTGAGAGTTGGCAAAAATATCGGTAGTTTTACTTCGTAACCCTCTTACATTTTGGTAGTAGAGGGACAATCGAGAGAGTTTTTTGAATTTAGAACCTGCGATGTGCTGGTATGTCTTTTAGATGCTCGATTGGTGAATTCTTTTACGAGAGTATTGGGGGGCCAAATGTCATTTTTGCATAGTGAGTCAAAGATCGAAACAGGGGTAACTATTTTAAAAGATGAAACGAAACTATCCGGCTTACTTATTTTAGTGCACTTTATAGACACTCTATTGGAAATCAAACTTTTCGACAATAGATGATTTACTATATCATCCACAGAAGTTTCGGGCTTAAGCCTAGAAATAAAGACAGATTTGGGTCTAGGGATTGCCTCAATGCCACTCGGGTCAGTTGGATTTGTAGTAATGACATTATTTAATTGGTCACCAACTTCATTCGTAATGACATCGGATTTTGGTGTGGTATTTAGATTTGTAGCCGTTAAATTAATTCGTTTCGCTAGATGAACCGAATTTTTTGATGTTCGTTTTCTTTTACCCAACACAGGGGCCGAGTTCAACTGGATTTTGTCACTTGAAATAACAAAAGTCGTTCCAGTATCAGTTCCAGGTATTGGAGCAACAGAAATATCACATTCAACGTCAGTAGATGTGCTGGCATTGTTAGCAACTAAATTATTTACTTGTGTTTCTGACGTTGCAGAGACTAGCATAAGGTCGGTGTTAGTTGACGCATCGACTGAGTAAATCTGCTCTGAATATGTATTTAAGTTGGTCACTGTGGACTTGAAGCTATTCATCAATTCATCGAACCCTTTGGACAACTTAAGAATGTCGGATTTAAAGCACGACATCTTAAAGGCTAATTGTGATACAGAAAGCTTACGGCAGGCCGCACAGTTCCAGTAAGCTATATAGGAGGAGTTTATTTTTTCAATAAAACCATTGGTTGTACCAATGCATTTAGCATGAAAAACTTCTCCACACGGGCCAAAACAAGCGTGAAGAGCGGCGTTTGAATTTGGCTTATTTTCAACGCATTTTTCGGCTGAGCATGCCATATCGGTTAAGAAAAATAAAAAATTATAATAAAAAATAATAAAAAAAAAAAAATAAAAAAAATATGATTATGCGCGATTGGGAATCGAACCCAAGAAGTTTGGTTGACAGGCGGAAGCTTACCTATCGCAACAGACAACTAATTAACAAACGATAGATAAGTGGGCAACAAAAGGAATATTAGCATTAAGTGTGGTGAAAAAGGAAAAAGCGGTAAAATATTACAGGCAAACAACAACTAATTTAAGAGAAGTAAGTGAAATCTAAACTAAGAGAGTATAAAACCGCTTACCAAAACTATGGAAGACCACCAGTAAACACAAATGTTAATTTATTATAAATTAGACTAATCAATAAGATTTAGCTAGAAATCGTTAAAATTATTAATGGAAAACACTATAAGGCACAGTCCAAAATAACAATTATATATTAAAAACTATTAAATTACGTACACAGAAATAAATTTAAAGAGACACTTAAAAGGTAAACTACATCTACTTTAAGAGTTGCCAACGTACACGTAGTTCGGTGCACTATGCATTAGGAATGTTCTGACTAGTCTTACAAAGGTGTCATACACTAACCCGAATTTGATGGCACGCGACCCACTAAGTATCAATGTGCATTGGGAATGCCACTAGGGAATTAGTATATAAGACCGATGTTTACCAATAAAATTAAGATTTACTTTGACCACAAACCAAGTGTGTTTCTCTTTTGGCAGAATACTTATGGCACTCGTGCCCTGCCCGTCGAATTAGGAACTCTCTTGTAGTAGGACCTTTGGCATTAATGCCGTTGTCACAGTAGTGCCTTCTCGAATTACCTTACGAGTAGTATCTTCCCTTACTTCATACATCCTGAAAACTCCACCTTACACTAAACTGACTCATATGGCGCAACACGCCCTCAAAGAACCTTACATTAGTTCAAAAAATATCTGGTGATGTGACAGGTATCGATGATAACAGACTTCTGTAAGGTATCGATGAGACTTTGCCGGAATCTAAGGATGTTCATATTTATTTTTATTATTATTATTATTATTATTATTATTACAGTGGAACTTCCCCAACTCGAACTTCTGTTACTCGAACTTTTCCGTAAGTATTTTTTCTTTAAGTTCATTAAGTTGCTTTTTTCAATATTTTTAGCTCCTTAACTCGATTTTCTTTAACTCGAACATGAGCACTGATTTTTCGTTGCATTTTTCACATATTTGTAACTCCTTAACTCGAATTTCTGTAATGCGAAGATTTATCCACAAGTGTGGATTGTAAGTAAATATTTGTAGTTTGACTAGGTGACATTTTGCAAGAAAGTGGCATTTGTTAGAGTGTTTTTATGTTTGTATTAATTTAAATCATATTGCGAATAAATTAATTTAAAAATAATAGGCACTGGATGTTAATGAACTGGAATACGAAGTTTTACTTCATTGTGTGCATTCGTTTTTGTGTTTATCTAATCGTAAGATTGACAGGTAAGAGCGTCACATTGAGATTTATATATAAGTATGATTATTATTATAATTATCATTGAAGGGTGAGATGCACCGCGACCTTCAGGTCTATTGTACAAGTCCCGGAGAAGGAACATCCCTCACATCATTATTCCTATGTGAACTGGTGAATGAGATCTCCGCTCACACCCAGCCCAGGTAAGAATTCCATAGGTCATAGCTCATCATCCAGACCAATTTCCCTGAGAAATCGTAGTAGGAGATTGGGTGCTATGACCTATGAGTCGTAGACTGGTTTTCATTCACGCACTTCAACCTTTTCTGTCCCCATCCACCAGGATGTGTTCTGGAGTTTCACTGGACTCATTGCAAAATATGCATAAGTCTACATCTAATAGACGATAGACCTAACTCCCTAAAATGTCCGTTCAGTTTTGACTGTTACCAAAATTCGCAAAAAACGATTTTTCTTAAATAAATTACCCTACCATCTTGTTTTGTGCAGTTTCCTACTAAACGTTGCAAAGAAGACTATGTCGGTTTCAGATTGTACTATAATAACCGTCAGAATCTGTACAAATCGTCAAACATCTGTCACACACTTTTCAGTGGTCCAAACGGGTCCCTACCATTCGACAAGTCATTTTACACAGAAGCTGTCCACATTGGCAAAGGAAAGTCAACCACAATAGTGACGCCTATTCCATGTTATAATTTCCATGACCAGAATTGTCGAAACAGAAAGGAACTTTCAATTTCCATTTGCTTTGGCTGCCGCCCACATTGCCTCACAAGAATTTATTGTAGCAAAAAAAAAAAATGCAAATTAACACCGCAACCGAAGCTACAAAGGTTGCAAGGATCTTTTATTTTTTATTGACACAAGGAGTCGGAGTTGTGCTCTTCTGATCCGAAGGAATGTTCACATTATATGTATCTAAGTACATATGTACGTATGTTCATGAATTTAATTAAAAAGTCAAAAGCAGACACCTCGTATACGTGACATGCAAATATTTTTCTTTGTTATCGCATTATTTTATTTATCGTCCTTGCTACTCTGCTGCAAAGAGCAATTGACCGAATGAAGGAAAATAAAATATAAAACTATAAACTTCACTCGCTCAAAGCCATAAAATATAGAGCCAAACACATCACACAGGATGCGACGTTCTAGACTCATACATGTGTTGGAAAATTATATTTCCTAGCGCTTCGTCCTGAGGGAGGAATAAAAGAAAAAAATTGAATACGTACAACGTCATGACATATCAAATCAACTTGCGTCACGGTACTGAGAAATATAACGCTAGCAAGTGTTGTTGCAAAAGCAAAATAATGAATAACATCATATCCTCGTAAATAAGTGGCACATCAGATGCCGACTGTGCCAAGTTGGTACCGCTCCTGCTAGGTGCTTCGTCCGCAGCATCTACTGCATCCTTTGATATATTTCATTTTACGGGAAAATTTATATTTCCGGAGTGACACTGTAACAGTATGCATTAAAAGAAAGCGGCACGTATATGGATTACTAAAGTCATACTCATAAGCTTTTAATAAGTTCAAAGGAACTTTTCTCTGTAAAGCAACAAAGCTATCTTTCGATTTGGGGGACGCCCAAAAAATTGATTTGAACTCAAATATCAAATATCTCGGGACTACAAGGTTTCAAGGCATTTTCTATTGCATTTGAGAACACCTATCCGACGACATCCTACTCGATGCGGTAAGTGTACTCACTAGATATTCCCCAAATGGGAAGAGGGTGCAAAATTGGGTCACCGATTCACGTCGGTCTGTAAAAGCCAGCTACAGACGAGAAACTATTCGGCCAACTGGTTGACAGACTGGTTGCAAATAACCCGTGTGTAGGCAAGTCTGAAAATGAGTTGAACGATTTCATCAAGTCTGCCAACCAGGCGTTGAAAAATCAAAATGTTTTCATTTTTCGGTTTGTGTTTGAGATAACAACTGAGGTTTGAAGATTGGTCTTTGCGTCTGTAGGGAAATGATTACAACCAGTCTGTCAACCAGTTGGCCGACTAGTTTCTCGTCTGTAGCTGGCCTAACTAAATTTCACCTCAATAGGTATACAGATGAGAAAGTGGGAGGGCTGAGACATCAGGACAGGCAGACAGAGTGACCGAAACTAAAAGCGTTCCTTGTTCTCTATGAAACCCTAAAAAGGGACTCTTGATACCCAAATTAGAAAATGGGCGCCTCAGTGACTGTAAATAATTTGTCAAATTTTAGGCCAAAATTTACAGCGAGCAGACATTTATTGCTCTTTCATTAGCTCCTTTTCTATGACAAAAAGCAACGAATTCCTGCTGTCGAGAAGAGAATTGAAAGAAATCAAATACCAAACCGACGACCTTAAGTTGGATACGCATTTCTATTCAGTATGACATGGCAATTCTAGTAAGACTTAATTTTGTTTTAGTGCTCTACATTACAAGATTTTTCGGTTGAAATTAGGAAACAAGAAAAAACCACTGTCGAACTATATACACTGGTCCATCGCTTTGCGTGGGGATTAGGGGAATGAAATGTCTCGCGCAATGCCAAATCGCGCAAAGCGAAGTATGAATTTAATATAATTTAGGGTGTTGCGTTCCTGAAAAATGAAATGTTAGCATGTATTTAATCCGCGCAAATCGAATTTTGGTAGACAAATGCATTTCGCGCAAAAGGGGAAACCGCGCAAAAAGAATGTGACGAATTTAAAGTTAAAGTGTACCAGCCTTTTTTTGTTCCATAATTCACACAAGCTTAAGGGGTTATGAATACCCTACCCTTATAATGTTTACACAATGCGCGAGCACATGAAGAAGATGTGCGAGAGACAGATAGATCGGCGCGCGTAGCGTAGCAAACTCTGATGTTAGGTTTCAATTAACTCTATGTGTGGTGTCCTGGATAACTGGAGAGTTGTGTACTATTGAAAGGTTTCGTCGTTTCTTATGATTCACAGAAGCTTTTTCCAGATGTTTCTTATTATATTCATTGCTTGTGCGATCAGTTTTTCGAGCCATGCTAGGTCTCCACTTAACGATTTGAAATTGAAGAACGACGTACTTTTAGATCAATTATAAAATTGGCAATTGGAAATAATGATAAATAAGCTGTTTTACATTATTTCCACTTGCCAATTTTCTAATTGACGTAAAAGTACGTCGTTTATCAATTTCAAAACAACAAGTGGAAACCTAGCATTATGCCTTCGCAGTAGGTTTTGAAATTAACTTCTGAAATTCTTCGAATTATTTTAACTTATGTCGTTTTCGATTGGGCTTTTCAGATTTTGCTCTCAGATTTCAGATTTTTCGTGCTGGTTGGAAAACAAACGATATTGATCTGTTTTTCTGCAATTGTATTAGTGTGACATTTCACATCTTGTGCGTAAAAGAAATAAATAAGAAAAAGAAAAATAATAACTACAATTTCAAAACACACCGTAGCACAAGTGGTTAGTGCGTCGGACTACTGAGCCAGCGGTCTTGGGTTCGAATCCCGCCGCAAACACCTAAAAGTTTCTCACAGTGCCCACCTCTTTCGAATGTCTGACAAGCATCAAAGAGTATAATTTGTCATGATTGAGCTTCTCAACTCGCCGTTCGGAGTCGGCAAAAAACTGTAGGTCCCTTCCATTCGTGCAAAAATATAACACGCACACACAAATGGTTGCGAGAAGCAGGCCCAGGTTCACCTCGAGCTGTAGCGCCTACTAAGTAATTTCAAAACACTTTTTTTATGTTTTCTAAATATTCTACACAGTTTCTGATAATTATTTTTGTTGATTCATATTTATTTTGATGTACTGCGTTGACATTGCATATAAAATGTGCTGGTGTTAGTGCAAGTAGGTGTAAATCTCGAGCTGAATCCGAGATTCACAACAATTGATCTAGAGCAAAAAAAAAAGTGCTTTTTTGGTCGGTTGGAAAATGAAAATTGTACTAGAGCTATAAAAATGGCTCGAGATCAAAAAAAAAAGTGCTTTTTTGGTCGGTTGGAAAATGAAAATTGTACTAGAGCGATAAAAATGGCTCGAGATCAAAAAAAAAGTGCTTTTTTTGCCTAATCGAAATCGACATTATTGAGAAATTCATTTTTCAGAGACATCTAAATTTGAACTGTGAACCTTCAGCGTAATAAGCGACGAGCGACGACTACAACCACTACGCCGCCACCACTCACATCTACAATACCATTTGGCTTCCTGTTTTACAAGTTGAAGCTTGTATCAGCTGGTGGTACACATATCTTTAGATCAGACGATAATATTCTTTGAATATCGCATGAATGAAACATCGATTGTTTCGCTTTGAAAAAGAGTGATTAACATTGTAAAATTTAAGGATTTTGACATTTCTAGTCGTTTAAGCATTGACATTTTATATACGAACTGCTAGTACACAACTTCGCGTTGGTTCCAACATAAGCACTAGGCCTCTTGTTTCGTAGCGGAGAAATATGGAAACTTACATTGTGTTTGAATTCATTTCATGTAAGCCATTGGTTTGCGATAAAAGCAACGAAACAAAATATTAATCAACAGAAAAAATTACTTCGATATAAATTTACCATATTTATCCAGATTATGGGTCACTAACGGCTATTTTTAAATTTTTATTTGGATTCATGGTAGTGGCATCTGTTGAAGTTTAACGTATTTTTGCAGTAACTCGTATGTAGGGCAATAGATGGCCAAAGTTTCTATGAAAAATTTCTTTGATTGTGGATAGTTAATTCACTTTGCTGTCCCTACGAAACACGTGGCGCTAGTTATGTTCAATCATCAAATTGTCCGCAGACGATATATAAAAATGACATTTCACTAGCGGCCATATTATAATATGTCAAAATTTCCTCTGTCGAAACGTACAAATAACAGTATGGCGCAATTTCAAAATTTGGACTGAACTTTCTCATAACTGTTGGCCGGCGAATTACAGTGTTAACTACAGAATTAAAAAGGGTTACAAAGTTATTTTAATTTTGAAGTTAGACAGCAATCAAATTAATATCAAAAATATCTGTTATTCCTAAGCCATTTGAAAACTGAATTGTGCTTTAACCTAAAATTATTATTTCATGTCCATCTCAACACATGTTCGTTAGTGGCAAATAAGCTACTGCAAATCTCGTTATTATAAAAATCTGGTATCTGGTGTTCAGTGGAAATTATCTACACCAATATTTCAAAGATCTTAGATACAGTTGACCATAATAATATTCTTATATTAAAACTAAAATTCGTTGGGTTTAATCTCGTCTTCTTGAGATGGATATCTAGCTCATGAAATGGCCGAAGACAAGTTAAAACTAGTTTCCACATTTCTCTGGTCATAAGGGACCCTCAAGGTAGCCGCTTACGGCCGATATTACTTATTCTTTTTGTGAATGATATCTTAAATATTGTAAGCTCTGCTTCGAATTGGCTTTTCGCAGACGACCTGAAAATGTTGCTTAAAGTTTATGGCGAAGAAGACCACCGTAAATTGCAAATACAATAGATTTAAAAAAAATCGTTCAATGGTGCAAATTAAACCAGTTATCCTTAAACATCCAAAAAATGTAAAGTGTTCTCTGCATACCGTTGCTTTGTTATTATTTACTAGTGAAACAACAAATCTGGGAGAATTTTTTTTACTTGAAATTGATTTTCATTCCACACTTAGCATGTCGCTGCAAAGTATAACTCTTTACTGTAAGGACTTCAAAATCCTTTTACTTGGAAAGCGTTGTACGTGGTCCATAAGTTAAATTGGAACAACCATCGCATACTTTCAGGAGTTAACACCATCACTCCAAAGATATCTACTATAAAATCACAAGTTTAGGAAATTGGCTCATTACCTTACAACTATAGATTGCAGTTTCTTATTGATGTGTAAACATCTTAGCTCTTGGTATGGGCAAAATTTTCGCCATTATCCGTCACGCGTAACCAAACTTAGTATTAGTGCGTTCTCTGTATATGATTCTCTTTGTTCATTTCTGCTTCACACTGAGTAATAGCAATAGCATAGCAACGTGAACGTTCTTTGTATATGTTTACACATCAAATTTCACGAGTACCTGGTACTCACGCCTTTCTTTTTTCTTTTCAATTTGTACTAATTTATTATTGTTTATTGTTATTTATATTTATATGAATGAAAATTGAAATTATATTTACTGAATTGATAAAGAAATAAATTAAATTGAATTGAATCGAAGTTTTCATGAATGTCGGGATATACCAAGAATTGAAATATGCTCCACAGAAGAGCGAACGAATCCTAGGTGCCTACCTATACCTCTACTACCTAAAGACATTACAATGGATCTAAATAAATGTGCTCATGTGCAAGTATGATGTAGCAGACTTGAAACTTTGTGCTGTTATCAACTCACGTACGAAAACTTAATCAAGGCATGCCACAGAAGTAGACTTCGAAGTTATTTTCTAAAGTATGCAATTTACATTCTTAGCTATTCAAATCTCTAATGGACATGATTTGCTTCTATTGTTATTACAATACGTAGGTAGGTAGGCATATTCGCTTCTTACAAGTTCCACATACCAAAAGGATAAAGATTTCTTTAAAATCCACCATCCTGCCGCCGCAATTTCCGTTTACGAGTCCCTCGCTCGTGAATAGTTAAAAGCAAGATGGAGGCCTCTAACATCTACAACACTACACCAACATTATTTATGAGCAATAAAAGGAACACACTGACACATATATGTACATACTCGTACATGTGTCATGCCATATTTAAATGTTTACACTAAACTGCATATGTGTGTAGCTATAATTAATAGCAGACCTACACTTGCTGTGCACTGTACACGCGAATACCCATTCTTTCTCTGTGACGGAGATTTGTAATAAAAAAAAACATCGCTCCTTTCCAAAAGTAATAAATCAGAGTTTCCTTATTTTTCTTTTCATGTCTTTTGGTCCTGTGAGTTGCGACTTGTTTACCAGAGTGGCATATGTGCAGAAATCATAAAAAAAAAACACACAAAATGGTTACTCTAGGATGTAGAATATTTTAGCTTGATTTGATGCAAACACATGCAATGGCACAAATATTTCAAGTGGCATTCAAGGATTCGATATTAAATTCATTATGGCCATTTTAGAGGAAAACAGAAACGTTATGGCTCCTTTGAGTAAAGTTGCCACAGTAAAAAGCAAAACGAAAGGAAACAAACAAATGAAGGACATTGTATCTGATTATTGTATGAATGCTTCATGTGGTGAACGGCTTTTATTCACTGACAGCAATGACGTTTAGGGAGAGAATTTATATTTTTTTAAAGTCTAAAAGACATTTCATTTATGATTATTTATGAGCTTTGCAAGTGAAATTGATTTATATACAAAAATTGCGGCATCGCATACAAGAAAATGGGATCTTACGTTACGTACTGATTTATATAGGCAACGTAACAGTTCGGGTTCGGTTTTCTTAGGTAAATGTTTCTAGTTTTACAGAGCAAGTTGGGTGGAATGATCTTTTCCCCATGGAATAATAGGCCAGTCATATTCTTCATTAAAAATGCAAAACGCGATGTAAAGCTGCATTTTTGGAATGTTATTTGGACCCCACCCCTTAGGGGAGTGTGAAACCACGTAAAAAAAAGTTGTGCTACCTGCGCAATACGTGAAAAACTGCAAAATGTTCGGACTTTTTTCCATCCACAGCTCCGCATGTTTAATAGTTTTTGAGATATGAGGTTTCAAAAAGTGTTTTTTTTTTTTTATTTTCAAAAATATTGTAATATTGAGTTTTGCCTATGCTTTCAGCCGAATATCGACATAACCGCTCATGCTTAGAGAAAAATTGTGAAAAATAAAGTTTTAGCAGATAAAATTACCTTGCATTTATGCGCAAAATGCGGTCAGTAACCCTTATAGTTCTCTTGTAATCGTAAAAAAAAAAAAAATTGCAATACTACAAGTTTTGAAATATGAGCCTAACCTAACATGAAATTATGGGCATTATGTGAAAGAAAAAATAAAAAGTTGTTAAGTCTATTCAGTTTTATTGAATAGACATTTACACAAAACACAAACATTTACACAAAATATTCATAATATCACAAGAAATTAAATTTTAGTCTTTTTTTAGGGTCCCGGTTGATCATCTTTTTCAGACAACTCTTCTTTAGATAACATGTCCTCCTCAATAGTTAAACGTTTGTCGATGTATTCTTCTTCGTGGTCGGTTTCGTTTATTTCTATATTGCAGGGACATTTTGGCATGACTTGTACCGACAAAAATGACAGAGACCAGAGCACTTTAGCCCTGTTTTCTGGCACGTGCAACCTCGCCCAGTGCACCCCGTGCGGCACTTGAAAGAAATTAATTTTAAGAGGGCTTGAGGAGCACGATCTTTTGTAGAAGTTACTGATAGCAGTCTCTGCTGGTTACTGTTCCAGACCCATTTGGTTGGTTCTTTGTCTACCCCCAACCACTCCTGAACCTGGTGGTATGTTCGATATGTATGTTGAGTTGCAGCCTCTTCAGTTGGAAGTAAACCTTGGCGTTGGCAGCTGATCGCACGAATATTTCGTAACGGCGCGCGAGTGTAAAGAGTGCTAGTGACTCCTCCTCCATACAGAGCCACACGAAGCTTATTTCCAGCAGCGGCTATTTCTTCGTGAGTGGCATCAGGCTGTAGGAAAATGGTTGCCACCTCACCTGACATTTTCATCTTTCCATGCCCGAAAAGGGCAGAAGTAGTGTCACAACCAGAGAAGGCGTCCACAAATAATACAAATTCAGGAGGTAAAGTTAAATCTCTGTGATTGAAAGATATAGAGGAAAACTGCAGAGAGCCAGATTCACCACTGCCGCTTTTCTGGAGAAACACATTATTCACATTGGAGCTCAATCCATTCAGGAGAACTTAGAGGTCTACATCTTCTCCAATTTGTTAATACTTTGGAACTGCTTTTGTCAAGCGCTGTTCTCACTATTGTGTAGTCTGCGTCCCCTGTAGCTTGGTTTGTTTGAATCTCCTCGTTTTCAAATCCTGAGCGAAGGAAGTCGATCATGTGCCGGTTGTTGTTATCGTTTGATAGCAGTCTTCCTGGGGCATAAAACGTACACTACAGCGAGAGTCACGGACAGCATAAGCAAAACTTAATATTACAATATTTAAAAAAAAAAAAACACTTTTTGAAACCTCATATCTCAAAAACTATTAAACATACGAAGCTGTGGGTAGGCTTAAATTGTCTCAAATTTAAACATCTCAAAATAATAGTAGCAACTAATGTAAAAAAAACCCCATCGTTTTTGGATTAAACTGAAAAAAGGCCGAAAATGTTGCAGTTTTTCACGTATTGCGTAGGTAGCACAACTTTTTTTTGCTTGCAAAACCTAGTTTTACACCCCCTAAGGGGTCCAGATAATATCGCGTTTTGCGTTTTTTTGTATTTTTTTTTTTGTAAGATTTTACTGGCCTATGAGTTCCAGCTTCCTACCGTTAGGTGTAACTAACTCCTTAAATGCATTCGTATCAGAATCAACCGGACTGACTGAATTAGTCGTTACTGGGAAATGTCGTTTGAGAATTCCAGATACGCGTATTAGCTTCATTAAATTGCTTTTAAAAAGGTCTCGTTACGTTATGCTAGGGTTGATTGGATTTAATCCTTTGAACATCAAACGTTGTCACGGATGAATGAAATATAGAAAAGGAACTCAGAGCGATGCTTAGTAGGTTTATTGAAAATGACGATACCGCACCACTTTTGTTAACGAAAAATGCCAGCAAATTAGACCTTCTCCTATTGGAAAAACGGTGCCAATGTCATTTTGTTCCATTTACGGTCTTTCGATATTTTATTATTTATTATTATTTATCTCATTATTGGTATAAATTACATGATAGGACATACTAGTTAAAATTACGTAAAGAGAAAAAATCATGGTTTTATATTGCCGTCTGCCGATAGTTTGATATTTCATGATTCGTTTTATAAATCCTACTCCTACTAATATATAAATGTGAAAGTTTGGATGTTTGGATGTTTGGATGTTTGGATGTTTGGATGTTTGGATGTTTGGATGTTTGTTGCTCTATAACACTTTAACGGTTTAACAGACTTGAATGAAACTTTCGTAGATAGTCTACTTCCTGGATTAGAGATTAGGCTACTTTTTAAACAAAACATACAATTCATTGATTCCATAATTCGAGTTATTTCAATTTCCGCTTTTATTATTTGGTCATTATTTTTGGGTACACCATGTCATTGATCGTCACTCTGTTGGGAGAGGGTTGTTGTTGTAGATGTTATGCTCTTCTCTTCGCCACAAATCCATCGCTATCGCTTATTCTTTATTTTCTTTCTACCCATACGCGCATTGAATCATTCAATTTGAATGATGGGTAAACCATTGCCATTGATCGTCATTCTGTTGGGAGAGGGTTGTTTCTGTAGATGTTATGCTCTTCTCTTCGCCACAAATCCATCGCTATCGCTTATTTTTTATTTTCTTTCTACCCATACGCGCATTGAATGAGGGGTAAACCATTGCCATTGATCGTCATTCTGTTGAGAGAGGGTTGTTCGTGTTAATAATTAATGCTCCTTTTTGGGATTGTGACTGAAAGTAGAGGAGGGATGATTTTGCTGATATTTGCTACCGACTTTAGTTAGTTGTGTTTCTGCTTCATCAGCGTGCGGATCTAGATCTACAGAAAGGGGGAAATGCACGATTTTTTTTACTTTCTTTTTTTGTCACTTTACAGCGGTATTTGGTTACCTTAATTCAATTCACAAATACATATATTGTAGTAGGGGTAGGCAGGCGATGTTGAGTCTTAAAATTAGTAAATAGTTGGTGATTTCAGACAAACCTCACCAGTTACTCCACGATCAATGCTTACAACAAAGCCTAATATCTTTGGCGTTTACATAATGCTATTGTACTTTAAATATGAACATTAAGTACAACTATTACAGACAAGAAACCAGAAAGTACCATTATTTGATGCTCATAAAATACATATTATGTACATATGTATGTAGACGTGTTTGTAGACAGGTATATTACATTTCCATCAATTTTTTATGCAATCGTTTCATCTATAGGGAACAACCACTTAGTTCAGATAATAATGTATTGGCTTCAGAATTCTTTATAATCTTAATTTAAATAATATCACTTCCTACTACTACCTTTCTATCATACTACAATCAAATGACGCGACTGATTTAAAGCACGGGCAACGCCGGGCAGGCAACAGCTAGTTAAAAATAAAGGATATAATTAAAGCATTAAGCTAACTTGGTATACAACTCATAGATAGCAAAGAAAAAATAATTCTGGTTATACTTGTTTAAGTTACTTCCGCATTTAATATGTTACAATTTTTACAATTTTACAAATTCACAAAGCTATTGCGATAATTATAGGCATGCATAATATATTTCGAGAGCAGTTTCCAACCAGACAAACCGTTTAACAACTCTTTCGATTTCCGAAGTGTGAGAAAGCTCTTGGAGAAATACAGTCTTCTAATTTCGAGAAGTATTGGACACTCTGCAAGGAAGTGGAAAACGCATTCAGCCACGTTTAAATTACAGAGGCTGCAAGTTGTTCAAAGGTTCTATCTGTGCGGTATAAAATTTAGGCCCAAAGTCTCAGTTCTGATTTTGAAGATTGTGCTAATTTCTTAAGTTGTCAATTCATTACTGAAATAGTTTCGAGTGGTCAATGAATGATTTAGCGTTCTATATAGGTTTCTAGATGCGGACGTTTGCGCCCTGTTAAGGCAGTTTTCATAGAAACGTTCATCTATTTGCGCAATTCACTGGTAGAATTTGTTTTGCCATTCATTGACATTTTCTAGAGTTAGGTTTAGTTCAACATCATATTGTGCTGCAATATCGATCCAGTCACTAAAAGGCGTTAATTTACAGTGAAAAGCATATCTTAGTAGTTGGTTCTGGATATTGATGCTATGACGGTTTATTACCTCAACAATATAGGCAGCATTAGCCTTCAGATTTTTATAATAGATTTGCGGGTTTCCTGATTCTACGTAGATGGCATAGTTAGGCACTGTTGCAGGGAGTTTAAAGATGCGTTTAAAAAAAAAAACGTTGTAAACTTTCAAATTGTTCGATTTTTTTAAATCCGAAGATTTGATTTGCATAGCAAAGACAAGCGTTAATAGTGGCATTGAAAATCTTAAATTTGAATGCAGTATCCACATTCTTCGATATGTATTGAGTTTTTGGCATTGACTTTCATTTCAAACCGTCTTCTCAATAAACGTGGGTTTGTTAAAACCCTGTGCTGATTCTAACCTCGTAGGTGAGGCCTGCAGTGATGTGCCATCAATTTCGACCTTGCTAGGTATCGTCGCGGTTGAATCGCTTATTTCATGTCAATGTTACTACTTATGTATGTATTTCAGGACTCTTGTTTTCATATTGTGAGTGCCGACAGCAGTTTGCTATGGAGAGAAATTCAGCTGACTTATTTTTAGAAGATTATTTTATCATACAAAAACACCGCATAACACCCCATTGTTTATTTCATTCTTGCTTCCCTTTTGCCCTTTTCTTCCGGCAGCGGCGCCAGGAAATCGGACTTCACTGTACACACATGTATCGTTGTTGTTGGGGTTGAATTTAAAGTCACAAAAAAAGATCACGTGTAAATATCTGCTGCGTAGTTAGTGGCGCATTTTTGTATTTCATAAGTGGTGAAGGGGAATCGGGAAGGGAGAACCGGTTCGAACGTCACACTCGGGTTTACCATAAATACATACCAGAACTATCGCAGAAACTGTAATGGCGGTTTATACTTGCACACCTTTTTTCTCACTCATCGCTGTGATCTAAGAAAAAATACTCAAACATCGCATAGGGCTTGAATAAGAATTACTGCATGACCGCAACGTCATATGTGTTTGCGCTCAATGCGATTGCGATGAATATTTTGTGGGAGTATTAATGAGATAGAGTCGTAAAAACAACGGATATAAATGCGGTGTATCTTGCGGTACGGTGTATCGCTGCAGATCTCTGGTATCTACGAAGCTTTAGGCTTGTCTGCAGAAGATTAAATCACTTTAAATTTTTAAATTCAATTTGGTAAGATTATTGCGAAAAATTCAAAAATTCGTTAGAAATGCTTGATACTTTGAGCACGTCGTCGTCGCGTATTCATCTCACTATTCATTGGGCGAATAAACCAGCTGTCGTCATAGTGAGCTTCATCTTGAAAATGTTTTCTAATCCAAGAACAATTATAAGCTTACCCGGTGCGCTTCGCTACACCCGTTGAAAACAGTGTTTATGTCATAAAATATAATGACATTTTTTCGAGTGACTTTTAGTGGACCGAATGATGTCATCTAGAAGCACGAATTGTATTTGCAAATGTCGTTTAAGAAGTACTTGGAATTGAATAAATACGTATATATAATTCTAAATCAATTTTCCCGACATTAAAGAATAGTAATGCTAATGACTCTGGTGGCAAATTAAATGCCGACAACTCTATTTGGATTTAAAAAAAACTGTCCAAACAACAATAGCCAACTTTTTCGACAGAGTTTAATTCAAACATTTTTTAATTCATAATAATTAATTTTTAAGTTCTGTGCATTACTTGCAGTGAATAAATACTTTTATTTCCTTTTTTAACCATTTCAAAAAAACAACAAATGTATACGGATATATGTATTAACTTTTCGGTTATATGAACTGGCCCAACAATTATTAGTTCATATCATAAAAGTAACCTGTTCGTTCAAGTGCTAAAAACTCAAAAACTAACCATCCGATTGAGCTGAAAATTACACAATATAGGTATTTGTTATGAAGCGAGAAGTGCACGTTAATCATAAGTTAGCTATTAGCTGTCATCGTGCATTGCTGTAGAGATTTTGTTTTTCAGTGCCATCTATCGGAAAACTTGAAAACTTTGGATTTACAAAGATTTCTCACACAACAAATATATTTTGTTAGTTTCAGATCAATCAGATGGTTTTGAAAATTTGGTGTTCCAGCGTCATCTATCGGGAAACTTGAAAACTTTTGATGTACGAACATTTCTCACCTCATTACAAATATATTGTATAAGTTTTAGCTTAATCGTACGGTGAGTTAAAAAAAAAAAATTATGCGACTGTATCCAACAGTCCCGAGCTATGTGTAAACATCACGCGGATGGGATGTGTAGCTCCTCTTTATTGGAAAAAATGTTAATTATAACTAATCTATATTCGATAAAATTCAAGCCAATCGCATATATACTCATGGAATCCACTCCATTCAAAGCAGTCGACGGCGACGCCATGAAACGTCCCTGGGATTGAAGATATCGTTGGTCGCTTCGAGAGAAATCCTTCCTAAGATATTCGGTCCCGTTTGCGTTGAGGAGAAGATTCAACCACGAACTATAAGAGCTGTATAGCGACATCGACTTGCAGACAAAACTGCGCATTGGGCGTCTTAGATGGCAAGGACATGTAGAGCGTATGGACATCAACGCTTCGGTTCGGAGAATATTCGATTCTAACACGGAGGGTCAGCGCAACAGAGGACGACCTCGCCTTGGAGTGCGCAACTGGAGGCAGATAAATTAGGACCGGGCTAACTGGAACAGGTTATTGGTTGAGGTCCAGCCGGGAATGTAGCGCCACCTAAGTAAGTAAGTTTGTTAATCGGTCTTACCACAGCAGTTTTCAAAATTGACGGAAACTTTGATTGTGTCAGGCTGATGTTTAAAATCTTGCTTATAATGGGTGCAATGCAAGTCCATTGGTTTTCGTTATTTGTTCGTATACTTGGCCCTGGAAGCGCTGGGCTTTAAAGCCCGTGTGAGTCTCAGATAACTACCCTTAGATCACAACCATCAGATTTCAATCATTCATACAAAAGATACAACAGGCATTACGATGTTGAAGTGTTGCATAGCGTAACTGTTTCAGGTTCTCGACTGTGAAGCGGTTCGTGTATGTTTCACAGAAGTAAGGAAATCTTCATTGCGTTTACCTTTCACCTCTGTAGTTCTGACATAATCATCTCCAAAGACTCGCCCTTAAATGCGAAAATCCTATTAAAAACTCCGTTCAAGGCAGTTTCATTGCAAAAGTTTTCAGACGCACAAAAAGTTAAGAAAATTATGCGAGTCTTTGCCTGTTAAAGTCATAGTCACATTGCGACAAAGTTTCTCCACAAGGATGTTCTGCCATTGCAGTCACATAGGTTTTTCTGTTTTGTGAAATGAATCACATTGAACTTTGTAATGCAAACAAAATTATTATAAAAGGCTGACGGACAAATACCGCAAGTAATGAACAGTATCTGCCATTGTTCTAACCAACGGTATGTAGCTACAAACAAAGTAGGTACAATCCTTTTCATCTCCACAACACCATCCAATACAATGCCGCCACTTTGTTCCGACATAGTGTCATAGTGTCGGAGTGACAAAGGTTTGGATAGTACGAGTCCTTTCAGCGTGTGGGTGTTGTGTCGTGTCTGTTAACCTTGTCATCTTGCCTTTTATTCTTGTATATCGTTTAGATTGAGGGTGTAAAAGTGAATAGTGAAATTTAATTCCGCTCACCACAACGCGACACGAGTGGGGACGTCCTTGTTAATGGTGGCGTCATATCCTAGACTAACACCAGGTCGCCGTGCCGCGCCATTCGGGTGTGTTATTCTTTGTTCAGTCAAGGAGTAGAGTTTCCAGCGATATGATTTTATAAATCTCTACCGACATCGCCAATACACCGTACTCAGAGACGCCATACCACAGAGTTAATAATAAATATTTATGTCTCGGTTTTATGTATGAAATTTCCCTAATTGACTAATGATGGGCATCAGAATGTTTATGGGATAAGTGCTTAAGGGTGTGGACACGCCTGCCATATGGAGTTGTAGTCAAGCTGATGCGCGTGATTTTAATTGGAAAATTTTATGAGAATATGTATTTGGTTTCTGGTGATGTCCTTTGCTAATTGGTCGAAACTCATTTTGGTCATCTTAACCAGAGTTTTACGTTTATTTTATATTGGCCTTGCGTGTTCAACAGCAGGCAGGAATTCCCTTTTGTAACTGAATTTTGATAGTGCGAGTCTTTTGTGACTCGTTTTTTGTTTAAGGTAACGCTTAGCAAAAACCATCAGCTTTGTACCAATATTGGTAGTCACGTTTTATGACCAGCTTCTAAATGCTAGTACCCCACGAATTACATAAATCTGCATCTCAAGTTCGTATACAACACACTCGTTCTTAATCTTTAATTTGTTCATACAACCTATATAGACAACTAGTGCTTCCAACATACGTAAATGGGTGCAAGAAGCTAGGCTCGGTTCATAATAGGACTGCTGATGCCGAATATGTTTACTTCACACGCTTCACCAGTGAAATTCATCATTAATAAAGTAAAAACAAAAAGTAAAGGCCAGCATATATAGCCTTGTGGTATAACACAGTGGGTACTCTAACAGCCTATTCTGTTACGTAGCGGCGATCTATGAATATGTACGTTGTGCTGATCCTTAATTCTTTAACCCAGAGAAGAGCTGCGAGTCATTATAAATCTCAGCACTATTCTGGGTTCAATGGTCCATTTTTCTTCCGATATTAGAAATGCTCATTGCATATAGAGTATTCGGCCCTTTCCAATAGCAGGCAATCACGGAGTATGTGCTCAGACGTCTCCTCCTCTTCTCCGCAGAGTCCACAGGAGTCGTTGCGGATAATCAATTTTTTTTTTTTTTTTTTTAGAAGCATCTTAGTGGCCATTTAAGACTCTCAGGTCTTGTCTCTAGACCTTGGATTTAGTCCAGTATTCGGCAATATCTTCATATTGCCTGAGTTTTGAGTATATGTAACTCAAAGGTACCCCGAAGGGGTGGTCAAGACCGTTGAGAAGGCGGGAGGCGCCTCATCTCCGCAGGCAATCTGAGGTTAACTACTCTCGACACACTCGTGACCTGGTATCCAGGAAACAGTGACAATGCTGTCTTTGGCTAGGTCTTCAAGAAGGTTAAAGCAGTCGCAGATCAGTTCTGACACTGTCGAATATGATTTTTAGGCCTTGAGAGCTGCTTGAATGTCCAAAAGGATGTAAGTGTGGGCACCATTTGTGCGTCTTCATAAGCATTCTTAAACACATAAAAAGCTCCATGGCGTACACCTTCGCTTGAAAGATGCTGAGTAATTTACCCATTTCTCATTGGGACCTTGGCCTTTAGACTCCAGCATCGGTATCATTGTATTCCATTGTTGTTTGTTTTGTATTTGGAAGGGGGTTGTCTCCTTAGAGACAACAAGCACGTAGACCTGTAGGCCCATTGTACTTTGGTGAAGTACCACCCCATTCGCTGAATTAGCGATTTGTTGCTGAGCTATATGTCGATCTAAATCTGCCCGTCGCTTTCGCAAAGCGAAGCAATAGGGCAAGATTGAGCTCCAGTAGATCAACGTCCCGTAGGACGTAGTTGCCTAGAGTGGCCTTTCTGATTCGAGCAAAGGCCGGACACTCGCTAATGAAGTGCTCAGCCGTCTCATCTTCTTCCAGGCACATCTCGCAGAGGCCCGAGCTTCTGATTCCAATTTTGTTCAGATGCTCGTTTAAGGGAGTGAACCCAGTGACCAGTCCTGTGAGGATTTTGAGGTCATTTCTACGAAGGTGTAACAGAAACTTAGTTCTGTTTGCCCTGGGCGCGTCTACTAACATTTTGGCCTGTCTGCATGACCTAAGTTCATGCCAATGGTTGTAATGCTGTAGTCGCAGCAGTTCAAGAAGCTCGTTTTTAGCATAAGCTGAACTGCAGCCAATAGCAGGCTGAGGACCGATAAAAGGGGTCGCTGATCCAGCTCTAGCCAGAGCATCAGCTTTTTCGTTTCCCGGGATGTCAGAATGTCCCGGGACCCAGACCAGTATGATCTTATTACATCGCCCAAGCTGATTCAGTTTGTTGACAGCTTCCTCAACAATTTTTGAGTTGATCAACGCTGCTGAACAGGCTTTGATAGCTGCTTGACTATCAGAGCAGATGTAGATGGACTTGGATTTCCACCTCTTGTTAAGTGCAATGTGCGCTGTAGTAGCGATAGCATACACCTCTGCCTGAAAGACAGTTGTAAATCTACCCAGTGGAATAGATTGCTCAACGTGGCATTCTTCTGAGTAGACACCTGCTCCGGAGAGCTCATCCATTAAGGACCCGTCCGTATAGAAGACTATACTACCTGATGGGAAACCAGACCAACCTCCGCTGTTCCATTCAGAGCGATCTGGAAGGAGACATTGGAACCTTCGCCCGAAATTGTATTTGGAGCTTATGGTGTCCAGAGCTCCCCCCAAGGCTCCTGGTACTAAATCGAGAAGCTCCCCCACCCTGCTACCTCTACTACCTTCACTGAAGGTAACTCGCCTTCCAAGAAGCACACCTATGCGGTATACTGCTTTTCTAGCTTCGTTTTCAATGAAGATATGCAGTGGAGGCAAGGCAAGAAGGATCTCAATGGCGGCGGTGGGTGTCCCTCTCATGGCCCCGGTAATACTAATGCACGCTAGGTGCTGAAGTTTTTCAAGGCAACGTTTGAGAGGCTTCGCTTTGTACCACCAAGCTATCGAGCCATATACGACATATGGCCTGACTATACTCGTATAAATCCAGTAGACCATTTTTGGGCTAAGCCCCCATGATCTATTGAACATTCTACGGCATTGCCAGAGTATGTTGGTGGCCTTAGTTGTTCTTGCAACCAAGTGGTCTAGGAAGGTTAGTTTTGGGTCCAACAGGATACCCAAGTATTTCACCGTACTAGAAGGTTTAAGCTGGGTGCCCAGGAACGTAGGCCATCTTATAGGAGGCAACTTCCTTTTGTTTGTGAACAGCATCATCTCGGTCTTGGAGGGATTGACCGATAGTGACTGCTCACGGCACCATGCTCCAACAATGCTAAGAGCGGATTGCATCCGCTCACAGAGTGCTGGTAAGTTGCTACCACTGACGATGATGCATTCATCATCAGCGAATCCAATTGTTGGATATCCTCCCTCGTTAAGTCTTCTCAGTAAGGAGTCAACTAAGAGGTTCCACAATGTGGTCGACAGGACTCCACCTTGCGCAAAGCCTTTTACAGCTTGCACTGTCTTGGAGTAACTACCTAATGAAGCTGTTGTTGATCTGCTCTTAAGCATCGCTAGGATCCAACCGATGAGTGTCGGGTCAATTCCTTTTGATCTTAGTGCAGATTCAATCATTTCAAAGGTGGTTGTATTCCATATTTTTCCAAGCATTGCATCGCGTACTTTGATTACGGAATCATCTTGGAATATTTGTGTAGTATTCTGGGATGTCCTATGAAGTTGCCTACTGTAAGGTTTGATATGTCGGGGAGCCTGAGAGCACTGAGACTAGCTTTCTTCTTTCCAGATACATATGTGCAGACGCGGAAGGCTACGTATCGCTCCTAGAGCTTCAGTTGGGCATGTTTTCATTGCCCCTGTTAAACCAATACATGCTTAGCGATACATTTTATTAAGTTTGTTTAAGGCCAGTTTTTGCTCGGTTTCTGGCTATCACAGCGTGGAGAATTATTGGTTGCACAATCGAATATGTTTGCCTTTTAGGCCCCAAGTTTTGTTGTAGAGGCGTTGTCACATGCACATTGCTTGTATCTTCTTCTTGGTGACTTAATCAGGATGAATGCATATTTATGTGCGAGAACTCTCGCAAGAGGAAATCCAACCCCCAAAATCCAAACTTCCTTCTTTTTTAATTTGTTAAAAATTATAAAGTGAAAGTGCAATTCGCCAGTGCTCCAGGAAATTCTCTTTCTTTTGACACCGCGTTTGTTAAGATTGGTTAAGTGTGAGAGCCGCAAATGGTACCTATACTACAGAAATAATATATATGATAATGATACTCGTAGTTGACAACAGGGGAACAAATTGTTTTTTTTTTTTTTTTTTAATTTTTTAGTTTGTTGAAATCTTTTAATTTGACAGCTCGCTGGCAGTACTAAGAAAACAAAGAACTTAAGTGCTGCCAATGCCTTTCCGTTTTGAAAAATACATTAATGTAATTTAAACACGTTAACAAAATTCAAATTGTATACGTTACGCTACGGTAGCTGAATTTCAGAAAATGTTCTGTGGCACATCGTTCAGTGAAGGCTCCTTCTGCACAACTCACAGTTGAGCACACACAGATCAGTTACGTTTATCTATTATCTCTTTCATTGTGCTCTCGAGATCGTCTCATGCAAACAACTCACTCCTTAAAATACCAAACAGTGCGGCCTAAGCACAGTGTCACCGTATAACATTTGCAAGGTGAAATTAATTGTTCTGAATCGATTGTGTAAAGAGAGCATAGTTGCGTGTGTATGCATTTCAGCTGTCACATTTTATACACAGAAGAAGATTAACGCTTTTGAAAAAGCAATTAGGCAATATGTACATTAATTGTCTATCGTGTTTGAGAAATAAAAAAAACTTCATTCCAAATTCCTGTTTTACACCATAAGCGTTGCGCGCCTAAGCACGGCATTTCCCATGGGAAATTATTCCGTAATTAGCGTATAGTAATAACATGTCCATAATTATTCTTAACGACGCGACAGCAGTTTATTGTCAGGATTCAGTTCCTGACAGACTTGATTATGAAGTTTGTGCTTTCATTTCAGTGTTATAAGCGACACTCAATTATTTATTATCAACGGATAAGCACACTTACTTAATGTCTTATAAGTTAATACATGTCTATACGGAAATATGGAATAACACTTTCAATTGCACTAGAATCGAAGGCATTCGTCCTGCCAATGATTAATAATAATCCTCTTTCCAAAGATAGTTTATTTATCTATTTACAAATCAATTCAATATTTAGAATGCATTTGCATTTCGATATTGACAATGGAGTAGCATTGATTGTTTAAATCATTAAATCAATAAATCTCATAGCTCATGTGTACGAATCAATAAGCTGAAACAAACCACATGTGTACAAACACCTCATGAAGTGGAATTGATATTCATATCCAGATGTAGATGTAGAACACTCCTTGCATGAGTATAGCTCGCCTCATAACTGAATCATCAAAGACTCTTAGACATCATAACTAAAGAAGGATATTATAGCTGGGGCTTGTCTTTACATACACACATATGTACATATGTAATTACATTTTAATTACAGTGCTTTCATGTCAAAGGATTTTCTTTAAAAATCAAAGAATACACATTTCCAAGGACTCGCCTTATTCCATTCCAATGACAAGCAATTACAGACTTTCCTATTTTTTTCTTCTTTCTTTAATTACAAATATGAAAAGCTTTTGGCTGGCCCCCTACCAGCCGCCATTATGACAAAACACAGCCATCATCATCCTTTCATATGACAAAATGAGAAATGATTCGCAAATGCTATGATATCCCGTTGTTTTTCTTTCATTCTCCAGCCATATCGCTTCGGTTTCTAAGGCCAATCCTCATAGAATGGTCATTATGCCGCATTCTCGTGCCAAACGCAAACAACAAACGTCAGAACTACTGTGGCATATCCTTGACAATCGTTGATTGTTGCTACACAACACATATTGAGTAGACGGTTTCCATATGGTTTGCCGTAGTCCTTTAGTCCTTTAGTCCTTTATATGGACAGAAGTACCACCAACCACCCGCAACTCTATGTTCCAAGGGCTAGTACGGTGTGTAGCTGGGGGTTAATGGAAAGAAAATTAAATATTTTTGCTATTTTCTATACGCACTACTACTACCATACACTCATGTGAGTTATTGCCTGGACGTGAAACAATAAAATGTAATTCTTTCCATCGGTACAGGGTGAGCAGTAATTGTTTTTCTCTTAAGATATACAGAAACGTTAGGTTACGTTGGCACGGAAAAGCTGTCATAATTTTTTAACAATTAAGAGTTAGTAATGTCATATTTGACAAATGTCATCTTGACACGTAGCAAATCGTTTATATCTGTTTGATTAATAATACTTCACCCTTATTGGATCAAATGAGGGAGTTATGGATCGGGCATCGCAACTCCACTTCGTTCACAGTAATCAAACCAAAACATGTTCATTGTGAGTCCTTCAAACCAGTAGAGGATTTAAAATGTCAAGTGTTTGCCAATTGGGGGCATAGAACAAAGGATTTTCAAAAGAGCAGTCTACCCATCCATGCTGTGACCATTTGTGCTAATTGTATTGTGATGGAGAGGTCTCATAAGGATACACTACACCAAGAACCAGATAATTCGCAATGGTGATTCATATACATTTTTTTCTTAGTAAAAATTATAATAAATATTTTTATGGTCCGAATTGGAGTCTGAGCTTGGTCAGTGTATGGTGATGACATGCCTAGGATTATAAGTTCCTAGTGTCATTGTGTCAATTAAATAACTTAAATATTACTTTTTCGATAAAAGTGTTAAAAATGCGATTTTTGAACAGGACCTTATTCAGACCCACTGGTATGTATCCGAACGCCGGCCTCGTAATATTGGCATCACTCGTTTGTGACGTCCACGAAGTTCCCTGCGTCAATTTCTATTTGTTAATAAGAATGCCTTTAGAAACTACCATAATAGAGTAAACCAAGAATTGTAATTGTAATCATCAATGTACGAAAAGTGATCTTCAATCGGTTGTCAACATTTCGTGATTCGAAATCATGAGATTTTTGTTTCTTAAATGCAAGAACCAGAATTTTATAAGCTACATCTAAGATCAACATTCCATGTTCCAGGCTGCAATGGAAACTATAATACTCCGTTAAGAGCAAGCATTCGAGATAGAAGGTCGTGTATACGATGTGGCATTATTATTTAAGGTGTCTAGGTTTTTAAAGTCTACCGTTGCATGGATTTATTCAAATTTTACAACTGAACGATATAATTATGATTGAGACATTCTATAGCCCGATAACTAGGGTTACCAGACGTCCGCCTTTAGGCTGTTTGTCCGCTCTATACAAACCTCTGTCCCCCTTATTAAGTAAAATATAAAAAGAGGAAACATTGAATTTAAAACTGTTAAAATATTTTCATTAAATATTTTTAAAAAGATTCTCTGTAAACACATCAAATTGAAGTTCAAAATCCATTCAAAGCTGAACGCATCCACTCAATGACCTACATATCACTTGACGCTCAAAAGTTTCCCTTCATCTGTTAGTTTATGATTTGTGCTGTTATCTGTCCTTTGTCAGTTTTTGTTTACAAATTATTTTCGTTTGCGTTCAATAGTACCTAAAATGTCTGAAAAAGCGAATAAAAAAAGAAAGTGTGCATATATTCAGTGCTGGGAAAAGTGTTTCGAGTGGTTAACAAAAAGCAACGAAGGTTCTGAGTATCTGACATATTTAATTAGCTTTAACTTTTTTACTTCACTTTTTTTTACGCTGCTGTTATATTTTTCAAAAACATATCTTGTCTCGCGATGTCCCCTTTTTGTCATTTTCAATCTGGTAACCCTACCGATAACGCACAGAAATGTTTACATAATACAGAAGATTTTTAGCTGAAATATCCACCCCGTCCGTCTGGTGCAACGTGTATTGCGGTTGAAAATCAAAGAAAAGAAGACAAGAAATTGAAAACAAACTGATGCTTAGCCCGTTTGGCTGGCGCAGCCTTTTCGAAAAAAAATAAAGTTTTCAAAAACAAGTAAATATTATTTATGTATATGCGAAAAATTAGAACAGGATGTTGGGTACTACAAAGTAGCTATATACATAGATTGTCATCAGAGATTTCCAAATTAATTTTTACATCAAATTCGATTATGAAACTGATCATATCATTTATAAAATTTGGATATATTTCCGTAGGTGCTCGTAGAAGAAATTGATATCACTCAATCTTCCCAACTTTTACTTTTACGGGCATGCGCATGACTCATGATGATTGTCTCAATATAAATCCCAAAATCACTACCGATAGATGTTAACTCTAAAGAATTTTAAAAAGTAATCGAAAACAACGTAGGCAAATAATTTGTTATCCTTTTCTAACAAATTCAAATCACCAGGAGCATTCTGTAAGATCAATGGAATCTATACGGAACACATCGACTTTATGTACAAAAAGATAGTACAGATAGTACATGCAGTGGCTCTTCTATCCCTTAAAGAAACACGGTTAAATATTTGAGAATGACGTAAGACGCAAAGCGTCGCTAAGAAACATACATATAAAGAAAACAATTAAAGGAAGAAAGAAAGAAAGACAGAAAGTCAACTTTAACCCTACACAATAAGATAGTACTTTACAACCAACCACCATCGTTGCCGTTTGGGACGCTTTTGCGTCATTTTGACGCTTTTTCGGCGAAGGGACCCGGGACCTCACTTTTCAAAAAAACTGCGATTTTGACGCATTTTGAAAGTATAGGACCCTTATTTCAATTTATTTTCATTTAATGTCTCTTTTACTTATAAAACATAGTACTTCGCTCTTTAAACACACCCATTTTGTTCAACCAGTGATGAAATCAACAAAGTATTTTTGTTAATCAGAATTTCCTTCACAAAAACTCGTTCTGCATACATGCTTTTTTATCTTTGTTATTTTTTTCTCAATATTTATTTAATTTTAAGTGCAGCAATAGTTTTTCGAAAAATTGCATTTTTTCATACAAATATAAGCGGGACGCCTTTTTCGCTTCTGGGCCGCTTTTTTGGATGCTTTTTGAATTTTGCTCTCGGCAACCCTGCCAACCACTATAAAAGTGGCGTGGTCATAAGGCATACAGCACTGAGGGTGTGCCAAACAAAATACAATTAGTTTTAAGTTTAAAGCAATATTCGGAACACACCCTGGTTCACAAGAAACGCCGACATTCATCGAGATCTGAGGATAGATATTGTAGCTAGGACAATCCACCAAATTGCACAATCTCACGATAGTAAACCAAAGCGGGGGTATCCACCGTCATTCATGAATGCCATCCCTGGCATGTCGCTTTTTTTTAGTTTTTTTTTTTTGCAGACACTTTCGTGGATGGCTTTCCTTAGTTTAGTTCCACAGCGGACAACGGAGATTGAATGTTCTTCAGACGAACTGCGTTAAACTGTGAAGCCTTGACTTGGCATTAATTGTTATTTACAAGATTTTGAGTGACACCAAAAAAAAAACCCAAACAGCTCCGGCATTTCTTTATACAAAGAAATAAATTCTTGCCAAAACTCTTTGTCCTCGTCCTCTTTGTCCTCGTCCTCGTCACAAGTGCTTAAGCCTGTGTGGACGTACGGTCAACTCTGGGATTGTACCGAACCAATCAATAGAGATTTCATACAATCATTCCAAAATAAAGTGATAAGAGCAATCGTAAATAATCCCTGGGCTGCTGGGCAGAATGATGTCCACAGCCGACTTCATAATTGTAGTAAACAAGAAGAAGAGCTGGGTTTTTAGTCAGTAGGAATCTGAATCAATTAAAATTGAAAATAAAAACTACTAACCTGAATAAGTATAAAATGTTTATGATCCCAACTCTACGCCACACCCTGTATTTATACTTTGAGTTATTGCCATTTTCCGTTAAGGGTGAAACACTGCTAATCCGGGCAATTATGAATGCAGACAAACACAAAAAATCTATCTAATCCACCAACTTCATTATCTTGTATGAATATATTAAGCAGCTTATCATGTCCTATCTACAGAAGGACCCCCTTTTTTTAAAACAAAAAATAAACAGAAAGCAGGATAACATTTGACTGGCATGTAATTAATGGATGACATTGACGGAGGACTTAAACAGTAGAAAATTGGTTGGGCTATACATATTGCAGTAATAATTAAACACACTACAAGAATATTCTATAAATATAGAATTAAAGGTCAATATACGTAAGCCGGAGTAGTTTTGTCATGTACAGCGAGATCCAGTGATGCGATTTTTTTTAAAAAATAGCAATTTTCTATGATTTTTTAATTAAGTGGTAAGGAGTGAAATTTTCATTGAAAATATGTGTAAATGTATCCTCTTTTCGATTTTAAGACTTTTCCGAAACATCATCGCTTTCTCTTTCAAAACTCCAATTGAATCGGTGAGTAAAGGAACAGTACAAGCGCCGAGAATTGAATTTTGTGTTGAAACAGTCAAAATGCTCAACATACATACATATGTAAATAAACCTACGCCGATGATCCATATAGATCATTAGTTTGTATGCATTACAACAAGTTAGTTTTTTATCAAGATCAATGCTCGTAATCTAAAAATTAGTTAGGCTATTTTCCAGTAGGATGTCACGTATCCGTGGCAGAAACCTGCACTAAAAATCTGCTAAATGACTGTTTCCGTGGTAGAAACCTGCGCTAAAAACCTGTTAAATGTCTGTATCCGGCTAAAGGTTGTGTAATAAAACGTCAACTTCGCGCTTAAGGTCTGCGTCTGAGCTAAAAAGGTATGTGTCTGAGCTAAAAAGGTGTGCAATGTAATCCAGTTTGTTTTATTCTGATCTGATCCGGATCAACCATAATAAAACGCGGCTAATATGTACTACGCGGTTGTCTAGCGTGTACATAAGAAAATAGACTTCAATGTTCGCACACTTTCGTGTGGAAATGTTATATGATGAGTCATATGATGGTGAATTAAGCTTCGCCAAGTCGCAGCATTCTGGCAACACCAAACACTACAAGTCCCAAACGGAAGTCGCCCGGCTTGGACAGCTATAGAAGTTACTACTCTTTTTCTCAGTACATGTGTATAGGGTCATAATACAAGAGGGGTTCATACAAATCAATAGAAAACCGCAACATTTTTATGGAAGTATTTTTATTTTAATTAAAAGCACAAGCCTCGAGGTCAGTAATAGAATACAATATCTGCCAAAAGTCCACCTCGTCTTAGCCCACAAATAGTAATTTCTTTTTTGAAAAGTCTCCACTTTGGGACACTCTGTTTCTGTGTTGTTACAATCTAAAATATAAACTGTAATTTAACATCTCCTCTGATGATGAATAGATCGCGACAAGCATCAGAGCAGCACAAAACCGCCCTTACTATGCGCACTATATCGTATCTCGCGTCGCATGTCACACTAAAGGTTGTGTAATAAAATGGCAAATTGGTGCTAAAGGTATATGCCTGAGTTAAAAAGGTATGTGTCTGAGCTAAAAAGGTGCGCAATGTAATCCAGTTTGTTTTATTATGCCCATGATCTGATCCGGATCAGATCAGCACAATAAAACACGGCTATTTTCACCGTTTGAATGTTCAATATTTCAACCTCCTAGTTCCTAATTATCAAAAGTCATCGCAATGAAAATTGAATGTTGACTGTTGGATGACAAAAATTAATCTTCCACTTACGAATTCAATTTGAAATTAAATACGCGTTATACTCGTAAATACGTAAATTTAGCGGAACGCAATGTCGCCATAAAATGTTTTATGTGTTTGTCAAATCAAACGAGTTCAGGATGAACTTTTTAAACCAATGTTTGTACCTCTTTCAATATTTTACTTTGGGTTGGGTAATCTGAAGAACCTCTATACAGCCTTAAATGAAGTTTCAATTTTCGTTAAGAGCACCGCTAGAAAAAGGTGGTGTAATGGACCCAATGAGTGAAAAATTGTATGAAACTGCTGCCTAAAGTTATTTACGCATTCCACGTTTTTTCTAAAGCACGACACTTTCAGTTAAAAATTAAGTCTCTGTCAAAAACAGTAGAAGTAACGATGATTTGTTTAGGAGATTGATATCCAAGCTTAAGTCCAACAAGGCTGCTGGACCTGACGGTCTACTCGCAGAGTTATTTAAAGCAGCTGGAGTTGACTTGGTAGTGAGCACATACTGACTCATCTCTATGTTTTAGTTAGATGAAAGTATGCCAGATGAATGGAATCTCAGCATCGTCTGCCCGGTTCACAAGATAGGAGACCCCCTCAACTGCTCCAATTACAGAGGCATCAGTCTCCCCAACATCGCCTACAAGATCTTTTTTGCCATATTGTGTGAACGCCTGAAACCTTTCGTCAACAACCTGTTTGGTCCCCATCACTGCGGTTTTAGGCCAGGAAAGTCCACCATAGACCAAATCCCTGCCAAACTCATCGATCTGTGCAGGATGACGATGGAGAAAGCTCGCTGCTCCATTAAGGTCGGTGACCTCACCGAGACCTTCAATATCAAAAAAGGTTTCAGACATGGTGACGCGCTGTCATGCGACTTCTTTAACATCATACTTGAGAGAATTATTCGAAACTCACAGGCTAACACACAAGGAACGACCTTTTAAAAGTCCGTTCAACAACTTGCATACGACGACGATATTAACATCATTTGTAGAACACAGCAAGCTGTCACCGGTGCGTTCGCGGTTAAAATGAGTTTTAGCGGTAAACGAGGGCAAAACAAAGTGTATGCTGTCAACGAAAAGTTAGACTCAACATTGACTAATTGGACAGAACGTCACAATAGACTGTTACAACTTTGAGGTAGTAAGTGGCTTTGTCTACATCGGCTCTGCCATGATATCAAAAAATGACATCTCGTCGGAAATCAAATGAAGGATTACTCTCGCCACTCGGTGTTTCTTTGGGCTTAAAAGGCAATTGAGTAGTAAAGCACTTTCCAGAGACTCTATTTAGACCCTTATCATCCCAGTCTTGCTATGTGGAGCTGAACCATGGACCTCAACCAACTTGGAGTGCGCAACTGGAGGCAGTTGAGCAAGGGGTTGTTGGTTAAGGCCTTGGTCCACCCCGGACTGTAGCGCCACCTATGTGAGTAAGTAAGTAAGTACAATTTTTACAAAAGTGGTATTTCTCTGTTAAAAAGTAGTAAGTGTTCGCATATTAAAGGCAAATTAGAGTCCGGCAACAGTTGCCTCTAATTATTTTCTAAAAAAGCTTTGAAGTTTGCCAAAAGCATTTCATTGGATGAGGGTAGAGAAATCTGACTTAAAAGTTGACAGACATAACCACAAAAGTTGAAACTAAGTGGATATACCAATCAGTTATCTTGCATCCATAGCGACTCGTTATCCTCCCTAACTTCTGGTATGATGACTAAGAGAATCATATCCTTTTTGCAATCTGGTATTATCGGATCACCTTAACTCTTCAAGATAAGGACTTCACTCACAAACAGGCTTAAGGATACCTTAAAACACGTGTAACACAAAATGTCTTCAATGGACATGTAAACCTTTTGTCAACCCAATTCTCATTTAAATCAAAATCCTTAAGATCCCGAATGCTGGCAAAAGATACTCATGTAACATACTCCAATAAGGTCCTTTCGCAAACACATCAAAGAAATCATGTCTACAGCAGCGTTTCTTTGCTTAGCTCTTTTTCTTCATGGATCCACCCATCTAACCCAAAAAAAAAAAGCCTGCAATCCCTACCTAAAGCTAAACTAATTTAATATTAGTATTTAAACGAAAAAAACGACACAGAAAATAAGGAGGAAGGAAGAAGACCACTGAAGGAAAATCTAATTTTTCGTTCAAAAGCAATCCCTTTGCCATGTTTATCTCCGTCGCCTGTCCAATGGGATTATATTTAGGTGCCAACAGTTGCTAAGTCACCAGCTACCGCACCACCACCAGAAAGTAAACAACAAAATCAGAAAGTTTTTTTTTTTGCATTGGGTGGGTGGGTTGGTAGATATCCTTTCAAAAAGTAATAAAAAAAGGACACCAATAAATTTTAAAAGTTCCCACTCCCTGCGGATGACGACGCGTCGAGGACATAACCCTTTTGCTGTCGCATCCCCAATCCCAACATATTCCAATGCAAAGGACACACCAACCAGCATTTGTCCCTTTCGCTGCTGTCCTTATCTCTTAAATATTTGGCACAAAGTTGTGCATAACAATGGCGAAATGTTAACGCGAAACCTTCTGTTCCTTGGACCGACTTCTGTGGAGGTACGATTCAATCCTGTATTTGGTTTGCCTTGTAATGAATTGCTGATATCAGCAGGAAGAATCAGGAAATCAAAAAGAATAAAGTGTGGCAGGTGCCCCGCCCACTTACATAAACACCCTGCCGCGGGCAGGAGTCCTGACTGTCACAAAGTGGATTTTTTTTTCTCAATATTTTTCGGTCTCATTTTTTCTTTCTGTTTTTGAAATCTCTTTTCTGGAATTTGATATATGACGGTAAAGGAGGTGGGCGCGCTTTGGTAGTGGGTCGTCCGCGACTTTCGTTTTGGTTCATCCCGAGTATTATACTTCGGTTCGTGTTTATTTCGATACAAGGAAAGGACGTCGTCGCTAGACTGGGAAATGAACAATTGGAGCGTGGCAGAGATAAAAAACCGCAAATAGCGGTTTTTTTGGACGGCGGAATTCTAAAAATCTTAAATTTAGATATATAAGTCGAGATTTTGGTTTGATGTTCAGTTATTTGGCGAAATATTTGCTTCATTGCGATCCGACTTGTAGTTCAGCCATATAAAATGGACCTATTGTCATCCTTTGACAAGAGCAACTTTTTATAAGAGTTTTTCAAAATTATTTTAGAAAAATTGGTTTCTGTATGTGCGAAGAGCATTCTCTTTGAAGTTTGTTTTATTTTTGGCTATTTACGTTATGTCTGTCGTCGCTCAGGGATTCCTGGAGGTTTCTTTTCGTGCTCCTCTTTGTTTTCCAGAACTCAACTCATGATCTATTGGCTATTGAAATAGTCTATTTCCTTGGATTTAGAGAGTCAGCTGACATGAGCATGAAGATTTTAAGGAAGAAAATGGTTCCGGGCGGTGAAGAAGAGTGTTTTGGTCCATAACCAAAAAGATTAACAACGTTAAACCACTTATTTTGGCAAGGACAATAAAGACTGGACCGCTATAATAATTTAAGCACATTCTGTAAACACAGATGTTACAAAACTTGGTCTTGCGAAGAAAGATTGTAGAACTGAAATAAGGGTTATTTGGATTCCGAAGGCTATCGAGGATAGCTACTCTAAACCGTTCGGAATTCGGGGACCCTCCTTTAGATTCTAGGTTAGCGTTGCCATCTGTCCGGGTTTTCCCGGACATGCACTCTTTTTCGCCTATGCGGGGTACGTTTTTCTAAATTGTCCGAGTTCGTCCGGGTTTTATCATTTACTACAAAATCTATTTCTTATTCGCCATTTATGCGATAAATTGTTGTCAACGAAAATATGTAGTTTCAAAATAATGAAGGTTTGGTTTTTCAAACAAAATCATCTTCAGCGATTAGGCTCACTTTCATCTTGATGGCTTTGTTAATCGTCAGAATTGTCAAATTTGGAGCTCAGAAAATAGACGAGTGATTGTTGGGGAGCAAATGCATTCATAACGTGTCACTATTCTGTGTGGATTTTGGGCTCGAGGCATAATTGAACCACTCTTCTTTGAAAATGCGGCAGGGCAGGCAATAACAGTTAATAGTGTTCGCTATCGCGACATGATAATACAGTTTTTTGTACCAAAATTTCAAGATATGTATGTGGAGGACATAAGGCTTCAATAAGCCGGTACCATATGTCATACAGCCCAAGAAACAGCATAAGTCAATTCCTGGACGTGTTATTTTCTGTTTCGGTGATCGGCTGCCCAGATCATGCGATTTAACGTCGTTGGACTTTTTTCTTTGGTGTTTTTTGAAGTCTCAGATCTATGCCAACAAGCCCATGACAACTACGAATCAAATATAAGTGAGAACTATAAGTTATTAAATATTAAAGACATGAAGTACCGCCATATAAAGTGTCTTGTTGTACATGCGTTCTGGGGCCTGTACCAGAAAACTACAAGTCTTGTACAACTGGCGAATTTTAACAAGTAACAATGGTTTCTGTACCACAAAGCTACAAGTAAACTTGACAATTAACAAGTGTAAAAGCGAACCTTTACAATTGGGAAATAAACAATTTCCATACTTTCTGTACCACAAAGCTACAAGTGTAGATGAAATTTAACAATTGATTGTTACATAATGAAAAAATTTAAGGTGTGAATTGAGGATTGTAACGTCCTTACAAGTCAGGTTTTAAGAGGTTTCAAAAAGGTATTTACATCTTAAATTACTCTTGTCTCATTGATGCACCAATTTTTAAATGAAACCTGTATTTTCATTAGTATATTCAAGTGTGGGAAAGGGAGGTTTGAACTGAATTATAAGTATTAATATTTTTAACTTTCGTCAGTGCAGATTCATGTGCGCCGAGTGCAAAATATTTCACAGTATGTTCAATGTCTTTTTTTATCTATTTATTATTATAAATATTGTTAGATAATATAATAAGGATAACATATTATTTTGTTTTATTTTGGCAAAACAAGTAAATAAACAAAAAATTAGAGTGATGAAGATCAAACACAACTTTGCTTATTTTAAATCTCTACATTGGCTTGGTTCTGGAGCTCAGTGACATGCATGGCGTTGGTAAGAAAACTATTTGTCGTTGTGTAGTTGAAGTTACATCTGCTGACCTGAAAACGTGGGCGACATTATTCAGCAATTTATTTGAAAAGCGAAACTTGCCGGAAGTTTGCGGTACAATCGACGGAATTCTTATAATGAGCCATTGTTTGTCGATCGCCATGGCAAACATTCAATAAACGGTATGGCAGTGTGCGGACCCGATCTCACATTCTATTATGTGAGTGCCAACTGGCCTGGAAGTGTCCATGACGCAAGGATACTGTGTAACACTACCCTGTTTTAAAAAATGAAAAAAGGATGAAGGCCATTTCCTTATGCATTTATCTTAGGGGATAGTGTTTACCTGTTTATCTTTTAAAAACTTGGCTTTTACCACCTACAGCTTCATCCAGTGCTTCTGCTGAGAGGCACAATAGCGCGCTTAAACGTACACCGCGTTTTATAGAGTGTGCATTTGGCATACTAAAATAAAAATATACATGCCTAAATCACTAACACGATAATCCTGTATTTTTCCAATACTTTTGTGTTCTCGAATTTTCGATAGCACGCTTTGCTTGCCAGCTATGCTAATTTTAGCCGTCACGGAATTACTTGTACAAATAACTTGTACAAGAAAGGGAAATTTCCACATTTTACAAGTGGAGCGGTTTCCTTTTGTGGTACAGAAATTATAGTTACTTGTTAAATCTGCATTTTTAACAAGTGCCTGTAGAATTGTTAACTTGTAGTTTTCTGGTACAGGCCCCTGGTCCTAGTTGTGTAATCTTTTTTTGATCCAATTTTGTCCGGGAAAGTCCGGGATTTTCAAGCTCCTTAACTAGTTTCTTCAAAATATTTCTGGTAACCCTATTCTAGGTTAGATTGTAAATCTATGTGGATAACAAAAACTAGCATGTATTTTTCGAACTGAAAGAAAGAACCACACCCACCTTGTTCAAAAATTTCCCGGAATTGACAATGCGTGGCCTCTCGTTCGACCTAGTTGTAAGTACTATAACTGTCCTTGACATTCTTTAGTGCGCTCAGTGGTCTTTCCAGTATTCCTGCAGTCGTATTTTGAGGCTGCTAAAAGTCACACGGTACCAGATCAGGTGAATTTTGTTGCTGTTGGATTGTATATATACATGTTGTTTTTGGCAAAAAAATCCACAGATAACCTTTTGCTCTTTTTTCCAGGAAATTCAACTAATTAGGAGAGATAAAGACAACAATGGAAACTATGATCTGGCCATTGGAAAGAACACATTCAGCTGCACAATTATCCCCGATATCTCGAACTGCGATACCCGATCCCGCTGTTTGGCGATACCTTATTTCCATATTTGGAGTAATCACGTGAGAACTGCATCCATTTTTGTAGATGGCAACACCAGCAGCACGCCTCTCCGGTTACTTGTATTGGACACAGCAAACAAAGTTGGGTATATTCATGATCTCGTTATCGTTGACCGATGTCTCGGAGAGCATCAAAAACGTGCTGTTCTGCGTTACTTCGTCCTTGAATTCATTGCAATGTGCTCTCAAAATCTGCAAATTGGAGGTTAATAATGAGTTTTTATCTTTGATAAAACCCAGGATAAGTTCTTGACATGTACGCAGAGGATTTGTAGAAAAACGTTAGAACTCATTGCAGATAAAAACCGTTTAAAGTGCACTCTTGCGTTTATGATAAAAGATATTATCCTCCGTGAAGAGACCTTCAATTGTCATCACTCGTGACAAAGCAACATAAACAAGCTGTTGACCATGTCCTTTTTCGTATGCATATACGATGAAATCGAACGTTCCACATTGTGATTTATATGATGTGTCATAGCACAGGCTGGCCGTCAGTGGGAAGTGATTCCGCTTCGTAGTGATGGTTCGATTTTTGTTGAGATAGATAGTTGACGTTCTTCGAGAAATGAGGTCTTCTCTTCCATGAATTGGGCTGCAACCATTCCCGCTTTTTGTCCGATCCATATGAACGAGATCGAGTTCCATAAGAAAAAAAATGCGATAAAATGTTAACACATTACAAACTGTGATAAGAGGGAAACAAGTTTTGAACATTTTGTTGTCTGTCTTTAAAATAAATACTATATGGCAAGATATATATCTCAGGTATAGGCTTTGTAACTAAACTTTTGCTTGATTGTTGATATAAAAGTCTTACCTTTTAGTTTTGAAAAGTTTACCACCAAGACGTACATATTTATGTACATGTATACATATGTTTTTAGGTACATGTGTTCATTGGAGTCTACCACTGAAATTAGAAACTTTTAGTTTAAATTCGAAAGATGCTTTGAGTATGTGCAAGTTTTACTCAAATCTCAAAACTCTAAAAAATAGAATTACTATTCCTTATTGTGAATGTGATTTATAATATACATATAATATATGTCCCGAAGAGGATGCAGTTTAGACGAGTAATTTTTAGTTATTTCCTAAAACTTCTGAAATTGTATCTATAAATGTGAGACATTAACACAGCACCACAGTAATGCGTAATCTCAATGAAACTTACTATAAAAGTGTCCGAATATGTAGGGGAGAGTGGGGTTAAAAGTAACATGGGTAAGTTTTAACAGCTAAAAAATAAAGGGTTCCCCTGAAAATTAAAAGTCGCGTGAAAGAGAAAAATATTCGTCTTTTCCAGAGCAAACGACGTGCCTACTTCTGTTTTGAATTGGTCGTCAGCAGCGGTGCCACTTCAGGACTATTTTTTTTGCAGTAGATTCCCTAAAAAATGTAGTAGATTGAACTTTTTCGCAGTAGATTTTTATTTATAGGAAGACAAGGTATTTAACGCAAATTGACTTGTATTTCTGTTTCTATTTTATTATTTTGGCTTGTGGTTCGTTTAAGCTTTGATTTCCTTTAACTACCAGCGTAGTCAACTTTTTTTTTAGGTCGGGGTCAAGAACAGCTGACTGATTGGTTCGGTTATACTGCGTGGCTGATATTTGCTTATTAAATTATGAAGGGGTATTTTTATTTTTTTATTTTTCATGCAGTTCATATGCTGTTGGATTATTTGTGGAACAATCGACGATTTCAGCAAACCGTTCACAGCAAATAATGCAACTTGGCCTGTGAAATAAATAATTTATATTTCAAACACAATGTGTAACTTTTGTTACTAACATATAAATTCATCCTCTAATTTGTCCATAAATATTTGTGTTTGTTTTTGCTCTTTTTTTCTTTCAGAAATATAATTGTTGTGCCTCAATCACAGTTCTCCAAACAATTCCAAGCAAAATGTTCATATTCCTATAGCTAGGTGCTGTTAGAGCAATGTACTCTCACACTTCTTAAAACTAGCTGGTCTCAGATGGACCAGTCTTACAAACTGTATCATATCCAGGAAGATATTGCCAAATTACAATAGGCTAAAAACAAATGAGCGAGAGTCACCTTATTTACCTTATTTTATTTATTTGTTTTTTGGTTTTTTTTATCAAGTATATTTTGATTTTATATGTTTTTAAGAGCTTTTTATTGTTTTAATAAGTTTTTGAAAGAAATTTATGATACAAGTTTTCACCGACTACGGGGTAAGTTATAACAACCCCTCTCTTTTTTAAATGCGAAATTTTTATAACTTCTGATCAGACTTTGTTGAAAGTTTTTGATGGATTTTGTAGGTGAAATGTTGCTCTTCGATTTGAAACAGGTTTGGCTAACTAATTTGGCTCCCATACCTAAAATAAATAAATATGAGGCATCAGCAGTCCATCGGGGAACCGAGCCTATCTTCTCGCAACCATTTGTGTGGGTGTTATATTTGTTGTCAGGAATGAATAGGACCTATAGTATTTTGCCACATTTGTCAGATTCAGAAGAGATTGCATCCTCATAAACTTTTATTTGTTTGCTGGGATTGAGCTCGGTAAGCATTGCGTAGTAGTCCAACGCACTAACCACGATAAAACGGCGCACAGTGGTTCAAGTTGTATGGAACCGCCGAAATAATTCTATATCTCTTAAAGTACTGGACCGATTTTGATGATTTTTTCATCAAAGTTTTTTACTACTATTTACTTCTGTTTAAAAATCTATTATATAAAAAATACATTAAAAATCGGCTAACAACTAATATCTGACGAATAAATATTACTGATTTTTTATAAAAATAAATTCAAATGTATTTACCTATATTTGTATTTTCATAATTTTTTAAGGTTCCTTACCCAATGGTAACACGGAACCATTATAAATTCGCTCTAAATCTAAAAGATCTGTCACGATAAAAACATAAAGAAACGTTCTACCTAGAAACTTGAAATTTAGCTCACTCATACATCACGGTGGTCCACATATTTGAGACAACTTAACACTGAAAAATATTGCGAAACACAGGGTGGCCAAAATTTGAGCTCAACAAAAAAAAATTCTAATAAATATAACATGTTGGATATCATTCGAAAGGGCTGAAAGCTCAAAAATATTTTCCTTATTTTTTTCTGTAAGAAACTTTGGGAGTTATTGCCGAAAATGTGTGAAAAACTCCATTCCCCGCGCTTATCTTTAGACATTACGTTTACGTAATCTTTAGACATATTGTAAAACGTATCTAAAATTTAAAAATTAATATCAACTTGTCGCGGAACATATATTGACTAGAGTACAAGGCACTTCGCTATATGCACAAAAAATGGTTTCATAATGGAGCGACTTTAAAGCTATCGCAACTGTTACCATAAGTGTAAATTTTTCTCCATTCCATCGAAATGTGTTATCCAACTTATATACTTTAAGAATGCATAGCCACTAAGTGTTTCAAACAATTTAAAAATTTTGATTTTTTTCGCCTCTCAAACCACTGTGCGGCGCCATGTTTTTTTTTATTTTTTAATTTTATTTTTGTCAAATAAAAGTTATGTTTCCAAATTGTTTGAAATTCATCTCAACGAGGCATGATGGTAGAAATATGTACTACTAATATTTATTATGTATGCACCTCAGGATTGCTCTAAATTTAATTTTAAATTTAAACAAATACTTACATGCAATACTCATTAAAGAACCGCAGCAATATAGAATCACGGAAATACTCACCTGAAAATTGAAAAAAGAAAGAATACAAATAAGTTACCATATAAGATATTAGTTAATAAAAATATTAAAAAAAAAAACATAAATAAGAGATAGTGTAATACTTTAAGGTATTCCCCCACTAAAACAAAAAATATAAGCCTTTCTCAATTTTTTTTTAACCGAATGTAAAGCATGGCAATTAAAGGCTTCAAAGCGGTCTGTCAAACCTCTATGCCAGTGTATCCAAAAATACGGACATGGGCAATCAATCCTATTAGAGGTAGTAACCACCAAACTAGAACGTATTCTACTCACTATCTGATCACGAAATAAATTGAGGAATAAGGACATTTCAAAATCAAGTCTTCCCGAAATTGAAAAATAGATATTTTCCACGATTCCACGCTACACTTGCCGCCGAATAGTGTGCCTTAGAACAGGATCTTGTGCTTCGCCAAAGACGGGAAAGTCATCTAAAAGCCGTCGCTATAAGCAGTATAAAGGTATCCCCACACCAACGCGATTTAATCGCTGCCACCGCGACGGCGATGAATTCGCGGCGACGACAGTGGCAAAGAAATTCGTGACCATGCCCACACCAAAGGGGAACGGCACAAAATCCCGACATTCAAAATCCCGACTATACAAAATCCCGAAAATTGAACTTTAGTGAAAAATACCGAATTTGTCGGGATTTTCGTGTTGGGGTGGATTTTTTTTGCTGAAAAAAAAGATTGAATCTTTTATAGCTCTTAATCATTTGTTCCCCTTTCTTAAAAGAATGTTTTTCGCCCACTACCCCTCCATGCCACCAAGAAAAAATAACCGAGAAACCAAAACACAGTATGAATTTCGTGGGGGTGCCTTAAGATTTACTGGGTAATATTCACCTAATAATTCTCACATCTGGATTCGGAAATCATCAACTAATGGAATTTACTTAGCGGTTTCCTCATTGCAGATTTTCCTTAACTGAAGTTCAATCTGAAATTCATTTAAAAACCCCATAAAATAAGACTTCATGCAATAAAAGTAACGAGCTTCCGTCGTCGTTACCAAAAACAAAAAACATTTTATTAAGGACCTAGTGCCATTAACCCCATTACATCAATACAACTGCCAACACGTCTCAATTCACACAACACAGGCTTACACACACACAATCACCAGAGGGCATTAATACAAAAGACATACATCAATTTTTTGCGTAAATATTTTATAAAACGAAGAAAACCATCAATCTCCGGGGGCAATTTTCCAAAGAAAAACCGTTTTTACTTCATAACATGGAATTTTAATAATACAAGAAAAGCCAAATTTTATGGCCAATTTCTTTAATGTCAAAACAAAAGCGAATAAGTAACGAACTGACGAATCGTATATCAAGAGAATCTTCAATTTCGTTTTTAACGCAAGTCTGTAGCCTAATCGCAGATCACAGCCAGGAACCAACTTGAGACAGCAGAGTGTAACAGGCTGTAATGTACTCGCAACACTCACAAAAAAAACGGAAAACGACGCGATGACTACCTTAAGATTCATTAAAATTTATGTGAATGCGTAAAACCTCATGACAATTACGGAACCTGAATTCAATCCCGAATGTCCAATGCCGTGTAATAAAAATAACCCATAAAGCTTAGCACGTATTGTAGGTGGTGGAAGGATTTAGGATACCCAAAAAAAAAAAAACAAAAAGATAACCGTCTTAAAGTCACATGCATACGAGAGTATATATTTACCCACTTAAATAATTGAACAGATTACCAAAAGAACCCATTCAAATATTATATCAGCGTCACCCTATTCCATCACTCGTGCTCCACTTGCGTTGTTACTTCTAGATACCCGTCCCGTATATGTATGTAGATGTACTGGTGGTGTAACACAACAAAGGGATGAGAAGCAATTTCTAGATCAACAGATGAGTATATGACGGGGCCGACAACAGGAACGCACTCCATCCTTGGATTCGAATTAAAAATATCCTCCGAAAAGGAACGAGATGAACCCTCGGTATGATGCGGCATCAAGAATGTTTTATAAAGCCTCGTAGGCATACGCATGCATGAATGGTTTTTTCTCCACCGAATACAGTCACTGTTACAGGGAGGTCGCAATTTACTTCGTGTTCGCTATAATATATGAAAAAGAAGCTTTGCTAAGAATGAAATTAGTCAGACCTCGGACCCTAAGGAGTGGCTCAATCCATTGCACCTAATTTACGATACTATGTCCAATATAATTCTCAGCCAATCTTGAACGTAACAGGCTCATACGACTGTGTTTTTTTGTCAATAAATTTCTACCATTCTTGATGAGAGGTATTTGAATAGTTTTTTAAATAACTTTCGTGGGATAAAGTCCAATTGAGTTTCAATGGCGTCTTTCAGGTCTCTAACTTAATTGAATTGTCAATTGTCATCCGCCTTGGTAGACAGCTCTCGAGAGATGTCCCATACATTCTCAATTATGGTGAGATCTGGAGACAATACGCTCAAAGTACTCTTTTGCCTTTCGGGCTATGTGGATTGCTGCATTATCTTGTTGCAGGATGACAATTTCGCCGAATTTTTCTTGGCTATTATGATGGACGATCTCTTCGTCTAAGATCTTAAGGTAGTCGTCACTTTTCATTCTGCCGTTTACGAAGCGGATATTAGTCTTATTTTGGTACGATATTCCTGCTCAAATCGGCTGGTTACCGTCGTCGTCTTAAAAACAGATCTTCCTTCCTCAAGTCGTAAAAATAATTACGAAATCCGTCAGGTCCATCAAGCATTTCTCATCGGTTAAGATGGCAGTTCTTCAACGCTTCTTCCATCTTAAACGATTTCTGGCAAAGGTCCAATAGGCGTTTCGATGACGTTGTGGAAGAGCGGGTTTTCTTTTCAAACGCATTCTTTGAAGATGTTTCGCTTCAGCTAATACACGCTGGCAAGTCCTTAGTTTTCTGGTCCACATTCGACATTCCTGCTGATACTGCGATTTCCCTTCTTGTTGCTGTAGAATTTGACTCTTCTCTAAGTAGGGACATTCGATCTGCTGGTGTCAAGCTATATTTTCGTCCAGTTACGTATCTTTTCCCGTTGTTTTGTGGACCCTTGCTTAGATGGTTTAAAACAACTGCACGACTGCGGCTCAAAACTATTGCAATTTGTTGACAGAATATCACTCCGGGTCATTTTTTTAATATTTTGGATCTCGGTTTTGTTGAACATTTTTAACTTGTTTACTTCTGAAACGCGTTTAAATAGTTTCTTTGAAACCAAACCACTAAAACTGACTAGCAATTCACACTGCAAATGGAATCCGCAACTGAAATTTCAACGTATTTATACACTGTCTCAACCACTTGTCGCGGGTAGTTAGTGTCCCTAACTAATTGCAAATTCCAAGAAAATTAGGGGAAGTCAATTGGTGATTAGAATTTTCTTAGAAATTAGTAGTAATAACCTAACAGCAATATTTGCAGCACATACGGAACAAAATGATCGAGAAACACCAAAATCAATGGGGTGTGTCAACTAGTTGTCGCGGAGTGTAAATGTACTGTCACTTTCAGAAACCATTCTAAAGTATTGAACTGATAAATGTCGAAATAATGTTAAAGGATGTGCGATCATATGCACAGCATTTTTAATCGTTTAAACGTAGACTGTCGATATTGGATTTGAATTTTCCAATAATACTTCTAAAAATGCATACAAGCACTATCTAACTTAATCGCATAGCCTATTCCCACAATTACAGTCTTGTGTAAATTAATGTGAACAAACACTTCTTTTTTTTAAAAAAAAAAAACTTGTACTATTTATTTGAAGTGGTAGTAAGTAATGAATTTATAAAATTAATATTTAATGTGTCCACCCTTGGCTTTAAGCACCATTTGTATTCGTTTTGGCATGGATTCCACCAGTTTTTGACAGTTTTCAACGATTTTTGGATCCCGGTACTATACTTGAATAACTGACTCAATCAGCTTCGTTTTGGTTGTGCAGTCCTCCATTCCTCCATTTAGTTTTGCATATAGCCCACAATTTTTCTATGGGAATAAGGTCTGGCGAGTTGCCAGGCCAATCCAAACAAGTTATAGCCTCTTCTACGAAATATTTTTTAACTTTCTTTGACGCATGACACGGGGCCAGATCTTGTTGAAAAATTGGGGTTACTGCATCCACTTTTGACAGCTCAGGAACCAGATGACTTTCTAATAATTCGATATATTTGTCACTGTTCATCATTCCTGTTATTGGAACTAACGATCCTGTACCAAAGTAAGAGAAACAACCCCAAAACATTTGCTTTTCAGGATGTTTTACAGTCTGCTGGATATGGGCTGTTGAAATGGGTTCACCATTGGATCTTCGAACATATTGAGGTTTCATACCCTGCACGAAAAAATGACTCTCTTCCGAAAATAGCACCTTTTTCCATTCATCCGCTGTCCATTCTTTATATTTTCGAGCCCAAGCCATTAACTTCTTTTTCATTAGAGCATTGAGGAGTTGTTTCTTCAGAGGTTGTCTTGCTTTCCGCCGAACTTCTAGAAGACGTCGCCAAACTGTTGAGGCATCCACAACGGTTCCTGCAGCCACAAGATCTTTTTGTAAGTCGTCACTCGTTTTACTAGGTGGTTTGATCTTACTATTTCTTATCAGAAGAGCGTCTTCTTTCTTGGTGGTTTTACGTTTTCGACCACATTTTCCTGTTCGTTGTGGTAAAATCGACCCAGTTTCTTTATGGCCTTTAATGATGTTGTTAACCAACCCTAACGATATGCCACACTCTTTGGCTATCTGTCTCTGATTTGTAGACGTATGCTCAAATAAAGTAATTACTTTACTACAAATTGCAACGGTGATATTCATTACTAAGCACTTCTAAACAGGATCAAACTTATCAGCAGATTAACTTTTGTTGACACAAATCGGTAGGTCATTGGAATTTACAAAAATTTAAATTCAAAAATATTTCGGGAAGATAGGCAAACTATGTTTTCCCCAGAGCTATTATGTTCTGGTTTAAGAATATGTATAATTTGGACAAATCCAAGAACGTTATGACAACAAATTACCCTGTTTGATCGCAAAAATGTAGTGCCACTATGCAGTACATACATATATCCTTTTCAGATTAAGTGTGTAAGTACCTTAAAACCAACATGACTCCACACTATCGGAAAACCTTTTAGGAAGTAGATTACCAACTATAAGTCCAAAGCATCAATTTACAGTCAACTAATTTACATAATACTCCAGGACACACTGGGTATCCATTCGCCTAATTTTCTCGTTTAAATTTATCACACGCTTTAAAGTCGAAGCAAATATACGTTTATCGATATCTTTGTCAAATCCTATTCCAAAAAAGATCACATTACAAGGATTCCAGCATGATACCGTTTTATATCATAAAACAACAAAATGTTCAGACCACAGAGATACCAGATACCAGATACGAATGTGAGTACCATCAAACACTCTTGAACACGCAGCACAGCACCTATGCAACCACAGAGAGACAAGTTTATATCTAGACACACACACTCACCCACGAGGAGGAGGATAACGTTTTTGTTTCATTCATGTGTATTAACTGCCACACATCAACGAGACCAAGCACCTGGCTAGGATTCCGTCCCACAGAGAGCGCACCTCACTGACTTCCGAACACCCCCTGGGGCGGGCAAATCCCTTCAATGTTATTGGATTGGAAATGTATTACTTAACTGAAAATAGAATCAGAGTGGAATTTTATGCAAATGTGTTCGATGTTAACATGCACACGAGCCACTGTTCCCAGCCCAGCATTACTGTCCCACTGTCCTATCATCCCTTCGATGGAGCTCCCCATTCCCATTTCGGCGAATTGACTTTCATATAATTTCCATCTACGGATGAGCGGGTGGGGGTATTTATTCAGTGCCAGACGGCGGGCGGATATTGCCTGAATAAACCAGGCCATGGTATCGCAATAAATATTGATCCTGCGATGAGGTGTTTATGTGTACACATAGGCTGAGATAGGCGGGTGGGTATGCTCCACGCCGAGCACCTAAGAATAAGGATAGGTTCGAGTTTCAATATTAAAATGAGCCAAACAAAATCATTGCTGTGTTATGAAATGAAAATTTTCCAGAGGCGCGCTTTAATACTTCATGCACACGCCAGTGAACCGAACTCGGGATTGCTACTACGCCCTGGAACACCTACTTACATTCTACATCCATTTGTAGGTCGTAGGATAAGCAGGGTGTGCTTTTGTGCTTTTCACCTGGCATAAATAAAAATCCTTGGATCCTTGCTAAACCGGTAGCAAGTTGAACCGAAAGGAACAATGAAATTTATTCAGTATCCGTAGGCGATTGGTGTGAAGGTATGGAAACCATGTGTCTGACAGGTAGAAATACATGTTAGCATTTTGGTTGTGAAACGTGTTTGCTTTTGGGATTCCTTGGAAAGATGAAAGCACGAAGACAAATACACGATTATTGAATTTTCTATTATTTTGTTTTTTTTTTCTTTCTCCATCCAGGTATCTATGGCTTAGCGAGTGATAGGCCAAGTCACGGTGCGTATCGAGTTAACAATCCATTAGATTACGCTACCGCAGGATCAGAAATCTGCGGAATTGGTAAAATCAAATCAAGTCCTCAAGGCCCTTACTTCTGGATACTCTTTCGAACATGCTTTGCAGAATGAAACAACGGTAACACCATCATAGCCGAAAAACACATAAGAACCTGTCATCATAATGTACATAAGAACCTATGTAAATAGAGATAAGTCACACGAATCTGACATATATTGTAACCGCCAGGAGTCATTCTTGTCGGCGAGTTAACCTGAAAAACACAGAATGTAGTTACGTCTATGTCACTGTTTCATCCTGTGCATCACTCATTCAATACTCTCTGCTTACTTTGGATTATTTAAAATGTCAGTCCAAGTCCTGAATGGAATCAAAACCCAGGCCAGGTTAAAAATAAAAGGGGAATCAATATTTACTTAATACGTCATGTGACATACCGTAAGAATGGGCATTAGTTCCCCTCGCATACATTCAATATTGCATGAACATTTGGCATGATTTGTTCGCGTTGGATACCGCATAATTTGACAATCGTTCAAAAAAGGCTCGTGTCGATTGGTGCAAAGAAATGCTGCAAAAATTCAATCGCGGTGCTTGAAAAGTCTTCTATGAGATCGTGACAGGCGATCTTGCATATGAACCCGAAAGTAAACAACAATAGACTGTATGTGTCTTTCAAGATGAGCCAAATCCAATAAATGTTGTTTATGCACGAACCACTTCGAAGCAAATGATCGCCTGTTTTTCGGAATAATTGGACATGGCGCCACCGTGCCATTAGAACAACGTGGATCGGTCAATTCTGAATGGTACACCAGCATTTGTTTGCCAGGATTGTTCGGAAAAATGAGGGAAACCAATCGCAGCAGACGAATCATTTTCCACCACGACAATCGGCTCAGAAAGTAAAATTTTGATTCAAACGTATGCAAAAATATATAGTCGTTCGGGGCAAGAGTGCGCATTTTAGACTTCGGGCTTAAATTCTGGAAAATTTACAACAGGTAACAAACAAAAGAACCTGTTATTGGGTAGCTCTATATTTTAGGAACAAATTTATACAAAAATATTTTACTTTTTTTTTAATGTTTCATATGTTTTGATCAAAAAACAAAAGTAAATCAAGTTGCGCACTCTTGCCCCGAAGTTAGGGTAAGAGTGAAGAGTGTTTGCCTGAGACACGGCAGCTGCTTCCAGTTCTCTAGACCAAGCGCACTGGTATCCGCGGTAGCGGATTTCCGAACCTGTTCCGAACCACTTAAACTAAATTCTTCGGCAGCCTTCCATGGGCTGCTTCCATTTTAAATTAGCTCCATAGCCCCACAGATTTGCTTTTGGGTTATCAATTTCCTTCCCGTTTGTCTTTAGATACGAGATACATTAGATACGAGGCTATCGGCGTGTTTTTTTTTTCAAACCTATATAGGCTAAACATGTTTCTGCAACATGTTTTCAATGTAAAATACAACAAAACCTTAGCCTGGATAATTATCCAGTCTTATTTTTGTATGGAGAGCTTTTTCGAAATTTATATAGATTTAAAAAAAAACGCGCCTATTTTTCAGGACAAATAAAAAATGATGCGACTCTATCCAACATTCGCGAGCTATGTGTAAACACCACCTTTGATTTTAGATACACTTAAAATGCATTTTAACTATGTCATTAAAGTGATGGCGATGAAAGATGAAAGGATACCGAAAGTAGTTTTAACACATGCCATAAGAACGAGAGGAAAAGTAGTACAAGAGTGGGAACGTCTTGCATGCGACTGCGGCCTAAGTTTGCTCCTATCACAAAATGACCAACCGACTACGTTAAGGAACCAATTTGACATTTTGCTTGAGAAAACGGCCCACATCTTATACGAAAAGTACGCTAACGAGGCTCGGTCCTCACAGTTTAGGTGTTATTACAGCAAAATGATCCATCACCTTCAAGATAGAACTTATTTTCTAAACAATAGCTCAATAGAAAGAATTAACACGATCTTTAAGCTAAGAGGAGAGTTAGTAAATCTAAATTTCATACCACACCGTTCAGACCTACCAATCCTGTGCAGCATCTGTGACCTGAAAATAAGAGAAGACGTGTTCCACTTTATAGCAATTTGCCCAGTGCTTAAGGAATTCCGTATAAGTTACTTTGGGAAACCTGTGCTAAATGAGGATGAAGCAATCGGAATCTTGAATGGAGAGAGGGGGTGGAACCCATTGTACGAATATGCTGTGGTTTCGCTCAAATACAGAAAATGTATAATTGATGAAGATTTTTAAGTTTCACTTTTTAGAAATTAATTTATTTTTTAAAACTATGTATTATGTATAAACAAATTGTCAATCTGGTAGACGGTCATAGACCAAACCCTATAGACTCAGGGATAACTTTTAATGTACTGAATTTATGTTGAAATAAAAGTCACTAAAACTAACTAAAACTAACATCACGCGGATGGGGTATGTAGCTCCTCTTTATTGGAAAAAATGTAAATTATAACTAGTCTATGTTCGATAAAATTCAAGCCAATCGCATATATACTCATCGAATCCACTCCATTCGCAGCAGTCGACGCCTGGAAACGAACCTGGGACCCCTAAGCTCAGTTGTATACTGCGCCAAAAGTTGAAAAACCGACGTTATAAAAACTTTTCATCCAAGTTCTTACGTAGGTATAGTCGTTCGGGGCAAGAGTGCGCATTTTGGACTTCAGGCTTAAATTCTGGAAAATCTACAACAGGTAACAAACAAACGAGCCTATTATATCGGTAGCTCTATAATTTAGGAACAAATTTATGCAAAAATATATATATTTTTTTTTAATGTTTCATATGTTTTAATCAAAAAACCAAAGGAAGTCAAGTTGCACACTCCTGCCCCGAAGTCAGGGTAAGAGTGCGCAGTCATTTTAAGTCACAGTTTTCGTACTTTAAAAGGTTTGAAACTGTGCTTTCACTCAAACTAAATTCTTCGGCGGCCTTCCATGGGCTGCTTCCATTTAAAATCAGCTCCCTAGTTTCGCAGATTTGCGTTTTTGTTACCAATTTCCTTTCCGTTTGTCTTTAGTAGATACGAGGCATTTTTCAGGTTAAACAAAAACAGAAAGATAGAGCTACAACTTACTACCTATGACTATGATGTGCTTGTTGCATCTGACAAAAAGTTGCGCACTCTTTCCCTAGACGCCACTTTTTTTTTTATTGTGTTGAAAATCTAAGAAGGAATAATATTATCAACTAAAATTGTATCCTAAATCAAACACACATATACACTGTTTATGCCTACATACTACATTTTTAAAAAATGCTTTTTTTTTCCTTGATGATTTTCTTTGTACTGTTAAATGGAAAATTTTCGTAGAAGTTGTTCATCTGTGGCGGTTAGTGAAGCACACATTTTCTCATTTAGCGATTTCTGCTAATTCTTTCACAGATGGAGAAAATGGCACTGCGTACTCTTACCCGCTGCGCACTCTTACCCCAAACGACTCTACATATGTTGTGTACTCCGTTCTGTCATCTGATCACGAATAAGAAAAATAGAAAAAAAAAAAAAACAACAACAAAACAAAAAAAAACCGCCTCATCTATCTTCTATATACATACATGACATTATGTAATTAAATCGCTAGCGCAAGAGCTTGTGATTCCTCCTGACAGTTTATTTCTGCACCGATTTCAATGATTCTAACACTGATTTAAGGCTTCATCAGTGGAAATAATTTTGAAGAAAAAAAAACATATTTCAACGTACCTACAATCCTACATTCACAAATAAGGTGTCTAAAGACTTAATCTTAATATTTATCAGGATCTCTATCACGAAAATTAGCTCTTATATTTTGGAACAAGGTGCCACTAGGACACTAGAGGCCAGTAGGTAGTCATTTTATTCGTAAATAGGTTGTTGGTTATAGGTTTTCTACATGCGAGATTGTTAATAATATTTATAAACAAAAAAACCAAATCGCTCTTTCTTTTGACACCTCATTCGCTAAGATTGGTTGAGTGGGAGAGCCGCAAATGGTGAAAATGATTGCAGAACATTGAAATGCAAGGCATTATGATCATGTTAGAGCGCGCACATATGCATACTCACGCACACACTATTGCAACGATACACACTGCCGCCCGACTGCTGGCAGTGGTCACCACTGAAAGAAAATTGTGGGCGATGCTTTGAATAATTGTTTTGAACATTGCTCAGCTTCAGGACAACGCAGGAGGATGTTTTATATCTCAAATAAATCAGGGACAAATTTACTAATTTCACCTATTTTTTTGTTTTTCAATCCGATAAGTCATTCTTGAGTTAGGGCTGTATAACTATAATTTGCCCTCCCAATATGCAGTATTTTCACTATTTTCTGAAAACCATGCCATTTTCCGGGATAAAAAGCGTATATATAAAAGTTGACCAGGAACATAAGCAATCACTATGTCAATATTTCATCGCGCTGCTATGCTATTTTGTAACCGTTCGATATTCCGTCCCCGAAATCGCGGAATTAGTCCACTAGAAATTTTGCTAACGCGCGCTTAGATGTTTACACATCAAAAAGGCCTGTGAAAGACAGATAGACAGACACCATTAGTGTTCCGTTTTTGGGTACGGAAGACTAAAAAAGAAAGCAGATATAAAACTCCAGTAAAATTAAACCTTCACAAAATATAGGCTCCCGTAAGCGCGGAAAGCAAAAAAAATCATTAGGTAATGAATTTCTAACTTGCAGCAAACTAAAAAAAATTGTAGTCCTCTTTTAAAATTCGAATTAGCTTAGAAAAAAAGCTAAGATATCGTATCAGAATATCTTACATAACCTGTTCCTGTGCAACATTAAGGAATTGATTCCCTTAGTCACAGACTATGCAAAAAGTACTTCCCGTCCATTAAAGCTGCATTCAGTATGACGTGTGTATATACCTAAAGCCGATGATCCTTTAAATACCTAAACATTACACTCCTTTTATTATCGCCCTCATTTTCTCGAGGTACATCAAATAATCCGCTTCTGAAACGTCGTCGTCATCGTAAAATCCGCTGCCCATAAAAGATTGCTCCTCTTGATAATCCTATTGCACTTGGAGGGCTCGCCAGCTGCATCATAAAGTTCATTGAATCGGATGAATTAAATTATCCTCGCGCTGTCCTGTTGCTACAAAATAAATCCTCACCCCCCTAGAGGAGGACTTTGAGGAAACTTTTTTTTCTTGCCTTTCATCACGCATTTTTTCTTCTCTCTCTTTACTTAAAGATCATCCAATAAAAGGGAGCGAACTAACAGAAATGGGATAAAGCGGATTTCCACGTACATACATAAACCCCTAGCGGGAATACCAAGCATTTCTTCCATCCACTTAATATTATAGTGACCTGAAACTCTACCTGGCATCCCTTTGACTAGACTCATCTTGAAGAGTCTTTAATAACTTCATTGTCTACGGATGCTCCTTTCTATTGTCCTTCGTCCCTCATGCCACCACCGGTCAGTCAAAGTGGCGCCATTTTAAGCTCACATAAAAGCTGAAATTTACCTGTTTTTTTTTTGTCGGTACTAAAATGTATCAAAAATCCAATTTCCCAACACACACACATACGCATAGCAAAAGGAAACCAACGAGCATCCTTTTTCGTAATTTTTATGACTTATTCACAAGGAGTAAGTCCAGTTCACATTAAATGTGAATAAAAATCAAATAAAACAAAAAAAAAATCCCCTCTAAGGTCAATAAACTCGCATGGGACCGAAGTGTAGGTATCACTTTGTGTGACGGTGTGAGTAGTCACAGGACGATGATGGTATAGTGTAGACGCCGAGGGGAGGACGATAGAGCGATTCTTCTTAAATTCTTTGTTCTTTGTCCTGCCTGCCTGTTTCGATTTCCACTTTGCCTGTGAACGTGATGTAGATTTGCTACTTTCTTTCTCGTCCTCATTCTCGTCCTTCTCATCCTGTTCAGTTCGTTTCTGTTCTATTTAACCAATTTATATCTACTTCGTTTCGGTTTGTGGGCATATTTTCATCTCATCTTATACGAGTACACGTTTTGCCATAAGGTCCTTAGGGGGAATTGGCAGTGCGTTTTTTTTTCTTCCGCCCTCTCTCTCTCTCTTTCCTTTTCTACTCCTGTTCAACGAGTTCTGATATCGTTTCGATAGAAATTATTATAATGCAAAGAAAAAATATATTTTTGCTGTAATTGCAGAAAGGCACTTAGAGGAGAGGAGGAGGATTGTGTGCAGGCAGTACTACAAGGACGACATTCCTTTCATTTTCCTAATTCAATTTCAGTTTGTTGTGCCGACGAACCAGAGAAGAGATCTCAGGTTTGCTAAGTTGAAAAATTGTTGAATGCGACTAGTGTTTCGGGTGGTTGGGAACCACTTTTTGCGGCACATGTATCTGGTAACGATTCTGTTTGAATGTGGTAAGTATTTGAAAGGTAGCCAAGTGACGTTGCTTGCTACAATAACGAGAACTTATTTCGTTGATGCAGCACTATGGCACTGCATGCAACTTTGATCGTTAAACTTAGGTATATAGAGTACTTATGGCATACAAAGGATGCCTAGAGTGCCTAGACTGTAGGGAGTTGCAACACACGGAGACAGCAGATGACAGTGGGTGCTACAGAGAACACCAACAGACGGGCTTGCATCTAGAACTGCAGGCGACCCAAATAAACAAGAATGATGCAGTTTTTTTTTCTTCTTCAAAATGTCAATAAAAACTGCTAGATACCGCACCAGATAGCTACACTTGGATATTTATGTTAACATTTTTTCGGATCAGTTGCAAGTTGCAACGCCCACATTGGCATAGATAAGTGTCATTCTGCTTGACCTCTAACGCAACAGAATGATGGCTTGAACTGCAAATAGACTCAGCCAATTAGTCTGTGACACCTTAAAACCAAGACTGCATCGCATCACGATCGTAGGTCTAAAAGTGAAAAAACTTTTAGGTGTTTGATGGGATTGAACTCGGGGCAGTATACGTGGTAGTCGAAAGTTCTAATCACAACAGTATGGTGCTCACTGAGAAGATATGTGTACCCAGAGTTCTCTACCCTATATTGTAGATTACTGGGTTATGACATGGAAAGTAGTTGTGTCCTTATTGACTTCCTTAATTTTTCCGGTTTTTAATGTGTTACCAAAGCCTTTTATGACATATGAGAGTGCTTATGTCTGTTGCCATAGCTATACTGCCATAAATATGCACGTGGCTAAATCCTCTAAGAATGCATTAAATACAAATGAGATTTGAATTCTATCGGAAGACTTAATTCGCTACCTCAACGAAAAACTCCTGCGACAATAGAGGAGCACTTTCGGTTCTTCTTTTCTTCGGTTCGTCGGTTACAACCTCCATTTGTAGATGAGTTTTTTACTACCATTAATATACATATGTAGGTGACTTATTTACATTTGGGAACTTTTCGTACTGTTTCTCAGCTAGAAAGACTGCACACTTGCACAGGATTGGCGATTCTTCTTGCTAAGTACCTCATTATTCAGGACTCAACAAAGACCACAACCTAAGCTATCGGAATTCAAAGATGTTTCAGTACTTAGTAGGAAGCTATTGCTTGCTTTACTTGTTCCTGAGCTCCATATTGGTATAAGCACCATCTTGTTGGAACAACATATCATTGATGTCAAATCCATCCAATCCTGGCCAAGAAAAGTCTTTCAACGTGGCACGATAGCGAACTCCATTGACGGTCCAATCACATCTCCGTCATGAGATCCACACCACACGGTCACTTTTTTGTGGATGCAATGGAGTCTCCGGAAGCACATGTGGGTTACTGTTGCTGCTGCTGTCCATTGTCTAATTATGCATATTTTGCTTATTGACAAAGCCATTAAGCCAGAAATGAGCTTCATCCCTGAAGATGATTAATCGATGAGATTCATGACATTCTTTAAACTTTTGCAGAGCTCAATCGGAGATGTTTCGGCGCTTCAAATGATCAATAGGCTTCAGTTCTTAAGCTAATTTGATCTTGTAAGGGTGTAGGCCAAGATTTTTACGCAAAATTCGCCAAAATGTGGACTGAAAGATTCCCAATTCCTATGAACGGCGTGGAGTCGACTGATTTGGCTCATTCTGAACTGAAGCACTTTTCTGTACTTCGGTACTTTTCCACTATAGCACGCACGGCCTGTCTGGTATGATGATTGTTACGACAGAAAATTGGAGTAAGCGCTCTTAAAGTTGCGATAATCGACTCAGAACTTTTAATAATTTCAAAACGTTGCTCGTTCGTAAACTTCACTGATAAAAGTGTAAACCTTGACTGACGTTTTGACATTGACAGATCATAAAACAAGTTTAATGGTGCGTTTGTATTAAAATACAAAATTGGTGTGTCCCTATTGAAAAACCCTTTATGAATGCTTAAGTTCCAGCCTTTTGACGATATTGAAGTCTTTGAGGATTTCTAATATAGTGACATTTCCAGGATCGATGAGATAAGGGGACCACGATCTACGATGTTTCATGCTACAAAGTGAATTAGATCCGCCCTTCCAGAAATGTACAAGCCAGTTTCAATGGCACAAGGACTATATTCGACCATAGAATTATTTTTTTTTTTAATTCTACACACGTTCACATAGATTGGAAGTAAATGAGGCACTCAACATCCTGAACGGTGATCGGGGCTGGGATGTCGTATACAATTACTCCACAAACGCACTACGTTACAGAAAGCGTGTAATCGAAGACGACTTCTAAGATGGTCCTACACACATATACAAACGTATATTTATGTATATAGCTATAGTTGTGTAAATATTCGATATTTTATATAGAATATAATGTATTTTTATCTTAAATATTACTTAAGTGACTATAATTGTCAATCTGGTAGACGGCCATATGCCAAACCAATCAGACTTTGTACACATAATGTTACCAATAATTTTATAATGCAATAAAAGTCTTTAAAAACTAATACAAAAAAATTTCGTGAGCATCTTTTTTGAGTGTCACCCCAAATTTCGAGCGTACACATTATCAGTTTTACGTGATATCACTCAGAACTGACATTCTTGTATGATGGTGTGTACCTCGCTTTAGACTTAGCAGGGCACAAATAAGTAAAGTCATAGGAATTGTATCCCGGCATTGCCTTCTGGGCAAACACGCCAAGAGGCTCGGACTCATAGGCATGGATATTCGCACATACTGCAATGTTATAGGTGAGGCAGAAGATATCGCACATATTCTGTATGTATTTCAGGGCATAGCACGTAGTGGCAGGAACATTTTGAGCTTCCACTTTTTTTATTACCTGGAGGAGGTAAGCCGAACCAACCGTAGACTCGCTCTAAAATTTTGCAGGGTAATAAAATGCTTTGAAGAAATTGTGGCGGTTTAAGTGCCATCCTTGGATGGATTCATGGGAGATTGCGATGGGCGCACCCTGGTGCCTAGTGTTTTGGGATGGCTCAGCCTCTCAACCCCTCTCAACTTAACCTAACCTAACAATACTCGCTTTTTATTTTCAAGGAGCCCGTGGAGAAAACTGATACTCCTACGTGACGTCAGACATGACTGCTGTCAAAGCTTTCACTTTTCATACTTGAATAAAGTTTACGATCTTAATTTTAAATTTTCATTTCGACTCAATGCCTCTTTACCGCTTTTAACATCAAATGAAAACATTTCTTTTTCCAGAATATTTCCCTCTAATGACATACAAACAGATATTTCTACGAAGAAAAGTATCTTTCATCTCGAAGCTAGATTCTGTGCACAAATATATAGTTTGAAACTTTCAATATGCCCCTCCAGAGGCTAAGCCGGTCCCCCAAAGGCGAAATAAAATAAATAATTTCCTCTAAAAACTTCAATTGACGATTTGCCTAATACGAAGAGAAAAAAAACAACTAAAGCTACACCATTACCACTTGACAACACCCAATTTGACGGAAACGAAGAAGAAATAGCGAAAGACCTATTTCGCTCACAATGAGTCTCTATGACAGTTAAAATCATTACATCATGGAAATTTGTTCCATTTACTTTTTCCTTTTTCCGCTGTCACATACTTGCGGTTTGTTTAAGGAAGGACAGGACAGGAAGGGAAAGCAAAGCAACAAAGAATGAATAAAAGAAAATGCAAAATACAAGTAGATGCCACACTTACAGATAAGCATAAGCAGCCCTCTTAAGGAGTTTCACCCTTGGAGGGAGCTGTTTGTATTGGGGTCCTTCGTCACCGGGGGGCACATGTAAGGCAAGTGGGAGTCGTGGCTATGTATTCGTATTCGGATGAAATGTAAAATTATGTTAAAAGGTTGTCATAGAAATTCCTTATCGCTATGATTTTTATCAATTTACATTCTTTGAGTTTTGTGTTTCATTTCGAGCTTTTTTGATAAATGTATGCTTACATAAATTTTCGACGTTGAATTTTGATTAACAAAACCGTTGATGCTATGGCAGAGATAAGTGCTGCGACATAAATATTTAAGTAATAAGTTGCATGGCAGCAAACCTTAATCTAAGCGGATTGAAACTTTTTCTTAATAAATTACTTTAAAATAGATCAAAGTTGAAGGTTTAGATTTTCTTCTGACGATTCAGGATCAGGATGGTTGAGGATGAGAACGGAATTTGAGTTCAACTTGATTCGAACTATTCTACTATCGCTAGAAGGTCAGATGGAGGGAAGGAAGATTCTTACAGCACTGAATAATCAGGCAGTGATCAGAAGCATGGAGCAGACCCACATTACAACAAGTTTACTGAAGCTCAGTGAGTGTTCATATAAAAATGAAATAACACTGCTTTGGTTATGGGAGAAACATTGGCATCAAAGGCAATGAAAATGCGGAATTGCTTGCAAAACAGGGGTCAGCTTCGAAGTTGCCCGGATCAGAACCATTTTCTTCAACTGGGAGAAGAATGATAGAGAACCTGATCAACAAATTAGTCACGGCAGAACATCTGAGCAGGTGGTGAACCGTGGAACGATGTAGACTGGTAAAAATGGCAATAAACGTGTCGACTTAGTCTCTAGCAACGTTATATGCATGAATCAATGAGCATTAAAATGCGTAGTAGCGTTTTTTTACAGGTCATGGAAATCATCTAGTGAAGATGATACTTGTAAACCATGACTGTTGAGGCAGCGGCATGTCAATGTCCAGTACTGGCCTGCAAAGAAATGAAAATTTTGGGACATCATCTGGTTAGACACCCATCTCCTTTAAATAGATGCTATCGTTAATACGAGGAATCGCAGCCAGTGAAGAGCTGTGGAGAAATCCAGAAAGTCTCCCTGGGTAAGATCATGGATCGTGCAAGAATGACCCAACACCCAATATAGCACTCTATTTCGGCTATCTTCGGCTTGCTTTTAGAACTTTCTTTTACGATCTTCATTTCTAAGAGTATCTCGAAAGGGACAACCACCATCTCATGTGAAAAACGGCGATTTCTCAACTGAGAACCTTGAGTCTATTATATATTCGCTAAGATGCATTAATTGACATGTATGTATGAATGTACAACATACATATGTACTGAAGTTTTTTACTCATCGGAATAAAAGTCTTTAGACAGGATTATGGTATAACCTCTTATCTAAGTTTTCAGAAAGCTTCTGATAGGCGATTGTTAACCAAGTTACTTCGGATGGTATTCTTCAACAGGTAACAATACATATTGCTACCGTTATTCTAAGGACGAAGGCTTCCTTGCTTCCTTCAGATATCGGTTTTCAGTGGAGAATGAACGTCGGTAGGTGCCGCTCTGTTGAATCTGGGGTGCAGTGGATACATCCGCTGGACCTGAATGGCTGTACAACAAATCTTTCAAAAAACATGATTTTAAGAAATATTTTGAAAGGCGACTTTACCGATGAAAATTTCAAAATATGTTAAAAAAAAAAAAAATGCATACTACGAGTATGTATAGGGTCATCCAACTAGAGATGTCATTTTAAATCAATAGCGAAAGTTCGGCGCTGTGCTTGGTCGTATGGTTTCAATTCATATCAACTGGACCTTATCAGATGTCAGCCAAGAGTTTCATGCAAAATGCGGTAAAAAGTGGTCTCGAACCGATCGTCTCGAAATGGACACTTTCTCAACTACAACAGCGACGTTCAAATGTATCGATCTAATTCACTATAGCTGTGCGAGAAGGCTCTTGATGATGGCCAAAAGCAGTACGAACATTGCGAACCATTTCACCGTTTAAATTTTCACTAAATGCAACACGTTGTGCGAGTGTGTATATATGTAGTGCCGAAAGCAGCGACACCCTGTACTATGTTCGCACCTTAATTCACCAAACACCATAGTAATAATCCTAAATTATTAGTATCACTTATTTAATTTTAAAGTATGCATCTATCTTTAGTGGGCACCGTAGCGCAAGTGGTTAGTGCGTCGGACAACTGAGCCAGCGGTCTTGGGTTCGAATCCCGCCGCAAACACCTAAAAGTTTTTCACAGTGCCCACCTCTGACAAGCATCAAAGAGTATCATTTGTCACGATTAAGCTTCTCAACTCGCCGTTCGGAGTCGGCAAAAAACTGTAGGTCCCTTCCATTCGTGCAAAAATATAACACGCACACACAAATGGTTACGAGAAGCAGGCCCAGGTTCACCTCGAGCTGTAGCGCCAACTAAGTAAGTACACTGAGAGAAAAGTCGCAGTCTAAATTTAAGCAATTTTAGATATGATTTAAGAACGCGATCCTTCTTATACTCAATTTTACTCCGTTTTATTTTATTTTACCCAAAAAGCACTCAATTCAAGAGCGCACGGTTTTAAAATGACTCCTATACATTCAAAATCAGGAAATGCAAGCTTAAACGAAGAAGTAATGTTCCTGTTTACTGTTAGTTTTGCATGAAATCTCACACGCATTCACATTCCTTAAACAATGTGTATCGTTTCCTCATTATTGAAATCGTGTGCTCTTCGGCAGCGAAATATTAAATCGATGAGTTTCTTAAAAATTGGTCCAAATTGTGTGATTCAAGAGCAAGTGATTTGGTATTGTTCAAAAATAAAATAATATTTTATCTAAATAATATATGTATGTATACTCCATTTGTAGATCAACATTGATTTTAATTACTTGCATTTAAAAAACTTTGTCTATCCTACCACGAAGCTGGTAATATTGGTAAGCTATAATTTCATCTTCTTTTATTCCTAATATGTATGTAATTGTTTTCCCTTTTTTAGACTCAGAGGAATACATTTTAACCACGCTTTTGAATTCCGTAATAAAGCCAACTGCAAGATACAAGGTTCCTTTTAAAACATCCTTACAAAAAGCAACGGTCCTAGATGCCGACGAGAGCCTAGCACTGCATCTAACAAAAATCAACAATTACGAAGAAAAGGTAAATGGATTAATAGAAAAATATTTTACCATTAAAGAAACCATTCAGTCTTTCGTGATTGTTGTTGGGTTGAGTTGCACAGATTTGAGTGAATTTTTTGTATGTTTTGATAAAATATTGTATAGCTTACCAATGCATGTATATGAATTAAGCATTGGATTTTCTTACACAATGTACAAACAAATATGACCTATAAAAGCAGTCTGTATAAAAAACAGTATTATTATATTATATTATTAATGTATTTGTTTTATGAATTAATTGTTGTTTTCCTTTATAAAAATTATGTTTATATTGTTGAAATAAAATTTAATTTAAAAACACTCACATTGTATGATTTTTAATTGAACTGTATTTGAGTTTAAAGAATGCAACGTTGCAATTTGAAAGACTAAAGTAAGTAGAAACGTTCTTAATTAACAAGAATGTACGTTGTTATTTCAAGAACATAGACTTTAAATTAATAATGTTCCTTTGTCGGGATAAGAGCTACGTATTCTTAATTTAAGAATTGTTGGTTTTCAATTTAAATTAGCTGATCGTTCTAAATTTAAGCAAGAAATTAATTAAAAGAAGAAAGACGTATGATTGATTCAAATCCGACGTTCTTAATTATAGTATAAACACGATAGCGATGAAACAGAGTTTGAAATTTGTTAGTCTAAGTATGTTTCTGCTCAATTATACTCTTTTTTTCTCTCAGTGTAAGTATCTATCTATCTATATAATTAAATCGCTAGCGCAAGAGCTTGTGATTCCTCCTGAGAGTTTATTTCTGCACCGATTTCAATGATTCTAATGTCGATTTCGATTGGGCAAAAAAAGCACTTTTATTATCTCGAGCAATTTTTAGCGCTCTAGTACAGTTTTCATTTTCCAACCGACCAAAAAAGGACTTTTGTTTGCTCTAGTTCAATTTTTTAAGATTTACACCTACTTGCACTAACACCAAAACATTTTTATATGAAATTAAAATTCAGCAATCAAAATTTTATCATAAATAAAAAAATGTTATCACAACACAAATATTATCAGAAAAAATTAGAAAATATAAAGAAAGTGGCGCAAGTTTATAGTCAACCCCACTTTATCAGTTTAACTCCGTACTAGTTGTACGCATCTTTAAACTTAAAATCATACATTACTTTTTGTTCAATAATAGACACTTTTTAGTATGTTGCTAAATAATTTCTAATTCGCAACGTTCCTATGAGAACACACATAAAAGTGACAGTTTTTATAAAAAAAAAACTTAGTAGTCTAGCTCCATATTAAATATTTAATACGAGGTTCGGGTGATTTTATGTTTAATACGAGGCGCTAACGACTAGTATAATTATGAAAACACTTAGTTCCGTGCTAAAATAATTTTAAAGTGTACTTTAAAAACGTGAAAAGTAAAGAAAACATAACATTGACAATACCGAGCATCAACAAACATAACGCCATCTTCTTGTACCGAAATTACTTTAGTGCCAAGCCAATACTTTGTGAACAATGAGGCAAAAGGCAGAGTACTCCATATCTAAAGAGCATTTCTGAGCTCAAAAGACATTTGGAACATGGAACCCAAAATAGTGCTGAGATTTATAAAGAGTTCCAGCTCTTTAAGGGCCAGTAGCAGCACAAAAGACTTCTTTTGATTGCGGTGCACAACATCGTGGTTTCAAAGTAGCATACCACGTGCTCAAAATGGATTCTCAAGTAGAACCATAATTTCTATATTTTATCCTTGCACCTGCCACGACAACCCTTCAATCTCCACTAAGATGCCTATTCGCAAATATCTACCTTAACAAAGAAAAAACAAACAAACAAGCGGTTTGAAAATGTTTTCCTTATTCGCCCAGATTTGAATTAAATTAAACTCATTTCTAACTTATAATTGCTAAATTTATATTTTCTTAAGCATAAATCCCACCATCACTCAAGCTCAATTGAAATAAAGAACAACAACAAAAGAACCAACACAACATGTTATCCTGCTTTGAAACGAAAATACGCGAAGCAATTTAACAACATAATCCGGGAAAAAAAAAAACTTTATCCAACGAAAAAAGAAAACAACAACAAATTTAGACGTAGCTACTCTCGTAGATAAACTTACAAATCCAAAAATGTATTCATGTATACATTCGCTTCTTAAGGATATTTCCGTCAAGTATTTGTTTAGCAAAAACACTGTTTTCGAATAGAAATTCCAGTCCTTCCGCCCAGCTGCTGTCATTTGCCACCGCCGCGCCACCCACGCCGCCCATCATCATTTATTCTTAATGTCATGCTGTGTGGCGGTACGAGTATAACTGTACAATGATTCTATTTCAACACACACACACACAGGAAACTTCTGACAGGTAGAATGTGGATGGATGGGGATAAACAGCAAATTTAAAGAAACAGGATGGAGCGGGACTTGCTAGATCCATCATCATCCTTAAATTAAGACGATGTCAAAGGGAAACCTCAACCCCCGCATAGCAACAACCGGAAACCGTAAAAAAAAAACTCTGTCACCAGAGAAATAAAACTTCCGCGTGACTACCGATGCCTGGTGTTTTAGTTTTTTTTTTTTTTTCTCTCAGCCAAGTGCTTCTTTTCTACATAGTTCCTCTCCAAAGGTCACGTTCTGGTGATGGGGGGCGCTTTCTCACGTGCTGTGCTGCTTTTAACCGTTGCCTCACGTGAGGTGGCGTTGGTGTATTAAAAGGATAAAATGCGACTAGGGGTTAGCCAGATGCTGCAGGCCATTAAGGCCTTGCAACTGCACTGCAAACTTAATCCTTTCGGTAGATCAAAAGTAAAAGAAAAAATGAGAGGAAAAAAACGTCCTGTGTGTTGTCCCGGTGGCGGAGTTTGAAATTGAATAGTTGGGTGCAAGGCTAATCCTGGACATTAGCCTCCGAGTTTTCCTAAGAACTCATCCGCACTCAAACTGCCAAATAAAAGAGGCTTAAGTGAGCTTTAGAAAGGAGCGCGCGCGAAGAAAAAAAAATAAAATTGTTGATCCAGCTTTGTTACTTGCCTAATAGCACAGGATGTTAAGGCAGTCATTCGTGTTAGTTTAGTCTTTAGTGAGTAATGAAGTGAAATGGGAAGTGATAAAATTAAACACGAAAATAAAACAAGATTTCTCTTTATAGGATACCAGCACAGATGTCATCCTTGGAACTACTACATACACAATGTCTGGTTTTTCGTTCGCTGAAAATTATTCATCGTACACAGTGGGGACACACACGATGTCAGCTGTGTGTCACGTGGCGAAATTAACAAATACTAAATATGTACACACATATATGCTTCAATAAACAATCGCTGTTCTGCAGCTGACTCCGGGGTTAGAAACGTTCCAACGAAGGATATGCAAAGTCCTTGTTTCAAAAGCAAATACGAGAATATCTGATGCTTGAAATGTTAGTCACGGTTCGCCGCAAACTGTCGAGAATAGTTCTTTGACCTGAGAGTAGTTAGATGTCCGGAGAGCAGAGCCACAACTGATGGAAAACATCATCGAGACCGTCAAAGGACTTTTGTCCTTTCTGTTCTGTTTCAAAACAATCAATTCAAATGGAGTCCCCCCCCCCCCCCCATTTGGTAGATGACTTAATTTCATTCGATAACGAGGCGTTGAGATACTTAATTCAGGGAAATAATGGGATAGATGGATTTATTTTCTTAGCAGATTGGACTATTGAACAGATTTTGGAAAGAAATGGAGAAACTGGGTCGTGTTGTAGTAAACAAAACTACACAAAACAAAACTTTAGTGAACGAAATAAATAATGCAACAGCAATCGCGTGGACTCGAGTATTTAGTTGCAACTAACATAGGTACATAGGTAGAATGGCGTACCTTGCCATACACAATAAGCGCGCTTGTGCCATTCCTCAGGAAATTTTTTAAGCAACTATTAACACTAACAACCCGTTATGTTTCCCAAACAAACATGCAAAGTTCCAAGTAAAAAAAGTTATGCTGTGCAATTGAAGATCAGTTCATGTCAGTGGTCTAAGACTAAGAGGACAATCGTCGATGTTGCGTTTGGCTTAAAAAGAAAATAGTGTGACAATTTAAGAAACGGAAGTCTGAGAGTACTATTTGTTCACTAGTTTTAAATTTCCAATGAAAAATACATAAGTTTTGTAAATAAAATATTAATAAAAAAAACATACTTTAGTATTCTTAGCTAAATATTTGGTGTCCGGACACCGGAGTCGAAATTTCAGGGTTTTTTCAGTTTCCGGACAGACTGTCCAGCTGCTGAAAATATAAGAGAAATCTTAGCAAATTCTTATTTAAATACTTTTATATCGTAACTACCTCGTATTTTTTATACATTTTCAGCAAACAGAATTGCACTTCTCTCTCGAAGATTTTCGGTATTCGGACAGTATTTACTGAACAAAAAAACGTCTGTCTGGCTAATGAAAAATCAGTTTCAGTATCTGAATATGGCTATTTTGTATGCATTTACGTTGCTAGAGAATAGGGGTTGTTGTTATCTTTTTTATAAAAGAATGGACGCAGATAGCTAAGCGATGGCTTTAGAGGATATAAGAAAGAACAATTTAAACAGTTTAAATTGGTGAAAACTCAACAAAAATGGAGCCAGATTCTTATTAAACCACCAAAAAAGAGAAACTGATTGCTCAGACGTGCGCCGATCAATGTAATGCATTAAAACGGATGATCTTTTGAAAACGATGCAGAAAAGAATAAGTGATTCTAGAAGAAAAGACTTGGATCCGATCAGATGGAAAACTGTTTGGAATAATAGTAGTATCTCCATGCTTACGTCCACTAATATAAATTATTAATAGTATGCCAAAACTCTTAGGAGGAATCTAACGTGGATGGATGCGTTTTGTGTTAGGGAAAAACAAGAAATGAAGTCTATTATTTTTAAAAATTAAAAATGTTTCATTTTTTAATCCAAAAGATAACTTAAATTAAGAAAAAGTACTGTGTCCGAATACTAAAATAAAAGTGCCTGGACACTAAAACTACTGTTCGGATACTAGAGCAAATCATACTTTTTTGAAAAATATAATTTTAAATTAAACTCATTGACGCAAATTTATAGTCAACCCCACTTTATCAGTTTAACTCCGTACTAGTTATACGCAACTTTAAACTTAAAAGCATACTTTAATTTTTGTTCAATAATAGACACTTTTTAGTATGCCGCTAAATAATTTCTACTTCGCAACGTTCCTATGAGAAATTTTATTCGAACACACATAAAAGTGAAAGTTTTGATAAAAAAAAAACTTAATAGTCTAACTCCATATTAAATATTTGAAACGAGGTTCGGGTGATTTCAACTTTCATACGAGGCGCTAACGATAAAGTGGGCTATATAAAGTGGGACGACTATAATTATGAAAATACTTAGTTACGTGCTAAAATAATTTTAAATTGTACTTTAATCGACTATAAATTTGCGCCATTGTTTTTAGTACTATGTAATATAATCAAAAACTATCTACACTTTAAGAAACACTATACATACTTGATGTAGCCCTCGTAGAAAGAAAATGAGATAAAGCTGAAGTTAGAAAATATGTTAACGTCCAGATACTAGTGCCCTTATCCTAGGAGTATCTGCTGAGTGTGAGCTATTTGGATCTGGCTAGTGCCGGACATTCACATAGAAATTTAAAAAGGCTTTCCTCCGCAGACGTACTTCCGCAGCTATGACAGTGGAAGTTGAATGGGATACCCAACCTCTGATCATGAGCCCCGATTGGCCAATGAACCGTACATATTGCTTCGATTCTCGAGATCTCGGGTCGTGATCTGTTGATTAGGTCTTAGGATTTATTTTTCTTGTAAGCGGGCCAAGACTTCTTAGAAATTACACAGTTGTTGAGAGTTTTCATTTAGAATTGGCTTTCGAGAAAATATACCCGGCACCCAGAGAAGAGTGAACCGGCTGCTTGTCCGAGACAATTCCTCCTTAAACTGTTCTACCAGATTATGTTGTGGTTGAGTGAAAAGCTTTAATAGCGGACTGACTGTGTTCTAATATTGCTACCTCCTTCATTGGGGTAGTCCTGAGACTAAGCTCCTTACGTGCTTCTTTGAATGCCCGGAAGACACCAGAGCAATCATGAAGACGAAGGGATTTGGAGATTCATAGTTCGGCTATCCCAAAGTGGCTTACAAGAACTGTTAATTCACGTCGCCTTGTCTCCTAATCTACGAATGACAGATCCGAAAATTTGACATTTGTTGATTCATTTCATTGTTGAGAAGCGTTAGTTTTGTTCTATCGACAGTAAAATTTAAGCGTAAAAGTATTATTGGGTTTTTTTTTTTGGCTGGAAAATCACAATCAGCTATTGTTCGTGAGCTGGAACATTTGAAAGTGAACAAAATGTTTATGTATCGCACCATATCATGTGAAACCAAACCGGCAGCATTGCAAAATGCTATCGAGGTGCTTCGAAAAAGACAGCAACATCGTCAAAAGCGATTCGATTGTAAAGGCCAAAATCGAATGAAATCGTCGGCGTAGTGGAAAAAAATTGATCCCTAGCTAAAAATATCCAGAGAACGGATGCAAAAATTTTAAAAATGGGTTTGGAGACAAGGCCTTAAAGTTTCAAAAACTGCATGATCTCACACCTGACCAAAAAAAAAGTTAGAATGGAAAAGGAGTTAATCCGCTTGCACAAAAATGGCTAATTGCCAAGCATCGGCTTCTCGGATGAAACACCATTTCTGATTGAGCAGCATGTCAACAAACAAAATGATCAAGTTTACTTGCAAGAGAGGTCATATGATAATTTTGACCAATGAATGGCAACCAGGAAGCAAGCGCCAACGTTTTTGATGGTCTAAGCCGCAGTGACTGCCGATGATCGGTCTCCGCTCGTATTTTTTAACCGTAGCGCTAAGATAAACGCGATCGTTTACCATGAAACTATGTTAAAGTCATAGGCACACAAACATTTCGGCCAAATACCGTGGACATTCCAACAGTACTCTGCACCTTTCCACGAAGCCCGAGCAAATCAAGAATGGCTGCGATAAAATGTTCCGCACTTCATTTCCTCGACACAATGGCTATCGAATTCTCCAGACGGGAATCCATTAGACTTTTCTGTCTGGGACATTTTGAAGGCCAAGGTTGGTGCTAAAAAATAACAAACAATCTCGACCTCTCAACTTTCTGTTTAAGTAGATGTCGCAAATTGACATCCGTCAACGTGGATCGAATAACGACCAGCTGAGATCTCAGAAGCAACATTTTGCAAAACTTTTCAACGACAGCGGAGCGCTGTTCGACGCGCCTACGCCTACATATATGTTTATCGTCAAAACGCACTATAGACCTCTTACATTAACCATTTTAGAGTTAAAGATGAGGTTGATCTTGACAAGTTATTTCCAGCGAGCTTTGATCAATAAAAACTGATTTGTGGAACACGTTTTTAAATCTGTGGAACGTAACTTAAATGATGACAGTCTGAAAAAATAAAAAAGATATTTAAATTTAAAGATTATTAAATTGTTCAGCCTCTCAATTCCGCGAAATGACAAACTAGTCATGATAAACAGCAAAATTGTTTTGAAAAGAAAAATTGAGTGCTGAACTAGTCCCCTACCATTTTACCCGAAATCAATGGCCTTTGTCTTGTTAAAGGAAGCAATCGGACTTTGGAATTGAACTTAGACAGCCACAAATTAATTACACACATTACGAAATCACTTATCAAAATCAATAACTTCAAAGTGACTAATTAAATATATCACCTTTAGTCCGATGCTTGATAGTCAGTGAGGTGGAACTGAAACTCCACCCGGCGCGCGTGGTGTACAATGACAAACTCCATCAAGTGTTTAACTGAGTAAATTTGCATAAATAATTTAGATGTTGGCACAACATAAGCTCAACGTAAACCCAAGAAATGCTCCTTTACCACAAACCTAAGGATTCACTGAGAATTGTTTATATTGCATTCCAGTTCACATGCATTTCAAATGAAGGAACACATTTATTTGTAGCCTCAATCGTTGCTCATTAAAACTTTACCTTATTTACTCGTTTACCCGTATTCGTGTACCTTAGAGCTTCGTGCTCCGTCTATGGCGTTCTTGGTGTGCACTTTGTTGGAGCAAAGTCACGTTTGAGGTCAACAATAAAAATGGCGCACCAGTTTAATTGTTCATTCGACTACTCACAGTGGACAAATGTATACCTATAGTGTGTGCTGCAAGTGGGTTCCAGGGAATAAAATAGTTAAATATTATTTAAGGTGTGAATGAGGAAAGGGTCCTGCTCTATAAACTGAAAATCTTTCACTATTATCCTTCAACTTGAAACGTTTTTTTTTTGTACTTTCATATCACACTGTGGATTACTTTTTACATACACTCCAGCAAAAAGTAATAATGTGGACTAAAAGGATTTCCGCTATACAGGCTAATAACCTAAGATAGCTAAGTGTAAGTTATGTTAAGCATCTCGAAACAGCTCTAAGGGCCATCTATATGGGATCAGACATCAGCGACTGCTGGAAACCCAAGATCACTCAGTTCTGCTGTAATTAACCATTTTTGGATGATGGCCACCTGCGAAAATTAGCCTGCGAAATTTGGTAGACTATTTTCGACCTCGTGGATTATCGTCTGAGATGATGGAATATGTCTCTTTAAGGTTATGAGTTTAAGCACTGAAACCCGTTTAAAAATCACCCTCTTAAGTGCAAAACCCGCATGGCATTTTCAGTTTTTTTAAACCGTACGTTTATAAAGTATAATTCTTATTTAAAACCCCGTTTAAGTATGTATCGCTTGACTACATTCCCCGTTTAAGTACTCATTGCTTTCCTTTCTTTCGTCATAATTTACATGAAATATTCCCCTTTTAAATGCCCTTTTTAATAAAGCACTAGAATCGAAACCAAAAAAAAGGTAATAAACTTATTCCAGTACATAGTGTGGTGAGTTCTAGTACTCTAGTAAGACTTAAACGTTTTCTCTTGGCTGTCACTTTTCGATTGTTGGTTCTGATGATCTTTTTTCTTTTCGCGGACTTCTCTTGTTCGTTGATAAGTACCTCTGAGCAGCTTATCGGGTTTTCGTTACTAGATATCCCGGATAAGTACCTCGCGACATTGGACAATTCTGCGAGTGCACTTATCCGGGTTTTACTGTAGATAATTTACACCCTAAAATACTATCGCTTTATACTTATATATGTCGAGAATCGTTCTAACAAATTATGCCACAAATTAAACGACTTAAATCGAGAAAACTGCAACAATTTTTTTTAATAATTCACAGCGTGTGTGAAGGGGTTATGAATACCCTTATAATGCTACATACAGCGCGGGCAGTAAAAGGAAACTCAGATGTAAGGTTTCAGCTAACTCTTGGGTGGTGTCCAGGATAACTGGAGAGTTGTGTATTATTGAAAGTTTTTGTCGCTGCTTATGATTCACAGAAGTTTTTCTCCAGATGTTTGTGCGATCAATTTTTTGAGCCACTGTCAGTGTAATGCCTTCGCAGTACGTTTTGACATTAACTTCTGAAATTGATCGAATTATTTTATTTCGTGAGAAATAAATTTTTCTTGGTCATCTGGATTTAGACCGTGATTCGACGACTACGCCACAGCTACGCACAGTCTACACATAAATCAAGCCGAATTTCCGAAAGTGATACGAGAAGCACTGGAAACAAGCCCACCGCCCTAAAATTCAATTAGTTTAATTACTAGGAAAGTTTTCATGCCAAACAGTTAAACAGCATTTCACAGAGTGTGATCGTTTGTGCTTTGGGATAGTCCCACATCGATAGACTACAGATGGTAAGGCATTCCACATATTCGAGCTTTTATTTGGTTTCCAATTTACAAATTAATGTAACTTACTTACTTACTTACTTAGTTGGCGCTACAGCTCGAGGTGAACCTGGGCCTGCTACTCGCAACCATTTGTGTGTGCGTGTTATATTTTTGCACGAATGGAAAATTAATGTAACAAGAAGAGAAAACATACCTGTTAAAGATTGGGAACTGTCAAAATGACACAAAAGTAATCCAAAACTTAACGAAACTGAACACAGCTACACTAAACTCGGTACTTCATCAGTGCTATCGCCGATTGACCTTGAAAGTACAAACGCGTCCAACGAATGGGCCATATGCATAAACGATAGTAAATGCTTTTACTGGTAAATTTCCATAGTACTTACTTATTGCCATACACATAAAATCAAAGTTAATACTTGAAATCTAGTACTTACTATAAGAAGTAGTATTTACTAGCTTCGGATGAATTTTTCTAGTAAATACTTAAAATGGTATGCATAAAAACTATTTCTTTCCAGTATTTACTGCAAATTTTGCAAATTAGTAAAAACCAACTTGAATATTTTGTAGTAAATACTTTTGTAAGTTTAAAAGCAGCATTTTCGAATTCTTGAGTCTTATTTCAAAGCAATCGGTCCACTTTATTAATTCTTAATGGCAGCCTTTTTAATGGCAGCTCAGAAAAAGTTTACAAGGAGCGAAGACTGCCTGGAAGTAATAATTTTTAAATGCCTTACAGTTTTGAAAGAGACAACGTTAAGTGGTTAAGTGAATATTTTATCGGTAAGAAATTTTATTTAACAATTATTATAACAATGGAATTGTATATCAATAGGTACTCAAACTGAAAAAAGAGGAGGAGCAACTTCCCCTAAAGAAAAGATGCTCATCTTTTTGAGATATGTTGGAGATCCAGGATTTCAATTTGCGTTGGCGAAGACACAGGGTTTCATCAGAGTACTGTTTGTAGAACTGCACATTATGTATCAAAACTTATATTCCAGAAATCTTCCCATTGGATTAAGTTTCCTTCGAATTACGAAGAACAATTAACTGCTAAACAGGATTGGCGTTTAAAATACAGTTTTCCATCATGTATAGGAGACTTGGACTGCACCCAAGTAGAAATAATTAAGCCCCACTTACATTCTGAAGAATATATCAATCGTAATCGTATCATTAGTGTTGAAACGAATAGTATATTCGGCCATGAGCGTGGCCGAATAGCCAAATATTCGGCCAAATTATACGGCCACATTAAAAAGCACTGAAAAAGTACAAACATAGTTTTGGTGAACTGCGAAACATATTTTATGTGACTGCATGGCACTATGTGCCCTTAGGAGACAACATTTCGACTGAGAACTCCTAACTCCCATGTAAATACGTAAAGTCTCCACCAGAGAGATCCTCAATTGCATCAAAAGTGTTGAGCCTCTTCTGGTTCCCTAAACTGACTTTGCAGTACAATTGATCGTTTAGGTCGCGGTGTCTTAAATCTCTGTCACGGTAAAAACATCAAGAACCGTTCTATCTAGAATCTTGAAATTTGACACACTTATACTTCACGGTGCTCCACACATTTGGGATGGTTTATCCCTCAAAAATATTGTAAAATACCTACATATACAGGGTGTCGAAATGTAACTCACAAAAAAATATATGATGTGGGATATCATTCGAAAGAGCTCGAAGCAAGGAACTCAAAAATATTTTTTTTTATAAGAAACTTTGGGAGTTTTTGCCGAAAATGTGTGAATGAATACCATTCCCACCACATCATCACCGAAACTGCTTAAATCAAAAATGTGAAAAAATCATGGTTTGTAGATATTTAGCCAAATATTGAACGAAAAGTCTAGCGAATCTCATAAGTTGTATAGTTTTTGAGAAAATACCTTTTCGTTAATATCATAAAAAAATACAGAACCCTTTGAGCATCTGACTTGCACTTGGTCAGTTTTTTCCTTCAGGTGGGTGGTTCAAAATGAACCAAGGCCTGCTTCTCGCAACCATTTGAGTACGTGCTATATTTTTACACGAATATCGACCCTTTTTTAAAATAACCTTTTCTTTAGCAACACACTGTAACTATGTAAAGTCATGTACTTCATTTTGAACAACTGTAAAATGTCCACTCAGTGCAAAACAAGAAACTGCTGGCACTTTATGGCTTTTCACTATTCGTATGCCACGCACAATGGAATGAATATCCGGTAAAGACACGCAAAAGGAATACATAGGTACTCGTGCTTTTACTGTTACACAACACACATTGCTATAGGTACTACGAGTGCCTTCCCATATGTATTATAGCCACTTTCAATATTCAAGCGGCACCGCATGAATATTATAGAATCAATAAACCATCCAAGAACCCACTACGAATTTCAATGAAACTTTCTTCGTTCGCTCTTATTGTCTATTTCGCATCGTAACATGGCGGTTACATTCAGCCTGGCTCTAATATCTAACGGTATTTGTGCAGGTACAGTTAGAACAGTGTCTGTATATATGTTTGTGTAAAAAGAACTGTAACTTTCCCAGTATATGGTAGGAATGAAATATTTATGAGCCTCATAAAAGCTCTGCCCAAGCATCATCGGATTTACACACCAGTACCGACCGACAGCCTTAACCGTTAAGGGAACAGTTTTATTGCCACGGAATTATACTAAACTTCGACTCATGTGTTAATTTTTTGGCCACTTTTTTATTCTGCCCCAGAGAGTTGTGGGTACCAAGCGTGTCTATTCGTGTCCCCATTTCCATAGTAATATCGGATTCGCATTTGGTCGATACGATATGAGTTTTCGACCTGATTGGAGGACGTTATGTTTTGGTTAGAGCATGCTGCTGTTGGTGTTTAATAGTGAAACACATACAAACATACACACGACTCCATCAAGGACTGGTGAAAGAAGAAGAAAACTTTTATAATCTCGGTTACATGATGCTGGAGCCGAAGCCAAAAGAGAATGTTTGGCAAAATTAAAAATGCATTCATAAGAAAAACAGCAAAAAAAAAAGAAGGAGCTGGTGTGTATTTGTTGCACAATTTATTTCTTCACGTCATCTGTTAAGGAATGAAAAAAAAATAACCGCTAACGGCACAATAGATTTATCCTTCTTCGGAGAAATAAACAGAAATGAGCGATGATTGTGAGGAGAAGTAACAATACTTTGAAATTTATTACTGCCAACCCGAAGAAAAGGAAGGTTTGTGCTAATGCCCCGAGTGATGTACAGCATAAGACCATAATTTAGCTGACATGGCCATCTCACAGGATTTTTGATAAAATAAATGAGTACCAATTCTTCAGAGACACGGTATAATGTACTGAAAGTAATGCTTCCTTTATAAGGCACGTAAGCAACATAATCTAAATATTTTCGCAGTGCACACTTCAATTTAATTCGTTAAATGAGACTGATAGCGATAGCGATAATGAACGGTAACTAGAAAATGTCATCGAAATGAGCCCAGTTCCAGTTATCATCAATCTGAGAATGTATGTGACTTTTCTTTTGATCTGTCCGAAATGACATGTTTTTTTTCCAAAATTCACATACACTAAAGGAGCCATGAATACCTTTATAATGTTTACAAACAGTGCGAGCACATGAAGGATAAAAACGAGAGACAAACAGATCGGCGAAGTGATAGGGAACTCAGATGTTAGGCTTCAACTAACTCTACATATGGGTGGCGTCCAGGATAACCGGAGAAGGTTATTGAAGGTTTTTTTTGCTGCTTATGATTCACAGATGTTTTCCCATGTGTTCCTTACGGGTTGGGGTCACAATTTCGAGAACCATAATCCCGAAAATCCAGAATCCCGAAAATCTAAAATCCCGAAAATCCAAAATCCCGAAAAGCCAAAATCCCGAAAAGCCAAAATCCCGAAATTTGCGCAAATTTTTCATTTTATATAATTTTTCGTTTTTGGAACTTTTTTTAAAAGGAAAGTAGACAAATGTTTGTCCATTCCCGTTGGCGTTAATGTTGTAATATTTTACAATATTTTACAATGTGAATTCAGTTGTGTTGATTTCATTCAGTGTGATATCTGATAGATTTTAGTTTCAGTTAATTGATTTTAATTTCAGTTAATTGATTTTAATTTCACAGCTATTCAAAATGGGGAATTTTTCCGAACTTTGAGAGCGTCTGGCAAGGACTGGCAAGGCGACAAGAAAAACGTCTTGGATCTATGTATCCCGATTCAGGGAGTTCTATAGGTACTGTTATTTAGGACTAAAGTCAAGTGGTTACCCTTATTATTCCGTGTTTGTAAAAAGGTGCATTTTTGATGCACTGTTATTCACTTTAGCTGCCCCTATATGCTACCGGACGGTTAGATGTGAGATCTCTTTCATCGAGACTGCAGATTAATATGCATGTCATTTTCACAACCAAAAATTACTCGACTTCCGTAAACTCAAAATACGTAAACGATTGACTCACGGTACTAAGAGCGATAAAACACCACATATTTCTACTCTGCTGGGTACCTAGACATGTGGAAATAGAAGACGAACTGACCAGGAATAGCTTTGACCTGGACAGATATGTCTTACTGGCTTTCAACATAGCTAAAAATCTAATCAGCTTTAATCTAGCCGAAGACCATGGCCGAAGACTAGCGATGGTGGCATTACCCGCAACCTGTTGCCCGTAGGCGAACAGAAAAGATCAATACATATCTCTACTTTCAATGGGAAGAAACTATATCCATATGCATGTTGGCGTTATAACCGGACACTGTACAATATGAATCATGAACAGAAGATACTTATGAATTACTTCTGTAGAAGCTACATGGATGAGGATGAAATAGAATCTTTTGCACACTTTTTATGTCACTGCCCAGCTCTCCAAGAGCGGCACCTATCTTGCACAAAAGCATAGTTCTTCGACTGCATGGACGACCTGGAGAAGATACCGCTTACAGACCTTAAAACATTTATAATAAAATCAAAATGTTTTAAGTAAATGCATTCTCCAATATGCAAAACTTGAAAAATAACAATGGACCTTTATGTCGTCTGGATGAAATTGCACCTACTGCAAACGGCTCGCCTACACTAAACCAACCTATGGAGCGGTAAGCTACTGGACTATGCCACCAGGACTGATATTTGAACCTTCAAATACTAGCAGTGGCTTAGGGGATAAGATTCATAAAATCGATCCACTCCACACCCAGTTGACCTCTTAACTTGAAACACCCTTAATTTTACACGGTTTTGCTCATATCCGTAAAGTCGGTATCATGGGCTTGGATATGAGCGAAAGAAAACGGGCCAATAAAGTAAATACATAGCCCTTAGGATGACACAAAGGTATCCCTTTTAACCCCCACTGCCGTAGTTGCCAGAATGCAAATGTGGAGTAAAGCCTTTTTAATTTCCTATGTGAATGGCCGACACTAGCAAGAGCCAGACTGCGCACACCAGGCAACAACTTCTTTAAAGATGTTTCCAAAATGGCTGCCACAAAATTCTGTAACAAGTTTCTCCACAGGATGGATTTGATCACTACCTACACACACCATCGAAATCAGGTTATTTTTAGCTGTGGCATCAAATTAGCTGTCACCCTGCCTACCTGCCTAACCTACCATACTTGAAAGATGTTCAACATTTACGGTGCTGTAGAATGTCAAAACTGTGTCATTTAATCTTGGCTAGAAATGTCGTAATCATAGTTGTTCCAAGCTCTACCCGTGGATGGTATCAATTCTAAGCCACTGGGATATACCGTAGTTCTCTGCATTCCGCTGTAATTTTTAGTGTAATGTTTTCTGAAAGCAAAAACCTTCCACTTACTAACGTCGAAACATTTTTGAATCTTTTTTTTTCCTTAAGTCCGGTACTAAACTTTGAATCTCCGCACTAAGCTAAAACATAAAATGTTCCTTCACTATGAACAAGATTCCGTGAACCCTCTGAACACGAATACATTTTTCCTTAACTTTATCGTTCCTTTGTGTACTACATAAACACAAATAGAAGGACATACTTAAAACATTAAACTTAAAACCGACCTTGACATTAAAACTCCTTACGCGGATATTCATTGGGTCAGTCGTAAAATGTTCGAAATTCGTCGAATAATCTGCTGTGGATGGTCAGTTCTTGTCAGTTTGGCAGTTCATAACATCGCAGTATCTCATTTCACCAATCTAGCCCAAGACAGAACTTGAATCCTTGAATAAAACACTTGACCAAGTGGAGAGGGTACCCACTCCACAAAACATGTTGTGTACACCAACTACAGTAATACATCCTTAAGCACACATATACAGCCTCTTTTCTAGATGCGGAAGACTACAAGTATCCGTATCTGTGCGTGTACATTATTTATGTCCATCCACACTTTCAAGGACATAAACGAGAAATAATAATCATTGTTATCCTGAAATATTCTCAGTTATTATTTTGTTGTTGTTGGTGTGTTGCTCCTTTTTTCTGCAGTTTTGTTGTTGTATTCCAGTGGGGAGATTCATAAAGAACCGATTTCATTCCTGTGGACGTTGGAAAAAAAACGGAAGAGGATTGAAAGGTACGAGTACCTTACGGAAGAAGCGGTTTTGCTTTCTATCATCATCTTTGGCTATACAAGTACTCATATACCGATGTACTGGTTACATTATTCATTGCCTCTAACGGGGGAGGCTGTTGGCATATTCTGCAGTCCTTCGTCGGTATCCATCCGTTGGCTTTTGATTTATAAAATGGGAAGATCCGAACAGTTATGCCCCCCCCACGCTTCATCCTCTGCCGGTCTTCTCAATATTCATCTATGGAGGTATTAGGCACTGAAGGATTTTTTTCCATCTCTCGACCCGTTGAATTTGTTTCCTTTTTCTGTGGTGAAGCTATTCTGATAATAATTTTATTTATTTAATAAAAAAGAAAAGAAACCTATCAAATACAGCAAACATAAAGCTAACGGGGAAAATAGGTTGGAATTATCATTTAGAAAAATAATATAGAGCAGCAAATAAAATACGCGTAGTTAGAGAGTCATTGTGATAATTGGAGCAGATTACCGTTACCGAGTGCCCTTGGCTGCCTTTGACAGAAATAATGGCTGAATCATGGCTTGGTTCCGATTTTATTGAAGGTTATGTAGAAAGATTTAATGAGGAGTTGTTTAAAAGAGTAATTAGCTGATTATGGCAATTCGCAAAATGTATGTGTGTACCTTTATAAAGTTACAGCACTGAATATGGAACTTTTACCCCTTACTTCAGCCAAGACACTTTTAAGCCTTATAATTGATGGAACTCTTTGAGCTTTGACTTGAGATGAGCCCATAAAGGCTTAATGGCATTAAGGTCAGGTGATTGTGAAGGTTGTTCAAGCTTCTACCGAACATGTTAAAGCACCCACTCTTTGATGAGAAGACTCGGATCGATAGCGTGCATAAATAAAATATTTGTATCAAGGCTCAGTTTTTGCGTGCTCCCGAGAAGATTGGTTTTAAGAATATTTAGATATTTGTGGCGATCCATTATCCCGTCAATTAAATGTAACAAAGGTAGGTGGCATATTTTCTATCTTTTACTTTTAAGTTAAACACACACGCTATTTCAAGTATTTCATTAGTTATTTATTGAGTAATATTCAGTCTTAGTTTTATCCTAGTATATAAGTAGCAATCTCTTAGGTCTATCTTACTGGAGGGTTGGAATCAGAGAGACCGGAAAAAGATGGACTTTTAATCATTCAGCATCGCCTTTCTTTTTCTTGTCTTTTCCTACCAACCTTTCAATATCACATTCAAGTATTAAGGATAGTTCACAATAATCATTTAATATAATCAATACTTTATTCATATAGAACAGCATAGACGGAAGATGCCAAACACGCGTATCTAGGTATAATAAGTATGATGTTCGTTGCGAAGAAGGTAAAGGTAGTTTGTTAAAAATGTAGGAAGGTTGCTGAATCTCATGAAGTGAAAGTAGGCAATGGTACCTGAGCACGTTGTTGGTAACACTGTTAAAGACCAGGTTCGATTTTCGTCTAGATCTGCAGTCTATATTTGAGAAAACATCACAGTAAAACAGTGGGATTGATAGCAGTAGAGTTTTGGCAAGAAGCATCTTAGTCTTGGCGGGTACGTGATGTTGTGTTGTCCAGAGAACTCGTAGCATACCATACACCTTCCCAACGCAGGCAGTGATGTGGTCATCCTTAGATAAGGTGCGGTTGAAGGTAAACTCCAGGTTTCTCGCAGACTCAACAACGTCAGTATTGCACTGCCCTAGTTTGATGGCTGAAAGGATTGATTATCAGGCAAGCTGCGATATATGTAAAACTAGTGACTTGGAATTACTGTTGAGGATATTCTGTAGATCCTCATCCATTTTGGCAGTGAATAGTTCTGCTGTGCCAAGTGGGAACGCACTTTATCTGCTTACATGTGTACACAACAGTGCTTAACAATGCTGGGTAGTTCATTGACATACAGCAGGAATAGGATAGGACCCAGAATGAAACCTTGTGGCACCCCAGTTTTCGTTGGTAGAAGAGTGAACGTTCTAGAGTTTCACCATTTTTCGGCATCTTTTTAAGTTGTATGTGAATTTTTCGCACTTCGGTTGTGATTTACTTTCTGCCAGTCTTTTTATCTTGAAAGAGTGCTCATCAAAGAATTATAAATTAAATGTTCTTCCCTCCTACCATCCCTGTTCATATTCAGCTTTGCTAACGGTATCGGTTTAACGATCGTATGTAGACTTTTGCGACATTCTTTGTGTGTTTGTTTTCTTATTTTTACTTCGTTGTGAAGCGTGAGCGAAGATTCCTATTTTGTCGTTAATGAATATCAGATACCCTCTAAGATATAAGAATAACTTTCAGTTTACCTTATTTCAAAAGAATAATCAAATAATTTCGCTTTGTGTGTAGACTTTTGTGATATGGTGCTGCTTTATAGTTGTTCCACATTATACAGGTTTAAATTTCTTAACATCACACTTAAAAAGATGTTACGAAACTCTTTGCTGTGAGTATCAGTTTTGCTTTAAGTTTATTGAATTAGTCATATTTTCAAATGTCCTTGGCATAGGTTTTTTTATAATTCACACACGCTAAAGGGTTTATAAATACCGTTATATTGTGCGAATACATGGAGGACAGCTCACAGAGGTAGATAAATCGTCGGCGTCGTGATAGGAAACTCAAATGTTTGGTTTCAACTTACTGTATGGGTGGTGGTATCCAAGATAACTTTAGAGTTATGTTTTGGGATTATTTATGTCGTTGGTTATGATTCACAGTATTATTTTCCATTTTTTTCTTATTATATATTGTTTGTGCGATTAATTTCTTCAGCTCAGTTAATCCAATAACTCATGGAGATACTTACTGGTGGTTATTTAAACAGAATGTCAGAAGAAAAGTAAGTAGACTGATTTAAACCTCTGGTTAAGGTTTCCAAATTGATCTTGTCGATGACAATTGTATAAGGTCGTGAACTGGTGTAAGGTTAGACTAAAAGTGCAAAAGGGCACTTACCATAGTAATAGACAACTTTAACAACTGTGCAAAGTTCCACTATCAAAAGACAGTCAACTTTAATACATCCTTTTTCAACTGTAAAGTACTCGACAAACACCAATTGAACCGAACAACCTTTAGCTATGTGATGAGTATGGATCCGCTGCATAAGACCAGAGTTACTTCTGAAAATTTCCGGAAAGGGTCCTAAAAGGGGTACCTGGCGAACAAAAGGGGTCCCATATAAAATTCGAGAATAGGATTAGAATTATTTTATTACTTTTATTTATTTGTTGCTTTAAAAATACATAAACCAAAAAAAAAAATCAGACGAGAGGTCCATTAGTGTACGATTTGCCCCAAATATAGGGTGAAATGCTCTCAAAGCTAGTAAAATTACGAAAAAGTAAACGAACTGATATCTTACACTAACCCAAGATTCGTTAGTAACAGAGAGGGACACTAATAAAATATCATTAGACATCGTATTAAGGAATTTTAATTCGGGAAGAATTAATATCTTAACAATTCTACCTACCTTCACATTTTGAGTACATTACTACCTATTACGATGTCCCTTCTTTTCTATCGACCGTAGTCCTTCCTTATATGTTTTTTTTTTAAGTGCCACACTATTAACTTTAATCTTTCAAGCACTTTGCCTACGAATAATCGACCTCAGACAAGAGGTTATCGAGTGAAACGTGGTCGGATGTGGGCATTATTCCGATAGTGCTTTTACGATTACAACCCTTCAACGTTGATGTTACCCTTACTTGCGGGTGCTACATCGTTGGTTAATCTCATTAAAATTCGGCCGAGTGAATGCTTGCACTTCGGAACATTGTTGTGGCTATTCAGCAGCAATTTAGCAGGACCCTAGCAACGGACTCACTCAATGAGAGTAATTTGCGTAATTTATCCGCTAGTGTTACACACTGATGGCTGGCATATGGGAACTGTGGTTAGTGGTGAACTAGACGTTAAAATTTCAAAATCAGTAGGAGTGAACCTGGGTGGATTTTAAACTGACATTTTAAACCATTTCATTGTGAAACATTATATGGTACGATTAAACTGGTCTCAGAGTCACAACTTTCAGCATCCTACTGATTAGTCGAGTGCCACTACAAATATTTACTATTTTACACATTGGTCAGATTCCACTTACTATATTATTCACGGTAATGTGCCTTAGTACAGGGTGCACCATCTTTTATGTAGGTATGTGAATATTGAATAACTTAAAAAAAAAAACCGATTTCCATGAATGAGGTATTTTTTATTTAATTTGATCCCTTACAATTTAATTGGGCGAGTTTTTGAATACCGCCGCCTCCTCATCACTTTTTGGAGCATCTGGGGCGTTATAGCGATGATTTCGGCAAGAATGTTTGCCTTGAGCTCGTCAATGGTCTGATGCTTGCTACCATACTCTTTGCTTTTCAAATAACCCCACAAAAAGAAGTCCGGAGGGCTCAAATCTAGAGATCTTGGTGGCCAGTCAATGACGCAATTTTTTGACAGTACACGTCCAGAAAATTTTTGTTGCAGAAACTGTATTATTTGATTTGCAGTGTGGCATGGCGCATGGCGTCTTGTTGAAGTGAGTAGCCGTCCAAACTTTTTTCACACATTTGTGGGCAGACATAATGAGCCAATATCCACCGATATCGATTCCTACCCATCGACTGTTTCGCCTTCTCTGAAGAAAAATGGCCCCATAATGGTTTCGGCCAAACAGTTACTTTTTGGCCATGCAATGGTGTTTCGTAGATCCCATTTGGATCCTCCGTTCCCAAAGAGTGTGAAATGGGGCTCGTAGATCATCAAATTTGCTGCAAAAATCAGGTTCGTTGTCAACTATTCGAGCGACTGTTTGGCCGTATTTCAAACGACGTGGACGGTCTGTCGGCCATATTCTTTAAGCCAATTGCACTATATACGGAAGCAAATGCAAATCATCCTTCAAAATACGCCGTAAGGTGGTTCCACTGACACCAAAATGCTGAGCGCAGTGACGATACGACACACGTTGGTTCTCGGCAACACTCTCTCTCTCTTACCGCATCAACCAGTTTATTTTAACTCCTTCTGCGTTAATGAACGGCATGTCGACGATCTCCCACTATCCCGTGCTCAACAAAATTTGACACGAAACGATGAATAGTGTTGTCAAACGGTGCTTGTTGGCCCGATATTTTCGACGATATGCACTTTAGATGTTAACACAACTGAACAACTATTTTTAAAGAAGAGCGTCACTATTTCGGCGCATTGTTTCAGTATGAAGGAAGCGATTCATGGTTAAACTTTTACTGAATTGACGTTTTGAAAAACATGTCTACTCAAGTCAATCGGTTAATAAATGTCCAAGTAATTCCATTCGTGCAAAAATATAACACGCACACACAAATGGTTGCGAGAAGCAGGCACAGGTTCACCTCGAGCTGTAGCGCCAATTAAGTAAGTAAGTAATTCAATGTTTACATACCGACGTAAAAGATGGCGCACCCTTCAACTCTTATCCCATGACGCGGCAGGCATCCTGGGAAGACCTTTTCTATCCACATTTTTGCACGATTTTTTAATTATCCATAAGCTTGGTAAACTGCTTCAATTTTTTGGTTCAAAAACAGAAACATTCCACTTTAGTTTGAATCTTAGATGAGCCCAAATCTCACGTTCTGCAGCAAAGCCGTGAGAAGAATTCAAAACTCAACAAGGAGTGCAATATGACTGCATACTTTGCCCAGTATTGTTTTCCAATACCAGGGATCCAGGGATGTGCAATGCGTTGTTCTTTTTTTTTTTTTTTTGTAATAGATGGCAAAACGGCAGAATAGCCAGGTATCCTATCCTAGAAATGAAGAGGATGACTCACGCATACCATCGCTCTAAACAGACTTATGCACGAGATGTAATCGTCTTACCCCAGCTGTAGCATCTAATCACCTCTCTGTTAGAAGATTATATTAACATCGTTAAATCTCCCCCATTTCATGTGAAAAATTCATAAAGAAAAAGCTTATTCTATCGGATAAGAGCCCCGTAAAGGTAATTGGCAATATTTTCTTAAGACTCCCGTCCCTAGCCAACCTTCACAGGTAATCGAATTCCGAATATTGTTATTGAAATCCTGTCATCATTCTACTCGTCCTGTTTATTGCCTGTCATGTGCAAGCACGATTACAATCTATCCCACCAAAAGTTATTGTGTGCTTATGATCGTATCGTCTTGCGATTAGTGTATCCACTGGATTTGTGACAAATCCACGTCGGACCATTAACTATGTCGGCGGAAAGAACCTCATTAGGATTAGGTTGTGATAAATTTGCAGTTCCATATACGGGTATTATAATAAATTACGGTTCTTTTTTTTAATGCATAAATGTTGTTATCCATTTGTTTGATAACATCCCTGCCCCCAAAGTCCGCCATCTTGTAAGAGCACTTTACACTCACTCCACTGATGAAACGAGACGAGACGTACATATATGGATAAATTGTTTATTGTCACTGTCACTGGCAGCTGGTGAACTTTGTGCCGATATCAATCATAATTCACAGGAAGAAAAAAAGAAACAAGAAACAAAAAAAAACGCCTGTACTGAGATTTGACTGGAATATATAAAATTTTAATATTTTCCTGCCAGTCAGACTCGCACTCCGCTCCCAAGAGAGTATCGAAAGATAATTGAGTTTGATACCGTTGCCGATGCCGACCGAGACCATCCTTTATTGTGTTTTTGTATTTGTTTCCTCCTGACAGGTTGTCGTTTTCTTTTTGTTTTATACGCACCTTGGCCAAAGGAGGGAGTTTAGAAGGCACAGCAGGAAGACCTAACGATTGCTTTATATTTGATTTCGAGTAGTGGTAGAAGCAGGCTCATCCACAGGGGAATATTGTAATAAATTATTGGGCGAGAAACGTGTATCTGTACCAGTGATGCAATCAATTTTGCAATTTGTATTCTGTATTTATTTGCGTTAGGTTTTAGTGATACCAAAAGTCTTCCTATGTAGATTTCAGATTGAGTAATGCGCACTCAAAGGAAGTAAAGGCACAGATGGCAGTTCGAGTAGATACATACGACATACCCCTGCGATGAATATGAAATCGTTCCTTATTTAATGTGATGGATTTTGCACGTTTTTTTTTCCCAATTTCGAAATGAACTGAGTGTTTCGAGGTCGAGAAACGAGTGACATTCTCAGCTCAGTGGAATTTTGTCTTCTCAAAGCTGCGACCGCGTTAGCGGTATAAGACAAACAATATTCGGATTGTTGAAAACACAGCAAACCTTTCAGTTCATCAATTTCAGCACAAGAATGAGAAGAAGCTTATTCAGGTGGGTACGGAGCGTAAAATTTGCTTTGCAGTGGTTTCAGTTAAAATATCTTACGGTTACATAGAAACCGAAAATAGTTGAAGATAGTTTTCATGTGTTGTTTAATAGGAAGGGAGTTTGCAATCAGCTCCAGGAAAAGTGAACCTAAAATTAGAAATGAGCAGCTTCCGGAACTACACCTACACAAATGTGCGTACGAAGAATTACAAAAGGAAATATGTATCTTAGTGGGTATAAAACGATGATTCCATTTAAGGGGGTATTCTAGTCTACAATTTTGAAAAAAATCGTGTTTTTTTTTATTTCATATTTTTAAAGAGTAGACCTTAAAAAAAGTATCCTCCAAACGTTTCCTAAATTATCGTACAGTGAGTCGCTTATACACCATGAATTCTCCGAAAGTCTCTATGTAAAGGGCGTTGTAACGTATTTCTTTGAATGCGTTTTTCTCGAAACTACTTTTTCCAACACGTCTGACATGATTTCTCAAGGTCTAATGAACCGATTAACTTGAAATTTGGCGTGGATTTTCTTTATATATCGCGTTTATCGCAGGAGCCAGAATGATGTTAAAATTTTGTTTTTTACTATTTTTAATAAACTAAAAACTGAAAAAAGGGCAAAAAATCACTTTTTTCTCAAACAATCACCATTTTGTGAAAAAATTTAGTTTTTTTTATTTCCGTAGTTCAGGCGAAGTGACATTCTTACTGATTAAGAATCTTTTTGTTTTTTTTTTTTTTATCATTAGAAGGGTTGGAATCATGTCAACAATGACGCACCCTTATTTCTCCCCGCCCCACTTTCCTGCCTGTAATTTTTTTCAATTTTCAAAAAAAAGTTTTTTAATTTATATTATATTAATAAACATCTCATAAAAGACTGACTAGTAAAAATATACTTAGTTTTTTTTTATCGAAAAAACACCCAAAATTCGTACTGCTAGACTATTCCCTTAAATCGTGCACTAATATGGTTCTATCAAACATACATAAATAGCTGACGTTTAACTTCAGTGCTCGTAAGTACTAAGCATTGCAATAAAATACAATAAAAAACTATTTTAATTAAGAAAGTACAAATAAGAAGAAAAGTCTTTTAAATTACATTAAAGCTCAAAACAAAATAGTTTGTCGCGGTACAATTTACGGCAACAATATTCATATTTTGCTTGGTCACCTCTTGGTCCAATTGCCTCTTCAATATTCTGGGTAAATGAAGGCAGCCATGGTCCCATCAGCAATAGGCCAACTTTCCAAGTATATTGAATTGGCAAGCAAAGCAGGTCACCACAATTAAAGATATAGTGTCTCCCAGTATCGAAAAACTGATGGTCTCAAAAGGAAAAACTGATTTTCTGCGTGACGGACGGTCTCAGAAGCGACAAACAGTCCTTCGAAATATCAAACACCATTTCATTGAATGAGCAGAAACAAACGTTAAAATAATAAGACGGCAAAATATTTATGAGATGGATGAATCTCCACCGTGGACAACAAAACATATATCATCAAAACAAAATTAGGTTTCAACAAAAATTAGAACCAGCCGAGTAGGAAAAATTAGAAGGCGAAATAATGGGGCGAACGATCCCCAATGACAACCAGCGACCAGCAATGGCCGAGAGCTTAACGTAACGTATATATTTTTGAAAAAAATGGCCCGCTATTTGTAGGTCCCACCATCCCCAAATCTGCACAAAAGTCCACCGGAGTAGTTTTGTTCCCAAAGTCCTGTCTTGGTTAGAATTTTCTCGCGGGTTGATGATTAGGTGGAGCTTCTCCTGCCAGCGGTTTTGAAAACAAAAATAATTAAATTTATTGGAAGAAAGCTCAAATTGATAGGATCAATTTATGAAAATTGGCTCCGGTAGGATTTTCGTCGTGAATTGCGGGACACACGACCCCTTTGTCTTAAATGTTGTTTCAATTCGGGACCCGACGATAGATAATTTTTACCGGCGATTTTTTGATTTATTAGCTTTGTCCTGGGTTGGTTTTTTTTATCCTCGCCCATTGATTTGTCAACGGAACTTTGTTCATCAGTATAAACAATTTTGAAAAAGGACATATGAGTAAAGTTATTACGAAAAATCATTATTACCTATGCCTACGTTCCCTTTTTTTGTCATTCGTAAAACGTAAACGGTTGTACGGTTTCTACATGCGAGATTTCTCGCAATGGGCCACAAGTTTGCATTAATTTCCTTGGTTTCACAATTCACCGACTTTTCCATTTTCCAATCCCTTTTTCAATAAAAAATAGGTGGCGCCCATTACCAATTATGTCGAACCCACCACAGCTGCGCTTTTACACTTTTTTCCTCCATCCAGCGCATTTTGCCGTTTCGTAATTTTTTTCCTGTTCCAGTTTAGGTACCATCATATGAAGGTCCCAGGGGATCACGATGGGCCCAGTGTTTTATGACGGCTCAGCTTCTCAACCACCGTCAACCTAACATTACCTGATCATAGCCGTAGAATACTACTTGGCATCATCACAGCGCACTACATAACCGGATATCGCGTTCGCACACCTAAGTTAAACTTGGCGTATATAAACTGAAACTGCAGGACTGGAGTACCTATTGTGTGCTGGCCCTGCACTGATGAAAATGAGTCTAGTATCTGACAAAATCCGGTTGGGTTGGCCACATCCCATCAATTGTGGTAATTCAAGCTCCCCACAAAAAGGGGGGCAGTCAAGTCGTTCCAGCCTATGCAAGTGTAATTCACATGATAAATGAGGCATTTCACTAACTCAAATGAGTCACAACATAAAACTCGGCGGATGTTAAGGGGAATCCGGCGGATCTGAGATTCCCTTCACTCATTCGGTTCACATTCACCTATCGTCGTGATCATTAAATTCGCCAGATACACTACTTTATCTACATCACTTTTTATGTTTTCGAAATCAGCTGTTCTATGATTTGACACTTGAAAATCCGATTGCGGAGTGAAAACAAAAATCTAAGGAATAAAAAATAATAAATAAATTCTTTTTTGGTTTTACTTTAAGCTTCTGTTTTGCAATATTTTGCATTCTAATGTCATGTTTCATTTATTTTATTTATAAAGTTCAACGTTTCCTGTATTTACATTTATTTCCATTAAAATTTCGTTGTTTTGGTCGAATGTTTTTTAACGTTCAAAGTTCAAAAATCCGAGCCAACCCCACAGCAATAGCACCTGACCCGCAACGATTGTCTTGCAGATCTGAAATGTCAAACTTTGTATGGGGAGATCCGATACGATAGTTTTCGTTGATCAAGTGACAAGACATTTACATTACCGGCAAGTGGATGATTCCCTTCGAACGGATTCAATGATGCCGAGTTTCGAATTTACGTGAATCATTCCCCCAGGCGGATTTAATGATAGGGGTGAATATTTCATGTTTAATGTCAATGTCTCGATATAATGTGTTTTATTACAATTTAAAATGGAACCTCCCATTGAATCACCATTTACTATTATTCATTTGAGGTTCAAGTTGAAATGCGGTCCGTATAGTGAAGCTCTGGCGGTAAATGGTTATTTTTTTCATAACCAAACCTAGATTTAAGCGCCCAAAGCAATGTTTAAGCCGGTGATTTACGTACTCGAGATAATCGCATAAAGCTATTGTAAACAGAAAGGTGGCTTAAGTAGAGTGGGGAAATCTCTCCTGCTCTCCGGATAACAAATAAAGTAAGGTTTGCCGGTAACTTCATCTCGGTGGATGAGTTGGGCGCATTGAGTTGAGATCACTTTGCGTATCCAATCTGGAAGGGTGTCTATCCGAGTTCGCATTATATTGTTGAAATAGTTTCTATTTAATGTTTTCCTCATTTTGCCCTGGAAGAAATAGCATCAAATCTTAGTTGGAAAGATAGAAAGAGAAAAATACAAAACAATTCCTTTTAATTTCTCACACCCGAGTTAGCTTCATTGCACGTCCAAAAATAATTGCTATTAAAATTGTAAAGTAATCCGTTATTATTGTTATCTCCCTATAAAGTGAAACCGCTGAAAATAAAACATTCGAAATGCGGACAACCTTAATGGTAGGAGCATTTTAGCTCAATATTAACTTCCAGATCGTTATCCCCAATAATTGTCTTTACCTTAACAGTGAAAATCCTCCATTGGCTGTATCGGTATACGGTGTACCGGCACTAAGAACATAAATCCACATAAACTTAATTAACTTAAATTAAAACCTCACTGGACGTGGCCGCGTTCATCCCGCCACCATTAATGGCGTACTAAATTCAGTCAGTGATCAAGATATTTTAATTTATCAACGTGGCACAATAAGCAATTAGCCAAACGTGACAGAACAGAGAAATCGCTGTCAGGAGGAAGTGAAGTGTCGCTACCTACTTCTTGTTTGACAGCTAACGCAGATATCATTAAGGTAAAACGCTTTTTGTGGCCAAATAATTTTGGAAAATGTGAAACCGTGTTTCACGATGACGAAAAAAAAATGAACATCCTGACCAACCCACTTAGCACCCCGACGTAGAGTACAGCTCTTTATCATTGTTTGTCTAGGCACACCGGCTCATCTGACATTCTGTTCCGTTTAGGACAGACGGGCGGACGGACGGGGACACAGCAACAACCTTAATGGACTAACTCGTAATAAACTTTTGGGTTTTACTGTTGACACACTCATTAAAATGTTAATAATCACACAAACGTACGCACATGTAGCACAGCATCCGCAATTACACAGATCCCCAGCAAGCATGGAGCTCAGATATGCACGTACCTTAGACGGAACGAACGTCTGGTCCTGTTTACTTTCGGATGATAGGGTGATTGCACGTTTTCCACCCCTTTTACATACACACATGCATGATGAGTAATAATCCTATAAGCTAAGAGAGAGAATGTGTGTTTGTATCTAACAATAACGAGACATAAAGACCTCGCCCAACACCAGCGCACACCAAGGATTCCACTCTATTTGTATGTAATTAATGTTCGGCATGACACGCACGTAATTATATTTTATTAGCACATAGTCCCATCGTGTGAAATAGATGCGACTTCACGCCCTCTATGGTGATGCGAACGAAGAAAAGAAAGTGTACACGTGTTGAGGTTACAAGACTACATGCACTTGGGCCCGTCTAGAACACTGAGGCGTATACGTAACATTTTCGTTTTCTTTTTTACTTTTTTTTTTCGTCCTAAATATTGCTTCGTTTCCAAGTGTGAAACATGGATTTGCTTTTGGTGTTGTAATTGTAATAGAGGTAAACAAAAGGAAGCCGCCAGGAAGGACTGACATTGTCGACAGTTGGGACGACGACATGGCGCATAGTAGTTAGACATACCGATTTAAGTGTGTTCCTGTGGTTTAGAAAATTCGCGCATATTGTAATACTTTCTTCCTATTCTCTCCCTGCCTTGAGGAGAAGGGACTTTGAACACATTTCCTAGTGAAACTAGAATTTACGCAAATCATCAAGAGAGGGTGGTTTGATATCCATGCGTGTGTCTGTGTGTACGTCTCCTGATATTTTAAAGGTATGAACAGAACATTCTGAAAGTGTTGTGAATAACTCGTATAATTGTGCGCTATTTTCTTCTTACCGGTTGTTTTGTTATTTTTTACTCTTTTTCTGTGGGAAAATAACATTTCCCACCCAACAAATGGGGGGGGGGGAATTCTAAAGCATATGGAATCCAGTTGGCAGAGATTTGTTCATTCCCTGGCGGAATTTAAACAGGATTTGGGAAATAAATTTTATTTAATGTTAGTTATTGGATTTCTATATGCTCGTACCTATATATGTTTGTGTGTGCGAGAATAAGAAGCGGAGTAGTGAAGATTTATAGCATGACTGAGTGTAGAAAAGCTTTTTAAATTGCTATAAATGGTTTTTAATGGGTTTTTTCCACAATAACAATGTAGAAGCGACACTGGCTTTTATGAATTTTAAGTAAAATGTGTTATTTATCTACTCATCGTCCTGAGCAACATGCTATGGCTTTAGTTGGTATCTGTTGCGCAGCTCCATGGTCATGAATCTATTTGTAAAATATACAAAAAAAATACTGTTGCACTGAATGCTTAGTCCCCATCAATTGATTTGGAACGCCACTCAAATAAAGTAAGTTTAAGCAGACGTCATCTATGTTATGTCTCAAACCATAACAATGAAAGAGTTCCATCTCGCTTTCTATCTACAGATCTTCCCAGGATAGAAAAAATTCGGCTCGAAGGACTAATGTTTTGGGCTTAGATTCTTCTCAAAGCGAAATGATTTTATTTTATGTGTTTTTAAGTGATCTAACATAAAAAGACGTAAGAAGCCTTAAATGGTACTCTTGAGTAGCGGCCTAGCTGGTAGTTGTTACCGGCAGCCACTGCTACCTAACCTAACCTAACGCCAATGAATATCGTCGGCGTAAAAGTGTTGTGATGAGTTCATAATTACGGATTCTATATCATTCATATAAAGTGAGAATAACATAGGTCCCAAAATTGACCCTTGGGGACCCAGAGGCACTGCATGCTTTCTTTCACTTAGATACGATGAAACTCACCTCATTGCATTGCATTGTGAGACAGGTGAAAGTATTGACATAATTGATCGACAAGAGTCAACAATGTCAAAAGCTTTCGAAAAGTGTAGAAGGATCTAGTAAATAACACGGTCCTTATCCAGCCTCTATCTTCTCTTACGCTCATCAGAGCGATGACACAGCTATGATTAACACGAAATTCAGAAATACTGACATGTCGCGATTTCAAGATACCCGAGATAACTATAAATCTAAAGTCACGTCTGTCCAAGGCCATCTTTCATTAGCCTGTTGCTGTGCTTCCGTAAAGATTTTTTGCCTAATCACCTTTTGTGGTATGATTCCAAAGATTTGTACATTTCCTGGTTAGTTCATCTCCTTCCCACTTACCTAGGTGTGTCTGTGACTTGGAGCCTAGCACAGTGTAAACATGCAACTGCTCGATATCTCGTATAGAAATGCGCGGCAGTGTATTACGAATTCTGATTTAATAATAATTGGTGATTCGAGTGCTTTAATAGCTGCTTGGCTATCGATGTAAATTATAATGTCGTGATTGTGAATCGACTTTATCGATAACCACTTAGCGGTTTCATGAATACCCATCCCCTTCACCTGGAAGACACTACCAGGGATTGGAAGTCTCAAAGACAAGTTCACGTTGTTCACTAGTTTACTTGCGTTGTTTGCAGTTGCAATACATGAATATTTAAGGATACGTCATTTGACTTTACTTCAAAATTAGCAAAGCTGTCAAGTCTCAATAACATGTTTCCCCCCGCGATTTCTTGTAGTGAAATATGTTTTAGAATTTATAGTTTATCGGGACTGAATCATTTCAGAAACAAAAGGACTCTAATGTCACAAATATCTATCTATTCCCAATTTCAACAGCAAATGTATTACACATCATTCTATGGAACATAAAACTCTGCAGACATCGTACTGAGCTGCTTTCAACATATGTCAGAATACGTAACTCAAACGTATTGCCATAAGATCCTATATCGTGAGCCGCATGTAAGCCGATTTCCTTCCTCTGTACGTCGCCTTTAAAGAAGGAAAATTATCGATGTTCCCCTTTAGAAGGACTTATTTTTTTGAAATAATTGCAAAAAGCAAATTTCAATACGGAAGCCCCCAATCCAAATCCAATTCAATGTGCCTTCATTCAACATCACCATACAATTATACTCTATAGTCAAGGCTTCCAGAGGTTGCGCGAAAATTATATAAATATCTTGCATCTTGCATCATTTCCGCCACCCTTCAGGACCTTCTTCCCGTTCCGCAATCTTATCATACAAATGCGCCCGTACAAATCGAGAGGAGATTTTCACTCTTTCGCAGATGATTATATCCTTCATTCCTGTTTCTATTCATAGCGATTTTTGTGGATGCTGTTTCGTACCATGAAACTCAGAAGCGGGTGAGAATATCGACAAGGATCAACCCTTCTGCCGTCGGGTGTATGTACCCACACCCGGAAATCCTTACTGTGTGAGATGTGGATACATACACTCTCTAACGGCTCACGTGCACTTAAGGATGATTAAAATGAGATTTTTTTCTCCTTTGTATATTTTAAGGAAAACATTTGATTCTGTTATTCAAGGATATCTGGTACGCGCGGTTAATGACTGTGCTGTGTATGTGGTTGTTGGCTGTATGTATTACCTCAATTAGTCGATAGAAATGTCCGCAAGCTTTTAGTGGTTTGCGGGGACTGGCAGTGATTTAGTTTGTGTACACCCGTGACACCACTGGTCAATGTTTTTGATTTATAATTGAAATTTATTATTTTTCTTACGGTAGATTACGCGAGATTTATCCCAAGTGACATTTCGAGTGGAAAGATTGATTGTACCTGAAATGACAGCCAGTAGAGTGGCAGGCATTACTGCCCCGATAAGAAGTAAACAATTAATGATTTTCATTTGTTATTGTTAGTTCCATTGTTCCCGTTGGGATTTATATTTTGGTAGCCAACCTACTTAAGTGATTGATACTGTAAGCTACTACCAGCGATTGTCAAGGGACTACATTTTTGCTGAGTTAGCTATTGGTTGAAGTGTTTAGCTTCATATGTTCCATTTATCAAAAGGGACGCCAACGCCACACCCATTATGTTACCCGAAGTACATGATGTACGCATTTCTCTGTGGGAAATCGCATCCAAAACAAATATACCCTTTTTAAAGAGATTCCGCCTTTTCTTAAGTCAATCGAATCTGAATATGGATGAGCCCTCAAAACTTTCTGCTCAATTTACCAAGTTAAGGTTGCATAGAGGCGCCACTTTCTTTGAACAAAATTTGAGGAGTTTTTGTTCTTATGCAAACTTTGTGCCACAGCAGCAATATTCTCATTGAAACGAGCTTTAAAGTAAAACGGTATCCTCGATATTAAGGATAAGCCATTGTATTTCGCTATCCACAAATTCCAGAACAATAGACGAAATAAACACGAATTTTTAAAAAACATTTTGTTACCTCGCAGTATTGATTAAATGGCAACTATGACAGAACTACCGTTACAGAATCATTTCAAACATCAGCTGTCAAAGTATGGACGTAGCCACGTAGCTATTGCAGGACGATAGAGACCATGTCAATTAAGAATACCTCAATCTCTGGATGACTAGATATCTGGCCACTGGGAGTACAGTAGATCCTCGTATAACGCGGTACTTTCACAACGCGGATTCGCTATAACGCGATTTATGAATTGAGGCAAACCCTCCTATAATGCGGTACTTCTACAACGCGGTTTCGTTATAACGCGATTCTTAGTCTTTTCTAACGCGAAAAATGTGTGTCGCATTCCTGCATTTCGGGGAATTCCCTTTTAAAACATTCACGTGTTTGATAAATACAAACGAATTAACATAACATTAACCAATTATTGGATTGGCTGCTAATTTGGAGAATTACTTCGCAGGTCGGACGAATATAGTTCTCTAACCCCATATTCGTCCGAAAGGAATTGCAGAGAAGTGCTCAGCAAACTAGTATAACGGTTTTTTTTTTTTAATTAAAAATCATGTCCGTATGAAACATTAATTTAAATTTGCCATAAAGTTAACTTTCTTCTTTTTTTAATTGTTAACATAATTATTTTTATCTTTTGTGTAGCGTGTGAACTATAGTTCAGCTAGTTTTCTAAAAGCAATGTAACAAATTTAGATGCATAATTTTTCTGTGGAGAACGTAAGTAACCTCAGTTTTAGTATGCGGCCCAAGTATCGTACTACGCGATTTTGTATAACGCGCTGTTTCTCGGGAACCTAACTACCGCGTTACACGGGGATTTACTGTATTTGTGCAAGAAGAGGCGCTTGTCACCCAATTACCAGTTCACGGTAGCTGACTACCGGACTTTTTCCAATAGTCAAAGACAAGCCAATAATTTCATCAACTCAGCTCTTTGTGAAGCTTATTGAGCTAAAAAAAAAAAGACGTTACAACAGAGCATATGTACATACATATGTATGTACTCGTACGAAATATTAAAAAAAAAGAGTGCATTACACGCGATAGAAATGAAACTTCTTAGTTGTAATTGTGGATAAAGAAAGAAGAGTTTGTGATGATATTGATTAATCCTAACATAATTGAACCAGGTTTCGTTTCTTACACAAACTACCATGTTGTGACTCTCAGTCACATGTGGAATATTTAGGAATGCTAATATAAAATAACTGTTGGTACGCACAGCTAAATAGAAAATAGGAACTTTATTAAACATTTAATAACTTATTAATAGATTTTCGACAAACTAACATTTTTCTGAGCGTGCTCATTGCAGACTTTTAGATTGCGCTCCCTTCATTGTGAACAACTCTTTTAGCACGCAGTCTGCTGTCGATTTTGACGGTGACATTAGCGTATACCGTATTGGTATCACTATTTGTGTTGTTGCAAAAATCAGAAATGAATACACAATGCCAGCATTTGTTCTACTAAGATATTGTTGACTTCTTTGTTAAATGTAAGGTGCAGCCGTATCATGAACCCACTCTTTTGGAAAGAGTTTGCGGCAAATATGTTTCAGTGACTGCATGTATTCAGGGTACATACTTAGCCACACAACTGCTGAAGTTACCCCGCACAGTAAGTTTGAGCCATAACAAAATACTAGGCACCAGAGTGAGTCCATCGCGTTTCCCGAAAAATCCATCCCAGGATGACACCTAATCCGCCACAATACAATATCCTCAAAGCATTTTATAACCATTTAATTTAATTTTATTTTAGAACGAGTCTATAGTTGATAAAGCCTTCCTCTTTTAGACAATTTAAGAAGTAGCTCCCTAAAGTGTTCATAGAACAGGGTGATACGCCCCAACATTCGCACAAAATATGGGCGATATCCCACATATATCATTGCAATATCTGCAAATGTAAGTGCTTGCCCAGATAATAAAGACTATACTTCACAGGATCATTTCGGTAGTCAGTCGTTTAAACGTTTGAACTTTTAAAGTTCACTTTTGTATCTAGGCCACGAATTATTATTATAGTATAAACAACTGTTCCAAATTTTCTTGTCTACGTGAATTAAACTCTGAGGGGGTCTAGTATCTCACAAAATCCGGTTGGGTTGGCCACATCCCATAAATTGTGATATTTTAGCTCCTTACAATAGGGGGGCAATCGTGCGAGCAAAACGCAAGTGACAAACAGATAGACACCGAATTGATTTCATAAGTGTTCCGTTTTTCCAAGTGGATACGGAACACTAAAAAGGAAAAAACTAATCTCCTAAACTTGTAATTGTAACTAAAATGTAAATAATTTAATTTTTGAATAATTAAACATCTTGAGCGTGATGTTGCTAACTCCTAAAAGTATGCAATGATTCCTGCTAGAAATTAGTCTTTAAGCTACGGCAAGAACCATTAAACCTGTACACTTACCTGTCGGGTTTCATTGGAGTTTGGAATCGCTGCCCAAAGAGTCATACGAAGTTTCACATCAAAAATCCAGAAAATGTATCTTAAGGGTAACTTAAGCACATAAGACCCAGATCTGGTCACGCTGCACAGAATTTTTCTTCAACAACTTTTCAGCGAATAACGATATAACTGCTAAAACTAAACTAACTAATCGTCTTTGAGTTGACCATAAATAAAACACCTCGAGGTCAGACTAGACAGATTTTGTGTGCGCTTCCACTACTCACAAATCACATTGATTTTTAAAATACAAAATACAAACTAGAATAAATAAAATAACAAAACTATCGGAGTTTGACTTCAAACGTTAAATAATCCAAAAACGCAGATATGTAGGTCATTTTCCCAACCAAGCCAACCACCTACTTAGAAAACAGTCGCACCGCACCACCAGGATATTCGAAACGGATATCAGTGTTATTTCAAAAGCGCTATTTGCCAAACAAACCATATGAGAATCCATGCACTCACAACAGCCTTTTATTGTTTACTTCTGCAATGCTTAGAATCCTTTCACACACACACATACACACATACACATAGACAGAGGGGAAAAAGGAAAAAAAGGGCTCATAGTGCAAATATTATCTTTCCGAAACAACAGAAACAAAAGTTTTCCACACCAAATATTTACCATAAAATATTCGAGCAAAAATATTTTCCAATTTTATCTATGTACTCGCATGTCCTTTTTTCCGAACCCATAAGAGCACATACCCATCTATTTTCAATTTTCAGTCGACCCTATTCACGTGAAGGACTGCTGCATATTATGTGCCATTCCATCGCTCAGCCACTTCAGAGGCTTCCTCACTTCAGAGTTCAGAGTCTCTCCTGGTCACATAATATTTGCTTTCTAAATCACCTGTTAATGGTCAACGCAGGCGGGTTGAAGTGAATATTGACAGGTTCAAGAGCTGGGGGAGAGGGGGGGCGCACATCCACAGGCGGTAGACTAAAATGTGGGGTAGGGTGCCACCCAGCTGAGTGTCCACATAATCGATTGGTTAAATCATGCGACGGGACCCGTTGTGTTGTTTTTGTTGTTGACCTGGGTTCTTCCATCCGAGCGATGCTCACTTAAATGGTCATCATGGACCGGTGTATGTCTATGTCAGCTCAAGTTGTAGTTATAAGGACTTTCGTGTACCATATGCCATTTTTCGATTCAGACGATAAGCAACGTTGTTGTTGTTTCCATGACAAAAGGAACCACTTGCTGGGGCAGAGAAATACTTAAATGCTTGAGAAGATATGAGATATTGAACATATTGGGAAATTTATTTGAAATTGATCAACAACTGAATAGATATATTTAGAAATTAAAAAAAGAATTTAAGTGTTTTTGAATGATGTGTACACGTGTGTGGCTAGGAATTGAGAAACGTTTAAAAAAGGGCTCACATATCAATACGCAAAGTTCTTAAAACATTCAGAAATGCATATAGAAATCTTTATGTATATCGCTAGCATTTTGAAGAATCACAAGGCGAACATTTCTCTGCAGTGAACTCGAAGCACTAACACCTCAAAACACCGAAGAAACTTCATGTTCATGGATTGGTTTGAATATTTTCTAGGACAGCAGCACCGATTTCAGCTGATCTTCTCATTCGGTGTGGCCCAGACTGCTATAGAACCCCTTTCTTTCAAGTCTTTCTCTTAACGATTAATACTGGATTTTGTTGAAAATTTCACGTATGTACATAAATAAATTGATGATAAATTAAATGTGTTTACGATTGAAACACGTCTATAACATACTTCACGACTAACAAATATGAACTATCAAAATTCACTTATGGAACATAAACACTGTTACTATACGCATATATGTATTACCATAACAAGAACGCATATATGTATTACCATAACAAGAACTGGACGCAAACAAATATTGACATTTGGAATTGAAATATGTACCGTTATGTTACTCATCTGTTAAAAAAATTGCAGTTTTTAGTTTGATTTGGCATGCAGTGCACAGTTGTTCCACTCTCAAACAAAGGCGGTCATAATTACTTGCTCATTGAAAAATAACCAAAAGTTGATTCCGAATCTGCAATCCATCTTGGTCTATCAAGCCACGCTTTCGAGATAACGGTACGGTATACAGGATGGTCCGGTTTGGTATACATATGTTTTGGGATAAAATTCATTGGTTAATCTGTTTCTCAGATCTTGATGTCGTAGAAGCGTTATTGTCAGTAAAGTCGAATGCAACTGGGCTAGATGGAATACATCCTAAATTTATCAAACTGTCATTGCCCGTCATTTTACCTTTTATTACTCACATTTTTAATACCATTGTAACAACATCTGTGTACCCCGACGAATGGAAAAAAGCTAAAATCGTGCCAATACCAAAAAAGTCTAATAGTAACTTATCCGAATACATGCCAATCGCAATTCTGCCATATCTTTCTAAGGTTTTTGAAAAAGCCCTACTCGCACAACTACTCCAACACCTTTCGGAACACCAATTAAGCCCGTGTCAATCGGGCTTTCGAAGAAAGCGGAGCTGTAAAACGGCTCTCTTATTTATTGCTGATGAGATTCGAAATGGTTTCGATAAAAAAGAACTTACTCTATTAACACTTCTAGATTTCTCAAAAGCTTTCGATACGGTAAACCACGCACTGTTGTGCTCTAAATTGATGAACCATTTTAATTTTTCAATCCCTTCGACGAAATTGGTTTTTTCATACCTAACTGGTAGGGAACAATCCGTAGTCGTTGACGATCGAGCATCCGAAATGTTACCCATGACAACGGGTGTGCCGCAAGGGTCTATACTCGGGCCCATTCTTTTTTCAATATATGTAAACGAGCTCCCTAATATTGTACAACACTGCAGCGTTCACATGTATGCAGATGATGTGCAATTATTTATACAATGTCCTACTAGTTTGGTAGAATCAGCAGCATCCAAAATGAACCAGGATCTCCGTTATATCCTGAACTGGGCGCAGGCTAATAACCTTTGCCTAAACCCAAGCAAATCAAAAGCCATCATTATCTATCGCAATAACATAGATCTGACCTCTTTTCCTCAGGTGCAGTTAGAGTATTCGAACATCGAATATGTTGAGTCTGTCCGAAATCTGGGTATTACTTTTAGTAGAACATTGTCGTGGGATGTTCATATTACTTCAAAAATTGGTAAAGTTTATGGCTTGCTCCGTCTTCTTTGGGCATCGCGTCCCTATACACCGACAAAAACAAAAATGATCCTGGCAAAAACCCTACTATTGCCGATTCTACTAAACTGCTGCGAATTATTCGGTAAACTTGACTACATATCTAAAAGGAAACTAATTGTAGTCTACAACAACATTGCACGATACATATATAACCTGGGTAGATACGACCATTGTTCGTAATACGCCAAAACAATTTTCGGGTGTTCCTTCGAAAATGTACTGAAATACTTTTCTTTGACGTGCTTTCACGACATTATTCAAACACAGCAACCAGACTACCTTTACAATAAGCTAAGGTTCCCATCGTCATAGAGAACATTTGTTTTAATCCAGCCGAGGTACTCCTGCTTAGCATCAGAGCGCCAGTTCCTGGTTCAAGCCACTCGTTTGTGGAACTCCCTTCCGATGGAACTGAGAGGGACGAGAAACACAAAGCACTTCAAAAAACATTTTCTTACACATTTGGCCATTCATCACAGTTAATCTTCTTTTTTAAATTTAAGTTTATTCTATTAACTACATTTTTTCACTGATAACTTTTCGATACCTAGTTCTATTTTAATTTAAATTGTAATGTAAGTAACTTAACCTTCTTTAAACATTGTACAAACTTATAAGATTACTGTAATCTTAATGTGCAAATACATTACTTCTTTAATAAATACAAATACAAATAATGATATAAAAAAATCGTATGGGAGTGCTACACTGAGCTAGAGGGTGTTTAAAAATGATCTGTCAGGGAAAAAGGTACCAACAGTTATTCAATTATAACTTCGAGCGTATTAAACTTAGAGCAATTGGGGTAGGCTCGTTTCTGATACAATTGATTAGTGCCTATCAAAGTTGAAAAGGAATTACCATGCGTGCTTTAATTTATGAGATATTGGTCTTCAAACACAGATTTTTTAAATTTTTTTTTTTACCAATTTTTGTCAAAATCGCATTTATCTCGGAAAAGCGTGCTTATAATTTTTTAGTAGTATCATTTTCGTGCGCCATAGTATCACCTACAAATTCACCATACAAAGTTTTTACCTAGGACTTACAGTTTTCCTGGTATAAAGTTAATTGAAACAAAAGAATCATTCAAAAACTAAATGCCAGGCTATTAGAAAAATCAGGCGAAAAAGTTTGCAGATGAGACTTTTAATACTCAAGCAGACGTGTGATCACTTTGGAGATGAAAATCAAACGGTTTGATTTACCGGATCATTTTTTTTCTCATTAATATTAACTTTGGGTTGTTCTCAGCTAGCTTAAGTGGTTTTGGGTGAAAACTTTTGCAATGAATTTTTCAACTTTTGGCTAAGCTGGAAGCACTGTGCAGTGGACCGATAAAGAAAATCATAGTAGATTAACATAAATGTAAAGTGGAAAAAAGTGATATTTTTAAAACGCTGCAGTCGCTCGATATCAGCCGAATGTTCATTTATCGCCGCAAAGTTCTTTCAAATAGCGACTGGAGACCTCTCACGTTCTGGGCGACCGCGATCGGTATGAAGAGTAGACGCCATCAATGCTGTAAAGGCCAGAATAAGAAGAAATCGACTAATCAAGCAAAAAATCATGAATCAATTAGTCGTATTATGAACACAGACTTTCAAACGTCCTACAGGACAACTGCTCACAGCAGACGTCAAATAAAAAAGAGTCGGAAAATTAAAGCGACTACTTTTTAAATATGCAAGCAACATTCACAGAAAAATTCTGTGGTTTCGAAATGACCACTTTATTCGGAAACAAGTGTCATAATGTCGGCTGCCAAAAAGGTACAAAAGCAAATATGACATCGTTTAAGTCACTCACTCAATCTAAAAGATGCTTTAACTTTTAATTCAAATTTTGAATCCAAAAACAAGTTCGGTACACCTTAGGAGGACCGCGCTATACATTTGTTTGTATAGAACAGAAAAAATATCTACATAACGTTCCTTTACTTTGAATTTTATAGTCGAACATCAAAAGCATCTCAAAAAAAAGATGAAACTCAAAAAAAAAATAATAATAAATACTCCCTACACTATGGTTAAGTTTATCCAGTGAAGTGTAAATTTCATCTGAGTGCTGCACTTTGTGATTACTTTCGCAGATGAAATGGGAATTTCGCATACACACACCTACATACGTCGGAGTAAAGAGTGTGAATTTTGTTTTTTCTCATTTTTTTTTTTTTTTTACTTTTGTTGTTGTTATTTTTGTCCGGAAGAACAACATTTATTCAGGATGCGAAGGATAAGAATTCCCATCATGAAAATGTCAGCTTTAAACGATAAAAATTCATGAATGTTTGAGTGTTATTTTCCTCATCTTTTTTTTTTGTTTTACTTTTCATTTGTCTTGTGAATAAATTTTTTATTTGAATGCATCGGTGTGCAAAAAAAAAGAAAAAAAATGCAAATTGAATTTGACAGCACATGGGAAGTTTATTATGCGATTTGCATGTCACAGGCGCAGGCCGAGGCCTTGATGGGACATGACACCAAGAGTGGTCGTTAAAATCAGCCACCATGAGGCATTATCATGTCGCGGAACATAAGACGTACGAGACTAAGTAAACCGGAAAAGAAAAGTGGAAAATTCGAAATACCTTTTCACGGACGTGAATTATCGGTATAACGACCGACCCATCACCGTAATACAATTAACCTTTGTACGTATAGGTTGCTAATTAAAATGGATTTTTTATGGTATTTCGCTAAAGTTTCCTTTTCGGAGCGATTACACTGTTTATTGCCTATTATACCGAGTACAGCCCATTTGTGTGAGTTTGTGGCCTGTTCACGATGACGATGACGACGTAGATCAATATAATTATTTCTTGTGTTGCATGGTGCTATTGAGTTTGATAACCTAAATAGCAGTAATAAAGTTAAAGGACGAAGAGGCACACTAGTCCCTTGTTCAGAATTTTAAAGAATATTGCGGTATACACCTGCAAATGAATAGAAAGGATAGATTTGCAGGTTGTAGGTCGGTTTTAATGCTATTAGGTCATTACTTTGAGCAAAGCAAAGTCTGAATAGTAGCCAGAATTTTGGTTTATTATTAAATGATTCTTTATAAATAATAATATGTGCTAAAAGGACTTGGTCTACCTCGGCTCCTAGGTATTTCTTTGCCAATCGCTGTTTCTTTGGCCTCAAAAGGCATTTGAGTAATAAAGCGCTTTCCGATCGACTATAAGACTCTTATCATCCCAGTCTTGCTATATGGAGCTGAAGCATGGACTTCATCGAAGGATATTCGATCCTGTTGGCGTTGACGGGCTTTGGAGGAGAAGATTCAACTACGAACTGTACGAGCTGTACAACGACATTGACCTGGTCAAAAAACTGCGCATCGGGCGTTTGAGATGGCTAGGACATGTAGAGCGAATGGGTATTAACGCTCCGGCCCGTAGATTATTCGACTCCAACCCGGATGGTCAGCGCAGCAGAGGACGACCTCGCCTGAGGTGGGGCGCACAAGTGGAAAAGTACCTCAACCAACTAGGAGTGCGCAACTGGAGGCAGTTAACTAATACTCCGTCTCCACGAGACATATTCCAAGAGATGTTCTTCGACTTGACATGCAAATGTCTCGTGGAGACCCTTAATTTGATGGCCGAAACTAAAAACATGTCCGCGATGTCAGCATTTTAGTTTTGTCTTCTCGGCAAACTGAAATCCAGATTTTTCTCTGACATTTGGCCATTTGGCAGGTAGATTTTCATGCTATGGTGTTTTCGTAGAGTATTTCACTGCTTTTAAAGCGAGAATTGCCCGTTGTTTCTTTTTTAACGACATCTTGTAGAATGAGATGTCTTGACATGATCTGCCCAGCGAAGGAAAACAAAATAAAAACTTATTTCGAGTCAAGATGTAGTTTTGTCACAAATATGTCTCATGGAGACGCGGTGTAAGGACCGGGCTAACTAGAAGGGGTTGTTGCGTTGGTTGAGGCCTTGTTTCACCCCGAAGTTAGTAAGTATGATAAAAGGAAATTATTGATAGTGATTGTGAATGCCTTCATATGGTAGGTAGGTAAAAGTGGTGGTTTCGGTGCTAGTGAGCTGTAATTTGTTTGTCAGGGCTAAGGGGCTGACCCTTACCCTCACTAGTTCGTCGGCTCTCTCGTTCTCTTCTACGGCACTATGTCCTGGGACTCAAAGGTCGCACAAGCGATTGAGTTTTTGCTGGCATCGATCTACTAGCTTCGATGAGGTGATTATAGCTTTAATTGCGGCTTGGATAACTGTAATAATAAGGATATTGGATCGTTTATTAATTTATGATAAGCCGTGAGCGCTGTGGTGTTGTGGTTAGTGCGTTTGACTACCACGCAATGCTGCCCAGGTTCAATACCAGTCCGGATTCAACACCTAAACGTTTTTTCACGGTACCACCTCTTTCGAATGCCTGACAAGCAATCAAAGAGTATAATTTGTCAATAAGCTTCTCAACTCGCCGCTCGGAGTCGGCAAAAAACTGTAGGTCCCTTCCATTCGTGCAAAAATATAACACGCACACACAAATGGTTGCTAGAAGCAGCCCGTGGTTCACCCTGAGCTGTAGCCCCACCTAATGTAAAAAATAAGCCTCGAGGATTGCCAGAGAAATTCGGTATGCGATAGGAATTCAATATGTCGAGTTTTTTCGAGAAAATGCCCGTCCCCATGCCGTAGTCTACTTTAATCTGATCAAATACAAATGGTACTCGAATTGCCGAATAAAACGAACCGTCGAAGCACCATTATGACATCGCTTTTGGAGAAAAAAGGCTGCAGATCCCAGACAACAAAACAATGATGACCGCGGCTAAGCTGGAAATATCCAACTTTTAAGGGTTCCGTAGAGTACTAGAAACCTTATAGCTACGCTCAGTTCATCTGTCTGATTACCCGTATGTCACAGCACTCTCATTCTAACATTTGTATACTATTGAGGTGAAATGTGGTATACAGACATAAATTGATGACCCAACAACAGAAATGAAGAAACTTTCTTTGCTCAAAGCTAACAACCAAAAAAAATTTAAAAAAAAGTCAATAGTTACCACCTCCGAATTTTTAAGAACCTATCGCTACAGCTATGATGTAAAATTTTAAAGACTGTACATGACGGTAATTACTTTTCATGAAAATTCTTACGGATGTTATAGCAAAGGTTTTTTAAGAGAAATTTATTAAGACTAGGGTTGTAAAATGCAAGCAGTTACATAAATATATTTATAGCATAAAGTTGAACAGAAGATTAGTGAGTACAACTACGGAACCATATTATATCCGTGCCCAGGCCCACCCCTCTCTTGACCCATTTTTTTTTTATGCGTGAAGCGTGATAGCTACTTGCTCTGTTTATTATTTGTAAATAGTGCTAATTCCAGTTGATAAATTAAAAATTTAATAAACAATTCTTGAAATTAATTTTTTCCAATTTTACCCTAACCTTAACTTAAATTTCCTCTGAGATAAGTTACTTAATGAGTTCTTCTGTATTTCTATGTAATTGTGAATGGTCGTATCGCCACAGCCAAATGCCAGGTTGAAGCCACGTATTGTCAAGTTCTCCTTTTTCGATTAAAAAACTGACAGCAATTTCAGCTACGTCTTCGACAATAGAACGACCCAATAGCACTTCTAGTTCTAAACTGCTACTCTAGCGTTAGATGTTGATAAATAGGTTTATATCAAATTGTGTAGATTTGTAACTATACAGCAACGCAACAAGTTCTACTTTTTCTCATAACTACTGCAATCGCAATGGTCTTTGACATAAGTTTCACAATATTTTCTTAAGTTTTCTATATATGTATAAGCAAATACAAATTTTGGTTAAATGTTTGACCTTACAGCACTACTTACTCGTATGCCACTCAAATGCGGTTATTTAAAAACGTTATTTTGAATGCCCTATCTACTTGATTTGCGTTCAATTGACTCTGTCCTCGTTAAGTGCCGCTTTCTTCGTCAGAAGTAATCTTGAATTAACCCAAAAAATATAAGCGTTTTCTTTTCCATTTCCAATTGTATACGTGCTTTAAAAAAACTGTACAATAGTTCTGATTGGAAGCCTTTTCTTGAAGCTAAGTTCAGTTTCGTTCAGTTCCGTTCACAAAAAGTAAATATGTATTCAGAGTCTCTGCTATTTTTAGTGTTCCAAACCCAAAAACGGAACACTAATGGAATCAGTACGGAGTCTGTCTGTCTTTTTCTCGGAGACCATTTGACGTAGACAATTTAAAATTTGAACAATTGTAGTAATTATGTTAGCTGCCCAAACACAGACCTGAACTTAAAAAGTTGAATATCGTCTTTGAGGGGCTGGTTTTGGGGGATAAATGGTATGGTAAAAAAAATTAATTTTGAGGTCATCGTGTTGGATGCCAAATTAAAGCTCGTTAAAGTAGGAATTCAAAAATGTATGAAATTTATTTCATTTTACTCTTTCTTCATGTTTTTTCCAGAAAAACGTTAAAAAATTGCTGTCCTTATCTTATCTCCAAAAATATCGCTCAGAAAAATCTGAATAAAATCACAAACATTAGTCCAGTGCAATTGGGTTTATACCTCGGAACCCAGGTATAGTAAATGGATTTAGAAGTTTCGGGATTTTTTGAATCTCCTTTTGAAACCTTCCGCTAATGTTTTTTTTTTTTAGGACCTGTCCCATGAAAATGATGCTACTTCTAGTATAGAGTACATTCCTTTTACAGGTTATTGTGACTAAATTAACTTAATACCAGGAAAACTATATGCCCCAGGTAAAAACTTTGTATGGTGAATTTGTAGGTGACGATGTGACACATGAAAATAATATTAACAAAAATTTTCACAATTTTCCGAGAAAAATACCATTTTCACTAAAATTGGTTAAAAAAAATTATAAAAATCTGTGTTTGAAGACCAATATCTCGAAAACGAAGTTAAGATTGGTTTTAATTTTTTGGTTATAAAGCCCAAATGTGTCTCTCACACGTCGTTCTCAAGCGTTGGGCATCTCTGTGACGTCGTTGTGGCGAATTTTGCGAAAAGATCTTGGCCTACATCCTTACAAGATTAAATTGACACAAGAACTGAAGCCGCTTGACCACCAGAAGCGTCGTATGTTCGTGAATTGGGCTGAGCAACAACTTGAAAATGATTCGGATTTTCATCGAAAAATCATCTTCAGCGATGAGGCTCATCTCTGGCTGAATGGCTTCGTCAATAAACAAAATATGAAATTTAGATTTTTTGCTTAAATTTACGGATTTCAAGAATTGCGGTAATTTTTAATGGGTAAACTTTTTAGTTTATGGTATTATAAATCCAACAAAAAAAAATCATTCAAATCCATTCACTATAACTGGGCTCCGTCATTTTTAATTTATAATAACTAATTGCACTGGACTACATAGATTGAACCAAAATTATCACGTATGCCCTATGTTCGACAGGTTTATTTTTCAACAAGCCAACTGTTTACATGTCCAGAAGTAATGTAACGCCATCATAATGAAATAAAAGTGGATACGTATACGGAAATTTGTGTGTGGAAGAGTGAAAATTGAATGGTTGATCCTAGAAATATGCCCCAAAAAATAGCATTGAGCTCGTACTTAAACCATTGATTTTATGCATATAAAATACTCTTACTACATTGGGAAAAATTTAATTTGTGTACAGACACGGAGAGAGAAATTCCAAAATTCGACGCATTTAACGAATTCAACGAATAACGAGCCGCGAGGAATGAAATCTGATGCACGTGCGTAAATTTCTTGTATACTTTGTTTGTTGTTATCGAACGGAAAACTTGTTGCGCAAGCTCGACTTGCACTTGACCGCATTTTTTTTATATAAGATTGATCTCATGAGAACACGAAAAATATTTTAGTTTATTAAAAGTAAATATTTGGCGCACGTCTGACTGACAGAAGAAAAGTCAGTTTCGGTTCCAAACAACTTTAAAATTGATTTCCCTTTCTGCTAGTCCAATTTTAAATCACAAATGTTGCAGTCTTTGATTATACATAATGTACACACGAGTATATGTACAATTTTAGTATTCTTAATTGGTGAAACATAAAATAACGTTTCAAAACCACACTTTCCTGTCGTGCTGGTGTTGAGTATGTAGCTTCACACAAACATTTGGAAAATTGATTAACATGCTTCCATTGCTTGGATCGCTTTGTTAACAAATAACAAAGAAAATTTATTAAATTCCATTTCACCACCCCCATGAACAATGTCAGTATGCGAACCTAACTACCTTACCTACATACTTGTACTACATAGTAAATATGTAATATGTTCGTATTCGTATGGGTTGTTTCATTTTATGTATGAAATTCTGGTAACTGATTACTCCGGTATCACATACAATTAATTCTGCACACGATATGTTGGGTTGGTCACGTAACTTTTCAAAGGCCAGGAGAGTGTACCCAATTCTCCCCGGATACACACACAACGCCAATTATGGAGCAATATGCTCTAATTGCATTGGGAAATTCGCCAAAACATAGACTCGTACGATGGCTATACAATGGGTTTCATAGTGCAGCACGGACGTAGAACAGTCTATGTTACAAGAAAGCGTGACATAGTTTTTTTTTTTTTTTTTGTTTTCTTATGTTTGCTTAGGCTAGGTGAACTATTATTTTTGGAACTACAGTGTGGTGTTGTATGGGCTTTTCGAATATATTTTAAATTTTTCTAAAAACCAACCTTTCCTATCGGCCGTTTTTTCGAAAAAATTAAAGTCAACAGCTATTTTATGACAATAGATGCTATCATCAAGCAAGGTATTGCCTCAAGGATACATGAAATTCTACACTCTTCATCGTCAACTCCAACAATTTATGAGTTTGTACTGAGTAAAACCCTTCCCACGGATTCTTTAAATGATCAAGGGAAAAACAGTAGTAGTGATAATTAGCAACCTTCCGGGATACCAATTTAAATCTCAATTTCTACTCCATTCCATAATAAATACAATGTGACGTTTAGTGACTTCGCAATTTTGCAGGACATTAGCTTAGGCCTTAGGCGTTAGGTGATAAGCACAAAGGGATAAAACATGGACCTTTCGATGTTTTGGTCTTCAATGGATTTCCTTGATGGGATGCAAAAGCTTTGATTTGATGATCTGGAAAATATGGCGGGTAGGGTAGGTCTTCCCATTTTAGGGTTTTCAAGTATGTTTTGACCGGTTTTGCGACATGCGGATAGGCATTATATGCAAAATCGTGTCTTTCGAAGTATTTCGGTCGTTCAATGCACGGCTCAAGCATATTATTTGTAGTCAGTAGCAATCTCCAGTGAAAGTTCCATCTGATTTGAACAGCTCATAGTAGACCCCACCCTTCTGATCTCACCAAACACAGAGTATGAGCTTGGATCCATGGATATTTGGTATTTCCGTTGATGTTGATCGTTGGACGGGCTAAACCACTGAATTTCTGCGCTTGAGACTATCGTAATGGATCCACTTTTCATCGCCAGTGACAATTCAATGCGAAAATCTCTTCGTACTCTGTCGTTGAAGCTGTTGTTCGTAGGTAAAAAAAACGCCTTTTGACGTCTTAATTCGTATGGGAGTCAGTTTCCTTGCTTTTGGAGCATTCTCATTCCCATAGGTTAAAGGCGTTTTCCTACCGTTGACACAGTCCCAACAATTCAAACAATTCTTGAATTGTTTGACATGGGTCTTTATCAACCAATACCTCCAATTCTTAATTTTCGAACTATTTAATCTGTCCAGGTCGTTCCTTGCCTTCCAAGTCGAAATCTCCACTTTTTAAACTTTAAAAGATCGTGATCACCCTAAACTTCCACTAAAATACAATGACTTTTGGCAGCACTTTTTTTATATTAAAGCAATGAAGCAAAACTCCCCGCAAAAACAATTTATCCAGAACAAAGTTTTTCTTTTCTTCTTTAGATGGCGGGACGGTTATGAACATAACACCGCCATCATACGGCATCAAAGCAAAACTTTACAACACAATCATAAGTATGGTGGACCATAGATGGTCAAGAATAGGGGGACATAGGGTATCCAAGGCTCTCTGGCCGGAACCAGAGTAATCCTTGGTCTGTATAGAGCAAAGTTAAGAACTCTAATAGGAATACTCTCCAGGCACCATCTCTTTAGGAAATATGCCCAAAGAATGTGTCCTTCAAACACGGACGAATTATGCTACTGCATCGACATAGGAATATCGAAGGATATCAAACATATCCTTTGTGATTGTCAGGCTATTGCTCGTTCACGAAGGAAATTTTTAGGGAATTACTTTTAACACTGGAAGAGACTGACCAATCTGGCCACAATAAAATCTTAAAATTTTGCAGCGAAATTATATGTATTGACGGAAATGATTCCAGGGGATCGCGATGGGCCCACTTGGTGCCTGGTGTCTTGTGATGGCTCAGCCTCACAACCACTTTCAACCTAACCTAGGTGACGCTACAGTTCGGGGTGAACCAGCGCCTACTTCTCGCAACCATTTTTTGTGTGTGCGTGTTATATTTTTACACGAATGGAATGGACACTGGAACAAAGTTATGTTCGATAAAGTACAAAGTGCTCCAACCAAATGAGATATACTGAAGCTAACGCCTAATAACAGCTGTTTTGCGTAAAATATTTGGCGTTGGTGATACATGAAGAATGCACATACTACCTACCTACGCCACCTCTGGTAAAATATTACGAATTAATACGAATAATATGGTAACATTTTTACACACATTTATGTGCGTCTTTTTTCCAACCGTGCAAAATTTTTTTTTGCAGCACACACTGTCTCCTTTTATTATTTGCCATGGGTTAAGCTTAACCAATTCCGTTGGGCGCGCGAAACAATCCTTTACCCACTTGCATGAAATTCAAATATAAATTCTCCTACCATCGTCGTCGTCCTCCAAGTCTATTTCTTACCTTCCTTGTTGCCACCCACATAGTAGATATTGATGGCCCACCGAAAAGGAAGTCGATTTTTTGTTTCATTTTTGTTTTTGCAACATCACGTAACAACTGTCAGTGCACGAAACGTCGGTTTTGTGATAAAGGATGTCCGGCGCACCTATGTGAGAAACTTAACGGAAATTTGATTTGTTGCGTTGCATCTTCATCTAGCCACAGGACATGAAAACACATGCTGACGTTTTTTCTTTCTATGGACTTTTCTCTCTCAGATTTCAATTGGATAACTCGAAGGCGAATTCTTTCGTCCTTGTGATCGAGATGTGATGTGTACGAGTTTTTTTTGTTGAATTTCACTGCCCTTTTACGTATTGAACCGCAGGATGTTTCTTTCCATCGTTTAGACGGAAAAAGCGGTTTCCGATAGAAACTCTAATCTCTGTGGACATACGAGTACGTGGACGATGCATATTTAGATGTGGAAGTGGAAGTAGAACTGCAATTCGGATTTCGGGTTGAGAAAGATAGATGAGCGGATATTGTTCTTCGTTTTTTTTTTCGCCTCGTATCTCGAAGGATTACCAAACAAAAAAAAATTCCTTTTGTCGTTGGAGCGCAGATAGATTGTGTGTTGAGTAGAAACACTCAGTTATTCATAGTGCAGGAAGAAACTAAACTGGCTCTTCGCTGAACATAGCTGAATAGCTGAATTCATGTGCACTTCGTCTGTGGGAACCGTATTTTTCAACAACGTAGTCGACATTTTTTTTTTCGTTTTTTCCCCGAAGTTTATCCAAGAGTTCTCCGATTAATTGCATCGTAGGAGGGGCGAGTTTTTTTTAAGCAATTTTAGTGGAAATGCTCGTATTCATTTTTTAGGACTTTTGTGGCTTAATCGACGGCATTGACGTGGATTCATGTTATTGTATCGAGGGAAACATGAAAGTATGAGTACGCCGTGAATAAATTGCATTTTCAATTTAAATTTTTAACGAATTTATTTTTCAACAAAGAAATCAATTCCGAAGTTGGGCTGTACAGACAGAGTGTTACCATCAATTTGCGTCGGCTAGTGACAGTTATTGCAGGGATTTTATTAATTCTAACCTTCTTTTTCATTGTACTCAACACTCAAGGAATTTTGACTACATACTCTTTCTTTTTAATGCGATATTGTTCGGCGTCAGTATGAAAGACAGACAGAGAGAGAAGGCAATGTTTCGGCTGAATTGGGTTATTCCATATAATAACAGCGTTATAAATAATCCCGTTAATACAGTCCGTTTCATATTTATAACGCACTATTAAAATAGACTTTTAAATTTCAATAAGATCTAAGAGAAGTTGCGAATAAAAGAGAATACAGTAGACTCTCGATAACGTGAACAATTAAAACCCAAGCAAGTTCACATTTGGGAGAGAGTTCACATTTGCGAAGGTTAAATTTTAACAATCCCACAATAGAAATTTCAAAAGGTTTTTATTTATGTATTTTTATTTAATTTGTTACATAACCGTATTTTTAGTTTTTTTGACAAAAAGTTATTTTAAAGTGACATATGTATAGCACAAAGTTTTTGGTATAAAAAATATTATTAAATATAAGGCAAAAAGCTTGGACATAGCTTAATGGAATTTAATAGAAAAAGTCGGTCATCTGTTTATGTGTCTTCTTTTTCTCCGAAAGCTTTCCCACCGCACTTTCCTTAGTTTTAAGACATTTAAGTCAATTTGGCTAGCTGGCTGATCTCCAGCCCATTGCAAAGCCTTGTTGAATTCAAGCACGTCTCTATCATCACTCTCTCCACCACTTATGATGTTGGTACTTTGGACGACTTTAGAGTCTCCTATATCTTCGTTCCATTCATGGATGTCTTTAATTGTACAGCTCACCAACGCAAATGATTTTTCTAAAGACAAAAATTATAAAGAGCACCGAGGAGTGTCTTTGCATTCTCTACGAACGAACTGACTTGTAGCTACTTCAAAACTGTAGAGGACAAGATATCTTACGAAGAAAAACTAATTTTAATTTGCTCGAATATTACAGTTATTTGGAGCGGAAATTGATTTTCACGTTTTCGAGTGTTCATGATTTGTTCAGGTTTTAGAGATGTCAATGTTAAAAAAATCTGTTCACGTTATCCAGAATTCACATTAACCGGTGTTCGCGCTAACGAGAGTCTACTGTATTAGGAGAGAGCACACTTATAGTATAAGAACTGTCAAGAATACTGTTATTTTTGGAAATTTTTTTGTTCTTGAAAGATGAAATGCATGTAATGTGATAACTTTGCATTTATATGTTATGTATTTGTATCAATGCGTTTCGTGTTTTCAACCCGTTTCACTATAAACTCAAGTTGGAAGAGTTACAGATCGTTTTATCGTGTATGCAATCCGTTTTGGATTTGGTTATTTTATAAAAATCCCGTGGGCACCGTAGCGCAAGTGGTTAGTGCGTCGGACTACTGAGCCAGCGGTCTCGGGTTCGAATCCCGCCGCAACACCTAAGGGTTTTTCACAGTGCCCACCTCTTCTGAATGCCTGACGAGCATTCAAGAGTATCATTTGTCATTTAAAAGCTTCCCAACTCGCCGTTCGGAGACGGCAGAAAACTGTAGGTCCCTTCCATTCGTGCAAAAATATAACGCGCACACACAAATAGTTGCAGGAAGCTAGACTTGGTTCTACCTAGGACTGCTAAAGCCAAATATTTTATAAAAATTCCACGTGGTACTTCACTGTCCGATATCGAGAAAGGAACCATTTTGGCGTTGAACGAAGAAAACTATAGAAAACATCAGTGCAATAGCCAGAAATATCGATCGGAGTCTTCGTGAATTTACCAATTTTTTGAAAGATCCCGAAGCTTATGGAGCTGTGAATCGAGCAAGAAGAAAAAGTCAGTAAGAAAGTCAGTAACTCGACCTTGAGCAGCACTAAACTTGCTGCACTGGTGTAGACAAAATTATCAAAAACCACGGCTTGGAGAGTTTTAACGAGAAGTTCAAACATTATCCGGGCTAAAAACGAATTGTTGTCCCCGTCTCATAAGTCGCCATAAGACAGTCAGATTGGAGATTGGGCAGGACAGCTTTGTGAAAAAAGTCTTTGAACAGATGAAAGCATCTGAATCATTTTTAAGTGCTTTCACAAATTGTATCATAAGGCTTAGTTTAATTAATATGCAGAGGCGGCATTATCAATCATCAATCATCAATCATCAATCATCAATCATCAATCATCAATCATCAATCATCAATCATCAATCATCAATCATAAATCATCAATCATCAATCATCAATCATCAATCATTAATCATCAATCATCAATCATTAATCATCAATCATCAATTAGGTTCCACATTCGGATCTCGTTGACTTTTTTATTTTCCTCCTTGAATTCAGTCCATTCTGGCCATGAGTGCTGTTTGTAATGTTCTGTGTCCGCTCTACTAACCCATAAGCAAAGACCACAAGGATATTTTGTGTATCCGACCTTGCATTCCCATCAAAACGCCAATTATTTGGAAGTCTTGAAGATATGCCTGCAGAATTCTTCGACATTGTACTTTCAGTGTGTTCGGGAGATATTATGCCGCTGCCGATCAGAAGATCAAACATAGGCTCACCCAGTCCCATTGCACATTGTGGGAAGATTGGCGATTCGCCGTGAAAATCAAACACTCTTGAGCAACGCGCCGAAGCGAATAAACAGCTTCGATCACATGCGTTGCGAATTCGTTCAGGACGAACTCAGGAGGAACGAGAAGCACACGCAGCTGCACAAGGCCAATCTTTGAAAGTGTGTGGGAATAATCTAGAATTCCCATGCTTCTCGCAAGGCCAATTATATGCGGCATGTTCGCGTGTTGAAAAGCCTTTATTTTTGTTTATTCACGCGCCGAACTACAAAATGATTCATGTGATTCCCTCAACCTCTTTACGTTCCGTGTAAATAAAGAATGTTCTATTCATACGAATTTGAAAAGTGTTTCATTCAATCAATAATTGAAATTCGAGTAGCGTCATCTGTTATCAATCTGCTTGTATTTAGTTGTTGCTTGTATTAAGCACACCACGCTACGGTTTGGATAGTGCTGAAAAAATAGATGGCGTTTGACTGAGATAACTCAATTATTGACTACCGAATTGTTATGAACTTTTGTGTTTTAGTATGGTATCTTGAATCACTACTGTGCGTTGAACTAGCAGCCAGTCATTAGGTCCAGACCAATTAGTATCGATAGAAACTATGTGCATAAATTAAGAAGACTGTCTGAGTTGCTTTTGAAGTTTCTCTCGATGAAACCCGCTCAAATAATGATTGTCTCATTTTCGAAACTGTTTTCCAAACAAATTAAATCGATGATTTTCAATTAAACTTTACGGTAAATGCTACTCATTCAAAATAATATTATCAATGGCGCACAAATCCGAAAAGTGCTTTAAAATAATTAGTTTGCAAATAATTTAATAACCGTAAAATATTTGCGCTCCAAAAGAAATAGGATTAAGTTTGAAGAATTTCCAACCCCCATTCACCAGTTAACAGCCAGAAGTTGATGTTTGACACACAAAAACGGTAATGGGGTCACTGTAGTCTGTAGAGAAATGTCACATTTTGACTTTTGACATATTAAAGCCAATTTAATGAACAATTTTGTAATCCAGGGTGGGTTTAATGATAGCGTCTCTTGGCCTTGGTGACTTTTTCGGTTTTGTGTTCATTATCAAAGGGCTTAACTTTTAGCCCCGATAAAACTGTATAGATTCTATCAGACTTGAATTTGCTTTGTGTTATCGAAAATCTGTTTGGAAACGACAAAACTGACGGGTGTAGCTCTCAATTGAATTGTTTTTTTTTTCTATTAGTGCAGGCGCCAAAGGAAGTTGAGTATGCAAAATCGAAGGACCGCATTCTGTTCATAGTTTTAAACTCAGTAAAGCTTGCAGATTATGATTCTGGATGTTGCCAGGAAGTTTGTTGGTCCATTTTATGCCCCATCCCCTTAGATATCAAGTAAATGGACACTGAACAAAATATATAAAAATCTGTTGACACGGTGTTTGTGGTCGCACTCCTCCGAAACAGCTGGACGGATTTTTATTAAATTTTTTGTGTATATTTGGTAGGTATGAGAATACGTCGTAAAGTATATTTCATCCAGATAGGTGGCGCTGGAGTCAAGTCATTACTAACTCCTATATATCTATGAACCAAAAAGGCTCATATTCACAATATATGTTGCTTCAGTGATAAAAGAAAACATTTTTAAATCTGGACCCGATAGGTGGCGCTGGAGTCAAGTTATTGACAGCTGCTATATTTATTGACCAAAATGATTCATATTCACAGTTTATGTTATTATATAGACAGACAAATATACAGACAGACAAATAGACAGACAGACAGATAGAAAAAAAATGGAAATTCAATTGATTTTATAATGCTTAATCCTACTGATTTAAGAGACCATCTCCGATGGTGGGAGGTCGTTTTCTTTTATGACTATTGCAGAGTAGTTCTGCCTGAAAGACACTGAAGTCTTGGTCAGGATTTCAGGGTTGCATCTCGTTAGTTGTTGCATTTCTTCTAGTATCGCCGCATGTCCATACATGGTTTGTCTTAGTCTATACGGTCTATAAGTCTTGCTTTTAAAAGTTTACTAAATTTACAAGTATAAAAGATTCCGAGATGTTTTGTGTCAGATTTTAACCCGAATTTCTATAAATCATAATTCATTTTGTAAAAGTTTCTTGTCGCTTTAACATTGATTGACAAACACGTGTTTGAAAAATATTCACCACTGTCATATGGAATCTCTTCGTGGTAAAAATAACACGCAGACACAAATGGTTGCGAGAAGCTAGGCTTGGTTCTGTATAGGACTGTTGACGCCGTATATATATTTATTTTTTATATAGAATCTCACCTCTATGAGTCTTTATACTATTATTATTATTATTGAAGGGTGAGATGCACAGCGACCTTAAGGTCTATTATGCCCCTTATAAGTCCTAGACACCTTGACGAAGGAACATCACTCATTATTCGTATTAGAACTGGTTAGAAAGCTTCGTTCACACCTAGCCGAGGTGAGAATTCCAAAGGTCATAACACCTAATCCAGACCAATTTCCTCTTAGAAATCGCAGTAGGAGATTGGGTGCTATGAGAGGTAGATTCTCTGCTGTAATTTGGTATTTACCCAAGTATTTCAACATTTTCAGGATTACTGTCCCACAATCCACTAGTATGTAAGTAAGCGCTCAAGACCCACGAAAAGTGTAGCAACCTCTTTTCTGGCAAGTTTTTCTCCTCTATTCTCTCCATTACATACGATCTCCAGGTGTCCTGGTACGCAGTAGATGGAGACGTTCTTTCATTCGCCCAGTTTACTATGTCTATCTAGGTATTTTTTTATTTATTTTTTTATCTAGGTATTCCCAGGCAATTCTAGATTTAATGATCTGAGTCCCGATTGCCTTGATAAGTGCTTCGGGGAGTCGAACAGAATCCCAAAAATTCTAAATCCCATTAAACCAAAATTCTGAAAATGCAAAATCTCGAAAATTCTAAATCCTGTAAAACCAAAATCCCGAAAATCCAAAATCCACAAAATCCAGAATCCAGAAAGTGAAAACAAAAATTTTTTTGTTGGAAAAAAAAATTAGAACAAAATTTATTTAACATATTAAACAAAATAACGAACGAGTAAAAAATAACAAAACAGTTTAAGTCTTTTTGGCAAAAACATTTAAGGAACGATCTTTAACAAAGCAATATAAATACAATATACACTTTCAATTCGAACACAATTCCCATTAAAAAACTTATTTCATAACGCTCATAACGTTCCGCGTATATTTTTGAAAATGTTGCTTTCTTTAGTAAAATAACGTTTTCCTATTCTTTGGTTTTAATTGGAAATAATTTTCGATATATGTTTTCACACGGATTTTCTCTTCACCTAAAAGCGCAATCAGTGAATATACGCCAATTTGTGAACGCGAGCAGCAGCTGCTTAAATTTGCGAAAATGTTGCATTTCATATAATTTTTCGGGATTTCGTTTTCGTGATTTTGGGTTTTCGAGATTTTGGATTTTTGGGATTTTGGCCTTTTGGGAATTTGGATTTTCGGGACTTTGTATTTTCTGGATTTCGGGATTTCGGGATTTTGGATTTTTGGTTTTCGGGATTGTGACCCGAACCCAACTGCTTGGCTACCTGACCTTATTGTATTGTACCGTCACTGTTGTAATCAAGATTGAGTTAGCCACATCTGTCAATAGCGCAGATTTCGGCTTGAAAGTTGCTAGTGCAGCTGCCCATGGAGTTCGAATAGTTTGGTTCCGGCCCAAAACACTGCTGCCAACGCAACGTGTACATACAATTTAATGGTATTAGGTCCAGTCTTTATACTAAAAACATTAGCGAATTTCTTTTAGTGTACTTGACAGTGCTGCCAAATAGAACGGAAGAAGAGCAATTAAATCTTTTCACCTCAAAAATAATACCAAGTCGACCAGATCGCTACATTTAAGTATTTATATTTTTTAACCGAATGTGACTTAAAACATACTTAAAACATACTTAAAACTAGCTGTTGCATTTATTGTTTTTATTATTTAATCATAATTTCATTTCGTAGACAAGCAGCAAAAAATAAGGAACACTGGCAAGAACAAATTACGTACTCGGTAGCAGCATACATAAGCCGGAAACAGCGTCGGAAAAGCTTAGGGAATCTATTGCTGCCGTGTAGCTTAGCTGAGCGAAATAAAATTTTATTGCGTCTCCTTGCCCCGAAGGTGCTAGCAAAAAATCATTTTTTTTTTTTTTGGATTCGAGAATCCAAATGAGAAATAAACTCTAGTCGCGTCACATGGTGTTGTATATACCCACGGGGGTGCCACGCTATAAAATCCTTTTCCCTCGCAAAGGAGCACAAACCTTTAAAATATGCACACATGTGCGTTTGTTTGTATAGAGGGATTTATTGTTTGCAGAGGATCGATTGTAGTCTTCTTTCGCCAAAGGCCATAAAGTGGGGCGAAAACGAGAATAGTTAAGTTATTTCGTTCAGTATTTATCTTGGGAAATGTTTTCATAGACTCGCAACTCGCAGATGAACCAACGGAAAAAGTTTCAAACGCTAGCTGCACTCACTACACTATGGTGGAGTTATTTCTTTTATCTAACGTGTTCATTTTTTTATGCAAAAGGGGAGCGCCCTAAAGTGCTCGACTACTCTCTCGTATACAACGAAACAAACAATGGAAATCTATAACACGTTGAATTAAGAAATCTGCATAAACTGTTTTGTTTCGTTGTTTGTTGTTGCGCGTATTTTATGGAAGCGTCCTTCCGTTGCATAAATGACATAGTGTCTTGAAGGAATATGAAGGCTCTTTGTTTATTGCCCAATTTACAATGTTACGCAATATTTTCCTTGGCGATAATAATATTCATGTGCATCTCTTTTATGCGATACTAAACGAGGAACGCGTCGGCGTTGGCGTTGATTATTATTTTTTGTAGGTACTCCTGTGAGATACATATTTCACTATACGTAGTTTATTCATCATGAATGGCAAACGTAAAGAATGAAGCGCTCATTACGATTTAAATAGTATTGTTCTCATTATATGGCGTTGGATTGTAACAAAAGAATTTCCATACAATGCAAATGAATGTCATTACTTGAAATTTCCCTGGGCGCGGTCGCAGTACTTTTATTTATCCTCTTTTATTTGCGTTCCCCGATAAAGACTGCATCAGGCTCATGGATGATTGAAAATAATAAAAATTTCGCGGATTTATTGAATCTGTGATGTCCATAGGTAAACATTTCTACGGACAGTTTTGCTGAAATATTGATGGGGTATTTTATTGTGTCCAAACTTATTTTATTAACAATGCTTAAGGTCTATCGATAATATTGACAGTTTGCTTTGTTTGAAAGTTCAAATATTAGATTTAATCAAAACAGAATCCAGTAAGATCATCAGTTCAGTGGCGCAATGAGAAATTATAATAGTTTAGCGTCACAAGCATTCAGATCTGGTGACGTCATAGAATGACATAATCATCGTCCTTTTTTAAAACATTATTTTCATTTTTAGTGTTGCTAATGGTCTGAAAGTGCAATTGGCCAGTAAAATAAACGGAGGTAACCATTGTCTAACGTGGGCACCGTAGCGCAAGTGGTTAGTGCGTCGGACTACTGAGCCAGCGGTCTTGGGTTCGAATCCCGCCGCAAACACCTAAAAAGTTTTTCACAGTGCCCACCTCTTTCGAATGTCTGACAAGCATCAAAGAGTATCATTTGTCACGATTGAGCTTCTCAACTCGCCGTTCGGAGTCGGCAAAAAACTGTAGGTCCCTTCCATTCGTGCAAAAATATAACACGCACACACAAATGGTTGCGAGAAGCAGGCCCAGGTTCACCTCGAGCTGTAGCGCCAATTAAGTAAGTAAGTAAGTAAGTAACCATTGTCTAACGCACGTCTTGTACAGTTTTGTATTCTATTAAGAAGGGGGTTATCGCATAGAGACAACAAGCACGCAGACCTGTAGGCCCATTGTACTTTGGTGAATTACCACCCCATTCGCTGAGTTAGCGATTTGTTGCTAAGCTATATATCGATCTAAACCTGCCCGTTGCTTTTACAAAGCGAAACAAGATTGATTGAGCAAGATTGAGCTCCAGTAGATCTACGTCCCGGGACGTAGGTGCCTAGAGTGGACACTTGCTAATGAAGTGCTCAGCTGTCTCGTCTTCTTCCAGGCACATCTCGCAAAAGCCCGAGCTTCTGATTCCAATTTTGTTCAGAAGCTCGATTAAGGGAGTGAACTCAGTGACCAGTCCTGTAAGGATTTTGAGGTCATTTCTGCTAAGATGTAACAGAAACTTAGTTCTGTTTCCCCTGGGCGCGTCTACTAACATTTTGGCCTGTCGGCATGACCTAAGCTCGTGTCAATGGTTATACTGTTGTAGTCGCAGCAGTTCAAGAAGCTTGTTTTTAGCATAAGCTGAACTGCAGCCAATAACAGGCTGAGGACCGATAAAAGGGATCGCTGATCCAGCTCTAGCTAGGGCATCAGCTTTATCATTTCCCGGGATATCAGAATGTAGTGTGATCTTATTACATCGCCCAAGCTGGTTCAGTTTATTGACAGCTTCCTCAACCATTTTTGGAGTTGATCAACGCTGCTGAACAGGCTTTAATAGCTGCTTGGCTATCAGAATAGATGTAGATTGACTTGCCTTTCCATCTCTTGTTAAGTGCAATGTGCGCTGTGCTAGCGATAGCACACACCTCTACCTGAAAGACAGTTGTAAAACTGCCCAGTGGAATAGATTGCTGAACGTGACATTCTTCTGAGTAGATAACTGCTCCGGAGAGTTCATCCATTAAGGACCCGTCCGTATATATACTTTCTGTTGGGAAACCAGACCAACCTCTGCTGTTCCATTCAGAGCGATCTGAAAGGAGACATTGGAACCTTCGCCCGAAATTATACCTGGAGCTTGTAGTGTCCACAGCTCCCCACAAGGCTTCTGATACTGAATCGAGAAGCTCCCCCACTGAACGTAACTCGCCCTCCAAGAAGCACACCTATGCGATATACTGCTTTTCTAGCTTCGTTTTCAATGAAGTGGAGGCAACGCAAGAAGGACGCACGTCTTAGTCGCAATTTAGTTTTTTTGTTTTTCCTTTATGAGGCTTTCCCAAATTTTGCTTTATTTGACCATTTTCTAATTTAGCTTAAACCCTTTTTTTAATTTGAACAAAATATCATTAAAAGCAGGATTCAAAGAAAAGCACTCACTGCCTTATGAGTACATACTTGGTCTAACCCATTTTATTTTATTTTGTTTGCGATCTTTTTTTCCCAAATTGATTTGTACATTGAATAACTTTATTCAACTATGATCCAACATCCAAACAAACGGTTGCTCTTAGGTGAATAGTAGATCACATAGGATAGGTTGTAAGTCCTGGAACTCAAGACGAAAAGGTATATACATATTTATAGTGAACAGGTACACATTGAACTGTTACACTTATAAATGTATTTCCAACTTTTGAATTTGAATGTAACATATAAGGTCCTTTGACATACTCATATATGTACATAACTTGTAAACTTTTACGTGAAATTGTGAACGTCTGCGAAAAAGTTCACATACTGAGAAAGTTCAAAAAAAGTTAAAAACAAAGGCACAAATTCATAGTCAACCCATGAATAGTGCATATAGCCGACTTTAGTTACAGCCAGCACTAAACAAAAAAAGCCCGCTACAGCTATAACGTTTCGTTATTCATAAACACATTTTTGCCTGTGTATAATTAGTAGACCTAGGAAAAATCTGCTCAAAAAATCTCGAAAAATGCATGCAAATCTGCACGAAAAATAGACGGAACATGCTCGAAATTATGCTTAAAAAACAGATTTTTTTAATTTTATTCGAATTCTTCTTCTTCCAAAACAAGTGAACAATTACATTTTACAATCACATACTCTTTATGGTTGTCGAATAAAAATGATATTACCACCCAAACCAATATTTACTCGGTTTGGCACTTGGGGCAATATATTATTGCGATCATTTTGAAGGTCTAAGCTGAGTTGTTGATTCATTCAATGCAAACGATACTGCTTCAATCGAAAAAGCGCAAGAGCTATTTGCCTCACGGGACATACCGTTTTGAATTTGAGTCGGCACGATGGTGCCTGGATTTGAATTAAATATACAATTAGAATTCAATCACAATAAGTGCACTTAATGCATACCTTCACAAAAGTGGCTTTAACTTTAGCAATCAAATCGTTAACAATCGGAAATGTGAGTCGGATGAAATCAGCCAGCGGCATTCGTCACAGTCAACAGAACTTTATCGTATTTTATTCCTACATATATTCGACATTTCGACATAATAGACCAAAACCAAAACAACGAAAGTGAATCGACAAAAAACGCAGAAACGCAACTGGCATTTGCACTTTCCAATATACCTACATTCAGATAATAGCATTTGCCTCATTCTTGGCTGTCTTCTTGCACACCTTTCATCAATCCGAATACAAAATTTGCGACGAATCGGTGCTCACTGTCTTAAGTCTTGTCCAAAGACACCCAAATACATCGTTCAATACACAAACAAATCGGAGGCTGGCGACATATCGAAGCATACTGAATATAGCCAAATGTTATCATTTTGGTAGTAACTACATTCGATTACTGTTTTTATGTTGAAAATCGGTAAAAAATAGACTTTTTCAGACTGAAAATTTTAGAAAATCAGTTAAACATGCTCGATTTCTGGAAAACCGCTAAATATGCATGCACGTCCAAAAATCGCTAAAATCTGCAAATCTGCATGCTTGCTGCTTGAGCAGATTTTTCCGAGGTCTAATAATTAGTATGGATTTGAAGTGTTATTGTAAAGTGAGTTTGTTATTTTTTTTACGAATATTAGGGACCTACTGTTTTTTGCCGACTCCGAACGGCGAGTTGAGAAGCTCAATCGTGACAAATGATACTCTTTGATGTTTGTCAGACACGTGTTCGTGTTTAGTTGTTTTAAAAAATATGTTACAAAATGTATTTCGAAACATTTAAGGTACGTTACGTTTATTTATTCTTCTTGAGGGATATAATATGATAATAGCTGTGTCTTATAGAATCTACTGTTCGTTGTTCACCGTTGTTGTGGGCACCGTAGCGCAAGTGATTAGTGCGTCGGACTACTGAGCCAGCGGTCTTGGGTTCGAATCCCGCCGCAAACACCGAAAAGTTTTTTCACATTGCCCACCTCTTTCGAATGTCTGACAAGCATCAAAGAGTATCATTTGTCACGATTGAGCTTCTCAACTCGCCGTTCAGAGTCGGTAAAAAACTGTAGGTCCCTTCCATTCGTGCAAAAATATAACACGCACACACAAATGGTTGCGAGAAGCAGGACCAGGTTCACCTCGAGCTGTAGCGCCAACTAAGTAAGTAAGTAAGTTCGTTGTTCACCACGAAAACCAGCCAGTGGAAAATCTGACCTTTTAAAACATGCAACAACAAAGCACCACACAAAAAATGTTGTTTCGAATATGCAGTGATGCCACCTTAAGCACGCACAAAATAGATTTTCCTTCGAATGTATGAAAAAATAAAATCCCCCAGTAACTGTTATCAATCGACATTGGACAAGGACCAATTTGCAAAGTTATTGACGTGCAACGCAGAACGTATTGAAATAATTGCTTTCAATAGAACGCTCAAGTGATTTATTTATTACCGACATTGATCCGCAAAATTAACTTCAAAAACTTGGCAAACAACTGTACTTATCTATAATTATACGATTAAAAATCGATCGGCAAAAAATATTTACAAAAACAGAAAAAACGACGTTTTCTTAACGGCAAAAAATAAATGTATCCGTCTCTTGCTTGCGTAAAGAAAATTTCAACAAATCAAATCACACGAAATGAATTGTGGATGAAATAAGGAAAACATAATTCATTTCACGGCTGTTAATTAATTGAAAGCAATTAGTTAACTTAAAAAGTAATTGAAACGAAGCGAGCATAATAAAAACCACCTGTTCGGTAGGTACGATGAATAAAAATGATGATTTCCAGGAAAATGAGAAATGCAAAGGAAGAAATGAAAATCCAAAAACAAAATAAACTTTTCAAAACAACAATTTCAACACTCATTGCAGAGTACCTACTCGTATGGAAGTTTTTATTCTCACACCCGCCAAAAAGAGCGAGAGCGATATTGTTTTTATTTTGATGTGGGGAATGTTGTTAATTATTTTGTTTGCTTCTGGTTTTAATCGTGTAACGACAATAAGCCTTTTACTATAATAAGAAAACTTAAAAATAAATTTAGACACATAAACGAGTAGGTACAATCAAATAAAAATAGTTTTACATGCTAAAAATTAACACTTTCGTGTATTCGCATATTTGTTGTTGTATGATTTTTACGCGATTCAGATGCGATATACCAGTGTTGTCCCTTTTAGAAAAAGAAGAATTTAATATGAACGGCATTACAGTTGCTCCAAAAACAGAAACAAAAGCCCTGGGAATTACCCTAGATAACAAATTAACATGGGAACAACACCTCAATTCCATCTATAAGAAAGCAATAAAGTCACTATGTTGCACGAAGCAACTACTAGAAAAATCCTGGGGACTCAACCCCAAGATGGCTCTGTGGATCTTCACACAAATCTTTATAGCCAGTATACTATACGTGGTATAGTGGAATAAAACTAATCAGAAAACTGCCATTAACTGGCTCAGAGTTGTAAAAGAATGCAATCATTTTGGAATGCATTCTTTCCAAATCATTCCATGAATTTAATTTTTGGATTTCATTCATTGAATTCATTTTGAGACGTCAAAAAAATGAATGCAATCAGCATTCATTAAGCATTCAAAAGATTGCATTCTTTTTTTGTACCATTCAATTGAATGCAATCAATGAATGCAATCACTTGTGTCTTCAATTGAATTTGCATTCTTTTGCATTGATTTGCACTCATTGCATTCATTTGCATTGATTTAAGAATGCATTTCGAAATGATTGCATTCTTTTACAACTCTGAACTGGCTAAACAAGAACCAGAGACTAGCATGTTTGAATGAGAACAGTAGTCTGGAAGTTCTACTGAAGGTCTGGAAGTTCTGCTGAACATCACCCCACTTCACCATACAGGAGGAAGCAGCTAAACAAGTTCTTGCTCTCCATAGGATCTATAAATTCAAAGACGGGAACCTGAAGGGACATCTAAGCCTACTAAACAAGGTATATCTAGCTAAATTTTGAACGTGAAGCACTTACAGAAGAAGCCCGAACATCACAAAGCAGACTTCTGTACTCCCAACTGAAACTGAATCTTATGGAAAAAAACTACTTCAATGATGCACTAAATTACAGAGAAATATCTTTAATATTCAAAACAAGATGTGAAGTCCTTGGCCTAAACGGATCACCATACAACGGCAGTTTTACCCAGTTTTGCACTTTATGTAATTTGAGTGCAAAAGAAGACTGCTTCCACTTCATGAGTATATATCCCATTTTTGCTGCCTACAGAAAAGCTATATTTGGAAAAGAAACTATGACGCTGCAAGAAACAATCACAGTACTAAACGAATTCGACTGGAAAAAACTCTATTCTTTTTTGAAAACCATATATAAATATAGGATGTTACTTATAACTGAATTTGACTAAATTTCATTAAATTTCATTTAAAAATGTCATTCATACCAATAATATTATTTATTTAATTTGCTAACCGAGCTGACGGCAATGCCATAGCTACAAAATTCATAAAAATTATAAACAATGTATCCAAAATAACAAAACAAATAAATGAATGAATTACTTACTTACTTACTCTAGCTAAAGAAAAGAGGCCAACCGTCTGACAATAAATTTTCAAAAATTGGGACAAAATCTGACAACCGTGTGAACAGAAAATTTAACGTTGGAAGGTAGTAAATTCATTGTATGTGGTAGTAGGTCCGTTCGCGTACGCTCCCAAAACTACGAAAATCTACGAAAAATAACGAAAAGTTATGAAAACCAAAAGCAAAAATTTCATAGTTTTTTTTTAAAAGAGAGTGCTTACGAGAGAGTAAGAAATTTTCCCATGCTACGAATTTTACAAGAAATTTCTTTGGTGTAATATTTAAGTTTAAGTTTTTTAAGTTTAAGTTTAACTTTATTAATGATCCCAAGAGAATATTTAACATAGAAAGATTTATATAACAATATCGATTTACATACATAAAAAATTAAACTTACTACATTAAATTCAAATGAGAAACATTAGAGAAATTATGTATTTAAAAAAATAAATAGTTTAAATGCCTATTTTCAATATTCAAAAATACAATATAAATAAGTTATGAATGGGGTGACCCTTGAAAAGCAATATTGATCAATATATTTAAATTATTTTAATTAATTATTTTTTATTTTAATTTTCAAATAAAATAAGAGAACAAGAAAAAAAACAAGAAATAAATAAGCTGTGCAAGAAACAAGAACAGAATGCGGATAAATTGAAAACGAAAGCAACAACAAAGAAAAATACATAAATTAATAAATTAATAACAAAAAGATATTAGAGTTTGAGAGTTTGTAGATGAAATAAAACTATCCAATTCTCAACGCTTAAGAGAGTTTCGACATCATTAATTTCTAAACTAAGTAACCAAGTTTTTAAATTTTTTAAAAACTCAACATATGAGCTGATAGTTCTTAAAATAAGTGGAAGTTTATTAAATAATCGACAAGAAGACACCGTGTAAAAATGTCTAAAGGCTGTGGTCAAGGATTTGTAGGAACTTCATTCACTTTGTAAAACATATTTTACCTTATTTTCTTATATTATTCATAATGTGTCAATCTCATTATTTACCCTTACATTTCACATACATATTTCATACTGTACCAATTTTGAATTTTGAATTAATACTGTACATAGTTATATAACTTTCTTAGTGTACATACAATTGTAAGAAGAATTGAAGAGAGACCAATATAATTTTTACTGTAGATGTTAAGAAGGAAAGCCGCGTTTTATTTCCGCTCCTGAAACCAGCAAGGTTATTGCCGACATCTACAATTGGTGACCCCTGACTGTCGAACCATACAACAAGTTTTCTTTTAAACAAAATAAAAAGTTTTATTCGCAACAGAGATGACTGAGGAAACCAAGACACCTAATCAACCTACCGGAGATCCACCTGCAAGTACCTCTGGTTTCCAAAGAGCAACGAACGAACCACATGGCAGCGGCGATAACGAGGTTATGCGTGTCTCCGTAAAAATTTCACCCTTTTGGACAGAAATGCCGGAGATTTGGTTCGCGCAAATCGAGGCGCAGTTTGCAACGTGCCGCATTACATCCGATTTTTCCAAATTTAATACGGTCGTAGGATCCATGGACGGCAAAGTCTTATCACAAGTCAGAGATGCTGTCTTACAACCACCACCTTCCGAGAAGTATGAAAACTTAAAAAAGGTATTAATTGATTGTTTTTCAGACTCAGAACATAAGAAGATGAGAAAACTGTTGTCCGAAGTCGACTTAGGCGACAAAAAACCTTCATATTTGTTCAACGAGCTGAAAGGCCTCGCTGGAAATTCCATCGGAGAAGATTTCCTAAAGAACATCTGGCTACAGCGCCTCCCATCAGAGGTCCAAGCCATTTTAGCGGCGTTCAAGAGTGACGACGTAAAAAAACTCGTACAAGTAGCAGATACCATCATGGAAACAACATCACACGGTAACGCAATATCCAAAATAGAACAGCGGGAAACATCGTTTCATTCGGAGCAGGCATTGGAAAAAAAAATCGAAGCACTTTCTCGTCGATTTGACAGATTGGAGAATTCGCACTTTCGCAGCCGTCGCCGAACACCGTCACGCCATCGAGACTCGACCCCATGCTCATCATCTAGTAGACCACATACCACAAAAAATCGTAACGGAATTTGCTGGTTCCACTACAAATTCAAAGATGACGCAATTCGCTGCAAACCACCTTGCAGTTACGCCAATTCAACCGGTCCAAAAAACTAGATAGGCTGTTGTCATCACAGATGACAGCAGTTGTCAAACGTATAAACCGTTTATACGTATCGGATGTGACAACAAAGAAAAAATACCTAATTGATACCGGCGCAGACGTTTCTGTGCTCCCACCAACTATTCGACAAAAATCGCAGAGTTCCAATATTGCCTTGTTCGCCGCCAACGGCTCCAAAATAAGAACGTACGGAAGCCAACATGGTGAAGTAAATTTGGGTCTGCGGAGACGGTTCAGGTGGACATTCTTGATAGCTGACGTCGCCGTGCCTATCATCGGAGCTGATTTTTTGCAGCATTACGGCCTGTTGGTCGATATGAAACGGAATTGTCTCATAGACAAGAGCACAACCTTATCAGCTACGGGCATTCCATCACCAGGTAATTACAAAATTAAAGCTTTCAACATTAAATGCCCATTCGCAGGCCTCCTTGAAACGTTCAAGGACTTAACATCGCTGAACGGCACAGGTAATCCAGTGACGTCCCATACCACTCATTGCATCATCACATCCGGACCAGCTGTTTTTGCAAAACCCCGACGACTGTCCCCGGAAAAGCTAGCCGCTGCAAAAGCCGAATTTGCATATCTCATGGAGCAAGGAATATGCCAACCGTCAAAAAGCAACTGGGCCAGCCCTCTCCATATGGTAAAGAAATCTAGTGGTGAGTGGAGACCGTGTGGCGATTACCGTGCTTTGAACGCCGTAACGCAGCCAGACAGATATCCTATCCCGTACATTAGTGACTTCGTTAACATGTTACATGGAAAAACGATATTCTCCACCATTGATTTGCAGCGCGCGTTTCATCAAATACCAGTTCAGCCAGAAGACGTACCTAAAACGGCCATCACAACGCCGTTTGGCCTTTTCGAGTTTAGGTACATGACGTTTGGCCTGAGAAACGCGGCACAAACAATGCAGAGGTACATGCACGAGGCATTGAGAGGACTGGACTTTGTGTTTTCATACATTGATGACATCGTTATTGCATCTACTAGTCACGAAGAACACCAGAAGCATCTCCAAGAAGTGTTTTTAAGACTCCGTAAGTACAACCTTAAGATTAATACTTCTAAATGTTTTTTCGGTAAATCAGAAGTACGATTCCTGGGACATTCAGTCGACCAACATGGCATCAAACCCTTGCCAGAAAAGGTTCAGCATATCATCGAGTATAAAAGACCATCTGTTGCCAAAGAATTAAAAAAGTTCCTGGCAATGATTAACTTTTATAGGAAATTCATCCCACGTGCTGTAATAAATCAAGCCCCATTGCACTTACTTATAAATGGAAATAGAAAAAACGACAACACCCCAATACTCTGGACATCAGAAACCATCGATGCCTTCGAAAAGTGCAAATCTGATCTTGCATCTGCTTCACTTCTCGCTCATCCGGTGCCAAATGCCACCCTTTATCTATTCGCCGATGCTTCAGACGTTGCAGTGGGAGCTGTAGTGAACCAAGTTATTGGCGGCGTTTCTCAGCCACTCGGATTTTACTCGCGAAAGCTAACCGATACGCAAATGAAATATAGCACGTACGATCGGGAGCTACTTGCCGTGTACCTGGGTGTGAAACATTTTCGGTACCTTTTGGAAGGAAGATCGTTCTCTATATTTACGGACCACAAACCACTGACGTACGCGTTTCAGCAAAAATCCGACAAGGCATCCCCAAGGCAGTTGCGACATTTGGATTTTGTCAGCCAATTTTCAACGACAATTTTGCACATTCCGGGGTCAGAGAATCAAGTAGCCGATTGTCTTTCAAGGATAAATGCCATCGATACATCAACACCTGTTGACTTTCATGCGATGGCGAAGGAACAAAAAGAAGACAACGAGCTAAAAACTTTACTTAAACAAGGTAATACGTCCATTTCATTGCAATTAAAACTTTTGGCTTTTCCAGAATCAAATTTACAACTGTACTGCGACACATCGACACCAAAAGTTCGTCCGTATGTTCCCTCGCCCAGTAGAGAGATCGTTCTCATGAAGCTTCATAATCTTTCTCACCCCGGTAGTAAAGCGACGCTCAAACTTCTTCAAGCACGATTTGTTTGGCCCAAGATGAAAGCAGATTGTGCAAAATTTGTAAGAAGATGCTTACAGTGTCAACAATCCAAGGTCAGCCGTCACAACAAAGCACCGCTTGTTCCTTACACTTTGACATCTCAACGATTCGCTCATATAAACATGGACATAGTTGGTCCATTACCTACATCTTGTGGATACAGATATCTTCTTACCATCATGGACCGATATACACGTTGGCCGGAGGCTTTTGCAATGGAAGACATGAAAGCAGAGACTGTAGCGCAACACTTTCTTCACGGTTGGATTAGTCGGTATGGCGTACCACTCCAAGTCACAACTGATTTAGGACGGCAGTTCCAGTCAACACTTTTTTCCGAACTGAACAGGACTTTGGGAATTAAGCAGTATAGGACAACAGCCTACCACCCGCAATCCAATGGGATTATCGAAAGATGGCATCGTTCTCTCAAAGCAGCAATTATGTGCCACCAAACAACGGATTGGTACAAGGTGCTACCATTAGTACTGCTCGGTTTGAGGTCGTCGTTCAAAAAGGACTTAGATGCCACGCCAGCAGAGCTTTTATATGGAGAAACAATTCGTTTGCCAGGAGAGTATTTCGTCGAGTCACCAAACAACATAACATCAGAGGATTTCGTAAAAGAGTTGCGAAAGGCAATGTCAGCGATGAGACCAACTAATACCACATTCCATGGTACTTCAAAATTTTTCGTGCAGAAGACGTTGGATAAATGCACACACGTTTTTGTAAGAACTGACAGCGTCCGCAGTCCTCTTCAACAACCGTATGAGGGACCTTATCCAATAGTGAAGAAGCATTCGAAATATTTTTCGGTAAGAATTAAAAACAATGTTAAAAACGTTTCTGTTGACAGATTGAAAGCAGCATTTCTCACTGTTGATGACGCTTCCGAACACATAGTAAATGCTTCTAAGGATTCGACAACAAGTAAAACAGCGAAGGAAACTGAAACTACATTACCTATTCAAGACCAAAGGACAACTCGGTCGGGTCGAAGAATTTTCATTCCATCAAGGTTTCGTTAGTATGGCATACTAACTAGCGGGGGAGTATTGTAGGAACTTCATTCACTTTGTAAAACATATTTTACCTTATTTTCTTATATTATTCATAATGTGTCAATCTCATTATTTACCCTTACATTTCACATACATATTTCATACTGTACCAATTTTGAATTTTGAATTAATACTGTACATAGTTATATAACTTTCTTAGTGTACATACAATTGTAAGAAGAATTGAAGAGAGACCAATATAATTTTTACTGTAGATGTTAAGAAGAAAAGCCGCGTTTTATTTCCGCTCCTGAAACCAGCAAGGTTATTGCCGACATCTACAGATTCTAAAATTCAGATTGCCGGACTTAACAAAAAAAGCCTTGCGTACTTTAAAGCAGTATAGATGACGGATGGGAAGAATGTTCAAATTACGGAATAGTGGAAGACTGTGATGGTGACGATGTTTAAAGCATATTTTTCTCACATTGTATTTTTGGAGAGTCAATAAAGGTTGAATCTTGTTAAAGTAAGCACAACCCCAGCAGCTGATACCGTATTGCAATTTGGAATATATGGTTGCTAGTAATTTTGAAGAGCAAACAGTTCTCAAATAGAAAAAATGTCTTAGCGTATAACGAAAATATGATTTGTAAAAGACAAGTTGGAGTCAATAGTTAACCCTAGGTACTTGAGCTCATCAACTTTTTCAATTAAAAAGCAATTAGTACTACAATTTAGACTGCTAGAAAAGATTGTCGAAGAGTAGCAAGCGCAGTTGGTTAACTTGAATCTTTGACACTCTGGCGCATGATAAAAGATATCTACAGCAGGGGAACTTTGCTTGGATAAACTAAAAAGCATTATTTTAGTCTTTGAGCCTATAACAAGCATTTGCTTAGTAAACCATTCTCTTAACAAATTTAAGTCCCAGTTTATATTTGAAACAAGCTCTTAAAGAAGATTATATGAAAACTGTCAAATCTGTCAAATCACATAGGCTGAGTTCCAAAATGCATCAGATGCGTTGTAGATACAAAGTTATAAGTTCCGAAACTCAAACGACAAAACTATGACAACGTCGAAAGATTCTAAAAGCATTCTAAACGTGTTTGATGCGCATAAACTAAGCAAACTGCGCATCGATATCTTTTTCCAAGCTTTTATTTGAATTTCAATAAATTTCATGTTGCTACCAACAACAGCCTTGAAAAAAATTTATAAATATTAGGTAGGTACTTGGAAAGTATCTCGCGCCATCGTGAAATGACTATAATCTATGAAAAACATTATTTGGGATATCTTTCAATAGTTTTAAAAAAAATTCATAGATTTGGGAATCTTCCTTCGGAATTCCTTAGAGCTTAGACTAAATGGATAAGGCTGCAGCACGTCTGTTTCTGCCAGTTTTAAAAAATGTTCTTATTGCAGATATATTTCTACCACTGATTTAAAATTCTTTTAAATACAACGTTATAAGACATTTTTGCTGTGGGAAATGTCAATGCCAATCGGCTCTGTATAAAATGCGTTCCGAAACGTCAAAAATGTACAAAATAATTTTTATGCAAAGCATTAAGGTTGCATTGCGGATGCGTATCAAAAATGTTGTGCTACCGCATCGAAACATTTTTTTTTACATTTTGGAACTCAGCCATACATTTTTCATTTTTTGGCGCTTAATGCGTTCGTTTACTTTTTCATAATTTTTTTATTTTTGAGAGAATTTCACCACTCTTCAAAAATTGACAGATAACACATATTTAGTGCAAAAAGTACGCGAACGGGACCTAATGTGTTTCTCCTCCACTTAAAAATCATTAGGTCTGTTTTGTATCTTTTTTGTGTAAGCCTTAATATCGCTGTCAAATAATAAATAATAATTTGAAAAGTGGGGGAGAATCCTCTCAGCCAGTGAAAAATTCGTACGAAAGTAACCAAACACGTTGTGGGTAATACCTGTAAATTTGTTTTTTGTTTTCCACTAACAATGAAGATTATGACATTTTACAACTGTCAAATGGCTGGTCTGACAGAGTTGTTCAACCTTACGCAAAGAAAAAGACGGTGTAAGATTATGTACGCTCTCAGTGGAGGGGCATTTTATTTAATCTGTCATTCGGCTCTCTCTTTTACGATTATTTTGGGTTACCAAACAAGAAATTCGTAAGAATATTACGAACAGACCTATTGATTCCAAACGTGAGCTGTGCCTGTCAAAGTTGCTGTTTGTGTTTTTCTACCATTCCACTTTCCCAGGTGCTTGACAAGTCGTTTTGACATTTACCTTCATTAAAAGGTTTGTTCGCTTTACACTATACTTTTGTGGTGGAGTACAAACACGTCGATTTGAACAATTGTATTTATGTACATATGTATATGTGTACTCGTAACTCGTAGTATTCAATAATTTTTATTTCGAAAACGAGTTCTTTTGAACAGAAATTTTATTGTGTTTGGGTGTGAAAAAGATCTTGATCAGGTTTTACGATGTTGTGAAAATGTTTTTCTTGCTTTTTGATTGTGGTTGAGTTTATGTTGCATTTGATATGTGCTTTCCAACAACCACAACTGTTTATAAGGTTGTTTTCTTTTTCGAATATACTTTATGCAATAAAATGTATTTTCGTTCGGTTGCCAGGATTCCGTGTCGCAAGAGTAAATAAAAACAACTAATTTATAAAAGAGAAGTAAACCATCAAATAGTCGACTTGGAAGTTGGAACGTGACATTTGTTGACATTTCATTTTCCGAAGAAAAATATCGTAAACTTACAATAAAGTTGGTCGAGGACTGTCCTTGCGATATGGCACCAAAGGCCAAACCATCATTACAAATGTATAAAATCAATAGTTTCAATATACATAGGTGCAAAGGTACTCGTATAGACTACAAGAAGACGCCATTTGCGGTTAAAGATAAAAAAAAAGCTTGACGTTGGCATAGCTATAATAGAAAATGTCATAAACGTTTCACAGAGTTCTTACCGTTTGGCAGCCATTTTGGTTTGATAAATATCTATGTATGGTAAATATCTATGTATGGTAACTATCTATGTATGGTAAATACCCCTTTAAATTAAGCGACTTCTGCGGAAGTTAAATGGACGAAGGGTAAATTAAAACTATTAGTCACTTGATATGTGATTGTTAGTTAAACAAATCAGCCTTTGGATAATATTTTAGAAACGCTAAACTCAGATACAGTGGCAGATAAACCTAAATTTGTAAAACCAAATGTCATCCCACACTTTACCTAGTTGCGAATCAACAGATCTTAGGTTAGGTGGACGGGCTGATGAGAATAGTTACATCTTCATCACACATAGGTCCATGTGGACCCATTGTGATACCCGTAGTCTGTTCCCACGTGTGGTGTCGACGTTTAGGTTTCAAATAACCCGACGCCCTAGCAAATTCAAGCAGGTCAGATGGTGATCCATTGTCAATGTGATCCAAGAAGAATTTGCCAAGGGTTCTATTTCTCAGTCGATAGAGGACAGAGGAAATGGGCTGCATCCCCATGGGCTTCTTCATCACTGCATTCCATGCAAATGTCATCGTCTTTCAGTCGTAGTTTTTTCATGTGGTATCTTAAATTGGTGTGCCTAGTTAGCACTCCTATCAGCATTGACAACGACTTCCCTTGTTCTTGTTTTCTAGTATTCTGGCCAGAATCATCTTGATGCCTCGCAGGTGGTTATTGATTTCCACCTGTTATTTCCTTTCGTTACTAAAATTTGTTCCATTTAGGCCCTACGGCTACAAGCCTGGTATCCCGCTGTAGCCAGGGACCCAACAGAGTTTAACATTGTGCTGCATGCCGAGAACCTTCAGCTCTGGGAGTCGTATGGAGCTGTTTATTCTTAGTTCCTCCGAGAAGCAACCTATGTCCATCTTTGACCAGGCGTCCTGACATACCTATCGTCATTCCCAAGGAATCTACTACAGATATAGAAAGCAGCTGATGCCTTTTTAACCCTTTCTTTAATATTCAACTTCCAGTTAAGCTTTCTATCGAGTATGATAGATCTTGTATTGTATTGTATTTGGAAGGGGGTTGTCTCCTTAGAGACAACAAGCACGTAGACCTGTAGGCCCATTGTACTTTGGTGAAGTACCACCCCATTCGCTGAATTAGCGATTTGTTGCTGAGCTACATGTCGATCTAAATCTGCCCGTCGCATTCGCAAAGCGAAGCAATAGGGCAAGATTGAGCTCCAGTAGATCAACGTCCCGTAGGACGTAGCTGCCTAGAGTGGCCTTTCTGATTCGAGCAAAGGCCGGACACTCGCTAATGAAGTGCTCAGCCGTCTCATCTTCTTCCAGGCACATCTCGCAGAGGCCCGAGCTTCTGATTCCAATTTTGTTCAGGTGCTCGTTTTAAGGGAGTGAACCCAGTGACCAGTCCTGTGAGGATTTTGAGGTCATTTCTACGAAGGTGTAACAGAATCTTAGTTCTGTTTGCCCTGGGCGCGTCTACTAACATTTTGGCCTGTCGACATGACCTAAGTTCGTGCCAATGGTTGTAATGCTGTAGTCGCAGCAGTTCAAGAAGCTTGTTTTTAGCATAAGCTGAACTGCAGCCAATAACAGGCTGAGGACCGATAAAAGGGGTCGCTGATCAAGCTCTAGCCAGAGCATCAGCTTTATCGTTTCCCGGGATGTCAGAATGTCCCGGGACCCAGACCAGTGTGATCTTATTACATCGCCCAAGCTGATTCAGTTTGTTGACAGCTTCCTCAACAATTTTTGAGTTGATCAACGCTGCTGAACAGGCTTTGATAGCTGCTTGGCTATCAGAGCAGATGTAGATGGACTTGGATTTCCACCTCTTGTTAAGTGCAATGTGCGCTGTAGTAGCGATAGCATACACCTCTGCCTGAAAGACAGTTGTAAATCTACCCAGTGGAATAGACTGCTCAACGTGGCATTCTTCTGAGTAGACACCTGCTCCGGAGAGCTCATCCATTAAGGACTCGTCCGTATAGAAGACTATACTTCCTGATGGGAAACCAGACCAACCTCCGCTGTTCCATTCAGAGCGATCTGGAAGGAGACATTAGAACCTTCGCCCGAAATTGTATTTGGAGCTTGTGGTGTCCAGAGCTCCCCCCAAGGCTCCTGGTACTAAATCGAGAAGCTCCCCCACCCTGCTACCTCTAATGATAGATCTTAGAAATATCTGGTTATGCTACATCTTACGATACAGGTTTCGGACTACAAAATGCCAAAAAAAAAAAAAAAACAAGTACCCTTATTTAGAAGAGTGAGGTAGGTAATATCAATGGAAACGCTTCTAATGCTAGTTTAGTTTATTTAATTGAAACCGGATTTAGTGCATAAATTGGCCCTACAAATGTCTCAAAATGAATGAGTCCTCGTTGTCCTGTATATTCTAACATTCGGCCCTACGTTCCTCGTAGAAACGTCAATACTTCACCATTATTTTAGCGATAATCGACAAAATTGTCCCCCCACCAAAGTCATATGAAACGTGAACAGATTACATTAGCAAACGATACAAGGAAATAGGGTCAAAAACAAGCATCAGCTGTTTTCAAAAGTAGTGATTTTTTTCTTGTACTTTTAAAGACATTTCTCGAGATTTCAAATAATTTTTTTGCCATCCTGTTGGGTTGTTTGTTGTAGAAAAATGTATCAGATACCTACCTAGCAAACTACGTGCCTCGAATATATTGTGTTTTTGTACGTATGTATTTACTAGGAAAAGATATGTACAAGTTCGTTAAGAGGAGTTGTATTCCCATATGAGGAAAGATTAGATGTAGTCTCTCTCTTAATCGGACTGAACGTAAGTTCTGCGAGTTAAGTGGTACACATACAAATGTAGGTAAGAGAGGCATTGGGATGAGGAGGAATGGCCAGACGATTTTTTCGTAATTAACTGACATAAGATGGTAGCTCGCTTAATTATTCATATTGTGTTTGAATATGATAAGTGAAGTATCTCTCCTATGATTTCTTGGATTGTAGGTTCGTGGAGCCAATCAAAAATTCATTAACCACGCATCATTGGTACGACCCAACGAATATATCTTTATAAAGTTAGGGATCGATGTGCATCCTTTGGACCTTAGAATCGTAGCTTCTATTTCTGATACAATGTAAGAAAGAAGAATGCCAATATGCTTTACTCCAATTCAACGATGTTTGAAGCTTCTCTCAGCTGTTTTCTTCTTCTTACGATTTCCAAAGGAGTTTCTTCTTCCTCATCGTCGTCAAATTACAAATCCACAGAACTCATAATAAAATACACTCTTAAAATTGAATTTAAAAATTAAATAAGTTCACTGAATCCTGATTAAGAGCCACCCTATTAAGTGCAACACCCCCATAGCATTCTCGGTTTTTTGAAACCCTAAGTTTACAAAGTATTATTATTTTTAAAATCCCCTTTTAAGTACATATTGCTACTACTACATTCCCCGTTTAAGTACTCATTACTTCCCTTCTTTTGTAATAATGTACATGAAAAATTCCCATTTTGAATACCCTTTTTAATAAAGCACTAGAATCGAAACAAAGCCAAAGGTAATAAACTTAATTTAGTACACAATGTCGTGAGTTCCAGTACTCTAGTATGGCTTTGACGCCTTTTCACGGATTTGTCTTTTTCGTGGATAAGTAAGTATCTCTGAGCAGATAAGCGGGTTTTCGTAACTAAATATCCCGGATAAGTAGCTCACGACATTGGACAATTCTGCTAATGATTTTATCCGGGTTTTACTGTATGAACAGCTAACAATTTCTAAAAGGAATTGTGCAAAATGTACATATGTTCGATTTACAGCATACAATTTTATTCATATTATGCTATGCCCAGATATTATTGTATTGATAAATTTTATCAAATATCAATTGGTTGATGATTGACAACCGCAATAGGGACGATGTTCAATAGGACCGCTTAAAGAAAGGCTACATACATATGGTTGTCCGGAAAAATTCACCATCATTAATCTTCTTCGGTTAAATATCCGAAATGACAAGACTGTATACCCTATCAATGTATCAAATATGTAGTCATAAGAGCATTATGAAGTCTATGAAATAATACGTTAAATAAGTACAACTACTAGTCCGAAATTATATGACTTTTTAGTGCGGCTTCAGTAGAAATAATCTTCGGACTATGAACTATGGACATAGTAAATACCGCTGCAACCAGCTGTTCGAGTCATTAGCTGTTATTTGGCTAGATGACAAAACAAACATAGACCTAGACTATTCCAATGGTGGAGTTTGATTCTAAGCTTAAATATCTGTCGGTATCAGAGAAATTGCTTATTTAATTTTAGGCTTATGACACAGCTCCAATAAGCGGACAATTCCCTTAAACGGGCGCATTTTCGGGAACAATACAAAGTGTTTTTTTTTTATAAACGGACACTCTCTTAAACGGACGTCGACACTTTTTTTTATAATCTACACGCGCTAAAGGGGATATGAATACCCTTATAATGTGCGCGAGCACATGAATGACAAGAACGAGAGTCAGACAGATCGACGTAGTGATAGGAAACTCAGATGTTAGGTTTCAACTAACTCTATGGACGGTGTCCAGGATAACTGGAGAGTTGTGTATTATTGAAACTTATGCCATTGCTTATGATTCACAGAAGTTTTTTCCAGATGTTTCCTATTATAGTTTGTGCGATCAATTTATTCAGCCGTACCATCCTACTGTCTTCGCAGTAGGTTTTGATATTAGCTTCTGAAACTAATCAACCTTTTCGTGAGAAATAAATGTTTCGGCGACATCTGGATTAGAACCGTGAACCTTCAGCGTGACAAACGACGACGACTACCACTACGCCACGGCCACCCACATTTGTCTTACTCATTTCAACCAGAAAGTCTCTCATAAACGGACGCATTAATTAAATAAGGAGTTATTTTTGTATAAACAGTTGAAACAGAAAAATGGAAAGGATCCGTTTTCAGTACAGTTCCTTATTTTCTTAATACATTAGTAAATCCATGGAAAATCTCCGGTAACCGGACGCGAAGCTCTCATAACCTAACAGAGCGATGTTACGTTACGTTGTGAGTTTATGACGGGTTTCCTCCTGCACTCCTGCATTATACCTATTCTTCTGCTCTCATATTTGTTCGCAGTCATTTCATTGTGTTATGTAAACAGAATCTGCCTGCAGGATGTCAACAAAAAAAATATTGCTCTCTTGGAAAGAAACAATGAAAGTGATTAATGTCTTGGATAAAAAAAACTCATCCGTTCGCGCTTCAGCAAAAAGGTTTAACAGTTCGGCTGAAAAGTTCGTATCGTTTTAAGAAAATAAACATTTTTTTTTTTTCAAAAATTCGATTTTATGTTTCAATATAGTGGCCATCGAGGACGATAAACCAATTATAGCGATTTTTCAACTTTTCTATACCATTTTTGTATGATTTGTCTTTTGCTTCAAAATAGGCCACAGTCTCTGTGATTACCTCTTCATCGGCGCTAAATTTCTTTCCAGCGAGCTGGAGGCCAGATCTGGAGAATACGGCGGATGCGGAAGTAATGCGAAGCCCAATTCATACAATTTTGCCATCGTTTTCATTGATTTGAAAAAAAAAATTGAATTTTAGACTCATTAGAGTGCCCCACTCCACGGAAATCTTTGGTAAAAGGCGAAAGATTTATTCGACACTGAAGTGAGGCCACCATAGCGCAAGTGGTTAGTGCGTCGGACTACTGAGCCAGCGGTCTTGGGTTCGAATCCCGCCGCAAACACCTAAAAGTTTTTTCACAATGCCCACCTCATCCGAATGCCTGACAAGCATTCAAGAGTATCATTTGTCCTGTAGAAGCTTCCCAACTCGCCGTTCGGAGTCGGCAGAAAACTGTAGGTCCCTTCCATTCGTGCAAAAATATAACGCGCACACACAAATGGTTGCGGGAAGCTAGGCTTGGTTCTACCTAGGACTGCTGAAGCCAAATATATTTCATTGATTTGTGACATGGTGCATTGTCTTGATGAAACAGCATTTTTTTCTTCTTTAAATGGGGCCATTTTTCCGCGATTTCGTCCTTTAAACGCTCCAATAACGCTGTGTAACAGTCGCTGTTGATGGTTTTCCCCTTTACAAGATAGTCCATGGAAGTTATTCCACGCGCATCCCAAAATACAGACGCCATATCCTTGCCAGCTGACTGTTGAGTATTTCCACGCTTTCGAATCGGTTCATCGCGTACGGTCCACTCGGCTCAATTCGTTGTTGTTTTTGGTCGATTGTGAGCTCGCGCGGCACCCACTCTGCACAGAGCTTTTGCATACCCCTATATTCATTAACGATATGTCCAACACATTCCTTTGATATCTTTATAGTGTCAGCTATCTCGATCAACTTCACTTTACGGTCATCTGAAATCATTTTGTGGCTTTTTTTGATGTTTACGTCCGTAGCAGCTTTTTTTGGACGTCCACTGAGTTCATCGTCTTCGGTGCTCATATGGCCTGTACGGAATTCAGCAAACCACTTACGAATGGTTGCTTCGCCTGGAGCAGAGTCCGGATAACACTCATCAAGCCAGTTTTTGGTATCAGCAGCATTTTTTTCATAAAAAAAACAGTGTTTCATTAAAGCAGCCCATACACATTTCAATTCAATTGTAAATTTAGTTGTCAACTGAATTAATGCTTGGCCACACACTACATCAACTGAGTTGAAAGACTTGGTATGAACTGCCACAAATATCTAGAATTTTCTTTATGTGTGCGTTTAAAGTCATCTTGCTGTTTACGTTTCGCTCACACCTACATTCACAGATTTCACAAGCCTAGTACAAATTTTTCGCAATTTCAACTGAGTTGAGAGATCAACTTCTAAAAATCAAAATCTTTTGATTTTTCCTCAACCAACACGTCAACCGTCAAATCGATCAAATGACTGCCCTCTATACACACGGGTTGATTTTGATTTCAATTGACTCAGTTTACAATTGAGTTGGAGTGTGTATGGTTCGCTTGACACACGAGATTCCGTTTTATCCATTTTTTTTTCAAAATAACAAAAGTTGCTTCACTCAAAATGCTATATCTCACAAACTAGTAGCCCGACAGCCAGGGTCACCCTAACCACAGGGCTAAATGGGCTATAGCCCCGGGGCGCAAGCATTTTTGGGGCGGCATTTATTATTGATGTTATAGTTATTTTTCTTATTACATATTAGCTATTTAGTAGTTACTTTTATTCAAAATCTTTTCATAACAAAAATTTACAAATAACCTGTTCTTAAATGAAATTGAAAATATTATATGCATTCTAATCTGGGATTTGTTTAGGTCCGTTCACATTCGCTTCCAAAACGACGAAAATCTACGAAAAGTTACGAAAACCCGTTTGCGTATGGAAAAATTTCGAAGTTTTTCATATAAGGGAGTGCTCACGAGAGCGTAAGAAATTTCTGAATTGGTAGCCCACGGGCGCCGAATATTTTAGGACGGCTCTGCCGACAGCTGTCAAATTTGTACACGTATCTTTTGTAGGTTGGTACTAACTGGATGATATGGATTTAATTCTAGTGGTACCCTCTCATAGGAACGATACGAACTTTTCAGCCGAACAGTTATTTAAAAAAAAACCATTTTTTAATTGTTTTCTCTTAACCGGACAGCTCTCATAGCCGGACAAAAATTAAAGGAAATCAAGGATCCGCTTATGGGAGCTTTTGCTACATTTAACTGCTAAAATCTCATAAACTGACACATTTATAAGAAAATTCAAGAATCGCATACTTTTTCCGTCACCATGTAAGCGCAATTTATTCCAGTACTGCCTGTCATTTATTCTTCTTTTTGGAAGATGTTTCTTAAGAATATTCATTGCATTTCTTGCCTGATATCCAACAAAAAAGGCACACCTTGACCCACAGATATCGTCAACCTTACTGTTGCACAAAAAACTCATACAAAGCTTCGGCTACATAATAATTTTAAATCTTTTCAATCCATCGAAGATCATTTCCTTAAGCATAACCTTCCACTACCCTTCTAAGTTATCGGCGTGATTTAACATTTAAACTAAACTATTTATATGCAGAATTCCTCGAATCTCGAGTCATTCACCTCTCCTTAAATAGACAGCTGATTGAATCTTTGCGTTCCTCCCAACTCTACTTCCGTATTCAAAATATAGATAGCTATACTCGCAGCTATGAACTTACATTCCACAAATGTTTGCTGACTCATTTCATAAATTCAGTGTGTATGGCGGAAATGTCAATAACCCCTCCAATCACCGTTAACGTCCTCGGCACCTATTCGACTATACTTCACTGCATGTCGCATGACTGTCATGCGTATTTAGCATAACCACCGAAGAGTCTAAAGGTAATGGAACGCATTCGTTCCTTAAACACAAACACGCGAGCCAAAACCCACCCTGCCTAAGCATATGTCAAACTGTGATAGAATGTCACAGTAAATGTCTGCCAAACGGGGTCAATCCATTACTGTGTCGTGTTCTGCCACTATATTCGTCCTAGTCCCACCTGATTTCGTGAAGCGAGAAAAAAAAGCAAACAGCAAACAAACTAAACTTAAATCCTCTTAGATGGCCCGTCATAGTCTTCGTACATTATGGAGGCATTATTGCCCGGGTTATTGTGACCTCATTTGCTCCCCCTTAATCAGAAATCGGCCTTGTGATTGTGTGACTGCTGCCGATGTGCCTGTGTTCGAGGCAGCAGAAAATAAGTGAATTACGTATCACGATGGTTAAACGGGGGTTGACACATTCACTACACACCCCCTTTCTGTAGCCACAAAAGAACTTTGTGTGGGTGTAATGCTCGTATGCCTTGCCATTGCCCCTCGTGTTTCTTATCTTTCCTGTTGCCTGTGCGGTGTAGGTCTTTTTTCTTTTTTGATCTTAGTTATTTTTGTCGGACACAAATATGATTTCTCTTTTTTTTTCCCGCTCATATATTATACATCGGCTATCTGTAGGGGATGTGGGGGCCGGGTTATCGAATACCAAATACCGGATCGCCAGGAGGATAATGGCATTGTTCCTAAGGACATAAGAATGTCACTGTCACCCAGCACAGTGGCATACGATGAGCACGAGAATCGATAGTCACGTAATCGATATAAGTGCACACTTACGTTCGAGAATATCGAAGCAAACACGTTATTTTTTTCCGGTTCTGGCTTTCTTGTAAAAAAAAAGGATGTCGGAATGTGTTCCGGGAGAGATTCGATAAATGTCCTTTCACGGAACGGGTCTGGGAGCTAAAGACAAAATTTAATGGAACATGTTGTTATGGAATGTGGATTTAGTTCAATTTATAGTAAATTCTGTAAGCATATTTTGCAAATGGGATTTTCTTGCACTACAACTGCTCGTAGTTTAGGGGTGGCTTGTCGTTGTAGTAAGTCGTTTAATGCATTTTTAAGGTCATTGTAAGAAACGAAACAATGTTATGCGGGGTAGTGAACTTTCCGAAGGCGAAAAATGTGCTTTCTTGGAAAATGGTTGCTTGGTTACTTTAAACTATAGTTTGTGGTTTGGGGGGACAGTAATTTTCCAACTGGAGGCAATGGAATAATGGACTTTTCTGAAGAAAACGAAATGTTTTCCAAGCTAAATATACACATACAGGGTGACTAGTTCTTGTTTTACGATATTTTAGGTTGGGTTGGAAATATGTTTGGGCTTATGTAAGTCAATATTTTGGGTCTTGGGGTCTTCAGTGATAGTTTAACCGATTTCTGCCCAGCAATACGTACACGCAACACTTAGGGAAAATATTTTTAAAATTATACCATACTTAGGCCGCAAACTTGCCTTATAAAATTTGCCATTTTAAAACAGTCGAAAAATTTGCGAAAACTGAACTTATTTTCAAAATAGTTGGAAGAAATAATTACTAATTTAAATGAAAATATATTATTCAAAGAAATGCATTACGCATCTTTTAAGTACTTCGCCGTGCAACGTTGCGCGAACTCATCGCTGGGCAAAACCGATATCAAAATTACGGTTTGCAGGTGTTCCATTTTCCATTTCCAATTCCAATAAAAAACTTCTTCATTGGATACACACGACAAATATGCTAAGCTAAGACCGTTTTTTGACCAAATGAATAGAAAATTCATTTAGTTCGGAATTTTCACTCATCACTCATCAATCGACGAGCAAATGGTCGCCATTCCTGAAAAAGGTTCATTCGAAACCAACCTGTACGTTTTGGATACAAGTTGTAGTGTATCTGCTCCACTCCAGCAACGGCTACCTATTCTAGTTCAATACGTATGCTGGTCCTAATGCCGAAAATGATTCAGATATGAGGAATCAATAATTGGGCCTTTTTGTGACTGCTGAAAGGTGTAAATCTTCATGAACATTCATCATTTTTCATAACTTTTTTACCTCAAACGCCGTATATGTGCTCATTCGGCACATGAGTGGAGTTAATTTGCAAAACAATGCTGTGGCCAGTTACCGAATCAAGGTACGTGGCGAGAAGTGGTATTGGCCACTTCTCATATGTTGTAAACGCTTGGAAGCTGCATTATGCCAAGCAAGATCTTCAAAATTTACGACAGGTGCTTCATATTTAATTCCGGACCGCTATCTGTGAAGCACATCTGATTGTCGAAGCACGGCGAGGATATTCGTGTACTGAAGAGGAGATCTTGACGACGGGTGAAGAAGAGACCACTGAGTTCGAAGCACAAGCACAAAAAGAAACTTTACACAAAACATTTAAGTCAGTAATGAGGTCAAAAAAGACAAGATTAGCTACGTCTTAGAAAAGAACCCTTTACGACGACTCCGGTGCCAGCAATGTGGCAGCCAGACTATATACAGATGCGGAAAATACAACGTTGCAGTGCATGTAAAATGCTTTAGCTTATTCCACAAGAGTGATAATTATTTTAAAACTAATAAAGTATTTATGTTCTAATAGCTAATTTGTATAATTGGTTTCATTTTTATATTTTCATACTTTCACTGCCCAGAGATGCATTTGCGCAACAACAGCGACTTCATTTGCTGCAGCGACTTTCAATTGTTTTCGGCCAGTTATGTTTATTCATATACTTTCCCAGGCCCAACGGAACACGGTGATTGTATCCTTGATTTCTTTAGCACTATACATATGTACTAGACTTTTTGACTGGCCATCATTTGACATCATCAGCCTCGTTTTCAAAATCTCTCACAACAAAATCTTGCATTATCATAATCTCGCATTATCGGAATCTCGCAATTACGAAATCTCGTTTATCGAAAACTCGCAATATCAAAATTTCGCAAACCAAAATTAAACTAAAAAATGCTATTTAAAAAAAAATCAAATTCATTTTTTCCATTTACAGATTAAATTTCTATAAACAACATCGCGTTGGTCCGCTGAAAAGTGAAAAAAATGAAATTAATTTGACCTTTTTGGCAAGTATTTGCTCCTTACTTGGTCTGTAACTTTCGATTGCTCACCTACGAACTGTACTCGGATCAGTGTTCAAATTAGGCACTTTTACAGTTTCATTTGAATTGATGATCGGTTCTTTTTGGATGAGAGATCGGATTTCTATATCAGTTCGACTTGAGTTTTTACGGTGTCGCCCGCTTTAACGTCTGCTCTATATTGCTCCTGTTACTCTGTATTATTTTTATTAGCCATGAAATAATGTAACTGTAAATATTTTATTTTGAACTTACAACTTTTTACCGTTATAATCATCGACTTTTTTAAATTTTCAACTGTTATGATACTAAGCTCAAGCCATTGCAGCGAAGTGATGTTTCTGCCCATTTTGTCAATATGAATTCAAAGAAAACTAATCCTGTCATTAAAACACTGCATTGTCCAAACTATTTGCAAATCTCCCGCTAGGTAAGTTTTTTTTGCGTTAGAGGAAAAGTTGCTTATATTTTGGACAGGCAGTTTCATGATCCTCACAATATTTTGCACAATACTGTACATATGTGCATTGCTGCACTTAATAAGCGGAATTTTGATAATAAGCGAGATTTTGATAATACGAGAATTTCAAATGCGAGATTTCATTATTCGGGATTTATTTGAAAAATGCTAGATTTCGTTATTAGATATTTTGGTTTGCGGTCAATCGTGGCGCTCCCCTATCAGGCTTACCTTTGGGACCCTTTGGGGTCAAATTGAACCTTTTTTGATGGCCCCAGGATCCGCCTTTTTAAAAATCAACGAAATTGGACCCTTTTTGAAAAAAAGGACCCTTTTCCGACCCTTTTTGTAAATTGGGAAACAATTGACAATTCGAAATTCCTTCACTTCTTTTAGCAGACATTGTCACCGACAGCAATCACGCTTTTGAGTTAACCCGATTTCTATGAATGTGTTTGCCAACGCCGAAATGTAATTTCCCCTGTAAACAGACACACTCAAATAGTTGGTGCATTTCGTTTGTCATACTTCTGCTAACGTCAATATAAAAAGAAGACCTGCCAATTCATGCTATCCACATTAAATTTTTGGAGGATGAAAAGTTAAAGGAGTCCCCAACTCGAACTTAATTCAGAAGTTAGAAATTTAAAGAAAAACGATTTTTTTTTCATATTTCAAAAATACAATGTGTTGAGAATATATTGACCAGAGGAAAAATTAAAATATTGAATATTTACAGAGTTATCGCACATATAGTCGAGCGCATATAGTACACTGCATATAGTAAAGTGAAACTTTTAACGCAAATATCTCGAATCCGTATTTTCAAAAACTGCTCGTGCTGTAACTTAAAAAGTTATTAATCGATTTGGCTGAACATTTTGTGAGGCTTTTCTTTATATCATTACCGGAAGAATAAACCTGAAGTTTTAAAGATTTCACTTAAATAAACAACTTTTTGAGGATGAAAAATGTCGAAAAAACAGTAAAAAATTTGAACATTTTATTAAAGAGCGTACATCATTTTTAATTTTATACTTTTTTATGATTTTATAGGTTAATCCTTCCCAAGCATGTGTTAGAAATAGAAAGTAATTTTTTTTTGGTAAAAAGATAAATAGAGAAAGGCTGACAGATGCAGCACTTTTGAACCTCGCGTCAAAGACACCTGAAGAGAAATAGAACTGAGCCGCCATTTTGTGAATGAAAAAAAAAAATCAGTTTTATATATGTATGTAGTTCGAATAAAATGATGTTACAGCTTCAAAATGATTCAATTTGATCACCTTTAAAGACACGCTTATTTTTGAAGCGTTCTAAAGGGATTGCCTTAAGGGCTTTCATTCCTAATAATTAGGTTTTCCAAATTATAACTTTTTGTTCAAATACTTTTCTTGTTTCTTTTGTTTGTGTTACTTTATTTTTAAATTGATTGCTTTTTTCTAAATGAACAGATTTTTTTGTTTTCTTTAAGAGTTTTTATGCATAAGCTTTAAATATTTGTAGCAACTGGACTACAAATAAAAAAAAAACTAATAAAATAATACTTATCCTACCGCCGTCTTATTCTTTAATTTTATATGGGACCCCTTTTTTCGCCAAGTACCCTTTTTTGGACCCTTTCCGGAAATTTTCAGAGGTAACCCTGTACCCTATTCATAGTGTTGTCAAAGTAAAAACGTCATATTTAACATCTGTCATTCTAGAATCTAGAGCAAATAAAAAGGTTTTTTTTTTATGGACTCGTTCTTAAACACCTTGAAATTAATTGATCAGTTTCCCGTGTTATGGTTTCTATGCAGGAGTGTAACAAATGGTTTTGCGGATGGGTTAGAACTTTGAAGAGTTTTATGGAATTTAGGTCATCACAGTTTTCATACGTAGCTAATGATGTCGCAAACTCAGAAATATACCGCGAGAGAGTCACGGTAGACATGGGCATTTGCGTCACTTAGTACAATTTGAGATTTGCTTTGTCAAAACATTGCTATGGCTGACAAAAATTTAGAAAAAATAAATTTCAGATTTTAAATCCCCCAAAATGCCAAATTTTAGTTCTCAATATTTGGTATGAAAAGTTTTTATGTATACTCACATTGAAAAGTGTCATACTCCATTAAAGACTACGTGCTGGGCGACTCATCGCCCGGTGAGGCAATATTGCTATCAGAAGTGGACAGTGGTCGGCATATTCCAATTCGTGTAATTCCATTGGGCATTCCCTTTAGTATGGTAACAGCTTCATCTAATGACAGCGTCTGCAGACTATTCTCGGCTACGCTAACCAAACGGTCGCCAGGAAATATTTCGTTAGTGGCTTCCGCTGACCCGCCCGGTATGAGACCGCGTATCACAATGACCGTACCCTCGGCATCTAAGGGATCCTGATAATCTAGAATTGAGAAACCAAAACCGCGTTCAGTCTTTTCGATGTCTATGAACGTAACATCAGTACTCCACAGTGCCAACCCGGAAACGTTTTCAACCGACTTGGAGCGTTGTTGATCGGTTAGGGTCGCCGTACTCGATGTATACAACGAACTCTCCGACTGCGCCTTCGTAAGAAGGTTCTGTAGACTTTGATGGCCACCGGGCAGGAGGCTTCTCGTCTCGAATGCTTCAGGATTCTGAGATGTATTGATCACAGATGGTGCTGATGGTCCGCGAGCGCATACCAATCGCACTTGCGTTGGTAGTTCTTTTAAAATCTTCACAACTTCGATATGCTTTAAGCCCTGCAACTTGTACTCGTTCACCTGAAGCAATTCGTCGCCCGGTCGTAGGATGCCCTGTTTCCCAACCGGGCCATCCTCGAGTATTGATCGAATGTAGTGATGTGGCCGTTTCTCGATGCCGCCCTCTACGTCGACAGTTCCCTCGAGGCTGATTCCTAAACCTGAAAGTTTATTTATTTCGGCAACTATAATTTCGCTTTCGGGACACTCACTTTTCCAGGCCGCAACTTGCAGGGAATCCAGGCTGTCGGCAGTGGGCGTTGGCGTGGGTGTGTTCTGCGCCGATTGTGGCGTTTGCTGTGATGGCGATTGTGGCGAACGAGGGCTTGGCGTCTGGATACCACCGTTCAGTTTCTCGTTCATATTGCTATTGCCGTTCATTTGTTTGAGGATCATCATTTTCGACGGCGTTGTCGCCACCGTCGCTGTCACACTGCCTCCATTGCTAATCACTGGCACTGGCTGGCTGCCCTTAACCTCACCATCACCGTTACTAAACGCATGCTCATCGTGTGAATCACTACAACTACTGCTGTGATCCAACACCAGGGACATGTTTGAGTCGACAGTGTCACGCGAAGGCATCATATCTCCGCATTCATTAGCTGACGCACCGAGGAAATCATCTGTCGCCAATGAATCCGCATCGGACTTGGGCGGCACCCATGAAAGGGTTGCTATCGAAGGTGATGCGGGCAGCGATATCTGTGACTGAGCATCACTCTTGAGTTCTGTTAAGGCGACTTGAAGGTGTTCGAACTTTCTACCGCGCAGGAATCGCTCCAGCGTTAAATGCACTATTATATCGGTGTTCCGTAGGATCTCCACGGCTTGGTGATTGGTCACACCGGTCAGTGTCTTCCCATCAACGGCAACTATGCGATCGTTGATTTGTATTTTCCCGCTCATTTCGGCGGCGCTGCCTTCGATGATACTCTTCACGAAGATTCCGGAGAGATCCTCCTCTTCGCAGACATATCCTGCCACCGTGATGCCTAGGCCGTAGACGTTTTTTCGCAGCTCAACCTCGTACGTCTCGGTCTCGGGGGAGTCTATAAAACTCAATGGCGTTACCGGTGACGCATCGCTAAATAACGTTACAATGCCAGGTGTTGTGACCAATGTCTCAATGCGATCCATATCGTTGCAACCCGATGACAGCTGCTTCTGCTGTTGATGGCACAGAGATGGTGATGCAAACGGCACGATGTCCAAATGCTTTGGGCAGGCACGTGAGTGCGGCAAATCCGTCGGTATGGGCGGCAATGGCAACGGCAAGTCGGCCAACTCAGTGTCCGGTATTGGCATCGTGAAGCCACCAAGCGTGTTTGTCGTCGTGGAAGCAGTAGCAGCAGCAATATTATGATTTGCTGCAGCAGCAGCACCAGCAGTAGCAAATTGGGGATTCTGATACAGATGCCGAGACAGTTCTTCCGGGTCGGAGAGGAGCTTAGTTGGAATAATTGGAGCATGACAGGCCAATGTTTGGTAGTCAATGGCCGTGGGCTCAACTGGACGTGCCACAATCAATCGAACCTGAGCTCCAGTCTGACGAAGAACCGTTGCTACTTGCTCGGAACTAAAACCGCGCAAATTCACTTCACCAATTTGCAGCACGTGATCGCCGCACTGCAATCGACCGTCACGCTCGGCCACTCCGCCCGGTGTCAGGCCCTTAATAACCACACCCGTACTCCGGCCTCCCACCAAGATGAAACCCAATCCGTTGCCATCGTTAACGAGATCGATAACCTCCACTTGTGACCATTCAGTGCTTAGAACCATTTCGCCAATTCGGACAGTTCTCTTCCCTTTGCTGCTGCTACTGCTACTGCTGAGGTGTCGTTGTCAGTTCCGTTTTGCGGTGGTGTCATGACTCGTATTCACTGAAATTCAGTTGGCCTACTCGATGCATGTACATACGCTGCAGTGTCCCGACTCCACATGGAACCGGGACTTCAGACCGGTACGCGGAGTTCTCGAGTCCGCCACACGGAGCGTGGGGGCTTGTCACATCTCCCTCGGGGTGTGAGCTATCCGCAAATAAACACGACCGAAAGGGAGTTCTGCGTTGGTAACAGCTGCTAGAGAAGACCTAATTCCGCTGGTCCATCGCGAATACTACGCGAATACTCTCCGACGACGTTGCTAAAATCAATAACGTTAAACTTTTTGTTCGTTTTCTTTTTCGTTACACGACCGCAAAGGCCAGATCGCTGGAATTGAATTAAAAAAAAAGACTCAGAATCGGACGGCGACGTATCAGCCAAGAGAACGGTTGCCACACGAATCGTCCACTGCAGCGCACACGGGAATCGAAGTGGGGCTACGACTAGGACGACTAGGACGGGGGCACTTTCCGATGAGGTGACGGAAAAAAGAGAAGGATTGATTTATTTTTTTATTCTTATTTTCTACCACCCACTATCACTGATTACACTTTCCTGCTCCCGTTTTTCTTTTCTTTATTTATTTATTTATTATGCACACACATTCTACACTTTTCCTTTGAGATATGATTTTCTCGATTTTCTTGATTTTCTTGATTTCATAGATTTTTAATTGGAAGCAGGAGATTTTTTATTTATTTATTTATTTATGAGCGACACAATTTCCTAACTTGTTTACACGATGAGTGTGTTTGAAAAACGGATTTAGTATTCCTATTCCTATTTTCGAATTCGCGCGGAAAACTTGTGTACATCCGCACGTTAGGAGTTTTCTTGGCCGATTGACACTTGCGGGTTTGTAGAACCAGTTTGGAGGCGTTTGAACGGTGGAAGCTGGAAGGTGTTTATGGTGCGTAGCACTGTGTCAAAAATGTGGAGCATTGCCGAGTGGAGTGAGAGGGAGAGAAAATGATAAGTGGAGTGTTGTGCGGTCTGTTGCTCTGCTGGATTTGTATACGGCAGTTGTATAGTTTGTGGAACGCGTGTGGATGGTATCGTAGTGGCTGGAGCGCAGGATTTTGCTGAGGGGAAATTTATAATTGGTTCGAAGTTGGAATCATTACTGGTGGAGATTCAGGTGAAAAGCTTTTCATAGCAGGGTTGTTAGGCAAAAAGATTTTTGTGAGCTTTCACCATTTTAGAAAGAATATTTAACTAAAACTTGAGTGGAACATTTAAGGAAATAAGAGTTTCACTTAACTTCACACACCATAGTCCGTACGGAACCTGGCAGCCTGTGCGTGAAGAGTGGATAAACAACACAGTAACTTGGCATATAGATACTGCAGTCTTCACAGTCTTATCAAAAATTAAAAAGCTCTTTCGCAACGTAAGAGAACGAAAGAAAAATAACAATCCAATTGAGATAAGATTGAGAGGCAAGAGAGTTTTTCTCTTGACATTTTGTAGGCTCGGCGGCGATCATAGTATGTGTCCCACACCACACAATACATATACAGCGCATAGTCACATGTATTGGAAGCAAAGCAAACCAATTGATTTCATTTTTTCAGTTTTTCATATTCCAGAAAAATTATAACCGAAATACTGATTTTTGGTAATTTTAATGCCCCATTGGAAGAGTTCTTGGAGATAACAAAAAAACATGTTTTAGTATTCGACTCAATTTTTTCATCACAGCCAGAAATCAGGAATATAAAAACAAAGATAGTTGCAAGAGCGTAACACCTGAATTGTTTTGTATGGATGCATGCCATTTCATAATTGCAATTTCACATAATAACCTTAGCGACAACTAAAGGCACCTGTTTTCAGTGACGTAATCAACGCATAGTCTACATTGGGTCAATGAATGCCGATTGTCGATTCCTATTAAGTGTACGAATCATATTAGCAATACATCCAAAAATACCAAGATTCTATACTCGCACACATACATATCGAGCCACAAAATATCAAAAGTAAAAAACGAGCGAAGAAAACAAAATTCTTATTTTCAACCCCACCATGCAAGAAAAAAACCTTAAGGGACCATCCACTAGAGAGCGTGCTGGTCCAACCTAGTCCCGTTGATCATTTTCTCAACTTTTTACATATGCGATACAAAGGCATTATTAATCTACCCACACATATCAAACACTATTTGATTTACATCAAACTGTCGCACAGTGTTCCGCGTAGTACATATTAAGTGGACAAAAATATTTTTTTGACTATTTCATGTTATTCTTATGAGTTAACTATATTGTAATAAAAACCTTATGTTTTAAGTGCTTTATTTACGTTTTGATACTAACTACTTTATAGGGCAAAAAAACAAAAAATTAAAAAAATTAAAATTTCTTTGATATTATCTGTTTCAATATTTCGTTTCTGAGGTAATGGCGGGACAGCAGGGCCGACTAACAGAGCCATAACTTGGGCTATTGAGGTGACCTACAAAAAAACGGATTACTTTTTTTTCGCACGTTTGCGCACTCTGATTTTTTCACTGCCTATAATTAAGAAGTCGAGTTTTGTATCAAAATAAAAATTGACCCGGGGCAAGGTGGGGCTCATATTTAAAAGTCTATGCAAAAAAAAAATAAAAAATGCCTCAAAAAAACTTACATCTTATAGTTAAAAAATTCTTTAAAAAACCGTTAAATAGACTTTCAAAATGTATTAGAATAATCCATTCACTTTGATTACTTGAATCCATACCAATTTGGTTTAATTTTTCACACAAAAAAATTAAAAAATTAATTAAATACAAATTGAACACTAATTGTGCACTCGACCTGTTATGGTAACACACTCTACTTTGACTTGCTCTAAAATCATTTCCACGCTCTAAAATAAAGAGAAAATGTGATTTACGTATCTTTCAATTATCCTTTATAAGAATTGCGTTAGCAAGTACTCTCAATTTTGTCATGAATTTTTTGAATTTTGTCCACTTATTGGTGTGAAATGGAACACTGTATGTCGGACTGACCACCTTGAATCGCGAATCACGATAAAACAATTTGAAACGAAATCAAAGTTTATCGAAAAATCATGAAGTGTACTGGCCTCTGGCCCTTTTCATATGCACAAAATTGAAGAAACCGGTTTCTACTTTACATATTTCCACAGTAAATTCTTTTTCTGTGTCCTAAGAGAAGCTCTAAGGGAAAGATTAGGATGAGCGAAAAAAGCTCGTTTAATAAGTAATCTAAGAGAGCGGGTCGTGATACCAGACCACGCTATCATTGAAGACTAGCAAAGCTAAGTTAGACCGAATTCGTAAACGCATTATATTGCGCAATACATATGTATATGCAAAGCAGGAGGTTCGCAAACGCATAAGCAAAATTTACTGCAAAGCAAAGAGCTCTAAATGCAAGGCAAGGCAAGACAAATTGAGAGTAAGCACTTTCATTGGTGGAAGCATGATAAAAACTTTCAGCAAAATAGCAAATATCATCAGCTGTCGTCTCTTTATGTAGGTATGCAACGGATTCAATGGGACGGCTCTCTGCGGCAAGCGTTAACGTTAACGTCAACGTTTAAACGGGTCGGTGCCTTAAATAGTTTGTGCAAAAGCAAAATCATCTGCGCAACTGTCAAATAAATGCTGCTCACTTCACTTTTCTTTTTTTTTTTTTTTTTGTAAGAAAGGTGGAAAGCGTAGAAAGCCGGCGTGTGGGACTTTAACCCTAACTAAAACCACCTCTGCCTCCAACCCCTGTTCTGGCCGCTGTGTACCTCTGACATTCGGTCAGAATATGTTTCGCGTTCTGGGCTTCGCCTTCGCAGTGTGGGCAGAATGGGTCATCCACGTGCTTGTATTTATGGAGGTACTCCCGGAAGCATCCATGCCCCGATATGAACTGACTTAGGTAGAAATTTACTTCTCCATGTTTCCTACTGGCCCACTCCTCTACGTTAGGGATCAGCATATACATCCATCTTCCTTTCGTTGTCGTGGTCCACCTGTTTTGGCATTCTGATTGTATAGCCTCTATCGTATTTGTTCCGTTTTCCAACTCGTTTCCGCTTACTACTACTACAGCCGTCTTTTTTATCTCCAGATCGATGGGCATTCGTCCGGAGATTAGACTGATAGCTTCCGCTGACACCGTTTTAAAAGCGCAGCACACTCTCAGTGATGCGATTCTGTGGACCGAGTTCATCCGTCTCATGTACGTTTTCCGATCCATCGCTGGTGCCCATATGAGGGATCCGTACATAAGCATCGATTTGCTCACTGTTGCTAAGAGGTTTCGGACTGGCTGCCTGGGTCCTCCAATGTTTGGTAATAATTTCGATTACTGCTTTATCATCAGGGTAGCCTATGATGCTTACCCCGCTCGGCCTTGGCGTTCTTAGTATGCCATCATACATGACGTTCCACAGGATTCGGCCCAGCACTGATCCTTGGGGGACTCCTCCCGTGATTTTGTACATCTTAGGCCCCTCTTCTGTGCCGTAGTATAATGTTCTCTTGCTGAAGTAGCTTCCTATTATTCTCAGCAGGTAATTTGGTATGTTCAGACTGCTTAACGCTCTAACTATGCAGCTCCAGCTGGCTGAGTTGAATGCGTTTTTAACGTCGAGTGTTACGACGGCACAGTACTGCTTCCTCCCTCCTAGCCATCTTAGTCCCGTGATTGCTTCGCGTGCAATATCGCACACTGCCCTTATCGCACCTATAGTGCTTCGCTTCTTTCTGAAGCCGAATTGTTGACTAGAGAGCCCCGAGTCTCCTTCCGTGTATTGCTCTAGCCTTGTGCGTATTATTCTTTCCAGCAATTTCCCCAGCGTGTCGAGCATGCACAGCGGCCTGTAAGATGATGCTTGGTCTGGTGGCTTGTTACCCTTTGGGATGAGAACAAGCCGCTGCCTTTTCCACTGCACTGGGAAATTCCCCTTCGTTAGGCATGTCGTGTAGAGCCGTGTGAAGACTTCTGGTCTTGCTATCATGGCTCCTTTAAGCACGAAGTTCGGGATTCCATCAATTCCTGGCGCCTTGTTGCTTTTTATTGCTGCCGCCGCTTCTAAGACTTCCTCATTTGTAACTGGTGGTGTTGCCTCTGTTACTTCGGCTACTCCTCGTGGTAGGTTGAATCCATCTTTCCTCGGGAAGAGAGTGTTAACCGTCAAGTACATGAAGTTCGGGCAAATCGGTGCAGCCGCCGTGTTGTTCTTCAGTTTTTTCATGACTATTTGGTACTCGCCTCCCCATGGATTATCCTTAAGTTCCTCCCTGAGTGCCTGGAAGGATTGCCCTTTACTCTTTTTTATCATCTTACGGAGTTGTGTTCTCTTTCTCTGGAACTGTTCTCTCAGTATGTCAGTCTCTTGTGCCTCTACCTCTGGCTCTTTGCTGACGCCTCCGCATTCTGAGGCATTGTGCTCTCAGGTTGGCAATGTCATCGTTCCACCAGTATACCGGTTTTCTTCCACTTCCTTTTCCTTTGCGTGGCATGGCTGCATCGCAGACTTGGGATAAGGACCTTAGGACCTCCTTAGCTCGTTCTTCCGATGATCCTCTTGCTATGTCCATGTTGCTTATCATGTACTCTAGCATTTCGGTATCTACTTCTTTTGTCTTCCATCCCAGCTTTTGCACCTTAGGTGGTGCCCACTTCACTCTGCATTAGTGCATTTGCTTTTGTACAAGGCAAACATATGCTTTTGAAGTTGCAACTGCTTTGGAACATTTGCTTTGCAAGTATTGCGTTTACGAATTCGCCTTGAACTTTTGCTAAATAGCATAACGATTGGATAATTTCCCAATTGAATAAAATACTTTATATCGATAAATCAAAAACAAATCGAGTGGGATCAGATGGAAAAAAACATGTCAGATATTTGATCATAAATACACCAAAGATAGACTGAAGCATGAAGTAGGTAACATATTCAGCCTTATTGTGAGTTTCACCCGAACAGCATTCCGCCCGAAAAAGTTCACATTGTACGTTTCCCCTATTTTAAGTTTCGCCCTAAACTTCATTCGGGCTGAATGAAACGTCATTAACAGCTAAAATGTTCACTTATTTATAGCACTTATTTATAACTACTTGGGCAGGCAACTAGACCTCATCTTTACAACAGATCCCATCAACTCCGCAGTCTCGCTTTGTCCCTTATCTCTTTCAACTATTGATAACTACCACCCTCCTCTTGTTCTGTCATTTTTCCACGACTCACCACTCCAATCGACTGCCTCAGCAACTATCTCATCTTACGACTCCATAATGCTAACTTTCGAAAAAGTAATGCCTATCTCACCAATGTCTCCTTTGAGTTCATTAACCTATCTTTAAATGATGCTCTTACCATATTTTATAGGAAAATATTTAATTCTATTTCGCATTATGTTCCCTTTTCCCGCCATAAAACAACCTCTACATCACCTCCTTGGTACAATCGAAGACTTCGCTCCTTACGAAACAAGAGAAATAAGTTGTGGGCAGTTTTCCTGCGCACCAATTCTTTTTCGGATTGCTCCAATTATCTTGGTACATACCTTCACTTCACCCAACTTTATAATAATCTCTATCAGCGTTTTATATATAACGCCCAAGCCAATTTAATAAATAACCCTTAATCCTTTTTCCCATTCGTCAACTATAAAAGAAAATCCGATGGCTACCCGCCTTCCCTCTCTTTTGAAAACAAATCATCAACCGATCCTCTAACTATTGCCAACTTTTTCGCCACGCACTTTAAACAATCTTTCGCGGACAACGTACCGGACCCTTCTTATTTCAATTACCTTCTTAAGTTCTCCATTGGTCCCTTTCTATCTCAGACCTTTGATCCTACCATTATCGACAAAAAATTACAAGAACTTGGCGATGAATTCTTACCCGGCCCTGATGGTCTCCCTGCCATATTCCTTAAAAAAATGTTCATCGAACCTTTCTCTCCCCCTTTCCTACCTCTTTCATCTTTCACTCTCGCAAGGAGAGTTTCCTGATATTTGGAAGACCTCTTTTATATCCCCAATTCATAAAAAGGGATTAAAGAATGAAGTTACTAATTATCGCCCCATCGCTAAACTTTCCCACATACCTAAACTCTTCGAATGCATATTATATGAAGCTTTAAGCTTTCGATGCAAGTCTCTTATTTCCCCAAGCCAACATGGTTTTCTGAAAGGTAGATCAACCACAACAAATCTCGTCGAATTCGTGTCCTTTTCCCCCTCATCCTTAGAGAACGGCAACGAAGTCGATGTTATTGCAACTGATTTCAGCAAGGCTTTTGATAAGATATCTCATCAATTAATAGTTTTCAAATTGTCTGCCCTCGGTTTTGAACCCATATTATTGAAATGGATATCTTCTTACCTAGAAAACCGTTTCTATAGTGTCCGTTTCAGATCCGTCCTCTCAGATCCTTTCTTGGCCACCTCTGGTGTTCCTCAAGGTAGCCATCTAGGCCCCCTTCTCTTCATATTAACTACAAACGACCTTGAAAGAGTCATCAAATTCTCCTCTCTTTCCCTTTATGCTGATGATACAAAATTTTTCAAGTCATTTCTTCGCCCCGTGACTCTAATCTCCTTTAGCAAGACCTCGACAGTTTTTCTATTTGGTGCCTCAAAAATTGCTTAGAGCTTAACATCGCTAAATGCCAATCTATTACCTTGTCACGTAAGAAAAACCTATCTTCTTCTCGACTCTACCTTCTCCACGGTCAACCTATATCCGTCGTTCAGTCTCTTCGAGACCTTGGCATATTGTACGACAAACCCCCCTGTTCTGCATTTCGAGTGAAAGTGGATTGAAACCGAAATTCAAATTCACTCGGAATGGAATTCAGTGTTCTGCATTCCGAGTAATTTCGAATTTTTGGAATCCACTTCGAATTCATTTGTTTCAAATGTCAAATACAGCTGTCAAATCATTTCCAAATCAATGGAGATTTTCAGTTCTTGGTTTTTGTTTTGTGCAAGTTAAACATTTAAGAAAAAATATATTTTATGAAAAAAATGGAAAATAAAATTTTTAAATGATTCGTGAAAGCCGCGAAGAAAACCGAATGGAGAGAGTTCGCAGGAAGATTTTCCGAGATAAATCTAGCATTCTGGATCTTCCCGAAGCATTGTAAGCAGAAGTTAGACAACTGAAGAAAAATAATTTATTTAATGATTTTTACATTTTTAAAAACAGTTTTAGGATGAGTAAGAAAATATTTGTTCATATCCTGCGAGAAGTGGAGTCAGAGAAATCTTGATCTTGGAAAATCTTGATTTTCTTTGATGTAATTCAAGAGAATACTCCCTTGTCTCTAATTTTTGTGTTGTACTATATTAAACAAAGGAATTATTTTAATACACTAATGGAAAGTCTTATTATTCTACTCATATTTTTCAAAATGATTCTGATCAACAAATTAATTACTGGGGGCCTATTCCTGTACACGAGTCGAGTGAGACGTCAAAAGTGAGCCCACAGTCGAGTCGAGTAGGTATGTTTTGGTATTCCTGGACTCGATCGACTGTCTCTCACTCGAGAACACAATTTTAAACCACACCCAACTTCACTTAATGCTGATTTGACATTTCATTTCAGCATTTATATTTGAAAAAATGAAATGGTTGTTTTAAAGTTTAGTTTTTTTTTTTTGTAAATTATTAATTAATTTTATTAATAATAATATTATTTTATAAATTATTATTAATTAACTGATGATCGTGATAAAGCTCGGACGACCGCAAATTCACTTCAAAAAGGATGAGATGCGTGAAATCGTTTGGAATTACCGAATAACACGTAAGTGTTACGCCAAAAACAAATATGTTATGTTATTAATGTTATATTTTATATTTTACAGTTTTCAGGAATTATTTAGAGTGAAAAAAGATGTTTTCCATTATTTGCTCGAAACAATCACACCATGCTTTAAAAGCCGCAGCAGATCGTCTTCAGTGGATAGTGTGTTTTTCTTTTCAAAATATTTTTGTAATTGCACCAAATCTATAAATAGAATACAATAAATTATCAACAAATATAATATAAAATATAACGTTTTAATTTTTATAATTTTAGCGTATCATATAGTTAACTTCTTCCACCCAGTCACGTCTTTTACAGATGGTCCTTTAATTCCTTCCACAATTCATTCGATTTTTGACTTGCTGCCGCAGACTGAATGCGGCTGTTGCATTTTTTTTTTTTAATGTTTTTAAAAAAAAATCCACCGAAACTTCGTTCTATTTTTACCCTAAAATGAATACAAATATTAAATAATTTCACTATACACCAAAATCGTTCAACAATGCTATAAAATTAACTTACATTTTTGCAGAATCCATTGCTACTTCACACGACAGCGACACTCGACAACTATTCTTAAACGAGCAATTTGTCACAAGAAAACAGTCATTATCGTCTCTAGGAATACCTACATTTTCACTCGAGTGAAATCTGACGTTTGAGTTCGAATACAGGAATACCAAAATTGAGTGACTCGTGTTCAAGAATACCATTTCATCACTGTCACATGAAATTGACTCTCACTCGTGTACAGGAATAGGCCCCCTGAATTCACTTTACAACGGCATGTGAATTCAATTCACGTCAAGAATCTTAAGTGAATTCAATTCACTAAAATCACAGGATTTTCGGAATGCAGAACACGAATTTACAGCTGTCATCTTGAGTGGAATGCAGAACACCAAAATATTCACTTTCGAACATACAATCCACAATTCATAGTTTCGTTCGGAATGCAGAACACCCAATTCCACTAAAAGTGGAATGCAGAACAGGGGGGAAAGAGTTAAATTTTCGTTCGCATATTGATGCGATAATCTCAAAAGCTAACTCATCACTCGGTTTCGTCAAACGGTGGTCCAAAGAATTCTCTAACCCTTACGTGACCAGGATCACTTTACATTACTTTCGTTCGCCCACTCCTTGAGTATGCTAGTCAAGTCTGGTCCCCCTTACATAGAGTTCACGTTAAAAGAATCGAGAGCATTCAACGTCGCTTTCTCCGTTTTGCTCTTCGTGGGCTACCCTGGAACCACCCATTTAAATTACCTCCCTATATTGATCGCCTTAAACTTATTAACTTGAATACCCTTGAGGAACGCAGAAATTCAGCTGATTTTCTCTTTAGGTTTAGATTTTTTCTTCACAACTCCATATACTTTAATACTAACCCCCGTAATGTACGATGCCCTCGTTTCTTCTATCTGCCCACCCACCGCACCTCATATGGCTCCAATGAACCAATCTCCCGTATGTTGCGGAATGTCAACTCAAACTTTACTGTTTTCGACTTCAACAGTAGCTCTTCCCACCTTAAATCCGATCTCCTTCATCCCCCTCAACCTTAGATTTTAAATTTTCGTTCTTAAGTTTAGTTTTTAAGTTATGTTTTAGCTTGTAATAAGCCGAATAAATGGAGGCTTTCGCCCCACTAAAATTAAATTAAATACAATGCAATAAGAACACAAGTCGTTTGTTTACAAGATTTTTAATATTTTTTTTATAACAGACATTTCTATTATCATTTTTTTTTTATTTATTATAATGTATGTACGAATTAATATTATGTTTTTGTTGTTTTCGTTAATCCAATAAAAATTACTATATTAAAGAAGGCATATACATAATACGTTCTCCTAATTTCTCTCAATTCAAAATATAAATATATGTATGTATATATATGTTTCACATGGCCCGCTTTGGCCGAATATACCAAAGAAAAATAAAGTATTGATCAATTTTATCATCCTTCTCCTGTTATTTTTTGTTTCTTTTTCCTTTATACTTATTTACATTTCTTTCTTATTTTGTCGAAAGTAGCATGGTTTTTTGTTGTGATGATATCAATGGGGTTAATTTGTGGTAATGGAAAGCGGAATTTGTTTGGAAAGGATATAGAATAAAAAAAGGATAGTACACACTAAATCAACTTAACACATTAAGCACAGCTAAACACTACAGCATACAAAAGAAAATTACATTACTAGGATATCCGCATAAAAAAAAATGAGTGCATTGTCCTATTTATAAAATAAAAATTATAATTTTCAGTTTCACTTGTATGGTGAACTGAAATTTTTGAAAATCCAATTGGTGGATGAGAGTCGAGGCAGTGTGTGGGGGCCTCTGCTAATCACTGTCTTCCTTCCATTTGTCGCGTGCCTCTGATTTAGCATCGGGCACCAGAGAACTTTTAACGCCGCCCAAGATGTTTGTGGTTGCTTGGGTGGCAAGGACTGCCGGTTGAACCACAAGCTGTGGTATTTGTCGAATTATACCCCCAAAAGCGCCAGTATAACCCTTTTGATCGTGCTCTGCAACAGCCGTTTCAATAAGAGTATTGGCACTGTCGTTGATGCCCTGAAAAGTACGATGGTGGATAATGTTAAAACGAGTTTCCAAAATAGCATATTTGTGTGTACTTACATCTCTGACGATTTGATATGCATTGATAACTCCCTCACGTATATCTTGCGGGCGGTGAGGTCTCTTGCGTTTGCCCTTACGATTGTGTCGAATACTTCGCACTGATGGACCTGGTGAGACCATATCGTATGCTGTCTCCGCAGTAAACTAAAAAGAAAGAGACAATAGTCACACCTAAAAATCAAAACTTAAGAGCTCCGCTTTTTATCACTCACCTGCAACAATTGTATAAGCTTTGACGTAATCTCCAACGCCGCGAGTGCCGTTCGTGCCGTAAAACTTTGTGCCCCCAGTTGTAATCCACGCACGAAACGACCATCCTTTTGATATTGCTCGAATGGTAGCCGGAAAAGATCGAAGATACCTTGGACTGAACAAAAACACATTAGAATAAGAGCAAATAGAATTCATAAAATTAGCTTACAAAGCTGAACGAATACTTGGGTCGGTCCTACACCACTCAAAATTGCTTGCACCTGATTCTTCTTAATATCCTGTAACCATTCCTTGCACAAATATGCTATTAACTTGTCGATTCCCAATAGTCCATGCCTGAAAGAAAACATGATTCATATTTTTAACTTGTAATCCACATGGAATCCACAAGAGAAAACTCACTTATAAATAATCTTTTTTAATTTAATTTCTGAACATTGCAATTGCCCCAAGCCCATTAAGAGTCCAGCTATTGGACCCCTTGACATTTCAACACGCCTGCCATGGTAATCCAAACGAATATTGACCTCTGGACTGAAGACCACTTCCCGGAAGTAAATAGGGGCCGAACGATTGCCCGTTTCCGGTATATTGGCACCGATGTCTTCTTGTTCCTTCTTCTGAGATTTCTCATCGCCCTCCATTAGTAAGTCCAAATTTGTGGAAACCATTCGTCGTGCCCGTAAGTCTTGCACGGCTTCTGGTAAATCATCGACCATCATTACCGGTGCCTGTAAATTGGAGTTTCGTCTGTATTCGGCTGCACTCTCGCCACCGCTGCCATCACCAGTTGAGCTTAAGTCATTAAAGAACTGAGCTATAAAGAGCAGTGTGTCTTGGTCGATATTCAATCGCAAAGGGAGTAGCGATATCCGAAGCGAACACTCTTCGGAAATGCTCGTAAGGGGATGTGGCCGCACATGCAGAGCCTTTATCACGATCATGTGCTGCGAGCTCTTATTTGGCAGATGCTTGGCACTCGGATGGTAGAGGAATTTATTGATATCAGATGTTTGCAGCCGATCTCTAACTTCAAGCTCACTTATGACCAAAACCTGGCGTGACGCTTGAGTAGTGTGCCTGGGGTAGACTTCATGCGAGCATCGAACCTTCGACAGCTGTATTTCAACGAGAGTTTCATGATTACGTTCATGTCCACCCGTTGTTCTCCAGGAGAGTTTCTCTTTTGCTTTCTTTCCGTATTGGATGTTTTGAGTGCTTTTTGAGAAAGACACGCCATGTTTAAAGGCATCGGACATGGAAGGTTGGGGTTCTGGACGGCTGCGGAGGTGAAGGCATTTGTAACAAACTTGTCTCAAACTATAAGCTAGAAATACTTACATATTTTCTTTATCTTTAGTTTCCGTTGACTGGTCGGTAGATGGCACAGGGAAATCATGACCACCGTACAAGTGCCAAGTAAGCGTCATTTCACACAGCGTATAGCGGTGCTCTGCCACTGGGAAATTCTCAGGCGCTTGCAGGAGATCTGGTTTTCCAGTTGGAAGCTTGAAATGATTGTCCACCATACGCAATGGGTCTTCAGAAATTATAAGATCTCTGATGCCACATTGTTCCTAAGATAACGGAATTTATTATTGACTTTACTCGTTATATTACTTTGTACTTTTTTCCGACTCACCAAATAGGACTTCTCCTCGTCGGCAATTATACAGAAGTCATCATCGAGTCCCATGCTGCTTTTCCTCCCCGAAGGTGCCCTCTTCTCTGCTAGTTTTACGTCGCCCAAATCTTCACGAACTTGTGGCAACGCCTCAACTGCATCCGCATCTGGTTGATTCATATATGAGTTCTTCATCACAGACGTTTCGAAGTTAAGCAACTCCTGCAGCTCATTACTGCTACCGCTTCCCCGCCTTGCTTGATAGGCCCACTCATCGGAACTGCTATTTGTGCGCGACAAAGCCGGTCCTTCCGTGCTCTTTTCCTCTGTCAATAGCGGTGCTGCAATTTTTTTCTCAGTAGCAGCTGCTGCATCCCTCTCCAAGATCTGGTGGCTTTCATCGGGAAAGAAAAAAACCTCAACACCCCGATCAAACTTATGCTCAACGTCATCGTTTAACACGATCTTTGACCTGACAGTTTCCCGAACAGCTTCTGCCATCAAGCGATTAACACGTTCTTGCTGACGGGCTGATACTTCTGGAATGGAGCTCTTTCGATCCGGAATCGAGAATAAACCGGCATCGCTGTATATAGACGAACCGAACGATGAACCCATGATATCCGCATCCACATTTGTATTCGATAGATCACCATCACTGGCAACATACGAGATAAGATTGGATAAAGCTCTTCCAGAATCAAAACAGCTACGAACATGAACGTCTTGTATCGAAGTTCTTAAATCCAGTTGCGGGCTACGTTTGCATCCCTTCTCATTTAGACGCAACGATATATCAACAAGGCCAAGATCGATCACCGGGACTAGATTACATGATGGCAGAGCGGTTATTTTATTTTCTGGTTTGCTTTTGTCGGGATCCTAAAAATTGTGAATAAATTAGAATTTTATTTATATTGTTTATCTATGGCTCAACAACTTACATATGGAGCTAATGAAAGAATACACTCTTCGGCGATGAATCGCAATGTACAACCTGGTACCGCTGACACGATATTACTGCTTGTCATAAATGAACCGATTTCAATTACACTGCGGAATGGGAAGTTTCTTGGTCTGAAAATAGGTCCAAACAATTATTCACTATACTCATGGACGACAAACTAAATAACTAACCGATAGTCAATGGCGCAATCCCACAAATGTAGTTGTATCTCTGTAACAATCCCAAACGGCTTATAACCTTCAATTGGATAATCCTACGATTCGAAAATGAAATTCAGAAATTCTTAACAATTTCAAGAGCGTCTCTTACCAGAACGTCCAGAAAGTCAATCAACTGATTTAACCAAGTGTGTTGTTGTAGTGCACGATTGTGTCTCAATGTCGCCTTTTGAATGCCGGTTGTAATCTTCAAACGCTGAAAATATTCGAGCATAAAAATCTCCACTCCGGGATTGGTGAACATCTATAATACCTTAATACACTGATCTGGTACTTTTTTAATTTCAATGGCTAACGAGAGCATCTCACGTTTGTTGCAACCGTTGCCATCACCCTTTGTGAGATCTGCCGGAGTCGGATAGAATGTAGATTGCATATGACTAGGAAGAAGACCGCTCAAATCTGGTAATCGCGGTTGAGAGTCGTCTCGCGTTGGTATCAGACCTAGAATTTAAATAAAATCACAATTTGATTCTCCAAAAGAACTAAAATATTAAATAATTCAACTTACCACAGTGAAAAACTTTAACATCCTTCGAGTTTAGACATAAATATGCCATGTTTTCGTTGCCATTGAATCCACTAACAGAAAATATGCAGAAAGCTTCAATCATAGCCGTAAACTCACCCAACTGATTGGGCAGAACCCGACTCTCTGCATCTCGCACCGGTGGAAATAGTGACAGCACACCTTTGCCCACTGTCAACTCAAAGGCGCATACGCTTTTACTAACTGTCGGCAGTGTGTTGTGACTGCGTTTACTTCTCTTCTTCTCATACGTTGAATAATAGATACTCTCCGATTCGTTGTCGTCTGACAGTCCACTTTCGGGTTCACCACACTCCGACGATGAGGAACGCTTCTGATATTTAATATCATCGTTATCATACGGGTGAACCGGTGATGTTGATGGCACATACATTGAGTCCATCATTCCAATATTTAGAAGGCTCTGCTCTATCGTTGGCGCCGGTGGTGGTTTAACCTTGCGACTAAAACTCGGAGAGCTCGGCTCCCACATCAGTAGATCAGTATTGAACCGGTTATAAATGATCTCATATAATTGTTTTGAACTGTAAAAAATAAAAGAGAAAACTATTGAAAGACCTGTCAAGTCTTCAGAAATCTAAACTTACCACACTTGGAACACCGCCGTTGGAAGACTTATTTTTATTTGCAACTTTGAGGTTTTCATAGCTGTGTCACAAAATTTTCGCATCTCTTGCGCATCACCCGGGAGAAGGATTGTTTCCGATTCTTCTGCACATGAACGAAGAATAAAATTTGTCAGAAAAGAAGCTTAACCTTTTTGTAAGAAATAAATAACGCACCTGTATTAGTATTGCCATGAGGTGTATCACTCTGACGGCATACACGTTTGGAACTAAATGGTACGTATTCACGATTTCGTCGTGTATATAGATTACAACCCTCTCCCGACGTCTCGCCACTATCACTGTCCTCTGCACAGCACTTAAGTAGAGCATTTAACGTCTTTTCGGATGGGAACTCAATTGTTATTCTATAAAATGACAGAGAAAATCATGCTTAAGGACCACAAAAGAAAAAGTTCAATAAGCAATTACCTTGGATAATCCACGTTAGGTTCGTTCAATGTCGGTAAACTATTATTCACCAAATTGGACTTAAGTAAATGGATTCTAGGAATCGTTGGACCCTCCTGCAAAGAGGTGTTAGCAGTAAAACATGAGGTAACGGTGCTTTTTAGAACTTACCACATAGTAGACATCGATCTCGTTGGCGAGGAATTCAAACCGCAGCGAGGTGAATTTCATGCGAAATTGGTAGAATGAGAATAACAACAAATCTGGTTGTACATTCTGTTTCCACCAGGGTACACGATTTGGATCGTGTATTGGCCGAATATCGGCGATCGGGAATCGTAGCCTTAGCTGCAGTATGGGGGAGGACACGTTTATATCCTGTATAGGATCCAAATGACGACTTTCATTCTTTTTTATCTCTTCTGCAGGTGGCGGATCAGTGGTCGAACTAAATGGAGATGAACAGAATATTGCTGAAAGACGATCGTACATCGATATGTCCATTTCAACTGTACACTTGTCTAGATTGATGTCAAACTCTGTTCGTGGTGGAATAGGCATCCTCCTTCTTCTACTGTGCGGATTTGAGTGTGTTGTCGTCTTCATTTGGATAATCACCTCTGGGCGCTTGTGGTAATCTTCTTTGCAGTCTTCTTTCCGATCGAACTTCACCAATGGAATGGCGACACATTCTAAGACTTCGTGTACATCAACCTTTGTCATCGAAATAGTGAACTTCATAACTATCAAGTTTTGGTTGCGCTGCTGTATACCCTCCGCAATGACAGGCGCTGCATACAATTTTAAATGATTCTTTTGGCAGGAGAAGTCAACCAAGCCTGCCTGCTCCTCAATGCACGAAAAGAAATAATTGGAAATTTCCAACAGATTAACCTCGCTCTCCTCGCTAAGCGGACTGCCGATTACCTCTCGGCTGGTACAGGACAAAAGAATGTCCTCGTGTAAAATAACTACCGTCGCCGACGCCATACTTATATTAAAATTAGAAATATCTCCACTTGCTTCTAAATTCGCCGCTTTACGGGCGAACTTTGATGAACACGATGTTGTGGTACTACTGCTCAGTGAGCTGCTGACAGACTCACAATAACCGCTGCCGAGAGTCGATCGTCCGTCATCGTTACTGTACGCACTGGAATCTCTTCTCGTTGAACCAGGAGTGCTGCGGAAGCTATAATCTTCCAAAGGCTCACCCCAATTACCCTGACCGCCTAGGATGCCTGTCATGTTCGAGCTGAAGTTTTTATTAGGCGCTGATCCCGATGATTGTCCCTGCCCAGGATCCGTTCGACCAGGACTCAATACCTCTTTCGTCGTACCGCTCTCAGCAAAAAATTCATCACAGAAATTCGTCACCAAATGAAGCTGTCGTGGTGTTGAGAACACATACAAAGCACCTAATTGCACATCTAGCGACACTTTCGGTCCACAGACGTCTTCCGCCAGCTTCATCTTAATTTTTATCTCTTGCTTTCCATCGATACGCACAATGGGAATGCATTTCGAATTGAAAACCTCTATTGTCGGCTCTGTAGTTTCATCGTCCGAATCACCACCGTCCTCGCCATCCTCGAAGGCTGTTGGTGTTTTCGAACGGCGTGAGAACGAAGATGAACTTGAGGACTGAGATGCTGCCATTACCGAGTCTTGTGTGCGTTTACAACTCTCCATGTAGGACAATTGGTCTGTGGAGATCATACTGTAGAAAGGATTATCAACACTCGTATCCAGATCGACGTTTTGTGTGTGAGTAGTACTTTCGTCCATAGCTTGCTCTTTTGGCGGATTGCCTGTCTGTGATATCTTAAACTCCTCGGTGTATATTGTTATTCCCTCCATGCTTAAATTGTGTGTGGCAAAGGTGGATAGAGTATGAATACGTTGGGCTCCTTCTCCCCCGCCATCGGCTTCCTCTGACTGATCGGCGGCTTGAGTATTTCTTCCCTCCGATGAATCTTCACTGCCGGCTTCATTTTTATAACTTAGGCTCTTAATTTTAATAATTATAGCTATGCCCTGGCTACTATTCGGTGGAAGGTATTCCAGTCTTATTTCTGAGTTAAGACATTTCGCCTTGATTCTATTTAGAACTAAAAGGGAGTACATTTTAGTAAAATATTTCTATGGCAATTATTCATCAACAAAAAACACTTACCACTATCGATAGTTTGAGCGAATTTTTCTAGGCCTTCAATTGAATTGCTTTGTGCATTAAATTCAAAATCTTCCTCGTCTGTAGAATGCTTTTCCAGGCATTCCTGTGCCAATTGCATTGAACTACTCACCGATGACCACATGGACTCGAGCATTGAACTGCCATCGGTTTGTCGTTCTACCGGACGCAGAGAAATAAACAAATCGCTTACTTCGATCGAGCTGTCATTTGTCATGATAGCATTCCATGGTACTGTGACTGTGATGAGGCCGATACGGCCGCCCGTTACCTCAACTCCCCATCCTTGGGTTTCGCAAAGCTCATTGAGGGACTGAAACGAACAAAAATAAAATAATAAGTTTGCTTCTTTAGGATAAATTGTTTAGTTTGGCTTAGAATATTGTGCTTTTCGACACTTATAAATCTATACCCAATCACATGTGGCTGAAAAAAGGGACAATTGTTTAAAGTGGAAGGTCCATCTAAAATTCATAGAGCTCCTCTGAATGCAGGACTTTATATTTGATGGTACTTGAACGCAGATTTTAAATGGAATTGTCGGCAATCTGATGGTAGAAAAATAAATTATTTCTAGAACCACTGGGTGTTCACAAACACCCTCATATAACATAGATTCTAATGCCAGCACGTCACGGTATTTCTTTAGCCTAAACTTCGCGTCTGAAGTAACTTAACCACATGCTACTCTGACAGACCACAACAAACCTAGGTGCACGAAGTTTTTTTTTTCTAGATTTACTACCACGCCCCGTAGAACTAACCTAACCTCGACAGAAGAGAGACATACAAAGCTGGTGGTGCTGATTAAGCACAGCAAATCATCTTAAGCTTATTTCGTCGAACCAGAAAGTGTACAGAGAACATCATTAGTGAAAGAGCGAGAGAATACACACTCACTGTACTCGTAAGATTAATTAGCAACAAGAAAAGATGACATACAATCTGATCGGGCGCACTCCCCCTTTCGATACAAACTACGATACAAATTATACGAATAATGCGCGTGGTGCAATGATGTGGGGAGCGTTGTTTTTTTTTTTTTTTTTTTTTGCTTAAAAAAAATTAAAAATCAATTGAACCATTCTCTACTCTACTCGACTGTTGCAGTGCGTAAATTAACGTAATTAAATGAGCATCAGAAACAATTATCGAAACGCATGCAAATTGAAAAATAACCAGTGCTAATTACTCTCCATCGTGGGATAATTATTAACATTTGAACAATTTAGTTGATTTAATTTCTTTTGCTAAAAAAGTAGAATTAGGTTGAGTTTTATTTTTTGTTTAGCTTGACGACTCTCTAAAATCTAATTGATTGATGTACGATACACGAATAAATGTCGATTTCATAAAATATCGATACTTCTACATACATATGTACATCGAAGACACGAATTTAAATTCGAATTCACTTCGAAGGCATGTTCTTTGAATTGAAATCGGGTGTATGAAAATGCTGGATGCAATAATACCCTGTCTCCACGAGACGTTTTTAAAGACATAACTTAGAACTTGACATAAAAATGTCTCGACCCCTTATTTACAGAGATAACTAAAAATATAATTGACTTCTCGGGGAACTGAAATCCAGTATTTTTGAAATTTGACCGTTTTGCAGGTAGATTTTCATTCGGTGGGTATTTTCGTAGAGTATTTACTTACTTAGTTGGCGCTACAGTGAACCTGGGCCTGCTTCTCGCAACCATTTGTGTGTGCGTGTTATATTTTTGCCCGAATGGAAAGGGCCTACAGTTTTTTGCCGACTCCGAACGGCGAGTTGAGAAGCTTAATCGTGACAAATGATACTCTGTGATGCTTGTCAGATATTCGAAAGAGGTGGCACCGTGAAAAAACTCTTTAGGTGATAGATCCGGACTGGGTTTGAACCCGGGCAGTATTGCGTAGTAGTCCAACACACTAACCACCACGGCCACGGCGACCACTCCGTAGAGTACTTGACTGCTTTCAAAGCGAGAATTGCGTATAGATTCTTCTTCGACGTCGTCTTACAGAATAAAATGTCGGGACATAATTTACCCAGCGAAGGAAAAGAAACCTAGATCTAGTCAAGCATGCGGTTTTGACATACATAAATATGTCTCGTGGAGAATCACCACGTATCGGTAGTGCAAGAAATTATCACCACCACCCCTATCGTGGAATCCGTTGGATCGGAGATTCCCTTCACTTGTTCGATTCACTTTCACTTTAGCTTGGTATCGTAGAATCCGTCGGTGAAGACGCACCTGAATGTCGAAAAGGAAGTGTCTCTGTCAAGCAGAGTTTATGACAGCAAAGAGAATTCGTGTTTTGGAATTGTCTTTTGGTTTTTGCAATAAAGAAAAGAATTATAAAAAAAAATTGATAGCATATGTAGCTCTATTTCTGGATTCATCAGATAAAGAATTATCTTCAGAAAGAAAAATACGCACATGCGTGAGAGGAGCATTAGGACATAATGGAACTATCAGATAAGACGTGTTTTTAAATAAACTTTTTCTTTTAAATTTATTTAAAAAACGTTTAGTCTTGCAGCTTTATTAAAAATTACAACTTAAAAATACAAACTAATTACATACAACTAAATAAACCGACTTTTACATAATATGGGGCAAATGGATCTAACTCGGAACTCATTCTCGCAAAGTGAAATTAGCAGCTTCCCCACGATTGAGGGAAAATAATCATATTTACTGTGTTTAAGTACTAAATTGATCTTTTAGTTTGCTGCAAAATAAATATTTTGTAAAATCTGTTTATTTAAATTATCAAGTTATCAAGTAAACAAATCAACAAGATAAACGCTCATCATTTCTGATACATTTTTTTAATTTTTTTCCAACAGTTCAAATCACGGAAGAATCACAAATATAATTCTCTGTGGAGGAAAGAGCACAGAGGTGTGTTCTGTTTTCAAAGCGATTCCATCCATACATTTTGTATGTAGACATAGGTAGCATTTCAACGCATATTATACCCATGCTAATGTGACCACCGTCATTTAAAATACAAATACAATACAAGCTTGTTTTGTGGATTGTATTTGATGGTTGTTTTCGAAAAACCTTAGACTGGGATCACAGGAATTGCTTGCGCTGTCGTTAATAGATGGCGCTACTTAAAATGATTTCGTGCTATAATTGCTATTGATTATGTTCTGGAATATAATTTATAATTAATACGGACATTAAAGTTAAAAAAAGGGCAGTGATTGCTTCCTACGCGACTGTTTTAGTCCACGGGCAATGCCGAGCGGGAAACAGCTACCTATACATACATGAATGTATACACAGGTGAAAAAGCATATCTTAAACTTTTGGTTTTCATGGCCTACTTTCGTTGCATACGCATTTCAACGAACAGGCGAGGAAAAACGAGTAAAATTATTTTTGAATCATAGAGCTCCAAAAAAAAGATCACATTCGAGTTAGAAAGTTTTTCAGGTTATTTTGGACAACAGAGTAAAGTCGAATTAACAAAAGGGACAAATCGCATAGGTTTTCGTCGATTAACAGAAGTTTCCTCATGGGACTTCGCATGCTTCTTCTATTTATAGATGTTCGAATTATCGAGAGTTCACTGTAGTTTGTTCTATATGAATCCTATCGAGTACGATGGATAGCCTTACCTATGGCAACAATTTAAGAAAGTTAAACTTATTTAAACCAGATGTACTTGGGAAAAAACCCAAGAAGGCCGCCTATTACAGCATCTGGAGAGAGGAACTGTGTAGAGCCATGTCTTGATGATCTTTCAAAAGTTCGTTCAACTACATGTATACGCCGACAACATTGACATCATTGGTAGAACACAGCGAACTGTCACTGGTGCGTTTGCGAGTATAGACATGGAGCCGACTAAAATGGGTTTAGCGGTAAACAAGAGCAAATCAAAGTATATGCTGCCAACGAAAAGGGACACTCAACATCGACGAATTGGACAGAACGTCACAATAGACAGTAACAACTTTGAGGTAGTTAAGGAATTTGTCTACCTCAACTCTGCTATAACATTTAAAAATGACATTTCATCGGAAATCAAACGAACGATTATTCTTGCCAATCGCTGTTTCTTTGGGCTAAGAAGGCAATTGAGTAGTAAAGCCCTCTCCCAAGCTACTAAGGAGACTCTATATAATACCCTTATCATTCCAGTCCTGCTACATGGAGCTGAAGCATGGACCTTATCCAAAGCGGATGAAGATAGCCTAGGTCGTATAGAGAGAAAGATCATTCGTAAGATATACGGTCCCGTTTTCGTTGACGAAGCTGTACAGCGACATCGACCTGGTCAAAAAACTGCGCATTGAGCATTTAAGATGGCTAGGAGATGTAGAGCGAATGGACATCAACGCTCCGGCCCGCAGAGTATTCGAATCCAACCCGGATGGTCAGCGCAGTAGAGGACGACCTCGCCTAATGCGCAAGTGGAGGCAGATAGCTAAGGACCGGGTTACTTTAGCGCCACCTAAGTAAATAAGTAAGTAAGACAAATCAGTATTGTTTTCCTTTAAATGGTCATGGTTTTCTTATAATTACAAAATCTGTTTACTTTTACATAGAACTGATGTTCAACGAAAATACATAAATAAATTATAAGCATGTTTCTTTACCGACATGAAGAAAACATCGTGTTCAGGCAAGGTTTTTTTTTTTTTTATATTTTACTTTTCACAATTTTCCACTCCTGCACGCAGCAGCTGCACGAAGCTTTACATACTTCACCTTCATACACAAGGACAACTCTTATGACATTTACGTCACACCTATGAATCCCACAATTATTATTCTTTTGTTTCCCAAAAGAATGTTAAAAACGAGTACAGTGCAAAGGCACGTAAATAAAATCGAAAGCAATTAATTTCCCAATAAATTTTGTCACTTCTCTTATAAACGCAATAACTGCGTAAATATGCGATAATTTTGAGCCAAATCATCATTGTTGGCAACAGGTGGTGATTATTAACTTTTTCTGAAGACATAATTAAAGAATAAACTCGTCCTGTACCAAAATTGTGTTACTACATAACAAAACTGTCATCTGAATACACAATTAATCATTTCTGGTTAATCTAAGTGTGGGTGTACTTGCGGGTAATAAATAACTTATCCTATGTGGATCTCTTCCACAAGTGAAACAAAACACAATTCTGACACACAGACTTAATTTCATTTTTTAATAATATATTTAAATAATCAAATTGATTAAGAGATTGCTTAATCGGAAATTGTGAAAGTAAACCAAAACAAAAACTTTTGTTTATGATAAAAGAACTTTGATAATCGGGTCATTTGTCTTTCGACAAGAGCCAGATAAGTCAAGGTGGTCGATTTGTTTCCGACAAAAAAAAACTGTTTGTCCTCTTTTGGTTTCTTCTGTGGCGTTTGATTCTTTTATTTGCCATTTTATTTACTTATTAAATTGGCTGCTATAAATACAAAAAAAAAATGTGATGTCAGTCGGTCCTACCTTCGCCAAGCTAAACAAAGTTTATAGCGAATTTGTTTTTTTTTTTTTTGCAAATTCTTAATGCGTACGAGTATACCACTTATTGTTGCTGTTATCAAATTTATATGTAGGTCGTCGCCATTAATTATGAATCGCACCAACAGCAGCGCTACAGTAACAATAAAACAGATTTGTTTTTTTTTTCTTCCTTTATCGTTGTTTTATTATTTTATGTATTATTAACATTGGGGGCTCATTTGACATTGCCACTGGTCACTGTTTCAGTGCATGGACCCAGTGATTGCATATCTCTAGACAATACGCAGATAAGTGACTGTCAAATTTTATGTTTAAATTTAAGGAAACACTAATTATACAGAATCATGTCATCTCCTGCAGTGAATATGAACATCACAATAGATGGCAAAAATAAAACAATGCATGCATGGAGCATCTCTGTACCGCGTGGACAGATAATAATATAAAAACATTCGCTGTATGATTTACGGAGTCTTCGGTTATGTTCTACACTAGGTAATCGATTACAAGTGCGTACGAACGAACTATATAGCCGAATAACTGATAACCAAAATGACGAACAATTGACCTGTGATAGGGCAGTCAATCAAATGCACTGGGGAACGAGTTACTTGTAAAAAGCTGAATAAGAAAACGTCGCAGCCGGATGTCGAATACTAGTCGAACGAAATAAGTTACATAGACATTGAAGTCGCAGCTTGTCGTCCCCGCCCGCGTAGTTCTTATCTGAAGCTCTTCTTTTAATAAAACGTGGAAATCGTTATTGGAAAGATAACAGGTTCTTTACACATTTTGTTATTCGTTTGGAAGAAGTGTGTCTGTCTAGGTCTACATATTTGATGATTTATGTAAATGTAAATATATGTAGACGTGTTTCAAGTAAAACATTTCGCAAAAGAAATAACACAACGTTGACTTGTTTGAGAGCGTGTACTGTTTATTTTTTAATATTGATTTTCCATTGGCAATGATTGTTTGGATTTCTGTTGACTCTAAGTCTGAGAGATTCAAAACGGAATAGTAGAACAGATGATGGAAGTTATTAAAAACGTTTTTTTTTTTTTTTCTTTTAAGATAACTCAGAAACCGAAATGCATGCTCTGCAATAAGAAAGACTGAATTTCCGTTTTAAGGACCAAACTACCGCGGCAGGCAAAGCGCTTTGTCTGAACAACTGGAATCAATGGGGTCGATATCGAAGATAACAGAAGCCTTGTCCTATAAATAAGTTAACTGGACTGTTAAATTGGTTTTAATATTTAGTTCCACGATATGAAATTTTTCATTTTAACCTAAAAATTTTGTTAAAATCAGATTTTTGGAAGCAATAAAAGTTTCAATAGCGCATTACCATAGGCCCTTAATCGATCTGACCAACCCTTTCCATTATTAAATTTTGCTCTGCTTTCACAAGGGATGGCTTCAGCGGCTCGATGGTGGTGTGTTCTTTAGAAGAGGCCATACTCTCCAAATTTGACCATAATTCATAATCCAGAGGGTTTAAGTCAGGGCTAGATGATGGCTAATCTTCTGCCTTTTTGAAGTCTGTGTACATTTGCTTCAAACTATTTTTGAGTGGTCTTGGCATTGTGACCAGGAGCAGAGTCCTGCTAGATGACCACGGCTTATTTGCGAAAAAAATGGTTTAATGTTTTTACCATTGTCTCTAACACGGTATTTTGGTACATTTTAGCTTTGATGGCTTTTTCGCAAAAATGCAGCTCAGTAACCCCATCATAAGACACCCCACCAAACCATTACGTACGCCGGATGGTGACCTCTCGGAACTCTGGGAATTATTTGAAAAGCTTCCTTAAAGTTATGAGCATAAACTTTATCATTTTGTTGAATTTTTCTTCCACAGTAAAAATATTCTCATCGGTATACCTAGTTTACTTTTCGGTATTTTTTTCTCGCGTACCGTTATATCTGCAGATCTGAACGGAACGCTCCAACTCCAAAGTCATCTTTAATGATCATTGAAATCGTTTTGGAAGCAATACCCATCTCTCGGGACAACTATTTCTGCTTCCGAAGTGGATTCCGGCGAATTTGAGCACTATCTGATTTGACCGCATTTTTGTACAAACTAAACGCTGACGACCCGATCTTTGGTGGTCTTTAATTCCACTGGTTTCTGTGAATCTTTTAATGGTACGATAATCAAAACCGATCCAGTCTACATTTGTGCAACGCAATTACTGCAATTCTATTTTCTTTATCTCCCCCATTCCATGCTGACACTTCAAAAGTTAATCTAAAACTGAATTATTATTACAAGAGAATCTACTTCACAAATTACTGTAAACAAAATAACGGAATTTTCGAACCCAAATGTGTAAAACAGAGTGTTTCAGTATTTATGATTAGACTAGGTATTCACTCGACTCTTCAAGAGCTTCTTCAAGTAAGCGAGTACCTCCAGTGGAGCAATGAGCAGAATTCCAGACTAAATATTTGGCGAGTGGTTGAATTCAAGGGTTATCGACTTATCTGTGACTTTTAATACCGAGGATTATTTTAAGAACATGACTTTTCGAATGATACATATAACCTAATATAGTGTAAACTCTCCTAACGGACACCCCTCTTGCGCGGACATTCCCTCAAACCAATTTTTTTTTATATTTTTCGGAACAATTGTACCCCTCTGGAACGGACGCGGACAGTATATTTCTATGAATTATGAAAATCACCTCTCTTAGCCGAACGCGAACTCCTCAGCAACGGATGCGAGGCATAAATTGTACTTGTATAAAGCCCAAATTTAGGGTTTTCCTATAAAAAGTCTTAACGATTTTCGTCCATTCTGCCTGCATTGCCTTATTCAGTTTTGACACGTTGAAGTAAGTCTTATTCCGATTGTGAAGAATTTCTCGCAATAGACAATGATATGGCGAAAGAATATCTAAAGCATGATATTGATGTTGATTGTATGCGTACCGGAACAGTAGACGTAATTGAGAACAATGATACGGACCGGATACTGAACCTATATCTGAGGATTCTTGTGAGGTAAACCTAAATAAAACCACGTTACTATCGATTGCAAATTTAAAGCAGTTCTTAAAAGATGATTACATTGCATTTGAACATTTAAACAAATTAAAAAGTCGTATGCAAAATTGACTTTTGGAAGAGAAACAAAAAAAATGTACGTCAAACGACGAATCTTAAATTAATAAAAAAAAAGTATAACATGTGGTCTCCACAAGACATTATTCATGTCTGCGCTCATGTCTGACTAGGAAAATGTCTAGTGGAGACCACAATCAGCCAGACACATTTTCTACCCCACCATCTACATACATAATGTATGTCTGGATTTTCGGCCTGACATCTATATCTGGACATGAGCTGTTACTTTGGTCAAATTTTTCAATTTTGTTGAAGTTTTCAAGAGAATTGATATAAAAAGGCAAGACATGAAATGCCCACCACACAAAATTGGGCGTTCGTTCCGCCATCTTGTTGTTTAGCTTGCCAGATCTGTCCGACATGAATAATGTCTCGTGGAGACGCCGTGTAAAGCAGACCACTACCCCCCTTTAGGCGAACACTCCTCTTGAGCGGACAAAAATTGCCCGACTGTCGCTGTCCGCCCAAGAGTTTTCACCGTATAATGACGGATCGTAATTGCAGTAAGAAATCCAGCACATTTACTTCTTCTTTTCGGAATGTAATAACTTTGTACTATTTTAGTAGTTGTCAAAAAACATAACCCAAGCAACAGAACTACACTGGTCCCTCGCATTGCGCGACTTCTTTTTGCGCGGTTTCACCTTTGCGCGAAATGCATTTGCCTACAAAATTCGATTTGCGCGGCTTAAATAAATGCTTACATTTCATTTTTCAGGAACGCAACACCCTAAATTACATGAAATTCATACTTCGCTTTGCGCGGTTTCGCTTTGCGCGAGACTTTTCATTCCCCTAACCCCCGCGCAAAGCGAGGGACCAGTGTATTATCAACAACTGTTAGACAGATATATGTAAGTACACGTATAAGTACAAAATAAATAAATAAATAAATAAATAAATACATGTACCTAGATGTGTAAAATAAAGTCAGATTTTTAACTGTAAATAATTGTAAAATAGAAACTGTACCAACATTTACTTTGGGGCTCACCAGCATGTATCTACATAACAAACATACATACATTATGTACATACATACAAGCCTCTCTTTTATATAAACCCAGAAGTCTAAAAGCCCATAAAACTAAATCAAATGGATATCTTGCATTCCGGTTCCAGGGCCATAGTAAAAAAAAAACACACGCGTTACCTACGTTATATGTACATACTCGACTTCATGCTCGTAGTATGTCTATTATCAAGTTTGTCAAATATTTGTTTCCCATTCAATTTAATGAACGCAGAAAAGTCTGTCATTTTCTACACATACACACAGGGGCACGCACAAGCTGAATTCCAAACACAAACGTGGTACGTACATTGGTATTTTTTTTTCTTGAACTTGATCAGATACATTTTAATATCAACAAGCGCCACACCATGTGTATACAGTATACAGATAGAGGTTCGCACACATCGTGGTGTACACACCAAGCCTAATAGGAAACAAAACAAACAAGTTCCAAACATTTGCACATTGTATTACAATAATAAAATATTTATCACAACAAAATAGCCTTGAATCGTTTCATAAGCCCCCATTCTGTTTCGATGAGATTTAGTGCTTCCAATCGCGCAAACTGCCGCCATACTTTAGCTATTAGCTACTCTAGCGCACTGCCTTAGTCTAAATATATACAAATACTTATAATCTTCCGCAAGTACGTACCAACTCCCTCTCTCTCACGGTATACTCGTACATGTTCTAAATACGTAAATAGGTCACAGAACAAAACAACTATTGGTGAGCTGCGAACAGCGAGCGCGTGGAGTTATCGCGTACTCAACTCTCAGAAGATATTGACGAGACCAAAAAACTGAACTCATTCGATAATAATGCCAACCAAAATGCTACTCAATTGTTCTCAAGTAATAAACTAGCCTTAGACCAGAGTCCAGTGATAGTGCACTTTTGCGTATTTAAAAAAAAAGCAACTCGCATACTCAGCACGTATCGGAAATGGAAACACAAAACTATACGTCGTTCCACGTTGTCTGACAGGCGCGCAAAAATACCAAACATTGTTTGCGAATCTATTTCAACTTCAAATCAAATTCTATTAGATAAGAAGTCTAACCAGCTAGCGCTGTTATTGTAAACAGTCGCACTCTCGATTTATCAGTTTTAATTTTCGTTAAGGTAAATAAAACAGCGCATTATAAAATTATTTTATAAACATGTGGCTACGGCGACAAATCAGGTTTTAATTCAACTTTCAGTAATGCATTGCATACGGCCATGTTAGAATAATTATCCTGCCTGGAAGCAAGCAATTTTCTTACACAAAGAAAACAAAGCAACTCTGCAACCAGCAAGTGAAAGCTGCCAGTTAAATGCCAGGGTTTTCTTGAAAATAACAATTTTTCCATACGAAATGTGGAAGAAGTTACCTCCCAGAGCTGATGAAGTCAACGACGATTATAAATCGAAAAAAAAAAAAAAACAAACAACATCTACCAAGCGAGGAAACAAAGAAATTCAAAGTCGTGTTCTTGCACGTTCTCCACTGGTGGTGTCATATGTTCCATAGCTACACGGTGGATGACTATAGGTCCAGTACGACGACAAGTGAAGGAGTTCAGCTGGTAGAATTCTCTAAAATCTAAATGAACGAAAACTAGTCCCACATCTCTTTGATCATAAATATCCAAGCCAGCTGAGAGACTCTTGAAGTGAAAAACTGACAACAAAATCAAAACAACTTCGGCCGAATGTGACGTAAATAGAGTACACACATAGAGATAAAAAACAACAATAAAATAGGTATGTACAGTGACTCAGAATTTGCTGTTCATAGTATAATCCACTTCGATGGCATGTTCCCATTTTTATACAAAATAGCATTTGTTGGCCAAAGGTGACATTTAAGCGATTTGAAGGCAACGTCGCGACGCGTATGCCTTCGATTTCAATTCACCCGTAAAAATGATTCAAATTTTACAACACAAATAAATGATGCAATAAACCCGTCTTTTCACAGCCCTTTGTCTCTATCAAACGCCATAAACAACAATAAATGAAAAAACAAAAATGATGGCAATGGAGACGATGTAAGGAAACAAGCAAAAAATGAACTAAATAAACATTTAACGATTATTTCTTGCTCCACTGGAAGCAATTCGTCGTTCAAGAATTTCACAACTCTGAGGTCTATTTTAGAAAATTACTCAAACCAACAATTTCAGCTTATCCAGCGAAATGTCTGCTGACGCGCTGTTGGAGTCATAGGTTTGGCTGTGGCTACAAATGTTTTAAGAAACACCATGTTATCTGCGCGCTTGAACGGTACATTTGAGCTAAACTTGAACTTTGCAGTAGTTCGCCTTAATTGCTAAAGAGACGACGACGTTCCAGATTAAGCAGGAGAAGAAGAAATAAATACACGTACTCACAATGAGTCTCATCAGATTCATTGAGAACAGCAGCAACAAAAGTTAATTTTTGAGACATCAGAATACTTAACTCAAAGCAAATATAGCTAATTTCAATTATTATTAATAGAGAATGGTGTCTGTGATGTCTTTGTCAAAGCAAATACAAATATGGCATGTGACAGTCTATTGCGTAGAAAAATAATTAGGTACCCCGCCGTTCGTGCAGTACTGCAATTTTCTGCGTATCTAATGTTCTACGTGAAATAAAATAAAACTACTACGAAGTAGTTTTATTAATAGGTTTAGTTAGTGCTTGTTTGTAGTGGTAACAAAGTTTTCACGCGAGTTTTAATTAACTGATAGGGGAGGAGCGCACGAAGGCGAATGAATATATTTTGATTAAAATATCGCCTTTGATGAAAGGAGGATTACTCATCGTAAATACATATCTTTCAAACCCTAACTTCATCGAAACTATTCTTCATAAGTCCAACCTATCTATGCATGAAAATAGGTATATACGTATATGTATGTATATACATGTATAAAGTTTTCTTTATTTGTCATAAAGAAATAAAATTACGTATTTTCAAACACCTGGAAGCAAAACGTATCAAATTGAACCAATCCTGCTCAAACTTGAACAAAGACTCAGAGCAAAGTTTCAAGTTATTACACACAAAAAAAATAGTTATCGATACTTTCCATGCTAATCTTAAAAGATCGCCAGCAGAAATGCAAGCAAAATAGCCCAAAGAAGGTATTTTTCGAAATTTCAACCTTCAACCTGGCAACGTTCAAGCGAACCTAAATTGAAGCTGGTCTACAACTTTAGATGCCACAGTATTGTAGAGCAAAACAGAAGTTCCAGAGGATTTTTCGAGACCACGTTTACTTGTTATGAAAAAATATTATCCTGATCTATTTTTCAAATCAACTCGTGTGATGCAATATGAATTGCTTTTAAATTTAGTTGAAAAGTCACTCAGGAAAACATCAATTCGAAAGACAATAAGACCAGAATGTAGAATTGTTGTTCAAACAAATTAGTTTTCAACTAATGTGCGTGGGTAAATAATTTCCCAGTTGATTTCCGATGAAATTAAAATATGATTCTAGACGTATATTCACGAAAGCAATTACCGATTTTATCCTGTACATTTTTTTTAGATCTTTACGTTTCAAACCAATTTTCCTTTTTGTTATTCATCAACTATAAACGAATAAATGTGCACGGTTGCCGGGAAATAAATTTGTTCAATGCCTAGAACTTTCAAATGTAAAACAAGTAAAAATGTTATCCGTTGACGGCGCTAGTGGGTCAATTGAAATATTAGCCGTGTTTTATTATCCCTGTGATCTAATCCGGATCAGATCAGAATAAAAAAACAAACTAGATCAAAGTTCTGTGTTGTGGTGATTGTACAAGCTAAGTTAATTTTGATATTCAGTGAGAAGTTGCCATGCGAATGAATATTTTTTTTTAAATGAAAATTTAATGCGCTTGTTTTATTTTTTTAGGAGGAAATTGTTAATTTTGATTAACAGATACCGAATGATGATAATATTTTGTAGCTATAATTTCAGTTTCACATCGCTTTATTATAAGCAGAAAAATGAATTTATTCGAGCAAAATAACATTTAATGATATTTGGATTCCCAATAATATTTTTATATTCTAATCTGGCAACATTTACCGTTGACAATTGTCGCTAATACAGCAACATTCACAAACGAAAGTGTATCATAGTGACAAATAGTCGAACTAATTTTTGGATCACGAAAATTGATCTTGATAAAAACCAAGATCTCGCATTGTTGTTGTTATGCACACAAATTTATGAGTTGATCTGGGCTATTGTGAGCTTTCAACGTGAGCACATTTCTACTTCTTGGCACTTTTGTTCCGATGTAGTTCTGGCTTAAGATTTTTTAAATTTTAGGATTTCGAGAGCACGTCGGATCATTGAAAACACTTTTAGGGTTCTGGCAGCTCGCTGGCGAATCCGATAAATTTTCAGATTTTTTTGCTTATCTTATTGTTGAAATAACTGTATATAACATATTTATAAAAACTAAATTATGAAAGAAGAAACGAACACAGCCTTAATACCATCAGCGCCTCCAAGTATCCAGTTTTGCACGTTTTTTAAGAAGACCGGTTTTATGGATTTTAATATACAGTGGCGAGCATATAAATAGGGAAAAACAACCAAAAACAGTAATTTCTGTGTGTTTTGCTAAAACTTTAAACAACTGGAAAACTATCAATTTTATATTTTTTGCAGTATACATTTTAGGTGTAATATTAGAAGGTATCTCATATGGCGTTTTTCTTTATTAGTTCATAGTTGAGCTCTGAACAAAGCCTGAGCGAATCGAGCGCACTCTGAACTAATTGTGTTCAGAGCGCGTCTGAGCACTGAGCGCTCTGATTTAATTTTGAAACACACTTGAGCACTTAGCTGTCATATGATTTTTCAATCGTTTATAACCTAAAATTGTTTTTCATCCATTTATAGCCTTAAATTAAGTTTATGCATAATCAAACTAGTTATTAATTTTAATTAATGCAATTACTTAATTGTATTAACTAACTTCTAAGCCATAACAAAAATCCTCGTCCGCCATTTCAATTGTTTTCGATTTTTTCCTATCTGTCAAATGTTGTTTTGGCTGCGCTCAGCATTTTACTCAGGATGCTCAGTCAATTTATTCTGAGCGCATCGAGCGCGCTCAGCCCACGCTCTGAACGAATAAAGAAACACACGTTCCACACTCTGAACACTCTGAGCTAAAAAAGAAACACGAATATTTTTTTTGACAACTCAGGCTCTGCTCTGAACTAAAAAAGAAAAACGCCAATAGCATCAGTTACAGAAAAAATTTGAACTTAATAGATGAAGAAAAATCCTTATTTCTTGGAGAACTTTAAAACGCCATTCATACGTTCTTTCGAAACCAGAAATGTAGCCTTGTGATTTTTTTACTTATAATCGGCTTTTTCTTAATCCAAATACCGCTTAGCGACGTCGTACTGTGTGTACACTCACATTCAAGTTTTCTTGTGCCGAAATCTCAGCGTGAATGTCAACAGCGGTCCTGAAACGATCCGTTTTTAGAAAGGCGCTGCATTATCCAACCAACACGCGGTGTAGTTTTTCGTGGTCTGGGAGCGCGAGGTTTATTAAAACTGCTACCATAGCGTTTGACCTGTTCCAAAGCTTGATGAGAAACATTAATTGATATATTTCAATGGTTCGATATTGCAGAGAGCGTAATATCTTCACTTCTTAAACGACAAATTTCTCACCGCTGTTCAGCCGTTATGTGTTTGCCCCGTCCCATTCCTATAACATCACAAATCGAGTTATTATGACTAGACAATAACAAAGCAATATTTATGTAAACATTACATACTAAAAATTAAACATTTTCACACAGAAGTTGAGTACAAACTAAAAACAATATAATTTCCCTATTTATGTGCTCGTACCAATTTAACACTTGGCATGGTATTTTGTATCTGTACCGTGAAACGTAAACCAAAATATGTTATGCATGTTACAATTAGTTCTAAAAAATCTGTTGTGAGGATAAACTTCGCATCTTAGCCAACCTATTTCCTTAAGTGCGGGTATATGGTGGTTTGAACTATGTTGACTGAATTTTCCTATTTATATGCTCGCCACTGTATGTACATACCATAAACCTTTATTTTTTTATCACACTTCCTATGCAACTTGGCATACTTTCTACTAACTTTTCTTTGATTTTATAAGGAATTTTTTTACACATTCAGCTTGTACTCTTATCCAGAACTCTTCCAAGTTCTTCGGTGCTCTTTCCAAATTGGCCACGTTCTTTTCACTATAGCCCATAAATTTAAATTGGGTTTAAATCCGGGCTTTTTGCTGACCATAACATTGTCTGAGCACTTCGTAGGATCGGATTGGTATATCTAGTTAAGCAAAAAAAAAAAAGCCCCAGCTTTATCCGAAAAGGATATCAAGACTAGGCTAAACTCTGCAAATAACATAAGAACTGGTCTGATGAAGACTGAAAATGGCCTGACGAAACTAAAATCATCAACCAACAACAACTCACTGCCAAAATTGTGAAAAACTGTATCGAAACCTTTGAATTTTCAGTCTTCATCAGACCAGTTCTTATGTTATTTTATAACCTTAAATTATGTTTATGCATAATCAAACTAGCTATAAATATTAATTAATGCAATTATTAAATTGTATTAACTAACTTCTACGCCATAACAAAAATCCTCGTCCGCCATTTCAATTGTTTTCGATTTTTTCCTATCTGTCAAATGTTGTTATGGCTGCACTCAGCATTTTACTCAGGATGCTCAGTCAATTTATTCTGAGCGCATCGAGCGCGCTCAGCCCACGCTGTGAACGAATAAAGAAACACACGTTCCACTACGTTCCACACTCTGAACACTCTGAGCTAAAAAAGAAACACGACTATTTTTTTTGACAACTCAGGCTCTGCTCTGAACTAAAAAAGAAAAACGCCTATTGTATCTGCTAATATCTTAGATAACTTGGAAATAAATTCGAAATCAGCTGTCATTTAAAATTTAAATTATTTCTGCTGATTTCTTAAATGAATAAAAAATAAAGAAATCCGGATTTATCCCACAAGGAAAAGATAATTATAATAATTTATTGAACATTAATACCTGATAAATTTGCCAAAAAAAAACTGTATCCACCAACATCTATCTCACCATCTACAGCTATGTTGGATCATCCACATATTTACATTGCCATTTGTCACTGACATATTCGAAAAGGATCGCCATTGACTCCGAATGTTCGAAAAAGAGCGCATTAGGTAATCTGAAAATCAATTCTCTCATAGTCGAAGTAAGCATAGACAAAAACCTATTATTGGTCGGTGAATACCAACCAAAAATTTAAACTTAAGAGCCTCTTAACTTTAAAAGCGATTTATGAGCAGTCGATAGCTACCGGCATTAGAATCTGTGTGATTCAGCTGAACTTGATTTAGAAAAGAAGTGATTTCAAACAATATGCCGCTTTGAGGATGTTTATATAAATTCAGTAATCAAAATAATGGGAATTTACTCTTTTGTATAAAATAAAAAACAAATACAATAGCTTCACGCATACTGATTTCAACAAAAGTTAAGATTAAATATACCACGAAGTAAAAGTAAAAATAAGAAGAGCAATGTAATTATTATATTACAGATATACTGCGAATCGCGATCAGTTCGCTTGTACTCGGAAAATGCTATCGTTGTCCCATACACCACCACACCATACTATTAAGTGAGCGGCCGGTGTAGAACTGCAAAGCACCACGATAGACAATCAAAAAATCGACAAACAAGGGAGTTAAACGCACACCAGTGGTAGAGAAGTGTGGAAATGCCATGAACCACATCAAGGACAGTGAACAAAGAACCAGACGAAAGTGGTAAAATCTGGTAGACAGATAGGTATGAACAGAGGAGGGGTGCATTTATTTGATTTGCTAGCGCAGACAAAGTATTATTGGAGCCCAAAAAAGGGGTTGAAGTTGACGAAATAAAAAGGAAGGCAAGAAAGAATTAACCGTGAGTTGGTAGCTTATATGTACTGCTTGAATGGTCAAATTTCGTATCATAGGGAATGAAGACAATACTATATATGTATGTACATACACTGCCTTTGCCAGGCCTTCTTTGTTGAGATCAAGTAAACTTGTGGGTTTGTTACGAGCTGGGGTTATGTATTTTTTAGTGTGTATTTGCCTATTGGATTTGGTTAAGTATTCAGCAAGGTGACCATCTCCCCATTTTCTGATTTTTGAGCATAAACATACAAATATATCTGAAGGTTATGAACTTCAGCACCCTTGTGGCCTGGTATCCAAACAACCCTTGTGCCCAAACAACGTAAACTGGAGCTTAAGATGCATACATATGTACATACATAAATAAGTGAATAGTAATCTTTCGACCAACATTATAATGTTTTCTTTTTGTCTGCTTCCTCTTACCATAAGTAAAATGAAACTAAAATAGTGGCCGTGGCGTACTTTAATAACATTTTAAATTACTACTTACTCTCTTTTACAACAAAAAAAAAAACTTTGACTCACTGTATGACCATATGTTAGTGCCTTGCCTCTCCATTGCTTGTGGAAAGAAGCGTGAGCACTTCAGCAGCGTCAGACAGCAAACAAGATAGGAAACAACAAGCAAACATTTTGCACACTTATTCCTCTCATTGGTTGAAGCTTATTCATACTCTCCAAAGGCAAATACTGTCGGTAACCATTACCACCCCCCGAGAACAAAACAATGAATACGTCTTTGTTTGCCAAACGAAATTTAGAATATGTATAATATATGTACATAAATTTCAAACGTGTGGTGGTAATCATCACGCGCTTGTTGCTTAAAGGTTCAACACTTACCTTGCAATTCAGGGCAACATCCTTGACGGTCGCCTTGCCATTGTATAGCTCAACGTTCAGCTGCTCCAAGTTGAGTTTCTCCTCCAGGAACTGGCCAAGATACCTTTGCAGGAGGTATCTGCATGTTTTGTTCTTAAGGCCGTCCCATACGTTTAACCAAGGCAACATAGTTGCGTGCTCTCTTATTACAATTTACAACACCTTGGCACTTCTATCTTTCCGTCTCACTCTCTCTAACTCACCTATGTACGTTGACGTGATGGCTTGTGTGTGTGTATGGTGTTTTACCTTTCACCCCCGCACTTTATATTTTTTTTCTCAACGTTTTTCTTCCCTTGCAGTTTTTTATTTTCTATTATTATTTGTTCGTTTAGTTTTGCTATCGTGCTTTGTCAGGAGGAAAATAGTATTTAACTTGTTTTTCGTTATTTTAAAATGTGCAGGACACCGTCCGCTGACGACGTCAGACGATTTGTGATAATTTTATTTTTTTTTTAGGCAATTCGTTTCCTTCTATTCCTTGGCAAATTTCAGTGGAAATTTTTCATTAGAAACATAATACGCAGTAAAAAAATATATTTTTGTAGGTTTTTTCTTTGCTGTTCTGTGGGGCTCCGCTCTCCCTCGTTGTCTCTGCTGTTGCTATTTCGTACGGGGAACTTTTTTACACAAAGAAATTTGGCTCACTTCACTTCACACTGCTTTTCTGTTACGCATTTACGGGTACAATTTTCATTTTGGTTTTTTCCTCACCATTGGTAATCGACAGCAATGTAAATTGTACTAAGCAATCGAGCGACGATAATTTAACATATCTACTAGAACTAACAATTTGCATTATTTTTTTTATACTCTCCAAAGTGGAGATTAGATTTTGACACTTTCTAGCAGCAAGGGATTCAGTTAGTTTCTGCGACTACGGAAATTTTCTTTGTCACACTAAACTAGGAGAAACTGTCTGAAACTGAAATGAAACTGGCTGAGCGCAGTGAAGAAAATTCTCTCTTTTGTTATAAATTGAAAAGAATCGGACGGAAGATGACGATGAAATGAAACGGTTTTATTTTATTGTGCTGTTTGTGGGAATGAGAAACGACGAAGCATCGTGCAAAGTGAGACTACCACAAAATTCGTTGATGATAAATAGAGAGGAACATTACCTGCACTCACACAAACACTGCTTTTTCTGAATACATGTTTTTTTTTTGTTATTCCATATGTTCCGTGTTGTTGTTTTGCTTCCTTGTTTGTTGTTCTTTTGGTGATTTATCGGTGATTTCGTTTTGTTGTGTTTCGTGTTTGGCTTGTGTGCAAGCAGCTGATTGCTGCAAGTGCGAGCAGAGGAACGAACTGTAGACTGGGTCAGCGGGAGAGTGGGAGAGAGAAAAAAAGTGATGGAACGTAATGGTTTTTTAAGTGTTGCTGAGGAGTTTATTTATATAATCCGATGAAACTAGTACAATTCATAGTTTAGAAGATTTAAGTAGGTATAAAACGGCTAATCTCTATGTCTGCTTTTACACTTAAGACTTTTGAGTCTAGACTTTTTTCGAATTTCTCTTTGTTATTTACATCCGAGAGTCTTGCGCTTTTACACCTCAGACTTTTTTTCTTGACTCAAATTTGACATTCCTCTTTTATTTCGCAGTTCTTGTATTGTGCAGATGACTAGGTGGGAAGCAACACAATGATAAAACGAAGAAGAGAAAAGAAAAACGTCAAAAAGAGTCGCCAAAAACATTACCCTCGACTCAGAGGGCAAAATATTTTCCTTCTCATCTTTTCGAACTTTCTTACTCTCTTGCACCCATGTGAGTCTAGACTCACCAGTCTAAGTGTATAAGCAGACTAAATGATGTCTTTCTTCTTTGTGTTATATTAGGCGTGTTTTTTTTTAAAACTATATAGGCTTAGAAAATTGTTTCCATGTTAATTACACTAACAACTAAGCCTATATAGGCTTACGAAACCTGGATAATTATCCAGTCTTAGGTGCTTAGCCTGGATAGAAAAATGTGCTACCAAATTGTTTTTCGTCGATAGTTATCGAAATGTCAAATATGACATGAAAGTGAAGGAGAAATATGAAGGCCGGTAGCTATCAACCGAACTCTGCTGTCATTTCAAATTTAAATTATGTTTGTTCATTTTAAAAATGTGTGAAACTGTCAAACGTCAATTAGCATAGTCCTGCCAAGTCACTGTTTAGCGTTTTTTTTCTCATTTTCCGCTAAGCCTAGGTATATAGATTTGAAAAAAACACACCTATTGTTGCATCGATGGAAGGAACATACAGAATTTTGGTGACTTCGAACGGCGAGTTGAGAAGCTTCTCATGACAATAGACACTCTTTGATTGCTTGTCAGAAATTCGAAAGATGTGGCACCGTGAAAAATCTTTTAGGTGTTTTTGTTGGGATTGAACCCGGGCAGCGTGCGTAGTAGTCCAACGCACTAACCACCACGGCCAATTTATATGCCAAAAAAGCGATTTCAGAAGAATTCGTTTTGATTCTAGACGCTCCCGGACGGCCAATGGAAAATGACATAAGTCAACCGATTTTTAATTATTCAGTTGACGACATGTACAATTTATATATTTATATTTTCTTATTTTGTATAAGGTTAGGGACCTAACTGTACCAACGAATTTATATTACCATTGTATCTTATAGTTGTAAGTTTATCTTAAAGCGGCAAATACACGATACAATTGTTGTACAACCGCGAGTTGTACCGATATCTGTACAACCGTTGTATGTAGCACATACACTATACAATCCGCGTGCGATTTCCATACAACGGCGCATGCAACCGCAGGTTTTTGATTCAAAGCATTCGACAGTGCGATATCGGTACAATCGTTGTAAGCTTGCTAACACACCAAACAATCGTCGCATATGGCCGCATATGGCGTACAACCGTTGAACAACGATTGTATCGTGTATATTTATACATATCTATATAAATAATGTTAAAAAACCGATTTGAGAGCACATCCGAATTGTACCAAATATAATTTTGTCCCAATTCTACTGCTGCCTGTATTTCAAACTCTACGAAAATGAATTAGTACTTTCCGGAAATCCGGGGATTCCCCAATTTCAATGCCTCATATATATGTTACACATACAGACAATTAGCTCTGATATTTGTAATTTCTTCCTCCCTTTTGCCCAGGTCCAACTCAGAGGTACCCGTTCCCCCCTAATTAGAGAGGTTCGCTTATATCATGAGTGGCCAAACCGTAGACCGCGGTCGACTGGTCGAACACGAAGGCATTTACAGTCGACCCCGATGCTATAAATTATTACATTACGAGTATAACAAATTTGCAATACATGAATATTACTGCACTGCACTGCACTCCATCCCAGAAGGCGTATGCAATGGAATACTGCGTGCGCTCTTCCTAATTTGGACAAAAAGGTGAGCTATCGTGCCCAAAACAGTGTGGGTATTTCCGATACCCACCGTGACCAGATAGGAACTGCGTTAGGTTGTAGTTACAGTTTCCGTGCCTTCTGTTTGTCCAAACTGATAATTGTACTTCATAGTACTTTTCTCCTTCTTCGGTTTCATATCTCAACCTTCTATTGGTAAAGTAGCTGGATACAATCTTTCGCCAGTAGTTTGGCGTATCCATTCTGGCTAGTGACTTTCTTATGGTGTACTACACATAATAAGTACAGTAGAGCCTCGCTAGTCCGGACACTTGCTAGCCCGGACACTTCAGTAGTCCGGACACCGCTATATTTCGGACACATTTAAAATTTTACCTCTGCAGTCCGGTCAGAATTTTAAAATGCGTATATAAATTGCTCTGATCTATGGAAGTAAGTAAGTGCATTTATTTATGTATGTTCGCTTGCTGATTTAAATAGAATTCATCGCATGATTAGAAACATTGATCCAAATGGTAGCACATCTATAGATGAAATAATAACTGGTCAAAATGAACTGTTCTACGACTTTTCCGACGAAGACATTTTTCAGTCCGTTTTACAAATCCAACTAAATGTTGATGAATATGGCAAAGAGGACAGTGAAAAAGATACCTACAAATTCAAACAAAGAAGTTGCTCGAATTTCAAACAATGAAGCAATAAAATTATTTGCCAGGGACATTCAGTCGACTGAACAAATGGTTATCCTTCTTCTAAAGAGCTTAAGCTTAAGTTACAGGAAAGAGCTTAAGATGTTTTTAGATAAAGCATTCCAACCAATAATAAACACGTACTTTTCTGCTCTTTAGATATTTTAGAAATGCGTATACATTGTGCGTACATACATACATATATTATGTATATTTAAATTATGCGTATATGAAATTTATATTTGTAATAAAAGGTGTGTGAAAAGTTTGTTTTTGAAAAGGTTGTTCACTTCATTTTACATTTTCTCTATAGTCCGGACATTTCGCTATTCCGGACAGAGCCGAAACTTTATGTGTCCGGACTAGCGAGGCTGTACTGCATTTATAAGTAATTTCTCCCAAGTAAAAATAATGGGTAGGTAGCACGCGTAACCAATTTCAGCGAAAAGTCAAACACATGGCTTGAAAGTTGGGCCACCCCTGGCTTTACATGAAAAAACCGAGTGATTGCATGCGGTTCATTTTACGGAGATGCCCCAATTACGGAGTCCTACTTAGGGGGTTTTACTATAATAGCATAATGTCGTGAAATTTACGGTTTACCAAATACATACATTTTTAATAAATTTTCAAGATTAATGTCGTTTTCGATTGGGCTTTCAGATTTTGCTCTCAGATTTCAGATTTTTCGGGCTGAATGGAAAACAAACGAGATTGATCTGTTTCTCTGCAATTGTTTTAGTGTGTCATTTGACATCTCGTTCGGAAAAGGAAAAGAATAAACATGATTGATAACATTTTGATGTGCTGCGTTTTAATTTCGTATAAAATGTTGTGGTGTTAGTGCAAGTAGGAGATTCACCAAAATTGATCTAGAGCAAAAAAAAAGTGCATTTTTGGTCGGTTGGAAAATGAAAATTGTACTAGAGCGTTAAAAATTGTTCAAGATAAAAAAGTGCTTTTTTGCCCAATCGAAGTCGACAAGATTTTTAGATAAAATCAAAAGCACAAATGTATTTGAAAACACGCCTTATCTGGTAGTCCCATTATGTCCTAGCACTCCTCTTACGCATTCGTGTTTTTTTCCTTCTGAAGATAATCAGCCTTATTGTGAGTTTCACCCGGAGAATATTTCACCCGAAATATTGTTTTTCGCCCGGAATTTTAAAAGCTATTGTGAGTTTCGCCTAAATTAAATGTTTCTTCATTTCGCTCAGATTCAAAAAATATCAATTTCTACTAGAATTTCTAATATTCTTGCATTAAAATAAACAAACAAATTACAATTTTCGCCTTGTTGTTCTCTTTTTCACCTACTAAAAACAAGGGAAAAATTCAGCTGTCATAGTGTTTTATTTCACCCGAATGAAGTTTTGGGCGAAACTCACAATAGGGGGAAAGTGATTTTCGGGCGGAATGCTGTTCGGGTGAAACTCACAATAAGGCTGAATCCTTGTTCTTCATCTGACGAATCCATAAATAGAGCTACATATTATGCTACCTATTCATTTTATTATTTTTTTTTTTTATTTATAATTCTTTTTTTTTTTTGCAAAAACCAAAAGACAATTCCAAAACAATTTTTTTACTGTCATAAATTCAGCTTGACAGAGACACTTCCTCTTCAACATTCACGTCGGTAAGGAAACTTCCCCGGCGGATTCTACGATACCAAGCTGAGGTGAAAGTGAATCGAACAAGTAAAGGAAATCTCCGATTCGGCGGATTCCACGATAGGGGTGCATATTTTCCTTTTCGTGTTGCGATAAGTTAAATATTTTTTTCTAGTTCTTGTAATTTATTTTCATGAATGAATTTTGTGCTATTAGAATATGTATACAAGTAGGTGAGTATTAAATAAATCGCTACGCATATGCATGAATGTATGTATGTGCAAAATCGCATAAATTTAACTCACGCTTGTCATCTCGTTTTGAAACAATTCATCTGTTTTGTACTAGAGTTCTTAGGTGTTGGACCACGGTAACACTTCTCGGAACTGTTTTATTACCACTTCCACTTTGTTCCAATAAATCGGGAAACAACTCGAAATCTGACCATTCTCTCAGTTAACGGAAAAACAAAACACCCATACATTCCAATGACCTCATAAATGCATTAGAGAAGGAGGAAGAATCAAAATAAAAAGCATCTGGTACGAAGTAAAGAGAAATTTGCACTCAGGACAGCATGCATTTTTCGTTATTACAACATAAGGCGATACGAGTGCCGATGTTTTGAAGCGGTTGTTAGTTGAATCAGAATACAGAAGATGTAAATAGATATTCACTGATTTATTTGAAGTTATTTTTTATTTATTTATAAGCGTTAGATAAACAAAATATTTTTTGTGATTATTCTTCTTGCTGCACTTGATGCTTATACGGCCGGCATTCGGGGTACTTGTCGGTAAGGAAACTCCTCAACTCTCCATAGTGTGCTGTTATATCCAATCGCACTTTGTCTTGGTTCCTCAAATATTCCCTCTTCTTAAGATACAACTCATAGCCACGACTTTTCACAAAGAAAGGAGGAAACTTTTTCCTCTTTAAGACGATTTTGTTATCCATCACGTGCTGTGTAAAGTCCATAACTTCGTGGATCTCGATGTCTTCCTTCTTCCTACAGACACTTGGGCTGGCCACCACACGCGGCAGTCCTCCAAGCTCTTTTCGGAACTCAACTAAATGCAGACCCTTGTCCTCGGCGATCTGTGCATGAGTCTTTTGCTGAAGAAGCCCAATAAAGAAGGCTTTTACCACATGCTGCAGATTGGTTGATCCCTCAACCTTAGCGTGGAGATCCTTGATTCCAATCACCTTGCAAATACTTTGAATGGCACGGTGACACACGAGGCCGTACCCCTCAGGCTTTTTGGATACGAAAATCTTCGTTTTGCCGAATTGACAGAAAAAGTCATGAAACACTGTGTGGTTGTCGCAGATCTTAATGTTCATCAGCTTCTGGCCAGCACGATTTTTGGATTTCCTCAAAGCAGCACGAGCTTCACTCGCCTTAGCAAGTGCAAAGCCGGCCAGGCCATTCCCATTGCCAGTCACTGAGAGGACGGAAAATCTCCTCGTCCTACCCATGTTACCCTTCATGATGAATACAATTTTATTCTCAATAACTACTGTGTCGAATCCTTCGAAATTGTCTTCGCCAACTGGATCTGGTGGTCCAACACTACGTCCAGGCAATTTTGTTCCAGACCATCCACGGTCGATGGGACTCAGTTTCATTGCACGAAATCCTGTCATAGAATCCCGGAGTTTGATAAGTTTTTTTTGTCTCTCGGGGTCATCGGGCAGACGCTGTTGTTTCACGATTTCTTTGCCACGGATTATGGGTGCGCTGAGCCCCGGCCATTGCATATTTGTGCTTCCAACACCGATGATTTGACCTCTGTTCAAATCTTTGACCAGTTTTCTGCCAGCACCTCGACCACGACCTCGTTTTTTGCCCGCATTACTTACGGAAATCACACCACGCCAGAGATCATCAGCAGGAACTAAAAGAAATGGCAAACTATGGTCACATAACCATACAAATTGATGAAGTCACTTACGTTTGTTGAAGAAGCTCGTGCTACGGATGGCACACACTGTTGGCAATGAGTTCCACAAGAAGGCACTTGCAGAATCACTCTGTATCACATTTTGTGCTGATTTGCTGGTAATGTGCAATTTTTGAAATGATTTTAACAATTGACTCGAAGTGGACAGAATGCGTGCTGCCATTTTTTCTTATTACACCGATTGATTTTGACAGTTCTTCTTATGTCAAAATCTTAAATGACAGGAGCAGTACTACTTAATCTAGCGTATAGATGGAGCTATTCAAACTAAAAAAGAAGAGATAGTAGTAGATTTTAATTTTATATTTCTATTTGTTAAAAATTATGAAAGTTTTTTTTCCACATTATTTTTAAAAGGAATTTGAAGAGAAGATTGATTTTACTCAGTCGAGTTAACTTATGTATACATTCGCCAGAGAGAAATCAATGCGTTCTTTTGGTGAAAGATAGATACGTTTTTTATTTGCACGAAATTAATATATTTTTTATTTTATTAGATGATTGCATTTTAACATCTATGCTATTGTAAAATACAATTGCGATTGAAAATTCATAACAATTTGTCTTGCAAAGCTCCTGAGAACAGTTTTCTTCATGGATGTCTAGCTATCTACCTACCTACCATCGTGATAAAAACCTCGATAAAAACTAAAAGCTAATGTGAGGTTAGTTTGAATTAGTGTCATGGAAAATATCGTATCATTTCTGGGAACTCAGGAAGCCCTGTTTTTATATGCAATACGGCTTTTTATTCGGCGGGAAGAAACATTATTTGTAAGAAGAAACAATCTTTCTACTCTCGGTATTCCCATGCTTAGGTTGGCTTACTCTTAGTAGTTAACTTTCTATTTCGTACCTATATTAGATAATAACGTTGTTGATATTCTAGCTGAAAGGAAGCATCATGATGTATAGACACAAGATGTGCAATGTGCTCGAGAGCTCTGCCTGCTGTGGCGTTGCGTGACGTCACGTAATTATTTAATTTACAGGTCTAATGCTTTTGTTTAAATTTCTTATTGGAAAACAGCCTGTTTTTAAAAAATGCTTGACCAGAAAAGAACAATATCCCTACTGTCTATGGAAAGAAACCAAATCCACGTACTCGTCGGTGTCAAACCTGGACACTGTACAATAGGAAAGATAGCCAGAAACTACGGCATCCTTATATTGATATTATAAGGTAATAAGTGATTTCCACCTTCTAGTAGCTTCAGTTAATGATTTTTATTCAATTTTGGCCTTGAGGTTACAGAGTGGAGGTTTAATCATCCCACTTGCTTGTTCAATGTCTAGGGCTGAGCCCTTTCTGGCCAATTCATCCGCGGCTACATTGCCTGGTATTTCACTGTGACCAGCAAAGTTTTCCGTTGTGCTGCGGGCCAAGAACCTTTAGCTCTTCGAGGCAATATTTTACAAGCTTGGATTGCGTGGCAGCTATTGCTTTTATGGCCGCCTGGCTGTCAATGTAAATTGTGATATCCTCTCGCGATATTGTCATCATTAGGTAGCCTCAGCTTGGAAAACGCTTCTATGGTCCCAGACCATAGTCGTATGGAGTTGCTTATTCTTAGATCTTCCAAGCAGCAGCCCGCTCCCATACCTATGTCCATCTTTGACCCATCGGTGAAGATGGATTTATTGTCCTATCCTAAGGAATTTCGTCTTTCTGTCACTGCTCTCTGCTTGGAAAGGGCCATGAGAAGGGTTTGTCAAGTATCATGCTGTGTCCATATGTGTTCGGTCTCCAGTGCTTTGAGTGACTAATCCTAAGAGCGCTTTTTGCTGCGGTCTCCTGCATATAAAGATCTATAGGTTAACAATTGCTTTCAAACCCGCTGTTGGTATTGTTCTCATCGCGCAATTCTCTGTACTTTGGTTATATCCATAAGGTTGCTAGTTTTGGCGGCAGCGTGCCTCCAGACCAACTCTCCGTATGTTAATATAGGTTTGATTATCGCAAAGTACATCTACAGTGTTATTTGTGGCTTGCATAGTCAGTTTTTCCCTAAGATTGTACTGCAGGTATAGAAAGTATTTCGCACTCTCGGACAACCTGAAGGAAGCATCCTCACTAGCACAGCACTAGTTCGGTTTTCTCAGGGTTGACCCCCAGTGCTGGTTTAAAGAGAATTCATTCCCAAAACTTATCCTATGAAGGGATTCATAATGGACTACCATCAGGTCTACGAGTGGAAATGATTGTTTATATACAATTACACATCTTTCCCAACCTAACATTTGTTTTGGTAGTTTTACTGGAATTCATTAGCTTAACATCCTGATACATTTTCACGTACTTTTGAGTTCTAGCAGTTGATCTGTGATGTCAACTTGACATGCCCTTCTGATGATTTCCTTTGGAAGCTCTATTAAAATTCAGATTTTAAGACAAAATACTTTCTCTAGAGCAGGGATGGCGAATATTTTTATAAAAGAAACAAATTTCAGATAAACAAAAAACAGAGAAAGAAACAAAAACAAAAAGCAATGAACGAACTATTTTAATGTGACATTTGTTGTTGCTAACTCGAGGCCATCATCGACATCATCGGTCGCTCCCAGCGCGCCGTCTTAGAGGCTTTTACTGCAATTGAAGAACAGGCGAAACGAGTTGGCCTTGAAGTGAAATGAGGACAAAACCAAGTACATACATGTTGTCAACAAACAAAGAATCATCTATCCACCGCCTAGGACAAAACGTCACTGTTGGCAACAGTAACTTCGAAGTGGTTAAGGAGTAAACATCAACTCCACGAATGACACCTTAGTGGAGATTCGACGAAGACTTACCCTAGGAAACCGCTGCTACTTCGGTTTGGCAAAACAAATGAGTTCAAAACTCTTAGCTCGGAAGACGAAATGCATGCTCTACAAAACATTGATCCTGCCAGTTCTGCTGTATTTAGCCGAGTGTTGGACTATAAGCAGGAAAGCAGAGCAGATTTTAAATACTTTCGACAGAAAAATTCTTCGTCGGATATTCGGTCCCGTATGCGAGGAGGGCGAATGGAGGAGAAGATACAACCGCGAACTCTATGAGCTGTACCAAGATGTGGATGTAGTACGAAAAGCCAAGACACGTCGACTACACTGTCTCGGCCACATCGAGGGAATGGACAACAATACTCCAGCAAAGAGGGTCTTCGAATCACAGCCCCCAGGTTCAACGACAAGGAAGACCAAACCTCCGGCTTAAGGACCAAGCTACCGCGGATGCCAGTGTGCTTGGTCTAGACGACTGGATGCAGCGTGCCCGGGATCGAAGAGAGTGGAAGGCTGCCGTGTCTCAGGCGGAGACTCTTCACGGGTCGGGAGCCCGTTAAGTAAGTAAGTAAGTAAACTCGAGGCCAAGTAGTTTACCTTAATTAAAATGCAGGTTGAACTGGAATCATCTGACAAACGGTTTCTAAACGAATCTTTTATGTTATTCTTGTCTGAAAATAAAGACTCACACGCATAGGTAGACGAAAATATTGTCAAGATAGCAAACGCAAACTTTTTCGAGCAGCTACATATATGTGTCTGGAATTGAATTCCAAGATTCCATTAATTCTGAATTGGCATTCTTCGTCGTATTGCTTAACAGTCTTTCTAGCTCGATTGATTCCAACTCTTTCCTTGTTTCGACGAATTTTTGAGTCCATATCGAACTAGACCGGACTTCGTTAAGGTGCAATTGGATTTCTCAATTGGTGACGTGCCCATAATATTTCGTCGCGTGCCACCAATGCATGGAAATTAGACCGCGTGAAATTAGGCCGCGCATGGTTTTGTATGGTCGTTCAAAATTCATTTTGAAAATGATATATGGCCGCGATAGTGAAATGAAATAAGACTGCGCTGTGCCATTGGTTCGCCAAGCCTGCTCTAGAGCGTCCCATTTGCAAATTTGTGTTTGTTTATATAGGTGAAGTTACCGTTGTTCACTCCACGTAAATTTTATCAAGTCTGACATACCTACTTTCTACATATTACAGTGGCATAGTACATAATCCATTAATCATTTAAATATTCCCACGAACTTTTAAGTTTACACCACCGACTACATCAACTATTAAGACACTTTGAATTTCGTAGAGTCACGCCCTTTCACAACCAAGTCATCAATTGGGTAATCTCCTTGTTGAATCATTCAAAACATACACGAACACCATCATAAATGCCTAATGCCATGTCGCCCGGGTATATTTACATCTTACAATTAGAATTGTAATCCGTATCCTTGAGCCGTTGTAATCCTTTGCAAGAGCGACCATCAATCAATCGGTGATGGTAAAACGGAGACACCATCCATTGGCGACAGAAACAGCAACAGGACTCTTTTGAAAATTTTCAACTCCACGATGATACATGTTAAGTGGGTGTCTTCATTACTCCACCCGGCATCTATTATCCTTACATGCGTTTTTCAATATGTGGGGTTGAACACGATGCACCCTCTACAAGCAGATGCATAGAGCTTCTATACCGCCCACTATGGTATTAATTGAAGCGTTTTTGACTTCTTTTGTACGGCCACATCGAGTGCTTGGGCTTGGGATTAAGAAGCGCGCTAACGACGCGGCACCCCGTGTCGAGGCATTCGTTTTTTAAAGGCACAACCAGAAGAATGCATTCCATTACGTTGCCATTTCTCTATACCCACCCCCGAAGCGGCGGCTCACTTTAATGGGACCCATTATTATTGTTGCTACTGCAATCAGTGGCTCAATTAGATGGGAATTAAAATACTTAACGGTCCTAAGATCTTGTCACATTATCCGATTGTGTCCATTGTTGCAACCGCATGGGATCGTCGCGCGTACGTAGGAGACTCCGTAGACATCCTGGAGATGTTAAGTGGTCGTGGCACAATGCCTCGGGAGGTACTCTCATACTTATTTGTGTATGTGCGACAAAGAATCGAAGGTAATTGGCCTCAAATGGGCCTGAGCTCTGAGCTGGGCTGGGTAATTTCATTTGTTATCTGTTAAGAGAGTTTTATTTTGTTTTGCAATTGCAAAGAGCTTAAGATTGACAAGATATTTACAAGATGAAGATGCACCTAATGGATATTCGGCTTTGAATCTATCGGAATGAGAGGTAATTGAAAGATACAGATAAAGATGCAAACGGGGTAATTGGGTGGAAAATTCGAAGAGATACGTATACTCTATGCTGCGACAAAGTACTCAACGATGGCACACAGATAAAAGTATGAAGAGATTACGTGTACACAGATACTAATTTAGATAAGCGAGGGATGAGTTTGTGTATGCAAGTATCTATCAGCGGTAGCAGATGCGTGAGTGTGAGATGTTGATTTCTAGTTTACAGGAGTTTGGGTGACGGTTAACTCTTGAAGGTTTCTCACCCTTTTTTGTTTGGTTTTTATTTTGCAGGTAAAGCCGGAAGAAGTTATTTCCAACCGGAGATGTTCTCACGAGAATCCGATTTAGACAAGTGATTTATGGTGAGGATACATACACAAATGTATCAGAACTTCTAACAGTAGTTATACTCCTTCGAAGCTGAAATTACCACACAGCCTTTCGAGATTACAAAGGGGAGTCAAATTCTTCGAATCCTCCAATCAATCCCAACAATTTTGGAGCAGCATCAGCATCTCTCCTGGAATGATACACCAATTAAGAATGAAATAACATCGTAAGCCCGAATATTGAATATTCACTTGAGTCCCTCCACACATCGGATATAAGTCTCATTCTCTTTACCATATCAATAGAATGTGAAAGGTGCATGTCCTTAAAATGTTAAGCCGACCCCACACATTTGGAAATAATGCAAATTAATTCCAATGAATCGAAAATTATATAATTTCAAGCACTTTACCAATCGACAATGTAACGTAAATGTAAATTCTACTTATTAACAGATTAAACACGCAGTAATGCCCAACACTGGCCAGATTATTCCGGTCAGGCGAAATATTAAAATCGATTTCCATTGAAATGGTGATGTATTGCTAGGTAGAGGTATTCCTGTTGTTCCCTTTTACATTGGCATGTACATACATACATATAAAAATACGAATTCAGAATAACATTGGTAATTTGGCCTTGTTATTAAATTTTTGATTTAGGAACATACTCGTATTTGTATGTGGATCAGGGATGGAAAAGTCGATACAATTGTATCGAATTCGATACAAATGAGTTTGTTTGAGTACAAAAGTACAATTTGCCTTAATTCGATACGATTTATCAATCTGCATCTTTCAAATTATTTTGCAATCTGTATTTTTCAAAAACGAGCAAAACGGGTCAATTAACGAATGACACATCTATATGTTTTAAGTTTTACACACAGCGTTGACTTGATTCTACTTTTTACGAACAACCTCTCTGAACGTAAGAGGCGGTAATTTGAACACAAATATGCAAAATGAGAGCATTAAGCCTGAAGATGAAGATCTCAGAGACTAAACTATGAACTGAACATGTGTGTAAAATAAAGTACTTTTTTTTGTAAGGTTTTATAATGATGTTATTTGTGTTTATTTATGTTAATTATGTAGATGACAGGAAATAACAGCATTATATCAGAAGGGCTAAGTCATCTACATCCAGACACATTTATAGCTCTCCAAACCATTCTCAGGGCACTAGTAATAACTTCTATAGCTGTCTTAAACTTAACGAAATAAGTTTAATCTTGCTCACTGAATTACTGAGGCTAAAGTACAGGGGTTATCGACACGATATGCAAGACTCAAGTATACAATATGTAGCCTTTGTAACCTGAATGTAGTGGAAGACCTCTACCACTTTATAACAGTTTGTCCTATTCTGTCAAAACTACACTTGCTTTACTTTTCAGAGAATATTTACACTTGAATAAGTTTTACAAATTCTTAACGGGGTTGAAAGCTGATTTTTCGGTACTGCAGTTTCGGTAGTTTAAGGCTTATGTTTAAAATTGTATAATTTCTCATGCATGAGTTATTACATGAATTTTTTATTTTTAATTTTGTTAAAGTTTAACTAGGTATGTAATTTTTTTCCAACAGACGACACTTTTTGGCCATGTTATTTTTTTATTTCTTTAAATCACATTTTGTTATTAACATTATACAATAAATAAATAATTATAATTATAATGAATAAATATGTTTATTTATTTTTGTTTGTTTCTGTTTTTTTACACGAATATGATAATTTTTGCAGGACTATCTCACCACTTGTGACGGTTTTATTAATCCCTTCGTTGCTTCATACATTTCAGATGCAATTTAACGAGATAAATGGTTTAAATATGTTAACAGGCGATTAAAGACCAGGGCCTGCTACTCGCAACCATTTGTGTCGACTCCGAAAGGCGAGTTGAGAAGCTCCTCATGACAAATGATACTTTTTGAATACTTGTCAGACATTCGAAAGAGGTGGCACCGTGAAAAAATATTTAGGTGTTTGCTGAGATTGAACACGGGACAGTATGCGTAGTAGTCCAAAGCACTAACCACCACGCCACGGTGCTCACCTGTACCGGAACACTCATTGCGCGAGGCCCGACGAGCGCTTGACCGCTTTTTTCTTCTAATGAAACATACATAATTTGTTCGCTTTATATTTTATAATAATGGGTGATTCATTTAAGTTAGAACCACACTTGTCTCGTGCGGTGTGTTGGGATACTAACTGTGCACACTTATATATTGTAGTGTTTTGTGACACAGTCTGTTTAATAATGTGCTAAATAATGCACATTATCCAGCGCATTATAAAACAGCAGTAGTACATTCTATCCCTAAGAGGGCTAAGGACAACTCCAATCCGGGAAATCTCCGGCCGATAAGTCTCCTTCCGAACATCAGCAAAGTATTCGAACCCTGACTAAGTGGGTTAAGGACTAACATATAATTTCAGATAACCAATTTGACGGGGCTTGATACTATATGTACATGCCACGCCTAAACTAGTATGGGATATCCAATGGAACAAAAGCAAAAGAAGGCCGTCGACAACGTTTGGCTAGAGCGACTTTTTTACAAGTTTAACAGGCTGAGCATAAGCAGACCACTGCTGTACATACTTTATAATAAGCTCACCAGTAGACGGTTCATTGCGAAAAATGGCAATGTGAAATTAAAAATGGTCTGCAAAAGGATGCGGTTGATTCGCCGATCCTTTTCAACCACACTCGTTACCACGAGTGATCTCGTAGGGTCTCTTCACCACGCTATTGCGTATTGCGTACAGATGACTTGGTCGCGTACAGATTAGGACCAAAAATCGAGGTGATTGCAATGCAAAGTGACCTTGATAGGATTCAGCGATACTGCGGCGACTGGATGTTGAAGATCAGCTTTGTTTCGAACGCCTTTGTCTGTGGTCTCCACGGACACCAGAAAGAATTAGCGAATGTTCGACTTGCATGTCGAAATGTAGTCAGATACCTCGGGCTTTGGCTAGACCAATATCTTTATTTTAACAAATATATTTATATGTAGATGCTGCTCTGAACAAATTATTTTCTACTTTTTAGACCGTTTAAAAATGTAGTACATATATTAAAAATTTCTTTTTATTTAAATAATTTTTCAATTTTTAAAACAAATCCAAAAAAATTCTAGATTTTCGCAACTTTGAGATTTGATTTTCGCAGCATACAAAATATTGCAATGTTGCAGGCAAGAGCTAACCTCTGCCGACATCAAAAATCATATTACTGCTTGTAGACAACCTTTCCTGTCATCCAAAAGACTCGGTGACTGAAATTTAAGTGCAAATAGTCCGTTATCATGGCGCGAAAACAGTTACGTCTCGGCCGGCCCCATATGGTCGGATATGGACCGATGATTCCACCAGCCCATAAGCTACACCACACCTTTTTTTTGTGAGGATGTAATGGCAGCTCCTGAACCTTTTTGAGTTACTATTAAAACCCAATATGACAATTTGGCTTACTGACATAGCAATTAAGCCAGAAATGGGCCTAATCGCGGAACAAAATGTTGCCCTAAGCGCACGAAATACATTCCTCGTAGAATGCTGATTTTCGCAATACAGCTGAATCATTAAATACCAAACAATACTTAACAAAAATACTATGACAGTTCGACACGACCTCCGCATGATCTGTCATAAAATCCGTACAAAAAAAAAGTAAAAAAGTATCTCTGTCTAAATCAGTGATTCCCAAAGTGGTTCAGGTGAACCTCCAGGGGTCCTCGGGAGACTCGACGGTGGTCTACGTTGGCATGAAAAAACATAGGGGCTCACCAGTTGTAAGTGGGGTCCACGAAAATTTTTCTGGTTTCGATAGTAAAGACAATTTATTTCAGTTAGGCTGGCATATGGATCAGATAGCCTGTTTATTTAGCATCAATTCCCTTTGTTTAAAACCTCCCTTAATTTTTTTGAGCAGTGTATTTTAAGAAGATCAGCGACTATTACCTGTAAAAACTTGCATATTCTTGCACCAATCGATTAAATTTGTGATTAAAGCAGTTAACAAAATAAGAAGCAATGCGTTGAATACCCGATTATTTGCACAATTGTGCGACGAAAATGATGAAGCCTATTGCTCAACTATTGCTCTTTCATAATTTTACTCACTTTTTGAATCAGTTTTAGAGTTCTGGAAAGTAAAGATCCAGATTTAAAAGAAATCCGGATCAAATTGAAAGCAGACATCGCGTATTTGACAGATCTGTTCAAAAAATTCAATGGCATTAACTTGCAGTTACAAGGGAACAGCCTCAATTTAATTAAAACAAAGGGTGTAATTCCGGCTTTTCTTGGAAAATTGCAATTTATGAAGTAAAATATTAGTCGGCGCGAATTCTCCCAGTTTCCAAACTTGTTATAGGCAGAATGTCTTGATAAGGATTATTCAGACATACGTTTAGCATTTAAGTGCCCTGCATGATGACTTCAAAAATAGATTCGAAGATATTCTCACGATGGAAATACCACCATGGATCATAAATCCATTTGATGAAATGGATGTGTCGAATGCTACTTGAGCTAAGCACCAATGAGGAGCTGAAGGTGAAATTTAAAAAAGGCTATCAAACATTTTGGCTGCAGGCAGAAATACCCGAAAAATATTCTGGGCTGTGGGAAATTGCGTGAACTTTTGATAGCGTTTCCCGTCATACCTTGTCGAAAAAGTACATCCCTCCCAATAAAATTATGACTTTTTTTGCATTGTAGAAGTAACGATACGTTATTTATGTTTAATTTTAGTTCTATGAAGTCTGTAATAGTATTATTTTAATAAATAGAACATAAGAAAATACACTATTTTTCTTTTTATTTTTACCACTCTGAATTTAGTGTTGGAACTCAGCCGCGATGGAATTTTCAATCGTTAGATCTAATCTTCACATTTTTGATGAATTTTGAAAATATAGTAAAAATTTAGCAGCAGGGGGTTCACCGAAACCAGGTAAATTTTGAAAGTGGTCTACGAGAAAAAAAAGGTTGGGAACCTCTTGTCTAAATGAATCACCCGTTATTATGTAATGTAATCGGCCCTATAAATGATTAAGCTCAGCTGCGATGATATCGGTCTATCGTATCTCAATACAAGGCTTGCCGCAGACACCTGTTAAACCAGTCAGAGTTTAGATACGAAAGTCCCAACAGATAGTTACATTACATAAATTTAAAAAATCAGTAGAATTCGTTGAGCACCGTATGGCGTAGGGGTTGGTGCGTTGGACTACTTACTACGTATGCCACTCCGGGTTCAATCAAAGCAAACACCCAAAATTGATTTTTCACGGCGAGCATTTAAACTTTAAAGAGTATCATTTGTCATTAGGAGCTTCTCAACTCGCCTTTCGGAGTCGACACAAATGGTTGCGAGAAACAGGCCCTGTTTCATCCGGAGCTGTAGCGCCACCTAAAGAAAGAAAAGAAAGAAGAAGAATTCATTATTTACAAAATATTCAAAAATGTAAGAATGGTTGAGAAAAAAATCATTACAAGTTCAAAGGAAGTTTACAAATAATAAATGATATTGTGCTATATCCTGTATTTTATTTGTTAATTTTGGTTTCGTCGCTACGTCTTTTTATAAGACTCAGTCTAGCGATACAATTTCTTGAATGTGAGCTCATAAGTTATAGCAACCGTCCAGTTTAGCTTAGATTGAATAAAATGGTTAAAGAGGGCATTTCAGACGCTTGACCAAACATCATGATACCGAAATGCTATTATGCCAGCGTTTTCTGAATCACACTGTTGAATATGACTTTCTTTCTTGAACTGTGTCCATACCATGCAACTATGTCAAACCTCATAGCAAGCTAGTCGATCCAATGCTCCGGAAACACCAACCGAATTGTCCCAAACAAAGGCCAACAACAGCTCTTCAAAAGTTCACCTGAAAATGCAGGTGATATGCTTCAAAGAACACCGTACCACTTACATTTCTATAAAATTCATAATAGATCCAAGGTTGCGTTCCCTTGGAAGACGAACATCTTAAGAGCATCTCAAATAATGAAGACGAAATGATTCCATTCACAACTCTCGATGCATGAAAAAAAGGATATCCAGGAGACGTAATTTTTTCCATCCACAGGACATGCACAAATAATTTCCGCTCACTCAAACTACCAGTGTCATTCACATCTCCGCCGCTGCCACCTCTAATCTCATTCACTCTCCACTTGTATTCATTCAATGCGGCAAGGCACTATTTTCATCGCATACTTTCAATGGAGACTTGCACCACATACACTTCACCATTCAACTCGCCGTCGCCGTCGTCCTGCCAGTTAGATGCTAATCCTGCTGACCAAAGTTTCAATGTGATGGCCAACAACATCGGTCTTTCAAATTTCATGTTCCACGCGCGGAGTGTATACCAAGAACCTATCTGCATAGAAAAAAAAAAAGGAAAATACAGAACGGAGTCCTCAAAAGTTCGTTATGCTATAAGTTAGAGCGTCCTTCAGCGACACCTCTTCTCGAGTGGGCTCCTCACAGAGTGAGAGAGATCGACATAGGCCGCACCATCCAGCGAGAGACTGAGACACAGTTTGATACAAAGGACTAGTACACTCACTGGTCAGCATCATCAGCATCAGCAGTGTTGGCCATCATGAGCGAGTGTGTATGGCTCTTGAATCCTGTTGGAGTACATAATGCACTTAGACGATGCACATGAGGGGTTGTAAGTAAAAAACAAAACGGAATTCTATTACACGCGCGCTGGGGATTCCCCTCTCAGCGTTAGACATGACACGCCGCGAAATGGGGCTATTTGCGTCGAGTTTTACCGCGCCGAGCTGCACTCCACTGTGGACTTGTTTGAGTCGAGCATCATTCAGGATAATGTGCGAAAGTGTCTCTTCTAAATACAGAGACTCATGTGTTGAGTGGGACAAAAAATTGCAAGCAAGTATTGTTGGCATTTTTTTTTTAACTTTCGTCCTTAAGGATTCTAAGTAGAGATTCGGTAAACATTTTAACAAAAATTCTATTATCATAGAGCGGGAAAGAGAGAGAGTACCAATTCGTGATGCAACTAGTAGGTCCTTAAGTCAGACGCACAGCACCAACCCCTTCCTCTAAACCCAATCCATCCAGCGAAGCGGTCGTCGCGGATGGATGGAATATAGATGGCTCTTAATATAAATGAAAAACTTTTCGAAAGCGCTCCTAACGTAATCATAGAAGATTGATGGTCCTTGTCGGTTGTCGCTCTCCTTCGAACCCCTTTTCATATATACATATGTACTCGTAAAACAAGCTCTCTTTAGCAGAATACCGTTTACGTGGAATTATAGGAAGTATACCATCAGTCATTGCAGAGCACAACTGCTCCGTGTAAATGCAAAGTCAGGAGGCTGCGGGTGAATGCCACCAGCAAAGGGACACCCCTCTGGCACGCCTGGGTTCCTGAAGTTTGTTGTTCTCTCAAGGGTCATAACGGTTCAACCTACATACATACCATCCGCCAGCTTCGTATCAGACGATGAAAAAAAAAACGACATAGAGCCTGTTCGCAATGATAAGGAACTTACTAGGGTAACTGGGAATTGTGCCACTATGCCAGCGCGCTCTGCTTCCACTTGGCGATGAGAAAGGAAAATATCCGAACGAATTTACGTTTTGGTTTTGGAATTTCCTTTTTTTCTATTCAAAGAGCTCCTGGGTATATGAATGTTTAAATCCCCGTCGGGCATATGGCGCTTTCGAATGTGTGAGTGGGTTTTACGATATTCAAGTTCAAGTTATTGCGGTCTATCTACTGGTTGAGGGTTTGCTTACGAGCTCTTTGCAAAAGTTTACCTGCGACTGGGGAAACTATGCTATAGAGGAGGTGCTTCGTTTCTTTTTTTAATATACCCGCTATGACGACACGGCCTGCGAAACATTTTAAATGGGGTCATGAACTTGAACTCGTTATCCGTTTGATTGTGTTAAGTTGATCCTGTGAGAGGTTCGTTTTCGCAATCGATAAGACAGGAATCGTTTTCAATGGCGAACTTCTCAGGAGAAGGACATGTACAATCCGACTGAAATTCACTGTGGATAAAAATGCTTGCATTCGAATGTCCGTAATTTTTTGTCGATGAAAATGTCAGGTTGAATAAAAATGGTGTTTGTCACAGCCACAAGCCAGATAGTGGGTGTCAAACGGCAAACCTTCTACTTTTTTGTCGACACAAGCCGGACACTGTGGGTCCTAGTATCAACTATAAAGCACGAAGGACAATTCGGTAGATCGAAAAGAGCTGCAACTATTGAAAACTGGTTCGTTACTCATAACGCCATTGTGACTTGGCATAGTCTCTTTTTAAACTAACATCTTTTGTTCAAAAGTTCACATCGCTCCTTAACACTAGAAAGACGGGAAAATCTTCTTACCAAGAAAGACGGCAAGGGTCATTTGACCCCATACAATAACAATGTAGATTTTGATATAGTAAACCATTTAAAAGTGCTAATCAATCAGTGAACAAACTTAAATATAATCATATTAACGTGTTTTATTAACAAGAAGTTTGTTATTTCTCACTACAATCATGACAAATAATTGCTTTTGACTGATTACATTTTCCACGTAATGGAATTTTACAAATATCGCACATACAACTAGATTTATTATTACAGCTGGAAATATAACAGTGACGTCTTTAACCATTTGAAGGCTGCATCGATATTGTTGGTTGTGTTAAGAATTAAAAAAAAAGTTAAAAAAAATTTAAAAAATGTGAAAAATTACACTATATGGGTCAAATGACCGGCGCCGGCTTTGTAGGTAGATGATAATATGTTTATGCAATTCTTTATGAAGATATAACAATGAAACTATATGTAAATTTCAATTGACACTATTTTAATAAAAGTCACAAGAGAACATTTGATTTAAAAATTAATTAATAAAAAAAATTAATAAAAAATTCTTCATACTTTCATATTGATAAAATTATATGAATAATAAAACCCTCCGCCAGAGCTCTGTTTATTATTCCGTCTTGGGGAAGTACCATATAGACCAGTCAATAATACCAAATGCGAGGCTATTATTCGACGCACTCGATTTAGTGTGGTTTATATCATTATCATTATCATTATCATTATCATAATCATTATCATTATCATTATCATTACTATTATATAAAGATGAAACCTTAAAAAATTTTATGCGCGATAATCTCAGCAAATACTCCACCGATTAACGTGAAATAAATTCTATAATAATCGTTATTTTCATTAAAACTGGTTAGGCTATGTTTTTTTTTTTATTTAAATGTTGTTTGTTCATAAGAAAATTTTTTTTTTTTTAATTTTGTATACTTATTTTTTGAGGTTGACCCACATATTAACTCCTAGCTTTAAAGCAGTTAAACCAATTGGGAAAAAATGTGTGCATAAAGTTAATATACAGTAAAACCTCCTAATAGGGACCCTCCATTATCGGGACGACCTCCCAATCGGGACAACCCATTTGCCAACCCTAAAAGTTTTCATACAATATACCCTCTATAATCGGGACACTGAAATCGGGACACCTCTTAATTGGGACACTCAATTTAACTTTCCTAGAACCTCCATAATTGAGCAAAACCTCCGAATTAGGACAAAAAACAACAGAGCAATGTTATGATATGATACAATACATTTTTTAACCTTTTTCGTATGCATACGCGTTGAATTTCGCGTAATGAGATTCAACTATGTACATACATTTTTATAACTTTCAAAAAATAAATGTCGTTTTATTTCAATAAGGTAGTTCTTAAGTAGTTGTGTTTTCTATATTTTTTATACAAGCTTCTATAATTGGGACACCTCCTAATCGGGACAGGAAAGAGTCGGTCCCATCAGTGTCCCAGTTAGAGAGGTTTTACTATATATACGCACATTTTAAGACCTTAATCTTTTCTTAACTATATCTAATACATGCTGAGAAATAAATAGATAACTATTTTAAAAACATCCATTATTTTTATTTGTTTACATTGACGACTTCGATTCAATCGCAATGACGAGGCTGCTGCTTTGTTCCATATCTCTCGTTCTCTCGCTCTCATTCTATTTGGTTCGTTTGGGATTGGTGACGTATAATGGTATAGAAGTTTTTACTCAAAATATATGTATTAAAAATACATTATATTTTTTCTTACCGAGTCCTTTGCTTGGACTCAAACTCCATTTACTAACATATTATGTATATAGATAGAATGAGAAAATATGAATTTAAAAGACACAACCGATTTGTGGTTTGATTATTATAAAAGGACTCATTTCTGTTATTTGTTGTTGAAATACGGTTAATTTTCTTAAGCATTAGAATGGTAAATGAGATAATTGTATTCATTTGGGTACGCAGTGAAAGTGCAGTAGCAGTAATTAATATAACAAAATCGGCGCACAAAGAAGGCAGCAAAACTGGGTACTATTATTACTTGACTGTTGATCTGCAGATGAATTAATTGTTTTGAAAAGCTATTTGAAATCAGAAAATAAAGAACCATTAGAGACTCGAATAGTATTATTATTTATATACTTCAATAGCCTCTCCTCCAGTTTCTCAGAGGTTATGACAGTATCCCTACTATTTTCGGCCCACCGAGTTGCAACAGCTGGGAGAAGCTTTTATTAAATGAAAACGTATTAAACATTTTATTAGAACTTCTCCGGAACAAGAACGGCTATGGGGCTTATCAATACTGTCCATAGAAAAAGAAGGATTGCGAAATTCTGAGCTATTTTAAGGGGTTCCGTACCCATATGGTAATACGGAACCATTATAAGTTCGCTTTAATTCAAAAATGTCTGTCACGATGAAAACATCAAGAACCGTAACGCACTCAGGGCTTGCTTCCCTCCGGTTATGCCATCTATTTAAGAGTTTGAAGTCATTAGGTCTGTTCGGTGTCTCCAGCTCTAGAGTGAACTGACCAGTGTCAGTGTATTTTCGTATTTTCGTTTGTTAAAAAACCCGTTGCATTGGGATACGTCGGTACATCGAACGGAAAGAGTTCGCACTGACAACTGTCATTCTTTGATAACTTGCGTTCTTCGTTTTTCGTTGTTTTATTGACCAATCTATCCGAATATAAAAAACACAGGCATAAGCAGCAAACTAACAGAATGAAAAAAAAAAACAAATGAGAAAGCAGCTTATTTAATGTTCTTATAGCACTTTTTTCTTGAACTACAGAATTATCTACGAAGAATCCAATGCTTTGCTGAACCAGTGCTCACATCGAACGTGCGTTTTCAGTGGAGCACGGGTGGACATCGAACGCATCTGCGCGAATAGAGTGCGCACTAGGGCGCCCTTGAGCGGACAAAACTAAAATCGGGGAAGTTAGTGGGGAATAGTCCGATTTTATTTAACAATTCTCTTCTGAGTATGTGACTTGTATAAATGTGAAAATTTCACAATTGCGGTAATATTGCATTCAAATTTTTAAACAATCGAATGTACGAGACGAGTAGGTATCTATGAACCTGAGAACTTTAGTGATATTTTGCTATGCGTCTTCACAAAACTTAGCAATTAGCAGACATTTGCGGCAGCCATTCAAATAAACCGTCGAATTTTATCTGATGAGCTGGTGCCTAAGACGTTAAAAAAATATTAAGAGGAAGCGTTGAATCCTTTTTTGCCATATTTGACTTTCCACTATGCCATTATTATTTAAACAATTTTCAGCCAATATAACAAAAAGCGAAATACAGTAAAAGTTCCCATAAGCAGAGACTCATAGTTCCCTAGTTGTTGTCCGGTTATGAAAACTGTTCATTTATAAAAACGCATTTTGTATGGGAAATTAGTTCCTGAAAATATTTCAGTTTTGTCCGCTTATAGAAGTGTCCGCTTATGCGAGTTTTTACTAAATACATAAAGGGTGATTCATTTAGACTTGTTTTTTTTCAATAGGTTTTTTTTTTACATATCACGCGTAACTGGCCTCATGGTGTCGTGTTATTCTTATTCAGTGTTGTTTGACAAATTATCATGGAAAGGCTCACACCTCAACAATGTCTCCAAATTATTAAGCTGTATTATGGAAATCAGCGTTCTGTAAAAAATGTTTTTCATGCGCTTCGAGCAACATATGGCGTGCATCATCGACCTTCCGAGACCGCTATTGGCTTTACCATCCGCAAATTTGAGTCTCGGTGTACGTTATTGGAAAATACGCGACTGAATAGACCACATCCAGCCCGTAGTGAGGAGAACATTGCGGCTGTGGCGGCGAGTGTGGCTGAAGATCGTGAGCAATCGATTCGACGCCGATCTCAACATATGGGCTGATCGTATTCGACCACTTGGCGAATTTTAAAAGAGGCTTACAAAATCCAACTCGATCAAGAATTGAAACCGCCAGACTTGAATTTACGCTTGAATTGAGAAACAACTTTGGTGGGCAGCTAATTTCGCGATTCGGACCTGTAAACTGGCCACCTAGCTCGTGTGATATCACACCTTTAGACTTTTTTCTTTAGGGTTATGTGAAGTCTTCGGCGATAAGTCAGCTACGATCCAGGATTTGGAAGCCAACATTAGTCGCGTAATTCGGCGAATGCCAGTCGCAACGCTGGAAGCAGTGATCCAAAATTGGACCTTCAGAATGGACCATGTACGGCGCAGTCGCGGGCAACATTTACAGGAAGTAATATTTAAAAAGTAAATGCCACACACTGTTCTTTCAGGCAATAATAAGGTTTCTACCATCCAAATCCATTTTATGTGTTTAATTTAAAAATAAAAAAAAACAGGTCTCAATGAATCACCCTTTACTTGCAACAGATGATTATCCAAGTTTTAGATAATGGCGAGTTCTTTACAGACACATAGATAGCATGCTTGGAACAAAAGTCTCGATTTCCGGTAGCTCAGGCAGATGCTGTACCTACTTTAAGCCCTTCAACCCATTTTTAGGACCACCATTAGAGAAATCCGCCCTGGATTGTCCAGACAGACGAACAAAAATTTAACTACGGATTCACAAACCAACTGACGCTAAAAGTATGTAATGAAAATAGTATTTTACGGTTATGATGGATAGGCATACAATTCCTAAAAATTGTAAACAAAAACATCCTTCAAACATTCCTTTCTATAGATCTGCTTAAAGTCATTTCAAAGTCAAATTAACTAAAGGAAAGCAAGTAGCGAGAAACATGCACAACCTACTTTTGTACAAACCTACCACCCGCTGGCTGTGCAAAAATATCGACTTTTCTAGACACTGGGCCCTACATTTATATTATTTTCAACACACAGATATATTATACATACATTTTTGTCTAGAATCATATAATTTCCCTACAAATACACATCCTGAATGTGAGAGAACAGAGAGCTGGAAATAAAGAAAAAATAAACAAATCCGCATGCGTATTTTATAATCGAGCACCAAGCTATGAAAATAAAATAAAATCAAAAATTAACTGAATCTGGGTTCTTTCAATTTTTAATTCGCAGTGCATATCTTCCATAGTGAATCCTTTCAACGATCCAATTAGATAAAAAATCTGTGCATCCATCCTTTTAAAGTCCACAATTGTAGCGGAAATGATTAAAACAGACAGGCTCTCTGACCACCATCCAGGGACAGGTCAAAAACTAACGGATTTTTATGCAATTTCACCATTAAATGGCAAAATCAACATTCACAGAAAAAAAAAACTAGAAGGAGCGAGAAGGAAAACAAAAAAACACTCACGAAGGATAATCAAACATCAAATAATAGGCAACATTAAATCCACCATTCATCCAAGCAGGATCCCAAGGAGGTACACTTTATTCACACCTTTGCCGGAAAAAAAGACCAACACACACAATAATATGCAGTATCTGTGTGAGTGTGTCATAAATCATTTGGTGGTAGTGTGCGATGACAGCAGCCGCAGAGCTACACTCGTACATTTCGATGAAAGCCAATTGAAGCCGCTTGAGTGGCAAGAGAGGAAAATTTTGTATCATCTGGTTGGTAAGCATCATTGTGTGCCACGCCTACTTGTGTATAACCAACACATATCCATCGAACCTGGGTTCTCACCTAGTGTGAGAAAGAGCACAATATGCGAGACCAGTTACCCGGGACGAGACACAACAGAGATGGCAATTGCAAAACGCTTTGTGAATGGAAAATTTGTGTGTATGAGTATCTGTGTTTGTGTAGAACTGAGTGGGGAAAAAAGTATCTGCGCCATGTTGCGACTGCAATCACACTTTGGCATTTCGCCGGGATACATCATCATATATCATCATAATCATCATCATCGTCATCTATATCCAACGGGCAGGAGATAGGGACACGGATAGGAGAATCGAGATTGTAAAAAAAAGGATATTTGTCACCAACAAACACAGGGTGCAGTTGAATTTCATTAAGTTCTCCGTTTTTTTTTCTCTGTCAAGGAACTTATCTACGAATGCGGTTTATCAACGGAGGGGTCACAGAGAAAATTTTAATAGAGATTTAATTGGTTTGTTTCCATTGAAAATATTCGAGAATTAGTTTAATATAATTGGCTTTCCATTGAGGGCCGACGAGGTACATACCTAGTTGGAAAGTGCAAATATTTGTCGGCGAGGCAATTGGAATGGTGATGGGCAGTATCTACCAATAATGGGAAAATGGGAATGGTTGTGATAGAATCATTTTTAATTTGGTGATTTTCACGTTCTAGTTTATTTGTAGCTTTTGTGGGTAGGTCTAGGTATAGGTATAAATATTTAGATACCTTATTGATTGAATTTTTTTGTAGATGTAGGTAGATCCCCAACGGTGTAACATATTTACAAGATTACATAAATTGGTTTTCATATTACATAACGCTACCTATATGTAGTTACGGATTTCTATTTCGTAAAAATTAAAACCAAAAAAGTACCTAATGATGGTGAAGTGGAAAAGCGAAAGTTACGGCATTAACTTGAACCAGAAAAGCAGCCAGTTTTCATTGCCAATAAATCCGCTGGAAAATGAGATCGGAGGCAGTTGGAAGTCAAGTAATTTACGATAAGCTTGGGTTTATAGAAAGACTAATATGTTATCTCGATTGATTGCAAATATTCAGATACTTTTGCCTGGGATACTTTACAAATATCTGTCAATTCTGACTTTTACAATTACTCAAATTTATAATTACTCAAATAATTTTAACGAATAGTGCCATTCGAGCTAAATTGTTTTTTTTAACGATATTGCATGCAGGACAGATTTGCATTAGGTTAGGTTAGTTTTATTTGGACCAATAATATTTTTATGATTTTTCTCGTCATTTTATGTTAGAAACTTGGAAATGCTTCACGATTTTCTGCTTAATACTAATAACAACGATACCAGACCGACAGCAATTTGCAGTTTATTCGTAGACCCAGTTCTCGGCAGCAGGTGTCCATGAGACCAATTCGCTTTCATTGAACCACAAAGCGATTTCCTTGTTAGCCGATTCAACAGCGTCGGAGCCGTGTAGGATGTTGCGTCCAACTTGAATGCAGAAATCACCACGGATGGTTCCTGGTAGAGAGTCGGCGGGATTGGTTGCACCCAACATTTGGCGACCAGTTTTAACGACGTTCCAAACCGGGGAAGAATGGACGACTCGACAGATCGGAGTAGTGTTTCTCCAGCAAATCCTTGGAAGCCCACATGAATTTCATGGCGACCAATTTGAAAGCCTTCTGCTCGAAACGCTTGATGATTTTGCCAACCGCATCGGGCTTAACCATGATAAAGGTGCACACTTATGAGAACCATTGAAGCTTTGTTCGAGGTCACTGAGATCGTTGAAGAAGTATTCTCCTATGTGTAGTTTTCTACGGCGGGAAAGAGCTGGACAACTCTGCAACTTCTACATAAGTCATTTGAGAGGATAACAAGTCTAATTGACTACAAGACAGTGTCCTGTAATGATACCAATAATGGTACTTACCTATATGTCTTCGGATTAACATATTCAGAAAATCTTTTTAAAATAAATAACAACAGTGCGATTCACTTGATTAGACGCACTTAAATTATTTCCATAACTCTTGATTTTTTTTTCCTTCCAAATGGTAACCATCGTTTTTTACTCTTTCCTCTAAGGTTAACAGTTTTTTTTTTGCCTAATTCTCAACAACACTTCCTTTAATCACAATTAATATTTCACTGCAGTTTGCTCGATCACTCTTTGTCTATTAACTAAATTTACCAACGCGTCTAATCAAGTGAACCGAAAAAATTCTGCTGGTTTGACATGATTGAGAAAAAAGAGTACAAAAGTACCGTTCGTGCAATTGTTTGCTTATTGATGCAAATAAGGCGGAACAAATGAAGATTCATGGAAATTATTTAAGTCCATTCTAATCAAGTGAAACGCACTATATCTATTTACATTTAATACACGTACAGTATACACATACTAACAGTTCGGCTGAAAAGTTCGTATCGTTCCTATGAGAGGGCGCCACTATAATTACATCCATATCATTTTTAGTTAGTACCAAGCTACAAAAAACACGTGTATAAATTTAACAGCTGCCGGACTATTAGTTTGTGAGATATAGCATTTTGAGTGAAGCAACTTTTGTTATTTTGAAAAAAATGGATAAAACGGAATCTCGTGTGTTAATGAAACACTGTTTTTTTATGAAAAAAAAAAAAAATGCTGCTGATACCAAAAAGTGGCTTGATGAGTGTTATCCGGACTCTGCGCTAGGCGAGGCAACCATTCGTAGGTTAGGTTAGGTTAAGGCAGTTATCCCCATCACTCTGGTTGGATTCACTTAGGCACTTAAGGTCCATTGTGTTACCACATGGAGTCGAATCATTTATCGGCACACCCCTACTCCTACTCCTACTCCATTCGTAAGTGGTTTGCTAAATTCCGTACAGGCCATATGGGCACCGAAGACGATGAACGCAGTGGACGTCCAAAAGAGGCTGTTAAGGATGAAAACATTAACAAAATCAAAAAATTAAAATGAAGTTGATCGAGATAGCTGACACTCTAAAGATATCAAAGGAACGTGTTGGACATATCGTTAATGAATATTTGGGTATGCAAAAGCTCTGTGCAAAGTGGGTGCCGCGCGAGCTCACAAGTCACAATCGACCAAAAACAACAACGAATTGATGATTCTGAGCAATGTTGGAAGCTGTTCAATCGTAATAAACCCGAATTTTTGCGTCGATATGTGACAATGGATGAAATATGACTCCGTCATTTCACTCCGGAGTCCAATCGACAGTTCTTTTGCTAAAATTTTTCTTAGCTTTTAAATTGTAAGTTTAATTAAAATTCAATACTTTAAGTTAGGTTACGTCGAAAGACATAGTATAAGTATTAAGTTTAGCTTAGAGTGCCCGTGTGGGGCCAGTAAGTTAGAGTGCGATAGTTAAGTTAGTTAAGCTAGTTTTAAGCACTTTTGTCTAGCATGTAAGGAATACTTGAATTAACAAATAAAAATGCATTAAAAATGAAATGAAATTAATCCAATCGACAGTCAGCGGAGTGGACTGCACGCAGCTGGCAAAATTATGGCGTCCGTATATTGGGTTGCGCGTGGAATAATTTTCATCGACTATCTTGAAAAGGGAAAGACCATCAACAGCGACTATTACACAGCGCTATTGGAGCGTTTGAAGGACGAAATCACGGAATAACGGCCCCATTTGAAGAAGAAGAAAGTACTGTAATACAGATCGCTATAATCGGTGTATCGCCTTCGATGGCCACTATGTATATTGAATAATAAAATCGAATTTGTCAAAAAAAAATGTTTGTTTCTTAAAATCGATACGAACTTTTCAGCCGAACTGTTATGTTATAACAATAAATAATTTATTTGATTAACAAGGAGATTTAAACGATAAATACTTTCTTTCAAGAGAAACTATTCAAATCTAAGAATAGCGGCGGGGGGGAATCACGCCCTAGTGATCAACTTCCTGGCTACGACCTTGGTCAGCAGGGTTGTTATTATTGTAAATCTTACTGTAGATAAGTGTTTATTGTGTTATTTAATTTATTCGTTTACTTTGTAGAAAGGAGTTTGTGTTTATTTTTTAATATGTGTATTTCTTTATTTTTTTTGTTTCTTTTTTACTCTTTAGTCATATTTTATTTACATTTTTCTTTGCTCACTAATTTTATTTTCTTTTCTTGAATCTTTTTTCTCCAACGGAATTATTAAAGAAACAAAGGACAAAAACTTAAGGTCGATGATAAAACATTTTATTTCGACAACAACAGCAGTCTACGATGTGAAGGATATGACAGCCAGTGCGGGTTGTCAATTCTCCGCCAAATCACTGATGACAGTTCTGTAATGACAGCTGAAGGAGGAGCGATTGCTGAGAGAAACATAATGGGTGGAAACACAAGCAACAGTTCTTCAAATTTTATGCCACAATCTAGTATTTAATTGTAATGCCGTCTGTCTAGCTCTCTGTAAAAAAAACAATGAAAATAGAAATAGCAAAGATAATTATATAAAAAATGATACTAAAAGAAAATATAAAATATTGTCATATAATATAGCAGGTTTAAAAAATAAAGATTTGTTTATAGAGTTTTATAATTTTGTCAACCAGTTTGAGTTCATTTTCCTATTCGAAACGCATGTAGAAGAAATAAATTTTATTAATTATGAAAGGAGATTTAAAAACTATGAATTTAAGTGGATTGCTGCTACGAGAATGCACAGAAGAGGAAGGGCGAGTGGAGGGTGCTATTTTGGCTTTAAGAAGAATCTTGGTGACGTTCACTGCGAGTTTAAAGATCTGGAGGAGCTGTTGTATATAAGCTTGGAGTTGGAAAAAACAAAATACTGCATACTTCCATCTTACTTAAATTGCAACAACTGGCAAAGAGACTTTGAAAAACTTCATGAGGTACTGGTGAATGCCAACAATTTGAATATAATGGTAATAGGTGACCTTAATGCACGGGTAGGCAACGAAAGTGGAGCAGCAAACAATATGGCTGGTATTAACCGTCAATCTATGGATTCAACATGCAATGCATGCGGAACAAAACTTCTTGAACTCTGTGATTCCTTTGGGATGCGTCTTCTTAATGGTACCAGTGTGAGCGACAAAAACGGTAACTATACATTTGTGGGAAAGCAAGGGACGACAGTTATTGACTACTGCCTACTAGGAGGTGAGTGGAATTCACGAGTTACGGACCTAGAGGTGAAACTAGTTCCATATTCGGATCACTTACCCATTGTGGCTACCTTTGAGCTTACTAGTACCCAGGTGGATAGATCACGAGTTATGAAGCTAGCCCCTAAGCTGGTGTGGAGTTTGGAGAAGGCACCCAGGTATCTGAGGCTTCTGGACGAAAATCTAATAGCTCAGCAGGAAACGAATCTTGAAGGGATTGAAAATGGTATCAAGAACTCTTACCCATCTACCAATAGAAGCAACGGACAAAAGAGGCAAGGTAAACAAACATGGTTTGATTATGAGTGCGAAAGAGCCAGAAATCTCTCATTCTGCTGGCTTAAATTATTTAGAATCTGTAAGGGAAGGGTGGTGCACGACTCGTATATCGATGCCAACCGTAAGTTTAAGGCCTTGTGCGTGCAAAAGAGGAAGAAACACTTCGAGATAGAGGCTCAAAAGCTGGTGGATTGTAGGAATGCAGCTGACTTCTGGAGACAGATAAGAAATGTCAATGGCGGAAGGTACGTTATTGATAGGGAGTTGGAGCCTAGCATTCTTCGAGAGCACTTCAAAAGCTTACTGAACCCAGTCACGCACGGCGTAAGTTTTCAATACGCAGCACCTGGTTTTGGGAATGATATTCTTGACAGCCCAATAACACATCTAGAGGTTAGCGAAGCATTGCGTGGTTTGAAAGATGGCAAAGCAGCAGGATCGGATGGGATTCCTACCGAGTTTTACAAGCATGGTACGAACCTGCTTCGCGACAGACTGACCGGCTTGTTTAATAATATTTTGGAGTATGGATGTGTCCCACAGCGATTTAAGGAGGCCCTAATTTTTCCAATCCACAAAAAGGGCTCTACACTGGATCCAGAGAATTATCGTGGTATTTCCTTTTTGAATGCATCCTATAAAATTTTTACTGCGATACTTCAAATAAGATTAAATGCATGGATAAGAGCCAATAACCTGCTGAGTGAATTTCAAGCTGGTTTTAGGCCAGGATACTCTACAATTGACCATATATTTGTTCTAAGTAGCATTGCAAAGTCTTTTCTTTCGCAAGGTAAGAAGCTCTATGCCTTCTTTGTTGATTTTAAGGCAGCCTTCGACTCGGTGGATCGGACAGCCCTATTATATAAGCTATACGGGTTGGGAATGTCGCTAAAATTTGGGCGATTAATAAGAAATTTATATGCTGACACTAAAGCTGCTGTATGGGACGGAGATGGACTATCGGCATGGTTCCAAACGTACTCGGGAGTAAGACAGGGATGTGCGCTGAGCCCCAATCTTTTTGCTCTGTTCATTGACGATCTAGCTGATTGTCTGCCAGGAGGTGTGGAATATGCGGGTATGTATGCTTTTGTTTGCAGACGATGCTGTTCTTCTGGCATGCTCCCCGGAATCTCTGCAACTCATGATCAATCGTTTGTATGAGTACACCAGATTATGGAAGCTAGTGGTAAACCTTAACAAGTCAAAAATTATGATTTTCAAGGAAGGTGGAGGCCGAAACTGTTCCAACGAAAAATGGCGCTTTAATGAGGACGCAATCGAAGTTGTAAAGATATACAAGTATCTCGGGGTATTCATAACTAAAAATATGAACATGGAACGACACTTTAAAGAAAAACTCGTAAAATCTAAAACGGCCATCAACGTAGCTTGGAAAAATATTTTCAAAAATAAATATATTAGTCATAGCGCTAAATACAGGGTTTTTGAAGCTGTGGCGGAATCAGTTCTACTATATGCGGCGCAAGTATGGGGCGGTAAACAATATGAAACCGTAGAAAAGCTGCTTAGATTTTATGTAAAGAGAATGTTCCGCCTCCCGTCGAATACTCCGAACTACATGCTAATGCTTGAAACAGGATTATCGTCTTTATTTATTAAGACATTTAAGCTACAGGTTGATTATATTTTAAAAACTTTAAACATGCCAACCCATCGCCTTCCAAGAAAAGCAGTTCTGAATGCTGTACAAACAGGAACTGGCTGGTACAGGGAATGGCTGGATCTAGCTGCCGGATGTGGAATCGAGTTGAACGGAGACGACATCGGCAACTGGAAGCCTAAATTGTATAAGCTTATTAGCAAGCTAGACGAGCAGGGTAGAATGAGATATGCTGAAGAAGCAGTGGGATCATTACACAGAGATATCTACAGTAGACTCAATCACAACCTGCAACAAAGGAATTATTTCCACGATAATTATAAAATAGAAGAAATAGCGATGACACTGAGACTGCGTGGAGAACTCCTGAAGCTGAACTATGTACCCCACAGAGAGGACTTACCTATCTTTTGCAGCATGTGCAATTTAGTTGAGAGAGAAGATGTGTTCCATTTTATGGGAAGTTGCCCGATCCTGCGAGAAACAAGGAGACATGTATTTGGATTCGACGTCTTGACGGAGGTGCAAGTGATATCCCTCCTTAATGAAGCGGATGTATGTAAATTATACCGATATTGCAAAATTGCTCTATCCTATAGACAGCAAATCTTAAATGAAAACTTTTAAAAACAAAAAATAAACCTAGACAGGCCTTTTTATTTTGTGTAGTAGGCATTGTATGGAAATTAATTTAACTTTTTTACTTGTATGTATGAATAAATCAACCAGGCAGACGGCAAAGCCATGCTAACATTTGATTTTATAAATTTATAAGAAAAAATTACATGAATTAATAAATCTAATCTAATCTAAAATCTAAAAAAAATCTTATTAAAGAAATAAATAAATAAATACATGCGTTCTGCAAGTTTGCAAGAAGGCATTGAGGTAAGTCCATGATTACCTCGATCCTGATACGGTAATATAAGAAATAAAATCTACACACATACATACACGGTGGTTGGCCAAATTATTAGGGACAGTAAAACTTTTTTGTTATTTTCACTTTTAAATGAACTTCGCGAAAAACCGACTTCAGAAGAAGAACGGAATATGACTGTTGAGGACTGGAGCCAAGTTAATATGACTTTTATAAAATTGTAAGAATCCAGAATGCTATTTTTTTTGCAATTTGGTTATATTTTCAATAAGTCAACATTTGAAACGGGCAACAGCTTATTCGTTCGACGATGCTCTGGAGAGCATTTCCACTCAGACCACCTTGTGGAGAGGGTAAAATACCCTGTAAGCGAAATGGTGTGATCCGTGAACTAGGCTAGGGTATGGGACGCCTCTACATCGTCAAATGAACCATGAGGCAGCACCAGTATAATCGAGTACTGGAAAGTCGGCTTCTGCCCCAGGTCCAAGAATGGTTTCCTGATGACCAATCCTATGTTTTGTTTTGGTTAAATAATAATGTTTTTTTTTTAATTTTAAATACAAAATTATAATGAATAAAAAATTACTAAACCGAAAGCAAATTATTGCATCGCGAAATTCACTCGAAGCTGAAAATTACAAAAAAGTTGTACTGTCCCTAATAATTTGGCCAGCCACTGTATTTGGTTAGCCGCAGCTTCTTGAATCTTACTTCTCGTTTATATTAAGAAATTCAATAAAAATGAAGTTGGACTGTTACTTTGCATTTTTTTTTCTTCACGATTTATGTTCAACGAGGAAGACATCGTCAATGACAATAAATTAGTTCACGGATTACATTGGTTAATAGAAAATAGCTTCCAGTTAAAGTTTTCGGGTAAACTATTTAGAAACCTGCAAATACCTAATGTAAAATAAAAAATACAATAACTGTTAGGCAGGACAGTCAACCTAGCATAGCTGCAGGGCTGCAGCTTATATCGTTGGAAATACTCTATCATGATTTCTATCTGTCAACTGATGGAAATGAATTTATTTTGGTTGATATATTGGCTATATGGAAATCATATGGGAAGTATTTGTTGTATGAAATGAACCCTTAATCATTCCTTTTAGTTGATACATTTGCTATTTGGGAATCACATGGGAAATATTTGTTGTTTTAAGAGTTCATTTGGTCGATATATTTGCAATTGATTCAAGTGTTAGTGGACAAATACACATATCAACCAAAAAGAAGTTTCAAAAATACAAACCATTCCTATATACATTCCATGGGATTTCCATGTGTTGGCAGATGGAAATCATATGGGTAGTTTGGATTATGGGGGTTAGATTTTCTCTTGCGAGAGTTCTCGCACGGGCACATTAGTTTCATATATTTGACAAATATACTACAACTTCTGTTAATCGTGCGTGAAAAAGTTGTTTAACACAACACATACATATGAGAATCGATCAAAGATAAAAGATTAATAAAATAAAAAAATTATCAAGTAAAACTTTTGAAAAAAAACGTATTTCAAGTAAAAAATTGGAACAAAACATTTTCATAATGTTTAGTGTAAGGATTGATGACTTTATTGTAGCTGCATAAAATTACACAAAGCCTTTGATTTTGATTCTCCAAAATGCACTGTTTCTGAAGCTATAACAACAGTTCAGAAACTATATCATTTAAGGTGGTTATATTTTTCCAAATCGAAGGTGTCCCAATTCGACAAGCTTTAACTTAGAGCGGGGTCAAAGTAGGACGCCATGCGATTTTTTCTTCGGCGGAACTTCAGGAATCTTCAAAGGGATTATACCTCTTAGCTGGGACACCCTGTATATCATCAATTTCAGTCAATACATATTTATTAGATGATGTACATTGTACTTAAAGTTAAGTAATAATAAAAATGTTTATAATATCAAAATATTTATTAGATAATGTACATTGTACTTAAAGTTAAGTAATAATAAAAATGTTTATAATATCAAAAATATGTTTTATTGTTAATATATTCTGCATGAAATTATATAGTGAAAGTGGAAGGGTGTTTTTGTACATTCTTCTACTCCAGCGATTCATTAACCAAAGTAAGATCAAATGTATGTTTTCTTAATCTTAACTAAGGCAACTCATCGCGCATTATACCGGAAAGGGCAGAACAACGTCTGCCGCCGGGCCGCGTATTGCCATACTCTATAGCAGCACAGACATCGGTCGCTCTGCAATAGATTATAGTATGCCTATTTAAGTGCAAAGCAGACTACCTATATACTACATCAGAGCAAACGCTATTTATCTGAGTTAATATATATTCGCGCGAAATTTTTTACATGTGATAAAATGAAAGCCAAACAAATTAAATATACAAATTTATATTTTGCCAAATAAAATAAAGCGAAATAGTGAACGCAGAAATTTATTTAAGGCGAATTAATTACAAACAAATAAGCTAATAGCTGCCGTAAATTCATTCCGTTTTAAATTTTCTGAAAACTCTGTTTATCACTTACATAGTTATATACAGCGAAATCGCATATGATCGCAGACCAATCTGTTGTAGCATATGGTTTGCCTCAGCTTTTTCATTAATTAAAAAAGCAAACCGCATATGATCACAGAGCAGTCCGTGGTTGCATGTATTTTGCTTTAGTTTTTCTGAAATTGTATGGAATTGTATGGAAATATGCCGCCGGGCCAGCTAGTTTTCAATAAAACAGTGCAGTAGTATCACACTTGCTCAGATCGTTATTAGATAGATTTAAGCGTCTTCTGATGGTTTTTACCTAAAAAAAAATACACGGCTTAGCTGTGATAGCGTTATTGATTTATTTTATAAATAATTTTATAACATCATGTACGTAGCTTCTAGCTTATGTAACTACCTAAACAGCATTCTCTGACATCCTAACAACAAAAAGTGTACATTTAACGATATGGTTAGTATGCGTTGAGGATCTTACTTAGGTGGCGTTACAGCTTCTGGGCCTGCTTCTCGCAACCATTTGTGTGCGTGTTACATTTTTGCACGAATATGGAAGGGGCGTACAGTTTTCTGCCGACTCCAAAAGACGACTTGAGAAGCTCAATCGTGACAAATGATACGATTTGATTGCTTGTCAGACATTCAAAAAAAAAGGTGGCACCGTGAAAAACACTTGTAAGTAGGTGTTGGACCCGGGCTGGGATTGAACTCGGGCAGCATTGCAGAGTAGTCCAACGCACTAACCACTACACCACGGTGCGTTGTGGATCTAATTTTCACAATTTAACATAAATGAAAAGTCGGTTAAAAGATCGTTCTGGAACTGAACCAATTACAAAGTCAGAAAGGCTATCTAATAGCTTAATCTAATTAAACAAGTATACCTATGTAGTATATCTAGTCAGAAAGGTAACCAGCCTAGTAGGATAAAAATAACACTCATACAACAGAACCTCATTTTATCCAGGGCATGAAATATAAGCATTTGTATCATTAATAAAAAGGTAGTGACGCACCATTTGCGCATATAAACTACAAATTGGACCCACTATGACAATGTTTCAAAATTGATGACAGACTATGGCACTCAACTGAAACAAAAATAGCCTCGCACCACAAACAATATTTCATTGTCTCACAACTCGATGTGAACCATTTATCATAAGTTATTCAAATTCAAACATCAAATGAAGCACTTTGACATTTCCACAAGTAGGTATGTATAGGTACCCATCTAAAGTATCTATCCACAAAAATAAAACGTCTTAAACTTTCGCAGACCACCTACCGTCGGTCCACGCATAGGTACCTTTTAACCAAAAAAAGGTCCTAATTATAATGGCCCCCACTCTTGTCAATGGGAATATTTTTCTTCAACAACACATAGAGAGAGAGAGAGTGTGCTTAGCAAACAACAAATAGGTATTTAAAAAAAAAAACAACAAATGTTACACTATCAACCAAAAAGGAGTCAAAACTCAATGCATGCATGATGAAGAGCAGGCGCTTATGTCACACACTGCATTTCCATTTGCGTATACGAAAACGACTACAAACAAACCTACCACTCTCACTCTGTCTAGTTTTTTTTTTTTTTGTTGCTTTTTACTTTTCCCCGATTTTTGTTTGGTGTCTTTAGTGCCACTAGAGAATTTGTTAAGTACCCCCTTCATATATAACTAGATAGGTAGATAGATACACACGTGTTTATAGGTACGTTCCAAAAAAAAAATAAATCATCATCCGCATACCGCATCTGCTCCTCTTCGGTGGTAGGTACAATTTCAATCGAAAAACTGCATATCCTAGCCCAATGTCCTGTGTCACATACACACGCATGCATTGGATATCCAACAAAAAAAAAAACTCAAAGAATTCTGAAAATCTAATTTGAGAAAATAATATAAATTGCATAAAAAAAAATAACTCCAACAGAGAAGGTGTGTGGCCCATTGGGTTGACGCCTTTTGAAAATTACCTTTTCATTGATTTTGGCATCTTCTCCATAGTTCTCTCTCTTGTTGGGCCACCAACTCGTACTCGTATTCAGTCACGCGCCCACTCAATCGCCTTCTCGCCATTTCGTTCTTCCGTTCGTTCTCTTCTATGGCCATTGTGTTTGACACTCACTAGCCTCTTCTAAAAGTGTACACGGTTGAGTGCGATGACAAGTCTCATAAGCACACACACCCATAGATAATGTATCTATGGATACTCGACTACACACACTTGTGACAACGACGGCTCACTCAAGCCCACATAAGTGGGATGGTACTTTTTGGTTCCCATTATTCCCTATATGCCGCTCGCTACAGCAGCGGCGGCAACGATCATGATGATGACAACGACGACGACAACGGCAACGGCAACGGCATAAAACAACGGCATCTAGTGAAATGAAACAAACGGAATATATCTCATCGAACCAATAGTCCATCCAGCAAACACACATACACTCTCATGCAAACGCGCAGTCAGATACAAATGTATCTATGCAATGGAGTTCTTCTCTTTGGGTTTTTCTGGTACCAATTTTGATGCCGAAAAAAAATATATATACATATGTATTTTTCGGGCTCACCCCTTTGGATTGAGATAATTTCAACACGCATACATAAAGGTGCTGCCTGCTTAATTTGTATCTACCCACCTCTCCCGTGGTGCAACCATTATTGTTATTGGGCTTCTTTTTTCCTCTCTCTCACTCGGTGGTTGCTGTTTTTTGTTTTTGTCTTGTTTCCCTTTCTCCAAGCGAGAGTGAGGAAATCCACCACCAACCGAGGCATTGGTCTTCTCTTTCCCTCTGTGGCTATGTGCTGGCTGTCTCGCCATTAATATCTAGATACAATTTTCGTGTTCGTGTTCCTATTCCAATTGCTACCCCAGCCGGAGCTTTGTGTGCGCGTATCCGTGTGCACAACACGTCGTTTTATTGTGCGTTGTTGTTGTTAGTAGTCGTTGTTTTTTTCTTTTTTTTTTTTTGTTCCTTTCTTGTAAGAGTACTATATGGAAAAGTTTTATTCGAGGGCTATCCAGAAGCCATCTGAGAAGCACTCGTCAGTACTGTTCAGACCTCTTATTTCATTTGACGGAATCGTGTCGAGTGGATATTCATAATAAATTTACTGAGCTGAGTTGTTGTTTCAGTGTGTTATTTTTTTCGGTTCATCTTCTTGTTCTTGTAGGTACATTGATGCTCTTGCCTTAATAATTCTTTTGGATTCTTGTGTTGTTCTATTTGCCGCTGTTTGTAGCCACTACTGTAAGCCGTCGTGATCGTTGTTTGATTATCCGCGTCTTTTGTCGTCCACCGTCGTCGAAGTTGTTTTTTTTTTTCTGTTTGCTGTCTGTTTCGTTGTCATCGTATTGGTCATCGCAATAAGCATCAACAAATGCACAATTGATTAACAGTGATATCAAAAAAAAAAAAAAATTAATTCATCTCATCATTCAGAACCGTTTTAAATTGGTTGATAGTCCTTTTTGACACTGCTGCTGCTTGAAAATCAACAGAGGAAGGAGGAGTGAGTGAGTGAATGTGATACTACTACAATCTACAACTAAACCCGGGTGCGTTGTCGGCTTTCCTCCTTAAAAAAAAGGAAGTTGGATTGTCCACGAAGTCCACTTGACGCGCAGAGACGAAAACCCTTCTGTTTGTGATTTGTTGATTTGAGTTCGGCTTTTTTTTTTACTTTTGTTTTCCTGCGAGAAATTAAAAGAACCGTCGCGTCGTCGGGTGATAAGAGAGAGTGATACTTACAAATACTTCAGCCGGGTCTTCTAAAGGTATCTTACCTAAAGGTACACACAATTTTCAAGTGCAATTGACAATAGGAAAACAATAACAAACAGGAGTAGTGGCAATTTAATGAAAAGAACAAGTGCATTAGTTCGGTACTAAATAAAGAAAAGATACAAATTTGCATTTACGCTTAAATATTTTCCATCGGATTCGATATAAGGAACTTTTTAACGTTGATCCTTCTCAGTGACACAACTTTACCACAAATCATCAATTGGATAAACTATGATCTGTTATAGGTAATTACATTGAATCCTGCATTGAAAAATAGAATAACTAGATATATAAAATGTATTTATGGGAGGCAGATACACAACGCTAAATACCTTTTAAATTGCATTGTGCGATGTAAGGATTTGGGAGGATTCATAGGATAGGTGCGGATGTTTCAAAATTACCTAATTTAGCTTTCCTTGCAATTTTTAAGGTAACTGAAGACAGTGGCTTAGCAACACAATGTGAGATCCTTGGCGATTGGCTGAACTGGGGTCCATTGTCATTATAGTTGAATGCATCACAAATGGGAGTTAAGCCTAAAATATCCTTTAATAATATTGGATGGATTAGAATCCTTTATTCTAGTTCGTCAGTTGGTTTTTTAAGACTTTTATTCCATTATAAAATGATATGTTCTTACTATGTGTACAAAATCGCCTTCGATAATACGTTTTCTGTAACGTAGTGCGTTCGTGGAGTAATAGTGTACGACATCCCAGCCCTGATCACTATTCAGAATGTTGATTGCCTTATTTACTTCCAATATGTACGAACCAAAATATCTCTTGCGGAATTCTTTGAGAGTTGGACAAATCGCAATAAAGTGGACCACGTCCTCCCTCTCCTTGAGGCGACAAAGATCGCACAAAATTGGAAGGTCTGGTCAATACGGTATAAAATGTAGTCTTTTCGTATTTTAAAAATGGTGCTAATCATATTAGTCGAATGGTGGTTTAAAAAGTATGTTCTCTCTTCAAGATTGTGGTTCATTTTGCTGTAATTTCGTCTAAACTGTGATGATTGTGCTTCGCAGTTTGCTTTATCAAACATGGTACGGCGTGTTTCCTTCAGTATCATTCTGAACTTCATTCTTAATGATGTAGAGTCATCGTCGGATGTAAACGATACGTTCAAGTCGTTCGATGCTAGTCTCTCCCATACTTGAACAAGGTTTCCTCTTGATGATAGAGCATGTAACAGTACTAGTTTCGGCAGTCTTTCCTCAAAAACTATATTTTACATCTTTTCTATTAAAATCTTACATAGAATGGTTCAGAAGAAAAATATTGTTATGTTAGTATTAAATCTCTGTATAGATCTGTAAATTGTGCGATAACGTATTATAAATTTTTACAAACGAAATAAAATACAATACAAATGTTATCAGCTTCACTTTTTAATAAAAATAAAGTTTTGGCGTATCTAAGATTAGAGATGGGCACCCTGCATATATGTAGCTGGGAGTTCCACTCGGCAATTGAAAAATCATTTTGAGAAAATGCCGAGGTATTTTCGACAACCTTGAAGTGACAAAATACCCAAGTTTGGGCTCTATAGAAAAGTATGGAGCTAACACCCGTAGAAAAAATTGTTTGTTTTGTTATGTAAAATATCCTTTACATATTTATTTTTAATGCATCGACCCTGGATAGATGACAGTGCATGCTTAGCTTCAGACGATTTGGATGTCTGGTATTTTTTCATATTCGAATGAGATATAATTAATACTCCCAAATATTTGTACTCTCCTACTACTTCGATTTTTTTCATTTTTCGTTTCGAAAATAAGTACCTCCCACCGCCACCTCTGAATATTACTATCTTCGACTTCTCTAAATTGGCAGATAAGTTCCACATCTTACGATACTGATTGATTGATTGATGTTAATTTAAACTTCAAAAGAGAGTCCATTTCCATTTGGCAAGCTCAGTAGCCCACGAGAGCAGCAATCTCTGCAGAGATGGGTAAAATTAGACAGAGCTTTCTGAAAATATCTGGGGTGATCAGATATTTAGATTATATTTGCCGTGTATTCCTTTGAACATTAGATGCGAAGATTGCAGGCTATTTAGCTATTCATTTGTTATTAATTCTGAAATCTCTATAGCCGACGATAATTGTTAAACATTGAACGTCGGGAAAGTCGCACATAGAACGGTATTGATATTTTAAGTTTCTACTTTTACCACATAAAGCGTTCCTAGAAATAGTGGTGCTACTCCAGTCTCCAGATAAATCATGTAGTTGGGAGAACTACTTGGTAGTCTAAAAACTCGTACGAAATAGCGAAGACATTTTTCTACAGATTTATGTATATAAAATATAACATATATAACAACCCCAAACTGAACAAATTGCCCCTTTCGCTTCGGCTAGTTTACTTTGCAGGTGCTTTTTCATATTTAGTTTTGACGTAATCAGGAAACCGAGATATTTATATTCACGGACAATCTCGATATGTTCACCTTGAAACTTCCACTTTTCACTCCGGGAATATCTGCCACCACCGTCCCTGAAAATCATCATCTTTGACTTTGATAAGTTAACCGATGGATTCCAAGTTTTACAATATTCGTCCAACCTGTTTATCATCAGCTGCATTGTGTTTACCGAATCTGCAAGGAAAACGATGTCATTTGCAAATATTAGAGCATTTTTATATATCTATTAGCGTATCTTATTCTGATTACATTGGAGGTTATTTAACAGCCCTCCAAATATGTACTAAATAAAGAAATGTTGCAGCTAGATCGCATACTATTAACATGTCAACGACCTAATCAAAAGAGTTGTGCAAAGCGTTAGGGGCTGTCACCCATTTCACATAATCGATTTTACATATTCTTTTAACATAGCATCTTAAAAATATTCTCTGTAAGTTTCAAGTTGATCTGAGCCAAATTGACCGGGTTAGATAAATAAAAAAAAAATGTATCTACTTGGGAACCTTCTTGATTTTTTTGATTTCGGATAACCCGATCACGAACAGGATTGTTCACAGCAAAACACACTCTACAAAAATGGATGTAGGTATCTTTAGCAGTTTTCAATATTTTTCAATGTTATTGACAGGAAAGTTGAATAAAAAGATGATCTTTCGAACACAAAAAAGTTTTTAAAAAAAATATTAATGAGAAACAAATTCCCGAAAATTGTGGAAATTATTGCCTTGTGACTGCCCCTAACCCGGGCGTTGTGGCGTTGTGGAGTTTCGATTAGATATAAGAAAATTGCAAAATTGTTTTACGAATTTTAGTTTGTAGGACTGCATATTAATTTTTTTAAGTTAGTTGATATTTCTTAGGAGTTTTTTTTTTTAAATTTAGGAGTACCTATTTTGTAAATGCTTTCGTGTCCTCTTATGTACGTATATGTTAGGCTTTTAAAATGTATGTATGCATCTTTAAAATATATAAGAACGGTTAACCTTTTGAGATTTTATTGTTTCTAGCTTCCGAATTTATAACTTTTTCTTTTAAGTCTTTTTAAAAATGCCATGAACTTTCATTGCTTATTGCTGTAGTAGGTACGTTTTTCTTTAACATAATTGCGATAAGGCTGCTTTTCTATATTCGAATTAAGTGAATGATTTCTATGAAAATTTTGTATTAAATTGCTAGTTTAAATCTGGTAAGGCTAAAATTTACAATTTTCATAATAATTGTATTATACCTAACATTTGCAAATGTATATATTATGCCACCAAATAAGTTTTTCTAAAAAAATTCAACCATTTTTCTAATGAAAAATACTTTAAGTGGATGAAGTGACCATGACATATCACTTATGTATGTATGCATCAGCAAATACGAGTCCAATTATATTGAACTCGCGATAATTCAAAACTCTATAATGTGTCACCCTGGACCAAGCTCGTTTGCAGTCGCTAACACGGAAAAAAATTACCGATTTTTTTTGTAGATAATATTTACTAAAAATGTATACATAATTAAATAATGAAAATAAAAGTAATAAAAATTAAGCTTAGCGCACGTATATTTTTTTCCTCCGAAGCCCCAATAATTCAACAACCTCTGTAATTCAAAGTTTTTCCTTCGTTCGGTGAAATTCGAATCATCGAGAGCTCACTAGAAAACGGTCTTCATACATAAAAATGCATTATTTTTGTGTTCAAAAACACTCATGTGCAATTGGAACAACAAAATTGTTTCATTATTGGAAGCAGCGTTACCATTTGGGACGCTTTTTCGTCATTTTGGCGCTTTTTCGGCGATGGGACCCGGAACCCCACTTTTTAAAAAAACTGCGATTTTGACGCATTTTGAAAATTAAGGACCCTGATTTCAATTTATATTCATTTCGTGTCTCTTACTTTAAAAACACAGAACTTCACTCTTTAAATACAACCATTTTGTTCAAAATTTCATTCCCAAAAACCTTTGTATATACATTCCTGTATATACAAAGCAAAAACTCATTCGGTATACATGCTTTTTTGACTTTGTAACTTTTTTCCCAATATTTATTTTATTTTAAGTTCAGCTATAAAATACAGTTTTTCGAAAAATTGCACTTTTTCATACAAATATAAGTGGGACCCCTTATTTGCTTGTGGACCCCTTTTTTGGACGCTTTTTGAATTTTGCTCGCGGCAACGCTGATTGGAAGGTATATAGGTAATTTTAGCTAAATGCAAAAACAAAATGCCGCCTCGGTAACGTGACTATACGAATTTTTTTGATAGCGTGAACGTTCTATGTTTTATTTAGTTCACGTTATCGCAAGTGTACTATATAATATACACGAGCAAAGTGGGTTTGATTCCCACCCTTGATTGACCTGGTCATTTAGGCGAACCTATTCGGCAGTACATTGGTCTAGTCACTGTGTCTGAGTGCTCTGACAGATTAGAGAGGGCACGAATAAGGAACAAAACATAGATAGATACATAATTTTATTTTACCTTGCTAATGAAACATTAATTTTATTTATATTTACTAAGCAAGTAAGCAAAACTGATTTCATTTTGAGCCATAGAATAGAGTATCATAAAAGTCGTTGCAAATGGGTTAAGTTCGAAATTTCATAGTTTTATTTTTAGCAACTCTGACCTGACCTATGTAAATTACATACACATGTGCATATGTATGTACGTACGAGTATACATTTGTAAAAGCCAAGGCAAGAATTGCCATAACACGGTTAACATAATTCGCCACGATTATAAACGGGTATCTTTGTGGACTCTAGGATGCTCTTTAGTGCCGTCGCTTATAAACAACTATGTTACTTTCTTGTAAAGTTTAAGGTGAATTGCAATATATATATACAGTCGACCCTCTCTAATTCGAATTTTCACTGGATACCAAGATCTGTTCGAGTTAGAGAGAGTTTTGGAAAAATTCGATTAATAGATAGAAACATTAATTTTTGATTTAAAACGTTTGTTTAATAAAAAATGTATTTACAGAAAATTTAACAAAAAAATAAAGCTTCTTGCTTAATTAAAAAAATCTAGCTAAACATGCACATAAAGACTGCCTGGAATCAACTAATTTCGAAATTCCAGCTGGAATCTTACTAAAACAAGTTCATACATATATTATATAACATACATAGGCAGATAGATTCATTGAAAACCCTGTTTTGAATGCAACCAACTACACAAAGAAAAGGATAACAATGTTTTTTTTTTGTTTTTGCGTTGCATCTTTTTAAAAACTGTATCTTTTTATTGAGGTACCAAGAATATGAATAGGAAGAAACACGTTAGTAGTTACATATACATATACTCAAATACGAATTCCGAAGGGGTAATGTATTTTTATTTTGATTTGTGGTAAACAATTCGACAAAAGCTGCCAATAATCGAGAGAATGTGTTCGAGCTAGAGAGAGTTTCAACTTAGAGAGAGTTCGACTTAAGGAGAGTCCACTGTACATAAAAATGGTGTAAAAAATGTATAGTAATCCATCATCAATTGTAGACGGCTGGGCCGATTTGGCTCAAATTTTGGGAAAACCCTCCGGAAAAGTCGGCAAATTGAAAAAATCGAAAAGTGAAAAAAAATCACTGTGAAATAAAGCGTAGCAACGAACGCCGGCTATCCGCTAGTAATTTATTAAATGTTTAAGTAACTCAACTGATTGATTATATAATTCAATTCAATTCAAATTAGAAACAAAATAAAAATAAATTATCACAGACGTCAGAACTATGGTAAACTTTTTTTGATAGATTGGTCGAATTTGGACTTTTTTTGTTTTTTCTTAATTTTTATCATTATTTTTTCAAATTTTTTTTTATCATAAACTTATGTACATATGTATATAAAAAAAGTAACTATACAATATCTAAAACTAAAATGCCTTTCATAAATTGTTTTCATATTTATTTCTTTTGCAATAAATTGCTTTAATAAAAAAAAATTGTTTCAAATTGTCAATTTGGTTGTACGATTTGTAGGGTTCCGTTCCCATATGTTAATGCGGAACCATTATAAGTTCGCTCTTACTCTAAAATGTCTCAAGAACTGTTCTTCCTAGAAATTTGAAATATGGCACACTTATACATTACCGTGGTCCACATATTTGAGGCAACTTATCAGTCAAATATATTGTGAAATAACTATACAGGGTGGCGAAATGTAAAGTAAAAAAAAATATATAAAAAATATATGTATCATATGGGCTCGAAGCAAAGATTTTAAAAATATTTTTTTTTACTGGCACCGGATTTTTGTACCTAAAAAAATATCATGAAGCATACCATAGTTCTTCAGTTGTTTGGTTATCTGATTCCGAATGCCAGAACCCTGAATTCGTTCTGCCTCATAGTTCTCATATTAAACCAAAACCAAATTAAATAAAAAATATATCAAAGCCTTTGTGCGGTTGCGAAACCTATTTGCTTTCATGTAACGACTGTTTTCTGACCGAGCCTTACAGCAACCGGTAGTGAAAGAGTGAACTACTCTGCACAGTCAGGCTCAGGATTCACAAAGTCTAGTGATGGTACTCATATATTGTGAATCGAGTGGTATAAGTGGGCTGAATTTCATTATTTCAATTAAAAATTCAAAACCCTGATCCAATTTCGATTTCTTTGTGTTTTTTTTCGATGTGTGGGTGGGTTATTCATGTACTTGACAGCATTGCACATCACAAAAAAAACAAGGTGCCTTACGATGGATATCATTTTTAGTTGCCAATAAAAAAAAATATTCTAAAGATATATGTAAATAATCCTATATTTAGATTCAAAAACCCACTTTTAATTGCGTATTTTGTGGAGTTTTTGGTGTACTTGTAATTATTTGCCAGCATTAATCTTTACACAAACCATATACGAAAACAACGCAGATAAAAAAAACTGTCAGCTAACAGAAAAAGTCCTGGTGGCTTCAATTACCAGTTTGGACTACCTACATTCGCTATAAGCACCCACACAAGATACTCGTTCGTGTTCGTATCTGAACGCGTGTACACAAATAAGAAGTTTCACACATCCACAACATTGCCAGGTTTGTTTTCTTAACTCATTACTCGCGCGGTTCTTATATACGGAAATGAGAGGAAAATGTCACCAAAGCAAAGGAAAAAAAAAGAAATGAATTAAACGCGCGCATATCTATCTAGAACAAACAGTCGCAGGTAATTCATCATTTCTTCAATTAAAGATGCAACCTCAGCCCACGGTTTCTCACATTTCACACAAGATGAAGATACAATTTTTTTTAGCATTCAGTGTTTATATACAAACATTGGCCTCTCGCTCGCTGCCACCCTCTTTGTCGTTCATTTCCTTCCTTTTGCGAAGAAGTAACAACCTTTCCGGTGATGAGTTTCTGTAAATCCTTGCATTTCCTTATACTCGTATCCCATTATAGATACACATGTACATGTGTGTAACTTTCTTCATTAATTAGAAAAGAAATGCGGATAAGGGATAAAAAGGATTTGTCGTCAAGATGACACCGTGCTATTTCTGCAGATAGGTGTTGCGATTTAGTTTTCGTCGGGTTCTAAAGAACGTTAGAATTCCGGTTTTGTGAACTCTGCCCGCTCCCAAATAAAAACATTTTTTTTACCCGATTTACGCACCACTGATTTATTTGTGTGTGTCCTTTCTTTTTCCAGATGATATCACTTAAATGATGGATTATGGATGGTGATTCGATCCCAATCGATTAAAGAGTGTTTGTTGTTTTGTTTTTGTTTTTGTTTTTTTAATCGGTGCCTGTGGTGTTTGTTTTAATTGTTACTTTATATCAAAGTGATTTGCCATCCAAAATACAAGTGAAACAAGTCTTGCGAACAAGAAAAATATAAAAAACCGTGTTACATATATGAAAAGTTACGCCAGTGGTTCGAAGATAAACGCGTATGTCAGCCACACTGGCCAATATACATCAGAATAATTCTGGAGCCTTTGCGGAGGATCCCGAACACGAGGATACAAATCTGCTAACCGAATTAAATGGCGTCGACTTGGTTATGAGTTTGTCGCCAAAGTCTTCGCACCAGCAACAGACAGTATTGACATCCGTTTCAACGTCCGTAAACGCCGCCGCCGCCGCAGCAGCAGCTGCCGCCCATCACCATCACCATCATCATCATCATCATAATTTGAGTAATTTACAACACTTGCAGAATCTCCATCATCAGCACCATAATACGCTGTTGAATAGCAGTCATTCGACACCGTTCAGTGTAACAGACATACTGAGTCCGATTGAGGAATCGTATCGCAAACTGGAGCTTAGCACGAATCCGCCATCACCATATAGGTGAGTAAGAACGTACGCATAAAAAAAATATATATGTATTCTGCATTTACTGTATAAAAGATACTTTTACTTTTTGTGTAAATAGTGTCCTTAAAGGATATGAAGGGTTTTACTTGTAGGGCTTTCGAATTAAATACTTCTGCCTGAGAGAGGGAATATCAGTGAGTGATTGCAAGGGGATGGTTTTGCTTTTAAATGTATATGGATAAAGAATAATTGATGTCATCAGAATGTTGAAGATGGGGTTTTAGTTGACTGAGCTTTAGTAGGATTTAGTTTTAAAATTTAGTATTTTTTTGGCAGCTGGGTTAGCAACGATAGCTTAAGGAATTATGCCACTCTAAAAGCCGGAAAAATAGGCTTTTTTAGAATTTTTTTTTAGAAATATTACAAATAAATCGAGATTTCAATAAAGAGTATTTATTATATCGTCGTGTGCATGGCAAAACCACACAACTACATTGTGCAAATTTTTTAGGGACAATTTAAACCGTTTACTGTGGAATAACCCCGAGTTAATAACTAATGAAAAATACGCCAATAATACAATAAACAACCAAATATTATTGATGTGTTTTTTTCCTTAGTTATTACTTCGAGGTTATTACACAGTAAACGGTTTAAATTGTCTCCCAAAAAATTTGCAAAGGTTTTGCCATGCACACGACGATATGTACATATCAGTGACTGCGGTTGTGCAGCGTTTGTCCGATGACGTCCCCGTTTTTTTCAGTGTCCACGGCCGGACAAACAGCTCCTGTAATTTTTGAATTATAATAAGCCAATTTCTTTCTTTTGATTTTATATAATAACTGCTATAGAAGTTCGTAGGTTTTTGTCGATACATTAATTTTTAGCCAAATGGCGCACTTCCAAAGTGTAAAGTGAAAAATTTCATCAGATAATTGTTAATAACAAATTAACTATGCAATATAAAAAAAAATCCTACGTACTTCCATAGACAATGTCTTTTTCAAGATATATTCAATATTTCAAGGAAATCGGCCACAAATTGCCTGAGTTATGTTTGCGGCAAACTTAAAAAAATGTAGTTTTGAGATACACGCGTTTGAAGTTTTGAGTAGTAGAAAATCATGAGGAAATTATGCAATACCTTTAATCTGTGATGCCTGCCCCGAGTACTTAGAGATTTTTCCCGACCATAATCTTTTAGGACATCATTTTTTAGGGTTTATGTTTAAACAAAAACTCTAGAGTGGCCTAACCCCTTAAGATTGCAACACACACCTAATTTGTTAGTTCGCTTTACTTTCATTGAATTAGTCGAGTCCAATTTATTTAAAAATGCGAATAATTTCTGTATACATTCAAAGTTAAATCGGAGAAATATTCACTCATAAGTACATAATTATGTACATATTTAGCTTGTCAAGCACATTCAATCGATCCTAATCGCTGGTCTTTCTTACGTTTTCTAAATCTAAACGATGCGAAATCTGCAAATTCATTAAAGACCAACATAGAGTTACATTTGTTACAAAAAAAAAAAGATCATGCATATTCATATTGTATGCTAGCTAATTCGTTTGTTAACCTATGGACGGGTAAATTTTCGTATTTATTCCCGATGTCTATTCTTTGACAGATACGTAGAGGAAGACTGACTTTTACCCCAAAAAAGCACATATAGACGAAGCTTTTTAAATCTATCTATCTATAATGGACCACAAACTTTTCTGTTATTATTACTATTATTTTTTTGTTTTTATTTTTTTTAATTTCATTACAAAAAGTCTTACATTATTATGTCAATCTGGTAGACGGCAAAGCCATGCACTAACGATTTTTAAAAAAAACAAAACGTTCTTAAGTTCTTAAGAGAGACATTGAATCAAATCTATCTGCAGTAAAACCTCCTAATTGGGACCCTCTGTAATTGGGGCACCTCCGAAATGAACCGCACTTCAGACATACACTCGGTTTTTTCATAAAAGCGAACCTCTGACAACGGGCACCTCTGAATTGGATCATTGGGCAACGAATTGCTTGCGAATTGCGTTAGAATTGCTTGAAAAACAACCTCCAAATCGGGACAAAAAGCAAAGAGAGGGAGAAATTACAAGTGTCGGAGCTGATTGTTTGTATGTATGCACGTACGTTCATATCGGAAATATCGGAAATGCGTTTGTAAAAAAAATATTGTGTATGGTTACGTATGTGTGGTATGTATGGTATATGTACTTCCATATACTATTTAACGACCATAGTTGGGACAAAATAAATTTTGGTCCAATTTGGAGGTCTTCTTAAATCAGATCACCTCCAATTTGGTTCGTTTTTTCCTGGTCCACTGGAGTTCCCCAATTAGGAGGTTTTACTGTATATTTATCTATCTATCCATCACTTGCAGTCGCACTCGTAGAATAGCAATTATTGGATCAGTGCTGAAACGAATTTAGTTTTACGAAAATATACAACGGAGATCACCAGCTTTGTGGATGAACTCCGTAATCTAGAAAATAAACGTTAACTTTCAATGTTTTAAAAATCTAAACTACCTATACGAGTATAAACGAGGAAAGAGCGATGGAAAAGTTTTTAATAATTTTGAGTTGCTTATAACCGAAATGCTATGATTTGGCTCGATATCATCTTCTTAATGTAATCGTCGGGTCACAACTGCATTGGGCACATAAAAGTTGAGGTGGCGGATTCTTCTCCATTCTGCTTTATAAGCACACGTTTCAAAAGAATTTAATATACATATGTACGTGTATATATAACTATTTGCATGTGCTGTGCATACTCGTGCGTATTTACATTATGTATGTGCTCTGCTCTCCTTTATATTGTCCAGCATTTGTCACTTCAAGCAGAACTCGGTGACTGATCTCAGGATTATTCATTTCACCCTTCGAGCTAGAAGTTCCAACTTCTGAATCGAGTTGATTCGGTCACGTATTTTTTATTTAATATCCTAACTTAAAAGCACTGAATACTGCAAAACTACAATAATTAATTTACTTTTCTGCACGTAAACGACCTAAAGACATAAGTAAATTCAAAAAAAGTCAGAAAAGTGAATAAAACTACACTACTACCCAGGTGACTGCCCCCTTTTGTGAAGAATTTTCCTTAAAAGTTACTTTAGCAGCTTACGAATTTTCGGGACTTTAAAGAGTAAGAAATATGTTGCCAATTGTAGGCAAATGAATTATTCGCTCCATTTCCGAATCCCGGCGGGAAATTTGTTCGAAACTATAGAAAAGTGAAAGCCTGAATTTGTTGACATTTGATTTTTTTGTTCACTTTTTTCCATCTTGCGACAGAGTGTTAGGAATATTTAGTATGTCGGAAAGAGAGAAAACATCATTTTCGCTGCTCTTGTACTTCGTATCATTTTAAAGTTAACCCTTTTTAAATCATTTCAACCCATTTTTACGTTTGAGAACTATCCAGACTAAATTCTGACTTAAGTTCCGAATGACATTTGAAGGAACGTAATTAATGGTGGCCGTGGCCGTGTTGGTAAGTGCGTTGGACTACTACGCATGCTGCTCGAGTTCAATCCCAGCCCGGGTCCAACACCTAAAAAAGTTTTTCACGGTTGCCACCTCTTTCAAATGTTTAACAAGCAATCAAAAACTATCATTTGTCATGAGAAATTTCTCAACTCGCCGTTCGGAGTCGGTAAAACTCTAGGTCCCTTCCATTCGTGGTAAAAATAACACGCACACATAAATGGTTGCGAGAAGCTAGGCTTGGTTCTGTATAGGACTGCTATATTTATATTTTGTTTATATATTTATTTTAATTAATGAAACGTGATATCGTTACAAGTTGGATTGTTCTTCTTTTAATTTTACCCGATTTTTCAAATGAATCATAGATTTTGTATGTTTTTGAATGAATGCAGTTCAACGTAATGAAATTTGTTTTTGCAGATATGTACATATAACGTCATATCGTCTTTCTGGTCGAAATATATCTTTTTAAACCTTCATGTAAAAGAGATGGGTAAAATTCATATGACTGGCATCCATATTCAACATCTCCCTATTGGAGAAATTGCCAAAATATCATCATCCTGATGGTTTTTGGTCTTTCGCTATTTTGGTATGAAGCGCTGCTCTCCGTAAGATGCGCGGTAGAAGAAGTATAAGTCAAAATTTGGTCAAAATGAGATAAGTACATTTGATTGCAAATTTTATATGTCATATCTGGTAAAACCGGTATAAGTCTATTGCAAACACAAGTGGTTAAAACAGGCAGTGGTTAAAGTAGCCTTACTGATAAAAAAAAATTGGAAATTGGAAATTGAAAGTTTTATGCAGCTTTTTCCCTCTCCTTTACTTTTATACTCCTTCTACCGCGCACCCAGAGATCAGAGTTGTAACTTGACTATTGCAGGCAAATCTATGTTTGACCTTTTTATACATTTTTCAAAGTCAATCGATAATTGTGAATTGTCAGAAAATTGAAATAAATTTAAAACGACTTAAGCACGATACAAACATATGAACATTAATTATCTACCTGTGAGTGAAGGGTTGAATTTCCAATTAACATTGACAGTGGCATTCACGAGTTCTTCTAAATATAAAACTTGGTAGAATCTATGTATTAGAACCACTTGAAATTACCTGTCCATGTTATGGCGGTCAAGTTCAACTTAACCTGAATTATATTATCAACTAGGTGAATGCAATTCTAATTGAGTTCTTGAATTTTTTTCTCTACCAGTTTTCGCTACGATTAAAATGGCATATTTTGCTGGGATCATCTGCGCCCAGCTCAGGGGCCGCATTATCGCATCCTTTAACGAGTGAGTAAGTAGGACTCGTTATCGAATGATGGAGTAAATCCAAATGATACTCGATAACGTGAGCGGTAATGCCAAATCGTGACATTTCGATTACGAGTAACTCGTTGACTTCTGCAGAAGCTGTAGAGACGAAGAGGAGGAGGAAAGTCCAACACATCTCCTCTGCTCGTGTCCAGCTCTTTCCCGTAGTAGGAAACTTCACCTTGGAGAATACTTCTTCGATGATCTAAGTGATCTTACACAAAAAGACGTAGGAAGCCTTCTTCGCTTTATACAAAGTTCCAAATGGTTCACTTGAGTAGCGGGGTGATTATCCCCAAGATCCTTGGTATCACAATGGGCCTCTATAGGCATAAGTGTGCTGGTACTTGTTACTGGCAGCCACTGCTACCTAACCTAACCTAACCTAACTCGTTAACGGATGCGGTAATTTGGCCCCAGTATAACTTGCAACTAAAATTCTATCAAAATTGATCCCTTGATGCGAAAAGCCTTTTTTTATTTAATAGCAATGGTGTCATCCATCCCTTTTAGACGATATGGGTCAATTTACACTAGACACAATATAAAGGGGAAATGTCAGTGAAAGACAGTTTAGTGGTACTTGTGTTGGGAGTGTTAAAAGGGACAGACAGATAGGCATGCCGATAAAAAAGGATATTTTTAAATCAGACACTTCATAGTCTTTAGTTTCTTTTAGCTTGTAGCTTGCAGAAAAGAGCTATTCGGCATTTAACGATTTTCGCGAATTAAAGGTCTGTCAATTTTTTTATTTACATTTTCTGATTCAAATAACAATCAATGTTGAGGCTTTAATTATCAGAATTTTTTTTTTTTTAATTTGAGTGTTTTCATGTCTTTAAATACAACTTTTGGCCATTTAAACAATTATTGCAATACTCGGCCTTAAAATTGTCTCATTTACTTCTACCTGGTGATTTCATTCACTTATGCTTACTCACTTACTTATTCCGGGGTGGGCCAAGGCCTTAACCAATAACCCCTTCCAGTTAGCCCGGTCCTTAGCTAACTGCCTTCAGTTGCGCACACCAAGTTAGTTGAGGTCCATACTTCAGTTCCATATAGCAAGTCTGGGATGATAAGGGTCTTAGTCTCCTTAGTCGATCGGGAAAGGGCTTTACAATTCAATTGCCTCCTTAGCCAAAAAAAACAGCGACCGAATAATCTTCGTTTGATTTCTGATAAGATGTGATTTTTTGATGTAATAGCAAAGCGGAGATAGACAAAGTCCTTTACTACCTCAAAGTTGTAACTGTCCATTATGACGTTCTGTCCAATTCATCGATGTTGAGTGTCCTTTTCGTGGACAGCATATACTTTGTTTCGCCCTCGCTTATGTTAACGTATATTTGGCGATTATTAATTCAATTTAATTACATAGGCCACAGCACCTCATTCTAACCAGTTTCCTTGAGAAATCGCAGTAGGATATTGTTACTATGAGTGGTAGATCCTCTAATGTAATTTGGTATTTACACAAGCACTTGAATCTTTTCTGGGTTGGTGCCCCACAATCCATCAGTATTATGTGTTCTGGAGTTCGACTGGACTCATTGCAAAATCTACATGAGCCTTTACCTGATAGACCTAACAGCCTGAGATATCTCTTGAGTTTACAATGCCCTGTAAGGCACGCAGTCAGGATGCGGAGTTTGTTTTTGTCAAGGCTGGTGCAAGGATTGAATCTCTTCAAGTTGTAATTACCCAAACGTTTCTTCGCCTCTCTTAGACGCTGAGTTTTTGTCCACGACTTAGTCCTGTTTGTCTTCTCCAGTGATCAGAGCTCCACTTTTATGGTGTATTTCCCTATGCCGCAGAAGGGTTCAGGGCCCACAAAGGGTATGGCAGCCCCTTTTCTGGCAATTTTGTCCGCCTCTTCATTACCTTCTATCCCCAGGTGTCCTGGTACCCAGTAGATGGTGACGTTGTTTTGTTTATCTAGGGATTCCCAAAACGATTCTAGATTTGATGAATGAATTGGAGTATATTTTGCTTCTTTAGATTTTAAATCTTTGACTAAAGTCGCACGTTTCTTGTAACATAAGAGGCCAAGTACAAAGACAGGAAGCACTTGTATCTATGTACATAATGTACATCTGCTTTTTTGCTTATCTAAACATCATTTGAAGGGAAATTGTGTCCTTTAAGTTACATATGTATATTAGCAGGATTGAACTCATGTACTGCTATCGTAACAGTCCTTCCGGTCAATCTTAATCGGTTTTAGTAGTTTTTTTTCTTCTTATAACAAAACAAACTTTTTTGAAATTAGAGATATCTTTGAAAATTCGTAAAAAAAAATTTCTCTTTTCAGATCAAACTCCAGCGGCAGTAGTATAAACTCACCCAGTGCATTAGGAAGTAGCAGTATGGCAAATCCATATGCTATGGGTCCACTCTATCACAGTCCGGGTGTGCAAAGTTACTGCGGCCCAACAGACAACCTATCGCTGGCCGGCCATTATACGGACATGAGAAGTTCAGCCGGTTGGTATGGTTCAACCGCCAACGATCCCAGATTTGCAAGTAAGTGTATTAAATATATTAAATTAAATAATTTCAAAATATGTAAAACAAAATGCTTGGTTCTTTAACTCACGACTTATACAAGAAAGACTCGCAGTTCTCGGTCGGTGATGAATTAAAATCAAGTGCAGGTGTAGGTAGTTAACTGGTTTCCTTGAAATATAAAAAAACACCACCGACGTCGATAAAAAAAAAAAAAACTAAGGAATCTGTGTATGGAGATGAAAAACAAAACATTCTTCGGGTTTGTTTGCGCAGCACTTAAAGCAAAGTAAATACAAATTCAACTTTGGAGAATATTAATTTTTTGTTTTGTTTAACTCATCAGCAGCATGTCCAATTCAAACATGGCAACATTACAAATATAATTTATTTGTTTTAATTTTTTATTTATTTTTCAAATAATATGGGATTTTTTTTCTTAGAAATGCACTTTCTAACGTTGTCTCTAGATTGACTAAGTGTGACTTAAAAATCGATTTTAATTTCAAGACAGTTCAGGAACTATTACTTCTCCTTTGAACATCCTTTGATGAGTGCTCACTTGAACTTCGGATTTGTTTGATTGTTAATTAAAAAAATTAAAATTCATGCTGAAATCTTCACAATGAATGAGTTTAAGTGGTTGGCACTATCCATAGGGCTTAATTGTCTCCTCCACTTCAGAGTTACTCACGGCAACGTCAAGAGCAGTAATTCGTGTCTATTTAGCACACGCGTGCACCCAACACTTCTCATGGTATCTTCAAATGATTAAGTCTCAACAATCCGATTAGTTTCCATTTTCAAAAGCCTTAATCGATCTGATGCTGACCTGATGATGCGAAGAGGTTAGGCAAGTGTAAAAAAAACAGTGACAGTTGAATTTACTCTATCAGGAACGACTACATAAGGATATCCAAAGTCAAGTTTAAGCTAGAATCTTAAACCCACCATGGTTCAAAATAATGGATGATTCTAAAGGACCAAACTTTCCCATCCAACCAACGTATTGTGCTAGTGTCATTATTGAATGAAAAGTACGCTTATGTGCGCTATCAAAATCACAGACTACCTTCAATTGCTTCTGCCAGGTTATCCAGCTGTCAAATCGCAGATTTGGTTTCATTTCTTCAGCGACAATTGATTTTTAATTTTGACACAATTATCCGATTGGTGTCTCGATAAAATAAATGTTGCCAATGGCTGCCGGACTAAGCATTAGTTTATTGGACTGTTTGCAAAGCCGAACCAGATTATCGAACACTTTTTCAACTTCTTTAGGAATAACCACATTTAATTTGTATTATATCGGCTACTATCTAGTCTGTCATAGCACTCAGGCTCAATACTGATCCATTGTACTGCCGAACAAGATCCCCTAAGTAACCTATGTAGTGTTGGGTTACGTAAGGATGGGGATCGAATGAGTTAATGATGTATATACTAGAACACCGAGTCAGGAAATTCCCATCATTGTACATAACAGACAATTAAAAAAATATATATATAAAAACAACAACTAGGAGAATTTTTAAATATTTCATTTCCAGATTCTAAGCGGTGTAGAGTACTGACCGATAAGCCGTCGTGTACTCCAGCATAATATTAGCCAGGTATAGATTAGTTTAGATTGAATGAAGATTTAGAGACTTAGTAAGTACCCTTATCACTACGTCGACTATGACACTACGATACGTTTGCGGCTTTTGTGATGTCGTGTTTTTAAAGTTTGTTCAAGCCAGATTTTTAAATAAATATATAAATACATAATTAGCGAACTGGAAGTAATGTCATTACTTTAAGGTTAGGTTTACCTAAGTAACGTAGAATTGTTTTAGTGGCTCCGCTGTTTCTTAAGTTTCTTTGCACATTCGATAAGTATTGCCTGAACTTTTCCTATGGCCAGAAGGAGCGTCCTGTCAAGAATCCGATAACTGTGTTTAGCTGTTCTCTCTAGACAATTGTATGAGTTGTTTAATTTTTTATTTTTTTTTTTTTGTAGGGAAGGGGTTGTTAGAAAGTTCCTGTCGAAATAATAAGGTCTGGCATCTTTTTGTATAATGTATGTCACCATTGTCTAGAAGTAGTATGCATTAAGTTCCGAATTTGAACCTATCACCGAAGTAACTGCGTCTTTACTAACATATAAACGATTAAAAAGTTTTGTTTAGAATTAAGAGTAATAAACAAAGCAAGGCTCATTTCAAAATAAAACATCTTCTTTGATTCTTTTTATACTAACAAATAATACAGCATTGCTTAAGCAAATCTCTCATAGAAGAAGCTGACCAAGGCACTTATCTTGACAGTTCATTGTCACTTGTCAGGGTACTGAGCTGGGGGTTCAAATATGAATTTAAAAGGCGAGAAATGTGTTGAAACTCTCACGTAAGTTGGATGTAATATGAACCAAACCTATGCTCTTCCAATTAAATGTTAAATCTGTGCTTTTGAACAGTTTTAGGAGTTTTGTTGGTAATAACATACGTAGAAGCAAATGGCGATCGATACTGAGTGGCTATGGCGTTGTGGTAGTTGTCGAGTTTTCGTCGATTGTCACGCTGAAGGTTCAGGGCTCAGGTCCAGATGTCTCCGAAAAATGTATTTCTTACGAAATAAAAATAAGGTAATCAATTCCAAAAACGTACTGCGAAGACATAACACTGATAGCAGGATGGTGGTATGACTGAACAAATTGAACGCACAATGCACAAACAATGAATAAAAAGGAACATCTGGAAAAAAAACTTCTATGAATCATAAGCAACGGCAAAAATAATTCAATTACACAACTCAGTTATCCTCGACAAAACCCCATAAAGTTAGTTGAAACCTATCATCTGAGTTTCCTATCACTATACGCCGATCTGTCTATCCCTCGTTCTTATCCTTCGTATGCTCACCCAACATAAGGGTATTCATAATCTTGTGAATACACACCAAGTTGGAAGAGCCAATAAAACTTGAAAATCGACAGTGTTATAGACTAAGCGACATTTCTACAAACAACGTGGTTCCAACTAAAACATTAATGCACTATGGATGGTCCAAGTACATAGATGGACAAAAAAGTGTGTTTCATTTCTCCAGTAAGTCCATGGCCTCAGCCAGGGCAATAAGGTGACAATTCGGGAATAAGCAACGATCCCGAAGGCAATTCTGAAACTCACCGTTTATTAAGCACAACTTGCTCTAGTCCTGACTTCAGATAGCTAAAGGGGAGACCTACTAAATGTACAAAACTAAAATCCCCAAACTAATAAGTCCCCAACTTATAAAAAATCCACAAACACAAAATTTTTCAAAATTTGGGATTTCTTATTTTGGGGATTTTCCATTTTATGCCAAGAGAGACCAATAATGCTTGTAATTGACAGTATCGTAGGCAATTTACCGTTTATTGCTTTATAGAGATGATGGACTGATAAAAATCAAACTATTTTTGATTCAGTTGTGCAATATAAAAACAAAACAACAAAAAGAAATTAAAAATATGTAAACATAAAAATAAATAAAAGAGTTATAAAAAAATATTGAATATGGAATATAAATATGAATATGGAACCGGTGTCTTTCACGTCCAAACATAATTTATTTGATAGACTTGAACTATAGATAAGGGTAAGATTTTGTGATTGGGGATTTTGGTTTGTGAATTTTGATATGTGGATTTTAGTTTAGGGATTTTGTAACTGGGGATAATGGAACCAACCCTAGCTAAAGACAGGCTTTGTTGTTAAATTAACTCATCTCTCAAAGAATATCAACCGCCACGCGCCGGCCTATCACCCATTTTCGATGATGATTCAGAAACCGAAAAGCGTTCGCGTGTTTAAAACACTTGCTTATATGTGCACCCGAAATCGTGTTACTTGATTACAATAATCAAGGTTGCACGGAGCAAATATGGATGTACCTACGTATGTAAATCATTACTTTAACACTTTCGAACTGATTTAAAGGCTCGTTTTGACAGGTCCCTAACAAAAATTTGCCTATTTTAAAGCACCTGTATAGTAGTCATAAGCATCACCAATCAATCTCAAAATGTTTGTCTAATCAACTAATCATCTGAATATGTATTCCGCCAAGTCTTGGTAGAGACCTTGACTTCAAGACAACCGCTACAACTCGTATAATGGAGATCCAATCATAATCGTATTTCTATTGATCACCAAGTTCAAGTTGAATAGCAATCGCGCCCATTCATACGCTCATACGCGTTGTTCCCAGTTTGAAAAAGAAGAAAACCCCCAACTCTGATAAATCAACAGAGGTATAATGGCAGCAAAAAAAAACCAACAACAAGTAATTGCCAATGAAACAAACGTCACCTAGACCCTCACCGGACCACACCAACGTCAACGTCCGTCCACCAAAGATCAAACAAAAAATGGAAATAAGGAAAAATTAAACAAAATTACACATCAACAAATATTTGAATTAAAAAAGCGAATGTTTGCTTAATTATGTGCGCGGAATTATTAATTAGAAACAAATCAATGACGGTAATGTTGCCTACATTAGCGGATGTTTAGCTAGCTGCATTTACCAAGCTCCCACGCGGTTAGCTGCCCACAATCCCAGACTTCAGGTCTTAGACCAACAGTGGGTGCGGAGGACAATGGGAAAGTGTCAACCATTCAAATCTGGCCAGATTGTTTCATTCAGCGTTTTCTTCGAATCAAAACAAAGATTCAGCGTACAGAACCGACCGACGACGCGACGCGTCGGACGTAGTTTCATTGATTATTTCGCTGGAATTCTTCTCTCAGTGAAGGATGGATGCATGCATCCAAATCGGACTTGGTATTCAGAGATTCATGGTCATTATTCTATTACACAACTCATCACAGCATCAGCAACAGAGCATCGGCCATCATCAGTTGTCGTGTTGTCGTATCAACTTCATTTTGAATTTGTCATGTCATTGGGGCATTATTCCGTGGATACACGTACTCGTATCTTTCGAGCGATGGGTGAGAAGAAAAAAAAAATCGTCATCCTTGTACAACTCCATCGACCGCAGCCGCCACATGGCCGAGATAATGAGGTGATGACTATGACAGCGATGATAGGTGAAAGTTTTTTTTTTTTTTTGTGGAACTCTTTTCATCTTAAGACATGCGTTGTGTGCTGCGTTGTTACCGGGAAACAGTTGGAAGAAAATGACACCTCTTTAGGTGATATGATATATTCCTTGGCACTTGTGTGAACCTTTTTTTTTTGGCCTCAAAATTGGTGCTAAGCCAAAGATACCGAGTATGTGTGTGGTTGGAGGTCCGTCACAAGAATGATTTTTGGGCGACAATTAAGGAAATAGACCCACAATCATGTGACACTCGGATAAGTGCGGGGTTTACCGCATGCGGTAAGACAGATAAGAATTGTTTGGGGGGTTTGATGACACCTAGCGGTTTTCTTTTAAGTTACAAGAGGGCGTTGAGGAACTTTTTGCCAATCATTTTGGTTATGTAGGGGCGGCAATACATTGGAAGTCCTTATGCGGGATAGGGAACGATATGTAGTTAGAGGGTTTAGGAACTCTCTCCTGTTGGTTCATTTATAAAATAAGTCTTTAGAAGACAATTATATAGTCATTCGGGACAAGAGTGCGCATTTTGGACGTCGGGCTTAAATTCTAACAAATTTACAACAGATAACAAACAAAAGAGCCTATTGGTTGGTAGCTCTATATTTAAGGAACAAATTAATACAAAAATATTTTATATTTTATTTAATGTTTCATATGTTTTGATCAAAAAACAATAGTAAGTCAAGTTGCGAACTCTTGCTTCGAGGTCAGGGTAAGAGTGCGCAACCAGTTAAAGTCATAGCTTTCGTAGTTTAAATCGTTTGAAACTGTGCTTTCGCGCAAACCAAGTTCTTCGGCAGCCTTTCATGGACTGCTTCCATTTTAGATCAGCACCCTAGCCTCGCAAATTTGCTTTTGGGCTATCAGTTTCCTTTCCGTTTGTGTTTGGTAGATACGAGGCATTTTTCTGGAAAAACAAAAACAGAAAGATACAGAAGCTACGACCTACCGCAAACGAATATGATGGGCTCGTTGCATTTTACGATAGAAGGTAATAGCCCAAAAATTGTTATTATTATAAAAAATTAAATACTGGGTAAGAAAGCACTGCGCACTCTTACCCACAGAACGACTGCGCACACTTTCCTTAGCCGCTACTTTTTTTCATTGTATTGAAATACTTACTTACTTACTTACTTAGTTGGCGCTACAGCTCGAGGTGAACCTGGGCCTGCTTCTCGCAACCATTTGTGTGTGCGTGTTATATTTTTGCACGAATGGAAGGGACCTACCGTTTTTTGCCGACTCCGAACGGCGAGTTGAGAAGCTCAGTCGTAACAAATGATAAAATTAAACCACTTTTAAGAAAATTTTAGCCCACACTATCTCAGATATAAGCACAGCGAGTATGCCTGTCGAATGCTGTGTGGCATTATTTAGTGTCACCGTCCGTCCTTTTTCAGGCAATTTTTGAGTTTGAAGGTCAAGTACGCAGATAAACAGAAAGTTAACACACTCATGTTGAGTAGAAAAGAAAAACACCCTCAGCATTATCTACAACGAACTATTGGTCTAATTTTTAGATCTGCTGGATGCGCATACGTCCTGAATGATAGTATATCGTAAAATGAATGTTCGAAAACAAAATTATGCTTCGGAAACATTTGATGCAAATTCACCTGTCATTGGTTTTTGTCAATAAAAAGAGCAGATCTCTTAGTGGCTTGTACCATATTGTTTTTCTTTAACAGCTTATAAAAACGTTTCCGCATAAGAACGTCCTATCCAAGGACGGTGATAGAAATAATTTGCAGGATAAACACAGAAGCATTGTGTGCGTTTCTAAGGAGAAGATATTACTGAACACTTCCTTTCTTATTTTTCGAACAAGATTGGACATTTGGGGCATTGAAGCTCCAGGCTCGTATTTAAAAGAATGACACAAATATATGCGATTTCGACGTACGTTTCATGTACATTTTTATGTCGTACAAAAGGCCAATAGTATAAAGCTAAGCATACGAAAAAATCTCTGCCAACGATTTTTTTACAAAGTTATTTTTAAATATTATTGTGGAGGGTTCAGATGTATTTCGAATTCGAATACGAATTGTTATTTCGTAATATATACTTTTTTATAGAAATAAGTTTTCTGTTTCGATCAGAAACGTCTTCTTTTTGAGACTGCGGCCGATATGAAACTGGAATTATTTAAAAATGGCCGTATGGTATGGGACATCGTCTTAACGAAGCGAAGGCGACCAATTTTAGGCAACATTTTCCACTAAAACGTAGAAGAAATCCTGATTGCACAAAGACGAATCGAAGTTATCGGACATATGCTGTATCAGTGCTTTGTTGTTTGCGCACGCGGTATCATTACTCTTCCAATGATAGAGAACCTGTTCAACAAATGGGTCATGGCGGAAGATCTGAGACGATGGTCAACCGAGGAACGATGTAGACAGGCTAAAATGGCAATAAAACTGCCGACCTACTCTAGTCAGAGAACCGTTCTAAGCATGAGCTGAAAAACATTGAAATGGATAGTAGCGTTATCTACGGGTTCCGGTCCGACCAACTTGGAAGTTACAAGAGAGTTCGCCTTTTCATTGCCCTTGATGCCGACGTGTCCTCTTACGTAAAGAAGTGTTACTTTATTTTCAGATGAACACTCATTGAGATTCAGTGCACATTTCAGTGACAATGATATTGGGATGTTTGTCTACATTGTGCATCTAATCACTGCCTGATTGTTCAGTTCTATCAGGATCTTTCTATCCTTCACCTAAGTTTCAAGCAAGTACATAGTTCAACGCATACAGCAAAACAAACATCTCTATTTGGTATACTGAGGTATATTTCCCCAGGCTAACATGACGGGCTTACTTACTTAGTTGGCGCTACAGCTCGAGATGAACCTGGGCCTGCTTCTCGCAACCATTTGTGTGTGCGTGTTACATTTTTGCACGAATGGAAGGGACCTACAGTTTTTTGCCGACTCCGAACGGCGAGTTGAGAAGCTCAATCGTGACAAATGGTACTCTTTGATGCTTGTCAGACATTCGAAAGAGGTGGGCACTGTGAAAAACTTTTTAGATGTTTGCGGCGGGATTCGAACCCAAGACCGCTGGCTCAGTAGTCCGACGCACTAACCACTTGCGCTACGGTGCCCACCCCACATGACGGGCTGGTTCTAGTTCTTCTGAGAAGATACATGTACCCTCTCCGTCATCCATCATCTTTGCATATTCTTCGTATCCAAGTCAACAAAAACCTTCAATTGAATAAGAAGTTTTTTTTTGCTAAATAACGAATTTTTCTGAAACACAAAAGAATTTGAAAATAAAATAAGGACATTCTGTCATTGAGTCAAATGCAATTTGTAATGATTAGTTAACTGCTAATAGCTATTGACTTAAGGTGCCTCAAATGAACTCTATGTTCCCATATCAAATGGGAGATTCACATTACGTTACGTCATGTAAGTGATTTACCATCCCGCCATTCGAATCAAACACATTAACCCGTCCGTTATTTGCTTAAGATATTTTCTATGAACTTTTCCATCTAATCCCATAATCTAAGGCAAATAAAACAAAAATTAAAATTCATCGATAGATTCGCTTGCATAACAACATCTCTCCAATTCCAACACAATAATGGCGACAGGAGAGTGGTGTTGGTTCGTTTGGTATATCAGGCAAAGAAATAAAAATGCAAAAGCAAATATTATCGAGGCATCATTCCAAGGATGATCTTTTATGTATGAGCTCAGCACATATGTACGCTGCATATAAAAAAAAAAAAAATAAACAGAAATCCTGCAACACAGGGAGGGGTGGGGGTAAACGATTGTCATGTAATCCTTGTGATAGATTTCAACGATTTGAGCTCGATTTATTATTCAGGTACAGGAAATCCACATGTACATTCATTTCATTCATTCAGTCGCTCATTTGTGTGTGCAGGGGCATATTTTTTAAAGATTTTGTATTTTGTTTATTTTTATTTTTTTTTTCATCCTTAATAGTTATATATGCCTTCTGGAATAAAATAAAAAAAAACAAGGAGTACACTGAATGCTCACGTCTATGGAGTGTTGTACATCGCTAAAAGCATCCTGTGTGTTTGCAGATATCCTTTGCATATGGAATTCGTTTTTTTTTTATGGTTTCCCGTGTATAAATGGAGTTCATGAGTCCTTTTGTTCGTTTAAGATGGAAAATGTGCTCTTAGTGAAAGAATACAATAGGAAACGTCATTTGAAGGATTGTGGGGGTAGTTGGGGGCGGCGCGATGCACGGTGCGAAGACATTGGAATGAGATTGGTTTTTTTCTTCTTATTTTTCTTAAATGGTTTGCTTGTTGTTTGTATTGATTTTTATTTGTTTTCTCAAATCGCTTGTCTTTTTTTTCAGTTGAAAAATGCAAATAATATTTTATTTAAATTTTGCATGCTTACATGAACTTCTTGAAGAAGAGACAAAAAAATTAGAAAAATCCAAACTTAATATGTTTCTTCTTATAACCATAGAAACCTGGGCTATTCTGAGTGTAACTAGAAAGCTTTCTTGTTAACAGTTTTTTTTTTTACTTTGGTTGGTAATCAAAGCTAACGCTTAACTATCTGCAATTTAAATCTTCTAATACTGCCGTTTAGTTAAATTATTTGGAAGATAGTGCCTACAATCCGTCAAAACGGTTTATACACATATGAATCATACATGTATTCCTTTTTTGTTAAAAGATAAAGCCAACTAAAGGGCGGGCCATCTGTTGGTTTTTTTTTAATCATTTGTTATTTTGACACTGATAGCTCTTATGGACTCAAACAATTTTCAGAAACCCAGTATTATATTTTCGGGGTACGAAATGGATTGCTTTACGCTTGAACATCGTTCATTGCAAAGTTGCTTCCAAAGTTGACGCTGTGCTGCTGAATTTTGAAAAAAGCAAAAATCGGTCGAAATAATGCATCAACTGCAGCTGGTGTACATAAGTTTATTAAGAAAGTTCGTGAGACTGGTTTGCTGATTGATAACCCAATATATTCCCGTGTTCATCCTGTGTGGAGAACGGAGAATATTACAGCTTCCAAGATGACAATGGAAGAGACGTTACAGTCAATGGAGAGCACTACCGAGGCATGTTCGCCGAGTTTTGATGGTCAGGAATTGAGGATTTGGAATTGGGCGAGTTATGGTTCCAGCAAGATGGGGCTAAGTGCCGCACAAGGCGTCCAACAATCGATTTATTGCACACTAAGTTCAATAGTCGTGTATAATCAGTCGTTTTGGGTGGTTACTTGGCCAGCACGGTGACGCTGTTGGACTTTTTTTTGTGGGGTACTATTGAAAATCGATGCAATGCAAACAATCCAGAGCCCATTTGGCCACTCAAAAACAATATTGGTCAAGCTTTTCATGAAATAGGAGCCGAAACCGTCAAAAATATATTGAAAAATTTAGTTGACAGGATGGCTTCCTGCCAAGCCAGCCGATGCAGTCATTTGAATGAAATAATATCCAATAATTCTAAGGTGCGCGGTAGAAGGAGTACAACTCCAACTAAAATTAGCTCAGAGAGCTGAAGCAATTAGAGAAGAATTGCAGCAACTTTAGAAAGCTACGTTATATATACGAATTAAAAAAAAATATGAATGCGATAGGATAGTTATCCTTGGACATGGAGATAGCAACTCTTTAGCTTTGCGACTTTTTATTTATCACCTGAAACATGAAATTATTCTATCGTCGCTAAGCAAAAAAAAATTCTATACTCTATCGATATTTTCTCTATAAAGCATTCTTAGTTTTTATGAGTTCTTTGCGGATAGCAGTTAGCGGAAATTTTTCTGTCCTAACCGAATTGTCAGTACAGGGAAGATAGGATGTTTACCTCTCAGTCTAGCTGCAATAGCTTGCATAAACCTGTCCCTCTTGTAAGCTCTGACTGTATTACCGTAGTATGCATGACAAATCGCCGCAAATCGGAGAGCAATGATCGTAGGTTTACCAGCTGCTGATTTAAAAACAACATGATTTGTTGAACGAAATAAAGATAATTGTTTACAAATTGGATACCACCTCAATCTATATGAAATTTTACTATTTTGTAGAGGGCAATTTTTCGAGTATTTTGATGTGTATAAATGTATTTGCATCGGATGTCATTGCATTGGAAATAATTAGTTTACGAGATATAAGCTGAAAACAAAAAAAAAAAATACTCACTATTCGTTTCCGAGCCCAACATTTATCTCGCACAAGTACACGTTCATTATAAAGCATAAAAGGCGAAAAAATTGTTTAAATACATTTAAATGATTTCTCCAGAAAAACAAGAAACTGGAAAAAACAAACATTTAGCGACAACACCCTCACCTATTCCAATTTATTTATAGGTTCTCAAAGCACAAAATCCCAAAGTTCTTTGATCATCTAAAATCACAGAAAAGGCTGTAATGATTTGCTTCAATTTAGTAATGATAACACCGCTTTGATGTTCATATTTTCTATACATACAGCGAGCGACCACACGATCATTATAGGTCTGTTCCTTTACTTGAAAATTGTTACTGATTCTTACTGATTCTTACTGGTTTTAGATAGATCGCGTTCCTTTACACAAAAAAGTAGTAAAAGAGAGAGGCAACGAGAGAGTAAAAATTTCCTCTCACTAAAAAATCTTACTATTTCTTACTGGACAAATTTCATCCAGTAGAAATTGAATTATCTGTCAAAGTCAGCTGTTTCACTTGTTTGAATTATTTGCATTTTTTTATTTTAATTCAAAAAGTAAAAAAATGGAGAGAAAAGGAATATAGATGAAAGTTGAACGTTCTGAATGTTGAAATTTGCATTTCGCAATATATTGCATACTGTATTGGTTTTGGGAAATCATCAGTGGTGGACTTTTCTGTAAAATCCAAAATCATACAACAACACTCTGGTTACTTTTGCTTCACATATGTTTATGACATTTCGTTTGTAGCAGCTTTTGTGGTTAATCGCGTTCCTTTACTTTTTGGTGATTTTGACTTACTCTGAGAGAATTTTACCACCACTCCTTGAAATTCAATAATTTACTATTTTTGGAGCAAAAGTAAAGGAACAGACCTTATGCCATTGGCTGTATGGCAGACGGGTTATGATGGGATGTATGCATATGAGGAAAATTACAATAACAAAACCTGTGTAAGTCAGTGGTTTGGTTTTTATTTCAGTGACAATTTTGCTAACTGAGTGCCATTAAAACATGCACATGCACCAGTGTTTAAGAAAAAGCTCCCCCAAGGCCTTGATTCGGTCAGAGTGTAGTTAGATCTTCGTTTAAGGCTGTGTTTCCTGCAAGGTGTCGCTATACCTACTGTTTTTTCCGGTACGTTGACATTTTGTACGTTTCGACAGCTCCGACAGTTTCTATTCAACCTGTCAAAAAAAGACACTTCGTTAAAACATAGAACTTATAGGTAAGTTTGCGCGGCAGTTTTTTGTTTCTGACTTTAAGGACGAGTTATCGTTATCATTGCTGGATATCGAAGAATTCGATTGATCACTGGAAAATGTCGGCACTGCCCACATAATTCGATTCGATTGCCACTGTAGTGGAAGTAATAATTTAAATTATTTGAAATTTCGCCATTTCTCTTCTTTTAATGTCACCACGGACTTTAAAATATGAAATGAAATGTTAAATGATAAATAAAACACACTTGTGATAATCGTCATAACATTTACATCATTCTTACTCTTTCATCGCAGCAACATTATAAGCTTAATAAATATCCCTCAAATTGGCTTCATTTTAATGGTAACAATCTCAAGTGGCAATGGCTAATTGTCATCAATGTTCCAAGGACAATTCTATCAACTTCGATCAAATTTAATCAGAAAGCTAAACGCACCCTGACCGGCAGCCAACAAACTCTAAGCCGCACAGAAAAGATAATGAAGTTCCATCTGAAACGAATTTATCCACCCTTTGCCATCTAAATACGTCACTTTAGTAATCAAATAAATTAAACAACAATTCCACAGAACAACACGCACCCTCGCCGCCGCACACGCCCCAGCGAGGGTGCAGCACACACATATACTTATACACCGATTGTGCTACTGTCCATGTCGTCGATGCGAGGTCGGCTTATAGAGTTCCTTTCCTTATCCGTTTTTCCCCTGCAATTCGTATATTTTAAGTGAACATTGTATCTGTTGAATATTTATCTACCATCTTTCTGTCTGCCCTTTGCATTCGCGCTCCCTCTCACTCTCGCTGTGTCATCGTTTAGTTTTCACCCATCATCCCGGTGAGGGGAATATAATATTTGATTTAGACTAGAAACCTCAATTTCGAGTGCAAACATTATCTTTCGAACGTCAACATAAGAGAAGATGTAAAAGTGTATAACTTTGGCGATGAATACACAGAGACCCAGTGATAACGATGCGATGGCGTGTGCTGTCATGATGACAGAACTGACAGACTTCAACACATGTTAAAAGAAATCTACCTTTTTTTCTTTTGATTTTGCTGTATGGTAGCAGCCATCTTTGTGTATATTTATAAAAGCTACTGGTCTTCTTCTGTTTGACTAGTTAAAATGTGACCAAAACGCGGAGCATCCAGCCATCTTTGGATGGCGTTAAGTCACCAAAAAGTCCATTTAGTGTTGGTTTTGTTTGCTCTTCGTATGAGGTGTCATCTTTTTCTTACCTCGACTGTGTGCTTAGTCAGTTATGACAGCGAAAAGACAAAAAACAAAACCTCAGGTTAATTGAAGTCACAAACACATGTCATTACAAATGGCACGCAATTGTCAAGGTGATTAAACTAATGATAGTGTCAGGTTACACACTGGAGTGACGAGTGAGTGCGTGGATGGATAAGGGTAGTCCTAGTCAGTCGTGCGTGCGCGCCCCTTCCTATTGTAACTTGATATGATTTTTAATTGTGTTTTTGTATTAAATAATGGTTTTAAGTGAGTGGCACGATAGCTGTTAGCACTTGTCAAACGGGGTCGTGACAAGGACGAGGCATTTGCGGATGGCATTAGGAATATCAAATTTCAGGTGTAATTTCGATGGTTGGATCAGTTTCAGGACGTCCCAAGTAGGTGTTTATTGAGATTTGCAAATTCAGCATGAATCATTCGAAGGCATCAGCTGAAATCGAGACGAGCAATAAAGACTGCGATTGGTATTGGAGTGATTTGAGAGTTGAAAGAGGTGTTTGCCTTTAGGTAAATGTTTATGCCACTTATCTTATTCCGGTAGGATGTGAGAATTCATCAGTGCGAGTCAAATTTGGCATTTTTAACTTTTATTTAAAAATGTCATGCGTATTGGTATCACTCGTGAGTCATGTAATACAACACGATTCAACTCCCTTCAAGTCTTAAGGTGGTTTACCTACCGTCCTCAGCATATTTATATAATACGCGAAGTATGACTAGTCTATCGTCATTTACATACCTAATGTCAGCAGGTTATCGTATTGCGTTTTAGCGCGTGGCAGTATATACAAATCTTCCTTGCAGAGATCGTTTATGCATAAAATGATGCTTCTCGCTTACTTGCGGTTTTAACTGGCAGCCTTGAATTCTCTCACTCAACATTGAACGTATTAACCCTTTACGGCGCAAGATCGTAAAAACATCAAAGTACTAGTTGATTTGATAGCTTTCCGAATTTAATGAAAATGAAACACGTATTTCTTAGAATTACAAAATTTTATTTATTTTTTGAAAAAATACTTAAAAAAGGGTTTTTGACACTTTCAGTCACAATGTATTATAATTATAACGTATCCGTATGATGTATGGAATATTTTGAAGCAATTATTTTGCTCATTGTAGCAGAATGCACCAAACTTACTGAAATTTTTACGTAAAAATATGCACTGGGTATCACTTTTGAGTGTTTTTTCAATTGCATACCCATATTCACACATTTTTTTTACACAAGTTTCGCGACAAGTGAACTGCAACTCAGAGACGAGCACCTAAGACCTAACGCAATCTCTTTCAGCTGAAACTTACTAAAAAATAATAGAACGGTATATGACAATACTATAACATTAAGTTATAATAGACTTAAAAACAGTTTTTCGTTTTTGTGAGCTTTAAACGGTATGTAGCATTACTGCATCATGGCGCTGTAAAGGGTTAAGACTGTTACATATACGTATACAGTGATCCTTCATTGCAAGTTTGAGCTCGGTGTTGTCGTCAGTCAAAATTACAACCACCGTACTAAAGAATGGCGGTAAGTCGAAATGCGGATCCGCCACAGGTTTGTGGACAGCGTTGTTGTTGCTAAAATAGGGAAAAATAAACCCAAACAGTATTTTAAAATGGCAAAAATTTCGGTTAAATAAATCCGGAAATATTTAAATAATACTGTGGGCACCGTAGCGCAAGTGGTTAGTGCGTAGGACTACTGTGCCAGCGGTCTTGGGTTCGAATCCCGCCGCAGACACCTAAAAAGTTTTTCACAGTGCCCACCTCTTTCGAATGTCTGACAAGCATCAAAGAGTATCATTTGTCACGATTGAGCTTCTCAACTCGCCGTTCGGAGTCGGCAAAAAAAAACTGTAGGTTCCTTCCATTCGTGCAAAAATATAACACGCACACACAAATGGTTGCGAGAAGCAGGCCCAGGTTCACCTCGAGCTGTAGCGCCAACTAAGTAAGTATTTAAATAATACTAGAATTCCAAATCAAAAATTATATTTTTTTAGAACAGCGACGCCAGGCATCGTATGTTTATTGTATATATCAGTTTAGTTATTCAACTGAAAACTTTGCTAAAACATACAACTAAATAGTTAATAGGAAAATAGTAAAAGTTTCCAGGTGAAACTCGAAAAAATGTCCTTTTGATACAAAAGTCGCAATGTAGTCGTAGAAACCCTGGTTGTTGGTGATGATGATGGCGAATGAAGCCTTTTAGTTCAAAGTCACGGAATCCGTGTTTACTCTTTGATGTTGAAAACATCAATATCCTTGCCACTTAATTATTTTGAAGTTCTTTGTGTCTTATTTTTATAAAGATATATACGATCGTATTTCGCTAAGTTGTATCGGTATCGCAGAGTTTTTGATTCAACTTGAAAAATTATCGGAGTTTGAGACCTTTTTTCTGCTTCTGATACCTGTTATGCATGACGCTTCGAACAAAGGGTGTGAGCTACTGAACAATAACCAAACTGAAAGTTATTATTCTCACAATAAAGTCACTTAAGTGTGGAACTCGTTATAGCTAGCAAAAGTGTAGCCAGAACTCAGAGCTATATAGTTTAATTACTACTTAAGAGAACACATGCAATTGTATTACACAGCTTTCGTTTATACTGCAACTTTAATGAACGCTTTAGTTAGTGCGAATAAGAACTGTAAAATCTCGAAAATTTCTTCGTTATAAAGAAATTTAATATACATACATGTACATATTTCGCTATAGAGAAACTTTGACAATGATTTTTTCCCATTTTGTGTCAAATTTCTACATTTCACACGATTCCGTTCAACCTAAGGGGTCAACTGTAATAGTCGAAAGCTATCGGAAGCTACTGTCAAAATTCAACGTTAAGTTTCCTTCAGTACTGTCAATTACACAAGTTGCCATAATAGCCATATATATGAACGGAAGCGAATGTCAGTGGCGATTGATTGTCAGAGTCGTCTTGCAATTATTTGTATGTTGTTTTGCAAATTTAGTGAAATCAGAAAAAAAAAAATAATAATAATAATGCACACTCAGTACTGGAAGTCTTAAATATTATTGCTTCTTGGGATATTGGCATTTCGTTTAGTGCATGCAAATGATATAATTGAGTTGAAATACAAGAGATAAAAAGATTATGTTGTGTGCGCCGCATAAATCGAGACCGAAACCCAAATAGTTCCTCTAATGTTTCATCTATAAAAATGAATTTTAAATTTACACAGCTGTTAAAGTCAAATGTCAAAATCTACTTATTCTTTATAAAAAGTCGTTCGTTATCAAGAAAATCATCTACATATACGTTTTTTTTTTTAAAGGAAAAGACAACAGCAAACTCTGCAATAAAGATAATTTCTTTACAAGGAAGTTCGTAATAAAGAAGTTTGACTGTTATGTGAAAGAGGCGTCAAGTTGTTGTTCTTTTGATATAACTTTACCATTCAATAAATACTTATTGTTCTCCGTCCACCTGTTTTGACAAAAACAAACAACAATTTTATTTTACTGTCAAACTCCTGTGAGAGCCAAATGAAAGAGTCAAAAATGTCTACTCAATTGAGAAACTTGCGAATTGATACGAGTTCTTACACCTTTTTCTTCAGGTGAAATGGGTGAAATCTGTCAAAACAGCCATCTGTCAGTTTCTGTTAGTAAAAACAAAAATAAATTGGCAAGTTAATGTTCAACCACTGTCACGTTTAACGGTTTATCCTCTTCGGACCTGGGGTGCACACTGCACACTGCACATATGTGTACTTCCGGAAAAGAATTTTCATAATTTATTTATTTAATTCAAAGAGCAACTATTTATGGGAACGCGCTCGAAATAAACCTTTTATGCTTTAAAAATATACTCTTTTCACTTCGGGACTACTTCGCACAAGAGTTGAGCGCTAAATTTCAAGATATCGAAAAAAAGGAAACCGGACAAAAAAATCTTAAACTAAGGTTTAATTAGTTTAGCATTGTTTTTTTGCCTTCTTTCTTTCTTTCTTTTGTTTACACAACTTAATATACAATTGTTTTTTCTTCAAAATAGATATAGACCCAATGTATAATATATTATACCCCCTGTTCTCGGAAACCCTCCACCCCACTTTTTTTTAAGATTGAAATTCAGATAAGCCCTATGAGTGACCATAAGTAACATCAAACACATGGTCATTCTGGTTTTAGCTTGGGTCTCAGGAGGTTATACCCAGAAAATGTGAAAAATGTGGTTCAACGTGTTCGGTAAGTTTTCAACTCTCTGACACTTAACAGGTTTTACCCAATTGATTAAATAAAGTTACCAAACAGACCTCATTGTTCGCTTGTTATATTTTAATGTTGAAGCTCGTGAATTGTGTGTTTTCTTTTGTTCAAATTTATTGCGAATTTTCTTGAAACAAATAACAACCATTTTACTAATGTTTGAGCTGACCGAAACAATTGCGATTTTGACAGTTAATTACCACTAGAAAAAATGAAAAATATCAGCTTCATAAGTCAGCATTTTGTTCCGAACGCACTCTCAACATCTCAATGGTCCTCCATACTTTTGAAAACCAATTATATCATTCTAAATCCATTCAATACCATCCACATGTCCAATTCGCACTCTCACTGAGTATGACTACAATCCAACTCCCCTGGTCAACATATTGAAAGGATAACCGAAAAGAAAATATTTTCATTTCGAAACACAATCTTCATCCATCTCTAAAATATTTCGCTTCGCTTGTTGTTTTTCAGAAGAAAAATTTTAAATCCAAAATTGAATCTCAATGTTTACTTAAAAAAAAAAAGTTCAATTTAAAAATACACCCAGGCCAGAGCGAGAGAGGAGGACATCGAGTGACACTGACAAATGCGATGATTTGGTGTTCGTGGTCGTTCGTCGCACTGTGTAAACATCCCAGCATCGTCAGAATAACACGAGAATCGAAAACCGAAAATCATCATTTGTATTGTGATTTGATTTCCATTTTCGGTGTGGGTTTTTTTTTCTCTTCTTTGTTATTATTGAACATATTCGGACAAAAACGACATACATCTACTATTCGTGTGTATTGATTCAAGGATGATGCATGCATCATTCATTTGGCCATTCGGACGGACGAATACGATTGTATGTCGATGGCCGGGATTTGATTCAACCGTTTTCAAGTGTGGAGTAAGAAAAATATGGGAAAATTGAAAATGGAATCCTTTCGAAATTTTCTAAGAAATGTCCTTGGAGAAATTCTCATCGATAAGAAAAGGAACAAAATATATAGTAATAAAGATAAACAAATAGAAAAAGGGTTCCGATGCGCCATTGTTGTGGTGTGTCCTCGAAAGTGGAGACAAAGATACTAATTGTTTAACCCTCAGATACCGCTATTCGACGGTTAAAGTGATTCTTTGTTTCCTTTTCTAAAGAATAGATGACTTGACTGACATAATCGATGAGTCAAACCCACGAATTGTTTAAACAAAAAAAAAAACTATAAATTTCCATAAACTTACATATTCAACAAAAATCGATGCGTCTCTTCTAACAGTATAAGTACCATAGATTAAATTATTGCTTGCGTATGTGTATGTGCATGTGTATCCTTCAATTCAGAACATTTGCTGATTTAGCTTCTTTTCGAGTCACATCCGCAACCATGCAAAGCTAAAAGTCAACCAACAAACTTCAAATAGTCCCTGAGTCCTTCCTGTATGTGGGGTGAACAAAAAATCGTAGCTTTTCACCTTAACGGAATTCATATGACATTGCCAGGGGGAACCTGCTGCTTGTGCTGGAGCAAAGGTAAACATTCTCAACGCGAATAAAGTAATTTATGAAAATTTATACCAAATTGATTTTTTCCTCTCAATTTTTTTTTCAACATTTTTTTGTGCGGCTGTACTTCCTGGCAAACATAACGGTTTTTTTCTTCTTTTATGCTTTATTTTCCTGTTAACGGTCGAATATTGGTTCTCAGTCGATAGAAAAGTTGGCTATAAGCTTAGCTTATTGGAAGAGGGAGTCTGTACGGCTGCCGTCGTCATTTTTTTGTTTTTTTTTTTACAGACATGTGTACTAACAAACAAATTTGCTGACGTTCTGTTGTCGAATTGATTTTTAAGCAACCTTTTTGTGCAATGTTATGGCTTTGTTTACCTTCCAAATAAATTGGAAGTATGGTTATGGTGGTGTTGGAGGACTTTTTGTTTTTTATAAGTCAGAAATTTGTTATGTTTTAGCCAAAAAATTATTTTAATACATATGTATGTACATATGTACCTATGCCGTTAATGTATGCGTATTTGAATTGGTCAAAGGTAATGGTTTTTCCATTGACCAAAATTAAATCAGATGAACAGTTTTATATACGAAAAGCTAGATTTATCCTCAGAAACTGTACGTACTATTTTTATTCGGTCTAAATATTGGTTTGACCTTCATTTTAAAGTTGAAAGTACAAGAAATTAGTACGATGTCTTTAGCCTTAATGAGGATACAGGCATACAGGGAAGTGGTTTTCACACTTAGCCAGACCCTGGAAAAAACCCATGTAGTCCAAATCCATATCCACCACCTGTTTATCGATTTTAAGGCCGCCTATGACATTATCTGGAGAGATGTACTGTATGGAGCCAGGTCCAGTTTTGACATCGCTGCCAAACTCATCCGTCTGTGCAGGATGACGACGGAGAAAGCTAGCTGCTCTATCAAGGTCGGTAATGACCCCACCGAGACCTTCGATGTCAAAAAAGGATTCAGACAAGGTGACACTCTGTCATGCGACTTCTTCAACATTATACTTCAAAAAATTGTTCGAAACTCACACGCCAAAACATTAAGTACGATCTTTCAAAAGTTCGTTAAGCTACTTGCATAAGCTGACGACAGTGGTAGAACACAGCTAGCTGTCAACGGTGCGTTTGCGAGTATAGAAATGGGAGCGGAAATGAGGGCAAAACAATGTATATACTGTCAACATAAAGGGACACTCAACAGAACTTTACAATAGACAGTTACAACTTTGAGGTAGTAAATAACTTTGTCTACCTCGGCTTTGCTATAACTTCAAAAAATGAAATCTCATCAAAAACCAAAAGAAGGATTACTCTTGCCAATCGCTGTTTCTTTGGGCTAAGAAACCAACTGAGTAGTAAAAGCCATTCCCATTGACTCAGGAGACTCTATGTAAGACAGTTATCAACCCAGTCTTGCTATATGGAGTTGATCCCGTTTGCGTTGATGAGTTTTTGAGGAGAAGATTCAACAACGAATCATACGAACTGTACAGCGATATCGACCTGGTCAAAAAACTGCGCATTGGGCGTTTAAGATGGCTAGGACATGTTGAGTGAATGGACATCAACGCTCCGGCTGCAGAGTATTCGATTCCCATCTGGATGGTCAGCGCAACAAAGGATGACCTCGCCTAAGGTGGGGCGCACAAGTGGAATCGGACCTCAACCAACTTGGAGTGCGCAGCTGGAGGCAGTTACCTACGGACCGAGCAAACTGGAAGGGTTGTTGGTTGAGGCCTTGGTCCACCCCGGACTCTAGCGCCACCTAAGTAAGTAAATAAGTACAACTTACCAACGGAAATCAACGACAGAACGAATTCTCCCCTTATCAAAATCGTATCGCCAAAAATTACGTAGGTATCGTATACTCATCGTATTACACAGAGGTCTTGCAGGGAGCTTGATTTTTGGAGAAATGCCTTTGAAGATGTGGTGTGTTTTTGAGCTTTTTGATGATCACCTCCCATAGACCCACCCAAAAGACCCACTGACAAATAGATATTTTTCCATTTCGCAGGCTTTACGACGATATACAAATTGTTGGCTCAGGAGTAGTATCGATGTCAGCTATTGCCACCCAGCGGAGTTCACAAGTCACAAGAGACATGTCGAACTTAATACACGATTCAGGTAATGAAGCCATTAGTTATATTTGATCAGAGTACGCTATCCAAACGTCACTTATGAAAGTCCAGAGTTTAGTCAAGCAATAGATCCAACAGCGGCAATTTCTTTCATTGGGATATTTTCGATGGTCGTTCTGTGGTCCGAATTCGATAGAAATCATTGCCCAACTGAAGGCTGCATTTGGAAACTGATTAAACAATCTACATGATCTGGTAGTGTGTTGGATCGTCTGACCCCTGTACATATTCATACAACCCTTAAAGCTTTAATATTATTGTCATTGAACTTGGCTTCCTGAACGGTTTTTGGTAATTTTTTACATAAATTCATTCGTAAGAACTCTTGAGAACGAACAAGAATATAGGAGAGTAACAAAACATTGCTTTATTTTTGATGGTCAAGGTTCACAAAAAGTTAACGCTGGGTGTGTTTTATTTCGAAGAATTCCTGAATTCGTACCACGAGATACAATAAAGCCTTTTAGTGTTGTGGGTGGGGTTACCATACGTCAGGATTTGGCCTGACGCGACAGGCTTTTAAGGTCTCAGCCAGGCTCAGGCCAGGCTTCATGCTTTGTCAGGCTTTTTAATAAAAATATCATAAAAATCAAATTGTTGCTGAATGCATCCAAATATGAAACGAAATATCCCTCCATGATTAAAGGGAGAACCAATAAGGAGAACAAAAGTTTTATGTCGTTTTCGATTGGGCTTTTCAGATTTTGCTCTCAAATTTCAGATTTTTCGTGGTGAATGGAAAACAAACGAGATTGATCTATATTTTTGCAATAGTAGTAGTGTGTCATTTGACATCTTGTTCGTAAAAGGAAATAAATAAAAAAAAAGAAAAATAATTAATACAATTTTGAATACACTTTCTTTATAGTCCGGGAGGCGACCGTAAGATTGCCTATCTGATAAGGAGACAGAAAATAGTAATGAGGGATCGATAGATTAAGAAGCAGCAATTACGAAACTGCTTGTTGGACAAACTTTTTCAAGGAACTTTGGGCGGGAAATGGCTACTTCCGGTACGGTTTTTTGTGACTTACCTATCTCATTAGGGCAAAAAATTTATAAGAAGTAGAAAGAGTTTTAATATAGATTCTAAAATATTTGGTCGGACAAGCAAAATCAGGGAATAAAGGTTCTGGTAATATTTTTGTTGATTGAAAATATATTTTTTTTGGTTTTAGTGTAAGTAGGTGTGTCTCGAGTTGAATCCGAGATTCACGAAAATGGATCTAGAGCAAAAAAAGTGATTTTTTTGGTCGGTTGGAAAATGAAAATTGTACTAGAGCGCTAATAATTGCTCGAGATAAAAAAAAGTGTTTTTTTGCCCAATCGAAACCGACATTAGATACAGATACATTTTCAAACGATTTTGCTGAAACTATTTTTTTCGAAGTTTGGCGAATTGTTTGCAATAACTACATATTCTGTAATGATATTTTGTTTTCTTAGGCATTTTCAAACGTTTCATGACACTTTTTACCTGTGGACAATGGAGCGAAATGCTGTTGGAACTGGTTTTCTTTGGGTACCTTGTTCAATTTTAATTATAAATGCAAACTGCTTATTGATATTATTATTGCAGTTTTTTATTTTTTTATTGCTTCATAGAAACATTGTCCATCCAATCAGTACTTTGTTGGACCTCTTCTTGTTTTTAAAACTGCTGTACATCTGCGTTTCATTGACTCAGATAGGTTTTTCCATGTGGATACAGGTATGATGTTCCAAAAACAGCCTAGTAAATGCTTAGGATTTAAATTCACACTGGATGCACCTTTGCAATGTTAAGTTTCAAGATTGACCAGATATACTCAATTGAATTGAGGTCTGTGCTGTAAAGGGCCAGCTTAGCACATCAACATTGATTTCTTCGAAGCTTAAGAAATAAAAAAAAATACAAATGTAGTTTTTAATCAAAAAATTGTAGCTTATTTGAAAGGCTAGTACGGTGCTCGCGATAAACTAAATTTCTGCCGGTCTCCAAAATTCACATAGAAACCGAAGACAATGACAGCCTTTTTCTCACTGAGCCTGCTGAAATTATATTTTGTGTAGCTCGAAATAGATCACTGTTATTATCCACTGAAGTCTTGATCCGATTCCGACGGTTTGGGAGCATAAAAAACTATCTTCCACTGGGGTCGTCACTTTTATGGCCGCGTGAAGCCTTTCCTTCTTCTGGTAGTCCCGGTCTCACGATATTTTTTTATATTTCATACAACAGTTCGTTTGGCAAAATTAAATCTTTCAGAAATTTGACGTGAAAGACACAAAATATTAGATTTGCAGTCGAACCTGTGTTCCCTTCTTTTTTTTTAAATTATTTTGGTTCATCTTGGACGGTTATCACGAGCTAAATGCACCTCTTATTCGGAATTACATCGACATTTGTGCAGTAATTGAATGACATTTTGCTACATAGTTCAAAAAACATCGTAGCACAAACAGCACTCTATGTAAACTTTGCCTGTCATTGTCATACCTCAGACATCAACATCAATATATGGAAATGAAGTCTATGACTGTTAATTTGTTTTAAATAAAATGTTATTTTAAAAAAAGTTAATTTGTATTTGTCAGCCTTTTTGCTCCAAAATCAGGCTTTTCTCTCTTAACTGTCCGGCTTTTCGAATTTTTTTGATAGTAACCCTAGTTGTGGGGTAGTCACTTATTTGGTTTATCTGGTAATGTTTGCAATTTTATTTTCTAGTAGAGCCTTTTTAAAAGTCCTTGGACAATTGTTTAGGCCTCAACATGCCTTACGCCTGATTTTTTTTTTTTTTGTTTTAGCTAAAGTGGCAGATCCTTCTATAAGTCTGGTGTCGGTCATAACGAAAACGAAACGAAACCGCGCCTGCCAATTGCCTTGCAGGGCATAGAATAGGGTTTATCGATCTTATTATTCCAGTAACTACGACGGGCTGGAACAATCGACAATTTAGCCAAAATAATGGCTCAACAGATGGCTGTAGCGACTTCGTTGCTGCATTTAACACCCAAACCAATGTGTTCATTTATCACCGATATCTTTAAAACCTCAACCATAGGGACAGAGCCCAAAAAGAAATCACTGATTTCGAACTCTTTTATTGGCAACGAGCTCCTCTTGGAGGCTATGAATCCATCGCGAACCAATCGTCCCAGTTTGGTCACTGGAACCCATTCATTTGTATCTTCCTTTCCACCACATCCACGGTCGCTTTCACGCCCACTATCACCACGAGAACCAAATCATCAACCTAATGCACCACGGCCTGGAGCTGCGTCCGCCATTCTGCAGTCCGTAAAGTTATATTGGTCGCAAATCGACAATGGCACAAGCTCTGGTATCTACTCAAGAGAACCGGAGCTAAATACGTGTTTTAGACTTCCAGACGACTGTAGTGTATTTCAGATAGAAGTGTAGCTGTGTACAGAGTGGCGTAGCTGTTGGTGGCGAAGCTAATAACATATAAGGTTACCATCATCTACATCGACAGTCAGGCAGCGTTCAGAGCAATATAATCGGCAATTGTAGAAGAATGTCGCTCTGTGCTTAAATCACTAAGCAGACACATCAGGGTCAAACTATGTTGGGTGCCTGGACACTCTGGCGCAGATGGAAATGAACTTGCCAACGAACTAGCAAGGAAAGGGGAGGGCACTGCCCATAACCGAGGTGGTGAACATATCACCGCCATCATGCGGCGTCAGGGCGAAAGTTGAGAACAAAGTCATAAGAATGGTTGACCACAGATAGACCAGAATGGAGGGGTAAAGGGTATCCAAGGCTCTTTGGCCGGCCATAGACCGCAAAAGGACCAGGGTAATAATTGGACTGAATAGAGAAAAGTTAAGAACTCTAATAGGAATGCTCGAGGAAACATGACAAAAGAATGTCACTTTAAAACATGGACGAATGCAGATATTGGAATGACAGGTGCATCAGAGAATATCAAACAATATCCTTTGTGATTGTCAGGCCATTGCTCGATGCTTGTTCTCGAAAGAAAGAAATGAGAAATTACTTCTTTAATACAGTGGAAGAAGCCGGCCAAACGGGCCACAATCAAACTTTGAAATTTTGTAGGGAAATTAAGTGTTTGGACGGAAATGTATGGGCTTATGTACCGTCAATAGATGGTTCCAGGGGATCGCGATGGGCCCACTATGGTGCCTAGTGTTTTGTGATGGCTGAGCCTCATTAGCCCCGTTTTAACCTAACCGAACCTAAAGTTATATCGGCGAAGCGTAAGTACCGAATGATCGTGTCGATGCCTGTGTATCTCTGACAACATTATAAGCACTTCATTGTATCTTGTATGTTATGTTATGGATATCATTCTTAAATACAGCAGAAGATACGGCCTTCATGATAATTTGGTTTCAAAATTCTTCTTAGCTCTGATTATTCCGGAAGGAAGACTGTCATGTCAAATATAATCTTCAAATATATGTATTTCCTTTTTTTACATCCGAAAAGTCTGTAAAAACAGTTTCAGTTCATGCAAATGCGCAACTCGCTCTTTTGAAACCCCGAGTTTAATTCGATTAGAGCCGCCAAAAAAGTGAGCACATTATATTTATTTATTTTTTTTTAAATAAAATTTCGCCAAATTTAAATTGATTCTCTTTTTTTATTTGTTTTATTTATATTTGCCTTTCTCTTTCATTACAGTCTCAAGATTAATGGGAAGTTCAGCGGGTGGCTCAATGGGACACATGGGTAATATGGGAAGTCTTGCGGCGTGCAGTGTCAGTGACACAAAACCGATGCAATTTCCGTTGGCGCAGCGAAGAAAACGACGAGTGTTATTCACACAGGCACAGGTTAGTATATAAAAAAAATAAATAAAAAATAAGCAAGAAATTAAATTAAGTTAAAAGGAAAAAATTAAGTTACACTAAATTATTTGTTCCATTGGAAAGTGCAGGAAATCCCGTGAAATTACCCTGAGAATGGGAAAAAGTCCACGGCGAAATGGTGCTGCACTTTCGTTTGCTTATACTGACTGATACACGAAACAGTCAGACCAGACCAGGCCAAGTGGCCTGTCAAGACTCTTAAAGTCTTCCTCGTTGAGTGTTTTTATTTTTTTTTATCTGTCTGCCTGTCTATCATTTGACAAATGAAAACGAAGAAGCTCCAAATCGCATCTTTCTCTCCCTCTGAAGTGGCCAACCACCGTCGTCGTCGTCGTCATCATCATCGTTGTTGTTGTTGTCGTTGTCATTGTCCACTATAACTTTGATCTGAATTACAATTTTTTTTTTTGTAGAGATTCAAGTCTGTCCAATTCCAGCGCGCCCACGGATGTGTGTGGTTTCCATTTTGACTTTGAATCTTTTAGAGTTTAGTTTCCTGTGAAATTTTTTCTGGTTATACATTTGATAACTTTTATTGCCGTTGTATCTGTCAATGTTTTGTTTTTCGTTAGAATTTTCTTTTTTTTATTAGGCGGGCGGTGCGGTGGGTTGAAGGGGGTAAGCAATTAATTTAATTAAAAGGCAGAAGAAACATTGCTTCGTGTGTGTTGTGCGACGACGTTGTGTCCACTTGAGGAGTCGTGTCATCATAATCATCATCAGCAAACATTGGGAATCATTGTTTCCAACTCAAGTGGCCATTTTTGGAGCAGTTTATTTATTTTTTTGATTGATGCGTCGGTTTATTTTTGGCTGAAAGGGGACATATTTGGGCCACACACAGTCGATGCTTTCCAATGAGATGAACAAGTGAATATTTTTTATAAATCCTTATATTTATAAGTTTTATCATTTTTAAAACCTTTCTTTATGCCACGTTTTCAAAAATCTTTATTTTGATTTTTTTTTTAACCTTTTTTGGGAATGACCAAATGTTACCTACAGGGTGCCATGCCAGGTCGATTTTGTTTCGCCGCCATTTCGGTTTAGATAACATTTTTCAGTTTGCATTGGGCAATCGTAGAGAATGGTTGATAACGAAACAACGTGTTTAATGGGGCACCGAAACCTTTAATTGATACCTACACCAAAGACCACTACTTGAAGGAAAAGGTAAATCCACCACAACCTTTAACAAGCTTACTTTCCCTTCTTCCCAACGAACTTGCACACCTATAATGCCAAGACACACGTGTTTGACATCCGAAAGACAATTTTTCGTTTATGCTACTCACCTCTGGACCTCCCTCCCCATCACATTAACCTTCACATTGTCGCCAATAAAAAACTCCTAACCTTGACAGCAAACACCGGGATGTAGAAATGTAACTCTCATATGTTTTGTATGGAATTTTCAGTTTTCTTCAGTTAAATATTTGTTATTTGTGATTTGTGTTTTGTCGCGCTTTATTTGTTTCACAATTTAATACAGTTGCGTTAAGGGACATTGCGTCCTAGACGTAAGCTTATATTTAAAAGAAACCGTAAGTAGCTAGGTTATTTTATGGAGTGAAATTTGTGTTCATTCAGATTATAAAGTTTTCTTATCTATTTAGTTTTTTTTTAGTTCACTAACAACTTCAACGTTAGTCTAAGGAAGTATTCGGGTTAGTATATCTACCTAATTGGTTTTTAGGGTTCCGTACCCATATCATATTACGGAACCATTATTAGTACGCTCTATATCTAAAATATCTATATATTCTTGGCACACTTATACATTACGGTGTCCACATATTTGAGACAACTTCCAAAAAAATGCGTGTATGTATACATATGCACTTGCACATATTATGTATGTACATATGTTTTTAGAAATATCCTCACAAAATATGCTGTAGTTCGCATCATTTTTAGCTATCAAAAGCAATAAGACGTTTTATCATTCGTCATAATTTGTTGCATTTGCCAGGAGCAAAACAACAATATTATTTTTCTTTTCAGTAATATGTATTATAAAAAAGTAAGAATACGGAACTCTTTGAATGCGAGTCTGACTCGCGGTTGGCCGGTTTTTTTTTTTTTGCTAACACTCCAGCAATAAAAGAGCTCAGATTCCAAAAGCCGCGGAATGTTCCTTGCAATCTGAATGATTTGATGGTTCGATATGTACCTGGCCGTCGCATTCCTAATGATTTATGTGCTATACTGACTCAAGAAAAGTCTGCGACCAGTGCAAAAGAAAAGTTTGCCAAGTGCACATCCTTACAAAAGCAAAATATAAAGAATGGCTCAATGTGCTTTCGAAATTGTTATTATTTCTATATTCTATCTACCTAAGTATGTGTACTATTATTTAGTCACTTTATATCTATGATATCAACCTATCCTATGTAAGAATTCAATAGAATCAATAACTAAATACATATGTATGTACATATGTAATGCTTTTTCTACTTCATAGCGATAAATAACCCTCACCTCGTCGAAAATGTTTACTATAATATGTATGACGTATGGACGTATGTATGTACATATACTATGTATGTATGTACACACACATAAACGTATGTACATACATATATTGGCTATTTAATTGTGAAGTTTAAGAAATAGTAACATGTCTGTGCACAAAATGAAGTAGAAACATAGTAACATTTTTGGCAATTCCTACAGAAAACATATGAAAAACTAATTTCTATACCCAGGTATTAACCATCAAGGTGGTCGAAAAAAGGTAAAAAATCCCAAAATCATAGTAAATATTTCCTTTTTTTTTTAAAAAAAAAGTTCCATTTTACAAAAGAATTCACTATTTTAATCACTGAGCAGAAGCGGTTTTAGATTCAGTGAAAAAACCTCGGATTTATTCGAAATTGAAAATCGATCTATACCCAGGTGTATAACGACAATGTGAAGGTTAAGAAGAACCGAAAACGCAAATCTCTTTAAAACTCTACTCATCTGGCCAACGCCCATAACTAGTTCACCCTCAATATCCTATTTATAATTTTGTTTTTAACTATACATAATAGGTATATTATTTTTTATTTTTTATTTATTTATTTAAGTTTTTAAGTTCCTTCAACCACATTATAATCTTGCACTAGTTTATAAGATATTTTATCTTAATTTAATTCTTAATAAATACAAATACATTCGAAATGAAATTGCTTGAATAACACCAGAAGTCTGCGAAATTGTTATGAAAAATGCGAAAAATTAAAAAATAACATAAAAAGCACTCTGTATTAGAAAGCGCACTATCTGGGTGTTAAAAGCTTGGTTGAGATACGAGCTTAAGTTTAAGAAAAGCATCGCTTCTCCAGTAAACTTTTCTCGGATATTCCTTTTAAGGTTGTCGGAGAAAGGTTTTCCCAGTATGTGTTGCCTGGCTCTCGCTAGAACCGGACATTGGCACAGAAAATGAATAAGCAACTTTTTTGCATTTATTTTTAAGGGCTGACCCTCGCTTGGCTAGTTCATCGGCTCTCTCGTTTCCTTTTATGGCAATATGTCCTGGAACCCAGACTAAAGCAACTAAAGACGCTAAAAACGCTAGCGAAATTCAGTAGGCAATAGCTATTTCAGTATTTTGAGTTTTTCCGAGAAAGTACCCGCGCCTTACCCGCAGTCCATTTTTGAACCATCGCATCGGTGAATTCCGTTGTATCGAAATCTGTCACCACTCTCTCTCCCTCATTTCCATTCCCCTATGCTTGGAATGCTAGCAGCGAAGAGTTACTTGTGATTAAGCTGGGGGATACTATAATTAGTTGGAGACATAACCAGACCATTTGGAAGTGTGTCCAGGATTTTACTGTGTTCATATGGCTTAGCAGTCCAGCACCCAGATTCCTTGAGTCGGCCTGCACTGTACAGCGCTCTGCTTCTGATATGGAGGTCAACTGGAAGAAGGTGCAGTCGCACAGTAAGAGCATCAGTTGGGCATGATCTTAGTGCACCTGTGATGCCTTCGGGCTCATCTGATTTTGTTGACGTTATATTTCCAGATAGTGGCAAAAAAAAAATTCTACCAAGGTGGAAACTCTCAGCGAAATTTGAAACTGTGTGAGTTATGTATGTACTAAACCCTCTTAATGTATCACACCTAACCACTGTCAGCCACTGACTTCGCAGTAAATGAATAAAAAAGAGCGTTGACCGCATTCAGTCTTGCTGCATCCTGCTTTAAGTTTTGATCTTAAACTAAGAAAGAAATCCAGTTTCTGTTGGTTGTAGACGTTCATTAATGTTACTAATGAAAGACTTCTTGTTTTCATGTATTGCAAGAGTATCCGTCATTCAAAACGAAGTTCCATTGTAAAAACAATTCTTGGGTCTTAAATCAAGGGAAACAGTGTAACAATCTTCCTTTCGTTTTATTAGCAAATCTTTACCTCAAACGAGCACTGGACTACAAGGTATAGTATTTGGCTTAAGCTCGTATTGCCTTTCTTTTATCTTTATGCGGGGTTCAAATCCTCCCATCTGATTACTTTAAGGACGCTTGTAATGATCTAGCAGTAAAAATGTTTTCAACTCCAGGGTGCTCTGATATACTCTTTGTCCTAAAGAATTTCTAAATAGTAAGTGTACTGTGGGAGTTATTGGAACTTCTATCTTATTCCGGACTTCTGAAAGCGTTTCGTTCCATGCAACTTACTCTTTGCAGTGCACAAAGAGCCCAATTATCGGATCGCAAAGCCCTTTTTTCGTATCGAATCAATTCATTTTCCAAATTGAGTCACTCACCGAAAAAAAATGATTGAAACACCACAGAAGCCGATAGAACACGGTCTTGTGTGTCATCATAAAAAATGGTATTTCAATTCCATGTTCGCTTCGAAGCTGTCCAACAGATAAAACTATATAGTACACACCATTCTATCATCAAAGGATGCAGAATAGAAATCTTTTATCTGTGAAAGTTCGTGCCGTTCAATATATCAACGAAAATCCCGCAGCAAGCAGTTGTTCCTCTCCTTGCAAGGACTACGCCACAAGTATAATGCACAATCGATCTAGGTCACGTACAGCATATCTTCTAAAATCTTCGTAGGAAATTCCCCCTACCATCCGATATGGAAGAAATTATGGATTGGTGTCGCATTTGCTTCTGCATAAGCTCGGCAAATACCTCGACGATGTCGATGTGCATGTGATGCTGTGTGAGAGTTTTATTGTTATCCACCCCGGAATAAAAAAAAATGGGAAAACACTTGCATCTAACATGGTACCCGCATCTGTAACCAAAATCTCAGATCATCAACCACGATATGGATACTATATGCTCCAAGACGAAACGAACACACAAAGAGCGTATTAAGCGACAACGCTCAATGAATTCATGAGCACGAGGTATCCGTGGAACACATCTTTATTGTGTTTAGGATAAAAGAAGCTTTGCCGACGACGAGGTTTCAGCCGACAATGGATAGAGGAAGTGATTCATACGCAACGGCGGAAATTCATCCAAACACCAAGCGAAGCAAGAAGTATCTAAAACTTGAATGCGAAAATAATTTGTTTATTTCGAAGCTAATAGTCGGCGAAGCCGATTGATGTTTTTCGATTTGGCTGTGGATGAGTTAATTGATTTTAATAGAAAGATACATAGATTGGCCAATTAAGAAGATAAGTTGATAACAACTTTCAAAGAGAAACACTTCCTGGGTATTGATGCATGTGAGAATGTAGAACGAGCCATGAAATTACATGCGAGCAACTCTTGAAATACATTCAATCTCATATTCAGAACCTCATGGCAAGACGTTTAAGATACAGTGCATTTGAAATAAATAGGAAAAGCCATACATTCAAATTCTTCACAAGAAGAAAAATAGCTCCCCAAGAGTGACGATAGATACAATAACTCATGAAACTAGGATTGGTTTGGATCTTTAGCAACATGCAGCAACTTATCAGCTATAAAAGCTCAATGTGGATTTCCAAGCAGCTTTCGACTCTTAACCCCGCGAAGACATCTTCTACAAGCTTGACAGGCCCGGACTATGAACGAAGTATGTAAATAACGTGGCAAATGTTTGAAATGATTCAAACTTATTAGAGGAATTCGAAATGTCAATGGGGGTGCCACAGGGATGCATCCTGAGTACACTTCTCTTCATATTGTATGTCAACGACAAAATAGATGCTGTTAGGGGCGGAAAAGGTTAATAATTTCTGGTTTATTGTAATCAGATGACATGGCGTTCCTCGCAGATACAATAGAAGGCCTGCAACTAGTTATAAACAGGCTGAACAACTGCTGCAAGACATGAAACGTGTCTATCACATTAGAAAGTTACAAATGATGATCTTCAAAAAAAGTGGACCCAACCCTAGTCGTATGAGAGTATAAGCATCGAGGAGTTTTGATTTCCTCTAATCTAAGTATGAGCAAGCATTTTCAACTTAAATTGGCCGAAGCTATGCACAGTAAAAATCGGATAAGTGCATTAGCAGGATTGTCCAATATCCTGAGGTACTTATCCGGGATATGAAGTTACGAAATCTCACTTCGCTGCTTAGAAAAGGCGAAAGATCTTCACAACCAACAATCGAAAAGTGAGAGCCCATTGAAAATGTCACAATCTTACTACAGTACTAGAACTCACCACATTATGTACTAGATCAAGTTTATTACCTTTTGTTTTGTTTCGATTCTAGTGCCTCGATTAAAAGGGGTATTTAAAAGGGGAATATTTCATGTAAATTATGACGAAAGAAATGGAAGCAATGAGTACTTAAACAGGGAATGCAGTTAGGCGATATTTACTTAACAGCGAATTTTACCAAGAAAATTACTTTACCAAAAACCGATGATGCTATGCGGGTTTTGCTTTTAAGAGGGGTGTTCTTAACCGGGCTTCACTGTAAACTTGTTCTTTGTACGGTTTGGGGAGTTTCTGTAATAACAAAGGCATTTCACATACATAGTGACCAAAAAACAGTCACCCGATGTTGTTTTGCTATCAGCCAGGTTCTTTCACTTGATATCGAAATTGAAATCGACCAAAATCGATTTTTGGTGTTCCAGGTTTCACGGGTATCGAATTCAATTTCACTTTCTTCGTAGTGAATTCAAATCAAGTTACCGGGTTCTAGATTTCGATTTTACTGTTTTGGTGTCGAATTGAAATCGTCAGAAAGAAAACGTGTGAAATCGATTAACTGAAATAAACATTTGTTTTTGCCTTTGAATTTTGAAACAAAAATGTAAGTAAATTGCTGAGAATTTATTTAACATTATTTTTTTTTTATTGTGAATTGTGATTAATTTGTGACAATTTTGCCAGGACCATCGTCTATCAAAGAAGTTTCTTAACCGGCTTAAATATCGTGAATTTTACAATAAATAACGTTGCACAATAAAATCACTAAAATAATTCCACTCATTTTCACTTAAAAAACAAAATTGAAAAAAAAAAGTAAATGCACAATTTCACAACTACACAGAATGACAGAAATCAGCTGATTCGAAATCGTTTCGAAGACGATTTAGAATTCATCGAATCGATCAAAATCTAGAACACGAAAATCAATTTCACTCGATTTGATAATTCTATATCGATTTGAGTTCACTCGAATTCGGGAACCTGCCTGTATATATTTAAAATAAAACAACATAAATTTCATAATTTTTTTAAATGTTTAATTTCTGAAGATGATATCGGTGGGCGCTCTAGACTCTTGTCGGATATTCTCTTTGAGAGGTGCCAGAGTCTGTGCCATGGCTTAAAAAAAACCGAATGAAAGCAGTCTGGAGCGATCAAATCGGGTGATCTTGCCGGGCAGTGCAAATCGGCAAAACGAGACACTAGGTGACCTAGAAACGCATCCTTTAAAATGTCTATTATCGCGTGAGCTGTGTGTGTGGTTGTACCGCCCTGATGGAACCACATCTCCTCTTGTATCAATTCATCAATTTGTGGCAATAAAAACTCGGCCAATTCCAAGGCAAGTCGTCAGGTCATCAACGTCGACCCCGGCTTATCCGGGAAATCTTCAGCCACAGCGGCGAATTTCGCGTCGAAACTAGCACTAAGAGGCCTTCCGTTTCACGTTTTGTTCCAGTCCTCAAAAAGGTTTTTTTGTTTAAATAAACCCAGGCATCAGCTCCCAAAATAATATATTTCAGTGAAATAATAACAAAAATATCTGGCAATAATTTTATTTGCCGATGTCCCAAGTTTCGCACATCTGACAATATGAAATGAGCCTGCACACGTCCGAAGCGTCTGCCAATGGCCTGACAAGACAATGTCACAAAAAGATGTTCACACAATTGGTAAATGTCTGACAATTTATTGTCTGATAGCGGCAATAGTCTGAATGCTTTTTCTGGCAATATTGTCAGACTAAAATTGTCAGTTCACACGGTTGTAAAACATTTGAGACAAATTTTTCATTGAGATACCTGAAAATATTATCAGATCTGACAATCGTATGAACATACATACAAAGCTGTAGCCTTCCAAATCGCGCAACTGAACGCCCTTCAGCATCTTTTTCTGAAAAGTCTCGAGATTAAGGCACCGAAATCCACAAAAAAAAGATATCCGATTCACCCACTAACATACTCGTAGCTGTGGCGAATATAAGATTGCAAAAAAAACCTTCTTAGTCAATTGTCACAGAAGTCCACATTCACAGAAATCTAATGTCAATATTCGCTTATACGAGGATTTTAGTAAATCCCCTCTCAGCAATTGTATGCACCCCAGTTAACGGCACTTGGCAGGAGTTCCTATATGTGGAAAAAATATAATTTTATTTCAAATTTAAAACTCATTTCAACCACTTGACAAAGCAATACAGTTACAGTTACACGGGGACAGGACCTTCCCTCTGTCAGCTTGCCTGGTGAAAAATGCAAACAAAAATATCCTCTCCCCACGGTGCCGACCCAACCGTCCCTAAGGATTAACGCAGAAAGAAAGAAAGTTTGTCCTCAAATTTTAAACAAATATTTACCATCAACCAATCCGCGTATAGTATGTCTACGTACGTAGACGTGAGTGTATGCATTTGACAAATTTAAGGGGAATTTTCGTCCTGAAATTTTTGGGTCGAATTAAGAATCATTCGTCCTGGCATTTGCGAGATTAAAGAAATCACTTTTAACTGTTTTTGAAGGATATTCCAACGTATTGCCATTTTGTTTTCAATTCCTTATTTCATTAAACAAAAATAATAACATCGCTGTAAGGTCAAAAAACATGACAAACAGACGCTTGTATATTTGTCCATGTGTGTAGATGAAAGGAAGAAAAATATATTTTATTTATCTTGGATCTAAAAAGATCCAAAAGTTTTCCTCTTCCATTCGACCCCCTCATACGAGTATGTATGCCATCGTATGTATGCACACGCCAGTGATAGATACAAGAGCGAGAATCCTTTTTAGTAAAAAGCATTACACGCATATACACGATGAAGAATGAATGTCTATTTGCAGAACACTTAAGATGCCAAGTTTTCTACTAATACAAACAATAAGAATAATAATCATAATATTCCTACTCTGTTTTGTTCACAGCTACTGGTGGTACACCCGGCTAGATGTGTGAGTCCCAAAAAGGGAGCCAACAGCCAGCAGCCAACCAAGCTAAGCTAGTATAGTCTTGTTGTAGATGCTGAACACCAGATACTTTATCTGACGGTTTTATTTGGATTTCGTTGATGTTATTTTATTCATGTTATGGTTGTTGGTTTGTTAATTTTTGTTTTTTCTTTCTGGAGTTGGAGCACAGAACAACAACAACAAGAACAACACTGGTCACTTACTTGTATTATATTGCAAAGACTTAGTCCATTTGGACAGTGGGGTGGGTGGTGGTGGTGGTATGAGTACGTAAGTAAATATCACGGCACGGACTTCGAAATTACTTTTAAAAGAGAAAGTTGTTGTTGGTTAAATTGGAAGAACTTTTACTAGGGGCGGTCATATTAAATGTTATGAACTTCTGTTAATTGCTAAAAGCTTTTGGGAGAGTTTTTAGATTTCTGAAACTCACAGAGGATCTAAATCAATTCATAGCTAAGCTTACACTGGCATCCAAATTAGCACTCTTGACATGTAGCTTTTAGTTTACACTGGACAATGTGAGACTATTTCATACATCGGCGTGTGTCCTTAAATTTTGATGACACATCGATTTACAGATCATCTGATGCAAGCTAGGCAACTAAAAACAGTCACAAGTTATAACTTGACACTGGACGGACCACAGTTAAGTGTATGATTCCAAGGACAGTGTGTAACCTAGGAAAACTAGGGAGAGATGAGAGATGGGCTATCTTATGCTTTTTATTGAGCTCGGCGTTGATATCATAGTGGGCACCGTAGCGCAAGTGGTTAGTGCGTCGGACTACTGAGCCAGCGGTCTTGGGTTCGAATCCCGCCGCAAACACCTTAAAAGTTTTTCACAGTGCCCACCTTCTTTCGAATGTCTGACAAGCATCAAAGAGTATCATTTGTCACGATTGAGCTTCTCAACTCGCCGTTCGGAGTCGGCAAAAAACTGTAGGTCCCTTCCATTCGTGCAAAAATATAACACGCACACACAAATGGTTGCGAGAAGCAGGCCCAGGTTCACCTCGAGCTGTAGCGCCAACTAAGTAAGTAAGTTGATATCATTTTGCATTTTTTAAAGTTTCAAGATAAATAAATAAGATTTCATTGTATAGAGTCATCCAGCAAGATGTGTTTTTTTTTTTAAATCATTAGCGAAAGTACAGTGGTCGTCTGACTTCAATTCTTGTGTCAACTGGACCTTATAGGCGTGTAGGCCAAGATCTTTATGCAAAGGTGGTTGTGGATAGGCCCAATTCCTGTAATGATCTCGAAATGGACACACGCGGGTTTTCAGTTTCAATCTCAGCTAAGGCGCGGCGGCGATATCTTCAGCTGACCTTGCCGGATGAACACGAGCTGGAGTCTTCACATCATTAACTTGTCCGAGACGTTCAAGTTTATCGATTAAAATCACTATAGCTGTGCCGTGTGCGGGATGATGATGACCAAAAGCAGTACGAAATTTACGAAACTTTTCGGCGATATTTTCACCGTTTGAATTTTCACTATTTCAACACGTGGTTCGAATGTTTATCGATCCATATTAAATGACCTCCTAGGTTTAACTTATCGCAATGATTGTTGAAAATTTACAGTTCAACAATGGCACCTCTTGCTGGATGACCCTGTATCAGCAATGGCTGTATTGGTCCACCAGCTTTGAAACCAAGCAGTGATTCCAAATCGATACGCAATATTTTAAAGTTTTCGAACATACCCAAACATAGGTATTAGGTCTTTTTGGTGACTTTTTTTGGGGCAAGTGGGTAAACGCTGTCAAATAATAAATAATTTGAAAAGTGGGGGAAAATTCGTAAGAAAGTTAACAAACGCGTTGAACCGCAATTGTGTGTGTGTAAAAACTGTCAAATGTGACACGTATTATAAGTCTTTGATTCTATCCAGTGGTAGACACTATACGACCTAAAGGTGCCTACTAAATAACAATGCACACATTTCGTATTGGTAGTATTGTTTCTTTCGCTCTGACGCCACTGAAGTAAATTATTCATTTATACAATAAACAAAATTAAAATTGTTTACATTAGATTAAACAAGAGTTGCCATCTTTTTAGGGACAGAATGTAGTTAGAACGGTTTAGATCCAGTCTAGGCTAGATCTGTCTGGTGGCAGGGCGCCTGGTGGAACCGCCTTCCCATGTAATATTGACTTTTTTGACTTTAAGTTTAAGTGATAGCTTGTAAGTAGCAAGAGGCATACATACATTTGTCTTATCGGTAGATAAGGTATGTTGTTTCTAGCTTAGCGAGTTCGTCAGCTCTACAATTCCCTGGAATGTCTCTGTGTCCCGATACCAAATATAGGTGAATGTTGAACTGTTCAGCCATTTCTATAAGAGATGAACGACAGTTGGAATAGGTAGGTGACACTGATCCCAGTAATTTTAATGCCACCTGACTATTAGAGAATATGCTCATATCATTAGAAGATATTACATTGTTCTTAAACCGGGACAGTGCTTCAGAAATCGCCATAGTCTCAGCTTGAAAACGGTGCGGATTTGGGAGTTGATGTACACTTACGCGGTAATTGTTCCAGTTTGTTACAAGTATCGGTGTGCTTTTGTGTCCACATTGGCGAATAGCTAAGAATTTCTTCTTCAACAGCTTGGTAGAATTGTTTGCCTGGAAGAGTACAAAAGATGGCCTTGGCGAAGTTTTCATCGTCCAAATTCATGCCGCCTTTCTAACTTCTAATTAAGTCACACAAAACTTTATTTTATGTGCTTTTATGACCTTTTTTACTTCCCGGTAACTTCTGGTATTTTTTATTGGTTACGCATTTTTAGACCAGACCGGTTTTTGCATCTTTGTACCATTGTTTGGTTGGTTCGGTTCTTAAGCGAGGTACACACCATCATACAAGAATGTCAGTTTTGAATGATAACACGCAGAACTGATGTGTACGCTCGAAGCTCGGGGTGACACTCAAAAATGATGCTCACGAAATTTTTTGCTACTGAGTGACACTCAGCGGCCATCTTTGTTTTTCTTCGATTGTGTGCATGGGTACAAATTTCGTCATCCAATAAGCGAACACAAGTAGAGAGGGTCAAAAACTAACAACAACAACGATGATTTGAGTGTTATACAAAACTTATAGTGTGTACGCTCGTTTCATAATACAAAAATGATATCAGTTTTGAGTGACACTCTTGTATAATGTTGTGTACCTCGCTTTAATGATGACACCCACCATATGTTATCCAAATTCTTGTCATGTGCTCCTTTTTTTTTTGCCTCAATTTTCTATTTTGCTTGACAGTCAACGTCTCCAAATTATAACAGAATCAACTGTAGTTTGTGCTACGCTAATTTTTTTTTACAATAAAACGGTTTGGATCTTCGAGCTATCTATCAATAATCTTTTTACGGGATTCCTAAATCAGATATAAACTTAAACTAAAGAGTATGAAAGCAAAATGGGAACGAAATGGTATTTAATTATTAACACATGTGACGTCAGTCCTTATGTCAAACATTTAAAAGTTGACAGTTAAATTTACTGACGATTGTGGACCTTTTGCATGAAGTGTAAGTCCAATGACCTCAATTTTTCGATACCTTTTCAACAGAACTACAGACACACAAGATCAGACTCTGTTTTAATTACTTTCAAGTAGGCAATCGAAAGCCCATATCTACTGACACACTTAATTGCCAAACAAAAGTGCTAACTGGAAACACGGTAAACATTGAACTCTAACTCATTTAATATTTTTATTTACCAAATTAAAATGGATTCATGTCAAACTGCTGGTATGCGCACACACAACCCATATGCGCCAGCTTTTTCGCAATATATTATTTCTAAAATATTTGTATCTGCATCCAAGCCACACATATCCATACGTAAGAGTATGTACATCGAATACAAACAATTTCGATGCACTTCGCGCTGTTATTGTTATTATTGAGTTGCACAGCGCCCTGGGAATTGCAATATTGGTTCGATGGCGGAATGCGAGCCTCTCCAACTGTCGATATGATGCGGTTCACTCCCCGCTACGCGTACCCTTATTTTTGAAATTAGTATTGAAATTGAGAATTCATTATTGTTAATGGATTTTTCAAGTACCAATATCGATGATGTGACTCCTCTCTGTATGCGCACACATTAGTGTGTATATGCATATGTGTGTTCCATTCAACTGTTGTATACAATGTTTTATTGGATATTCGCGTGTGCAAATATGACGGTAAAGCAGCGAGTACGTAACAATATTGCTTCCCACTTTGTTTGCCTTTTATTTAAAAAAGAAAAAAAATGGGGAAACGAAATTGCAATCAAGAACGGTATGCAAGCGCTCCTAATTGAATCCTTTTAACCAGTAATCCTCCATCTGACCTCTCATCGGTCAACAACTAAGTAAAACCCACCGAAATCATATCGCGGAAGACTTTTCTTCTTACCAACTCCGTTGTGTGTTGAGCAAAGAAAAACACTGACAGCAGACCGCAAGTGCGCGGGTATTCCCCGCGCCACCCCCTTTTGGAAGCACCAATAAATAAATAACAATCCGCAAGGATACTAAGTTCGATGCTGTTGTTGTTGTTGTTGTTATAACAACAAAATGCACTCATCCATTGCATAAATATTATTGCGCGCCTTTCCTCATAATCATCTGACAAATATGTTAGTTTAAACTGTCAACCGAGGCCGAGGACGATACGCCATGTGAGATGCGCAAACCGTACTATACACTTGCTTTTGCATTCCGCGATGATGATGTACTCGTATGTACATCGCATTCGCATCTAATGACGTTTGGCCTCTGCGTGTGTATGTGTGTATCGACAGTGAAGTTGAATTGCTTCGTTTGGCCTTTTCAGTTAATTTCACTCAACGAGGGTTATCCTCCATACACCGCGACGTACAGAGAGATCACAGAGCGAATGCTATGCTTGAACTGATGGTAAATATTTCATTAACTGTCAATATTTGTCTAAGTGACAATTAATTGACGTTAGCAGCGTCGTAGAAGCTAAGAAATACTTTGTACTTACTGTACGCATACATACCGTGCGTCGTCGAATTGTGTGATTTTAGAATGCGCGACTGAAGGTGCAGGCTTAGAACGTGCCTATTGCTGATGATTGGAGATTTTTTTAACTGTGAAGCTAGGTAAACAGTTATTACGAGTATGACTTGAGAAGGAATCAAAATGGAAAAACATTTATTTTATCTTTTCATTTGACTGAATGATTTGAGGGTTTTAACAAATGTTCATGGTTTTTTTTTTTGTCTTTATTTTAAGGTCTATGAACTGGAGCGAAGATTCAAACAACAACGGTATTTGTCAGCGCCCGAACGAGAACATTTAGCAAGTTTAATACATTTAACGCCGACGCAGGTAAGTCAAAAATGACGATTTCAATAATTTCGTTAAATTTAACTACACTCGTCACACTAAACATAAATTGGTTTACATAGCATAAAATTGTGGGCATTTGAAAACATTTAAGAAATTTGTTTTAAAGTCAAAATTAACTCGAATCTCGTACTCTTTCGATTCTGTGATCGAATTCTCGTTTACAATAGCGAGCATTACGTTACGTTTTTTGATAGTTGTTATCAACGATCTTTATCACATTTTTCACATTTTGTGTAATAACATCTGACAGGGAATTAACTTTTTAGTTTTGTAGTAGAATTTTTCTAGTACAATTATTGGAAGTTTATATATATATTCGACACGTAGTTGCTCTGATCAAAATGCAGTTAGTCGATCATTTGATAAGGAATCTGAGTTACTGAATATGCTACCTTTTGACAGATCCGGTAATTCTGGCGCTGAATTTATCTGTCTGACTACTTTGTGGAGGCTTTTTTTGTTGTAAGACGGTGATGGCGATATATTTTAATAAAAAATCAAAGTTTCAGGCTACTGGAATGACAAGTTGTTATGGTGCCCCTTACTTCTGCACTGGATATGCATGACATAGTTTAGAAAATTGGTCGCGTGGCCGTGGTGGTTAGTGCGTTGGACTACCACGCAATGTTGCCCGGGTTCAACTCCTGGCTGGGTCTAACACATAAAAGAGTTTTTTCACGGTGCCACCTCTTTCGAATGTCTGACAAGCATCAAAGAGTATCATTTGTCACGATTGAGCTTCTCAACTCGCCGTTCGGAGTCGGCAAAAAACTGTAGGTCCCTTCCATTCGTGCAAAAATATAACACGCACACACAAATGGTTGCGAGAAGCAGGCCCAGGTTCACCTCGAGCTGTAGCGCCAACTAAGTAAGTAAGTAAGTAAGTTTAGAAAAAAGAAGTGTCATTTTAAATGTTGCGCCATTGTTGAACTGTCAACGTCCAACTATCATTGTGATGACTTTTGATAAGTAAAAACTAGGAAATATGGATCGATAGACATTCGCACAACGTGTTGAAACAGTGCAAATTCAAACGGTGAAAATATCGAGGAAACGTTTCGTAGAGTTCGTACTGCTTTTGGTGTGAATTTGATCGATATACTGGTGGTGTTCGTTCGGCAAGGTTAGCTGAAAAATATCGCCGCTGTAGCTGAGAGTATGACTGAAAAACCAGGTGTGTCCATTTCGAGACCATCACAGGAATTGGGCCTATCCGTAACCAATTTGCACAGGATTGGGCGTAAAGATCTTGGCCTTCATACGTATGAGATCCAATTGATAAACTGATTCACACCAGCAGACCACGCACAAAGCCCTATAAATCTTGATCGCCCAGAATGAAAACACTCAGGGTGTAGTTTTGACCTACCTAGAGGTATCATCTCCGTCTTTGATGAATTGTGTTGATGATAAAAGCAATTAAAACAATTCTTGTTTCCGATAAAACTTTATTCTTAACCTGTTACCAAATGCGACTACGTTCTCCAAAGGTTAAAAAAGGCCGAACCAAAGATAGATAAAGAAGTATTGAAAAGTGACGTTTGCATTAAGCCGCAAATGTTCCACTGTAGAAGTCGCCGGTAATGTCAAAGGGAAAACAGTGTAACCATTCCAAGTTAACTTTATAACTATCTTTCAAGAAGAGAATATTAACAAATGTATTTTAAGATGAGGACATCTTTACCATTTCTAGAGAGTTTTTGAATGATCCTTAAATCTTAACGAATGGTATTACCATAACATAAAGAAACAAAAGGATTGCGTAGACCTCCAGGACTCTTGATGACGATAGACAGGCTTATAACGTTTTTCTGTAAATTTTCGCAGGACAAGTTGAGGTCCCTTTACATTCCTAAAGTCTGCAGATAAATTACTGATTTCAATGCGAATATCTTAATTCTATTCACTGTTAATTGATGAGCTGTAAACCATCATTCCGCTCCCATGGAAATGTTTTGATATCCTAGTCCTTATAGTTATTACTGGCGGAGCTTTGTAACGCTGAAGTATGTACTCGTCTCGTTGTTCTGCATCTCCAAAGTATCTATGGCATGTCTTCTGCTAATAATAATACAGCCATGGACAAAATTATCAAATAAACTGATATTTCTTCGGTCTACCCTTGTTTTTAATAACTTCTTGCATTCAGCGGGGTAAGCTATCAACTGATCGTTTGTATACAGAAGGATTTGTGCTGTCCCATACTCTATGGATTTACACTTCTGGTGACAGATGTTTTTCTACAGGTGAGCCTATAGAATATAGATGATCAATTGAGTTAAGGTCAAGGCATGAGTTGGCAACTTCAAAACTTTAACCTCATTTTGATGAAACCAAACCTTACTTTTGCTCTTAGTAGTAGTAGACAAGGAGCATTGGAGCATTGAAACATTGGAAAATGGCTTGATTTTTTCAAAGTTTGCTCCAGCATCTGAATATAAGTTTCGCATTTAATCTGTCCCAGGGAAATAAACTGAATTCCCACTCCGCCGGACAGTCATACAACCTCAAATTATCACACTGGCACCACCGTATTTTACGGTAGGAATCAGACATTCAGGATTCTAAGCTTCCCCAACTCTGCGACGTACGTGCAGTGCACTACACCGGAAGAGTCGAAATGCTGAAAAGAAGCAAGCAAAGACTGCGTTAAGGTTAAAAACATTGTACAAATTTATTTTGTTCTTATGTTTCCAGACAAGATTGTGATTTATCATTAACTACTCAAGTTTAATGTTGCTTCTATATTACATTCACCGGACCATTCCTCAAGTCTGAAGCTGCCCGATTCTTAAACCTTTTCGCTAACTCAAGTCGTTTCTTTGTAATAGCGTCTGAAACCAATGGTTTATGCCTCAGAGACCTTTTTCATCAAGTCGTCTACCAACAGTTTTAGAGGAAATATCAACTCCATTGTTACTTCTTAGCCTATGGCCGATCAGTCCGAAGCTGTCTGTCGACGATTCCTCAAGGCTTCCCTTTCGATAAGGCGGTCCTCTCTGATTGTGGTTTTACGTTTTTTTCCTCTCCCTGACTTAGTCTTAACGTCTTGGATCTCAGCACTTCTTTTATTTGTGGTTCAGTACTAGGGAAAATATTGTACAGATTGTACAGCATGGAGGGTGTCCGCTCTCATAATTAGCGGACACCCTGTATGCGGACAACTCGCATTAGCGGACACCTTTTTGGGAAACCAATTTCGAATTTTCCATACAAAATGCATTTTTATAAACGGACAGTTCTCATAAGCGGAGAAAAAACTCCGGTTTCGTGGATATACAATACAATACGTGGCTGTCCACTTAAGAGAGATTTAGATGTATAGCGTTGCCGTCACTTCAGTTTGGACCTTAGACCTATTTAATCGTATGGTGCATTCTTCAAAAGCCTCACCTGCAAAGCCAAACAGAACGAGTTGCCCAGTACTTCTACAAAGGAAACCATCAAACATTCTCCATTCTTTCAAAAAAATCTAAGCCTGTAGGCTGTAGCCTAAGATTGGAAAAGTCAATGGGATTATTATTAATTCTTGAAATAATATTTTGACTTTATTTAATGAATGGGAGTTTCGTGCCGTTTAAGAATGGCTTCTGATCCTAAACCAACACTCAACCACAAGAAACCACCATCCTCCGAAGAGAGTGTCCGCAAAACGCAAATTCCACGTTATGAATTTCAAGTTATTCATCAATTTAATGTCCTTATTGGCTTAGGCAAACGCCTAAGTAAACATCCTTCAACTACCTGTTAGCTACGAGGACACAGTTCGCCTTTCTTGTGGTTTGAGTTGCTAATCCACAACAAAAATACGGTGGCGGACTGTTGCAATAACAATAATAAAGGCAATAATTATGATAACGATAATCCGCATCCTTCGAGGATACTAAAAGAGAAGAATTCCCACGTAATTACGTTCCAGCATCCCACTCGTTATTTTTATTGCCGGTGTGTATGTGTGTATGTTGCATATGCGAATATTTTTGTTTTCCTTTTCTTTTAGAATTTGCAATCTTCGGGACGACATAATCAATTATCCGTTTTTTTGTCCTTTATCGGATTTTCTTTATCCTTTGTTGCTGTTCGCCTGCAACATGCTCGTTGCTCGCCGTACACCGAATCGCACCGCGTGAATTGAATCGAAACTCACGATGAATGAACTGTGAACAGTACCTATCGAGCGACGCAGAGCAAGTATCTATAAAGATTCGATGATGGCGATGATGATGATTCTTCCCTTGTATGTGATCCGGATTAAAATGTCAAATATTTACCCGCATTATTATCGGATTTACGCGGGTTATTCCCTTTAGGTTAAACGAGCTGTAAATTTGTGTACCAGCGCACAACATGTGTACTCGTATCCTGTGCATATCCTGGGGGTTTCTCACTTTGAATTCTCTTTTGTTGTTGTTATTGTTACTTGGTTTGCATTTTTTTCTTTCTTTTTTTATTGACAGGAAGTATCTAAAGGTATAAACGATGTGGATGTGATGCTAATCAAATCTGAGGGATTGTCTGCGGTTGAACAAGTTGTAATAATATTTAGAAAAAAAATTACGAGGGAGTTTCTTTTTCGATGTTTTGGTTTTATTGAGTGAAATCAATCAAGGAGAAGTAATTTGTGGTAAATTTGCTTTTTTTGATTTGTGAAGGATAAATAGCAGAGGGAGTTATTTTAGCAGACCCTAGAATGTCCCTTGTCTTTTAAGGTGAATTTGTACTTATCATGCCCGGTACAGTAGCTTAGCGAGCTGTGAATGAACTGAAAGGCGTATGAACTCAACCCTACAGATTATACATAAATGGACATGACTGCCCTTACGAATATACCTATGCACGTCTCAGCTTTTTTGTCGCCCTAAAAATGCCTCATCAACAGAGCTTAAGGGGTTTTTTTGTACTACCTATAGGAAGGAAGGAGTAAACTTCTTGCTTAGCTCTTACTAGTTTCGCAGGCAGGAATCAATCATTTGGAATCCCGATGATACTATGAAGCTTCCTTCGATATAAGTATTCTGACCAGAACCTATACGGCTACAGCTTATTTCGCTTGACATACCACGACTTTCTAGCCTCGTCGAACTTGTTACTTCTAGTTAAAAAGGCTAACCTTCCTCGCATGCGTTATGATTCGCTTTAGTCGTGGCTTGAGCACCGTGGTATGGTGGTAAGTGCGTTGGACTAATATGCAATGCTGTCCGGGTTCAATCCCAGTAAACACCTAAAAGTTTTTTCACGGTGCCGCCTCTAACTGAATGTCTGACAAGCAATCAAAGAGTATCATTTGTCAATGAGCTTCTCAACTCCCGTACAGAGTCGGCAAAAAAAAAACGCAAACACAAATGATATGTAAGATATATAAATTTGAAATATTGTTACTTAGCAAATAACATAATTTATATATTTATAGTATTCTTATACTGAACTTACTCTAATTTAAAAGATTTTGTATCTTACTAAGTAAAGTCTGCAAAATAAATAAAATACAAATGCAAAAATACAAATGGTTGCGAGAAGGAGGCCCTAGTTCACCCCGCACTGTTGCGCCACATAAAGAAGAAAGAAAGATAGTCGCGGCCTTTTGATTAACTCTGGAGAAGTGCCATTGTCTATTTCGCCATACCGTTAATGGCAATTGGGGATCTCAGTCATATGGAAATAAAGGGTATGTGGTAAAATATTGCCAACTAAGAAAAAGACAGCCTGACAGCTGACAGTTCGGGGATTATTTAAAATGAAGTGCTAAACGAAAAAACAAAACGTTTTCACTATTTTAAAAAACAGCACGTTGCAATATTTTAAAAATAATGAAGGTTCGCACAAATGGCGAAAAATTCATTCTTAGTGGATTTCGGGACTCTTTCCGTTTCTCTGATTACTGCGCTGTCGTGGACTAGGATGATTGTTATATCTTCGAATAGTACATAACATATAAACATTTTCTGAAGTAGTTTTTAAATCCCTGGAATCAGTCAAATCTACTTCAGAGACCACTTTCAAATGATGGCTAAGCAGTTCAATACTCACCTCTATTAGGTATCGAGGCACTGAGAAATTCCAGCGAACTGTAAAGACAAGAAAGGACAAGAAAAATCTAGGTACGCTTATCTCTACTTAGAAGCTATCGCTTAAAATTGACAGTCACAGTTAATAAAACTAATTTTAGATGGGAAGGTCCACTTTCCTTGCCAGGAGATAGATCTGGCCTGCGCTGGATCTGAAATGATCTAACTGTCTTTTGTCTCTAAAAATATCACATGTCATCACATGACACTGACTTATAGACAGGTATGCATACAGGCTTGGTGTCTTTTCGAACGCCTTCTGTAGAAGTTGTAGAGACGAAGAAGAGGAAGAAAGGTCGTTTGAGGTCGTTGATCGATTGATATCAATATCAGAGCAGAGGATGAACGAAAGAATAAGCCTGATTTTGAAACTATTAGAAAAAGGTTCTTTCAAAAATGTTGAATCTGAAAAAGGGATCTTATATGAAGTCAATGATCAATGCGATCGATTGCTTGCGTTCCAAAGGTATGAAAAAGGAAATCATAAAAATTTACAAGGACAAGGATATTCTGCGATCAGAGAAAAATGGGAGTACGCGATCTCTAATATTTGAGCGATGCCAACAAAACTGCCCAGCTCTTTCGCGCAGAAGAAAACTTCACCTAAGTGAATACTGCTTCAACAATCTTAGTGATCTGGCACAAATGGATGTCAGAAGCCTATCTCGCTTTATAAAGGGAAAGGAACTTTTTTAAAAAAAAAAACACAAAAAATTCGAAAAAATGAATGAAATATTTATTTGAATCGATAGTTTGAACCTTGCAATTTAATGTTTAAAGATAATTTCATACAAATGTTGACCGCGGCTGCGTCTCAGGTAGCCCATCCGCTGAGTCCAATTTTGGCATACTCTTTCACACATATCGGCCGGTATCTCACGAATGAATGCATGGATGTTGGCTTCCAGTGCGTCAATCGAAGCGGGCTTGTCCCTATAGACATTAGCCTTGACATACCCCCACAAAAAATAATCTAATGGTGTCAAATCGCACGATCTAGGCGGCCAATTGACCGGCCCGAAACGTGAAATTAACTGTTCACCAAACTCGCCTCGCAATTGCGCCATTGTTTCGCGTGCTGTGTGGCATGTGGCACCGTCTTGTTGAAACCACATATCACGCAAGTCAAGAACTTCCATTTCGGGCAAAAAAAAGTGCTGTAACAAAGGCCTAACTGCTGGGAACGGCGCCGAATCGACATTTCGCGGTCTTCTGTCACACTAGCTGATACGGCCGCAATATTTTCTTCACTACGCACAGTACGTAAACGTGTTGGTGGTTTAATGTCCAACAAAGTAAATTTGGTGCGAAATTTGGTCACAATCTTCCGAATAGACTGCTCAGAAGGTCGAGAATGCCGATCATAAAATGGAAGCAGCGCGCGATGAACATTTCGAACCGAGCACGAATTTTGATAGTAAAATTCAATAATTTGCAAGCGTTGTTCATTTGTAAGACGATCCATGGTTAAATTGCAAACCAAACTGAAGCTGTTTGACAGTGACACAAGGTACTAAACACACGTCAGCTGTCAAAACCAGTGTTGCCAAAACCAAACCAGCTAAAAAATCACCCTTTACAAAGCTACTATTGGTTCTCATGAGTAGCGGGGATACACATCCCAAAAACCCTTGGTATCGCGATAGGCATCTATAGGTGTAAGTGTGCTGGTACCCGTAATAGCGGCAGCTACTTTAAAGAGGGGTTCTGCCTGGTCTATTTCGATAAGACAAGATTACAGGGATGTTCAAAAATCTAGTAAATCAGGTCTAAAATGTTGATTTTTTCAACTCCATAGGACTTTTCGACATATTCGTGGATCGATTGAAAACTGGGCCTGCCGCAGTTAAATGTTTCTGTACATACAGTCGACTCTCCCTAAGTTGAATTCTCACTGGATACCAAGATTTGTTCGACTTAGAGAGAGTTTTGGAAAAATTGAAGTAATAGTGAGAATCTATTATTTTTGTTTTAAAACGTTTGTTTAATAAAAAAAAAGGTTAATGTACTTACAAAAAAGTTAACAAAAAAATATATAAAAATATATATATCATTAAAAAAAATCTAGCTACAAACATGCACAAAAAGACTGCAACCAGCTCTGTTGAACAGCCTAGATTCAACTGATTTTGATATTCCAGCTGGAATCTTACTAAAACAACAACAGGAATACAACCAACATGTTAACAATGTTTTTTTTTGTTTTTGCGTTGCAATGAAACTTTTTAAAAACTGTATCTTTTTATGGAGGTGCCAAGAATATGAATAGGAAGAAACGTAACGAGCTGGCGATGATGGCACACGCGATGCTACACATATTTAGAGTATTGAAGTGTGTAGGTGCTTAATGGTTACTAGTTTATACTCAAATACGAATTCTGAAGGGGTAATGTATTTTTATTTAGTTTTTCGACTTAAGAGGTGAAAAAAGATGCCAATAATCGAGAGAATGTGTTCGAGATAGACAGAGTTTCGAATTAGAGGGAGTTCGACTTAGAGAATGGTTTTTTTATGAAAAATTGAAGGGAATAATAAAATATGGCGAAACAATTTGAGTTAGAGAGAGATTCGACTTAGAGAGAGAGTTCGACTTAGGGAGAGTCCACTGTATTTAGTTCAAAATTTAAGTTTTTACCTAAGACAGACCCCAATATCCAATGGATGTCCTTATGAGAAAATCAAAAGAAAAGGTTCGAAAAACAGCAGCACTAGCTACGTTCAATCATTACGCCAATTAAGTTGACTGTATTTGATTCTCCTCATGGTCTACGTCTACCAATCACGCACTCACTTATTGTCACAGCTCCCTTAAAAGGAAACAAATTATATTTCCTAAAGCAAATTAGACCATTCGAAGCGAATAAAAACAGAACTGCAAAAAAAAAACGAAAATCCCCACTTGTCCCTTAAATGATGCGTAAATCTATTCAACTTAACTACATTTGGTAGGTTTATTTAACGGTAATTGATTTTGCGATATTTTCCTTTTCCTTTTCCTTTCATCCCTCAAAAGTGAAACGATAAAAAAAGGAAAAACATCCGATTTCGCTGGAACAAATCCCTTCCACATGGTATCTGTCCATTTCCATGGAGAAATCTAAGTCACCCCTGTGAATCCTTGGTCCCGATTGAAAGTGTGCAAAATGATAGCCCAAGGGTAATTGCTGTGCGAGTGCTATGACAATTGATATTCACCAAACAACAGCGAATGTCTGGTTGTTTCACCCCATGTCACCAGAATTCACACACAAAAAAAAAAAAACTCTGGACTTCGGAAGGGTGTTTGGTGGTAGTACCATCGTTAGGCTACTGAATGATTGGTGGCGATGCGCAGCCCTAAATTTAGTGGTGTCTTATGTGTTATCCTTGTAATAACAAAATGCCATTTTTTGTTTCAGTTCGTATGTGCAACCCAATTTCCTTCGGTGGGTGATGATGGTAGTGGTGTGCTTGTAGCCCGAAGGAATGCATTGAATGTCGTTTATAGCCATTCGGTAACCTCCTGACAATTGCTTTTTAAATGTGCGTTGATGATAATAATCACCATTATCCTTGTGTGATCCTTGTGTGTGATCCTTGTGTACTTTGTAACACTGTGTTTCTCTTATAAAAGGGGAAGGGAACACCGGTTGGAATATGATTGCCGGCGGCGCACGGTGTTATTATCCATTCTAATAGCAATTGGGCGTCATTGTGTGCATGTTTTGAACTTCCTAAGTGGCATTTAGGGATCAGGAAAAGAAGTGGGGGTGTGCTGACAGCTACTTGGTGGTTTCTTTGTATTGACTAAACTGTCATTAAAAATTAACGAATTATTGAGAAACAAAATGGGTTGGAAAATGAAATCTAAATTTTTAAACATGTATGGCGAAAATGACGGTAAAAGGCTCCCCGACTCTAATCACTTAGGACTTTCAATTTGAAGGACAAGTTCTGGACATGCAATCAACGGGTTTGAAAATATGCCTTAAATGTAATTTCCTATCAGAGCCAACTGCTGAAAACCTTGAGTACAGTAGATGTCCCGTATAACCAGTGCCAATATGGTATGGTGGGCCATTTAAGCCTACGGGATGTTTTTTTGGTAATACATAATTTAAAAAATCACAAATTATTTGCTGTAAAATCATTTTCCGTTTATTTTGAACTTTGCAAGTTTGTTCTCATCACTCTTTGAGTATGATATCGCGTAAATGGTTGCCGCCATAGCGAATTGCGCAATGTGCTTTTTTCGGCATTTCTCATCACTTTTGGAAGTACTTCAGGGTGAATAGCGGCCATTTCCTGTCGTATATTGTCTTTCAAGGCATCTGGGGTCCGTCGCTTGCTCACATAAACTTTGGACTTCAAACAACCCCACAAGAAGAAGTCTGGAGGCGTTAAGTCGGGTGATCGCGGATGTCAGTCAAAAACACACTTTTTCGAAATAAGGCGTCCGAGTAACAAACAACGCAAAAAAGCGATTTTGGCGACTGTGTGTATAAGCTGTCGTGCCGATCTGTTGGAACCAAAAGTTATCCCCCCACCGCCCAGAACGTATTACTTTCGTAATGAGCCTGTTCCCTCAATGTCCTCCATACTGCCAATTCTTCTCTTGGTTTCATAAAACGTTGGTCCAAAGAGTTCTCTAACCCTTACGTTACAAAATCCGTTTACATGACCTTTATCAGACCCCTCCTTGAATACGCCTCCCAAGTTTGATCGCCATTTCATATAACTCACTCCCTGAGAATCGAAGCTGTGCAGCGCAGGTTTATCCGTTTTGCCTTACGCGGTCTCCCTCGGGCTGAAACCTTTATCTTACCGTCGTACGCTTAAATTACTTAACTTACAAACCCTTGCAAAACGTCGCGAAGTAGCAGATATACTCTTCGTCCACCAACTATTAATCGATTCCCCCGCATCACCCGCGTCTTCTTCTCCACCGAGCCAACTATGGCCATTTCGAACCAATCTCGAGAATGTTACGTCTGGCCAACAACTCGAAAAACACCCTCGACTTTCATTCCAGTATATCCTCCCTACTCCCTTAGAAATTCCCTCTAAACTCCTGTTAGTAGAAGTTTCCCTCTTCTGTTAACGACTTCCCTTAAATTTGTAATTTTTAGTTTTAAGTCTTCCGGCCATATTATTCACTCACTTTAACCCGGATTTAAACTTACACCCGGGTTAAAGTAAATTTAAACCGAAAATTAAACCCAACTCCATAACATTCACTCGTTCCACCCGCACATTAACCCGAAAAATTTTTCAATTAAATTTTAAATCCGAATAAATTGAAACTGCCCCCGGCAATGAGTTTAAATACTTCAACCCAGGTTAAAACTCAATTTCATAATATTGACTCTATTCCGTTGTCAGTTCACACATTCACGCATCAAGTTCACGCATTCACAAATTGAGAGTATGCATTTTCATTGGTGGAAGCATAGAGAAAATGTAGAGAAACTGTCATCGCCGTTGACAATTGTTTGACAACGATTTTGTTCTGTTGTCAGGACACATTCAAGGATTTAGGTTCACACATTCACATATTGAAGTTCACGCATTCACGAATTGAGATTATGCATTTTCATTGGTTGAGACATAAAGAGAGAATTCTCAGTTTCTAATTTAATTTCAACTGACATTTGTCATTTTATGAATTTTCAACCCATCGGGTTTAATAAACGTTTTTGAGTGAACATTATGAACATACGTTTAAATGTTCGGGTTTAAAAAATGCGGGTTAAAGATCGGGTTTAAAATTCATTTAAATTTGATTTAAACCCGAAGTGAATAATATGGCCCTTAGTCTAAGTTTCGTAGTTTGTTTAAGCCTTAGTTTGTTTAAGTTTGCTTGTTTTAAGCTAGATAAATAAATAAATATCCATGGCTTTTTCAGTCAGAATAAACATCAAAAAATCCGTTATTAGGGCGTTATCGGTCTCAATTGACGTTTACAGCTGCTCCAGTTATTCTTTTCGCAAAAACCGCCTCAGAGGACGCGACGTCAACTTTGATGACTGGCAGTACCAAGATTGCCAATGGCGATTAATTTTTAGTGGAAACGCTTGACCATGTACGTTTTGTTTTAACAATTGACCACATGTTTTGAAGGTATAGCTGCACTATAACAGTGCGTTATGGTGGCGTGTACTGTTTCAGGGCACAAATTCACTTGGAGTGACGCTTCGAGCGTGGGCTGTCATACATAAGCCAATCTGACAGATGTCAAAGATATAGGGTTGTCAGAAGCCGAAGGTTTGAATGGCCCACCCGTTATAACGAAATTTCGATGAATTTCGCTGTCAATGTGAATTTAAATATTTTCGCCGATGTGTGGAACGTATTTCCAAATCTGTGGGACGCGATTGGAGTATTGAAAGTTTGCTTTTCAAGAAATAACTTCCAATTACCCAACAAAAATTTTGGGAATCTCTGCGTCTTAAATTTTGTAAAATTTACAAATTTGTTCTTTATGAGAAAGTATTCAAACTATTCTCATTGTGAACCCACCTCTCCTTTCACGGCCATTTGCTTTTAAACTCAGGTGTAGGTATTTTATTGTGCATTTTGTTTATTTTCTTTATTTCATTGTTTAAACTGATATGTTTTTATTTATAGAATTTTCCATTTCCATTCATTCTTGTAAAGTAATGAACCAAAATATCCCAGTCTGAAAAAAGGAGCACTTGTCTTTTTTTTATACAGCGCAGCGCCCACATACGAGTAAATCCATCTTGCATTTAATGCATTTTCAGGTGCCTTTGTGAACGGAACTCAATTTTACCGTATAATGTGCTATCTCTTTCTGTTTCCTGTTAAAAAATTGTATATCCTCAAGTGCTTTCGTTTTATATTTTTAATATGAAATCGCAGTCCTGTTTCCCCCTGTGTGGGTACCGCTCAAGTTGCCATCTATCTTTGTTAACAATTTTATTGCGATCAAATTTGTATTTGCGCATTTTGTGGAATGAAAATCCATCCACACTAACCCCAACGGGGGATGCTAACACATCCTGAAAAAAAGCCAAAGAAAGCCACCATGCAGCGATGCAGAAAGTTGCTTTTACTTTCTTGTTTCTGTACATTGGTGGATGTCAGGTCCTTTTTTTTCTTTCTACATTTTCTTCATGAATTAACATTAGGAGGCCAACATCAGATGCAGAATGCATAATTAGTAACGGCGTGCGGTGGTGGAGATGCATACTCGTATGCAACCGAATCATGTGCATCGCTTAGAGTGATAATTTTATTGGCATTTTGCATTAAAAAAAATAACCTCAGAGGAGTCCTTTTCTGTAGGAAGGATGTGCAAGGTAGTGAATTTTTTGTGACATAACTCGGAGGTACTTAAGGCCGGGTTAGTTGGCTTTGAATAGGAGATCCTTGCCCCTTGGCGCACTGTGCATCATTTCATTGCACCTACTTCAAGATGTGCTTCGGATGTTGTTCTAAGTCCCCTACTCTTGCAGCACAAGGATACCCCGGCACATGGGTACCTAGGGAAGAGAATTTTATGTTTATGAGGCTTTTATGCAGATGGGATGAAATGGGCTCTTAATTTGCTTTGCAATTCTTCGCAGTCTTTCATCCTTTTACAAATTTCTTGGTAAATATGTGCAAATATTATAACGGGAAATTCTTTGCACCAAAGGCTTTTCATTTGCAGGTGATAAGGTTAATTTTAAGGCTTGATGAATAAATACATTTAAATCGCTATAGAAATAAAAGAAATACACAAAAAAAATTGTTTCTATAGATAGAAATGTGTTTGTACAGTTTTGTAACCAAATGACGTTTAGTATCCTTAAAGAAAAAAACAAAATTCTGTATAAGTTTGGGGACAATGCGTTCGCCTTTGCCTTATCAGCATGAATGCGAGGTGCAAACAGAAACCAAAAAGTAAGAAAAGCCTTTGACAAAACCTATGCGAAAATTCTGTTATGCTGATTGAAACGTATCCTTAGAACAGCTTTTGACAGAGTGATGAACTAGTAACATTTTTTTTATAGAGCTATTGAAATTCAAACTTTGGACAGAGGAAAAGGTCGTCGATAATTGTTGATAGTTAATAGACTCAGATATAAATAGATTGTATTGTATCCTCTGATTAACCTGACTTCATCACGAAAGTCACTTGTTGCCGGACTTAGAAGAAATTTTGCGGTGCCCTAATTAGGCTTGGTAAGAGTCCGAGCTACGCACCATCTTTAGACCGACTTCATCTGAAGTAATAACGAGCCTTATCATCGCTAAATTCTCAGTGATCTCATTATCTAGGATTGAACTTTGACTAGGTATGTATATTTGTATGAAACTTCGAATGCCTCATAAGAAATTTTAAATGGGTCTGCGCTTAGTAACACATAGCATACAGGTAGATGTGCCCGTACTTGTGATTTGAGGTAGTCACTAGAACCTTACATACGTATGTATTCCTTTGGTTGGTTGGTTTTTGGGGGTGAAGAAAAAGTGTTCTCCTCTTCACGTAGGCCACGAGTCGGGCCCGTTGTGCTCCCCTCTGGAAACTGTGCTGGAAAAGAAAAGAGTTGGGGTTCCGTTTATGTGTGTAAAATGGGTTTGTATAGTGAAATGGAAAGGTTAGAAGGAATATTTGTGGATTCAAGAAAAGCGCTCTATGTGTCGTGTAAACTTCAGTTTTTTTGAGAAATCGATGGATCTGAGCGCTGGTCAGTCCAGGTAGGATATGTCTTCCCAGGTGTTTGTGCCTTATTAAGCATAAAGCCGGGCAATCTTTTGCATATGTGTTCAAGTTGATGTGTCCCGTATATAGGCCAGTCATCAGTTTTATTTGTGCTCTGCCAAGTTCAGGACTTTCTTATGCCGCTTGGATTTTCTATAATTTCTTTGGCAGCCTTATATGTTTGGATTTGACTCCAAATTTGCAAGTGGCGTTTTGCAAAGGACAGACTGCTTGTGCCGCCATACATAAATGTAGTATTAACTGTGAAATTTTCTATGTCTTCCGCCCCTGATCTTGCAAATTCATCCGCCCTCTCATTCTAATCTACTTCCCTGAGAATTATTGCAAAAACTTCCGCCTGGAAAAGAGTCACCGAGAGTTCTAAATGAATGGATATATTTATCGGAGGATCTGGACGGTGCACACCAGCTCCCGATTCTCCGTTAATGTGTGATCCATTCGTACTATGTCACCTTCTTCGGCAATTACTGTGCCATGTTGCCATTTTTACTGTGTCCCGTGAGCCTTTCATCTTTAAAGTCTGTTTTCAAAAAGCCCCGCTGTCCTTTTGACCTTAAGTTCCATCGGATGAATATTAAGAATAGTCTACATGGCTGCCGTGGGTTGGGCTCCAGTTCCATATTCCTTACTAAATCCAAGCATGAAACCTCCAAGATACCTTAAAGTGCTTAAAGTATGACCATCTACCAAAACGTAATATTTTGTTTAGTCTGCTTCCATCTGTTTTACAAAACTTGTCATTTTCTGGAAATTACTCGCAATATTTGCAAATAAATCTAAACCTCAACCAAGTGAACAAAAACTTAACGAAACAGAGTGGCCCATCTATTACAGTCGTAAAATGTCGACTTACATTCTTTACTTACTTACTTACTTAGTTGGCGCTACAGCTCGAGGTGAACCTGGGCCTGCTTCTCGCAACCATTTGTGTGTGCGTGTTATATTTTTGCACGAATGGAAGGGACCTACAGTTTTTTGCCGACTCCGAACGGCGAACTGAGAAGCTCAATCGTGACAAATGATACTCTTTGATGCTTGTCAGACATTCGAAAGAGGTGGGCACTGTGAAAAACTTTTAGGTGCTTGCGGCGGGATTCGAACCCAAGACCGCTGGCTCAGTAGTCCGACGCACTAACCACTTGCGCTACGGTGCCCATTACATTCTTTGGGCTCATAAATTGTAACAAGATTTAAAGGTTTAACGTTCAAGTTTTTTCAAAACCTAGATAACAGCTCTGTTTGAAAGACTTAGCTATAGCGAATGTCAAAACTTTTCTTATGTAACTACTTCAAAACGATTAATAACATCTTTAATATGTTATCTTCTTCTCTCCATTTAAACGACGAGGTTATGATCAGAATTATAGGGATCACAGCCCTCCCACTTCACTGCACTTCACCTCCCACTGGTCCGCCTATGGGGTTCGCCGCATCGACCTCAAAAAATATCTGCAGGCCTCCCGATCATTGAGGTGTTTCTGCATTTGTGTGATCCAGGAGTTTTTTTGGCCTGCCTCTTTTATGCGATTGTAAGGGAACGTTGATTGCCTTTGCCTTTTTGACGGGATTCGTAGGATCCCTCCTTTGAACATAACAATACCAACTGAGCTGGTCGTGCTCCAGGTTTTTCGAAATGTGTTCTTTGACGTGAAGGCTTCCTCGGATTTTGGAACTTCTTATTCGATCAAGCATTGTTACTCCTGCTGTCATGCGAAGCATCTTCATCTCAGCTGCTGTCAATTTGCACTCATAGTTTTTGTATATTGTCCAGCATTGTGAACCGTATTTGAGCGCCGGAAGCACAACTGCGGCGCAGAGCCTTCCTTTCAGCTTAGGGGACATTTTTCGGTCATATCTACTAAAAACATCTTTTTTATTAAATTTTTACTAATGAAGTATTGGCCAATGCTGAGCATATATGTACATGTGAACATACTCGTTGAGATGATTTAAATAAATCTAGTCCTGCAATTAGAAACCAGCTAAATAAAGCCTGGTGCCGTAAAACACAATGAACACATTTCTAGTCCGTTCTCGTCCTACATAACATGTGTACATGCAGACTTTTCGTAAGTCGCTTTTATTTTTTAATATTAAAAAACAAAAAAATTTCATTGAATTTTAATGAATTTAAAAAGTTTGAAAATTATAGTTTTTAACTTTTTTTTTAATCACTGCATGTCGTTAAAAATATGTCGTTCCTTTACTAAACTCCTGATCCGGCTACATTTTGCCCAGGTCCTTCGAGATTTGGCAGAAGCTTATATCGTTTTTTGACTAAAACAAAATATAAAAAAGTAAATTGAAATTAATTTTTAAAATAATAAAATTGCTAATTGATTCAATGGAAGGTATGTACATACATATTGCATCCTCTATTCAATACAAATGCAATTCCATCCTTATCCACAACACAGCAATAGCATAAGCAAGAGAAAAACAGCATCACCACTTTATTTAAAAATATGTATGTATGTATAACAGCACACCATATGAAATAATAATTATAATATCAGGGCAGATGTTTAAGGGCACGAAACCACTTCAACTTTATTGTTGTTCAGCCCATTTCGTGGCCCTCTCGTCGCGTAAAGGTAGAACAACACACATACGAGTACGAGTACGTGTACACCGACATCGCACAGCGTAGTCCGTTTTGATAGGACACAGCATCTGATGTACTTTCAAAAAAAAAAAAATCCAAAAACGGTTATAACTGGCACCACATCCCAGCAGCAGTATACAACGAAAATCATGTTCCATTCGAATTGCAGAGGACCGACTTTTCGAGGGCAAAAAAAAAGGTAACGCACACGAAAATCCGTGATTTCAAGTGGCTGCCATGTTCCCCTTCTGCTAAAATAATAATAAAAAAAAATAAATAATTTCATACCCGTTGGTTAGTAAGAGTATGTATGGATGTAGAGCAAGAGCCTTCCTCTACTCACTACTGCAACACCAAAAGTACCGTAGCGGTGTGGCATGGTGTCTAGTTTGTTTTAGGGTGGAAGTGGAAGCATAGAAAATGATTTAAAAAAAAATGGTCGCCGTAGTAGCGTCTGTGTGCACACGCTTTTCGCTTTATATCGCACTCTTTTCGAGAAGATTTTTTTTCCAAGTCCCTCGCTTGATGCAGGAATCATGGAACCGTCCATTAAGTATTAAATTTATATGTTCCACTTAATTTACAGCTGCTTAATATGACACAACATCCGATTTAATATTTCGACTGACGTTCGAGTGTGTAGTACGAGTATGTGACAACAGTTGAGCACTTTTTTTTGCTTAACATTTTTGTTGTCTTTGAAAGTTTTACTACAAAGCTACAGTGGAGTCAAAAGGTTTGATTTTTTTTTTGTGCTGAAAACCTGGGTAGCACTTAGTGAAATCCTCTTCGAGCACAATTGAACCGGAAAACAACATGAATGATATTGGAAATAAAGGAGTTATTACTGCTCGCGAGTTGATCTGAGAGAATTTGCAAATATAAATAATTAGCTACTTGACATCATGATTGGCGAAATGACAGGTCAAAGTGACGAATTTCGTACTTCTCGTAATTAATTTCATTTCAAAATCGTGTTGTCAGATAACTAACGCTTATCCGTCTGACACTGTTTATTTAGATTTTAACAAAAATATAACATTTTAGGTCCGTTCGCGTACCCTCCCAAAACAACGAAAATCCACGAAAAATAACGAAAAACAACGAAAATGCGTTCGCGTACGCAAAAATTTCGTAGTTTTTCGTAGAAGAGAGTGCTCACGAGAGAGTAAGAAATTTCCCCATGCTACGAATTTTAGTCCAAGAAATTTCTTTCGGAAAACTGTCAAATCTGTCATATCACATACATTCTTAATTTTTTGGTGCTTAATGCGTCCGATTACTTTTTCGTGATTTTTCTGTCTTTGAGAGAATTTTACCTCTACTCTTCGAGATTTGACAGAAAACCCATATTTAGTGCAAAAAGTACGCGAACGGGCCTTTTGTAAGTGGCAATATATTTGACAGTTTTTGACAGAGTTTGTCGGTTTAATATTGGGTTGTATTAATAAAACGAAGCAATTGCTAAAATTTTGAGCATTTGCTCGGATTCGTATGCGAGAGAACTTTCTTCAGCATTTGCTTTGTTCGAAAATGGCGTTTGCTCAGATTCGTATTAATAAAAGGCTTTTACTAGGAGAAGTCAAAGTGTGCTATTTAGCTGACTTAGAGCGTTTGCTCCGTATATGGACTTGCCGTACTATTTTGTTGAAAAAAATAATGAAAAGGCAGCAGAATGGATAAAATTTCTTTGTAATGCTGAAGAAATAGAATACGATAAAAATCTTTGGCAAAGTCACATCGAGATATTGCACTTTTGCTTCATGCAAACTGTAGTCTTTGTCATTCAACCCGTTGATAAAAGTTTCTGATTCCATTTCGTTTGTATTTTTTTCGCAATATACACGAGATCATACGAGGGAAGTGATTTGTTGACATGCCATACCGTCAGAACACTGACATTTCGTCAAAATTTAGGTTTCAATACAACGCATCTAATTTTTGATATACCTACATACTATTGAATACTCATTTTTCAAATGAATTAAATAAAAATCTTTCTAAACTAAATATTTTGGTTCAAGTTATTTCTGTAGGGAACATTTTTTTGCGTCTCCTGAATAATTTGCAAAATGTCGGTTTATGGCATAGCTGTCAAATGTCGAGCAAATGCTCACTTCGAATTTTCGAACTTGCTCAGCTAAACTTAAATTTTATTCATACAAAATTTCGAGCAACTGCTAAATGCCTTTACTTTGCTCAGAGATTTTACTCGAAGTAATTGCTTATTTTATATAATACGACCGAATTAATATATTTAAAGTACTGTTATGGATGGTGTCAAATGTGATCATTTTGATAAAAATTCGGAAAAAGGTGCTGAAAAACTGCGATGAAAATATTCTGACGCTCCTCATCTCAAAAGTGAAGTTGTGGTCACAGAAGCAAACACAGCAGCTGCAGCTATAGAAAGACAACGGTGGCAATCTTTTTGGAGTGTCAGAAATGTTACCCGACCAAATAAAAAAAAACCTGTTACCAAGGCAGCGAAAGGTCTAATGTGAATTCTCCAAACAGTGCCATGAGGGTGCAAACTGTTTGACAGGTCAGATTTTTTTTTTTTTTTTTTTTAAATGTCAGAGTGTAAATGAGCATTTAGATTTGTCCTACGAATTCATGTCAAATTTTGTGTTGGAAACAGTGCTATGGTAAACTGTATGACAAGTCAGACCTTTTTTCTGAAAATGTGTCAGAATGTAAATGAGCTTTTAGATTTGCCCAAAAGCTATCTCCTACGAATGCATGTCAAATTCTGTGTGTCAAACTTTTGACATTGTGTCAAATGGTTTAAATTATATTTAAAAAAATTATTCTGTGACTTTTAAAACACTCTGTACCAGAGCTTTATAGTCGCATAAAATATCACTATGCCACGTAAGACACACGACTCAAATATACGCCAATTTAACACCGACTATAATATTATGGTTAACTACGGAATGGTAGGCTTTTCTGTCGGCATTTTCATACACGGCCGACACAGCTCCGTGTGCTCACATGTTTTCGCGCCCTCGCGCTCTAGTGGGAACGACACTTTGTCACCGTTCAATTGGATAATCGTGTTTCGAGCCCAAGTGAATGTTAAGGGGCTTACGTGGGGCTGGTTTTTAAGGGGTTGGAAGGGGAGCATGCAAAGCCTCCACCGGCTACCAGCGTTCTATTATATTAAATATTTAATAATTTGTATTATTGTTGACGCTAAATAGTGAACCGCAACGATTGGGTTGTCCTCGCGCGCTGTGTTTACAATTTGTGTGTACAGAAAATGAGTGATGTTATTACTTGCTGCTGTTGTGCCGGTTGTGCTCTGAAGTCTTCAAAGTGATGGACGTTAAAATCCACTTAAGAGCCTTTTTCATTTCAATGATGATGGGGCGAAATAATCAAATTATGAATAAACACGATAAAAGCAAAAGAGTACAATGAGACTGAATGGACGAACTGTGTGTGTACTTGAGATACTTGTTCTTCAGGTGGTATTTGAATTGTTGGAGTTACGCTAGAATGTGCTGAAATCGTGGGATTTGACACGAGTTTGTTTAGCGAGCCGTTGGGTCTCCTTAATATGGGACTTTGAAGAAGATTTAAGTGATAAATAAGATTTTTTTTTTAGTTTATTTTAGGAGAACTATAAATTGAGGTTCTCTGGACTGGTGAAAAATATTTCAAAACTAGACACCACTACGTCCTTTGAGAAAATTTGGAAAAAGCTTGATGGACGGACGCAACTTCAGCTTCATTAATGAATTTAAGTATTAAATGGAATTCCATTAATTGGGATGAACTATTTCTAGGCCTAAATCTGTCGAATTGAATTTTTTCATCGTTGAGGTACATTCTTTATATGTATGTACTTTCGAAAACCATTGATTCTTTATTTAAATTTTAGAAAACATTTGGGCATTGATTGCTCAGTTTCGCAATTTAATTTTCAGATAATGGCATTTTACATCCACTCCAGCTGTCGTATAAGACCAGCGATTGGGAGACCAAGAATTGTTGATACTTATCCCGAACTCGGGGTAAACCGGAACTTTAAGTACGTCTACAGTGGGACTTATTGAATTAATCAAAGAAAAACTTACGACATCATGGCTCCCGTAGCTGCTGTATGATTGAGAAAAAAAGTATTTCACAAAAGAGGTTTAATTTTGAATAGTCCACAATTCAACTACGTGTTTTAAACTGTGCTGTAATTTTTTGACAGATAAAAGTAAAAATTACTCCTTCTTGGTGGCGCTAGAGTTTGGGGTAAACCAGAGCCTATGCTTCTGGCAACCATTTGTGTTATATTTTTGCGCAAATGGAAGAGACCTACAGTTATTTACCAACTTCGAACGGCAATAGTAGTCCAATGTCCAACGCACTCACATCTTCGCCATGGTGCCACTAAGTAAAAACTATGCCATTCATGGAAAGCTACACACTTCAAAGACTACAAGCATAAAATTATTCTGAACGATGAGGCACATTTATATCATCAGGCTTTCTTAATAAGTAGAATTGCCGCATTTTGGGCTCAGAAAATGCAACAATAATTGTCGAGGAGCCTCTTTATCCACCGCGTGTTACTTTTTACCCGACTACGCAGAGGAAGGGTTATGATTTTAACAGGCTGGGTTTATTTGTTTGTATGTATGTAAGGATGTCACCTCGTACAGCCTAAACTATGGAACCGATTTCAACTTTGGATTCGTCTTTATCCGGAGAGTGTCCTAGGCTATGTGACGTCACAGAAAAATTCAATATGGAGGGCGCATCAAGCAAAATGACAGACTACCTCTTTTTTTATTTTTACCCGACTAGTCTTTATAACCGCATTGATAGTTGTATTAAATGAAAATTGTTTCGTGTCATCTTGTTTTGTACTTTTTAGTTGGATTTTCCCGTAGTCGGGTTTTAGTTTTTTAAACTTAATTTTTTTTGATGATGTTTTTGGGTAAGATATTCGGCGCCCGTGGGCTACTAAAAATAATGCGACCCTTATAAGAAAATACACGAGATGCCTCCAATAAATATACGTGTTTAAAAATAAGGCATTCTGCAATAAAATTATTTTATAAATCCCTATGTATATATTTCGTACATTTTTGCAGCATTCTTCCGAATTGTGTTTTCATTTCAGTTTTTTTTTAAATTGACAAATACGCATATTTCGTTATTTTGGTTATGAAAATATTTTTAATAAAAAATAAATAAATATGTTATAATAGCAAAGAAGTATGACGGGGTGGCGTCACAATCCCGAAAACCTAAAATCCCGAAAAACCAAAATCCAGAAAATCCAAAATCCCGAAAATCCAAAATCCCGAAAAGCCAAAGTCCCGTAAAATAATCCCGAATACGAAATTCCATAAAATTATTCAAAATGCAGAATTTGCGCAAATTTTTAATTTTATATAATTTTTCGGGATTTCGTTTTCGGGAATTTTTTTAAAAGGAAAGTAGACATTTGTTTGTCCATTTCCGTTGTCGTTAATTTTGTAATATTTTACAATTTGCAATGTGCATTCAGTTGTGTGATAGCTGACACATTAGATTTTAGTTTCAGTTAATTGATAGTTTCACAGATTGACGTATAATACTGATCGCTCTTTTAGATGAAAAGCAAGTCCGTGTGAAAACATGAACTTATATCGAAAATAATTTCCGGTTGAAACCAATGAATAAGAAAACGTTATGTTATTAAGGAAAACAAAAAATTAAAAAGATTTACGCAGAACGTAACGAGCGTTCTAAAATAAGTTTTTAATGTGAATTACGTTCGATATGAACTTGTATTAGATCTTGTTTTGTCAGAGGTCGTTTCTTAAATGTTTTTTGTCAATAAGACTTGAACTGTTTTGGTATGTTTTATTTAATTGAAGTTTGTTATTTTATTTAATATTCATGTTAAATCAATTTTGTTCTAATTTTTTTCATACAAACAAATTTTTGTTTTTACTTTTGGGACTTTGAATTTTCGACATTTTGGATTTTCGGGATTTTGGCGTTTCGGGATTTTGGATTTTCGGGATTTTTGATTTTCTGGATTTTGGATTCTCCGATTTTCAGAATTTTGGTTTTCGGGATTCTGTCCGACTCCCAAATATAACACCAATAAAAATTGCCGCCCCAGAAGGCTTCCGCCCCGGGTCATATTTCTTCGGAAACGTATTGCGCTATCAAAACAAATTAATGGATTATTATGATCGTAACTTGATGGTACGGATGTAGCTTATGTTTATTTGAAGCAGATGGCGCTACTTACGACACAAGTGACGAAACTATCGCTCTTTTGCTAGATAAGTTGACGGTTGTCCATGGTAATGCGATATAAATGCCCAACTGAAGACTCATTGATTTCTGTGACAAAAATAAGCGCTTTAAATCTCAATTCACTATTTGAACTTTTCAGTGGTATCTCTCTGTTGCAAAAGGTGTTCTAAAGCCAGCCGACTACTTATCCTCCGCTCCAAGTAAAATCGCTGACAAAAGACTTTTTCTTACGTATTGTGGATCCGTAGGTTTTTCGATCACAAAAATTGCTCCCTCTTGAGAACAAAGAGTATACATCTGTATCCTGCACAATGCCAATATTAAATATCCTTTATGAAAGCAATCATGCAGAGGTGAGCACATCAGGATGCTGGTATTGGCTGGAATCGATTTTTAATTCTACAGCGCATTGCAGCCGCATATAGAATGGATTCGACAAAAAGCCAAAAGGGTGATGGATGAAATGAGTAACCTTGCTACAAATACAAGTACACTTGTTCCCACTCTTTTTTGTTGGTGAATGCCGTGAAGTAAGTCATAATCCTGGTGCAGAATTGTCGCAACAACACCCTGTCGCATCACAATTCAGTGGCCAACACTTGAGTACGTCTTAAGCCTGCGACAAAACAGTGACGGATGACAGAAGGAGATCCACTTAAGTGTCTTTTATTTGATTCCTCTTCTCGCAATTGCTGATGCGGTACAACGGTTTGCCAGTACATACATATATACATACATGAAGGACATCGTCGTGTAATCTGGGTATCGAATCGAAATGAATTCCTTTTTGTCATTGTTCCAATCCTCAAAAGGGCTGTGATGACAATTCCATTACTGCGCGACAGATACTTAGCCTCCGATCAACCGAATCAGGTGTGAATGAGTGTGCGGTTTTCGATTCTGTTTCTTTCCCTGCGATTGTTCTCTCCTTTGCCACATTCGGGAGTTTTCGAAGACCTTAAGTCGGGCTTATCGCTTTTGTATTCTCGTGTGTACTTTGCGTGATTGTTATTGTGTCAAAATCTCATTACGGGCGTATTCAGGTGATGGTATTGTTTGTGTCTTATCGCATCGAGCCACTTGAGAGAGCGCGGGGGCATTTAAGAATTATTATATCTAAGACCGTCTTACACTTGGGCTTTGTTCAACTATTTTTTTTTTTTATTATTATCTTTTGAAACCGATTGATAGATTTTTGATTGAATTGAATTGATTTTTTTTTTAGGTGAAAATTTGGTTTCAAAATCATCGATACAAATGTAAACGGCAAGCAAAGGAGAAGGCGATGGCTGAACAAAACCAACAGAATCAGGTAAATATTTGTAGTTCCATAAGGATATAAGAATAAGTAATAAGAATGGGGAATGGTTGTAATGGGTAATAATATGTTGTATTTAGCATAACACTTTTACCAATCGGCTGTTTTGAATCTGACGGTATATCAAACATTCAATTTCAGTCAATCTGCTTAACGTAGGTTGTAAAATAGGGTCCAGAGAAATAACTTTACGGGAATTTACTTCACACGGGAATTAAATTCATATCAAGTGGGAAATAAATGATTTCTCACTGAAAGTGGAAAATAATTTCACTTTTTTGTGGAAATTAGTTTCACTTTTAATGTGAAGTCATTTCTCAGTATAGGTGGGTAATAATTTCACTTTTTTGGGAGAAATCAGAATTGTGCGACTCACCATTGCAATATGTATTACTGTCAAAATGTTCGGTATTTATGATGATGTTGACAATTTTGTCTTACAAGTTGACTATTTGATCATGTAATGAACTTACTTTGAGACCGGTTCCCACTTTAAGTGAGAAATAACTTCAAATCAAAAAAGTGCATTTATTTCTCACTTGGTTTGAAGTCGATTCCCATGTGAAGTGAATTCCCGCGGAGTTATTTTCCTGCACCGTAGAATAGAAGATTCCTCGATAGCGAGAATATTTTGTTTGTTACTTAAGAGTCTGTATGACAAACTAAGCTGTTTGTGTGTGTTTTAGCTGTCATATGTACAGTTTCATTCGTAGCTTCCGTTTTATTAAAATACCGCTAAATCGCGATCGTTCGTTAACTATAAGAACATCTCCAGAGACTTCAGAATCTTGGTTTGTCAAAGTACGTTACTGAATCCATTGATCCCTAATGCAGTTGATTCTTTGGACAGTCAAGATAGAAAATATAAGTATAACAGATCTTCCTTCCACAAGTCAAATCGTTTCAGTTCTGGATCTCGAACTCGCCACGTTTCTTTGCGTTAAGACTTAGCTTGAATTATATTTAACCAATCTCGTCAATTGCCATCGATCGGTGGTCCGAGTTTCCTATTTTCTGTTTGCTAGCGGCAGAATTTGGCACAGTACCTATACTTCCTTTGGGCATAGTCTGAAGGTAACCTAAGGTAACTACATACGTCTTTCCATTTTGGTTTGTCGACCCATTTTTAAATTAAATCGAGTTTCTTGTAATTCTCCAACCTAGGGCAGTAAATATAATATCTTAGCAGCAGGTCGATGTTGCTGCTTTGCTGGGTTTTGGTTATAGTTAGGTTAGGTGGTTACGTATCAAGATTTTTTCTATTGGTACATGGGATTCACTTTCCGTGGTAAAATTTCCCAGTTTTGTACCTTTTCTGGTCATCTCGTCTGCTTCGCAGTTACCTGGTGTATCATTATGACCAGGAACCCAGCATAGTGTGAGCATGCATCTGCTCGATATCTCGTTAAGAGATGCGCAGAGTGCCTAACCAATTTTGATCTTACAATTGGTGATTCGAGTGCTTTTATAGCTGCTTGGCTATCGGTGTAGATAGAAATGTCACGATTGTACATTGGTTTCATCGACAGCCACTCAGCGAGTTCCCAAATAGCCACCTCCGCCTAAAAGACACTTCAGTGGTCTTAAAGTCTTTAGGACAGGTCCAGGCTGAGCTGGCCCGAAAAGATACGCTACTTTGCTAAGATAACAGTCTTTTATTCAATCTCGAGGTGTAAGTTTTCCTAAGTTATTGTGAGTTTCACAATTTCGCGCCCAATCACTGCCTTACTATCAAATGTGATTAAGGTATTCTTTTCCATAACCTTTACCTTTCGTAAGTGATCCAGTGAGAGAAGCAAAGCCACAAGACTTGAACAGGACCTTCTTCAAACGTTTATTTTAGTCTCATTCTTGAAGTGAGCATGATTGTCAGTTTTTCAGCTCAAGCCAATAGGCTTGAGTTCCGGACCGTTTTAAACTAAGTTTGTAACCCCTACTGTTTCATAGAGGATAAAGTCTGTTTTGCTTAAATAATTTGAACCAATATTGATCATTAGGCTTAGCAGGGCACACATGAGAATAACTCTAGGTATATTATCCATATATTGCCTCAGGGACAAACACGCCAAGAGGCTCGGACTCATAGGCACGGATATTTGCAGTTGCTGTAAGGATATCGCATATATTTTGTGCGAATGTCAGGGCATAGCACGCAGTCGCAGGAACATTTAAGGCTCCTACTTCTTTAGAAACCTGGAGTAGGTCTAGGTAGGCCAAATCAACCATAGACTCATTCTAAAACTGTGCAGGGTAATGAAATGCTTTGAGAAAATTTGGGGGTTTAGGTGTCATCTTTGGATGGATTCTTAGGAGATCGCGATGGGCCCACTCTGGTGCCTAGGGTGGATGGCTCAGCCTCTCAACCCCCTTCAACTTAACCTTACCTAAACCTTCGTCACTTAAAATGTTCAGCCGTGGATTTGTGTATACGTGACTATTGTCTATATGCGAGGCTTGTTATTGTCTTTAATCTTTGTAAGGACTTTAAACGAAAGCATAGCTTGAATCTCGAACCACTTCTTATACCTTATCCACTTAACGCCTCTTTGTATATGGAAGCCTCGCATTTTAAAACTTCGCCACATTCTGTCAAAAAGCTGCGTTGACACTTTAATTCTTGCCATTCTTGCCTTTTAACCATTCCAATTACATAAACAATTTTAGTCTTACGCATAAACATGTTATATAACCGTATTAAATTGTATTTTTATTTTTTTTTTTTACATTTTTTCTCTTCTTCGTCGTGGGTATTTTTTGTTCAGTCAGCGAGTTCACCACGACGTGTCGCTGTACCAGTTTTAGTCAAAGATGGTAAACCTTGTTCGGGCAGTTCCAATTCAACGCCCCAACAGCAGCAACAACAACAGCAGCAGCAACAACAGCAACAACAACAAGTAGGTGGAGCCAGTAATGGCGGTTCAAGTGGCAGTGGTGGCAGCAGTACCGGTGGCGGTGGTGCTGTATCCAGCGGCAGCAATCTACTCAGCGGTGATGCTCCGCACACCCATTCACCAGATACATCATCAGCGTTACTGGCCACGTACAATGGTGCCGTTTCTGGGCACAATGCCCAAATGCTACAGCAGCCCTGCAATAATTCCCTAATGTCAAATAGTCTGGCCATGGCCTATCGGAATCAAAATAACTTTATGACTAACTCACATCAGCAGCAGTGCGGTGGCTATTTACCACTGCAGGGTAGGGCTTGGTAATAATTAAGTAATTGTATCAGTTCGTTTTTTAATTAGTTTTCCAATTTTTTATTTTTTATTTTATACCTAATTTAAAATGTTTTTACGTGTTTCGTTTCTTTTCAACATTTCTTAAAAACGTAGTTTGACAGTTATTTTGACGAAATATATACAAAGAAACAAAAGGTAATATTTAAAAATAAAAATAAAATAAAAACAACATTTTTCGAATTTAGACCGACTTGCGGTCACAGTTTCTGCTAATTTAATTGGCAATTTAATTTTTATTAATATTAATTTTACAAATAAATAATAAAAAAATGTTTTAAATTAAAATAAAAAAAAGCTAACTTAGCAGGAGAAAATGTGTTTGTAAATACAAATTTGTTTCAAATTAGTACACTTAAGGGAAAAAGTAATAAAAAAATAATTATGAAAAAAATTAAATAAAAAAAAAATATGAAAAAAATAATTAATAGTTGAGATTAGATTTAAAAATTAGTAAAATGATAATTTTTTGTCTTTTCCACTTTAAATATAAAGTAGTTTATAATTGTAAGCTCAATATAAATGTATAGAAAAAAGAAACATTATAATAAAAAATAAAATAAAAAAAAGTTAAAACAAAACCAGCAGCAATGTGAATAGATTTTAAATTATTTCCACTTTCCACAGTAAAGTGAAAAAAATAAAATCGGACTTTTGAAGCGAACTTATTTTTAATTTTGCTTTAATAAACTTTTTTGGTTTTGTGTAGGTTTTTACGGCAGAAAGTTCAAAAATGTGGCCAATAAACAAAGGTTGCCTTAAACGCTGGTACCTTATCTTCCAGTGTATTGCAATAATTGGACAAGGTTTTGAAGGATAAGCATTTTTTAAAGACAAAGTTTAACTAGTGTGTCCGTGCGAGAACTCTCGCAAGAGCAAATCCAACCCCCAAATCCACACTTCCTTCTTTTTTAATCTGTTAAAATTTATAAAGTAAAAGTGCAATTCATCAGTGCTTCAGGAAAATTTGTTTCTTTTGACACCTCATTTGTCATAATTGATTAAGTGTGAAAGCCGGAAATGGTACCTATACTACAGAAATAATATAAATATATGATACGCTATTATCTCTCTGTCGTAGCGCATGTTTACTACCAGCAACTACCACAAGTAAAAAGACGCATGAATTGACTCAAAATTTGACAGTTTATGCGACGACTTCATCCAAAACAGTACAAGTCAAGAAACAACACACTTTTACAAACAATGGTTTCATTATTTTTTGTTCGACTGTTTCAGAGTGCGCAGTTAACGAAACTACTGCACTAGGTAAAGAGAATTTAAAAACTTTCAAATATTTAATTTGATTTAAAATTTGCTAAACCAAAGCTGACTTGCTTAATAGAAAAAGCGAATTGTTTCCTTTTATTAATTGTTAATAGAACTCTGCGTAGAAATCTTTCTGTGGAGAGTTACAGAAACTGTTGGCCTTGAGATTTTGATTTCTAGCTTTGTATCAAACTTAAGGCTTCCAAAGGAGAAGGGGAAAAATATCGAAGTGACAGGTCTGAAGGTCAAATCCTCGGCTAATTCTGTGCACTGACAATGTTAAAGTAAGCGGACAGTTTAAAAAAGTCGCGTAGTAAAATAAAATAAAATCTAAAATACAGTGTCACCATGGCATAGTGGTTACTGCGTTGGACTAGTAAGCATGCTGTCCGGATCTAATGCCAGCAAACACCCAAACGTTTTTTCACGATGCTACCTCTTCCAAATGTCTGACAAGCATAAGTTAGCGGATTAGTTTATATATTTAAGTTCACCTTTTTTTTGTTCTTTTAATAATCAGCATACTTTATTATGCTCTTAAATACTTCCTTCAGAAGTACATATCATAAGTATATTAAGTTTCATTATTCTATTTTATTTTTATTCTTCTGAGAATCAGCATACTTCAATATGCATTTCAACACTTCCTTCAGAAGTATTTTATTACTAGATTTGCACATTGGCATATTCCACTGTACACTTGAGTACTTGGTAGATAGTAAACAAGCTTCTGGTGCACAGTGTCATAGCGCCCACGCAAATCCCTTTCTCTATCAATATCTTCATGGAGGGTATAGATCAGATAATGGAATCGCGACGTGCTAGAGTTAAGAATATTTTTTAAGTCTTTAGTTTTGAAATAAACATCCAAATAACCCACATGTGTTCAGTTTTTCTCATTCATACAGCATTATCTTGAGGAGCTTCTCAACTCGCCATTCAAAGTCGATAAAAAACTGTAGGTCTCTTATATTCGTGCAATAAAAATAACACGTAAGACAAATGGTTACGAGAAGCAGGCCCTCGTTCACCCCGAACTGTAGTGTCACCCAAAGAAAGAGAAATTGAAGGGACATAACCTTCTTCTGCTTTTGTTGTCCTAATTATAATATTTTGCTACCGTCTTTAGCAACATCCGACAAAGAACACACTTGGAAAACTATACGAACAAATAATCTAGTAACAAAATTGGTCGTCAAAAAGTCGTCCATTTATTTTAAAAAAAACCTGAGAATTATCAGTAAATAGTCGCCAAATATTGCCTTTCGGTAATCCTGCTTTCATGTGTTTCACTGCTAAGGACTTGGTCTCACAACTCGTTATTTATATAATCCACAGTCGGTCTGACAAAATCACAGCCGATTTAGGATCCACGATAGTTACCGCAATATAACTTTTAGCAATTATTTTAGAGTCAACAGATTATGAATTTGAAATTATCTTCATGCTGTAGGTACTCTTAAACTGAGAGGATCGGATTTAACCTTTATTTTACTGGGGACCTCGAAAGAAGTAGCCACTTTTGCAATTACTTATAGAATCGCTTATATCCTTGCAGGTATCATACCTAACGACATTATGGGTATCAATTCAAAATATATGTAGTAAAAAGGACTTATGGTAATGCTGGGAACAAGGTATCTTGTACTCTTGTACTATATTTTTCATCGTTAACCATCTTTGTTCCTATTATTCCTTGGTTCTTACAGGTGGGTAGGTAAATAGTGGTAATCTTTAGCATCAATCGAAAATTGTCCACCCAATACTGAAGTAGATTTCGCCAAAGATGTTAAAATTTGCAGCTGAAATGTCTAATTTTTCACTTAACTCGATAGGAAGGGGCTATTCAAATCTCTTAAGAAGAACTGTTTACCCAAAATTTTCACCACTATTTTGTATAAACAACAACAACATATACACATAACGGAATAAATTCTAATTTTCAATTATTTAATACTTATTCCCGTAAATTATTTTCCGTCTAATAATATTAATTTATTGAATTATTTTCCATTCATAAACAGCAGCAATAAACAAACAACAATAAGTTACATTTTAAAAAAAAAATAGGAAAATAAGATTTTCGATTTTAAACTGAAAAAAATAAATAAATAATAACATGGAATTGTTTTAAGTGATAGTGTAAATTGAAAATATTTAATCACAAAAAAAAAGAAATACTTACAGAAAACAACAAAAGAATTTAACAAAATATTTTAATTTTCAATAGACATAGGAAAAAACAAATCAAAAGAAATATTGAATATATAATAAAATGTGGAAGTAAGAAAATTGTTTTTTATTTTAACTTACAACCGAATTATAGGCATATGTATAATTATGTAATATGGAAAAAGTGTTTTATTATAAATAATTGCTTATTGATATGTAAAATTATATAAAAATTATACATAAATATATATAAAATTAAATATTAAATTTGTACACATACTTTAATGCAAAATGATAAAAAAATTTAAAAGGAAAAAAAATCGAAGAAAGAATTTAAAAAATAAATAAATTGAAAATTAATTAAAAGATGTTTTCTTTACGTACATAACAGTGGCTAAATATAATCATTATGTAGTTTCGATTTAGCGACTGATATTGAGTAAGTACCAACAATTGATGCACGAACTGGCCGGGCCGTATGTATTTTCAAAAACGAAACGAAAAATGCTGCAACTGTCATTGGCTTGACCTGTGTTAGGAAGCTGTTCTTTAATCCTTTCAAAGAAGGACTATCAAATTGTCGGGATATCCTAAAAATAATTATAGAAAAAAAAAAATGGCTACTTAAGTTGGACTCCGTAGACTCAAAGACTTTCTGTAAGTGCTGCTAAAAAAGGTGATGGCGCAAAAGTCAACAATCTAGCGATTTAAAATAATATCCATATTCATCAGATCCTCATTTAAACAGCCGATACAGTGTCTGATTAGATTAAGTTAATAAATAACGAACACACATACTCGTACATCTGAACGCTATCAGCATATAATGTATAAAACTTTCAGTGAAAAGAAGAGGACCAAAAGTAGACACCTGTGGAACATCGTTAGTTTTTCTCGATTTGTTTTCTTAGGTAAAGGAGTATAAATCTAAATGAATCAAAAATGAAGGTGAAGGTGTGTCTTGCCGTGAATATTTGATAAAGATGCATCTTTTGGACGTCTTCTTGTTACATGTTCATCGTGAGGTCGTAGTATGTACATGTGGCTTATAAGTCGATCGAGTTATATAATCAAAATCCGACGAACTTTCCTCGTAGGCAGTGCTGCCAGACTTTTTTCAATAAAAATGCCAAAAATTTCAGAATTTCCCTTTATTGCATGGAAAACGGAAATTATTACTCATATCATGGAAATTTAAGTTGAAATTTACCACGAAAAGGTAAATTTACCACGATCTGGCAGCACTGCTCGTAGGTTAGGTTAAATGTTCACTCATTTCCACTCGGAGACCCGAAGGTCTATTGCGAATCTCCTCATAGTTTGGGAATAAATCCTCTTCTTACCAACTCGTAAGCCAGTTCGTGCTCTTGGTGAATCTCGGATCAAATATCTTTGACTTTCCCAGCTCTGCTATGTCTGCCAAGAATCTATGGCCTAATGTACGGAGGCGTCGGTCTTGGAAGGCGGGGCAGTAGCAGAGTAGATGTTGGATAGATTCGCTTTCTTCTTCATCTCCGCGGCTTCTACAAATATAGTTAAACATAGGTTGCCATTTGCTTGTCATATGACCTATGGCACAGTGTCCTGTGATTATTCCGTATGGGGAATTTATCCAGATGTAGCATCGTCTTTTTCCTATTAAGGGGTTACATGGGTTTCACGGATTCAAGAAATCAATTATTATTATCTTATAATTCTATAACATCTCTAGAATATTGTCCTAAATTTTCAAGTCGATCCGAGTAATAGTTTTGGAGATAGAGCCCTGAGAAGTTGGGTGCTCAACGCCAGTTGGGCTCAGTTTTATTGTCACTCAAAATTTAAAACGCGTTCGAAACTGTATTTTCAAAGTCGGTTGTCAAGATTAACTACAGAACCAATCTTGATGAAATTTTACACACATCTTTGAGATATTATTGACAAGGACTTGGACGAAGGATTTCTTTTAATGCAACTATTTTTAAAAAAAAATGTAGAGCAAATTTTACCGAAATTTATACATTTTTTTGTAGAAATGTCTTGCGAAAATCTTCGTCCAAGCCTTCGTCCAAGTTCTAGTTTAAGGTATTAACTTAAACACGTATTTTTTTTTTTTTGACTTCAGTTGATCCTGTCATGAGTTCTGCTGTCAACGCGCAAGCATATTTTTCCGAGGGGTCACCGGAAATAACGTCAGAATGGTAGAGCTTTAAACATTTTTCTACAAAAATTTCAGAAACACTTTGTCAAATGTGTATATTTAGGCAATAAAAGGTTTGAAAGTAATATTTCATATTTTATATAAAAAAATGGTTAAAAATAAGCCGTTTCTTACCCGAGGAAACCCATGTAACTCCTTAAGATCAAGTTTCGGCCATAAAGAATGATATGGGACGTAGTCGGTTCTTGCGAGCCACAAGGCGTTGGTCTCTTTTCGGCTATGAGATCGATTACGTTAAATAGTGTTTTAATCAGTGGCAGTACGGAGGTGTCAGCATCACTGTTGCTCATAGACGATCCAAATCTAGCTAGTTCGTTCCTTTCGATATTGATATGTCCGGTTACCCAGTAAAGTCTAACTTTGTGGTGCCTTATGGGATATTATCCGCCTAGAAGACACTGCATATATCCGGTAGTCTGAAGGATTCCTTTTTATTTAGTTTATTTGAGTGGAACCCTGACCCGCAGCAGAGGACGACCTCGCCTAAGGTGGCGCGACTAAGTAGAACAAGACCTCAACCAACTTGGAGTGCGCAACTGGAAGCGGTTAGCTAAGGACCGGGCTAACTGGAAGAGGTTGTTGGTTGAGGCCTTGGTCCACCCCGGACTGTAGCGCCACCTAAGTAAGTAAGTGGAACCCTGCTCCAGTACATAAGTCCATTTTTCAGCCGTTGCGACGGTTAAGAGTGCAATTACCTGGTCTCTGATCACTTTGTTTGACAGCCAGTCTTCCCTACTGAGAAATAGGATTGGTACATTCAAGTTTAAGCCAGTGAGGATTAATGTTGTCTTGGCTAGAATTTCAGGGTTGCAACTCCACAGTTGCTGTATTTCTCCGAATATCGCCGCATGTCCATACGTGGTTTGTTCTAGCAAATTGGACTCCCTTTGCTGGTGCGCCTTTAATGAACATGTCAACGGAAAGGTATTGATGAATCATATCCAATCCCGCCGGTGCTGTACTTCTTAGTGCTCCTGTTATGCCGAATGCCGATAGTCTTTGCACTTTGGCGAGCTTGTTTATTTAGCTTTACGGTGGATTCATAGATGATGATGGGTCTTATTATTAATTTGTATGATTTGTATGATTGTCAACAAAGTACAAGGGCTTTCTTAGATATTTGGATTTATCTTAATAAAATACAATAATTTTTGTTTACATGAAACGTAAAAAATAAATAAAAGAAACAATAGAATAATTCAAAATAAAACAATCAACCAATAACATAAGTAAGTATAGATACAATTTTAATACAATTATTATTGTTGTGTACATCCAAAACAGTTGAAAACATTCCTCGTAAGCAAAGCAGGTATCCTGCTTAATGTACGACGAAAGTGTAGACTGAACCTATTGATGATTGAAATGGAAATTGTTCTTTTGGTCCTTTCCTCAATGACAAATCAATTGAACTAGGAACGTTGCAGATAAGAACAATATTGCATTCATAATAAAATGTTCAAAGCAAAAAAATCAAAACAATCCAGCGCTTATCTATTGGATTACTAACCGTAAAACTATCAATTAAGTACCTAGTAGCAACTTTACTGCTTCTTATAACTGTTCCCAGCACACAAGTCCCCTCAATTATAGTCCAATCGATGGCTAAACAATAGCGTTGCCGACAACTCAAAACACTCCCTCCAATCAATTACAATGCCATTAATTGCGGCTCAATACGGCTAATTTTATTATTTAACAAAATATCTAATTTAATGTTGGCACAATCACACAAGAATCAAACTGAACCTCTTATCTTGAAGAGATTTCCAAACACGAGGAGATACCTCTTTTGTGTGAGTAATTTTTTTTTTTTTTTTTTGTTATTCCAACCTTTCAAAAGTTCATTGCATATTTTTATTCTTCGATTGGAAAAAGGAAAAAAATTAAATCGATCCGGTCCCCGCCGCATAAGAAAAACAAACCGAATTAAATTTTTATTATTTGGCTTTTTGAAAGCGTGTTTTACCAAAAAAAAAAAAAAAAAAATATACTTTTTTCGTTTAATCATTGTTTATCCAGTGACAATTTGAATCCAGCTGCGCACGATACTCAGTATCAGTACACTGCTCCCGTGGTAACGACGCGACGGGCTACGATTATAGCAACGTCATGTCGCAGTGTCGTATCCGAATTTGAATTCGAACCTAACAGTCGATGGATAACAAGAAACGTCGTTAACAATTATTGTACGTACCTGGACCTACAGTTGGAGCTGGACCGATACTTTTTTTCTATTCGTAGATACTTAGATACTCCCAGAAAAAAAGAAACATTCAAATCAACGATCAAAACTCGTTATAGTTCAATTTAATTGCTTCTGGCGGAGGCGACCCGTTTTTTTTTTTTTTTTTATAAAATCTTTACATGAAGTCGAAGGGAAGGGGGGTAGCTACGCTTTTCTTAATTGGATCAAGTTCACTGTTTGATAATTGTACGCAGATCCAAAGATTGTGATTATTTTGATAACACGTACATATATGTACATACATACGTTCACAACTGTTGTTTGTATTGATGGCTGATTCCTAATTCTGTTTTGATTTCATTGTTGATTTACATATTGTCATCGAAGACGGTGTCATGTGACGGTATTCTACTGGAACCCGTTTGCCAAAACAGGCTAAAGGGCTTAAGGTGGGATTTGCACCGCACACCAGTACCAGAATCGAATATTGTCTTCGTGTGCTGTCATTAAGTGAATAAATATTGATTGTTTGCTTTCCGGGTGACGAAAATATACATATATCCTTTGGGTTTTTAGTGAAACTACGGTAATTAGTATTACGTTGCATCTAAACATTTATTGACCTTTAGCTAAGGAAAATAATAAATATCTACTATATCCATGTGTTTATTTACGTATTTAAGTAGGTATCTTGTCTGTTAGCTTTCCATGTACAGGTCTGTTTTTTTACATTTTCGAATGACCTAGAAGTTTAAGTTTTCGTAGGAAGTTGTATGTTATACCGAAAAGAGGTTTTTTAGATTAGATAGATATTTTATTTTCATAGATAAGGCTTTTTACAAATTTTTAATAATACGCAGCTTGCTCAGAAATTTTAAGATAATTTTGGATTTCATTTAATATTATTTATATAGAATTTTATATAAAAAAGAAAAAAAAAGAAGAAAAAAAAGAAAAGAGGTTTAAAAATTATAAAAGTAGAAATGTTTAGGTATACTTAAGGGAAAAGATGCAAAATAATGTGTATTAAATTCAGAAAACAGTGCAAGCGTAGTGGTAAGTGCTTTGGAATACTACGCATGCCGCTCCGGTTTCAACCCCTAAAAGTAAATACCTAAAAGTTTTTTCACGGTGCACATATTTTGACTGTCTGACAAGCATTCAAGGAGTATCATTTGTCACGAGGAGCTTCTCAACTCTCCGTCGGCAAAAAACTGTAGGTCTCTTCCATTCGTGCACACACAAATGGTAGTGAGGAGCAGGCCCTGATTCACCCCGAACTGTAGCGCCACCTAAAGAAAAACGAAAGATGTGCAGAAAACCCAGTTAAAGATGTCCTTTAAGAGAACTCCAGAAAAGACGTGAAGTCCAACCGTTCGACTTCCAAGAAATGAAACACCGTGATCGAGTCAATTTAGAGGCGCTATTGCAGAATGATGCTAAGGATTACACTACCCGAACAGAAGACTGTTGAGTCATCAGTAGAGATGCATAGGTAAGCTAGTGCGCCTTTTGATGCAACAGCTTAAAATAACCTGATTTCCATGATAAAACGGTGATTTTCAAATCGATCTTGTGGAGTTGAGAGACTTAATAATGTTACAGAATTTTATAGAAGGTAAGGAACCCAGAGGATAGTGATTTTAAACCGCTTACTTCAACGTATCAGTCCTTTCCTGTGCTGTTCTAATAATTTAGGGGAGAAGTGGTGGTTGAGTGAAGGGCTTCAATGGTGGAGTGGCTATCCACCAGAATTGCTCCCTCCTTCATAGTCGATGCTAAACACTTCTGCACCCGACAATATACCTACATTGAATTCCTGCTGTCGTTTTTTACAGACGATGACAACCGAAACCGACATAAACGTCAACAATTTTAATTGTCAAGTTAACAAACGCTTGCTTACAAACGGCTATACTCTGAACATCATTGTTTCGTTTCTTCATGTTTCTTACTTTTTAGTTAGTTTTACCGTGTCGGGTTTTGAGTTTGTTTAACTTAATTTTTTATTTACAACTTTTAACATTCAGAAAATATGTAGAGTGAATGTATAGGTAAGCAATGTCGCCATATTGAATTTTAAATAACGTCACTTAGCTTATTGTATTCTACTTATCAAACCCTTTAATTTGATACCCATATTAAACAGGTCGTGAAGATAACGGTAATCCGCCATCTTGGAGCGTCCGCCATATGGAATTTTTCTGTGACTTCATATAGCCTAAGACATCTACGGATCACGGCGAATCCAGCTACACCTCATTTGTTACAATCGGTACCATAATTTAGGTAGACTGTACGGGGTGACACCCTTACATACAAACGTACAAACCCAGCCTATGAGATTCACAACACTTCCTTTTGCCTAGTCGGGTAAAAAGTTAAAGTAAGCCGCATAAGATGTCACGCTCGCGGACTTAACATTAACATTAGTAAACCGGAGATTCTAGAAACGCTGGAGAACTTACTGTGCATTTATTGAGAAATAGAACTGGGAAAATTATTTATTTCATACATTCGAAGAAGTATCAAACATAACCAATTCTAATTGAATTTCCTCAACGGAAATATTCTTTTTATCCAAACAAAGCAACAGCAATTAATGAATTTTAATTTGGAGAGTTGTAGTGTTCCAAAATTGACCAATACTGGTCTAAGTGAGGCTTAGCCGCCACCCCTAACCTAACCTAACCTAATTGAAACAAATTCATAAAATAATATATTTCGTATACCTAGCAAAACGAGGGCATTGAACTCTTAAGAAAGAACAATTCTTCGTCAGATATTCGGTTCTGTATGCAAGACAGCGAACGAAGGAGGAGATACAACCGCGAATCTTTGAGCTTTATCAAAAAGTGAATGAATCCTCGTTTGGCACTTTGCTGACGAGCTCAACTTTAATCGTATATTTTTTTTATCGTCACGAAGACTAATATATTTTTTGCATACAAACACATATACACACACTCATGCAAACATTTAAATAAAAAAAAAATATTTATTCGCTTGTGCCAATTAAAGACGACCCGTTGGCAGCAGCAGCAATTAGAGCTTCAAACAAAGGAATTCCCTCTACCAGCAGAAGCAATCTGCTCCTGGATTAATGTCCAACAAACTTCGTCATCATTAATTCCGCAATATGTACTCTGTCATACACATATAGACACGTACATATGTATGTACATAGGTATGACGGATCAATTTTTAATTGCCTTTGTTAAGGTCGTTTCCTTGTGCTTTGTTTGTTGTATACCAACAAACAAAATTTGTATAATTCCGCCTGACGCCTCATCCTGCCAGCAACGAAAAAAAAATACTCGAACCACACCCCTCTGGAAAGACAGGAATTGGAAAATATGAAGAAAACAAAGCAACTAAATCAATAAAAACAACAACGACAACAACGGCGGCATAGATCTCATGCGAAACTCATTAATCTTCGAACGGAACATATCCTGTCATAACAAAGACTACATAAAAATAAAAACACACAGGATTTGGTGGAGGACGAAAAAATGCATTTCCATTTTCATACGTTTCTGCGTCAATGGAGAATGACGAGGTGTGCAGCCATCTCCCACCCCAGCTCTCACTTATTGAATATCCTTAAGTTTATGCATCCTCGCTCGGCCGCCTAGAAACGTATACGATTACGAACATCACCAAGGAATCAAGTACATTTTTTTTTTATAATAATAAATCGCAGATCTTCGTGTGTCATCGAATGGTTAGTGAGTATGTATGTGTGAAACACCATCAGCCCTTTCCTTATTTCTCTGGTTATGTTGTCAGGAATCAAATGACAGGGACAATCTTCGGCACTGCCCCTGTGTACTCGTATAAGTAAACACGTGCCCCGAGGGCACGTGCACACAATTCAGGTTAAGTCCGCGATTAAATTAATCGGTGATTAGTGACGGCAGCGTTGCAGGTTTTGCGAAGGGAAAACATTCCATTCGTAGAGTAATTGTTTACATGTGGGGAGGATTAATCCTGTCATATTGAAAATTTGATTTCTTCCTTTCGGGTGCGCCCGTTGTTTATAAAGCAAACGAGGGTAAAAACAATATTTTGGAGAAATCATTAGATGATGTTACAGGATTATTCTGATTTAAATTTTATCGACTAGCTTCGGTTAATAGGCGGTGATTGAAGTGATTTTCTTATAACAGTGGGTACACATACACACCATCCAACAAGAGTGTCTTTTGGAAGGAAAATCATGTAAAACTGCTGATGTGTACAACATGACGGCATGTCACTTAGAAGTGGCATACATGACACTGCATGACACTCAGCAACTCATTTTTGCATGACACTCTTGTTGAATGTTGGTGTTTACTCTTATTTGTAAAAATGCATCGAATGGAAGTAAAGCTCTGCACTTACATACATAACACTACGCTGCAGTCGCGAATAACGGCTAACAAAATGCATGTCGGCTAAAATGGTCTTTCGTTTTCTGGTAAGCTGCAATTTCGAATGAACGCGGTTGTATTATATATGTAGGTATATGTAATCTAGTATTGTCAGCAGCGATAAAAAAATGTTCTTCACCCCCCTGTTCTGCATTTCGAGTGAAAGTGGATTGAAACCGAAATTGAAATTCACTGGGAATGGAATTCAGTGTTCTGCATTCCGAGTGATTTCGAATTTTTGGAATCCACTTCGAATGCATTTGTTTGAAATGTCAAACACAGCTGTCAAATCATTTCAAAATCATTGGAGATTTTCAGTTCTTGGTTTTTGTTTTGTGCAAGTGAATTAAACATTTAAGAAAAAATATATTTTATTAAAAAAATGGAAAAAATGGAAAACAAAATTTTTAAATGATGGTAAAAACCGCGAAGAAAACCGAATGGAGAGAGTTCGCAGGAAGATTTTGCGAGATAAATCTAACATTCTGGATCTTCCCGAAGCATTGTTAGCAGAAGTTAGACAACTGAAGAAAAATAATTTATTTAATGATTTTTGCATTTTTAAAAACAGTTTTTTTTAGAGTGAGTAAGAAGCTTTTAGAGTGAGTAGAGTGAGTAAGAAAATATTTGTTGATAGGATATGTGGAGTCAGAGAAATCTTGATCTTGGAATATCTTGATTTTCTTTCATATAATTCACGAGAATACTCTCTTCCCTCTAATCTTTGTGTTGTACTATATTAAACAAAGGAATTATTTTAATACACTAATGGAAAGTCTTATTATTCTACTCATATTTCTCAAATTGATTCTGATCAACAAATTAATTAATTAATTCAATTTACAACGGCATGTGAATTCAATTCACGTCAAGAATCTCAAGTGAATTCAATTCACTAAAATCACAGGATTTTCGGAATGTAGAACACGAATTTACAGCTGTCATCTTGAGGGGAATGTAGAACACCAAAATATTCACTTTCGAACATACAATCCACAATTTATAGTTTCGTTCGGAATGCAGAACACCCAATTCCACTTTTGGTGGTTGAATTCACTAAAAGTGGAATGCAGAACAGGGGGGTCAGTCTTCTAAATTTTATGAGTGACAGCAAGCTCGTGAATTTCAATGGTAGCATGGCCTAGAAAAAGTTGCGTGAAGAACTGGATCAACAAAAAACTCTCACTACCCGCTGGAGTCCAAGTTTAAATGCTGATATCCTAAGTCACATAAATGTGGAACTGCACTGCTGGACATTTCGCAATCGCAAGACTCTTTAAAAGAGTGAGTAGATACATGTCTATTAATCTTCAACCGAAGTCTAGCGTTGAATTGAAATAGGAAGAGCAAAGGTGGTCTGCATTCAGTAGCCAATGCCACAAAACTCAATCACAAAACTCTTGTAGTCAGAAAGTAATAGATTCTACTTACCTATATAACGGGCTCCCAACCCATGGAGGGTCCCTGCCTAAAACACGGAAACCTTCCATTCTTATCGGTCTTGGACTGCCAGTCTTCTAGACCCACACCTTTATACAGCTCATAGAGTTCACGGTTATATCTTCTCCTCCATTCGCCGTTCCCGCATTGGTACCAAATATCGGACTAGAAATTTTTCTCTCAAAATCTTCTCTAATTTCCTGCTATGCTCAGCACTCGACATTAATAGAGGAGAACTGGCAGGATCAATGTTTGGTAGGGCTTGATTTTCATCTTCCGACTTAGGAATTTTGGGCCCAGTTGTTTCACCAAACCGTAATATGTAGCAGCGGTTTCCCATGGAGGGTTAGTCTCAGCGTTGCCACTAAAATCTTTAGCAAATGTAGTACATTAGCCAGCAAAATGTAGCATTTTCAAACAAAATGTAGTACCTGTTTTTTTTTTATTGGAATTTAAATTAAGTACCTAACATAACAAACAAAATAAATAGATAAATAACATAACAAAAATATAATTTGAATTCACAAAAAAATAGCAAAAATAATAATAATTAATAATACAGTAGAAATCGGTTATAACAACGGTGATATAGCGATGAACCGGATATTTTTTCAAAGAACAGGCTAAACTCCGTTTAACTCAATGTAATTTGAAATCTGTTACAACGATGCCGGGATGCCGGATATAACGATGAAAATGTATCAGATTTAAGTCGAAAAATTGTTTATAACAATGGCAAAAAACCATGTTCTTACAAATACTGCTCGTTATTTCCATCCTGTTTTTAAATATGTAGCTACATTATGTATGTACATATGGCGACAATTGTTAAAATTCATCACATGTGCTGTTTTAATTTCATATATCGTTCATTAAGTGTTGATTTTTTTTTAAACAACTGGTGCTTGGAGATAGTTCTTAATATGTAGACACTATACGTATGTTATACATAAATGAAAATGATTTTCCTTTGCCCTACAATATGATAGTATTTCAAGAACTGAAAGTGGTGTAAGAATTTATTGTACCGGATATAACGATGAACCGGTTATAGCGATGAAATTCTGAGGGCCCTTCGACATTGTTATAACCGATTTCTACTGTACCTACTATAATAATTAGTTAATTTAGCATACCTATATTTATTGTCTTTTCATACGCTTATGAAGGTTACTTCCGACCTCCCAGTATCCGAGTCCGAATCCGAAACTACTTTTAAAAACCGATCCATATTTGTTATTTGCAGTTGTTTGCGGGTGCAACACAATAAAACCAATGAACAATAACAAACAAATTTAAATTGACTGTCAGCTGTTAGTTCTGCTGATAGACAGAGACAGACACTTCATGTCGTACGTAAATGGCAGCATTCAGCTGAAGATTAGCACATACTTTAGGGTGATGCCAAGTTTTGAAATCTATTTATTTAGTTATAAAAGCAAAAGGGGCAAAATTGAGAACAAACGAAATGTTGTTCGTAAAAAAGTAAAATGGTTAGACGTATCTTAAGAAATGTAGTACTTTAGGGTAACGATCTAGTATGTAGTACGGCGTTAAAAAATCAAGCAAATATGTAGCACAGTATTACATATGTGTTGGATAATGAAATGCGATAATGTACTTTTTGTACAATTCAATTCAATTATTATTTATTGGTTAAAGTTTAAAATATAAAACAAGTTTAAATTAAAGGTTGATGTGATGCGAAGAAAGTGACGACTGCGACTGTTGGTTCGTCTTTCGTTATCGAAGCGGTTAGTCTATGATATAGCGGGACCTCATTGCTCTTCATTTGACTCCAGTGTTACTGCATCTTTGTTTTAGGCCCGCCGTTGTTCAGAGGTAGTGAACCTGTGTGTACCGCCCAACATCCGGCCATCCTTCTTTTCAAACGTCTCGGTTGAATGATTACGCCCATGGCTTCATAAACTCGGCCACAGAAGTAGTCTTTTTCGGTCCTTCTCCATCGTCAATACGCTCAATACAATAGCGATCTCTTCCATCAGAGCTAGTTACTTTGTAAGGACCTAGAAATAAACTTTTTAATTTGTTACCGGGCCCGAATTGGGTCCGTTTTATAGCAACAAGATCGTTTACAGAAAATTGATGTGCCTTTCTTCGTCTTAGATTGTAAGTTTTCTTCATCTCGTCCTGAACTTTATTAATTTGAGCTTTGGCTCTTGCTCTCGTATCATTCCTGCTTTCTTCGAACTCTGCAACCATTTCCTTTTGAAGTATTTCAAGTAGATTCATATCTTCTTTTTGTCGCATCTTTACTCCCATAAGGACTTCGAAAGGTGAAGTGTTGATAGATCGTTGAAACGTTGAATTCAAAACGCGTTGAACCTTTTCAACGTACCTATACCAATGATCCGGATTTTTTTCAGCAAGCTTCTTTAACATAGGGATGACTATTTGGTGAATCCACTTGTCCATTCGAACGCGGTACGCCGGTGGTTATGAGATGATGTGTGATATTTTAGGTATCACAAAACTCTTTAAAGGCTTGAGACGTAAATGCCGGCCCACGATCTGATACGATCATGCCGGGATTTCCAAACACTGCTTGTTGAATTTTCAGCTTGTGAAGCACTTCGGCTGTATTTGTAGTTTTAGTAGGATATAGCCATAAAAACTTTCAAAATCCGTCGATAACCGAAAGTATATATTTGTACTGCTTGCCTGTTGCTGTCATGGGACCTAAATGATCTATATGGTAGACGCAGAGGGGCACATCTCCTTTCTGAACAGGGTTCAATAGTCCTTCCTTTTTGCCACGTTTTCTTTCGGCTAAAATGCATGATACGCAGGAATTGACTGCGCGCCTCCATCTTTTTGGAGCCAATGTGTCCATTTTCGTGAACTTTCCCTATCACCTCCACTTGCAAAACGTCCGGAACTACTACCAGATTTTCGCCTCTAACCTGTTTATATAAAACGTTTTAAGAGAACATACCCATCATACTCTGACTGCGACTGTAACACCGTCTTAATAGCGTTGACTGAGTCATCTGCACCTTGGCGATCCTTAATGAGTTTGGTTACGCCCGATTCCGTCAACATGACTGGATTCCTCGACAATGCATCCACATGCTTCATTCTCGATCCGCTGCGATGTTCCACGGTATAGTCAAACTCTTCCAAAAGCATGGCCCACCTGGCAGTTTTCGATGAGAGATCTCTCTTTTTGAGCGTTTTTGTAAACGCATCGCAATCAGTGACCAGCTTGAATTTCGTCCCAAGCAGGTATACCCTAAACTTTGTAAAAGCCTTGATCACAGCCAGGACCTTTAGCTCGAAACTGCAGTAATTTCGTTCAGCCGGTGATGTTTTTCGGCTCATGAAGTAGACGGGATGCAAGTCCTTTTCGTAAGCCTTCCGCTGGAGCAATACTGCACCAAAGCCATCGATGCTCGCGTCGGTGTGCACCTCAGTGACCGAAAGCGGGTCGAAAATTCGCAGGACAGGATTTGACGACAGTAAATTTTTCAGATGAGCCACCGCTTGTCTCTGCTCCATACCAAAGTTAAAGGTTGAGCCTTTGAGTAGCAGATCTGTAAGAGGTTTAGCGATTATTGAATATCCAGGTATAAATTTTCTAAAAAATCCACTGAGTCCTAAAAAGCTTTGTACTTGTTTGATATTAGACGGTTCGGGAAAACTTTGCACTGCTACAATCTTACCAGGAGATGGCTGAATAGTACCATTTTCCACAACGTGGCCAAGAAATTCCACGCGATGCTTCAAAAATTTGCATTTTTTCCAGTTTATCTGTAAGCCGTTTTTTGCTGCCGTATCTAAAACCAGTTTCAATAGCCGCAACCCTTCCTCTTTGCTTGTACTAGGAATAATAAAATCATCTATGTAAAGAAAAACGTACTTTTTCATAATAAGGTCTTTACTAGAAACTAAAACTGGCCCCAAGGAGTCACGAATGACGTTTATTTCCTAGATTCCACTGCCATAGGGACGTGAAAAAATCCGTTGCGTAGGTCAAGAACTGAAAACGCTGATGCACCTGTTAGCTCGTCCAACTGCTCTTCCATCAACGCCATAGGGAATGGGTCCTTCAACGTATTTTTATTAAGCCGTCTATAGTCAATGCAGACCCTCATGCTCCCGTCCTTCTTTGTCACCATCACCACTGGGCTTGCGAACTCTGACGAACTAGGTACAATGATATTATTCGAAAGCCAATCATTTACCTGCTTTTTCAGCTCCACCATCTCCTTCGGTGCCAATCGCCGCGGCCTCGAGTATAGTGGCGTTTCATCAGTTAGTATGATTTTTGTTTCAATTGGTGCCTTCACATTCCTCTCCGGTTGATAATTTTTAATCAGATTTGTTATTTCAGTCCTTTCCAAAGCAGTCAAATCTCCATCTAGGTCATCGTCCTCAACGTAATTGATGCTCATTATCTCATGTGTAGCCTTATCCGTGCTGACTTCATTCACCACTACGCTTGTTGAGATTTTGACTCCCTCTGGGCCTACCTCTAGTACTGTCTTTGACAATAATTCCTGTCCGATTATGACTTTCACTTGAGACGAGCAATCTGGAATGACATAAAACTTGGAAGAAAATGTTTGAGAATCTATAACAATTTGTGCTTCTACGTAACCAGAAGGAACCACCTCTTTTCCTCCCAGGCCAATAAGTGTTTTACAAGTTTCATATAGTCTTGGCTTTCCTATCTCAACATACACTAGATTGATAATCACGTTTAGGGAACTACCGGTGTCGATTAAGGCTTCGAAGTTCCTTTTATTCAGGCAGACTGTTTTGCAGAAATTACTTTTTTCCCGAACGGCACTGGTATACATTTTCTGCTCTGCTCCGTCAGACTTTCTGGTGTCCATATTCTTGTCATCTTTATTGGTGCTGCATTTTGCAGCAAAGTGTCCGCGAACCCCACACTTCCAGCATTTTCCGCGCGCTCGATGTTCCCTTGCATCATCCGGTTTGCTATCCGCTTGCTCTGCCACGCCCTTGACACCACGACCGTATCCACGTTCCAATTTTCTAGAATGAATACCTGTTTCTCCACGACTTGCTACGATTTTCTCATAGCAGTCTAATTTTACCTTGAATTCTCTAAAATTTGATGCCCCATACAGTACCATTTTCTTTACCTCATCGCCCGATATTCCTTTGATGACATAATGGATTATTGAACTTTGATCCATTGATATGTTGCTTCCGATTTCTCGCATGGTGTAAAAATATTGCTTGTAGCTCTCCGTTGGCAACTTTTTCCGCTTCTTGCGATGCGGGTTCTTTTTCACCTATCTTTAGCTTACGCTCTCCGTTCTGTGCCGTAGTGATACATTGCTTCTTAGAACACCCCGCAACAGCTTCATCTTCTGTTATCTCACTTTCGGTGTCCGTAGATGACTCGTCGGCGCCTTTGTTCATCCCACCGCCTTTGTTGGCCCCGTCGCTTCTCGAACCAAGCAAAAGTTTTCTCAATTGTATCAAAGAAAAAAAATACAATTCCGATTCTGCTTATGTTCTCGTCACTTTCTTCGACTTATTTACTCATAGGTTGAGCCCCCAGATGTTGGATAATGAAATGCGATAATGTACTTTTTGTACAATTCAATTCAATTATTATTTATTGGTTAAAGTTTAAAATATAAAACAAGTTTAAATTAAAGGTTGATGTGATGCGAAGAAAGTGACGACTGCGACTGTTGGTTCGTCTTTCGTTATCAAAGCGGTTAGTCTATGATATAGCGGGACCTCATGGCTCTTCATTTGACTCCAGTGTTACTGCATCTTTGTTTTAGGCCCGCCGTTGTTCAGAGGTAGTGAACCTGTGTGTACCGCCCAACATATGTAGTACAAGTGGCAACGCTGGCCCCTTAGTCTTCGTCGAATCTCCCCTATAATGTTCTGTAATTAACAGTCACGTTTTGACTTTTTTGACTTTTGAACAGATGCTGTTTTTTTTTTTTTTGTCGACAACATGTACTTTGACGCTGACTATACGACTCTTTTTTGCGTTCGTTTCGTCGTTCGGTTCCTTATAATTGGTGGATACGTGCATACGTGATTCTGACGTTTATTGAAATTCACATTATACATATTTAGGAAGAGAATAGTAAAATTTCAGCTGGAATCAATCTAAATTTACTTATTATGGAGGATAATAATTGCGTGTTTACTAGCAAATGTAAAATGTCTCTAAATTTAGCTCCAAAATCAAATTTAAAATTCACCATCTAAATTTCTTGCTTTGTTTTGGTTGTCAAACGAGAAATGTCAAAGATCAACCCGAAAAAATCTCAGAATTTTCATACCTGTTTTCGTTACTTCACTCCCCTCTCGTTTCTATGCCCCTCACCATTTCTGTCAAAAAGACGAAAGACGAAACGAACGAAAAAAGAGTCGTGTAATCAGCGTCTTTGTTTTGTCCTCGTTTCCTACAAGGACAACTCACGTCGCCTGTTCTTCAATTGCCGTAAATGCTTCTATGACAGCACGCTCTCTCAGCGTTGTCGTCTGCATATCCTAGCAGCTGGACGGATTTCTTGAAGATAGTGCCTTCCGTGTTGACATCCGTCCTACGTATTAACTTTTTTGCAAATTATTAAGTAATTTAAAAAAAGAGGATTTCTGGTGGGTAAGGTTTGAAAGAAAACTACGCTGGTAAGCTCTTGGGAGATTTTGAGGATCTAATCGATGGGATACGTTGGCTTTTGGAATCTGAAAGCACTTGAAATGAACAGCGAAGTAACTTCTCGCCCAACTCACTGAATGTCATATTTAATTTCAAAATTTTAGAAACGGTAGTAAACTACGGCTGATTGTATCACTTTTAAAACAAAGTTGAAACACATTCGTGAACAAATTTCAAGACAACAAACAATGCCAACAGGTAGACTTTAAATTTACTTTAGATGGCGCTACAGCTCGGGGTGAACCTGGGCCTGCTTCTCGTAACCATTTTTCGTATGCGTGTTATATTTTTACACGAATGGAAGATACATACAGTTTTTTGCCGACTCCGAACGGCGAGTTGAGAAGCTCATTGCCAAATGATACTCTTCTATTGCTTGTCAGACATTCGAAAGAGGTGGCACCGTGAAACCCGGACCCGGGCTTGTATTGCATAGTAGTCCAACACACTTACCACTACACCACGGTGCTCAAACAACAGGTAGACAATTACAATAAAACAGAGCTCAAAGTCCAAAAAAGTTAAGAGTAACCATTTATTTTCACGTAGACCACAACCGAACCTTTTTTTGCGAAATGTTTATAAAAATTAATAATACTATAAGCTGTAAACTTTAACCTTTCGTAGATAACTTCCCCCCGATAACCCTTCTCCAAGGCATTACGTAGGCCAGAATTATCCTTTTTTACTTTTTTCGGATCAGCGATTTCTCATAAAATGAAAATGCTCGGTCCAGACAATTTTCATCTTTCAACCCTCACATCTAAGAAACCGTCTCTCTTTGAACTTTATAAAATGTTTACATCCATTCATATTGCCACGAGATTCCCCATTTTTTTCCCAGCCATACATCTCCTTAAAACTATTTAAAAGGAAAACAAGGTTAACAAACCCTTGAGGAAAAACAACAATAAAAAATATCCATACCACCCGCCCCCTTTCTTTTCAACCCTATACGTACTTGTACTTTATATTCATAGGGACAATGGGGAAAACAATGTCCCTATACCTATCCCATAAGTGGATCTCTCGCTTACTTCTTACAAATGACTTGTCTTATCTCGATGACAGGGTTAAGGACATACACCCAGTTCCCCCATTTTGTTGTTTCATGACTACATTTATGGGCGTCTTCAAGGAGTTGTTGAAAATGCAAATCTGCAGATTCTTTTCTTTTACCCTTTTTTCCCCCATTTCAGTCGCTTCGCACTTCAAATTTTAAATATTCATTTCATAGAGAAATATCTCTGTGATCATAGAAAAATTGATTTCTATATTCGATCCCAATCCCAATCTAAAGGGATAATCAAGCTGTCAACATGTAAATGTCAAAAGTGACATTTAACACTGTCGATGATTATCACACCATCACCAGCCATAGCCACCTCTCTAATTGAGAGCGTTTTTTGAAAGACCTATTCGGGCTTTGTGTCTGTGGAAATGCATTCCCACTTCAAGACGCCCATTGCCTATTTTAGGAAACAAAACGGCTGACTTGGGTTCACGGGTGGTCCCTATAGACGGACGATTCATTGCAACTATGACTGGTCAGAAATTGGTTTCGTTGTTAGTGTTGCTTCTTCTTCTTTTTTTATTCTGTTTTCATTTGTGGATTCTTTTGAAGAGAGCTCATCGTTCGGTCATCACATCCGTACCTGACCGGTACCATCAGTACCACCATGATGTGCATCTCCTGGCTGGGTTTGTGCCAATGTCGGTTGCTTGACTAACACGTTCGGGAACAAATGAGGCACACTCGTTATTGTGTTGTCGCGTTCATTCTCTTTTCTCCTGCAGCTCCTCTCCGTGTGTAATTTTGACATCGCATCAGACAGTTTTCCATTATTATTTACTTTTAAAGGTTGAGTTACAATAGGTACGAGTATAACGAAATCATTGCTGATGACTGACGGAATGGAGCACTTGAAATATCTGCTTGGGTAAACAAAACGTTTTCATAATATTATTCCAAAAAAAAAAGCCAAAGAGTTCCGGAGAATGATTTAAAATATTGATGCATGTGATGAAAGACTGAGATGGACGTGTCGGTTGACGTTAAACTTGGGCAATTTACATTTTTAATTTGATCGAAGGGAGTCACAATTCCAAAGTGTTAACAGTCACGTCAAATAGTTTATACCGAGATTTTATTTCACATATCATAATAAACTGTTTTCGGAGGTCAATGTGAGCGTGTTTAAAAACGCAAAATGTGTAAGACTGTTGACAGTTGATTGAATTTTGCAGACAGTGGCCGAGGTCGTAACGTTACGTCATTCTACGGCATAGTTAATGTTTATGAAAAAAAAACCTTTTAGCAAATGCTTATTTGCCGGTACCAAAGCAAAAAAACAATAAACTGTCATCGTGCGTACAAATCTTAACAATTACCTACTGATGTGTCATACGTCACAAACGCACAATAGATGACGCTATTTATGCTTTGCATACTCATGAAAATGAAAATACAAAATAGCTTTGACGTGACTTAAATGATTATTATAAGCTGAGCTACCATAATATTTGTCATATTGATTAATTATTAACATTAACATATGCATATGGAGAGGTTACTTTGATCCGGTAACTAAAGTTGATATCGGCCAACAAACTGGTCGATTAGTTACGCAATGTGTTTGTAGTTTTATACACAAAAATTACGTTTGTAATTGCTGTTAAATAACCCCGTAATACGCATTAGATACACTAGCTGAAAATGTTAAACTGTCAAAATGGTTGTTATATTTACGGCGTAAAATTCAAAATGGAGTTCTGTCTAGTTGACTTGTGTGTCAAAGATCGGCGACAAAGTCAAATGTTATTTTTTTTAAATGCCTTACAACAGTTTATTGTAAAGATTTTTTACAAAACTTGTAATTTCAATTGGACGAGCATACTTGTTTGTCTGAACGTACATACAAAAATAGCGATAATGAAAATATGTTCAAAAAAAATACTGCATGACTGTGCCTTTCAGAAAATGTACATAATGTACATACATATGGTATATAACCGAGATTTTCTAGACTTGTACAGTTATTCCGATGGCATAAAGTACATATACGAGTATGTTGGGTAGTTTAGCTGTAGCGCTAAGGGTAATCAGGGGCCGTGTTATCGCACTCGATAACAAGTGAGTGAGTAGGACTCATTATCGAATGATCAAGTAACTGTTGTATGAAGTCTTGTCTCTCAAATATTATTTTATTGAGGTTCAAGAAACTAGGTGAAACTAACATATGTTTGGTTTTGGATGTTTGGCCATCAATTATTTTGCAGTATACTAATATTGTTGAGATTTGACCTAATTAAACAAGAACATATTAGTAATCCCGAAAAGAACAACAAAATTGAATTCAAAAATACTCACATAATTGTTTTCGGGGTTGGGTTCGATATCCCGCTTTTTATAATCGGATTTTTTAAAATCCCGACTTTAAAATCCCGTTTTTAAAATCCCGCTTTTTATAATCCTGTTTCTTATTTCGCACGAAATTTCGCTTAACATGCAATTGATTGCATTTTTTTAAAATAAAGCAAATAGTTCTGATTGCAAAAGCGAGAATACAAAAACGGGATTATAAGAAGCGGGATTATAAAAAAAATAGAAATATGTAAGTGAAATAAAAACAGAGGTAATAATATGCACTAACCTTTTATTAATAACTCATATGTATAACAATTCAACGAATATACAAATAAATTAACAATATTCATTTAAAAATAAAAAACTAAATGAAATAAAACTCAGAAGTTGTATATTAAATATTTACATACATTGAAATATTAATGGAATAACCAAGTTTTTTTTATGTAATTAGTTCAATGGTATATTGTGGGCGATTCGACGCATAAAACCTGATTCGGACAAATTTTTCATAATTTTCCATTTATTTTTTCGTTTAAAGGAACTTTTCTTATTTCTTTCCTAGAAAATGGAACAAGCAATATTAAATTTTGAAAGATGAATTTGTTGAAATACAAAACTGGGATGCTGAGAAACGGGCAAAGCGGGATTAAACGGGATTTTAAAAAGCGGGATTTTAAGACGCGGTATTTTTAAAAAACGGGATTTTAGAAGACTGTATTTTAAAAGTTTTTTTTCGGGATTCTTAAAAAACGGGATTTTAAAAAGCGGGATTCCAATACGCTCCCTTGTTTTCGTTGACACTCGACACCAAAATTGTTTTCGAGTAAAATGATACTCGATAATGTGTTCGGTGATCCCAAATCGTCACAATTCGATAACAAGTAACTCGTTAACGAGTGCGGTAATTCGACCCCAGGTCTTAAGAATTTTATCTAAAAGATGATGAAGGTGGCTTTCTGTCTCCCTTATACCTACGTGTATACATATATATGTAATAACATGATTTTTTTTACCATATTTTAGTAATTATTTAGTTGATGGTGATTCCAAACTTACATTTTTTTTTAGAAAAGCGGTGAAGTCAAACAGATCTTTGCTCAAATTTCTTCACTACTTAGGTTATGTTAGGTTAGGTTAAAAAAGCTTAGGGCTGAGCCATCAGAAATTACCAGGGACCATTGTGGGGGCAGCACGATTCCCTGGGACCATATATTGATGGTACCTAAACCGAAACATTTTCGTCCACAAGCAGTAACTCCTTAAAAAACTTTTGCGAGAACTAGCAATGGCATGACACAAAGGAGCTTCCTAGTTGTCCCCCTTGTTCTTTCGCAGATAAAGAGCTCATTTTACGCCTTTCTGATTCTATCCTATGAATTTAGGTTTCAATTAAGCTTTCTATCTTGAATAATAAAGATTCAAGATCCAAAGACACTTTGGATGATCTGATAGACGGATATCAGCACCACCAGCTTAAAAGTTGGTATCTTGTATTTTCGGGTACAAATAACTAGTTCTGTTTTGGTAGGGTAGATGGCAGGGCTGCCGTTTTGAAAATTCTAATGGGAGTACTTTGTGTCTGAGAGGAGTACAAAACAGAAACAATACAAATCAAACATCAACATCAAGTATTAGCCTGTTTAAACTTAAGAATGTTTTTTTAATAATATGGCTGATGGAACTAGGTTTGTTTTTTTTTTTATAATTTGCGCGTGCAAAAGGGATTATTAGCACCCTTATAATGTATAACACAGTTTGGCTGCCATTTCGGTTTGGATGACATTTCTCAGTTGGGATTTGACAGTGAAGAGCAGCTGAGTTTTACAGCTCAGTTTAGACGACCAGCAATTTTGGCAACAAATATTTGAAATCCTGGTCGATCAATATACCGTCTGCTGTCTCCAGGTTACCACTTGGAACTAGGTTGGTCATGAATTTAGACTAGGCGAAGTTGATGTTTAGACCCACGTTCTTTGAGGCTGGCCCGAGCTTATCTGGAATCAGCTTTGCATCATTGAGGTTGTCGGTTATGATGACAATGTCGTCCGCAAAGCGAAGGTGGCTTAGGGACTCTCCGTCAACTTTGATGCCCTTGTTGTCCCATTGCGTGTTCTGGAAGGTGTATTCTAAGACTGCTGTAAAGAGCTTTATCGAGATAGTACCTTACCAAAGTACTATTCACTGAAAGAAAGGTACTCAAATTACTAATGGTTTTAAAAATTGAAAATATTTTGTAGGGGAGTACAATCATGACGAGGGGAGCACGGGAGTACAGGGTTTAAGAGAGTAGTACGAATACTCCCTTAGTACTCACTTCGGCAGCCCTGGTGGTCGCCAATGCGGTTACAATATTGGAAAATTAATCAAAATGTATAACAATCTATGCAATTACTCTAAGGTTGGTTTCATAGATATGTATGTATAGTAGGTATATGTATGACACATGACAATATTGCTGTCACCTTAACCGATTAAAACTATCTACGATAATTTCGTAGCTTTTCTTTGTAACTCAAATAAGCAACATCATTTGGTCACTCATTACACACGTGAAAATTCGTTCTACGTCTCGATTAACGATGTTCAATGTTCAAGACAATTATGTATGCATCTATATTATGAAACTTCGCCTTTTCCGACCTTGTGAAGCCCAAATATCTGCACGCAATCATTTCCAACGTTCGTAGTATCTATCTACAATTTTCGAGCTATTCATAATGAAAAATAAATTAATTACTTTTGCTGTGTAGGCAAACGCTTCCTACAATATTCATATTTCACCGAATATTATGAACCCCCGTCACGTAATTTGGAACGAATTTGTACAGAAACGTTTTGTCCATACGCTTGGCGTCCAGCTTTAGAGTTTCCTCTTTTGGACTTGAATGGGTGCCTGGTTGGAATTCCAAAATGAAAACGAATTTTTTCTTAATACTTTTTTGGCTGTCAAATAAAAATTACTTCACTGCGTCGAGTGATGACAGTTTGCACTAGGGACTCAAAGCGAGAAGATCTTTCTCTCTCCACTGGATTACTGAGAGACTCGAAAGGATATAACATTGCAGGATGAGTAGATTTGTGAGGATATTTTAAGCCTCAAACCGTTTGTGAAGTGACTTAGTGAATGAAGTGTTTTCTTTTCTTTTTTCATTTCTTTTAAAAGGTGATCATCACTCTTTTGGCTATCATTGCCACAACAACTGCAAAACCATATGTGGTCAGCTACGATCCAGGATATTATGATGGTGGTTATCCGTACTATAGTTATCCGTATACTCCAGTTACCTATGTGGAAACAGTCCCGTTCACAACTGTCGTTGACGGACCACCTCCCGGTATAGTGCCCGTCGTACCAGCCAAGCTGGTGTCCAAGAATGCTCCTCCACCACCAGCACCATTATCGCAAATAGCTTTACCAGAAGCACCACCAGCGCAACCAGCCCCACCCCCCGCACCACCAGCACCACCAGCACCACCAGCGCCACCATCTCCTCCAAAAATGATAACTTTAACTATCCCAGATTTGGATCCAGCAAAGCTATTGTCCGCGTTGCCAATAGCACAGCTTTTAGAGCTGCCGCCAGTGAAAAAGATTGTCGCTTTAAAATCGAGTAAGTTGGAGGCAATCATGGGATTGAAGAGTGCTCTGCAGGGGAAACTCGCAACGATCGCTTCACTGTTACCTTAAGTGCTTAAGTTTTAACAATAATGTTAAGTTTCAGTTAACCTATTTAAAGTATCATCTACGTTTTATTATTATTATTACTATAACTTTATTTATGTGTAAGTAAATTACAAAATAAATACATCTAAAATCGAGAGAGCTCTAGCTGCGAGGGCTTTCGGCTCGAATCTACGTTTTATTTAAAACGAAATAAACGAATATTTTCCGAACTTACAAATAAATGAAATTACTTTAAGATGTGCTCTATAACAGGAACTATACTATATTTACTTGTGCGTCGAAAGTAGGTATACGTGATTTTGTCATCGGTCAAGACATCATAAATAAGTAGGTGTGTTTGTTAACTTTTATTAACACAAATCACATCTGGGAGAAAATCGAGTTAAACTCTTGAATATTTTCACGAAAAACTAATTTTCTTTTATTTTTCTATAACAAATAGTGATTGACACTTCACAAATTGTCAGATGGCTGTTTGAAGGATGTGCCTCGGTGACTCCATGAAAAAGATGTAGCAACGATTTCGCAAGACGGGAAATTTTTTGACAGTCATTTGCCTCTCTCTTCTCTTGATTTTTAACAATTGGATATAAAATTATGTAAATTAGGTCTGTTCGTTTACTTTTTGCACTAAATATGGGTTTTCTGTCAAATCTCGAAGAGTGGGGGAAAAATTCTCTCAAATACAGAAAAATCACGAAAAAGTAATCGAACGCATTAAGCACCAAAAAATGAAGAATGTATGTGATTTGACAGATTTGACAGTTTTCATTATATACTTCAAAGAAATTTCTTGGACTAAAATTCGTAGCATGGGGAAATTTCTTACTCTCTCGTGAGCACTCTCTTCTACGAAAAACTACGAAATTTTTGCGTACGCGAACGGGTTTTCGTTGTTTTTCGTTATTTTTTCGTGGATTTTCGTTGTTTTCGGAGGGTACGCGAACGGACCTATTAACAGGTTACCAAACACACCTAGTAAGTAGATATAGCTTTCGTGCTGTCAAATCACAAAAGATTAACAATTTCTTCTGTCAAATTATTGATTTCCTTTGTTGCCTTTATTTGCGCTACGGTAATTGACTTTTTATCTTGCTTAACATAAGCAACTGAATTGAAATTGAAAATAAATGAAAACAGTGAAGAATTGAATGAAAATTTAAAAAAACTTAGCAATCTGCTAACAGTACCTACTGCATACGTTCACTGAAGTGGTTATAAATGAATTTGTTTTGTGTTGACATTCAGCCAGAATCTGTTCATGGTATTCTCTTATGTACTTTTGATTCAGGTCCATTTGCTGTGAGATTCCGCAGCCATTTATAAGAATGACATCTTATAGAAAGAGATCTCCGAATCTGGAAACCATAGATATGTACATATAAGGCCACCTCGTTGATTCTGAAAACGATAATTTCCAGTTTACTATAAAGCCTGCATAAAGTAATACATACAGTGAAATCGCGCGTTAGCGGACACCCTGTTTAACAGGCAACTCGCATCAACGGACATCGTTTTGTGGAACCAATTTCTAATTTCCCATATAAAATGCGTTTTTATAAACAGACAGCTCTCTAAAGCGGACAAAAAACTCCGGTTCGGTGGTTTCACTGTAATACATTTGGGTTCCATTAATTTTAGCAACGATACTATTCCATTTTTCTTACGAAGCCTAGGATCGTCCTTTGTGATGAGGCAGCCACAACTTTAATCACCCATTTTCTTACGATTATTCAGCTTATGCCGTGTGAATTCATTGATTTTGTGCAAAACAAAAACAACAACTACACAAAAATGGTATAAAGCCAAGACATTTTCCCCCTTTTAGGCTGTTTTCAAAAGCATCTCGGTATCTCGATGAACTTAAGTTCCCGATTATAATAGGCAGTGAGTTTTAGAAAGAAGGGTAGAAGCTCAGAAGTTTCTCCAAATACTTTTGCAGAAGCAGCAAAGACTCTTAAAATTCAACCACTTACCTATAATTGGGTGTCGGTGTTAGGTTATTTGAACCCATACAGCTTGGTTTAGAGACGACTTATAAACTTGCACACACTTCAAAGATGAAAAATAAAATACTAACAACACACACACCCATTCTTACTGTACCTGGGCTAGGTAAGGTAGATGTGTCCTTCATCAGTTATAGTGCACAATTAGGCCAACGTGTGGATCCAATGTGTCCTATCAACTAAGCCCTGGGTGGAATTCGAACCCGAAAACAATGAATGGGGTAGGCTAGTGATAAATGTATAGAACTACGGAGGCAGTAGAGGTTATCTTACCACCCGCTCCGTGTCCGTGATTTCAACTCATCACTTGCAGTTGTCATCTACTCATGATCCTGTCAATTCTGTCGAAAGTCAAATATTTGATCAAAATATTTGATATTTGAAGGGCGATATAGACTGTGAGCTATCCTAAGATTGCGGAGGTAGGCTTACATGCAAGTAATACGAGTGAGTGCTCACCATATTCATACATTGGCTAGTCTAATATATAAAAATCTCATGTCACGGTGTTTGTAGTCGAACTCCTCCGAAACGGCTCGACCGATTTTTATGAAATGTTTTGTGTATATTTGCTAAGAATGAGAGTTCTTTGTTAAGTATATTTTATTCCACTAGGTGGCGCTGGAGTCAAGTTATTAACAACTTCTATATTTATGGACCAAAAATGCTCATATTCAAAATATATGTTGGTTCAGTGCCAAAAGAGAAAATTATAAAATCTGGACCCGATAGGTGGCGCTGGAGTCAAGTTATTAGATCTACATTTATAAACCATAAAAATGAATGTATGTATGTTTGCCTTTTATAGACTCGGAAACTACCCAACCGATTTTGGTAAAATTTTTAGCGTACGATTTTCTAATTTAAAAAAAAAAATATCATATGTGCGGTTACTCAACAACCCGTGGTTTCGAGACCTGTCATACAAAATTTAATTTCAGGTGAAATGTGAATCATTTTGGTGAATTAATGTAGACAGACATACAGACAGATAGATATATAGATAGATAGATAGATAGATAGATAGATAGATAGATAGATAGATAAATAGACTAGACAGACAGAGAGATAGAGAAAAAAAATGGAAATCGAAGTTGAAAATAGAGCAGCAGTGATTGCTTCCTACTATGTACTTCCTTTCTATCATACCCGAATAACTATGTGCGCGGGCAAATTTTGAAAAGATAAGTGGAGCGAAGCTCACCGGGTTACAGCTAGTACATACATATATGGAAAGCTTTGTCTTGGACTCGTGTTCGTGGGTACCATCCGATTCAATAAATGATATCTCGATGACGAATTGAAAAAGCAACCCGGTAGTCCTCTCCTTTTATCTTTATTCGGATTTCAGGTAAATTTGGTTTCGATTTGCAGCTATATATAGCGAAGCAAGGAAACGTGAAGCTATTTTGTATTATAAAATCCGGTGTGCATCACCAAAACAGCAATATTCCAATATAAACACGTACAACTGTATTGGGGTCTGACCAGACCTCATGTGTTTCGAATGTGACAACCAACACATGTGCCAGTCTAAGGATTAATATCAGCTTATGTGATACTTGCGACGGACGCCACGAATGAAAACTACTGCTAAAATTGTTACCTTACTCCTAGCCTTAAGGTAGAGAACTCTAGTTTAAACTTGGCAACCCTGTGCTTATATTTTTATACTGTTACAATTGTTCCCGCTTTTTTCATCACATGTCGCAACCATTTAAAAACCTGCTTCGACCTTTATAAATCCAAAATGGTAAGAAAAAAAACTGTTTAAAATATTCACACTTCCAATTGCCCCTTCAGCTGTATCACTCACTATTTTCCAAGTAGTTTTTCCCAATAATATTCATCTTCAAAGGAATACATACATTTCCACACACGCTACATGGACAAGTAGCTGACTAAAAAAAAGAACTCAAGAGATAAAAGTAAACTCAACTTGATAACCCTCCGAAGGTCTGATTTGATTGAAAAGGTGTCAAATCGACAACCAATTTGGCTATTTGCCAAACTGTTAATCCTTAAACTTAATTTTCAATTTAAATATTAATATTTTATTTACCAAAATGCTTATGTGTCCCCCGGTTGAAGCTTTTAATTGGTAATTTTTAGTTACAATCTCTAATGTTTTTTTTTTTTTTGCGTAATTAGTCAAAAGTCAAACCTTACCTCGGTTGTAGCCGTACGGTGAGGTAATACGTAATACCTCTCCTTCAGATACTTATCCTCCATTTATTTAACTAATTTATTATGCATCATTAAAATGATTTTTTTTTATTTAAATTTTTGTTTTTTTGTTAAGTCATTTCAATGATTTGGAAAAGGAAAACGTTATTTACTTACCACACTTGAAAAATATCATTATATACATTTTCCACTCCACTAAAGAGAAAACAATAAAATAAAAAAAAGAAGATTACAACGTGGTGCGAGTAAAATGATTAAATATATTAAATATGTAGAAAACGGCCATCTACGTCGTGCATAATTACACTGGTGGTACATACGAGTACATATGGTCGGACTGTGGCATCATCACCGCCTCTTTACTTGCAATGGACGACGACGACGACGATGACGACGGTTACGCTTCGACAATAAATCTACGGACGACTCTTTCAAGTGTAATCACCTACATTTGGTTGTGGCACCGGAGAGACACAACCAGCGTGTACCAGTGCCAGTGCCAGACCTGGGTATTTGCTTATCCTACAATAATTTCCTATTTAAGTCAAACGTTTCCACATAATTCGATTCTAGTTCGAGTCGAGAGCGCACGATTTTCAAATTGAGCCAACGTTTTGAGTGCTTCCACTCGAAGATGTCAATCAATTCTGCACTGAGCACACCACATCGTTAGCATTTTACTATCTGTATCCACCAACCGCTAGCCACAACGCCATCACGAATCTGCGTGAATCTCATTTGGTGGGCATCGTAAATCGTAAACGGATACGATTTCTCACACCAAAGATACAACAAACCCGGCGCGCAATGCAAATGAGGCAAAGGCAACTCAACAATAAATTTCCTTTCAAATATATTTTTTAGCAATTTGTTATGATAGCTGTGATTGGTTAATAATAATTGTTTTAATGATTTTGCCATTTCAACCGCATTTGAAGCATATAACAATAATTAAATATTAACCAGTTGTGTGTCTTGCGGTTGCTTGTCGAGCATGGGAATGTCGTGATCGTGAGAAAACTTTATTTGCATTTATCTTAGAATGGTAATAAATTAATTGTTTTTACCTGCGATGTTTACTTATGGAGATGTTTGAAAAATGGTTACAAGTCCCGTAGAATTTTATTCAAGTATGGCGGACATTTTGTTTTCGTTTTGGCTTCTTTCAACCCAGTTACCTAATTCGTAGTTTTGATACATTATGTACATACAGCCTTGGCCAAATGTATTAGCCACTGTATAATATTCGGAAGAAATCTGAAAATGAGTCTGGAGCTATGTTGCTATATAAGCAACAGAAACTTGCTTAGCCATTTTCCGCAAATTTGAGGTTAGTTCACAATGTACGTATTTCCTTCGGATACAAGATTGCGTAGTACTAGTGCAAATCAGTATGCTTGTCATATTGTTTCTGAGAAAAAGATTTTAATATTATAGGTATGCATGACTAAAAATTTTAATATGTTATCACTTACTTACTTAAGTGGCGCTACAGTTCGGGGTGAACCAAGGCCTCAACCAACAACCTCTTCCAGCTAGCCCGGTCCTTAGCTAGCCGCTTCCAGTTGCGCACGTCAAGTTGGCTGAGGTCTTGTTCTACTTGTGTGCGCTACCTTAGGCGAGGTCGTCCTCTGCTGCGCTGACCCTCCGAGTAAGAGTCGAATATTCTCTGAGCCGGAGCGTTGATGTCCATAGGCTCTACATGTCCTAGCCATCTTAAACGCCCAATGTGCAGTTGTTTGACCAGGTTGGTATTTCTTTGTTTATTATTTTTTTCACTTGTAAAACAAATCGCAACAGCTTTACAACTTAACATGGCACTCTATTAAGGAAGACTCAAGTTTTCCCATGGTTTTATTTTCTATAAGTAAACCGGAAATGTGGTATTTACAAGGTGTGCCATAATGCTCCCTGCGCCATAATGTCGGAAGTTACCCTAAGCCGTTTTTTTCTGTCGACTGGATTCAAAGAAAAGAGCGTTTTTATTTATTTTTTATTTATTTCATACGGATTGCTTAACACAGTAAGATACAAAATCTTATAAATTAGTGATAAGCATATAAAGAACATAGAAAATGGATGCTACAGAAATGAATAAAGCGAATTGAACTAAATGGAAACTAAGTAAAAAATGAAAGCAAAAAATAAATATTAATATTATGTTTACAAAAGATTGCTAAATTAATTAAGAATTACTGTGAAAAATGTGCTTTTAATTCATATCTAAATCTTGCAGTGTTATCAATTCTTCTTATATTACGAGGCAAAGAGTTCCACAAGCGAATAGCGTAAATGAAAAATTGTCGTTCAGATGTCAAACAGGTGTGTCTAGGTGCAATGAGCTGACCGGATCTGTTTGAAGATGGAAATCTGATTTTCTCGTACAGATAAGCAGGCTGATGAGTTGGTAGTATTTCCGAAAAGCGAATTAATGTACGAAACTTAAGAATATTATCAAATGTCATATTATATAAATATCTGGAAAAGCCCGAAACTCGATCAAATATGCGCAGTCCAAATACGTAACGTATAATGCTATTGAAAGCTACATTAAGTTTCCTTTTAGAGGCATAGCTACAGTAAGAATAAATTTTACAACCGTAAGTTAGGAGAGGCATGGCCAATATTTTTGCAAGTAAGGTGCGTGTCTTAATCGGAGTGAAGGAATGGGAGACCCATAGTGTTCTGAATACGCCATAGGTTTTCCCGACTGCTGGATTAATATGCATATCCCAAGTTAGACTTCGACTAAAGGTCATACCGAGGTTCTTAACCGATTCAACATACTCGATAGGGGCATTGTTAAGAGTGCTGGAAGGAAAATATGACAAGTTTAATGATTTTCTTGAGATAACAATGCACTTAGTTTTGTTAGGATTCAAGAACAGACCATTACTTTGAGCCCATTGCCCAATACCAACCAGATCTTCATTAACGCAGCTCGTGGCGTGCTCGATTAAGCCCAAGGGACAGCTCATTATGAGCTGAACATCATCGGCATACATTATGTACTGAGCTATGTCTAATGGAAGTAGGAAGTTCGTTGACATATAACGAGAAAAGTAATGGTCCTAGTATAGAACCTTGTGGCACGCCGCTGACTATGGGGAGAAAGCTTGATAGCACATGGTTTATTTCTACTGCTTGTATTCAGTCTATCAAGTAGGAAGATATTAGCACACGCCGAAAAATGGTACATTTGGGACAGTTTATGACACAAAGTAGAGTGAACAACCGTATCGAATGCCTTAGAGAAGTCGAGTACGACAAGGAATGAAACTTTATCTGCAACTAAGGCGATCCGAATATCTTCGGATACGCCTATTATGGCAGTCGTACAGCTGTGTTTCTGCCGAAAACCAGATTGCCTTGGAGATAAGATGTTATGAGTGGAGAGATACTGTCCAATTTGTTTTTGTAAAATCTTTTCCAACATTTTCGACATGAATGGCAAAATAGATATAGGTCTGCATTCGTTACCTTTAGGTGTTTTAGGGACTGGAACAACTTTGGATGACTTCCATTGCACAGGAAAGAGCGTTGATGCTTAAATCTGGCTACTCAAACCAGCTGAAAAGCTTATATAGGTTGATGATCAGCACCAATTCTAGTTCGACATCGATGTAAATTAGAAATATGTAAGTAAGTCAGGTCCCAGTATGCTAGAGAGCACCCTCTTACTCTTAGCTCTATCTCTCCTACCGTTTGCTATTTCGTATTTGATTAAAGAAATATAAATAAAAACAATCTCTTGGATTTGCTTCTCATTCGAGCAGAGTCAATTCACTAAACGACCATATTTAAGAGTCATCAAATAATAATCTGTCATGTAATGGTTTCCTTGTAACCCCTAACTACATTTCACTGTAACCCCAAGAGGGAAATACAAACAGATCTCTTCACCTGGCAGTAAAATGACAGAAGCTACATATGTACATATGTATATGAACTCATGAAAGTGCTACAGATATTAATGAGTAGATATCTACACTAATGTCTAACTAACTATCTGCATTCTCAGTTTAGTTACTGCACTAGTGAATTGGTGACAAAAGTTGCCCAAGTAAATACTAATCCATCAGCAAATCTAGCCATTAAAAATTTCCACTGAATAAATATGCTTTGGATGGGGAAGCGCTCAATTCCGCACCCAAACATAATTGCTAGCCACCGAGCGTCCATAATGATTTACTTTTAATTTATCCATTACTGGGCAAGTGCATTCGCTTGGGCGCTATGAGCCGCGTTAAATCAAATTAAAGCTGCTTCCACAATACAGACCAATGACATTCTTCATCGCTATACGATCTCTGAATGAGAATTTCTACACTTTTCGCGCGCGCATTCTGTGCTGTCCCGTTTTTCTTTCATTTATACTTACAAGCATATCTATTCAAGGATCCCTCCAACCATCCAACCAAATCAACCAACCAGAACACCATCCTTCGCTACTGAGAAGGTGAATTCATGTAATGTTAACCTCCTGTCTCCTATGTAACGGTGTGCATATGATTCTTCGGGACTATGGGGCGCACACAATTTTCAAAGGTGTTCCTTCTTGTGAGGCATCGCCCTGAAGAGGTTAATTACGTCCCTTTGAGACATTTATAATTATAATGAAATAAAATTGAAATAAAAAGGATCTCAAGTGGCTACATAGTATTTCGTCCTTCATCCTTCGTCTCTTGGCTTTATTGCGAGAAAAGTAAAAAGTATTTTTTTTTTTTTTTGATTTTTTCCCATCTTTTTCTATTTTGTTCACAAATTGGGAGATGTAAAGCGTGATAATTAATTTTGAAGGATACGTAGCGTAACATACATATACAGAAACTGGATACTCACTCCAAAAAGCATCTTAAGGTTTTTTTTTTTTTTTTATTTCTTGTTTCCGCCCTCCTCCTTTGATGTGTGAATGGGGAAACGCTAATGGTTAATGGTTACTTTCCACTTTTAGTTGGTACCTACCTACATACACATGGGGTTTTAGTTTTTAATTACTGTTTATTGAATTTCTTTTTTAATTAAATGCGTATAAACTTTGCAATAATTACGAAACGGAAGGAACGAGCATACGAGCATACGACTTCTCTGGACGGGTGAACTTGTAGCGAGAGGACGAGGAGTACTACCTAACATAAGTTGCAATTATGAAGTCGTTTACTTAAATTGGAATTTAATGTAAGGATCATAGAGCCCGACAAGAGAGAGCACTGACTAAATGATGGCGGATTTTGACAGAAGGCAACCATTTTTTTTTTTTTTTTAATAATTCATCGTCTAATAAACATTCCTTTCGAATTTAATTAAAGTAATTATTTTATTTATTTCATAATCACCGGATGTACATATGCAGAATGTTGAATGCATAATTAGAGCCTTTTTTGGCGAGATTCTTTCGAATCTTTTGATCTCAAAGGCAATCAGCTAACAAATGTAATTAAGAAAGCCTTTGATCTTTAAAGACCTACACTTGGTGGCTAAATACGCCCTTCAATTGTATCCTTTGATTACATAGAATTTGACGCTGAGCGTTGATAAATTTTTTTTTTTGCCAAAATCACTATAACGTCCTACCGTTAGATACGTCGCAACAACTTGACGGATCCTTAGTTGTTATTGTGAATCATCATTTCAGAAGTTAATTTTTCCAACAAGATGAAAACAAAAACAAATTATTCTTTAACGCAATCTAACTTTGCCTTGATACCGTTATTAAGTTCCGTTACGTATCTTCTTCGTAATATTTAACATAGAATGGATTATGGGATGGGTTCACAAGAACTCCTTTGTATGATTTTCTGTTGTATTTCGAAGCTAGTTTTGGGATGATTATCTGCGAGTACATTAACAAGGATCCTCCAGGCAGAGGCAGAAGTGTGGCTCATATCTAAATCTTTTAAGACAGTCAATCAGTTATTAAAGTTTTAAAGTCATAAATAATGGAATCAGAGTTAGTTTGGCATTTGCTCAATTTGGCGCATGGACAAAAAGTTAGGTACTGCTGGCCTGCTAGTGCCAAACGCGGAATACCGAGCCAATTCCGAAAGCAAGAGAGAAGCGAAGAATTTCACCGAACCATGACAAAGCTCAACTTATAATTGAGTAAGACAAATAAGATCGTAGGTTGCTAAGATGTTAATAGTGATCCACCTTCAGTAACCTTTAGTTACCACCTGAAAATGAGATTATCTGCAGTTGATTCCTGTTGACTCGGATATGAAGCGTTCTGGGACTCATACCCATGAAAAAGTAAGATTTCACAATTCATACATTGCCTGGAAGAAATATGGAAAGTGTAGGCCACAGCCATGCTTAGCTTTATAAAAGTCCGATGGACAAGTTCAGAAAAACTAAACCCGTACTGGAAACGAGAGCAGAAGGTACTGCACCGAGAGGAAGACCACGCAGATCTTGAGAAATTCACATTCAGGATGTGGGAAGGCTGTTGGGTAAAACCCTACCAGAGATGAGAAGAGAGAGCCGAGACTAAGTTCATTGGAGGATATGGATAGCCCGAGTCTACCCCGACGCTTGGAAGGATCTTGTGAAATTCACAGTCAGGATGTGGGAAGGCTGTTGGGTAAAACCCTACCAGAGATGAGAAGAGAGAGCCGGGAGGCGATGTATAACCCGAGTCTACCCCGATGCTTCACAGCAAGTGGGGATTGAAGAAGAAGAGGATCTAAGAAAATGTTTGAAGTGAAACTTCTTATGTCGCGGTAGGGCAGTAAAATGAAGCTCAAATGAAACAAAAATATTCACAGAGGGGAACTTAAAATGGGTATAGAAAAAATAAAATAGTTTAAAAAAAAAACAGCCTACAGCCGACAAATGACAATTATTGACAAAAGTAAACGAAAATATTCACAGAGGAGAATAAGCGCTCGGGGTGGGGCACGCATTCGGACGGATAAGCGATGATAGTGAGCGGGAAAAAGAACGTGGATAGCGCTACCGCTACAGCCTAAACCCTAAACTACTCAACCGAATGCAACAAATAGAGTGCCGTTGGATTCGATTTGACCCGGAGAGTATCCTAGGTTATATTGCGCCATAGAAACATTCAATACGGTGGACACCACAAGATGGCGGATTACCGTCATATTCATGACTTTCTTAATATGAAAAAATGAAAGGGTTTGACAAGACAATCAATACGCTAAGTGACGTCATTCGAAATTCAACATGGCGGTCCACCAAGATGGTGGATTACCGTTATCTCCACGACTTCCTTAATATGGATATCAAATGAAAGGGTTTGACAAGACAAACAATACGCTAAGTGACATCATTCGTAGTTCAACATGGCGGTCCACCAAGATGGCGGATTACCGTTATCTTCGCAACCTCCTTAATATGTGTATCAAATGAAAGGGTTTGACAAAGCAAATAATACGCTAAGTGACGTCATTCGAGATTCAACATGGCGGTCCACTAAGATGGCGGACTACCACTTTAGTTATAGTTTCACTGAAACACACACATTTTTTTGTTTAAATTTTAACACATTTCTTCAGAGTGAAAACTAGCTGTCGAAAGCATATACATATGTATGTATTTTCACCCTTTGATTTTCAATTAATTTTCCGCAGAAAAGAAAATACTTTACGAAAGATTTTTGTGCTGACTTATGCGCAGTTTCTTCTGCACAATCTGCGTACATATGTCAAAGTGAACAACTGAACTGATGTGAACATTAATCAGCTAACTTTGATTGAAATATCATCTTTATGCAATTACGTATGTATGAACATGTGTGTACAGTGAGCTGTCAGACGCTTATGTAGGCAACCTCGCATACTCCAACCCTGCCAAGTCTTGATACAGTCACATTCCGTGCCTTCATTATCCGCAACGTGCAATTCCTTGCCAATTAACTGGTGCGGATCAGGAAAATATACATCAGACTTTCCACATGCATATGTATTCAGTTTTATTTAAATTTCCTCCTCTATACGGTGTGGGTGGAGTGAGTTCAAGTATCCGAAACAACATTGTTGTTTTTGTTTCCCTTGTTTCCGTTTCCCGGAATGCATTCGAGAAAAGGAAAATCTGCACTTGGTCACAGAGCACAATACAATGCATCCGTATCACGTACGTGACTTCACAATTGAGCCAGAAAAATTCTCCACCTCCGTCCATTGTCTTTAGCGGCAAGCGTCGTCGTCCTCGTTGTAGTCATTGTCACTTCATATGCCTATCCCCTGCTCATAAGCGGCAGCAAACCATCAGCACTTCACATGACACCACTCTCGCGCAAGATGTGCTCTCGGATAATAATGCGGATACCGACGAGAGGCGGTTGTGTGTGCTTTTGTTGTGAGGCGCTAGCAGGCGAAATACACACCACATCCAGGATATACACTTGATATTTTAAGTTTGATTTTTTTCTTCGGTTTTTTTTTTTTTTGTTCGCCAAACCCCCTCCTGCAGCACGTAGTCACGGAGTACAAAAGGATTGCAGGAAACATTTCTTTGCTTGGCAAGACAAACTTCCGAGGAGAGATGGTACCGCTTCGGGGTTCGCGCTAATTTGCGGTTGAATAATAATAAAAAGAAAACGAATCCCGAAAGGTCCTGCAGAACTCAAAGTGTCTCATTATTTTGTCAGCATACAGCATCCCAACATACATGAACGGTGAATCCACAAACACATCTCTGATGGTGAATCCACATTCTGCATGAAAAATAAATTGAAATCAATTTGAGGGTTTTTTTTCTCCTTTCTGTTGTGGGGAAGAGATGACCAACGAACCCTCGCATCCTGCGGCAAATATTCAATTAATTCATTTCTGCCACTGACAGATCCAAATGGTGTCACTAATGCGTTAAAAGTTGCGTATAACGCTGCTGACTGACACCAACATTTATACTCGTATATTAGCTCGGCACACACATACTCGTTGAGTTGAAGCGGGCGATGCCAGGAGGATGGAATCCACCGGATGACCATTACACAATTTCACACTGACAGAACCTTTTGTTGTGGGATGCGGTCAACAAATGTCCATTAATTTTATTTTAACAGCTTTTGGCTTCTGTTGCTCGGGCGTGTGGTTGATGCGAGCATTTACAGAGATAAACCCCCATGCACACACACATGCGATGCAAGGATGTTTGAGCAAATAAAATTGGACGAAGTATTTTCAATTCGAATGATAGCCGGTGGCGGTACCGGTAATGTGTATAGTTGCAGGGAAATTAACTGAAGCTTGAGTGAGTATCATTCGGATTCCACCATACAAACAAAATCTATTATCTGTATCTGAATGTGATGGCGGTGTACAGGTTAAATGAGCGCAATGCGATAGGAATTTAAAGATTCAGGATACGTGGGCACCGTAGCGCAAGTGGTTAGTGCGTCGGACTACTGAGCCAGCGGTCTTGGGTTCGAATCCCGCCGCAAACACCTAAAAAAGCATCAAAGAGTATCATTTGTCACGATAAAGCTTCTCAACTCGCCGTTCGGAGTCGGCAAAAAACTGTAGGTCCCTTCCATTCGTGCAAAAATATAACACGCACACACAAATGGTTGCGAGAAGCAGGCCCAGGTTCACCTCTAGCTGTAGCGCCAACTAAGTAAGTAAGTAAGTAAGTAACATACATTTCTTAGCTTGTTTCCTGTCACTTTTTGCTTGAGTGCAATAGTTGCCAAAGGACTGAGACTGCGGGTAGGGAAAGGAAGGATCTCATCTAAAAATGTTAATTGAACCTATAAATCCAAGGCTGAAATTGCTATCTTGATAATTTACTTTGCGCCTAAAAATATGTGAATAAAGATTTTTGAATGAACAGCAAAAGTATGATTATACATGTGGTGGTGGCCGGAATTTTACTGTGAATGGTGCCCGTTATCGCGGTATGATAACGGACTATTTTTTGCTTTAAATTAAAGCCCATGATCTCGACGACATTTGGTTCCAACAGGACAAGTAGCACCACACTGCCCGTGAAACCATAGCTTTTTGCGAGAAAAATTCGGTGAACAGTTCATTTCACGCTTCGGACCGGTGAACTGGCCGCCTAGATCATGTGATATCACACATGTAGACTTTTTCAGTTGAGGCTGCGTAAAGTCCAAAATCTACATGGATAAGCCGGCTTTGATTAAGGAGTTGGAAGCTAACATTACCCGCGTCATTCGCCAAATATAACTCGAAAAAAATTGTTCATTTGTATGATAATAAAGATTATAGAGATTCTTTCTTAAACCATTCAACAAGAATATGGAATGCCTTACGATTTACAAACATTTAAGACCAACGCGCTTCGGTATCTCGTATTTCATCCTCCTGCGCCGAGCAAAGCATTTTAAGGGTATTCATATCCCGCTTAGCGCGAGTTACCTGCTGGACCTATGTATGTACATAGCCATGTACATACGTACATACTGGACCAGCAGCAACATCCAAACAAGTGGAGCTGATGCTATGTTTAGCTGTTTCTTTTTGTTGTATGTGATTTATGTAAAACTGTTCTTGTTGTTTTTTGATTTCTGTTCCTAGTAAAAAGGCAGTTGGTAATTAGTCTTGTGCAATACGTAACGTGTCGTCTATGTTTTGTTTTGTTTTTATTTTCGTTTTTTATAAATGTCAACAAGTTTAGTGTTAAGTGTATTAATAAAGATATTTAAATATCAGAAACTATGTGTGTTTGTATATTTATTTTGCTGATCGTTTGAGATCGTAACTGGCGCAGTCGGTAGGATGATGCACATTTTGATGGAAAATCAGAATGGCGGATTTTTATCCTTTGGCATCATGGAACCTGGAGAAAAAAAATATACATATGTATAACAGTGAAAGAAAAAACCAGAAACAAAAAAACCACTCAGTGAAAAAAAAAAACAAGCAAACAGTGACTTCCAATAAAAACCAATCCTTAACAAAAAATAAATACCGAAACAATAAAATACAGTGACGAAAAACAACTAATAACCAAAAAAATATAAAAAAGGAAAACGTTGAACTCAATTTTTAACACAGAAAAAGTGTAAAGAATATATATGTATAAAAAAAAAAAAACAATATGGATACAGTGCAAAAAAAAAAAAAATAAAAAAAAAACTTGAGAACAATATAATAAGGTCGAATGTGAAGTACAGCATCCAAAATGTGAAACAAAATATATAGTAGCTAAAAGTGACGCTGGAAAAGCATTGATGCACATTTCGAGGGAATATCGAAATGGTGGATTACCTCGTATATCCTTTGGCATCATAGAACATTAAGAACAAAATTATCACAGTGAGAAAAAAAAAAAAAATAAAAATAAAAAAAATTATAATAACGAAACCTAAAACCAAAACGTTAAACGAATAAAAAAACATAATAAAAGTAGGGTGACCATTATAATACCTAGTGAATATGAGTAGCTATCGTTTTAATGGCCAGCAAATGTGCACTTTTTGAATGCATATCAAAAAGTCTGGATCTAAATCGTTAAGCATAATTAGAGCTTCATCCGAATTTAAATAAAAATTGAAACAATTATAAAATAAACAAAGAACTGTATACATACTCGTATATATACATATACTTTATACGTGAGTATACAATCCATAATGATATCAAGTTGTTATTAGCGTTTAATAATTAATAAAACAAAGAACTAAATAAAATAAAGAGACATAAAATAAAAAATAAATTGAAACAAAAAAATAAAAGACAATTAGTGAATTAAAAAGAAAAGTAGGTATTGTTATTTGACTGTATTTACATGAAAACGTTTAAGAACAGTGTCAAAAAAAAATAATAATACATAATAAATAAAAGTCCAAAAAACATAATTTAAGATTACAAATAAAACAACATTAAAAAAAATTTCAAACACACAATGACAATAAAAAACGAGCAAATGTGTGAAATATAAAGTAAAAAAAAGATATATATATATATATATATATATATATATATATTTATATATATATATGTATACATACATATGTATGTAGGTTTATATATTTTTAAGAATGCCTTAAAATTATAAAATCTGAAAAAAAACGTAATACGAAAGAATTTAACTAAATAAAATAAATTGAAAAATACAAATAGTGTTTTAAGTTTATAAATAAGTAATATACAAATAAAAATAAAAACATAATATTTCCTATGTAAAAATTATTGAAGTATCGATGAAACGACACTGAAATATTCATAATAGTTTATTTAATTAAAATAACTGTTTGTTCTACTTATTACTACTGTTAAATGTTGTTAAATGTCTTTAAAAATAAAGTCATTTCTGAAATTAATTTTCTTTAAAAAAAAAAATTGTTTTTGAAAAATTCAACTATAACTGGTCTTGTCTGTACATTTGTTAGTCTTTCCTGCAAAAAAAAAAAAAAAAAAAAATTAAATTCATAGAAAAAGTACCTAAAAAAGATAGACCTTGGTAAAAATGTTCATTCTTAGAAATATTTGTTTAGCTTTATTTCAATTAAAAAGTAAAAAAAAAAAAAAGAATGAAATGCAAAAAGAAAAGAGTGAAAAAAGAGATATTATTTAATTTTTGACCTGAGCCAAAATTGATCTTAATATTTGTATGTATTATATGGAAATAAAACAATCGAGAAAAGGACGCAACACCTTACATAACTTTCTTCCGGACTTATCTCTTAAATTCGATAAGTCCACACTGAGACGGGAGGAGTTACCTGCTGGACCTATGTATGTACATAGCCATGTACATACGTACATACTGGACCAGCAGCAACATCCAAACAAGTGGAGCTGATGCTATGTTTAGCTGTTTCTTTTTGTTGTATGTGATTTATGTAAAACTGTTCTTGTTGTTTTTTGATTTCTGTTCCTAGTAAAAAGGCAGTTGGTAATTAGTCTTGTGCAATACGTAACGTGTCGTCTATGTTTTGTTTTGTTTTTATTTTCGTTTTTTATAAATGTCAACAAGTTTAGTGTTAAGTGTATTAATAAAGATATTTAAATATCAGAAACTATGTGTGTTTGTATATTTATTTTGCTGATCGTTTGAGATCGTAACTCGCGCATGTCTTATACAAAAGTCCGGAGTGGACCAAAGCCTCGACCGGCAATCCAGTTAGACCGGTCATTATTTCGCTGTCTCCAGTTGCGAGCTCCAAGTTGGTTGAGATTCTCTTCTACTTTTCTTTTCTACTACATCCGAGTTGGAATCGAATACTCAGCGAGCTGGAGCGTTGGTTTCCATTCCAATGCGCAGTTTTTTGACCAGATCGATGTCACTGTATAGCTCGTATGATTCGTAGTTGACTCTTCTCCTCCAAAACCCGTCAACGCAAACAGGACCGAATATCTTACGAATGATTTTTTTCTCAAAACGACCAAGGATGTCTTTATCCGTCCATACTTCAGCCCCATATTGCAGGACTGGGATGATAAGGGTCTTATATAGATGGAGTCGAGGGCTTTACTACTCAATTGCCTTCTTAGCCCAAAGAAACAGCAATTATTGGCAAAAGCAATCCTTCGTTTGATTCCCGATGAGATGTCATTTTTTTATGTTATAGCAAAGCCAGAGGTAGACAAAGTCCTTTACTACCTCAAAGTTGTAGCTGTCTTTTGTGACGTTCTGACCAATTCGTCGATGTTGAGTGTGCCTTTTCGTTGACAGCATAGACTTTGTTTTGCCCTCGCTTACCGCCCAAACCATTTTAGACGCTTTCATTTCTATGCTCCCAAGCGGAACAGTGTCAGCTCGCTGTGTTCTCCCAATGATGTCAAAGTCGTCGGCGTAGTAGAATGGACTTTTGAAAAATCGTTCCACATGTGTTGGCTTGTGAGCTTCGAACTATACTGTATGATGTTGAAGAAGTCGCATATGACAGTGCGTCATTACTGACCTTGATGGAGCAGCGCGCTTTCTCCATCGTCATCCTGCACAGATGGATGAGGTTGGTAGGGATGTCAAAACTAGACATGGCTGACAGTTCATCTCTCCAGATTCTCTCCAGATGCTGTCATAGGCGGCCTTGAAATCGATGAACAGGTGATGGGTATCGGTTTGGACTTCTTGGGCTTTTTCCAGGATCTGCCTGAGTGTGAAAATGTGGTCTATGGTGGACTTTCCTGGCCTAAAACCGCACTGATAGGGGCGAATCAGGTTGTTGACAAAAGGTTTAAGGCGTTCACGCAATATGGCAGATAAGATCGTGTAGACGATGTTGAGTAGACTGATGCCTCTATAGTTGGAGCGGTTGAGGTGGTCTCCTCTCTTCACGCAAACGAAGCTGAGATTCAAATCATCTGGCATAAATTCATCTGATCAAATTTTTCAGTCAAAGTGGCGTATACGAGTCATCTCCAGCTGCTTCAGATAGCTCAACGGATAAGGCGTAGAGCCCCCCGCACTGCTGGACTTAAGTTTGGATATTGTTATCTTCATGACCAAAAAAGTCCCTCTGTAAAAAAAAAATCAAAGTATCCTCTTTAAGTGTACTTTACAACAATAACAATGTTTATCCTCTTTAACGTAAAATTTGGAAAAGATTTATCAAATTGAAAAGATCATCCACTTTAATTGCCCAAACATTTGTGAAATAAAAAAAAACAATCAACGGCTAATCTGCTTTATTTCATGATTACTCCGACTGAGTCCTGACAACGTGCGCACACGTGGGGTTGTTTATTTCATATTAAACTTCGCCTCCTTTCGTTACACCTATACAGAGATACGTACGAGTATATTGTTTATCAATTCCTCAGCAGAGATGCTGTACATAGAGCTGCACTCCTCTATACACCTGGATTTGGATTTGGAGTATTAATTTGTTGCTATGACTGTCGCATCCACCCCCACCCACCCTAGCGGATGGTATCACATTCACATAGGGAAATGCGAACCAAAGCGATTTCTAATAAGAAATTCGAATCGCATTCGTTCCATTCGAGCAAAAGCCTCTTGAAGGCTGCCATAGCCAGGGCGATTGGCATTTGTTGCCATGTGAACTTGGTTCGTTTTCATTGGTATGAGGTCGCAGAGGGTAGGTGGACAAGAGTATTTCATCCTAAATTTGAAAATTGCTATTTTGTCATTTCCCAATGGCACAGCCATGCCACCACCTGTGTGTAAGTAGTACCTATTAGAATTAGAAACACTCGAGTGGAATGCATCCATGCGTATGTAATCCAGTTAATATTTAAGGGAATTGTCATTGTGGAATGTCACCAAAGGATGGTGTACGGTATTCCAATAGCAAGTTAAAGGCTTCACAAAGGATACGTACGAGTATTATTGCTTTGTTTGATTGAATTTGATGCCAGGCATTTAATGGCTAATTAAAACGACATAGAATAGAAGGAATGTTATGTAATGAAGAAATTGACGCAGAAGTAAACTATACAAAGTCCTGACGAACAAAATTAGAATTAGACTTGTGTTAAATTAAATTAAATACAATCAATACCGATGTCATCACAATGGTTTGCAGATGATTTTCTCATCGCCTTTGTAATTTGATTCGGATAATTTCTCTGGAAGGGGATTTAGGCAGCGTAGACCGAGAAATACCGAGATCAAGTTGATAAAATCACCTGCTTAACTTTGCGTGATTTTACTGCTGTTACCTGTGAATCATCGGCTCTTGCAACTCCTTAAGAAATAATAGCCTATAACGACGCTCCGCCATTTTTTTTTGATTCTGATCAACCTCTCTTGAACTTTGACAGCAGTCAGTGTTCTCTCTCTATTCTATTAACAAGGTCCACAGTTCACATATATTTTTAACAAAACTTTCCATTTCTATTGCGTAATGACAGACTAGCAAAATTGTGTCTCAAAAGTCACGCATGATTTGAATTGTTCGCCATCTGTGTGGTAAAGTGTTGCCAGCATGACAGCTGACAGTTTAGGTTTATTAACAGGGAACGGATTTTGTTGACCAAAAAAAAGCTAAAAAGGCAAAAATGGCATTAAATAATAATAAGGTTTTATGCATTTTTATTAACATTGTAATAGCACTGTACAACCAAAAACATTTTGATGTTCTCTGGTAACAATCGCTTGCCCTCTCAGTAAAGCCTTGAATATAGTAAAGGATCTCTCAACATGGGCAGAGACTAGTAAAGCCAAGATAAAAGATGTCACGATGTTGACTTTAATATTTGAGTCCAATTTGGAGTTTGCAGCGACATTTCTTTCATTTGCTGGAAAAACTTATTAAGCATGGAATGCTCTACACGAAAGAAAAACGCGTTTTCATTGTTGAGCAATATTTTAAAAACATTGAAGGTTTGGCCAGTACAGTTCGCAATTTTCGTACAATCGATCGGAATAGTGGTTTCACTTCATCAACTGTGAAGAGATTAAAAAAAAATTCAGGGAGGCCGTGTGTTGTCACATGGATTTTGAAAAAATTGGTAGATTGGACAAAAAAAAAAGTGGTAGATTTAAAAAAGTGGTGGTAGATTTGATAACTTTGACATTAGTACATGTATGTATGTATTTACAATGTACATTGCGTCAAATGATGTGCGGATGAAAATGTCGGAAAGGGTTTCCACACAAATGAGTGAAAAATTCATTGAAAGTCTGTATGTTTTGAATTTTCGAAATAGATTTGAAATATTTATAGACATATTTTCCAAAGGAATAGAGTGGAATTGGTTGGTACAATATGGGCAGGACAGAATTTAAAAATGTGGTAGAATTTGTGCGTTCCGTGGTAAGTGTAGATTTGGAAAACGCTCAAAATTATGGTAGATCTACCAAAATCGTGGCAAAGTGACAACACTGATTAAAGGACGTCCTTTAACAAGTAGTTTAATACAAAACATCGAAGCAGTTCGTGAGAGTGTTGCTGAGAGTTCAGGAACATCAATTCGAAGAAGAAGATTTGTAGAGCAACGTATTCTCACGAAAGATTTGCATCTTCATGCATACAAAGTGCAATTGACTCAAGAACTGAAGCCTACTGTAGCGATGAAAGTTCCTTGACTGGATTATGGAATAACAACAAATGGATGCTGATTTTTAAAACAAAATCATCTTCAATGATGAGGCTCATTTTTATCTTGATGGCTTTTTTAATCGTCAAAATTGTCAAATATTTGGTTCGGAAAATCCATGAGTTGTTAAGAAACAAATGCATCCAACAAGCCTACCACCGCCCACGTCTTGAACGAGCACGGCAATTTCTGTATCAACGAAATTCAGTCACATTTGTGCAAAACGGTCATGAAAAATTCCAACAAAAGAGTGCGTATGTGCTAGCGAAGCCGTGGAGTCTTTTTTACGATCCAAACATAACCCTATAATTTTATGGATCAGTAAAACATGTATGTATTTACAATTTTTAATTGAAAACTTGTGTTTTCTATCAAAATAACTGCTTGCGTATATTTTGGGGCACCGTTTACTTGTTTCACTATTTTGTTTATTAACTTCAATTTGGTCTTTGGTTTTTTACAATGCTTTTTTTCTTCTTTTCTTATACATTCCTTACATGACAGTTGTACATTTTTTTTACTTTGTAACATTAAGTCTGTACGTGTTCGAATTTTAACGAGATCCTGTGCCAAGAAGTTCGTATTTTTTTTGTAAAAGAGAGTGCTAAGGCGAGAATAAGATAGCATAGCTGCAAATTTTAGCCCAAAAAAATCTGTCAAATCACGTACTCATTCCGTTTTCTGTTGTTCACAACGCGTTTTTTTTTTTACTTTTTCGTGATTTTACCTATCTCTTGGAAAATTTCAGCCGCGCTCTTCGAAAGAATTTTGATGCATGAATACCCAAAAACCTAACCTACGATTACACGGCATTCGAAAAGCGACATACGCACTTTGACCTTCTAAGGTAATTTCGACGTCAAAGTATGTTAAAAAAAGGTGCCATGCTATGTATTTGTGACACTGTCATACGGTTGGCATGCATATGTCAGCTCCACGCCAGATCCAGAATGGCACATAAACATGACAAAATTGGCTTACCATGTACATATGTGCAAATGTACTTGATAAGCTACTCGCTTATCAATCCCAAAATAAAAAGACAAAAAATCCGGCCTAATCCTTCTCTTCCGTCGTAGACCGGTTTGTTTTAAATGCGATAGAGCAGCCAGATTTCTGTATAATATGTTTGTAAGCACATGCCTTTATATTCGTTCAAAAGGAGGTAAATTGTATCGGTATTAGAAATCAATTTAATTAAATAATTTATTTTTACTCTTCCAATTAGAATGGGTATAAAACATTACTAGTATAAAACGGGTATAAAACGGTACTAGTCAAATAAATATACGCGAACTTTCCGACGTTTTTATTTAAATTACGTTAAACGAAATGCGACCTATTTCTGTTGCGTAAATATAGATAGAATTTTCATTCCTCTCGGACAGTTGCCGGAAGGTACCTTACCTACCCCTAGTGAATACTAGGGATTAGGCTCTGTGGAACCTCCTGCTACTGTTCGTGGGGAGAAAAATAAATGAAAATTAGTACAGATTTTAAATACTTTACAAATAAAAAAGACATTATTAATGAGTTCCCAATATTATAAAAGATCTGTAATTAAAAAGAACAAACACACACACTCAAACAATAATAAAAGAAATAAATATTAAATTCTAAGCCTTCTTTCTCTTTCTTTTCCTTGACCAGTCTTACTGTACTTACACATTTTAAGTATGTCTTTTCACAAACTCAGTACATTTTCTTTGAAATGATGTAAAATTGTAGTCATTTTTTATTAAATAAGTTAAATCCCTTGTAGATGATCGTATTCTGCGCAGCCGATGAGTTTTGTCTTCTCAACCTAAGGTCATTTGCATTCCGAAGTTGGTAGGGTTGAACATGAACCACACGTCTGACTTCATTTATAAGGTATCTTGGCGCTGCCCCATGTTTTATGTAAAAAACGCTAACAGTGTATTCAGCTCCAACCTCTGTTTAACGTTGAGCCATATGAAGGTATCTGGCATGTACCTTACTGAAGTAAATCTGTTGTACCTCAGGATGCTCCTCATATCTTTGTTTTGCAGTTTTTGTAGCCGTTCTACCTGCCCCTGGTTGCGGCATGAGAATAAAATTAAGGACAAAATTCGAAATGCGGTTTGATGATGGTATTATAGACTGTAATAGCTGTTATGTAGTTCATTCTTTTTCGGATATTTTCTAGCATCTATAGTAGCACACAATATGCACGTCTATATTCAGAACAAAATTCTATGTGTTGAAAAAATACAAAAATGACAGCATGTGACAGCTCAGGACATGCCGTGTACTCACAAAAAGGTGAGTCAATATATGGCATGCAGCTGCGGCATATCGTGTAACCGACAAAATTTCATCGTCATGTTGGTATATGAACATGACAACTTTGTGACAGAATTGACATGCCCTGTATTCGGCAAATTTGTCGCACATCGTAGCGTCAGAATGTCATATCCATGTGTAGGTATTTCGGGGTTGTCGTACCGTTTACTCACAGCTTTCGAAGTGCAAAGTGGCGCAACTTTTGTTGTTTCATTCGTTCCCCTACTGTTTTCTGATTTTCGTCACTCTCTGAGAAATTTTCCTCTCACTCTTTGAAATCTACCTTTTTACAAATTTTAGTAAAAATAAAAATATTTTATTTGCCTTGGAATGAACTCACTCGTTCACTACTTTAACCTGCTCCATCTGCAAAGGCAATGTCCTACAGGCATATACCAAAATATGTGCCTAAAATCAGATGTTACTAAGCATCTACGTCACACGCACTCGTATGTAACTCAAAAAATGGAACAAAAGTTTCCCAGCAATGAACTTCGTTTTCACACTCAAGATTTCCAATCGACTACACTTTATCAAAATCATTGCATCTCAATGGATATTGCACTTCAGATCGACACTACGAGTATGAGAATTTGTAATAATTTTCCCATAAACTCGTGCACCTCTTATCAGCATGTCGCCCGAAAAGAACATAGCCCACCAACTATCGCTAATTCTCTTACTTGAGTAGATAGGGGCTGTGCCAAAGACTGACTACCTCCGCAGTCGAACAGTATCCAATCATCCGTAAAAATGTACAACTTTCTTGGAATGATTTCACACGAAAATCGTTGTAACGGAATGAAGTACACTCCATAGAATGATATCGATTGTCAAGACACGCTACACGTAAATTTGTTAAAAAATGCAAAATGCGCATTCACTGAATCAAAAATTGCAAAGGTAAGGTGTGCCACCCGTGAAGTCACGACGGTCGGTGGTTATACCTTCAAAATCCCACAGTCGAATATCGATAGAAACAGAAAGAAGCAAAAATGAACATTTACACGCTTCCGCTTTGCTTCTTTCTTCATCCTTATGACACGACTTACAAGTCAACCCTGTGGCACACCACCCAGCGTGATCGTTGATAGAGGATCTTGGTCAAGTTAGTTGCTACCCTGATTAACATCACATGGTGATGCACAACAATGTAAGGATATTCGTATACCGCTATAACATCCCTTGTAAGGACTCTTCAGTGTTGCCGCGGGGCAAGATTCGAAATTACTTTTTGATTAGATGAAGAAGTGAATTCACTTTAATCGATTCGGTCAAGTGAAAATGTCAGATAATTATAACATTTTGGATCCCATGGGAAATATTTTTGAAACTGTAGCATTTTCATGAGCTCGAACAAAGGTATAACTGTATTCTTCACAGGACACTCGTACTTCAAAGAAATCGAGAACATTTTTCGCTGTTTAATGTACTCGTGAATTTCAAATCCTTTTATTCCCACACCCCTCGCATCCATTAAAAATTGTTTCCTTTTAATTATTTTTGTTGCTGTTTGTTGTTGCATTCTAATATGTAGAAATAAAAGGAAAAACGGATTTCTTCCGTTTCCTTCATTGCATTCGGATTGTTCAGCATACAAATCTAAAAGGACACATAAAAGTGTTCACCGTTCAAAGTGACACGCAAAAAAGCCACAACAAAGGGATAACAAGTGGAATCCTTCAGAAACTAGGAAAAAAAATGAAGGAAAATGCTAAGATAGAAAGAGAAAGAAAGAGTGTGGGAGGATAAAAGGCTGTATGTGCAGGAAATGAATTTGCAAACTCCCACAAACGGCTACAAAGGGAACTTTTATTGCTATGAAGGATATTTTACTCCTTTTATGTTTCATATATTTTAGCTTTCACGTTTAGCAAGAGATGGCTTTACTTAGTAAAAAAAAACCTCTAATTCTACACCACTTGAAGCTTTACTGTGACTTCTAGAGCAAAATGGATGCGTGATTCATTTGGTTAAGCACACGGATAGTGTTGTTTTACTCCAATGTATTGTTTTAACTTAAAAACGCTATGTACGGTACATTCATTTATCATAACTCATATGTACATATGTATGTAAAAAAAAACAAATAATAGCCAAAAGTCCAGTTTTACACAAAGAAGCACATTTATTTTCGTGAGTAAAACGCTACAGAATATCTGAGTCCGACACACCTTGCAAGGTCTGATTCGTTATCTGTCAATAATGAAACTCATTTTAGCACAGCTTTCAAAAAACTCTCATGTGATATGTAAAACACTAGGTCTGTCGTCTGTTTGGTAGCTAGTAAATTTATGTGTATGTCAAAAATCATGAGAAGAGAGAGCAAATGAGAGTGTCAAAAAATGCCCCCTCTTGCGAAATCGTGCCCCATCTTTTTAATGGAGCCAGCGAGGGACATCTATCAAACAGCAATTTGACAATTTGTGAAATATCAATCACTTCTTGCTAACAAAATAAAAGAGAATTAGTTTTTCAAGTATTTAATAGTTAAAAAATAAAAAGAGAGGATTTTAATTTTCCCCAATTTAACTTTTTGACAGATGTCCCACTTGGGTCACAAAAAGTTACCAAACTCACCTACTATTTCCGTTCCCGTGCGCCACAAAACTACGAAAATCTACAAAAAGTTACGAAAACCCATTTGCGTGCTCACGAGAAAGTAAGAAATTTCCCCATGCTACGAATTTTAGCTCAAGAAATTTCTTTGGGCTCATACGAGTATATGAAAACTGTCAAATTAGTCAAATCACATACATTTTACATTTTTTGTTGTTCAACGTTTACTTTTTCGCAATTTTTCACCCCCACTCTTCGAAATTTGACAGAAAACACATATTTGGTGCAAAAAGTATGCCAATAGTCCTAAGGTGACCATTCGCAAGTTCCTCAATTGAGGGGAAATTGTTGACTTTTCATTTGGCTCTCTTTTTTACGATTTGTTGCAAGTTTTTTGGGTTACCTTACCAAACAAGAATTTGTGTAAATTTGTCGTTTTCCTTAATATTATTATTCTTCGTTGTGTTGGGTTTGCCACACACTCATAGGTTAGGGTTCCGTACAGAGCTTCAAGCACATATAAAACCAGTACATATGCAACGTTTATTAGCCCTATTTATGATTAACGAATCGAATGAAAAAGTTAGCGAATATGATAATTTGGTTCTAAATTAGATAACATTAAGATTTATTAATTAATGTAATTTTTCCTTATAAATTAACATAATCAAAAGTTAGCATGGCTTTGCCGTCGTTGATTTATTCATACATATACAAGTAAAAGTGAGCATCGTGGTGTAGTGGTAAGTACGTTGGACTACTACGCAATGCTGCCCGGGTCCAACACCTAAAAGTTTTTTTAAGATGCCAATTCTTTCGAATGACTGACAAGCAATCAAAAACTATCATTTGTCAATGCGTTTCTCAACTCGCCGTTCGGAGTAGGCAAAAAACTGTAGGTCCCTTCCATTCGTGCAAAAATATAACACGCACACAGAAATGGTTGCGAGAAACAGGCCCAGGTTCACCCCGAGCTGTAGCGATCAAATTACAAATTGCGATAATCTTATTACGACTACCGAACATTCTCTAAATTTCTTAAAATTCCTAATGTGAAATCGTACGAATGCAAATTTTCGGTGATAACGAAAATAACGAGTTTGATTCGCTAACCATAATGGGGCTCACTAGCAGCTTATTAAACGGAGTTTGTTTTTAGAGAAATACGAGAGTTCGTACGTACAACAGACTTTTTGCGCTACTCTTTTCGCAGGACGTGTTTTGAGGTCACAAAGTATATTAGATTCTCTGGACAACATCTTCTATCACAGGTTATTCTTCTTCTTTTCAGATGAATATAGCCTCTTAATGCTGTTCTCTATAATACTGTTGGTGAAATCTGTACATGTCCATCCAATGGTACTAAATTTAAATCCATTGAACAGTACCTTTTTTAAAGATGATGGCAGTAACTTGAGAACCAGCACACTTAGGCCTATAAAAGCCAATTGTGATACCAAGGATCTTGGAGATGTGTATTGAAGTAAGTATGTACATTTTCCCCGACGGATTTATCGATTTACTGGATATTCCCTTAAGGAAAAGTTGAAAATTCCATTTAAACATCAGTATTTCGCCTTAAAATATTATTTAGCACGCGTATCTTTATGAAATTGGAAATCAATAATCGAAAAAAGAACATCCACTCTTATTTAATTTATAGCTATTTTCACTCTCATGTCGTTTCAGAGTATGTATCTATCCACCACACATACAAAGTTTCACATTTGTTTGGGATAAAACCGACACAAGAATAAAACTACCAAACCGATAGTACGCAAGCGCTGAAATAAAATCAGATACAAATGTATCCGAGTTCTTATTTAGCCACAAATCTATATAATTATGTATGTAGTAGTTGCAACTAAATCAGCACATTCCGTTCCTCTATTTTTTTTGTGTAATAAAAAGAGGAGAAACCTCCGCTGCCATTCGATTTAATGTAATCCTTCGCCAGCTCTTCAGGTATCAACGATGCGTTGACAAGCAAAATACTTGCTGCTTCGGCAATGATAATGGAACGCTGCTGCTCATTGCACAGCCAACCCAGTGCATATCGAGCTTTAAATAGAACACAAAGGATTCTTTTTTTTCGAAACGTAATTATAGGACTACTTATAGGTACTATTGGGGGGTGAAAGCATCGTTACACAACTACACACCCACAGATACATTTGAAACGACATTATCCTCTGCGCATAAGTGCACACGTGAATGTGACCCTCTTTCGATACATTCTGTGTATGTATGTAGGAGTTTCTTTGGAGCGGGTAGTGGGTGTTGGAATATCCATTTTGAATCGAAAGAACAATAGTGGGGGGGTATTTGGCCGGGGCACGATGGGGATGAAAGTGAACCAATCGAATTCTTCGAGTTGGTATTGTTTTAGCAGAGACGACGGATGATTTTCGCCATTTTTCGGTATGTTTTCGGATTTTTCTTTTTGATGGAGATTGTTGCTCTCTTTTTAATTTGTGATAAGTGCAACCTAAAAATAAATGTTTTTTTAAGGATTAAAGAGATTTAATTATTGTTTGGAACGTTCTGAGAAGAACACGGTGATGAAAACGGTCGTCACTGCAATTGAACTTGTTCACGAATTTCGTACTAATATGAGTATCTATACTTCAACATACGGATTTTTAAGTAGATTTTCAAATTTAGTTAGAGTTGAAGGAAAACATGTAAGTGAGACAACGGTAACCGACCCATGATCCATGAACCAAGTGACACAACTCTTATGTTTTATGTTAAAACCACATAATGATTAACGATTTTTTCTTTTTTCGTATTTTGTGCCTTAATTTCTTTTGCGATAACTGATGTTGATTTTATAGCACATTTCCAATTAAATCAAAAGAAAAAGAAAGCGACCTAAAATGGTGAACGAATCTGGTGGGAGTAGGAATTAATTCGTACCTTTTATTTTTTATCAAAAAAATTTGTCCATCGATAGCCACTACTTGTTCTCATCTTTTGGGCAGGATACAAATACCATGTTGCAAGACTCGCCTCGTCTTTATATGTAATTCACGCACGAATCGACCCATTTTATGCACTCTTCATAAGAAGTAATAGACCAAGAGCCGACAGCATATTTTGGGAGTGGAGGTATAACCAAAATAATGGGTCGGGCAGCGTTTTTTTTTTTTTCAGCAATGGCTAAATATAGAGGGCTAAAAACGTTAATTTTTCAGATTTTTGTCCCGATGGTATAACCACGTAAATGACATACCAAAAAATCAGAAAAAATCCCTTGATTACGAAAATCTAGGTCACAGACGTTATGCTTTCAGCCTACCCCCTGCCAGACGCCCTGAAAGTAGGTGAAAAATCAAATATTAAAAATAAAATTTGTATATTGGGGGCATTCCGAAACTTAGATACTTGCAAATGCAAGTAGTTTACGGCCTTCTAAGTTTCGGAACGTCCCCAATGACAAAATATTTAGTCGACAGTTCAAATGTCAAAAATGTAATTTACTTTCTATTTTCGCTCTGAAATTGTTTGGAGAATTGTGATTGCATCACAACAAATTAATTTTTTTTAAGAAAGTAAGAACAAAAACAAACTTACAATTTACAAATTTGCAGAGTTAATCGATTGTATATGAACTGAATGAAAAATTAAAAAAATAAAAATACCCCTTCATAATTTACTTAAATTTTCATTTTTAGGCGTGTTTTTTTTTTCAAATCTATATAACCGTAGCGCAAGTGGTTAGTGCGTCGGACTACTGAGCCAGCGGTCTTGGGTTCGAATCCCGCCGCAAAAGAAAAAAAAAAAACACCTAAAAAGTTTTTTCATAGTGCCCACCTCTTCCGAATGCCTGACAAGCATTCAAGAGTATCATTTGTCATGTAAAGCTTCCCAACTCGCCGTTCGGAGTCAGCAGAAAACTGTAGGTCCCTTCCATTCGTGCAAAAATATAACGCGCACACACAAATGGTTGCGGGAAGCTCGGCTTGGTTCTACCTAGGACTGCTGAAGCCAAATATTAGGCGTGTTTTTTTTAGCCTACATAGAATAAATATAAAAATTTCAATACATAATACAACAAAACCTTAGCCTCGATTATTATCCAGGCTAAGGTTTTGTTGTATTTTATATTGAAAACATGTTGCTGAAACATGTTTATTCTATATAGGCTTACAAAAAACACACCTATTATTATTATTTATTATTCTTTATATAAGCTAAACATGTTTCCGCAACATGTTTTTAATGTAAAATATAACAAGACCTTAGCCTGGATAATTATCCAGTCTTATTTTTACTTGGAAAGCTTTTTCGAAATCTATATAGATTTGCAAAAAAACGCGCCTTTTGTAACAAGCAAACAACAGCCACGCAGCATATTCAAACAAATAAGTCAGCTGTTTTCGACGTTTAGTCAAGAATTTCTTGATTAAAATCCAGTCCCCGACCTCAATGAAAGTAGACTAGATGTTCTGTCAATTCTTCGGGCTCTCGACCAATCAGAGGGCTTAAACTACTTGCGTTTGCAAGCATCTAAGTTTCGGAATGCCCCCATTGGCACATTTGCTTTTTATTACTTCTATTATTCACCGAAAATGATGTCAGAATGCGAGAAAGCTGATTGGGGGCGTACTTTCTGGGGGTCTGGCAGTGAGTAGGCTGAAAGCAAAACGTCTGGGACCTAGATTTTGGTAATCAGGGGATTTTTTCTGATTTTTTGGTATGTCCTTAACGTGGTTATACCATCGGGACAAAAGTCTGAAAAAATAACGTTTTTAACCACCTATATTTAGCCATGGCTGAGCAAGAAACGCTGCCAGACGATCAAATTGAATATCACGACGATAATATACCTTTCCAAAGATAGCCATATATTTTGGTTACACCTCCACTCCCAAAATTTGCTGTCGGTTCTTAGACTATAAGCTTCTGCTCGGACAGGCCATGAATCATCGATCGGAACAAGTAATAATCAGAAGGAGCAATATCTGGAGAATACGGCGGTGAGGTTGGAATTCCTATTTAGGCATATCCAAGTATGTTTTGATCCGCTTATGCGACGTACGGACGAGCATTTTCGTGCTGCAAAAACACTTTATCGTGTCTTTCGAATTATTCCGGCCGGCTTGGAGGTTGAGGTTGGCCGGGCTTAACCCATGATTTTCTGCACTTGAGATTGTCGTAGTGGATTCACTTTTCATCGCTAGTGGCAGTTCGATACGAAAATTCCTTCCTATTCTGCCGTTGAAGCAGCTATTCACAGGTGAAAAAACGCCTCTGTTTTCAATTCGTATTTTGTCCACCAAATTTCCTTGCTTTGATCATTCCCATGGGTTTAAGTCATTTGCCTACCGTTGACAAGTCAACTTCCAACGATTTAGATAATTCTAGCATTGTTTGACATGGATCTTTATGGAGCTATTCCTCCAATTCTTCATCTTCGAACTTTTCGGCTGTCCAGGTCGCTCCTTGTCTTCCATGTCGAAATCACCACTTTTTAAACGTGCAAACTACTTCCGAAACATTTGCACAGCTAGAGCATGGACACAATAAACTTGCACTAAAATACGATAACTTTCGGCAGCATTTTTATTCATATTAAAGTAATGAAGTAAAACTCACTGCAAAAACAAATTATCCGGAACAAAGTTCGACACATTTGATAAAGTTTATAAGGACATAATACTGAAACTCACGCCTAATGACAGCTGTTTTATGGAAAATATTTGTCGTAGGTCATATATGAAGAATGTACTACCTACGCCATCTGTGGTAAAGCGTTACGAATTCTGAAAGTCGTATTTGTGAGTTGCATACGACCGTACTCGTAATTTGTAATGTATGTATTTGCTGGTCGCCGTGGTGGTTAGTGCATTGGACTACTACGCATGCTGCTCGGGTTCAATCCCAGCCCGGGTCCAACACCTAAAAAGTTTTTCACGGTTGCCACCTCTTTCGATTGTCTGACAAGCATCAAAGAGTATCATTTGTCACGATTGAGCTTCTCAACTCGCCGTTCGGATTCGGCAAAAAAACTGTAGGTCCATTCGTGCAAAAATATAACACGCACACACAAATAATTGCGAGAAGCAGGCCCAGATTCACCCCGAGCTGTAGCGCCATCTAAAGAAAGAAAGATGTATTTGCTATTACAAAATACAACTCGCAAATACGACTGTCAGAATTGGGGTGAAATACATCTGCCAAAGAATGACAGTGAAGTCTTTTCAAACATGGCCGCAATCACTGTCAAAGTCCATCCCTCTGTTTGGGAAAATATTGCAAAATTAAAGTTGGGACTTTTTCTATGTGCATTTCGACAGACTTCTTGACACTATTTATGTAAATCCGAATAACTCACTATACATCTGATCCTTGTCCTTATTCACAGCATACCTACTCTGTTTGAATTCGAATGATCATGGACATCAGATCGTTTGATATGCCGCCACCTGGTCCTTGGCGCTAATTGCTTGTTAATGCTTTAGTACAATACAACTCGTAGTATGTGCCAATAGTCTCCAGATTGCGTCACTTTCAGGCTCACATAATACTAAATACAACAATTGTGCGGTTATCGATAAGCACTTAGATAAGTGGATGATGATTAGAGTTCTCGCCATTCAAATCGCCATCAGCATCAAAGGCCCACAAGTGCCACCATGGTGGGCACCATTCTCACCGCCATCGTAGTGCTGCATATTAATGACCAGAAAGGAACCGCTCACTTCTGTGCAGTGGCAATGGCAGACCATAAGCTGCGAAATTCACAATCGGAAGTAATGCCACTCGACAAATCATTCGTTTCTTTTGAATTTCATCGCGCGCCATCATCAGGCAAAGGGACTCATCAGCATAAGAGAGTGCCAACCAGACGGTAGCAATCCGTTAATCACCATCATCATCATCCCTTAACTGCTTGCAATGAGGTAACCATTCATTGCCACAACCCTTATAAAACACTGTCCAACTGCCACACAATCGAGGCTCTAATGAACTACATTCGGGAAATATGCTCTGCGCGCCGCGCCATCTCCTGTGGTTCATTTGAGCAGCGACCGATCAATGATCGGAGAATTTTTTTAAATATTTCCCAAAAACCGACTTCGAAAATTCCCTAAACCACTTGGAAATTCATGTCATATGGGGGTCTGTCGTTGGTAGGTTGGTAGTGCGCTGCTACCAGCAATTGTTCTGCATCAAGTGGTCACTTGAAGTTCTTTTCAAATTTCGATTCTTTTTTTTTGGCTTTAGTTGTTCACGGTTTTTTCGTTTTTTGTTCGAATCATTCCAATTGAGTTACAAGTGCCACTTGACAATGATGACGACGACGAAAGGGGCTGGCCATGTTCGGATATGCATGTCAGCAAGGATTCCGTCAGTTGGGTTGAAGTATCGAAGCTTTTGACTAATATTTCGCTAACGCATGTTCAATGCTAAGACCTAAAACCATTTGATAGCATTGTGTTAGGGTCTGACGGTTTCATTGAACTCTTTCTTCGCGCATTTCATATGCGTCGAAGTCGAACATTAACTTTTATTGTTTAAACAAATGGAGGTTTGGAAAGAAAACCCTCAGGGCATACGCGCAGATGTGACGCATACCTACCTCCGTGAACACATTGATGCCTTCTGTTTAAACTACAGATGCCATGGGATTCTGGTGGCCTTACCAAGAAGGCGGGAATATAAAACATAAGAAAAGTCGATTACATTCTAATCTCGAGGTCGTCGAACGGAGCACTGTACTTGGAAGCTAAGAAGAATGATCTATGGTCACCGAACCAACCCTTGAAGTGCTAACGTTCGGCAGGTCAAGGCATAGCGAAAATCTATTTTAACAGTACTTTGTAATTCAACATCACGACAGAGAAACATAATGTATGGTACACCTTCGTCTGGGGTGAAATTGAGGTTATGCTCAAGGATTCTGACAGTTGACATGAGGGATCAGTAAACAATCGAGCTTTGTAAGCCAAATTAAAGTGAAGCTAAGTAAATCAGAAATCAAAATTACACACATTTGACAGCCGCTAACTCTAAAATTTGCGATTGTTTCGTCAAGTGTTCGTTGAATTTATTTTAACGTTATTTTGACCGCTGGAAAGATTTATGTTCCTATATTATTTCAAATTTAAATGCAAATGAAATGCAAATGAAGTCGACAAATAAACAGAAACGAACATTTGACATGCGTCGGCAATAGAGGTCACTTTGAGATTTAGACGGCACTAGAGCTTCCGGAACAAACATGATCGATGACTTGGATAAGTTTGACATTTGAAAAATACACCATTTTGTTTTGCCAAGTGGAAGCAGCGGCTAATTCGAGATCAATATTTGTTGTTGTTACATTTTATGCTCTTTTGACACTTGTGTTTTTTTCTTCCCGAAATATTCGTTGATTCTGTGTTATAGCTATTTCAAAGCTTTCTTGCTTTGTCATAGCACCCTACAGCGTTTCGAACCGAGAGATTTCATTTTAACGTTCTTTTGTTTGAAATTCAGCACCGAAACAAGTATCTTTCACCTAAAAATCTTAACGAAGTTTACTCTAGAAATTAAATAATCACCCCTATCATTAAATCTGCCGGGAGGAATGATTCACGAAAATTCGAAAATCGGTATCATTGAATCCGTTCGAAGGGAATCGTCCACTTGTCGGTAATGTGAACAACTTTTCACTTGATCATTGAAAACGAACGGATTGAATCTCTCCATACAAAGTTTGACGTTTTAGATCCGCGAGAGAATCTTTGCGGATCTGGTGCTTTTGCTGTAGGATGGGCTACCATTTTTTTTTACTGCCAATATAACATTGAAAGTGAAGAAACAAACAAATGGAATCAGAAATAGTGCGGCATAACATCCACCATTGGATCGGTCTTATTTTCGGCCAAAACCAAACGGGATAGAATGCAATGCAATGCAATGCCAACAGGACAGAATTCCTATTTTCTCTGGTGTTGTTTCAAATCGGGAAGGATAAGTGTGTATAAATGTTCAAGTCTGGGGGCCTATTCCTGTACACGAGTCGAGTGAGACGTCAAAAGTGAGCCCACAGTCGAGTCGAGTACGTTTTGGTATTCCTGGACTCGATCGACTGTCTCTCACTCGAGAACACAATTTTAAACCAGTCCCAACTTCACTTAATGCTGATTTGACAATTCATTTCAGCATTTATATTTGAAAAAATGAAATGGTTGTTTTAAAATTTAAAGTTAATTTTTTTTTTTTGTGAATTATTAATTAATTTTATTAATAATAATATTTTTTTGTGAATTATTAATTAATATTATTAATAATAATATTATTTTATAAATTATTATTAATTAACTGATGATCGTGATAAAGCTCGGACGACCGCAAATTCACTTCAAAAAGGATGAGATGCGTGAAATCGTTTGGAATTACCGAATAACACGTAAGTGTTACGCCAAAAACAAATATGTTATGTTATTAATGTTATATTTTATATTTTACAGTTTTCAGGAATTATTTAGAGTGAAAAAAGATGTTTTCCATTATTTGCTCGAAACAATCACGCACCATGCTTTAAAAGCCGCAGCAGATCGTCTTCAGTGGATAGTGTGTTTTTCTTTTCAAAATATTTTTGTAATTGCACCAAATTATTATTTATCAACAAATATAATATAAAATATAACGTTTTAATTTTTATAATTTTAGCGTATCATATAATTAACTTCTTCCACCCAGTCACGTCTTTTACAGATGGTCCTTTAGTTCCTTCCACAATTCATTCGATTTTTGACTTGCTGCCGCAGACTGAATGCGGCTGTTGCATTTTTTTTTTAATGTTTTTTTCGTTCTATTTTTACCCTAAAATGAATACAAATATTAAATAATTTCACTATACACCAAAATCGTTCAACAATGCTATAAAATTAACTTACATTTTTGAATCCATTGCTACTTCACACGACAGCGACACTCGACAACTTTTCTTAAACGAGCAATTTGTCACAAGAAAACAGTCATTATCGTCTCTAGGAATACCTACATTTTCACTCGAGTGAAATCTGACGTTTGAGTTCGAGTACAGGAATACCAAATTTGAGTGACTCGTGTTCAAGAATACCATTTCATCACTGTCACATGAAATTGACTCTCATTCGTGTACAGGAATAGGCCCCCTGGTCTCGACGCGTATCGTCAAAAGTCGCCAAAGTTATGTAAAGGGAATCAAGTTGTCGTATAACTCCGTTTTTCAAGATCAGCCCCAAGAGTAGTTTGAAGGTACAGGATCTAGAAGAGGCGGCAGAAGTTCAAAAGAACTGTAATGGCACAGAGTTGACCTGGTCACTGCCAAAAACTTTGAACTTTGAGAGTGCAGAAACAAACAAATGATGAGCTAACATCTGGCACACGTAGAATATACAGATCATTACACAAAACATGCGACCAAAACAAGGAAATAAATGTAAATACTAAAAAAAGGTTGGACTTTATAAATAAAATAAATGAAACACGATATTGGTATGCAAATAACCAAAAAAGTATTTATTTATAATTTTTTATTCCTTAGATTTTTGTTTTCACACCACAACCGCCTTTTCATGTGTCAAATCAGAAAAAGGGATGTAGATAAAGTAGTATCCGGCGGATTTAATGATCACGACGATAGGTGAATGTGAACCGAAGGAGTGAAGGGAATCTCAGATCCGTCGGATTTAATGATAGGGGTGAATACAAAACTGATTGATAAGTTACTAATCGGTTCATTTAATAAACTCTTCACTACCACAACCACTAAGTTGATACAGCAACTCTGTCTAGAAAATTGTCTCCATATGGGCACTTGGGATAAGCACTCAGGCAATCTGCACCAAATTTCCCGGCATTCATTGCATCCCGATAGGTATTATCCAAGTCATCCATTCCAGGGCTAAAACAATATATTTCTATGAGTTAATAAGTCCTTCGTAATCATACTCAATCATTACCTAAGAATTACATTGAGTATCTTCGAGTACACATCCTCGTGTTTGTCGATTTGAACATTTTCACATATCGATCTTAGGAGACATTGTCGTCCATTTCGACCATTCCTGTTCATGTATTCCTCCAAAGCGGCGTAGGTAAACATTCTTGATGGATCTACTCGATAATATCCTGTCCGATCGAACTCTTCACGTGCATTTTGTAGACTTCGCTCACCAGGCGATTCCCATTTATCCCATGGAAAGATAGGCTTCTTCGGCAACTCATACTGAGATGTTAGACTGGCAATGCAGTTCATTTGTCTCCAATTCACCAGATCTTCAAGGTACAAAGGCCAAACTCCTGCTACAGAGAACTAGTGATTTTTTTTTTTGAAATCAATTGAAATAATATTTAAACAAATGGGATTTATGTACCTTAATTGAAGCACCACCATCGTAGGTTAAGCTACGCTTTCGACGAAGCTCCATGAATTTTGTTAAATTTAAATCCATTGATGCGAAAATTGTATCTTGAAGAAGCAAGAAGATGGTAAAAGTATGGATGTGTGGATGCAACATCTTTACTGCGTTGTCAGTTGAATTAAACTGAATGGAGTTGGAATGAGCACAAACGAAATTGCAATAATTTACCCCAAATAAAAATATACTTTGGTTTGTTTGACCTGGAAACATATTGACTGTTCTCATTAGGGTTACCATAATTGGCTAGTAAAATGAAAAGAGATTGGAAGCAGATTTTTTGGGTTACAATTTATTGAATCGAATTTTATGGCCATAAGATTGAAAAAATAAAAACAATTTCTTGAAAGAATATCAAACGAAAACAATCTAGAGAAGGAATGAGGACAAATATTAAATAATTTAAATTACCCTAAGTTTTAAGGTGAGATGTTATCGCATCCCACCATTCCATCAGAGATGCAAGAAGAATATGTATAACCATGCAGCGTTGTCCATCTCATACATATGTATGTAAGTAATCTTTTTAAAGCAAGCCACGTGAGAAAGATTCCCGGTGTATTTTAAAAAAGGAGCAGATGAGGTCGAAACCAATGTTAAAGGCATTGTCATATGAAGATGTCGGTCAAAACGCGTTAGTTCAGATTTTTTTTTTTTATTTAAGCTTCAAGACCGGTAAATATGTATGTATCTTGTTGAAGTGCTAGTCTTACTCCTCGAAAAACGATAATCCATGTTCGCTCTGTCATATCAATAAGCTTTACATATGTATGTAGTTAGAGGCGTTATTCAAATTTCAACCTCAAGATCAGTCTTATCGTATACATGTTATAATTTTTTTTATTCTATAGATTCGACCTCATAATCTCATTTTTGTATGTGAAAAGTTATCAAATGATAGCTATGCATATTAATTTGCAGTCCCGATGAAAGCGATCTCAAATTTACCCATCTGGCAGCATATGGTGACAGCTAAAGAGAGTAACAGTGCATCAAAAATACATTATTTTACAAACACGGAATAAGGGTAACCACTTGGACTTGACTATAGTCCTAAATAACAGTATATAGAATCCCCTGAAGAAGGAAACATACATACATATCGCACTAATAATGCAACACTGTCGGAACTCAAAATATGACTTCTTTCTGAATCATCCAAAAACTGAGTATTTACTTCCTGTTATAGATAGCGAAATACCAAAAACGAAATACACCACCAATACACAAAAATTAAATACGCTCTGCACAATCGTGCCAAAAATCCTAAAAAATTTGTTACAAATATTTGCAGCGAACAAAATAATATAACAGTACTTTGGCAGCATTGCATTAAGAGGAGCCATCCCTTTAGAAATTTAAAAAAATCGATTTTTTTTTCTTCCATATTTCGAAAACACAATCAGCCTTATTGTGAGTTTCACCCGGAAAATATTTCACCCGAAATACTTTTTTTCGCCCGGAATTTTAAAAGCTAAGATGAGTTTCGCCTAAATTAAATGTTACTTCGTTTTGTTCAGATTCAAAAAATATCAATTTCTACTAGAATTTTTACCATTCTTGCATTAAAATAAACAAACAAATTACAATTTCCGCCTTGTTGTTCTCTTTTTCGCCTACTAAAAACAAGGGAAAAATTCAGCTGTCAATAGTTTTATTTCGACCGAATGAAATTTCGGGCGAAGCTCACAATAGGGGGAAAATGATTTTCGGGCGGAATGCTGTTCGGGTGAAACTCACAATAAGGCTGAATGTGTTGAGAATATATTGACCCGAGGAAAAGTTAAAATATTTAATATTTACAGAGTTATCGCACATATATGTAGTCGAGCGCATGTAGTACCTATACTGCAAATGGTAAAGTGAAACTTTAAACGCGATTATCTCGAATCCGTATTTTCAAAAACTGCTCATGTTGTAACTTAAAAAGTTATTGATCGATTTGGTTGAAATGAGTGAGGCTTTTCTCTATATCATTACCGGAAGGATAAACCTAAAGTTTTGAAGATTTAATTTAAATAAACAACTTTTTGAGGATGAAAAATGTCGAAAAAACAGTAAAAAATTTGAACATTTTATTAAAGAGCGTACATAATTTTTAATTTTATACTTTTTTATGATTTTATAGGTTTATCCTTTCCATGCATGTGTTAGAAATAGAAAGTAATTTTTTTTTTTGGTAGAAAGATAAATAGAGAAAGACTGACAAATGCAGCACTTTTGAACCTCGCGTCAAATACACCTGAAGAAAAATTGAACTGTCACCATTTTGTGAAAAAAAAAAAAAATTAAAAAATTGTTTTTATATTTTCATAGTTCGAATAAAATGATGTTACAACTTCAAAATGATTTAATTATTTTATCACCTTTAAAAACACTGTTAAAAAATGAGTTATTTTGAAGCGTTGTAAAGGGATTGCCCCCCTTAAGGAATTCAGCCAGACTGCTAATTTTTGGGATAGTTTCTTTCACAGAACAGGGTTGAGTTCCAAAACATCAAAAAACTGCGCATCAGGAATGCATCACTGCCATTGTCATGCGATATTACGATGCTTTTAAAGGGTGATTTTTTAAGAGGTTGAGAACTTTTTTTAAAAAAAAAAACACAAAAAATTCGAAAAAATGAATGAAATGTTTATTTGAATCGATAGTTTGAACCTTGCAATTTAATGTTTAAAGATAATTTCATGCAAATGTTGACCGCGGCTGCGTCTCAGGTAGCCCATCCGCTGAGTCCAATTTTGGCATACTCTTTCACATATATCGGCCGGTATCTCACGAATGAATGCATGGATGTTGGCTTCCAGTGCGTCAATCGAAGCGGGCTTGTCCCTTTAGACATTAGCCTTGACATACCCCCACAAAAAATAATCTAATGGTGTCAAATCGCACGATCTAGGCGGCCAATTGACCGGCCCGAAACGTGAAATTAACTGTTCACCAAACTCGCCTCGCAATTGCGCCATTGTTTCGCGTGCTGTGTGGCATGTGGCACCGTCTTGTTGAAACCACATATCATGCAAGTCAAGAACTTCCATTTCGGGCAAAAAAAAGTGCTGTAACAAAGGCCTAACTGCTGGGAACGGCGCCGAATCGACATTTCGCGGTCTTCTGTCACACTAGCTGATACGGCCGCAATATTTTCTTCACTACGCACAGTACGTTAACGTGTTGGTGGTTTAATGTCCAACAAAGTAAATTTGGTGCGAAATTTGGTCACAATCTTCCGAATAGACTGCTCAGAAGGTCGAGAATGCCGATCATAAAATGGAAGCAGCGCGCGATGAACATTTCGAACCGAGCACGAATTTTGATAGTAAAATTCAATAATTTGCAAGCGTTGTTCATTTGTAAGACGATCCATGGTTAAATTGCAAACCAAACTGAAGCTGTTTGACAGTGACACAAGGTACTAAACACACGTCAGCTGTCAAAACCAGTGTTGCCAAAACCAAACCAGCTAAAAAATCACCCTTTATTTTGCGATGTATCACGATGCTTTAAAATGTTTGACTTTTTGGAACGGTTTGTCCTGTTTAGCAATCATTTTCATCGAAAAAAATGTCTAAGAAATTCTGTCCATTTTTTCTTCCAAATAACAAATAACTAAGCTTAAAATAAACATGGTGATGATTTTTTATTTTGGTTTGGCGGAATAAGAAAAGAAAAATTCTCAAATCACAATGCATCACAATAAAATACGATGCATTGCTTGCTTTTGTTTGCGCAGTGGTTGCTTTTATGATACGTTTTGGAACGCGATACATTGCATCACTGCTATATAATGACGATATGAAACGCTTGACTTTGCAGTACTGCGGAAGAACTGCGTTTTGGAATTCAGCCCTGCTTTCTTCTCGGTGACATCTTAAGGTTTGTCTTGGTTACGAAATGAGTTGCAACGGCCGGCGACTTGAGCTTAATTCGTGTTGCTAAAGCTCCTTAAATTATTAATGTAAGCGAGGTTACTTTCTCCTCACAACACGGAAAAATACATCCAAATCCGCTCTATGATCTAAGATTAGCACACGAAGAGAAAACCACCTGTCGGGACTTGACTGCTTTCACTGTATTCACCTTCTGCGCAATTTTAAGCAGTCTTTATCGTTTTATTCAATCTGACATGCCTTCATCCAACTACAAAATTGATCTTTATTGAATCTTTCCATCAGGGCCGGACCTTACATAGGAGCGAGTGGCGCAGCTGCGCCAAGCGCTAGAAAGCAAGAGGCGTAAAAACTAAAAAAAATACTATCCAAAAAACAGATCTACTTGTTTGCTAATACATAATATGTACATATTTATATTCTTCACAAACAAATATTTCTCACCGTACTTCTCAAATAACAATACACACATTTCAATCACTGTACTTTAAAAAATACACACCCATTAAAATCACCAAATTTCCATATAAATATGCACATAATGTTTTTTTTTCTATCCATTCCCGTTCCCCGTTCCCACAACATTTTATTCTTTTTCTCACCATAGCTGCTAATTGGTATAACAGGAACAGCCCAGTTAGCAGAATTTTTATCTGTACCCAACTACAACCAGAGGCAAACCAGAGCAAGGTCTCTGCTGCAACCATAGTAGACTCGGTTGTTTCATATTAAATATCCAGTCGACCCTTTCAGCCCATTGCCAAAAACGAAATTTTCACTGCCAACATGTTGTGGAGCAGTCTTATCATACCGCTCCATTTGCGCCTACTAAAATCCATACAAATCAAAAAACATGTCGGAAGTTGTGGAGCAGGATTCAAATTTTGCGCCAAGGCAATGCGCCTACTTAAAACGATGCGAACTTCAAATTTGGTTTCACAACCTTGTTCGATATATCAAAACCTTCGATTTGACTGAAGAGAAAGAGAGTCAAACTCAGGTCATACTCATACCTAGTAAAATTTATTGTTACATATGTACAGATCGTGACATAAAGATAGCACATTTGCTTTTTTTTTGGATCCTTTTTTCATTTTCGTGTTTTCAACCAATAAAAATACATTTCCTTCCTATATGTTGTGCATTTAATATTTAATTGATAACAAAACAAGACTACATACAAAAATTCAACCTGAGGATACGAAAACAAAAGATATTATTCAATTCAGAACATTAGCACTTCAAGTAGTAGATAGCACATTTTTAAAAATATTGAAAATTAGTATGTAATTCGAATTATGTTCAATTTTCCCTGCGTTTAGTAATGCGTTGATTCTCCTTGGCTTCGATTATAGTAGATTGTATGCCTGAGATACATAAGTAGAAAGGAGCAATTAACTTTAGTAGTTAGAATAGTGGACCAAAATACGAAAAAGTTGAAAATTAGAGAATATTTTTTGGAATTGTTAGTTGCGAAAAAAAACAGCTGGGTCTTTCTAAACTGACCTAGTTTTGAATGAACTTGCTGATTTTGATATTCTATTAGTGAATTGTAGAGAAGCGTATGATAATGGTACTAATATGAGAGGGAAACATTGTGGTATGCAAGCGAGAATTAAGGTTTTGGAACCTAGAGCTTTCATGATGTTCAATGCTCTTCTGCTGCAGTTGCATTCGTCGATACAGTTGAGAGTCTCTATGTTTTCTATTCAAGTTATGTAGGCAGATGGTTTTAAAAAAAAAATCTTAGCAGTTTGACTCTTAAGCAGAATATGCAATAAAACCACTAAAACTATTCTTGGGAGATGTTTATAAGGCTCTTGTTGAAATTTCAGAAAATGATGACCACAAAGTCCAAAATATGCCTCAATCTCTTGGTAGCTTAGCGAATTTAAATTTATTTGTTGTGTTGTTATTTGGTACACAATATTAGACACAAAGCAATATTTGCCTTAAGCCTGCAGTTGAAATTTTGTGCTCAGTGAAAAATTTTTTAGTCGAACTAAGAACTAATTTCAAGTTTTATTGAATATTTAGATAAGTCTCGCCTTATAGCAAATGAAATTAAAGTTCATTGCACTTTCCTAACAATTTCAACTTAACGGTCCCGAAAAAAAGTAGTTCAGCTTTCCTATGAGGATAGGGATGAGGTAATTTTAGACCCTCAAGAAAGATTTGGCGTTGAATTTTATGTTAAAGTCAACGCGTCAATTACTCTATCTCTTCGGGTGATGTGGAAAAGACCAAACATTTTTTAAGTTGCTTTTGGGGCGCTTATTTTTTTTCCTGCGCCAGGCGCCAAAACTGTTAAAACCGGCCCTGCTTTCCATCAACCTGCAAGCTTCACCTCCAGATTAAGATAAAAACAAAACACTTACTAGTTGGTATTTTATTGTAAACTACAATATTATGTAACTGCACGTTACATCGTTATTATTATAAACACAAGTTTTATCTTATATTTTCTGTGGGAAAATACTTCGAATAAAAACTACAAATGTTTGTCTTACTTCCTAAATTTTCTTTTTTTTTCATTAAAACGTGTCTTAATTTAGTTAAATGTATTTCTGAGTTGTTATACGTTTTTTAATAACGTACAACAAATTTGAAATGATTCTTTTTGTAAGGGGTTTCTCGGAAAAAGACGCGGTAACATTTTAAAACCTTCTATTGTTATAGTTATTGTTATAACCACCTCTTCCGCCGCCACCGCCGCCTTGATTGTTATTATATCCACCACGTTGGTTGTTACCATAATTTCGCTGTTGCTGATATGATCCTCTATTGTTACCACCATAGCCTCCTCCACCACCGGCACGTCCACCGCCTGCGGATCCATGGACCCAGTTGCTACCACCACTACCACCACTACCACCACCACCTCTACCACCGAAACGTTGTTGGTTGTCCTGTTGTTGGTATTTATTGCCACTGCCACCCGCCTGCTGGTAGTTATTGTAGTTATTTCCACCACGTTGATTTGAGTTGTACCGATCTGCAAAAAAAAGAAAAGGAGTTTTTCTTAGGATAGCAAAATCAAATCAATTAATTAGCGTAATCAGGACATTTCAAAATTTCCACCCTAGTGGCAAACAATAGAAAATCGAAAAACTATCTCGCTGAATGCGAATACACAAAGGATAACCCAAACAGGTACTCGTATACAGATTGGCCTACTCGACAAGGATTCCCCATTCAAATGTCATTATCCTTTTCATTCAAGTTTTTCCGAATACCAATACAATTCATTTATTTATACCGGCGCACTTACGTCAGGATGATTGCCTTGTAATTATTAATTTAATTGGATCCCAATACGAATACATGGAGTTGGAAGACAGACAACCGATGAATTGCATAGCGACCGCAAATAATAATCTTTGGAATTCCCTGTTTCTTTGTTCATTATCTAGACACAGAGAGAGCTGCCTCTCCTCGGCATTCACCCACAACAATAACCTTAATGTTGGGAATTATCAATTTATCAATTGAAGAGGCACAATGCTTACTTACTTTTGAATCCGTTCTAGGAGTTGGAACTATTATTCGTCGCAGCTACCTGTGCGGTGTGTTTTGGGAGGATTCTTTGCCGCTTCAACGGGCATCTTTCATAACAACATCAGCACCTGTATAAGCCAGTGTGAGTGAGAGTCAATGAAGGAAGACAGTGCATAAAAGCAGCAGCATTGCATTTGTCTAGCTTAAGAACTCACAGTTTCTTGAGAAACTTCTTCTCCTCGTCGAAGCAGGATTCAAAATTGTATTTCAAATCTTTTGAAAAAGTGGCTTCCCAAGGAGCACAAGTGCTCACATTGAACAAGGTATTGAGAAGGAGCAGCAGCAGCACCACAACAACCATTCGGGGTGGAGGGTTGGAAATAAAAATAATAAATTCCTGTTCTTCATTTTCTTGATGGTTATGTTGTTTGAGGTAATTAACGCCCACTGGCGCCCACTATAAGTACACATCTCATTTTCAAGCATGAAGAAGCGGCTTTTCAAAGATTTCCCATGTTTACATTGAAAAATTGTGAAATATGAACGTTACAAGAACAATGGAGACCGGTGTCGAGCGGGGCGCCCGCAAAAGCCACCAGGTGAAAGATGTTAATTTTCACATTTGCCCTGAGTGCGGAAAATTTACGAATGGATGATTCTTCTGTCGGTTGGTAATTTTGTATGCTCCTCCCGTCCTCCATTTTGTTTGCAGAAGAAAAATGCAAAATAAAGCGCAGTGTGACTCACCGTCGCGTCGCTGTTGCATTATTAATTATTTCACGCGATTTCGAGTAGCTTTCGTAGTAGAGGATAATGCTTGTGCGAGAAAAGAGTTCTACTCGTAATTGAATAAAACTGCTGAGGCTTCCATATACGAATTTCGGTGAATAAATCTTTTGTTTGTTCATAAAATATCAATCTACATTTATGTACTTATGTATGTATGTATGTCGGGTCAAGGCGGTATAACACAAGGATTAATTTAATACAAAGGAATCAAACCTAACCTAGAACAGTACCGCTATGGACTTTTAAGTTCCACCAATGACAAACAGTACCAGTCAATTTAAGCTTGAAAATTCCAATCTAAGCCTTTACTTTCCTATGAAATGCTCAGCAAGTGCGTACCCCATCGATGCAAATAAATAATAATCAGACGGAGCCAAGTCTGGTTTCAATTGCTTCCTTGACCGGTCTTGCTGTGTGTGATGATGCATTATCATGAAGCAAGATCACTTTGTGTTGCCTTTTTGGTATTCGGTCCTTTTTCATGCAAAGCTTGCTTCAAATCGACCATTTGTTTTCGGTTCGGTTTAGACTACACCCTTCTGATCCCCCCACCAAACACAGAGTAACGTCTTCCGTCCATAGCAATTTGGCCTTGCAGTCGCGAACTCTATGAGCTGTACCAAGATGTGGAAGTAGTCCGAAAAGCCAAAACACGTCGACTACACTGGCTCGGCCACATAGAACGAATGGACAACAATGATCCAGCAGAAGATCTTCGAATCACAACCCCCAGGTTCGAGACGACAAGGAAGACCGAGCCTCCGGCTTAAGGACCAAGCTACCGCGGATGCCAATGCGCTTGGTCTAGAGAACTGGAAACAGTGTGCCCGGGATCGAAGAGAGTGGAAGGCTGCCGTGTCTCAGGCAGAGACTCTTCACGGGTCGGGAGACCGTTATGTAAGTAAGTAAGAAGTCGATGTCGCTGGTTCGCCTGGAGTTACCTATGATCTTTTACGATTAGGATTCTCGAAATATGTACATATATCCATTTTTCATCGCCAGTAACAATTCGATAAACAAGAAATGACTTTCTTTTGTACCCGGCGAGCAGCATTTCGCAAGTGGTTTTTTGCTTTTCCTGCTTTGTTTCATTCAGTTCATGTGAAACCCATATTCCCAATTTCTGGATTTTCCCATTACTTTCAAACGTATGGAGACGGCTTCTCGTGTCACATTTAATTGATCTGCGAGTCGTTGTTGCATTTGAGCGCCATCCTCATCCAACAATTTTTGCAATTCGCTGTCTTTAAACTTTTTCGGTGGTCCTCCACGTTCTTTGTTTCTCACGGTAAAATCGCCAAAACCACGAACTATGATTTACCAAGAGCATCCTGACCGCAAGCTTCGACAAGCATTCGATGCGATGCTGTAGGTGTTTTATTCAAATGGTAACAGAAAATCAATGCTGTCCACAAATCGTACATTTTAGACACAGAGTTCGACATGTTTAACACTATTAAAAACTATGATATTGTCTGAAACTTGATATGCTGTGTGTTGAAAATCTTGGTCAGATGTCCCAAAAAAAATGGCGCCAATGACGCGGATTGGCGGTAACTATGAATGTTAGGCAGCTGGGGACATCAATGGGCAAATTCCGGTTTCATATCTACATACCTGGTAAGTTCGAGCTAAGAAATTCAAAACGAGTTTAGTGCCGCCATGGTGCGCCAGTCATATCGCCTGAAACGGTCAAACACGGAGGTGGCCCAATAATGGTGTTGGGTTGCTTCTACTCATCTGGAGTTGGCAAGGTTGTAAAAGTAGATGGGGTAATGAATGTAGTCAGCTATCAGAGCTATATTAAGGGATAATTCTGTGGCCACAAGGAAAAACAATATATGTACATTATGTCGAAAAAGTTTCCGGAAATTGTCATTTAAAAGGCCCGCGTAATGTTTTTTTCAAAAAGTGTTTTTTGTGTAAAAATTTGAGCGCGATCTGTCAACCAGTTTGTTTACAGTAGCTGGTTGAACAAGTTCATCTCGGTAGTGCGTCACGATTTTGAATTTTGAATTTTTAAATTTAGTGTGGCAAACCAAATTTAGTGTGCAAACACATTGAAAATGTCAGTAAAGGCTTTTGGTGATTCGGTATTATCAAAAACACAAGTGTATGACTGGTACAAATCATTCAAAGAAGGTCGTGAATTGGTTGAAGACCAACCACGGTCCGGACGACCTTCGACCTCTTCAACCGATGAAAACATTGATAAACTGAAAGAAATTGTGCTTGAAAATCGCCATTCCAGCTTGAGAGAGATAGCACATGACCTTAACATCTCTCACGAGCCAGTTCGTTCGATTTTGGTGGATACTTTAGGCATCAGACACGTCGCCGCTCGAATCGTTCCGAAAGAGTTGAATTTCCTTCAACAACAGTACAAATTTAAGACCAAAAACCCAACAAATACCGTCGATCAACCACGGTACCCGACTGATTTAGCTCCGGCCGTCTTTTTTTTTTATTCTGGAAACTAAAATTGCCTCTCCGTGGTACCCCTTTTGAGTCCATCGAAGCCATAAAACAAAATTCGTGGAAGGAGCTGAAGGCTACACCGGAAAGCGCGTATAAAAAATGTTTTCAAAATTGGAAAAAGCGTTGACATATGTGTGATGCATTAAATGGGGCCTACTTTGACGGTTACAATATAAATATTGATGAATGATTGAATATTTCGTGTTTTATTTGAAATTTCCGGAAACTTTTTTGACATAATGTACATGTATTTCTAAGTGAATACAAGAATGGCATACCATGATTCATAGCGCGCCATCTTGAAATTCATACCAGTAGCAGACCCTCGAGCAGACCTTACGTTTAGATGTCAAAAGCTTGTGTCATCAGCTTACTTACTAAAAATTAAAAACGGCAGCGAAAAGGCCACTACTCAACTCCGAACCACTCTAGTTCATATGTATCATCGTTTCTATTTTTTGCAATGAAATTGCAAGTAGAAAATATAATGTTGGAATAAAACTTCTATTCACCTAAGTACGGAGCTAAACGACGACATCACTATTGGCAGTGTCACTTTTTCAACTCCATAGCTATTGGCACCTTTTCACGCTGAAAACAATAGATCTTCTCTGTCTATACTTCTAAAGCAAATCAAATACCTAAGACTTAAGCCTTTATCTTGGCGCATTTAAGATTCTAAAGCGATTTCGAATTCAAATCGGAGGAACAAAAAACTGAGCATGCACAGATGAGGTACGAACAATTGAATTCAAATATCCTTCACCGCCACCACTATGCACCCTGACTATGACTTATTTCATTTCGGCGAGTGTGCTCACAGACTCACACTCGTTCTTGTTCTTCATCTTCTTTTGGCTTGGTCTATGCAACCGAGACGTGCATCATTCAATGGCTGAGTGAGTGTTGAATGCGCTGAATGCACTCACCTCTTCTTAACTTATTATAATGCTTCGCAAGGACTTTATAAGCCTTTTTGACTATCCAAGTTGAGTATTTGTGTTGTGCGCGCCTTTTTTCTCACAATTTGCGCCCAAGCTTTCTACTTTCTATTTCTTTTGCAAATTTTTTTCATTTTTTTTTACCCGCTCTTTGCCGCCTCTTTGAACCTTTTCGGCTTATGTGCTTGTTGGTTAAAGGTGCATAATATATTGTGTTGACGATGGCGTGAAACAAAAAAAAAAACACACAGAGAACCTGAGTCCTTCACGCCTTCCCCGGGTCTTTTTGAGAGCTGCCACCTATGGGTATAGTATAGGTAACTACCGCCGCGCAACTTCTCCTCCAAATTGAATGTGGTAAGTGAGAGTAAAGTGGCTGAGCGATAATAATGTTGGTTGGGAAGGATGCAAGTGGCCATAAGAGATTGGCATATCCTTTGTTTCGCTTTCAATTTGTTCCTACTTTTTGCCGCCTATTTGCCGTTTTAAATGAACGGGAGAATAGAAATGCGATGTTATTTTATTGTTTTTCTTCTTCTGAGCCAAATCAAATATTACACACTCATACTCCACCCCCTCCTCAAAATAACAAGTTGTTTGCTTATGTCACGTTATTTCTGTCACTTGGACCGAATTTCGTATTCGAAATTCTCGCCCATTTCGAAAAATTGTCAACAATATTTCAGAGCATACTGCACGTGCTGCCTCTTGAGTTTAACTTAACCAGCAACCATTGTCAGGAATTTTGATTGCTGATATGTCCGACGGAAGGTAAAGGTTATTATACAGTTTTATGTTAATACAAAGAAAAGCAAATCGCAATAACCTCTCTGCAACGAAGGGGACGATTTGACATTTCACTACGAGTATACAAATATTCTCAAGTATCCGCCCGTCTGCTAAGGATTTTCAATTCATGGCGGTCATTCAGCCAGCGCTTGTAAAATTGAGAAGCAATTGTATTTGCGGAGTGTGTGCAATATGTACGCAGCGCGCGCTCACAATGGGGGGTAATTAGCGCAATCTTTTATTTGTTAAGTGAAATATGAAGTCGATGGATTTTGCTGGGCTAACGGTGAAGACAATGGCAAAACTTTCATGTTTGCGTATTGTCAATTAAAATCGAGTTGGAGAAGCAATCAATTTGATTGGCTGAAAGGAAATTTAAATACTCTAATAGGCATCAACCACAAATGACTGTTTTGTACGAATTCTCAGAGACTATTTGACAAAAATTATTGAAATTTGGAACAGTTGAAGCAATTAGTGGCCCAAACACAGACCAGAACTTAAAAAGCTGAATGTCGACTTTGGGGGGTCAAAAGAGAAGTTAAAAAAAAGGAAAAAGGCCATCGTGTTGGGTGTCAAATGAAAGCTCTTTAAAGCACGAATTCAAAAATGTATGAAACATTTTTTGAGTTACTTTTCTCTTAACGCATTTTCAAAAAAAAACTTTAAAAATTGCTGTCCCCCTACCTTATCTCCAAAAATATTGCTCAGAAAAATCTGAATAAAATCCCAAACATTGAGAATAAAGTGTAGATAGAACCAAAATTATCAGGACTGCATTACGTTGTACATTTTTTATTTATTAATTTTACCCAACTGTTCACATATTCCTATCACAATCAAATTTAAGTGGATCAATTAAAGGCATATATATTTTTTGTAAAAAACAAGTTTAAGATAATTCTATTAATAGTTTTCCATCCAATACATGATAATAATGACTGCCTGCATAGTTGTGCAAACATTACTATCACATTTAACGGGAAATTTAGCGAAAAATAACTGTTAATAGAATCGCTGCAAGTAGCAAGTCGATGAAAGTGCGAAATTCAAATAAAGGCAGTTTGGTTCTGTTGCGCAATCCGGTAAGTCGAAATACTTTATTGAGTAATTCTAATTGTTTTGTATTATTTACGTTTTCTTTTTTTAATTTTACTACTTTTTTAACAGACACTTATTAGCTGTGTGCTAAAAATGGGGAGAAGTAAAACATTAACATCCGAAGAACTTTCTAAAACCCAAGCTTACAAAGATTGCGGCCTGTCAAATCGCGAAATAGCGGTGAAATTGGATAGGTCAGCTACAGCAATAAATAATGCCGAAAATTTGGGTGAAAATTATGGTTCAAACCGAAAAAATCTAAATAATCAAAAAATATCTGAGCGGCAAAAAAGCTATTATCTGAAAATAGTAACGGGATTAAGTTTACCGATAGGTAAAAGACGTGTCCAGCAAATTCTGTCCCAACGCAAAAGAGTTAAATGGCGGAAAATGAAAAATAAACCGGCTCTAGAGTTCGCGAGAAAATACATGTCCTGGATCAACAAATGGAAAACAGTTATTTTTTCGAATGAAAAAAAATTTAATTTTTATGGACCGGATGGTTTTAATTACTACTGGCATGACCTAAGGTCCGAAAAAAAAATTTCAACCAGTAGGAACCTCGGTGGTGGTACAGTGATGATCTGGGCTGGATTTAGCTACGGTAGAACTCCCGTTTGCAAAATTTTATCAATAATGAATTCCAAAAATTATGTTGATTTATTGGAAAATGTGCTGCTGGCAATGAAAGTCTCAATCTCTGCTCTGGTTAGTACCTATCGCAATGCAGGCATCCTAACGGGGCACTGTGCAATTGGAATACATGCAGAAGGTCTCGAGGTACCGCACGGCAGATATCGTAGAAGAAGAAATTCAGTTGGTTCGTCACATGTTATGCTATTGTCGTGCAGTTTTCGAAAAAGGAATGAGTACTCTTATATGGGTGGGTCTAGATCTGTGAATATTACTCTCATTATAGTTTTCCCAGTCCAAAGTCGCAAGACACCCACCTAGCCTTGGTCATGCAAAAAAAAACATAGGGTGTATCGCTAATGAAAGCGTAATTATACATATGTATAGGTGAATCTTATTTGTACAATACTTCTAGACGGAAAACTGGATAGACAAGTCTAACTGCCCAAACACAATGTACGGCAGCTGTGGCGTAGCAGTAGCGCTAGTACGTCAAATGTTGCGGCGCTGCACTCATAAAATTCGCCGACACTGGTGTAGCGCGTTATGTCAAATTAATTGTCACTTGAAACGCAGCTGATTGGAATTGTGTTGTTTAGTTTTGGAAAATATATTGTGAAAAATATTTTTTCTTGTATTAAACATTAAATTTTGTATATCTAAAATGATTCAACGTCATTCCCCTTCATTTCTTCCGTTTCTAGCGAGCTGTCAAACTTGTAGCGCGACAAAAGTCAAAAGTTAAGCAACTCGTACTACCGCTACAGCTACTCATTGTGGGCACACTATTGAGTTTGTATATTATATTTCTACTTTTGATAGCACTTACTACCGCGACGTGCTACGCCACGCTACCTCATTGTGTTTAGTAAGCCTTTTTTACAACTATCACTCATTGATTCAAAACAAAAGGAATAGAATGTACGAGTTTCTAAAGCCGACTTTAGAACGATGTAACTTGACTTTGTTTGAATGAACTTATGACATTTTTAAACTTTAATTTAAAAAATATATGTTGTGTTTTACTGTCTCTTATTGAATCGCCGTTCAGAACCGTTTTTTACACACTCAGTATTAACCTTTTTCTTACAAAATGAAGGCATCTCGCTTACTGTCACTTGTCTGTTTCATCTCAGAAATATGCTACAAAAAGGACCATATATGTAAAAGTGAAAAAAAAATTAAAATTTCCCTCCCAAATGAATTGGAATCTTTCCTGGTGACATTTGTGTGGTTTATTGACAATTTATAACTCCACCCTCTGTGCTCCTGGCCTTTATTATTTTATTTCACTTGAAAAACCCCTTGTGGAAAATAAGCTCAATTCAATTTATGATTAATTAAATCAAAATGAGGTAAAGGACGTTTTCCTCTTGCTCGCGCTCTCTTTTCATAAAAAGTACCACCAACAATATCATTCACAGTCAGGCCGCATAAAAGAAATGCAAAATGTTTGTTTGTAATATGCACCAATTAAAGGACACAGGACTCATTCACGTAACTGGAATTGCAACTGAAAATGACGATCTCATTGACGTCGCCATCCCATCATCATCCGTCATCGTCATCCTTCTCAACAGTGTGCTTGAGTGGCTCCAAAATAAAGACGCATCGCGGTTTTTCGCGTACATTTATATATTTTCTCTCAATGCACGCCTTACTTGCAAATTCCACGTTAATATCAAGTGAGCTCGGATGTGCCATCTGCCATCTTTATTACCGCGCCAGCTTTATACTCGTGGACTAATAAGCCAGAGAAACGCGACGCGACGCAACGGGGGCGGTGTGCCGTGCTTTCTTTCCTATTTAAATGATGAATAGCGGTACAAATTAAATTGAAATAAAAATATGAAAAAGGTTATACTAAATTATATTTTTCCATTGAATGAAAGAAAGTTTTTTTTGCAGGATTCACCGAGGTCGAAACATTTTATTTTATTTTTTTTTAATTTGCCCCCCATTTTGTTTGTTTTTGAAAGGAAGGCATTTTTTTTCTGTGGTTGGTTGGCTGATTCTGTTGCTACTGTATACACAGCGCGGTGGCGGCGTTCAGTCAATGCTGAACGGTAAAAAATGTTTTTAATTAACGAATTAATTTTTGCTTTTTATTCAACGCCCGGGACGAATAGAGCAACTGTACCAGCACATGGAAGCAATTCTCTGAGGAATTTTGAGCTACCTTTCAACATTTTGCAGAAAGCTTTTATTTGATTGCTGTTTTTTTGTTTAATAGACAGTCTCATCATTACATAGAGTAGTGTGCTGCATTCAATGGAAAATTTGTTGCACGAACAGAAATTTAGTTCATTTTCATTAATTTAATATCTCAAGATACAAGAACCAAACCAATAGCAATTATATGAAGCTTGTTCTATGACCAACGCCTAGATAACATCATTTCCTTTGTGTGTTATGGATAAACACAACGGTAATGGAAGTCCTTTCAAAAATATCTCTACCAACTTGATGTGCTACTGTGGTTGACCTTCAATTTGTCGCCAAAAATGTAAATCTTGACACACACGGATATAGAAATATAACTTCAACATATTTTGAACGGGATACTGAAAATCTTTAGCAATTTAAGAATTTGTAAGAAACCTCAGTAGTATTCGCTGTACCGACAAGTTCGAAGTTAACTGGAGGGGCTAACTGAAACAAACTTCTTAATAGGTTCGAGTCCAAGGTCCATAACTTATTCATTAGTACAAACCAGGTAATCTTACGGTTCACCTAAACATTATCAACAATATTCCCGATCAGGGCATGCTTTACAACGTCGCTGATACATATTATAATACATAAGTAAATACGGCTTTGGCAGAAAATTCGTAGTTCATATTGAGGAACGTACCACATGGTCAAACTGCGGACCCACACTAGACCCAAAAAGTCTTGTATGGTACACGGATAGATCGAAAATGGTCTGGTGTTGGTGTTAGGATCTCTGGGCCCAATATGTACTAGAATCTCTGTGCCTCTTGGAATATTTCCCAGCGTGTTTCAAGCTGAGTTCCAGGTCATTCAGATCTGGGTCTTGATAAATCTATAGAGAGGCATCAAAAGGACTAAAATAAATGTCTTCTCAGACAGTCAAGCTGCACTCAAAGCTCTAAGCTTGCACTCTTTGGACTCAAGTCTGGTAAAGTCCTGCTTCAATGCTCTCCAATCCATAGCTACTCACAATAAAATCAAATTTTTTCGGGTGCCTGGCCACAGAGCCATTGAAGGAAATGAGATTACGGATGACCCTTTTGTGGCATTAACTGGGCAACAATCTCAGCCGTAATTAACAAAGTAAGGTATGTATTGTATAGGTATTCTTCAATATTGTCCATGTTTATAGAGGTGATTACAAAAATTAACCAAGCTTAAGTCCACAACTCGCGTTAAGGAGCAAATCGTAAACGCTGGATTTATTTTTTGATTCTTTTTGTTTTCTGAAAATTAATTTCTTGGAAAAACGTCCCCTTTAAGAATGAAAATTTAAACTTAATGTATGTTAACGCAATTGCAAAGTGGAAATAGGGGTAATAGGCTCCAGAGTCCTGCGGTGTACCTCGCCTTGATGTTTTTTCTTTTGGGGTGAACCAGGACCTGCTTCTCGCAACCATTTGTATGTGCTTGTTATATTTTTGCACAAATGGAAGGGACCTACAGTTTTGTGCCGACTCCGAACGGCGTTGAGAAGTTGAGAAGCTCACCGTGACACATGATACTCTTTGAATGTTTGTCAGACATTCGAAAGAGGTGGCACCATGAAAAAAACTTTTTAGGTTTAGACTGGGATTGAACCCGGGCAGCACTGCGTAGTAGTCCAAAGCACTAACCACTACGCCACGGTGCTCACTTGATGTTACTTTTCTAGAAATTGAAAATTCGGATATTAATTATGTTCATCCCGAAACGTTTCATATGCAGAAGACTATGTGCTTGGATACAACTCTTTTGATTAGCGGTAATCAACACTGCTTTGTCGCTGCGAAGCGGTGGAATCAAATGAACATTACCATATTACCATAGACATAGAGTCATACAAATAGTCCACTGATTTGGTTCTTCAACGAGTTTTATGATCTCGTGTAAGAACCCTGCAAATTTCATTGCAAAAAAAAATATCCGTAGAAGTCAACAGAATATAAGAAAGATATACACTATCATGTGAATTGTAATTTTTCCAAACATAAATAAATATTTTTCACAAGTTGATGGGTCCACTGTCATGTAGCCTTGAGTACAGGTGACAAGCTGAACTGAACCCGACGACTACTGCAAACAAAGTGGAGCGAAGAGTGAGCAAGAGCAAAGAGCAAAGCAATGAAATCAAACACGTTCAGTTAAAGCGTAGCGTACAGAGTGGAGCGTATTTTTAAAACGCTTTACCGTTTACCGCCTACATCTTGGCTCTCCTCTCTTGGTCTTTGCTCCTTGCTCTGGCGACTTTCGCAGCTTTGCTCTGCGCTCCACTCATTTCTTCCGTTTCTAGCGAGCTGTCAAACTTGTAGCGCGACAAAAGTCAAAAGTTAAGCAACTCGTACTACCGCTACAGCTACTCATTGTGGGCACACTATTGAGTTTGTATATTATATTTCTACTTTTGATAGCACTTACTACTGCGACGTGCTACGCCACGCTACCTCATTGTGTTTAGTAAGCCTTTTTTACAACTATCACTCATTGATTCAAAACAAAAGGAATAGAATGTACGAGTTTCTAAAGCCGACTTTAGAACGATGTAACTTGACTTTGTTTGAATGAACTTATGACATTTTTAAACTTTAATTTAAAAAATATATGTTGTGTTTTACTGTCTCTTATTGAATCGCCGTTCAGAACCGTTTTTTACACACTCAGTATTAACCTTTTTCTTACAAAATGAAGGCATCTCGCTTACTGTCACTTGTCTGTTTCATCTCAGAAATATGCTACAAAAAGGACCATATATGTAAAAGTGAAAAAAAAATTAAAATTTCCCTCCCAAATGAATTGGAATCTTTCCTGGTGACATTTGTGTGGTTTATTGACAATTTATAACTCCACCCTCTGTGCTCCTGGCCTTTATTATTTTATTTCACTTGAAAAACCCCTTGTGGAAAATAAGCTCAATTCAATTTATGATTAATTAAATCAAAATGAGGTAAAGGACGTTTTCCTCTTGCTCGCGCTCTCTTTTCATAAAAAGTACCACCAACAATATCATTCACAGTCAGGCCGCATAAAAGAAATGCAAAATGTTTGTTTGTAATATGCACCAATTAAAGGACACAGGACTCATTCACGTAACTGGAATTGCAACTGAAAATGACGATCTCATTGACGTCGCCATCCCATCATCATCCGTCATCGTCATCCTTCTCAACAGTGTGCTTGAGTGGCTCCAAAATAAAGACGCATCGCGGTTTTTCGCGTACATTTATATATTTTCTCTCAATGCACGCCTTACTTGCAAATTCCACGTTAATATCAAGTGAGCTCGGATGTGCCATCTGCCATCTTTATTACCGCGCCAGCTTTATACTCGTGGACTAATAAGCCAGAGAAACGCGACGCGACGCAACGGGGGCGGTGTGCCGTGCTTTCTTTCCTATTTAAATGATGAATAGCGGTACAAATTAAATTGAAATAAAAATATGAAAAAGGTTATACTAAATTATATTTTTCCATTGAATGAAAGAAAGTTTTTTTTGCAGGATTCACCGAGGTCGAAACATTTTATTTTATTTTTTTTTAATTTGCCCCCCATTTTGTTTGTTTTTGAAAGGAAGGCATTTTTTTTCTGTGGTTGGTTGGCTGATTCTGTTGCTACTGTATACACAGCGCGGTGGCGGCGTTCAGTCAATGCTGAACGGTAAAAAATGTTTTTAATTAACGAATTAATTTTTGCTTTTTATTCAACGCCCGGGACGAATAGAGCAACTGTACCAGCACATGGAAGCAATTCTCTGAGGAATTTTGAGCTACCTTTCAACATTTTGCAGAAAGCTTTTATTTGATTGCTGTTTTTTTGTTTAATAGACAGTCTCATCATTACATAGAGTAGTGTGCTGCATTCAATGGAAAATTTGTTGCACGAACAGAAATTTAGTTCATTTTCATTAATTTAATATCTCAAGATACAAGAACCAAACCAATAGCAATTATATGAAGCTTGTTCTATGACCAACGCCTAGATAACATCATTTCCTTTGTGTGTTATGGATAAACACAACGGTAATGGAAGTCCTTTCAAAAATATCTCTACCAACTTGATGTGCTACTGTGGTTGACCTTCAATTTGTCGCCAAAAATGTAAATCTTGACACACACGGATATAGAAATATAACTTCAACATATTTTGAACGGGATACTGAAAATCTTTAGCAATTTAAGAATTTGTAAGAAACCTCAGTAGTATTCGCTGTACCGACAAGTTCGAAGTTAACTGGAGGGGCTAACTGAAACAAACTTCTTAATAGGTTCGAGTCCAAGGTCCATAACTTATTCATTAGTACAAACCAGGTAATCTTACGGTTCACCTAAACATTATCAACAATATTCCCGATCAGGGCATGCTTTACAACGTCGCTGATACATATTATAATACATAAGTAAATACGGCTTTGGCAGAAAATTCGTAGTTCATATTGAGGAACGTACCACATGGTCAAACTGCGGACCCACACTAGACCCAAAAAGTCTTGTATGGTACACGGATAGATCGAAAATGGTCTGGTGTTGGTGTTAGGATCTCTGGGCCCAATATGTACTAGAATCTCTGTGCCTCTTGGAATATTTCCCAGCGTGTTTCAAGCTGAGTTCCAGGTCATTCAGATCTGGGTCTTGATAAATCTATAGAGAGGCATCAAAAGGACTAAAATAAATGTCTTCTCAGACAGTCAAGCTGCACTCAAAGCTCTAAGCTTGCACTCTTTGGACTCAAGTCTGGTAAAGTCCTGCTTCAATGCTCTCCAATCCATAGCTACTCACAATAAAATCAAATTTTTTCGGGTGCCTGGCCACAGAGCCATTGAAGGAAATGAGATTACGGATGACCCTTTTGTGGCATTAACTGGGCAACAATCTCAGCCGTAATTAACAAAGTAAGGTATGTATTGTATAGGTATTCTTCAATATTGTCCATGTTTATAGAGGTGATTACAAAAATTAACCAAGCTTAAGTCCACAACTCGCGTTAAGGAGCAAATCGTAAACGCTGGATTTATTTTTTGATTCTTTTTGTTTTCTGAAAATTAATTTCTTGGAAAAACGTCCCCTTTAAGAATGAAAATTTAAACTTAATGTATGTTAACGCAATTGCAAAGTGGAAATAGGGGTAATAGGCTCCAGAGTCCTGCGGTGTACCTCGCCTTGATGTTTTTTCTTTTGGGGTGAACCAGGACCTGCTTCTCGCAACCATTTGTATGTGCTTGTTATATTTTTGCACAAATGGAAGGGACCTACAGTTTTGTGCCGACTCCGAACGGCGTTGAGAAGTTGAGAAGCTCACCGTGACACATGATACTCTTTGAATGTTTGTCAGACATTCGAAAGAGGTGGCACCATGAAAAAAACTTTTTAGGTTTAGACTGGGATTGAACCCGGGCAGCACTGCGTAGTAGTCCAAAGCACTAACCACTACGCCACGGTGCTCACTTGATGTTACTTTTCTAGAAATTGAAAATTCGGATATTAATTATGTTCATCCCGAAACGTTTCATATGCAGAAGACTATGTGCTTGGATACAACTCTTTTGATTAGCGGTAATCAACACTGCTTTGTCGCTGCGAAGCGGTGGAATCAAATGAACATTACCATATTACCATAGACATAGAGTCATACAAATAGTCCACTGATTTGGTTCTTCAACGAGTTTTATGATCTCGTGTAAGAACCCTGCAAATTTCATTGCAAAAAAAAATATCCGTAGAAGTCAACAGAATATAAGAAAGATATACACTATCATGTGAATTGTAATTTTTCCAAACATAAATAAATATTTTTCACAAGTTGATGGGTCCACTGTCATGTAGCCTTGAGTACAGGTGACAAGCTGAACTGAACCCGACGACTACTGCAAACAAAGTGGAGCGAAGAGTGAGCAAGAGCAAAGAGCAAAGCAATGAAATCAAACACGTTCAGTTAAAGCGTAGCGTACAGAGTGGAGCGTATTTTTAAAACGCTTTACCGTTTACCGCCTACATCTTGGCTCTCCTCTCTTGGTCTTTGCTCCTTGCTCTGGCGACTTTCGCAGCTTTGCTCTGCGCTCCACTCTGTAAGCACAGAACTTTTTATAAAAAAAAAACAATCGTTTAAAACTCGATTTTATTGAAAACAAGAATTCTAGTGACCTGACAGGCAAAAAACGTGTCAAACAGCCACTTAAGCGGCACAACGCAACGGCAGCTTATAACCAGGAAGCTAAAAGATTGGAAGAATATTTTTCAAGTTATCTCGATTATGTTGTGCAAATCTACTGAATCTCTTACTATTTTTTTCCAAACTAATCGATGCCCTGTCCAATATGAAAAAAGCCATTGTTGTGTGTAAATATCTGTATATATGATAGGCGATAGGGTATCCCATTGACTCCCTAGTTTTCATCCAGAAAAAAATTCCACAAAAATCCTCGCTCAGAACGAAAAATAAGATTTCAAAAAGTGAATTTTATTGAGGAACTCAACCACGCGAGTCCGTTTCCTTTTTTGTACAGTTTAGCGGGCGCACAGCCAAAGAAAAAAACGAGCACGGGTACGTAGTATACGCGCAGATAGCGAAAGTGAATTTCAAGTGTACAACCGCTGAAGGAGGAGTCGATTACAATATTTTGTTTTCCATTTTCAGTTTTGTGTAACTAGAGATGAAGAGAGCAAGTAAACTAAAAAACAAAAAACAGAAAAGAAAAAAAAGGATCAAATGAAAGGAATAAACTTAAAATTGAGAGCATTTTAGGAAATTTTTGTATACTCCGCACTTGAGGTTATGGAGTACTTGCCTATGAATTTGGCGGTTTTGTGGTTAGATTCGGCTCGGCTCTTACTTTGCGTTGAACTCTTTTACTTTGAGTGGAATTTTTTAACAGTTTGGCCTTCTTTTGATTGTTAAATTGAGTTGCTGGCTTTTTGTTCCTCTGAAGGCAGCCTACAGATTACGCCGTTATTTTATTTAAACTATAAATAAGTAGGTGGAGGATGATTCAACAGATGGATTGAGTTTTGTTTTACCTTTAACTTCACAAGTCAGGATAAGCAAAACAAAAAACTTACTTTTGACATTTAAAACGTCAAATTATTAATACCGTTCAATATGAGTTGCGGCGGAGAATTGAAACGCACCCCTAAAATATTTATCAAATGTCAAAATAATAAATAAACTTAAAATTGAGAGCATTTTAGGAAATTTTTGTATACTCCGCACTTGAGGTTATGGAGTACTTGCCTATGAATTTGGCGGTTTTGTGGTTAGATTCGGCTCGGCTCTTACTTTGCGTTGAACTCTTTTACTTTGAGTGGAATTTTTTAACAGTTTGGCCTTCTTTTGATTGTTAAATTGAGTTGCTGGCTTTTTGTTCCTCTGAAGGCAGCCTACAGATTACGCCGTTATTTTATTTAAACTATAAATAAGTAGGTGGAGGATGATTCAACAGATGGATTGAGTTTTGTTTTACCTTTAACTTCACAAGTCAGGATAAGCAAAACAAAAAACTTACTTTTGACATTTAAAACGTCAAATTATTAATACCGTTCAATATGAGTTGCGGCGGAGAATTGAAACGCACCCCTAAAATATTTATCAAATGTCAAAATAATAAATTGGTCACAAGTTTGCTTAAGGACACGTGACATCTTTTGTGCGTCATCACCTCCAGCCGCCCATTGACAAATATGAATTTCATCTCTAAGATGTGTCAAATAACTGGGTATGCAGAAAGGACTGCGAACAATTGACAACACCACCACCATCCAAAGAACAACCATTCACACCACCGTGGCACATATCACCGGCAATGTAGATATGCAGCAGCAGTGTATATGACGCGTGTAATTGGAGGACAATGGCATGTCAGATTTAATCATAACAGGCAGTGACAGCTTGCAGCCAATAAATTCCCTTCTTCCTTCCGCCAATTATTGTTTGTGTTGTTGCTGTTATTGTACGCCCTATTAAATGCGGCAAATATCCTTTCGTCCTTAAGTGAGAATACAAAGTACGAGTTTGTTCGCACAGAGGCATTCGCTTCCCTTTGGCTATGTCGACAGGATTATTTGATGTTGATGGTGAATGGAATTTGATAGAGAGAACTAAATTTGACACCCCTCCGTTCGAATAGCCAAGACGAGAGTAATGTCTGGTGTGGTCTAACCGGGGGTGGTTTATTTACTTATACACAAACAATTGACATTCAAAAGGGGCCAACAATCATTATGAGCGAAACCAATAATTACGAAATTCAAGAATGAATGATTTAATATTATTTTTGTAAGGAATGGAGTACAGTTTAGGTTAGGTTAGGTTGAGAGGGGTTGTGAGGCTGAGCCATCACAAAACACTAGGCGCCAGCGATCCCCGAAAAATCGATCCCAGGATGGCACCTAAACCGCCACAACATCCGCAAACCATTTTATTACGCTGCAAAATTTTAGAACGAGTCTAAAGTTGATAAGGCCTACCTCTACCACATTACTAAATAAGTAGCACCCTTAAGTATTCCTACGACACCGTCCGATGCCCTGACATTAGCATAGAATGCAGATCTGCAAATGCAAATGCCTGTGATTCCGGCCCTCTTCGCGTGTTTGCCCAATAGGCTATGCCCAGATAATATGGAGTACGGTTTACGGTTGCACTATTTTTATCGCGATTGAAAAACAAAGGAATGTAACAATTGATATCTACAATGCTAGTTTTTTTGGCATATTTCTGGGATCAACCATTCAGTTTTACATACATACATATAACCTACAAGTTAACCTATACGCTTTTATGTGATAGTGATGGGGCTACGTCATCTCCGGATATGCAAACAGCTGGGTAGTTAAGATGAAAAGAAAATTAATTTAAAAAAAACTGTCAAACGTAGGGCAGTCCTGATAATTTTGGTTCCATCTACACTTCATTCTCAATATTTGTGATTTTATTCAGATTTGTCTGAGGGATATTTTTTGAGATAAGGCACGGGGACAGCAATTTGCTAAGGTTCTTTTAAAAAAGTGTTAAGAGAAAAGTAACACAAATAATATTTCATACATTTTTGCAATCGTGCTTTAAAGAGCTTTCATTTGATATCCCACACGATGACCTCCAAATTTAATGTTTTTTAAACATCCCATTTATCCCCCCAAAATCGAAACTCAACTTTTAAAGTTCAGGTCGGACAGACAAACAGACAGACACCGAACTGATCCCATCAGTGTTCCGTTTGTGGGTACGAAACACTAAAAAGGATTTTCATTCACCATTTTAAATTTTTCAACCAAAGAAAAAACAGCGCATATCTCAGTTTTTGCCCACTTCTATGTGCGGTTGTGGGACAACCAGTTTCGTGATGATTTTCCGGTTTTACAAAGCCAAATCAACAACTTGAGCACGTACAGTTGTGGCAATTATGCGAACTCGAAGGTATCTCCTACCCCCTTTTATCTGGATGCCGTACTATTCTCTGACAACCATCTGTATGTATATATTTCTGTAATATATCTTTGCTATCTCAGACACACCGTTACCTCGGACACATTAATAATTTCATCGTATTAATTGTTTTTTATGTCCTTCATTTGTTTGGTACGACTGCGCTGGACAAAGTTCCACGAACCAAAGAACCGATTTAAAGGAGCTCCAAACCCAATCCATCGACAAGAATTTAGAATTCATCGATTCAAGTAATTACTACAATTTGACATTTCGCACATTCCCGTTAACTCTGAAGTAGTGTAGAAATATCGGAAACGATGAGTTGACAGGGAAGTTCACAGGGAGCGAAGGGATATGAGGATAGTCAAACCCCAAATAGAGGAAGTTTGATCTCAAGTGCGTCGACTGCTGCTGCTGATGCTGATGGTGGTAAACAATAGGATTCGTTACGAAGTTAAGGGATTTATACGAGTATGTATGTATGTTGGTCCGTGAAGAGTCTCTGCACCATTCTTCCTAAATGGGTTGGTTTATGATTTTATTTTTTCTTAGGGGAGTTCTTGCTTTAGAACTTGCAAATGTTAAATCAGTGTCACCACATTGGTTTTGTTTGTCAAGATTCAACACCAATCAACTTGCTTATTGCTGCCGAATAAGGTATAAAGTTTATTTGGAAAATCCTTTAAAGGGGGACTATACTATGACGACGAAGTCAGGGCACGTACTACTAAGATTTTCAGCAGAAATAATTCATTTTTTTTATTTCTATAAAACACGTTTGTGTATGGTTGAAGTTTGTAGCCTTTGCTCCTTTGTGGACAGCAACATTTATTTAACACCGTCTACGCGTAGCAAAAAGCATATATTGCTCCCAAAACTGTCTGAACTGTGCGAATATAGAGTCGCTTGGCATTCTTGAAGACCTGAAGAAAAATTCTTACAGCTACTGCAGAGGTTATTTAAAGTAACTGAGGTCCAAAATCTAGGGGTCAAGGATCGATCTGTCGTCAGTTTGTTTAATGACTATTCCGGACCGTTTTTAAGCTAGGTTTTCAGCCTTTTCAAGCAGCGCAGTTATTAAGAATTATTCGAGTTGGCAACAAAAAAAAATCGCTGGCAGATGAAAACTAGCTGAAAAAGCTACATTCCGAACTTTTTCTAGCAAGCTCTTCTAAGATATTATTCCCTTTTCTTTCTTTCTTTAGGTGTCGCTACAGTTCTTTAGGTGAACCAGAGCCTGCTTCTCGTAACCATTTTTTTTTTGTATAATCTTACAGACGCTAAAGGGATTATTTTTTTTTTTTTTAAAACACTATCAGATCTGTGTCATGGTGTGCTTAATACAAGCAACAGCCATAAGCAGAAATTCGCCAGGGCAAAATATGCATCAACAGGCTCATCATTTAGTGCTGGTGTTAGTGGTTAGGCTACGCTACATTTCAACACTACCACTAGCAATAAATAAACAAATATAAGAACAAATATACATAATTAGAGTTTATGTTCGAGGAACTACATTACGCAAGACATTTTTAAGTGTAATTTTGTTAAGATTAAAGTCAAGAATGTTTACATTTAAGTTATAGATTTTACTCATGCGGCTAATAGGCTCATGCATCCCGTAATTTGTTCTGTGATGAGGAACATGCAGTAACTTTATACTACGCAGGTGATGCGATCCCCCACGAAAGTTTAATCCCAAACAGGATAATAAGTCAGGTGCATCAATCAGACCTGAGATCAGCTGATGCATAAAAATTATATCATTATTGACCCTTCTTTGAGCCAAAGGCTGCATTTGCAACAGTTTTATCCGATGCAAATATGGGGGGAGGTTAAAAGGATCGTCCCAGGGAAGACCCTTCAATGCGAATCGAATGAAGCGTCGCTGGACAGCTTCAATACGAGTATTGAGATTTTTCTGATAAGGTGTCCATACTTGCGAAGCATATTCGAGGTGAGGACGGACAAGACTGTTAAATAGTGAGAGGGTGACATAAGGATTTTTAAATTCTTTACACCATCTTTTAACGAAACCTAACATTGAATTTGATTTATTCACAATGTGGTTTATATGCTCTTTAAAATCAAGTTCAGGGCTAAATTAAACACCCAGGTCCTTAAAACTATAAACCCGACTGAGAGAGTGATTCGATATCAAGTAGTTGAATATAGTCGGTACCAGTTTCCTAGAGAAAGTCATGGACTGACACTTGACTGGGTTAAGGACTAAACCATTTTTAGAGCACCAGGTACTGAAACTATCAATATCTGATTGCAGAAGTCCACAATCATTTATGGTTGTAATTGCTCTACTGATCTTCATATCGTCGGCAAATATTAGAATGTTGCTATGTTTTATGATTGATGGAACATCATTGATAGCAAGAATAAATAAAAGTGGACCTAGGTGGCTCCCTTGAGGGACGCCGGATCCTGCTAAGAAGGAGTCTGAAAGACAACCTCTAAATTTAACCTGATATGACCTCTGCTTGGGGTAAGAGCCAACCCACGAAATAAATATTGGGGGAAAACCTAACGCCTCGAGTTTGTAGATAATAATATCATGAGAAAGCTGATCGAAAGCTTTGGAGAAGTCAGTGTACACACAGTCCACCTCATGACCACTTTCTAAGGCATTGGAACAGTTATGGGAGAATGTTAATAGGTTTGTGACAGTAGACCTGTTTCTAACGAATCCATGTTGTTCTGTACAAATAACACCCCGACAAAGAAAAGTAAGGCTTTCACACACAACTTGCTCAAATAATTTTGGTATGCATGACAACTTTGAAATCGGTCTGTAGTTCGTAATAATATTTCTATCGCCTTTCTTAAAGACGGGCGTAATAAACGATTGCTTCCAGAAGCTAGGGAAATGGCCAGTTGATATGGAGATCTCAAAAAGAGACTTCAACGGCAGAGCAAGGACATCACTGCATTTTTTCAGGACTATTGGAGGTACGCCGTCAGGACCTGAAGAGTAATCATCTTTCAGAAATGAAATAAATTTCGAAATAGTCTGCAAGTCTAAGGCAATGTTGGTAAAGCCAACTTGAGGAACATCTTTGAGATGCTCAAAGTAATCATCATCAATACTAAGCGGCACATCGTTAAATTATGAATACCCTTATAATGTTTACACACAGCGCGAGCACATGAAGGACAAGAACGAGAGACAGACAGATCGACGTTGTGATAGAAAACTCAGATGTTAGGTGGTGTCCAGGATAACTGGAGAGTGGTGTACTGTGGTTAAAGTTTTGTCGTTGCTTATGATTCACAGTATTTTTTTTTCCAGATGTTTCTTATTTTTCAGTGTTTGTGCGATCAATTTCTTCGGTCATACCACAATCCTTCTGCCAGTGCTATGCCTTCGCAGTAGGTTTCTGACACTAACTTCTGAAACTGATCAACTTATTTTTATTTCGTGAGGAATACATTTTTCGGAGATATCTGGATTTGAACTGTGAGCCTCCAACGTGACAAGCGACCACGACTACCACAACGCCACAGCCACCCACAGTTTGTGTATGCGTGTGTTATATTTTTGCACGAATGGAAGGGGCCTATAATTTTTACGTATGGGTGTTTTCTGGAATTAAACCCGTGCAGCATGCGTAGTAGTCCAAAGCACTTACCAGCATGCGTAGTAGTCCAAAGCACTTATCACCACGCCACCGTGCCACTCTGATTTGCACATCAACTGTAATTCTGGTATCATTGTCGAAGGATATCTGTCGATTAATTTCATTAACACATCAGAGCGAGTTATAATAGAAACCACTTATTTTCCAATGGAAGACAAAGACATTGCAGTCGATCTTCCAGCAATCAACGGATATTTAAATTCTACTTACTACTTCTGAGTTCATCCTAAAAATATTTTTTGAACTACAACAGATAAGAAAGCCTAGACGCTTGCGTTAAATCAAGTCAATAATCGTAAACAAAACATCTTCGAGAAAGGAATAAAAATAAAACGATAAACAAAAAACTAAAATGGTCTCACTTTCCGTAAAAGATGGAAGCATTGCTACATCGAATTGGTCGAGAAAATCGGTTTGGCAATTCGGGGCACGCAGAAAAATCGGGCCCAGGCACGAGTTGACTGCAAAACAAAAGGCCGACATGAAAATGGCATTCGATTCTTTCGACACCAACGGTACTGGCTGGATACGCATTGAGGAACTGCGCGTTGCTGTTCGTGCCCTAGGTTTTGAGCCCAAAATGGAAGAAATGAGAACGATGATCGCTGAAATCGACAAAGATGGGAAAGGGAAAATTTCTTTTGATGATTTTCTTCATCTAATGGCTGCGAAAATGTCCGAAACTGATTCCAAGGAGGATATTTTGAAGGCATTTTGCTTAATTGACGTCACTGGCAGGCGGAAGATACGTTTCGAAGATCTTAAGCGTGTGGCTGTAGAATTGGGGGAAGATTTGAATGACGAGGAATTGCACGAGATGATACAAGAGGCGGATACTGACGACGACAAAGCGGTTACTGTGGAGGATTTTATAAAAATCACCAAGAAATTCAAAGGTCTTCAGGTACAAGCAAATGCGAATCATAATTAAACAAAAATAATAAAATGAGAAAAATAAATGGGATTCATTTTGCAAAATAAAAATTGTATTGCACTTAACACAACTATGTATTACTTTGGTTTGAAGGTTATAAGCCTTTGAGATTTTCAGCTTTGACAGGACGTTTTCGACTGTAGATTCGACTGTTCGGTGGTCTTTTCAGATTAATTTCTCTTAACGTGCCTAGGGTTTCCACCCACACCTAGACCATTTTAGTATTTGGCAAGTAGGAACACAGCTCCAAAAGAGTCCTGCTTGACTGCATGTGAGTTCATATATTGGAGGATTAGCTAGATCGAGCCTTACGATGGCGTATAGGCCCCTTGCAAGTCCCTGAACCAAGTTACAGGTAACTAGTCGGTTTCCAAGAACCAGGACGATGGTATAATTTTCCACGGACTCAATAAGTTCTTAATCTCGATCGTTTCTACAAAATTCATTTGAGAAGTGTTCTGCGTATAGCCGTGTTGCCTACACGGTGTCCTGAAACATCACTGGTGAGTGTTTGTCTTTATATTTTGTTGTTGATCTTTTGATATCAATTTGACCATGTTATAACAAAACCATTGTCGTGAAGCCAAGGTTGTCTGGTTAGTATGGTTGTGACTCCATTTATTAATTGGTTAACTGCGTTAAACTCTTATAGCACCTGTCTGCCACCGAATAGTTAGGCTATGTCAGAAACTTTCCTGGTTCAACCACATTCAATGACTTCTCCAGTGTCCGGGAAAACACCAATGTAAAAAAATTTCTCTTTAATATATGTATTCGAGTTTCAGTGCTGCTTGGCTGTCCACACGAATATAGTAATAATAGTAATTTCCGTAACCGGAAGTTCTTGTATATAGACAGTCTATACTGCAAAGATATAAACTAAGAAGACGGAACACAACAATGCTTAAGGTCCAGGTTGTTATGTATTAATGAAGTATATAAGAGACATATACAAGAATCATACTAACATGCGTTAGTATGAGTCATGTGTATAGCAACATAAAGGTCAGTCGATTGCCAACCACGAATGAGTTAACACTCCAATTATAATTACTCTCTCAACCCAAACTGTACATTTAAGTTACTAAGCATAATATTAATAAATGAACTATTTCCTATGAATTAAAAAGTCAAGTCTATTATTTACACACAAGTGAAGGTGCAACAAAGTGGCGACGAGGAAACACAGGTAAGCACAGCAGAAATTTCGTGACGTGCTGTCATTCATGCATCAGTACTACGGTAACCTTTCTTTCACAAATCACAATAAACTTGTCATTGTGAATGTTTTTAAAATGTCAAACAAACAAAAAACTTCAATCGGAAGTGACTTATAATCAGCAACTGCATAACAAAGATTCTAAGAAAAGGACTTAAAAAAAGGAAAAGCTATTCACAAAGAGAAACAATTATTTCTGTTTCCCTAGGGCAATCTAAGACGATAGAAATAAAACAAGAGAAACATGTAGATGCTTATTTCTGTGCATTCTTTTCATCTTATGTTTCACCATGTCGTCGAGAATTATTTGGACTTCTTCAACGTGATGTTTTTTTTACAAAACAAAATACCTGCCTATCTTAAACTCCCACAAATAAAACAAAACACCATCCATCTAAAAAAAACCATATGCACATAATTCTCCCCATTATCATCGCCTCTTCCTTATTATTGTTAGCAAAAAAAAATAGGTACCTATAAAAACGCAATTCAAAGCGTCAAACAAGCATTGAATAAAAAAACATTGCATAGACCCCTGCAGCAATTCCGCTTACCAGGTTCTGTTGTGAGGTGATAAAGGGACATACAGATCCGTACGTTACCAAAAATGGGCTTACAAAAAATTTATATTATTTAGAATTATTGAATAGAACCGCTACAAACACAGAGAAAGTTTTAAAATAAATGCGAAACCATGTAGGATAAATGTGCCGTCATTGTCCTCTCATCATCAGCAGTGGTAGGCTGAAGAGGTGGATAGCTCGTGAGGTTTCCTTCTTTTTTGTGAATTTCGTTCACTCTCATTTTTGCTCATTAGCGAAACATGGCACTTAACGTGCCTCCTATAACCACATATACCATTGGTAAACCTCTGGCGATATATATACGAGTATTAAGTGGTACTAGCAGTACTGCTACTGTCTTGTTCGTCGACACGACGCGGCAGTGAACATGCATATGTACATAGAACCGCACATTCATACACCGAATCTAGTGGGATAAATTTAGCTTCCAGTGAGCTGGAAGAAAATTGCGATATTATACTTTGTGCGCGTTTAGAGTTGATATGTTAAGTGGATGTGGTACGGTACATAATGCAGTACTAAAAATATAGGAATATATTCGCTGATTAATGAAAGAGCACGTAAATGATGCTTCGCAAAGATGTCACCATCCACTTGATGGTATTTCCATTTAATTTGTGCAAATCTTTTGGACTGATAACGAGCTATTCATCTCTCTCTAACATTATTTATTAATTAATACCAAAAGAAAAAATAGAAACAAATACGTTTTATTATTAATCAAACCTGCGATAAGCTTCAAAATTACATAATGCTTCAGTGAAGTGCAGAGCTGATTTAATTAGAGAGAGACTACACGGTAACACATGATTCATTAAAAATTCCCAATAACTGTATAGTCTGAAGAATAATCATTCAATAATAAAAATAACAAAAGTAGCTGAACCGGCGAACTTTGTACTGCATAAAATTGATTAAATCATTAATGTTCCTTTCGAAAGTCGAGCCTCTCTATTGAAAGATTGAAACTCTTTTGGTATTAAATGGAATTAAATGCATTTTACTCTCACGTTTCATCGCCCAACACTGATTGAGGTCATCATTTGAATTTCCAAAGAAATAAGTCTGAAGGAACTTATGATCTTCATTTAATTGCGGCAACAGAGCTCCTGCACGACATTTGGTGGATTTTTCCTTGGATCTAAATAGCGGAAGGGGAACAGAACAATTGATCCACACTGGACATATGGACAACGCGCCACGCATGTTAGCCATTCGAAAACGGACTTGCACGCTGTTTATCCGTTTCATTTGCACGTAGATTAGTCTCGTATTTTTATTGCGAGTTTCAATAATTGATCGGCTTATCGGCGGCATTATAACACTAACACAGTAAACTCCTGAATTGAAAATGTCACAACAGTCAATCAATTGCATTAAACACGAATTGGTCGTTGACAAAATACCTTATTGAAAATGAACGAATAATTCAAATTATCAAATTGCAGAAAAACACTGGATAGATAAAGGGAATTTGTGTTGATGCAACTCCAGATTCGATTCGCCGATAACCTCACTTTTGGAAATCATAATGTTCTTGAAAAAAGCACAAAATTCAACACCAATCCATTGAATTCCACTTTGGTCACTGAGTAAATACCTTTATCCACTTTGTTGATCACAGAACAAAATACTTTCGTCGATACTATATCGTCAATGTGGAAAGATCGGCTGTCAAACGTGAGTCTGAGAGCGTAACGCCATCGACGATCCCATTTTCGTGAGGGACAAAATTAATCGATTGTCAATTCAGTAGTGTTTGTCATTTCCTAGAATCAATATTTTCTCCTTCCCGTACGAAATTGAATTTTCAGATATCGCCACCATCCACCCCTGAAAGTATGCAATTTCGGGTTTCGACGATGTTCCGTTCGAAATTTCCCATTTTCGACTCCGTAGTGTGCTTACCTAGTTCAATACGAATCCAACAAATACAAATATGTACGAATCCCTATAAAAATCGGATGATGTTCAGCCGAGTTATGCGCGTACGTAATTCATTTTTATAGACATAAAATAATATAGATTTGTTTGCAGTAGTATTAGACAAACACTTTCAAATCAATTGCCATGCTGTAATATGAACTCAGTACTCACCAAAACTAACAATAGCTTCAAATGGATACAAATACCATTGCGTCTTTCGCCGAAGGGGTTCTTAATATACGTGGATAAAAGCAAAATAAGAAGAATAGAACGTGATGCATTTATCAACTGTTCTGGAAGATACTTCAACGCCTGTAAAAAATAATTTTCGGTTTTTGCAGCGAGCTTAAGCCGCTTCGTCGTTTAAAATGTTCTTCCTTTTCAATCAGATTTCAATTTTGAGTACAGATACATAGTAAGTAGTCTCTGGAATTAAATCTGAAAGAAATATTTTCTGAAGGATAAGCCCAACAGCATTGACAACATCTGCATATACGTTTGTGCTTATTGTAGAATGGGCGGTCAACCTTAGACGGTTATTATCGCTTTTCTCACTGATGGCAGCTGGTTAACGATAGATTAACTTGGTGTAGTTAATCAGTCTTCTTCGTTAAGTCGAAGCAGATTCTAAGCTTTTCCATGAGCTGGAGTGATGATTTGATTGATGGCTTTCCGTACAATAAAATGAGGTATGTACGTTGCAATTTGTTGTATGCAACTTAATCAATAGTCTTTGTGGATATAGCCCAATTTGCAGAAAAAATCAAAACATTAAACCCAAAATAGATAGATACTCTCATATGCATGTACTATATGTATAAGTATAGGTCTTAATATTGCAATTTGTAAGAAACAATTCTATGTTTTATGTTACTAAGCATCATTAAAGACACTATTCAGAATCATCACTTACCACTGTAGTTATTTGGTGGAGCGATTTGCGCATAATTCTGTTGTCTGTTATTTCCACCGGCGTAGTTATTGAGCATTCTATGTCCAGCGCCTGACAACGATGCTTGTTGTGAGTTTCTCTTAAAACCTATTAAGATAAAAATAGAAGTACAAATAACACTTTGGTCATCTACCAAGTAAGACCACCATTACCAATCATCGGCCTGTAACCTTCCTCTCTGTCTTCAGGCCCCAATACATTTGGTGGGTCTACTGCTTCATCCAGTCTCACCGCTGGGAATATGAATTCACAATCGTACTTTGGATCTCTGTAGCGAACAGTGATGACCTCATTGTCAGAAATATGAAGCAAACCTCTTATCGGAGATTGCAATTCTCTAAAACCGAAAGAGAGTTAAAAACCTTTCCCATAGGGCGAAAAGAATCCACTTACCCAGCCAATGGAATGTTTTCTTCGGCCAACAACATTAAACCACCCATGCCTTGCATAACTATTGGAACTTCTAGTTCTGGTGAAATCGCATTGCTATATTGCGACTTTAACATTTTGTAATGATCATTGCCAGTCGTAACGTACAGGCGACTGTCACCGCATTTGTTGCGCCTGACTAAAACGTAAAATAAAAACAAAAACAAATTAATTGGATTGCGATAGACAAAAGACTATCTATTTACTTTCTGCATCTGTTAAACTGGAATAATACGGCTTTAGGGCTTTGAATAATCTTCGTTCATCGACAAATGGCAGTAGAGCTACTCCTTGCCAGGCAAATTTCTTGCCGTTCAAATCGATTTTAAAGTCTTCTGGATAAAAATCAATAATTGGAGAATTCTGAGGAATTAAATTGTCAAAACCTGAGTCACGGCGATCATGTGTGGTCTTTTGGGTCGAGTTGAAAGGATACTCACCGGATTAGACATCAAATCGGCCCATGGTGCTGGAACATGAGAACTACTAGCCGCTGGGAAAACCCCCATAAGTTGTTCAAGTGGATTGAACTGCAAGAGGCCATATGTAATTGAGACGATTATTAAGAATTTTTTTTTAGATACTTACCGGTTTAGTTTCTCTCTCAAAAGCCGTCGACAAACCTCCGATATTAACAAAGTCCGAAGCAAAGGGCGCATAATGATATGGGAAATACCATTTCCATGACGCACATCCTTGGTAGTAATACTTCAGTACCCAGCACAACCCTCGCACGTACTGCAGTGCGACCGAGTAACGAAACTCCAGATTATCCGATCCAACATCAAACTTCGACTCATAATAACGATCCTTAAAACCATCCTCCCATAGACGCACTTCATCGTGTTTCTGTTCATCCTCATCTTCATCGTCTAGGCCAGCTTCGTCAGCCTTTCTTTTTTGTCCTCGTCCTTGCGGTTGGTTCTGTTGTTGAGGACGCATAAGGGCATCCAAACCAGCTCTTCCGCCGAAATTATTGCGAACATTTGCCGCCTCCTGTTTATAGTTATCAATCCTACCCGGATGGTTACCCCTACCCACAGCGGTCGGAGCAAACGGTGTATTATTAAAAGCGGAACTATCACCCTCCATTGCCATGCGCCTTTTCTTTGCCTTCTCTCGTGCCTGAAATTGCTGCTCACGCTTTTGCCTTTCCTGGAATATCTGATCCTCGGCACTTCCCAAATCATTCAAAATTAACTGAACACGATCGAGGTTCACATCGCCCGAATCGGTGATGTAACCGCCTGTCTTGTACACACACTTTTTATACAGTTCTACCAGTCGATCGACAGCTCCTTCACGGATCTCTAAACTCGGTAAATGTGGCAGAAAGTCATTTCCCACAAAGAAGCACATAAACACCCAATCATCGAGCGCACGTTCAAAGTCATACTTGAACGGCAAACTGGGCATTTGCAACGTTCGCTTGAGATACTCCCTCAACACACTCAGACGAACAAATATGAATTTTACCTCTTGTCCAACAGGTACATCGGGTTTGAAATCAGGACCAGTGTTAACTGCATTCAAGCCCTCACATTTGTCTAATTCGTGACCGAACTGACCGCACATGTCGCATGGACGCGGTTTGTTTGGTAGGAACTCTTCACGTATGATTGTGAAATTAGGCTCATGCGTAGCCAGGCCCAACATAATCAAATCCGCATCAGCTCCACAGAGCACATGCTGTGTGTTCGGGTCGTGATCGGGCTGTGCGCGCTGCTTGCGAATGTAATCCATAATCTTGTGTTCACCTTCACCAGGAACATTAGCGTCGGAGAGGATGACCTTAATATCTTTCCAAGCTGGATTGTTGTTCATACGTTCATGTATGTAGTAAGAAAGACATTCACTAAGCCGCTGCATGAACGGAGTTCCTGGCGTAATGCAATTGGAATCAAAGTGATCCTCCTTGGGTTTCTCAGGTGGCAAAACGCAACCTGAAAAGTAAAACTGGCATGGTAAAATGGTACAAAACAGCTTTTCAACAAAAAGAACCGATGGGTGACTATTTCACTATGTACGCACATATGTATATTGAAGTTAAGATAATCATGCTTACCTTTAGCTAATAGTTCATTGCGAACTCGTTCCATTTCCAAGCGCTTTTCTACAGATTCTTTTGCCGCTCGAAAACGTCTTGAACGTTGTTGATTCATTTTAGCTCGCGGGGCAACACCATCAATAGCCATATACAGCAATTTTCTTGGTCTTACAATACCAAACAGACGATCAATACATTCGAAAATAGCAACCATCATCTCATCCTCATTTTTAGGGGGTGGCTTGTCCTCCGGATGAGTACACGGATGTATTATACCGTTCATGTCTAGATATAAATTGTCAAATTCTATGTCGTTCGGATTGGGCAATGTTGCATCCTCATAGTGATTCTTTCCTTCATCATCAACGGTCTAAAAAGATAGTATGCAAATACATGTTAGCACTTTACTGTCCACATCCACATCACTTCCGTCTTAGTCTGAGGTTATGTTTTGTTTTGGCCGAGTTCACTTGTTCTACGCACCTTGTTTTCAACACATTCAATAATGACACTCGGGTACTTGCGGCTGAGCCACCTAAAGAATGCTGGAACTCCCATAGTGGATTTTGTCTGTTCTTTTTTATATTTATAATATATTCGTCCAAAATAAGATTGAAATTTTGCAGAAGGAAATACTTTTTCGAGAAAGGAAAAGACTTCGTTTTTCGCTTAACAAAAAAGAAGTGAGCGTCTTGAAAGATGGTTGACAAAATGTCAAACGTAACGTAATCGATTTGTGGAACATATCTATATCGGTGGCTGCTGATGGTGTGCCTACATTGGACATTTGAGTAATTTTTATATTGACCATGACGCTGATTACACGACTCTCTTTTTCGTTCGTTTCGTCTTTCGTCTTTTTGACAGATAGGGGGAGGGGCATAGAAACGAGAGGGAATGAAGTAACGAAAGCAGGAATGAAAATTCTGAGATTTTTTCCGGTTGATCTTTGACATTTCTCGTTTGACAACCAAAACAAAGCAGAGAGTTTTAAAGATGAATTTTAAAGTTGATTTTGGAGCTAAATTTAGGGACATTTTACATTTGCTAGTAAACACGCAATTATTATCCTCCATAATAAGTAAATTTAGAGCAATTCTCTACTGAAATTTTACTATTCCCTTTCTAAATATAATGTGAATTTCAATAAACCTCAGAATCACGTATGCACGTATCCACCAATTATTAGGAACCGTGTAATCGCTACCGTACGTACTTGTCAAAATGACGAAAGACGAAACGAATGAAAAAAAGAGTCGTGTAATCAGCGTCCATGTTTACACTCGACATTTTCAATATGAGTGGAGACTAAAAATTCACTCATACCTATATATACTAGATCTTTTCTTTTTGGTGTGTCACTAGTTTTCGAAAGTTCTATGAAAACTTCATAGAATCATGACAGTTTCATGGCTCTCATTTTTTTTACTCTCATTTGGCTCTCTCCGTACGATGTATTTTCTGCTACACCTTTTTCCTTTCCTTGGAGTTGGCTGTACAACTCTGTCAAACCAACCATCTGACAGTTTGTGAAATGTAATAATCTTCATTGCTAGTGGAAAACAAAACAAATTGACAGGTTCGACCAAGTGTTGTTTCAAAAGCGTTTGGTGTCGTTTGTTCAAGATTTCTCTCTTTGAGAGGATATCTCTCTCTGACAGGTCTCAATTACTTGTGCACAAAAAACCCACCAAACAGAGCTAGAAGGTAAGTCTGCTTTTACACTTAGACTTGTGAGTCTAGACTCACATGGGTGCAAAAGAGTAACAAAGTTCGAAAATATGAGAAAAAAAATATTTTGCCCTGTGAGTCGAGGGTAATGTTTTTGGCGACTCTTTTTGACGTTTTTCTTTTCTCTTCTTCGTTTTATCATTGTGTTGCTTCCCACCTAGTCATCTGCACAATACAAAAACTGCAAAATAAAAGAGGAATGTCAAATTTGAGTCAAGGAAAAAAGTCTGAAGTGTAAGAGCACAAGACTAGGTCCGTTCGCGTACTTTTTGCACTAAATATGGGTTTTCTGTCAAATCTCGAAGAGTGGGGATGAAATTCTCTCAAAGACAGAAAAATCACGAAAAAGTAATCGAACGCATTAAGCACCAAAAAATTAAGAATGTATGTGATTTGACAGTTTTCATAATACACCCCAAAGAAATTTCTTGGACTAAAATTCGTAGCATGGGGAAATTTCTTAAGTGTAAAAGCAGAGTAAAAGCTAGTTTCCGAAAGATCTATATGGAAAACAAAAACAAATTGATAGGTTTGACCAAAAGTGTGTTTGTTAACTTGTTTGGAAGTTTTCTGTCTTTGAGAGGATTTTAGTAGTTGACAGGTCTCAATTCCTTATGACCAGATACCAAACAGACCTACTAGTGCTGTGGAATGGACGTCAAACACAGCTTATTGAAAACCTATGCAGACATCTTTGTGTATACATATATGAGATATTCACCCTAGGCCTAAAAAGCATCGATCTCTGTCGCCAATACAGTTTTAAAAGTCAGATGCAGACGGGTATTAAGAAAAACGAACTACACAGTTCCTAATCCCCCGTAGTCCGTACTCCGTAGAGTAGAAAAGTGGAACGCATCTGCATTCGACTTGACATTCGTAATACGTGTTTCTTTCCATTTTCCCTTGTGTAAAATTTCTTTCATATTTTTGTTATTACAGACTTACCAATAGAACAACGTAAGTTAAGTTTATAATTATTGTAGCGTTTACTCATTACCGAATAAATTTGTTGAAATATCCAATGATCCAAATGTCATGTGAACATGAGTGGATAGCACCAAATGTAGAGGTTTCCTTGAGGTAGACGGTAACCGGTAGGCCAATATGAGGACATCCAACTCTTGTCAAGACTAGTGAATCTTGTCGCAAGCAGATTCGCCACCCCACTGCATTTCCGTTTGTCTGTACAGAAGTTTTACGATTTCTCTATTGTATTATAACTTGAAATATAAGAACTGCAATACTCGTATATCGAAGATATTTCCTTAAATCGGTACGGTTACACTCGATAGAATCAAGGAATACATACTGGATTGAAAAATCCAACAAGTGTGTTTACACAATCAACAAAATCGTGAAAAAATAAGTAAAGTTAAAATCCATTTTATTTTACAACAGTGAAAAAATGTTTACAAGTTAAATCTAAAGCCGTGTGATCACAGATGTTTTTTTATGCTTTTTTTTTAAATTTGAATTTCAGATAATAAATGGATTCAAAAGACAACTGGACCATAGCGCAAACAACTAATCTTATAGAGAATTTTAAAAGATTTCCCAACTTGTGGGACTGTAATTACGAAAACTATAGAAATCCAGCTGTACGCAAGAACTCGCTTCGATATCTAGCAAAGATATTGTGCGAGTCAAAACCTGGCACTACAGTCAAAGATGTTAGAGCTAAACTCAAAACTTTACGAGCGCAGTATGGCAAGGAAAAACGCCAAGGCAAGTTACATTTGCTGCAAACAGGCGTCGACGACTATACACCAAAGTTATGGTGCTTTGACAAAATTAAATTTTTTGATGAGGAATGGAGAATGGAGCATAAAGAATATTTAAAGCAGGTGTGTTCCTGTATAAATCAATTTTGGTTGGAAATTTCCAAGAATTGTATTATTTTTTTTTAAGGAGACAATGGAAGATGTAATACCGATGAACTACGACATTGTGGCTGAATTATTGGAAGACGATCCCGATAGCAATAGCGACAAAAATGAGGTAAGTTTGCTTGCCTGATTGGGTTGTGCTTAAAAGAGGTGTATTCACATGTAGAGTTAATCGCATGTGCATTTTATGGCAGCTTCCAAAACTTTGTTTTAAATGTTGCTCTTAGAGGCAAAAGCAGTTAGCGATTTTTACATTTTAAAATAAAATATAGGTACTCGTATGATAAATGAACATAAAGAGGATGATTTTGTTAAATTTAAGTATGTTGTAGAAATAATTTGTAGGTCGCAAAAGAATATTTTATGAGATATGTGAACTAATTTAAACATGGGTTCATTTCATGCTTTTTGAAATGATAAATTAACGATAATTTGTCTGTCCACACACTCATGGTACCTTTTTTCATATATTTACCAAATGGATCATTTCTTATTTTCAGCAAAAAATTGAGAAAAGAGTTAAACGAAATCGATGTCTAGGATGGACAAAGGAACAAACCTTTAGTCTTCTTCTTTTCGTAAAGCAGAGTCCACTTCTGTATGACACAACTCATCCATTATATGCAAAGGCAATTCATCGAACCAAAGCCTATCGTAATATCCTTGAGAACTTAAAACCTTATAAACGCATAACAATATTAGATTTGAAAGCAAAACTCAAAACACTCAGGTCACAATATCTAAAGGAAAAAAGGATTATAAAAAGTAGCTGGGAACGCCGAAGGGTTAAATATATACCCAGGCTTTGGTGTTATGAGCACTTAAAATTCCTAGACGATCGAGGAAAGTTTCTCGAAGAGGAAGAAGATCTCATCATACCGCCGCAAGGAAAAGAATTCGAAGTTGGTGAGCAGCCAGATGATTGCTATGTGGTAGAAAATGAAAATGAAATTTACGTAAAATCCTTTGACGACTGCGAAATGGATGACGTTCAACCAACATCGGTAAACTTGCTTAATTTCTGATTTCTTTTAGTATTTATTTTAGATTTCCAAAATTACAGCCGGTAAACGAGCAACCAACACGCAGTTTATTACATCAAAAATGTCTCAGCCTTGTAGAAAGTCTTACGCAGCAGATGCAACATGAGCAAGAAAATTGTAAGAACATATTTAGTAGCTGATTTAGTACCTCATTGAAGCTCTCCTTTTTAGTCTACTTACGCAATGAAAACACTCCACAAGCTTTGCTGGGAAGAATGGTCGAATCGGAGCTGTTGAAAGTTCCTGATGATGTTTTCGAAGATGTTAAGTGGAAAATTATGAAGCTGCTACAAGACGCGTCAAAAAAGAAAAGAAAATAAAAATTAAACAGGATCGGAACTACCTAGTGACTGAAAATATAGAAATAAGGTTTATTATTTTTCAATTATTGAACGTAGAAGGCTACATTAAACCCAAAATTGGAAATGCTTTAAAATTAATTTTTGTTTATGTACAAACAGCTGTGGTCATAAAAAAGCACTACGCAATATAACGAAAAAGAGGCGTTTATTTCTCAGTATCGATTGAGCTGCTGCTGTAAACAAAAATGTATTACATATTATAATTTATTAACATATATGATAACAAATACATACCTACATGTACTAATATTGGGAGAGCACTAGCTGCAAGGCTTACAGCTGTATAGTTTAATCTACTCAAATAATGTTCAAAAAGTATTTTCTCCACGTGGTAATTTGCTGCCGGTCAAAAGAGAATAGCACATCAATAATTTACAGGCAAAATAAAAATACGCAGTGGTTTTCAAACCAAAAACTATTTCTTATTTAACTAGGACGTGAATAATAATATAATTAATATTTTGTTGTATGAGATATAGCCGACTCTAATTATTTAAAATTACGTTTGGGTCATTTTAAATTTCGAGCATATGCATGCACGCAAACGTTCATTACGGTTCCCAACTATACTTTTCTGCCACATTTTTGGCAACTTTTCACTACGGCGAGCAACGAACAATCATTTCTACAGGCTATCGTGAATAACTTTCGAAGAAACGCTCCTTTTCTCAGCAATGTAAATCAGATTGTTGAATGAGATACGGTCCCCTGGAAAATTTAGTTGTGAAAGAACTATAATTTATCGAGATTTCGGTGTTAACGTACTAAGTCTGTTCCCGTACTGTCTAAAACAGCCGAAAACTACACACTCTTCTGTCAAAACCTATGAAAAATCTTCGTACGGGAACAGGATTTGTCTATTTTCACCTGTTTTGGACAGGTATGGAAACAGACCTACTATGTACAACTTTCCACAATTTATACCGTTATATTTGGTACCTGAACACAACTTTACAGAAAAAAAGGTATCACTCAAAATACCTCTCAAGATATATTTCCAAATAGTATTCATTCTATTGTACCTTTTTTTGTGTGTGAATACAAGCTCATTGGAAAAATATTCATTAATGCGGTTATGTGAACAGGCTTAAAGTTTGTCAAAAATCGTTAACCTTTGGTATTTGCCTGAATTGCCGCTATTTCCACTTTACTAATGTCTATTTAGACTGCGCAAAAAAAGCACTTTTTTTTTTGCTATAGACCAATTGTTGTGAATCTCGGATTCCGCTCGAGATTTACACCTACTTGCACTTACACTAGCACATTTTATATGAAATGTCAACGCAGCACATCAAAATAAATATCAATCAACAAAAATAAATATCAGAAACTGTGTAGAATATTTAGAAAATATAAAGAAAGTGTTTTAAAATTGTATTTATTATTTTTCTTTTTCTTATTTATTTTCTTTTACGAACAAGATGTGAAATGTTACTAATACAATTGCAGAAAAACAGATCAATCTCGTTTGTTTTCCAACCAGCACGAAAAATCTGAAATCTGAGAAGTCCAATCGAAAACGACATAAAAAATCAGTATAACCATACCACAATTTTAGTAGTGTGAACGTGTAGAATAGCTCTGCTTTTGTGGAATGTATTTCGCTAGCAATTGGATTGTAAGTAAAGTCCAGCGCCTAGCAGATTAAGTGGTGCATTTATGCTGTTTGGTTATACTTAAATGACATAACGAGTGTAAACGCCCGATTCCATTTTCATAAATTCCTTGATGCCATAAAAGGTATGTTGTACTTATTTCTTTTATTTTATTTTTTTATATGTATATACAGACAAGGTGCATTAAATATTCATAACGTGACAAAAAAAAAACCTAATATATTCGCCGTGCATCCCAACATTTCAGCACCACCTACCTACAACCTCGTCCATTCCATTGTACAAAATGTTTCTAGAAGTTGCTGTCACTTTTACCTGTTTTGTGTGCTTGGTTTTTATTTCATTTCCGAAATTTCTTAGGATGGAAATGCAATGTTTCGGATATACAGTGGCTCCGTTCGGTATTGTTAGAAAATAGGCAATAGTAAAAGAACATTTTTTTCCAGCTTTGTGTATACTTGAAATGAGTCATTTGCAACTGCTTTCATCATGGTCCAGAGCACAAGCTTGCATGCTCTTGGAGGAACTAAAGAAACACCCAGTACTATACGATCAAGAGCATCCATTTTACCAATTTCGGGCACATAAACTTGAAGCCCTTCGAAAGATTTGCGCTAATCTGAATCCCATCAAACCGAATATGACTCCGAAACTTATAGCTATTAAGATAAAATCACTTAAAAGCCAATACGTTAATGAGAAGAAGAACATCAGAAAATCACTGGTAAATCAAAAACCCGGTGCACTTCCATACAAACCTAAGCTTTGGTGTTATGAATTGATGACATTCTTGGATGAACAAATAACGTACGATACGAATCTATCAGACTTACAAAAGGAAGAGTACGAAGATGCTGAGAGTGAAGTGGATAACGAGTGTCTCACAAACAAATCAAGTGCTCCGTCATTTGAAGAAGTTGATATAGAATCGATATTGTCACATGATGGTACACAAATCGTTGGAAATAGCCAAAAGCGAAATACGTTACATTCAAAATGTTTGCAATTAGTCGAATGTCTAACAAATGAAATAAAGGCTGTGAAAGCCGACGAAGGTAAGTCTGTGCCCTTTATCAATTAGAAATAATATAAACTTTCTATCTCTTCAGGCATTGACACTGGAACAAAAAACGAGCAATCACCATCTACGTTTTTAGGACTAATGGTGGAGTCGGAACTATCAAAAGTAAATGAAGAGATTTATGATGAAGCGAAGTGGAAAATAATTCGTATCTTGGAAGAAGCTTCAGTAAAAAACCGTGCAGCAAAACTGCCTCGTTTGAAAATTATGTACATCCATAAATCCGTACTATTATTAACAGTTAATTTTAAACTTATATTTCATTATAAACAGCTCCTCATCAACATCGGCGTCTACCGCAACATCGAATTCAAAATTCCTATTTGTTAATGGTGTGTTGAAATCAGCTACAAAAACACCGGTTGTTACAAAACTTAATCTTTCGGGGATCGATAGGTATCTTCAAAACAAATGAGGGATGCGCACTGAATGATAGATAGTAGTACCTATACTAATTTTGGCAAACTGGAGTTCATTTGATTGAATTAAGAGTGTAAATGCATTTCTTATCTCCTGAATGATTTTCTTTTAGTCTGACACTATGAAACTGCAAACTAATTTATGTTCGTAAATATATTTTTAATCAGTTTATAAGTAAACAATAATAAAAACGAATTTAACGTTTTTTTGTATTTTTTTTTTTTTGTTAGACAGTTTGCACCTACTTTCGGATTGCAGTTTTCGTTGAGTATTCCGAATTAACGACTGTAGGCGGATAGCCCCTTTTTCCACCAACATATTTTTATACCTCCATGTGTAAATTTGGTTCAGCAAAGTAAGGCGGCAGCTCGAATTCATTAGTCGAGTTCCACTTACGAATCCCTCAGAGATTTTCCTCCGCTGCCTCAGCAGAGATTTTTCTATTTTGGAACAACATTCTCCGCAGAGGAGAAATGTATCTGTTAAAATAAGTATTCTTCTTCAATAACTTCGTTTTTCAGGTTCATTTACTTGAATTAAATATGCGCAAACGAAAAACATGACAATTTTCTCAGTTCACTTCAGAGCTATGTATTCCTTTCATAAAATGTCCAATATAACCACATGCTCGGTTTCAACAGAAAGAGTGAGGAAACGAATCCAAAAAAATATAGTCTCAGCAAATGTAAAAAAATCTCCCTTTCCTCAGTTGAGGAATCGTGTTCCACTTACGGATCGCTCGGAGATATCGGAGGGAATCGTAAGTGGAACTCGACTATTAAGTTTTTTTGTTACCTACTCGAAAGCTAGTTGAACAGTCTAATTTGCCTGCATCAAACTTAAACTTTAAATGTATCGTCACCTTTAGGCTCCGCCGCAGCTGTCATTTCACTTTTCGGAATGTTTGACAGTTGCGAAAGTTGAAAACAAAAATAATATAATTTTATTTATTTTAAAGACGGTAGTATGTAATTTGGAATATTTGAAAACAATGTTCCAGCGAAGGTATATTGTAATTAATCTAAGATCGGCTGTAGTTTTGCTCTTAGCCATTATCGTCAGTGGTATAAAACAAAGTCAAACCGGTGAGTAGACAAAATTATAAACAAAATAAACTTTAAATATATTTCTTTTAATAAGCAATCAACGACGCAATGGATGTGGATACAAAAACAGAGATAACAAAAAACAATACCGTGGATTATGTACCTGTGACTATAGTTAAGAATGTAAGTGAAGATCCACGTTTCTTGGGTGGACAATTGATTTCGTTCTAATTTTTTTTTTCATGGTATTAGCAATTAAATGAAACTTCAGCATGCTCTACCTATGTGCCATGTAGTAGTTTAACATTTCCTTGTATACGATGTGCTTACAATTTCTCCTGCATTTATGGAAAGGATATAAACGTGACCTGTGAAACTGCATCGAATGTTCAATGTCAAGTAAGTTACTATGGTGTCCATAGTCGATGTATTAATTAATTTATTATATCTTAAAAGGGTGATCGGTCATTCACTCGACTGATGAACTGTAGATATTGCTTTCAAATAGAGCTGTGGCAATATTCATGTGTGCAGCGAGGTAATTGCAATTCCATTGATAAGTATTACAAGTAAGACATGACGATAGCTTTTAAAAGCGTTTGGTTTTCTATTGGGTTTTTTCTTTGCAGAACAAATTGTACAGCACACAGTAATATACTCTGTTTGGGAAACAGGACATTTTCTAAAAACGTTAAATGCAATTGGACTCAGGGATACCGATGGAGTACGGCGTTGGTTATAAGTTTGACCCTAGGTGGCTTTGGCGTTGACAGGTACGATTTGGCGATAGCTTACACATTTAACCGTCTCCTGGTCAGTTTACTACTAGCCCAAGTTGTCCTGATCCTTCTTCGCGAGTTAATTGTTTCTGTAAATACTTTCCTCTAATTGCTCTCATCGACTAAATTGAGTTAATTCCTGGGCCTGAAATTTAAATTTAAGGATTTTGTATTCAAGCAATTAGCAAAGGCCGAAAAATATTTGAATTCCGCCACTGACCTGGTTGGCTGGCTACCAACTTTATATACGTATTTCATTCCATCTAAATTAGAAAGCATTGAAGTTGTGAAGAAATTGTTTGAAAGCAGGAGAGTATTTTGACCGTTCGTCAGAAAAGGTGAATAACACATGTTTTGTCTGCAAGAATATCAGATATTTGATGGAATGATTTCTCACGAGCAATATATATGTTACCAGCCAAACCCGATTTCAGGCAAAACTAGTTTGCCCTAGGACAAACTAATATAGCCTAGGCCAAACTAGTTTATCCCAAGCGTATTAAGTCAAACTAGTTTTGAATTATTATTCAAGTAATCTATTGGGTAAAACTAAAAGGTAATCAATTAGATGAGTAATATTTATTCAAATAAAGTCTACTTATTTATAAAAAAAATATTATTGAGCGAAATTTTCGATTTATTTTTTCAATAAAGGAGACCTAGTGCAATGAACTTACGGCAACTATCAGTTCATTTATTATTTCACTTATCAACAACTCGCATTATGTTTCTTCGCAGTTTTCATTTGGAAAATTTTCATTTAGGTTGGTAATTATTTCGCCATAAAATATTCTGCATTCACTATTTCGCTTTATTTTATTTGGCGAATTTCGCGCGAAATTGTTTACATGTGATGAAATGAAAGCCAAACAAATTAAAAATACAAAATAATATTTGCCAAATAAAATAAGTAAAGCGAAATAGTGAATGCAGAATATTTTATGGCGAAATAGTAACAAACAAATAAACTGATAGCTGGAGTAAATTCATTGTACTAGTTCTCCTTTATTGAAAAAAAATCGAAAATTTCTCTCAATAATATTTTTAAAAGTTTTTTTTTTTAATTTTTAAAAACAAGCTTTAATGAACTAAAAAGTAACAAAATAATTTTTATCGAGTCACTAATATGTGACTCGTGGGGCGCTCAGGTTTTTTTTATATATTTGTAAATTGTTGGCCTAGTATAATTTTCTCCATTTAGGTATGGATATGTATGTCTTGATACCAGATAAACCAGAAATGTCTTTGCTGTCTCGACTTAGAATTTGTCTAAATGACGATGACGTGTTCTAATTCAACAGTTACAGAGACATAAACTGTGTTCTGCTGATTTCTCTTCCTCGTTGCACATCGTGCATGTGTTGTTTTGTGCATTAGCGCCCCAAGCTTTAATTAATAATCACATATTGGTGACTCGGAAAAAAAATTATTTTGTTACTTTTTAGATCATTAAAGCTTGTTTTTAAAAATTATTTTTTATCCATATATTTATTTTCTACTTTTTAGTATCTGAAATTTGTTTACATATTTACGTAGGTACGTATGCACCATATATTGGCTTGGGTGGGTTTAATATGAGAAAGTTTACGCAAAATGTTTAAGATTCTACTCGTCAAACCCTTCCATTTGATACCCATGTTGTGCGGGTTGTGAAGAAAAAAGTAATCCGCCATCTTATAGCATCCACCATATTGAATTTAGAATCACGTCACTAAGCTAATCGTATTCGACTTGTCAAATCCTTTCATTTGATACCCATATTTAGGAGGTCGGGAAGAAAACGGTAATCCACCATCTGTCTCCGGAACTACATATATACGTGTGCAAAATTTCAGGATGATCGGATATCTGGAAGTGGGTGTAAAATCGATTCCCAAATTCCTCACAGAAATGGAAAAGTTAAAAAAGCGTCCGCCATATAGGATTTACAAAGTCATCAAAAAGCCCATATTGTATTGCCTTCGGAACTACATATATACGTGTGCAAAATTTCAGAATGATCGGATATCTGAAAGTGGGTGTAAAATCTATTCCCAGATTCCGCCCTCACAAAAGTGAAGTTAATATAAATCTGGTAAAATAATTAAATAGACTTAATTTGAATAAATATTGCTCATATAATTGATTTGCCTTTTAATTTGACCCAATAGATTTCTTGAATAATAATTCAAAACTAGTTTGGCCTAACACGCTTAGGATAAACTAGTTTTGCCTAAAATCGGGTTTGGTCGGTAACATATATATTATTTTAATCTTTATTTCGAATCAATTACAATAAACGTAAAGACTGTCTATGATCTAAATTTATTTGACGGTATCATATTTTAGGTCATGGCTTAAAACATTCATTTTCAAAACACCAAGAAACTATCAAGGAAACATTTTGTGCAGAAAGTACAGTATTCAGATTTCGCAGGTTTCCACTATATAGGATTGAGTTCGTATGAAGGAAATCAAAACTGGCATCTAAAAATTTCCACTATCCAGGTTTCGCAAGATTCTTTTATTCGCAGATTCCACTTGTAACAAGTTTTACTGTATAAGTTCAAGTTAAATAATGAAACATTTTTTTACCTCTCATAAAATAAAACTATGTGGTTTCATTTAGCAGCATTAGGATGATCAAATACATTTGCAAAACATGGACTTAGGCTATTGGTGTTAATGAACGGGAAGAGTAACATTCAATTTATACTGTAGAACCTCTGATAATCGAGATTTTTTTTGTTCGTTTGTTTTTTACAGTAAATTAGTTAAAATAATTACAATGTATAGCGCTCATTTTGTGGTGCACTGAGTGTGTACGTACACATTTATCTATATTTAAGTTTATTCTCATTTTTCTAAAGTCACATAGACATGAATTAAATTATCAAATCCGTTAAGAGGTTTTTATTACACAATTTTTTATTACGTAGATTCTACCTTGGTCACTGGCCAGAGGGAATCGGCAAGCTATTCAGTTTCGGCGGCCTTGGAGTTTGGACTATCATTGACGTTCTTCTTATATCACTACGTTATCTTGGACCTGCCGATGGATCATTGTATATTTAAGTTTGCTAATAATAATCGTAAGGCGTCATTCAAATAAAAAAAAAAATCGTTTCTCATATTTTTATTTATTTTATATAATATACATTATTTACGCTTCTATATATATATATATATGAATTCGCTCTTTTTTTAAATTCAAAACTAAAGCAAATCTACTGACTTGAAAGTGGGTGTGTATTGGTGTTTAGAAATAAAACAAAAAAATCAAATAAAAAAAACATTCTAACTTTGCTGATGAGAAAGAAAATTACATAATTAAAATAAAAATAATAATGTGTATATGTATATACATAAGTATGTATGTTTTTGTAAAAACTTATGAATTGCATTCGTCACAGATTTAGTTCTAATCAGAGAAAAATACACTGTTCTTGTTTTTTTTTATAGATTGTTCCCCCTGACATTGTTTTCCGTATTAATTGCCTCTGCGTCCAATTTCATCTACTACATATTGTGAGTCTTTAAGTCGCCTGTTGCACTTCATTGTATTCAATAAATACCAATATTGGGCAAAGTATTGAGAAGAGAATCGTAACGAGGATAAGGACGAGGGTCGAATACCAGGAAAAGAAAACATGATATTGTACTCTGAAGAAAAGTATGTAGTTAGTGTGAGGCATAACATGTGAACAGCTTACTTACCTGCAATACCAGCACATAATTAGCGAAAGTGTAATGAGAGCCATGCCAGCATACATAGACATGAGATGGCTATTGATGGATTCATGGTTGGAGAAATTGCCATTGGTCGGCCCACGATTACTGGATTGGTTCGCAACGTCACCAGTTGTGTTATTTTGATTGGAGGTATTTCCTAGGCCTGCGATAGTTGAATTAGGCAAATAATAAGAAAGAGCGATCGAATTTTGGTTAATCAATCAACGGTTATTGTCACAATAAATATACAAATGTATATCCAAGTTTAATTTACCTAAGTTAGACTGCCCACTATGTTGATTTTGATTAGCTGCATTGGGATTCCTATTGTGAACCAAACAGTGTACAACGCAGTTATCGAACAGCCCACACGCCTGCAACGTTTTTGAATCTGGCTGCAGAACATGACCGTTGAACACTAATCGTACAAATTTCTGGGCACCTAGCTCCAGTGTAAAATTTCGCCTTAAAAATATAACATTAAAATATAGCTTCATATGTATTTTGTACCAGACTTACTTTTTAAAATCACCAATATTTTCGTTGGGGTTCCCCTTAACCAACTTCATATCATCGTTTAAGTATTTCAACTTAATTCTTATTTCATCTTTGTTTTCCGCTGGCTCGGACTGGCTATCTGCATTGTCTTTCTCCGTTGTGATGATATTCTTATTCGCACCATCATCTTGTTTAGATTTATTCTCATTTTCGTTATTTTCATTCGCACAGTTATCAGCGTTTATTCGCGAATCTGTTGAATCTCCACCACCTATAGTGGGGCTCGTGTTTGCTGGTGCACTTGTTGCATTCGCTTGGTTAGTGTTACCTTCTTGACCATAGAAAGCCAAACGACGTCTTCTTATACCCTCCGTAGTATCCATAGCCCGAATAACAGGCTCCGGATCCGTATCCTGATCGCTTTCGTTATCTCTAAGCAGTTCGCTTATATCCTCTTCGAATGACTCCAACGCACGGTAAGCGTTTTCATTAAGCTGCTGTCTCACATTAGCCAAATCATGCACTTCTTCAATAACAACTTCTAGCGATGGTGGAGGTTCTGGTATTTGTACGGTACTACCTACCGATGATATCTCGCTCGATGGTCTAGTGTCTTCTACAACCGCTTCTGAATTTGGTGAAGGCGGTCGATTTCTTGTGATATCGCCCGGTTGAACTGCTTCCAGGGTCCAACCGGTGCCTGGCCTAAAATCGCGCGGAGTATTCTCCCGAATGTCAACAAGTAGTCGACGATTGTTTTCAATTATCAGAACAGCATTCGGTTGAACACGATACTCCCGCACATATGTTGACTCCCAAGCAAAGTAAACAATGAAAAGCACAGCTAGTGCGATAAGGAAATTCTTATATTCAAATCCAATGAGCAACTCTTCGAAGAAAAGTCTCATGATTTACTGTATCCACAAGTTATTTTGCCTATCGTTCCCTTAGATTTTTCTGCAATTGAAAAAAAAAACAAGCGCTGATAATGGAAGCCACTCGAAAAACAATCTAATTACGTGTGTGCTTAGCACACAACGAAGATTAGCTCAAGGTGCATATATCAATTTAATTGGAGCGATTTACATACGCAGAGCAAGGGAATAGTATGAAAGAAAAAAAAAACAATATTTCTAAGTGATCCAACCAAAGTCAGATGATTGTAAATTTCATTTAGAAATGCAGTGGCCTACTTAGGGATGGCGAAAAGTTAACATTATAGTTACTTACTTCCTTAACGCTCGTTTACCAGCATTTATGAGACCTCAAAGTATTTAACTTCGATGATGTGTTGAAGCAAATATAATTTATTTTTATTTCGCAGAACTAGATTTTTTTTTTAACAAAAAATGGATTAGTTCTGTTCGTTTTGGGGTTTCGTCGATGGATACTGACAAAACGAAAGGTGGCAACGCATTGAATACCAAGACGCTGATTACAGGACTTTTTTTCGTTCGTTTCGTCTTTCGTCCATTTGACAGGTACGTACTATAGTGATTACACGGTTCTACAATTGGTGGATACGTGCATACGTGATTCTGATGTTTATTGAAATTTACATTATGTTTAGGAAGGGAATAGTAAAATTCCAGTTGGAATCGCATTAAATGTACTTATTATGGAGGATAATAATAGCGTGTTTACTACCAAATGTAAAATGTCCCTAAATTTAGCTCCAAAATCAACTTTAAAATTCATCATTAAATTTATCTACTTTGTTTTGGTTGTCAAACGAGAAATGTCAAAGATCAACCGGAAAAAGTCTCAGAATTCCAATTAATCGCAAGTACAGCTACATAATAGTACATACAATAATAGGTCTGTTTGGTAACTTTGTAATTCGTAGAAATTCGTAGTATTCTTACGAATTTTCTGTTTGGTAACCCAAAAGATTCGTAAAAGAGAGCCAAATGAATGTCAAAAAATTCCCCTCAACTGAGAGCCTCCACCAGGGTTACCTTTGGGAATGGACCCTTTTTCGATGGTACGGACCCCAGGACCCGCCTTTTTGAAAATCATCAAAATTGGACCCTTTTTGAAAAAGGGATCCTTTTCGAAGCCTTTCTGTAAATTGAGAAACAATTGACACATTCAACCGAAATTCCTTCACTTCTTTTAGTAGACAAAGTACAGACAGCAATCATACTTTTGCATTAACCAGATTTCTATCTGTGTACCTATTTTTTTGCCAACACCAAAATGTTTATTTTGCTTGTAAACAAACTCATTCAAATAGTTGGTGCGTTTCATTTGTCATACTTCATCGCATTTAAATTTCTCGTATCCTCATATAGTGTGTAATCACTTTGTGTATTATTCTTTGTTTTGTTATCGTGTGCCTGCGCAACTGGATTGCAAGTATAAAAACTAATAATCACAACTTTTTGTCCAAATACTTTTCTTGTTTCTTTTGCTTATGTTACTTTATTTTTAAAAAATTTTTTTTTAAATGAACGGATTTTTTTGTTTTGTTTAAGAGTTTTTATGCATAAGCTTTAAATATTTTTAAGCAACTGGACAAAGATACAAGAAAAAAAATTAATAAAAAAATACTTCTTTAATTTTATATGGGACCCCTTTTTTCGCCACGGACCCCTTTTTGGACCCTTTCCGAAAATTTTCAGAGGTAACCCTGGTCTCCACTAGCGATAAATTTATCGCAAAAGCAAAATCAAAAGCAGAAAGCAGACAGCAGAAGAACTGTCAGATTTTTTTTGGTGGGCATTTTATCGCATACTTTTTCAGTATACATAGTTGATAGTTGATATTACAAAATTGGACTGGAAATAACAAAAAAGACAGCAAAGTGACAGCTCAATTGGCGATGAGGTATGCGATAGATGGTATGCGATGAGACCATGCTCTCTATCGCATGCTATGAAAAAACAGCTGCTATAACCATTTGGGGTTGCAATATTGAAAGCGTGCTTTAAATCATGCTCTAGATTTATCGCTAGTGGGGACCGCATGTTACGAATTCTTACACTTTTTTCATTGGGCGAAGTTGACCAACGCTGTCAAACCAACCATTTGACAGTTTGTGAAATGTCGTAATCTATCTGTTTTTTGTGTTTGCATTTTCTGTGCGCAAGTGATTGAGACCTGACAAGTAGTAAACTCCCCTCAAAGAGAGATATATCCTCTCAAAGAGAGAAAACTTGAACAAAAGACACCAAACCCTTCTGAAACAACACTTGGTCAAACCTGTCAAATTGTTTTTATTTTCCACCTTTTACATTGGCCGAGAAAGCTCGGCAGACATCCGAGTGTCAGGAAAAGGGAGGTGAGAAGCGCAGTAGCGCAACCGAGACGATTTTTTGCGTGTTCTCTTTTATCTCGTTTCGTATTTTCAATCATTGACTTTATTCTTGTGTTCTCAGAGTTGAGTTCTTGTCGGCGGAAGATTTTTTTCAGAGACTGGCTGAATTCCAAAACGTAACAAATGCGCATTATGACTGCATGATGCTTTTATGGTGCAATTTTAGGGTGCCTTTCATACTGCTTCATATTGTGATACTTTGCAATTTTTGACGTTTTGGAATGACATGATGCAGATTGTTTTCATGAAATACAAAACTATTAAATTACATATTTTAAAAAATTAAAAAATACCTACATATTTTTCTACAAGTCCAGTGGCGAATTAATTTTTTCATTTATTATTTGCGCGAAGTTACTTGTTTGTGCTGCCACGGTGGCGAAAAATGAGAAATGTCATTTGCATCAGGGTTATTCATGATGCGCTGTCTGCGCATGTGATTCATTCACAATGCGTTTTGGAACGTGATGCATTGCATTACTGTTTTACGTCTGCATTACTGCCCGAACACAATGCATGTCGCGGCCGCGTAGTATGCCACGCTGTCAAAGTAGAAATATATAGAAACTCAATAGTACGCCCACAATGAGGTAGTTGCCGCGTAGTATGCCGCGGCCGCATAGTACAAGTTGACCAACTTTTAACTTTTGCCGCGCGGCGTTTGGCAGCTCTCTTGAAAATTAAAAAAAATTGAAGGGGACGACTTAGAAAAAGATTTTGAAAGTGAAATATTATTTTATTTTAGTTATAATTTTCGCAAGAAAAATAGTTTTCTCAATATATTTTGTCAATCTAAACAACAAAATACCAACCAGCTGAGTTTAAAGTGGAATTTAACTAACATGCAGCGCAGCACCATTGTGGGCGAATTCTACAACAAACTGACCACGCACCACGCACCTAACATAGTCTTACCTGGTTCTGCATAATGCCATTAGCATTATTCGGCAGTTCCTGACTATTCGTTGCATTATCAGGACCACTGGAATCCTAAGTATGGCTGGAACTTCTGCCTGAAAGAGGCTAAATGCACCCGGGAGTCTTAAGGATACTTTTAGCCCAGTGTTCATGCAAAATATACCAGGCCCCGTTTCTTTAACAGTTTTAGATCCGTCCGCGAAGACTGCAGTGTCTGTATGCCGAGTTACTATTATTCGTCCACTCTTCCCGTACAGGGTTTTGTTGGCTTTGCCATAGCCGGGTAAAAATAGAAAAGGAACAAAAAACAACAACAAAACCAAAGGAAACAACTTTCTTTTCTGTCATCACGATTGAAAAATAGAAAATACATAAAAATTAGAACCGTTGCAAACTTACTTTTATATTTATTATCAGAACAGTAAGTCATATCTCCACGATTAAAAAATATTAAGCAAGCAAAGACAACAACTAAACCAAAGGAATAAATAGAAAAGACACAAAAAACACCAAAGAAAACAACTTTCTTTTCTATCATTACGATTCAAAATAGAACAAGAACTAAAAAAAAAAAAAAAAGAAGAAACGGGAACCTACGAGATGAGAAGCCGACATACCATACACTGAGCTACTGCCCATCTTAAAACATGAATATCCAATTTGGTATATATTTCTCTGGTAACACTTTTTAGCGCACATTTTTCAGTACAAACATCAAGCGGTTAGACATATTAATGTCAAAAATTGTTTACTATGTAAAAATATTATATTTTAATTTATCAACAGTCGGGATCAGCTCAGAACACAGTGTGATGCCTGCTCTAGATATATATAAATAAAAACAAACCCGTTTATTAATTGAGCAATCTTTATTAGTTAATCATCAAACTCAGTCTGCCATATCTATGATATGTATATCGTTTATGCGCGCTCACTAACTCAGCCGTTAGATGAGCCATCGCCGCTGTCACACACAGTACACATAAAGGTAGTATTCTCAGAGTGCTCATTTTCGATCAAGTTCGCGCACCTGTCAAAAATTCAAAAAGATGGCCGCAATACGTTCCCTGCGAATATTTGTTTACATTCAAAAACAAAAACAAATGACTGAATTAAACGCCAAACCCAAACATGAATTTGACTTTTAAACGCCAAACTCAGCACAATTATAGAAAGGGCACGAATTGATGTCATTTTTCCTTCGCATTATAAATATTACCTGTATTACGTGTACTGTGAGCTCAGAACACTTGACCTTTAATTTTTTCAAGGCATCTTCTCGTAAACATTTTTTACTGTACTCCTTGCTGTGAACATCCCATACACAATCACCGATAAAATCACAACCGTAAATGAAATTGTACGCAGCACACACAGATACGATTGCCATACAATCGGTCGCATGCAACCGCAGGTTTTCGATTCTAAGCGTACGACCGTGCGATATCGGTACAACCGTCGTAAAGCGAGGTACATACACACCATCATACAAGAATGTCAGCTTTAAATGATAACACGCAAAGCTGATAATATGTACGCTCAAAATTCGGGTTCTCAAAAATGATGCTCAGAAATTTTTTGCTACTGGGTGACACTCAGCGGCCATCTTCGTTTTTCTTCGATTGTATGTATACAAATTTCGTCGTCCAAAAAGCAAACACAAGTAGAGAGGGTCGAAAAACAACAACAACAACGATGATTTGGGTGTCATACGGAACTTATAGTGTGTACGCTCGTTTCATAATGCAAACATGATTTGAGTTTTGAGTGACACTCTTGTATGATGGTGTGTACCTGCACGATACAATCGTCGCATACAACCGCAAATTGCATGCAACCATTGTACAACGATTGTATCGTGTATTTGTTGCTTTACGTATTCAAATGCACGAAAATCTTTGTAATCTAGCTCATCTACTAGACTATATTAATAGGGTTAAACGAGCAAATTCAATTACTGAAATTTTGAATTTTCTTCCTTTTTTAACTCGCATAAAATCTACATGTCTCACTGGACACAACTGGTATGGAAATGGTCGTGTAGCCAGCCACTTTGTCGCAATCTAAACGTTGACTCATGAGTCGCGAGCGCGACTCATAAGAGTGCGAAAGAGAAGAACGACGAAGTAAAAAACGAGCTGCCCGGTGAGACGCGGGCAGAATTTTCCGTTACTCCTTTTGACGTTTCTCTTTTTCTTAGGTCTGTTTGGTGTGCTTTTCGTGATCCAAATGGGACATCTGTCAAATAGTAAATCATTTGAAAAGTGGTGGAAAATCCTCTCAGAAACTTCTAATTACACAAGCAAAATGAAATGAAGATTGACATTTCACGAATTGTCAGATGGCTGTTTGATAGATGTCCCGGGACTACTACAAACTACATGGATGTGGTGTAGCAGGATTTCGTAGAAGGGGAAATTTTTTGACACTCTCATTAGGCTCTCTATTCTCTTCTTCTCAATAAATTTACTGCACACTAAACAGACCTCTTCTTCGTTATTTTGCTATTTCGCTTCATTTCTCTTCGTTGCGCGTGCGCAATTGTATTGAAAATTACGAAAGAATTTAATTTGACGAAAAAAATTTAAATTTTAAATAATTATGCATACATAAAATACATCCAAATTTGTATAATACCTAGTACATAGCCTCTAAAGCTACTATTTTAGGAAAATTAAAAAAATTTAAGCAATATTTCTTCATAGAAACAAATACAGAGCTGTAAGTCGCAATCCACACGTTGACTCATGAGTCGACTCTTTTCTATTTTCTGTTTTCAACTGTCATTCGGTGAGGCGCTTGAATCCACACGTTGACTTTTGAGTCACGACTCTTTTATAATTTCTGTTTTCGTAATTTGACAATTCTCCTTTATTTTTTTCTTTCGCTTTTGAAATGGTTACAGCTCTGTATTTATTAGTTTCTATGAAGATGTATTGCTTACATTTTGTAATTTTCCTAAAATAGTAACTATGGAGAATCTGTACTAGTTGTTATACAAATTTAGATGTATTCCATACATGCATAATCATTTAAAACTTAAATTTTTGTCCGTCAAATTAAATTCTTTCGTAATTTTCAAAACAATTGCGTTATACGCGCAACGAAAATAAATGAAGCGAAATAGCAAAATAACGAACAAGGAAAAGAGAAACGTCAAAAAGAGTCTCGGAAAATTCTGCCCGCGACTCACCGGGCAGCTTGCTTTCTATCTCATCGTTCTTCTCTTTCGTACTCGTGTGAGTCGCGACTCATGAGTCAACGTGTGGATTGTGACTAACCATTTCGAAAGCGGAAGAAAAAATAAAAGAGAGCTGTCAAATTACGACAGTCAAAAAGAGTCTCGGAAAATTCTGCCCGCGACTCACCGGGCAGATTGTTTTCTATCTCATCGTTCTTCTCTTTCGTACTCGTGTGAGTCGCGACTCTTGAGTCAACGTGTGGATTGGGATTGGGACCAACATGTGGATTGCGACTTTCATACAGGTTCTCAGAACATACCTACCTACCTAACAAATTAAACTGCTCCCATTGAAACCTATACAACAAAGCGAACGTACCATATTAACTGTCATTCGGAAATGACATATCGTGCATGTTGTGTTGACGCGGCGGCTGAATTAACGAAACACGGAGACGACACGCGGGTGCTTCAAAGTTTGCGTCATATTATTTGAATTGTATTCATCAAAATGCATCCCGACTTAACTGAAAGAATTCTCCAACATTTGGATAGCGGGGACAAAGTTGACACCCTCGATCTAGTGTCTGTTTTCGGTGAGGAACATCAGAAAATCATTGGAGCTCTCAAGAGTATTCAAGCAAATGGCGAACTTGTCATCGCCGAGCAGACTTCTAGAAAATCGCTAGAATTGACCGGTGAAGGTTCCGAAGTAGCTGCCAGAGGAAGTCATGAAGCAGCAGTTTACAATGCAGTTCCACCGGATGGCTTAGCACAAGCAGAGCTTATGAAATCCTCCGCAAACGCTAAGGTAGGTTTTAGTAAAGCCATGTCACACGGTTGGATCTTTGTCGACAAATCTGTCAATCCACCACTGGTTAAGCGGAAAGTTGATAAAATCGATGATGTAGTTATGCAAAACCTGCAGGATATCGCGAGTGGGAAGAATGAGTTAGCCGCCAATGTCATCACAGATTATAAGAAGCGGAAACTACTTCAAGAGGTTACTACCAAAAGTTTTATTCTTAGCAAAGGCCCAGAGTTCTCAACAACACTAAAAAAGTTGGAGACTGATTTGACGGTCGAAATGCTCGCCTCTGGAATCTGGAAAGATCTAAAATTCAAAGCGTATAACTTTGATGCTCTTGGCGCACCTCCTGTACGTGGACACCTTCACCCTTTGCTAAAAGTTCGAACGGAGTTCCGTCAAATTTTCCTGGAAATGGGGTTTTCCGAGATGCCAACAAATAATTACGTCGAATCGTCTTTCTGGAACTTTGATGCGCTCTACCAGCCACAGCAGCATCCTGCTCGTGATGCACACGATACTTTCTTTTTGAGTTATCCGTCGAAGAGCTATAAATTCCCACAGGACTACTTGCAGCGAGTTAAAAAAGTTCATTCTGAAGGTGGTTACGGATCACAGGGATATGGCTATGACTGGAAACTGGAGGAAGCACAGAAGAATTTGTTACGGACCCATACTACAGCCGTAAGTGCACGAATGCTGTATAAACTGGCCAACCAACCGGAAGGATTCAAGCCAGTGAAATACTTTAGTATTGATAGAGTATTCCGTAATGAAACATTAGACGCTACTCATTTGGCTGAGTTCCATCAAGTGGAGGGGGTGATTGCGGCTGTCGGTCTGACCCTGGGCGACTTAATTGGAACTCTATATGAATTCTTCAAAAAGCTTGGCATAACGCAGCTGGAGTTCAAGCCTGCATACAACCCATACACCGAACCAAGTATGGAGATTTTCTGTTTCCATCCTGGTTTAGGCAAGTGGATTGAGGTAATTGTTTTCAATCTATATTTAGTTGTGAATGCACCACCTTTTATCTTGTTTTACAGGTTGGTAATTCTGGAGTATTTCGACCTGAGATGCTATTACCAATGGGATTACCCTCAAATGTAAATGTTATTGCTTGGGGATTGTCTCTTGAGCGACCAACTATGATCAAATATGGAATCAATAATATTCGCGACTTGTTTGGACCAAAGATTGATCTCAAGATGGTGGAAGACGGACCTATTTGCCGGTTGGAACGTTAAAACAATTGATTTATTTATTGAATTACACCAAATATACTTTTTGAAAGATATCTTTGGATCCTATTCCTAAGTTATGTAGAAGCGGTTGATTTACACTCAATTCAGTTTTTGATTATTATCTGGTATTTTTTCCTGGAGTGGATCTCTCGATAGATCCGATTGGTTAAACAAGATGTAACCAAAATACAAAAAAAAATTAAAAAGATGCTTAGATCAACGCCAATTTAATGGCGTGACTAATGCCAAAAAGCATAATGAGTACATCAACATAAAACTCTCGTACCGTTCAAATCACCAAAAGCACATTTAAGACTAGTGAGGATTTTTTTCCTGTGCCCCCACTGTGTCAGATCCTGGAATTGCTTCTTGCATTCAGGAAGGTGCCACTTAACCTAGCTTCTGTGATGGCCGTAATAGGGTTATTCCTTGGTCTCTCAGTTTCATCTTTAACACTTTCTCAGTGAAGGAGCACACTTGGTTCTAGTTTTTTTTGAATTCGTGCGCATTATCACTCCATATTGTGCATTTAAAATTTGTGTGATTTGCGTCGTCTAGGATCATGTCGCCATGTGTCATGCTGGTCTTCCTATTTTACCCATCCGGTGTAGGTATTGGTCGGTATTGGTTAAAGCACCAATAGTAATTATTGTGCTAGGTAGACAACACCACTTATTTACCCGGTTTCGACCTACTAATGCAGACTTACAACTTAATAGAATAAGAACGAAATATAAACCACGATGCATCCACATCCAGCGCCTGCCAGTGTGATGAACTTCTCTATTTATGCCCTATCGAACGACATTATGAACGAAATCTTAAAAAAAAACAACTCATAAATACACTCTGTTTTTGCCATGTGTTAGCTAAATAGTTATGCATACATATATTCCATTTAGAATTAATATTAAAAAAATTACTAAATACAAGTATAACAAAGTTAAGAAGTGATTACGAGTTTAACGATAATAAATAGAAAAAAAACTGCCACTGTCAACAGTGGCTTATTTGTTTGCCATGATTTCAAATGTGATTCCATGATCGTATTTCTCCAACTCAGCAATCATATTGGTTTTGGCAAAGGCCGCTCCTGGTGGTAAAACACCGCCACTTAAATAGAAATTGAAAATATTTTTTAAATCACTTCTTTAAAGTAAATACAACAAAATCTTCAAACTTACGTTCCGGGCATCTTATCACTATCCCTCAGAATTGTGGTGGCCGACACCAACAAAGCAACACATGTGGCTCCGTAGCCTGGATTCTGTCCACTTATTTTGGCAATCATATTCTTTGTAGGTGGTTCAGTGAACTGGTCAGTTGGTTCAACCAATTTCTCTGACTTTGGCCATCCATTACCTTTGATTGTCAACTTGAAGCGAGAAGCATTCATACTCTCCTCTGATGGTCCCTCATGTGAGATGAAACCAAGTGAGAATATTTTGGGATAATTTAAGAGTAGTTTACGACCAAAAGCAAATTTAGTCAAGATTCCGAAAACTATACCAACAAAGGTGACGAATAATGCAGCAAACATATTACTGAAAATTAATTGTAAATTGTATCAAACCGGACAAAGTATAAAATTTAACACTTCTTACCGGAATCCAATGTAAGCTTGAACTTGCACTGGCCGTTTTTTATCATTTTCAAAGAAAAACCTCTGTGAACGCTGAATAACAGATTTATCAGATCCGGGGAACGGTAAGCAGACGCCATCGATGACGTCCGATTTATGGATGAAGGATCTTGGGGGTTAAGTGAAAAAATAATTAGATTTTTAGTTAGCGGCTTTTTCTCAACTTTTTCTATGTACTTCCACTTGGTCTTTTTCGATAATTGGATACCCTAAGAGCCCCCGCACACTACAGACTTCCTATCGGCTGATAGTTTGGTCGGGTTGGGCTGGTTAGTGCGCACACTGCGCCGATTAAACAGTCGGGTGGGTAGTGAGTGCGTACACGAGACAAGAGTCCGCCTACTGTTCCGAATGATTTGCTATTGTTAGTCGATAGACAGGTTTTAAAAATGTCCAAAGATGTAATCATTGCTTTTATACAGCGGAGAAGGGCCAAGATGAAAAACCGAGAGCGTTGGGTGCATCCTATCAACAGTGATAGGTTATTGAAGGGAAAATTTTACGCGATGCATTCCAAATTACTGGAACACCCCAAAAAATGGTTCGCCTTTTATCGGATGAGCATGACCAGCTTCAGCAATAGCGAAGGAGGAGAACTACTTTAAAACTCAAGCACACTGAGCCACCTACAAAATCGGCCGATTTTATAATCGGTAGTGTGCACGCGTGGAAGAGCGCCATACTGATTAAGTAGTCGGCCGATAGTTTGCCGATACTTTAGTTTAAGAGCAATCATGTAGCACATCAAACTTATTTATCGACCGGTACCGAATCGTTGTAGTGTGCACACTTTTATACATTTTCATACTGATTAAGTGCTCGACCAAACTATCGGCCTATAGAAAGTCTGTAGTGTGCGGGGGTTCTAAAACTTTATTTGCTACACCTTCAATAATTTTTACCTTGCTTTTAATTTTGGCTGGAATTTGGGCAGTGGTCCCTTATACAGTTTTGCTCGAATATCACGCAATTCACTGGCATGTGCTAGTCCATAGACTGCTGATTCCCAGGTTCCATAATGAATAGACGCCCCGGAATGTCTGCCACCTGAAGAGTAACTTTCCAAATATGTCTCAACTGAATTTATAACTCCTAGAATTAAATAAAACGAACATATGTATTCACATATTTACAAGCAAAATGTTGTTCAATTACAAACCTTCGAAATTCTTCTCCAAGAAAACAACACCCAAATCAGCTGGAATACTATCGAAACCACAAGCCGACACAATATAGACACCCTTCTCTTTTGCCAAATCGTTGTATTTCAATTGCATTGATTCCATGTACTGTGGCTCGCCACTTACGTCAACATGATGCGTTCCAGCGTCAATGCATGCTTTAACGACCTGCTCGCCATAAAAGCGATATGGGCCACAGCAGTTGACAATTATCTTTAAGAATTACAATCAAATAAAAGTTAAAAAAAAAATCAAATCAAAAGTAATTGACAGTACAATTTGCATGGCGGTATTAGTGGTCGCAGAGAGAAGTCTCTTAATATTAATGAGGTCACCAGACATTTTTTTATTTATTGTCAGACGATTGCGTCTTCCTTGATTAAATGTGGCGTTATGCTACTGTATCTTCGATCGGCTAAAAACAAACAATTCATACCTGTATAGGTCGGATCGAACCACAGATACACCAAACAACATAGAAAAATATGAGCAACTGCTAATGTACAACTAATATCTAAGGTAACGACAACAGAATAGACATATAGTACCTACTCCTAATCGTGGCCTAGAATATCGTATACGTTACGATTGCTTAAACAGAAAAACATGCAATCATATCAGCGGCGTTAGTCATATCGCTATCTTGGAACCGGCTCCAATCGGCATTCACATACTTTTCTTCTAAAAAATTCGGAATTCAGCATTAGAGTTGAAATGTGTTTATCGTGACTGTACACTTTCGGATAGAAAACGTTACTCATTCGTGTTGTTTTGTCTTCAATCAGTCTAAGTTGATTAGCTCAAAAAAGGTATTAGTAAAACATCCAGTTTCAACTGAATTTTGAAACTGAGAGCACCTGAAATTAATGGCTTATACGAGTATAGATTGTGCAAACGCATGAACTATCAAAAATAGAAAATAAGAATTCGACTTCATTATCTGTTCCAAGGTTAAAAATACATATGTCGGTAGGCCACAAAACACTTATAAAGGGACGATAACAAAACAGACGAGATTAAGAAAAAACCATTTATCCACTTATTCACCTTCGCTTTAGCAGCCATATCAGCCAGCGATTTCTCATCACCAATATCCGCAATAACAATTGGAATTTTGGACAAGTCCTTTTTAGCCTTTGTGCCCATTTCCTTCAAGATCGCCTCAAGTTTTTCCTATTAATAAAAAAAAGGTATACATATTTATAAATATCAAAATATTGGTTAATTTTCAACCCACCTGATTCCTTCCGGCTACACCCCATTTCAAGTTCTCCAGCACTGTTACCGCCTCAAAGACGCAGTATTTGCCCGTGAATCCGGAGGCTCCGAATATAATCACATCAAGCTTCTCAGACATTTTAACAAAATTATCTAAATGAACCTTTAAAAGTTACACACAAAACTCGCTGAATTACTAGAAGATAGAAAGAAAAGAACAAAAAAGAATACCACCCAGGTATAATGCAACCGATGAGTATGAGTTTCACCACACGATACAGAAAATAAAAACTTCAGCACATTCCGGGGCTGTTATAAAAGTATATTTTTGAATTATTAAAGTATATAAAGTATGATGGCAACCGGCGGATTCGTTATCGTTTGTTGATTGTCAGAGTTTGGCAATTTTGATAATTATTGCTTAATACCTAGTCGCGTCGCAATTATTTTTATTCTTTAATCTTTCTTTCAAGTACGAGTATGTGCAAGAGAAAGTACGCATATGAGAGTTATGACAAAAAAAGGAAAATAATGTATAGTCGATATGTGCGTGGGTTATTTGCTTGTAATTTTTGTACAGGAAATCTATTAACCGCTCCCACTATCGAATATGATGAAATAAACAGATGTTAGCGGAAAACTGACGGGGTGATGTTAAACACACAAGTAGGAGGATGTGGAAGTTGCAAAGCAAATAAATCTGTTTCCCAATGTGTATGTGTGGATGGAGTGTGAAATGGTTTTTTTTATTTTATTTTGGGCATGCAATCAAATTAAAAAAGCATGTATACATGAGAAAATGATGTCATTAATGCGAGAAAAACAGAAACCATGAACCATACCCTCCACCGGCAAATTATTTGTTTGTTTACTTTTTCAGAACGAAATCCGGTAACCAAGTCCACAATGAAAAATTATAAGTGTATTTAACAGTCAAGATAAAAGCAACAACTTTTAGGTGTACGAGTAGATGGAGATCTGATTGGAGATCCAATCACATATAATTTTTGTTTTACGCCGTTAGATAACCCACCGAGTATGTACATTCGCTCAGACCAACAATTACAGACTGAATTGATACGAGTATCTCAGATTTGCTTCAGACTGCCCAATGACTTTGCATAAAATTAGACTTTGAGCTATGATCAACTTCTAGGGCAGATAGTTTGAGTACAGATTCACCCTCAACTTTGATTGTTTCGAAGAATGAGAAGTCGACAAGTCATCAAATCGCAGGTGATGATGTTATTGTACGGAAAAAAAATAAAAAATATCGATTTGGTTTTAATTGTCGAAAGTTTCGGAGCTCTATGTATCTACGTATGTACCTATAAAATATTTTTCAATTCAAAACGGAATCTATGTGTTAATAGTTGGGACTATCGCAATGCTATTTTTCTTGCCCTTGAGTTTCTCTCATTTCCAGATGTACAAACATAAACATACATATATATGTACATTGTAGCTAGTACTCTGCAAGCTATTTTTGTTTTATTGAGAGAAAAGGGACTTTGAATCGATAAAATGTACAACCAAAGCTACTGCTTCTTGTTCGTAAATCGGAATTTGTTGAACTCAAAGAAGGGATCACTTCACAACAGAGTAATTAAGCGAAGTCTAATGATGATTGGGTGTGCTGGGGTTCTCAAAAATTGGACTTATGCTCATTGTCATGCGTATAAAGGATAAGCGTGAGGCGTAGAATCGAAAGACTGTATTCGAACAGAAAAAATAAGGGTGTGCTACGCTCTTATTTATTGTTTAAATCACGACAAGGGATCTATTTAAAGCACAAAGGCCTCTCTTGTAGGAATCTTTCGCGTAGTTTGTACTCTGTTTCAAATGCATCGGCTCATTTTGCGGGTGATTGGAGCCTACTTCTGGTTGCATCGCTGAACAATACAAGGAGGCGCATACAATGGACTCCTTTCACACATAGACCTTTCCTTACACACATAACAGATACATCTTCTATAAATTCAAGGAAACACTGAGGAAACAGAGTAGACTCAACGAAATCGAAAGAAAGCGGCCATAGCCCGAAAATATATAATCCAGTCAACAATTAAAAACGTGAAAATTATTCCTGCTAACAAGAAACAGTGGGCACCGTAGCGCAAGTGGTTAGTGCGTCGGAATACTGAGCCAGCGGTCTTGGGTTTGAATCTTGCCGCAAACACCTAAAAAGTTTTTCACAGTGCCCACCTCTTTCGAATGTCTGACAAGCATCAAAGAGTATCATTTGTCACGATTGAGCTTCTCAACTCGCCGTTCGGAGTCGGCATTAAACTGTAGGTCCCTTCCATTCGTGCAAAAATATAACACGCACACACAAATGGTTGCGAGAAGCAGGCCCAGGTTCACCTCGAGCTGTAGCGCCAACTAAGTAACAAGAAACAAGGGAGTCAGAAAGACACAAACATCGAGGAGGTAAAAAGCTTCACATACCTTTGAATTGATTCCACAATGTGTGAAACAACGAACGAAATTGATTCGAGGATAGCAAAAGCGAAAGTGGTTTACGAACTCCAGCTGAACTCGAATTTCGTGGAACAAAAATTACGTGGAAATTACTTAAAAAAAAAAAATAGAAAAACGTGGAAATATACATATGTACATAGATGGAAGTTATCGCAAACGATGAAGACAATAATGGCTATGCATGTTCCAATCGAAGCGACAAGATCACAAAAAGGGGAACCGATTAAATTAACTCAGTCTAGCTACAAACTTAAAAGCTTCAAGCCGAAAAAATGTCCGACTTAAAATGGTAAATTTTGGAAAAATAGATGCTGCATCTGATGTTGGGCAATATATATTTTCAGGAGAGAATCTTATCGATTAATTAAGTCCAGTCATTTCCAAGACAGATGAAAAAGAGATCTCGTTAATGGTCAATTGTCGGCACTTGACTCAAACATTTTTTTTACCGTTGATTTTTTTCTGATTTCTGATTACGTCCTCTTACTTCTTAAGAAGTAAAACTCCCAAGAGGATTCATTCTTTTGTCGATAACAACAGATAGTCCCAAATCATGTCATGGACAGATTCCATTTCTTCATCGTCATCGCAGCAAAGGTAATTGAGGGTCGTGAGTCACTACGACAAAGTGACCTTATATGATAAATCTGGGGTACGGTAGAGATGTCCGTTAGTACTGCCACCAGAGTTGCACTCTGAAACAGGTGCCCTTTGTAGTTTATTTTGTTTATTGGCAGAATCTGCAGGTGTCTGTGTTGCTGATTTTCATTTTACAGAGGTGGCTGTTGCAGATTGAGGGTGAGTTCATAATTGTAAAAAAAATTGTAAATTTACCGCAGCAAAATCTGTATAAATTTATGAACGCGGCTTCAGCAGCAGTCACGTCGCAGCCGTGCAGCAAAATAAAATAAGCTGCAAATTTGCATAACAAGCACGGTAATTTGGCATTTATGAACACAAGTGCTGCCGGAACGTTTGCAATGGTAATGCAGTTTTTCTACATTTGTTAACGCAATACCTAAAGTGACCGTTTTTCTGGGCATAAGGCTCTAGTCGTTGCGAGTGTATGGATGGGAAACAATCGTATACAGTAGATTCTGCTTTATTGGGACGGCGGGCCACCGCTTAACTGGGACAAATGGTCGAGAACAGAACAGAACAGATTGGTTTTTTACTTGATTGTCACATCGCATTATTGGGACAAAATCGGTCTGGACCGAAGTGTCCCAAATAAGCGGAATACACTGTATTGGCTTTCTTAATGGCTTCATAGAAAAGGACATGAAAAAGCTTATTATATTCCTAAATATGGTCATTAGTATAACTCTTCAAACAGTCCCAATGGGCCGAAATAAAAAATCATTAAATGGAAGTAGACTTGTTCTTTTTCAAATACCAAAACTTTACTTCACCGCTCAATTTGGTACAATTACAACTTAACACAACTCTCTGTACCCGGATACTCAGGCAGATTTAATTCGTATTTCTTTTGTAGCGGTTGCGGCACAAAACGCCCTCCCAAATAGTGATGTTTACCCTTAAAATGGTTTGCACACATCTTCGGTGCAGTTAGCGAAATCAGAAGTTCAGGCTCGATGGAACACTCGTCGAGTTGACCTTTTTCGACATCCCAGCCACTTGGTATATCAATGCTAACAAAAACAGAAATGTAGGAAAATCAACAAATAAAATCCTCAAAATCATATAAGAACCTTGCAATTGGAATCTTGTTGGATGTCATCACCTCCAGAATGGATACAAAACTCTCTCTAACCGGAGGTTTGAAACTAAACCCAAACAAAGCATCGACAATGAGTTGGTATCTCGTCGAAGCCTCCTCCTGGCTGGGACAAACATCTATAAATTGAATGCCCATTCGTGTGCATTGATGGGTGAGATTTTCGTACAACTCCTTAGCAGTTCGCTTGGGATAGTAGATTGTTGGCGTGAACTTCATCAGAGACAAATGTCTTGCACAGACTAGACCATCGCCTCCATTATTGCCAGGACCACAACAGACTAATACATTTTTATAACTTAAAAAAAGGAGATTCGATCAAAACAAACTGAGGTTTACAAAAGTGAAGCATTCAGCTTACCTCTCTGCTGAGAAAGATTTACTGATTGCATGAGCACAGCTTAAGCCGGCCAGCTCCATGAGTTGGTCAACACTGAACTTGTATTCATTGAAAAGCTCCAAATCAATATTCGTCGCTTCAGTTTGATTTAGGAATTTCATTTTATTCTGTGATGCGCAATTGGAAACAGTTTTGTAAGGCCCCTGCAAGTGGACAAGAGAAAAGAGAAATGAAATATTTCAGCAATGGGTTGATAGGATTACAAGCATTAAGGCGAAGATTTGGCAATGATAGAGGAAAAAAGAACGAGTTGAATGCGAACTCTATGCTCTTGTTTGTTTTCGTTGGTACAAAACTAATAACGAATCTTGCAGGTAAAAAAGAAAGGCGAATAGGCTTACTTTACTGGAAAAAGATAATAAGTAGTGAAACAAATAAGCAACAGAGCATTGTATATGGAAATGAGTGTTCCTCATGACAGAGAGATCAATTTCAGGATAACTTAATTTATTTTGATTTTTTCGTATCTTATTATTCATTATTTTCGTGATCAGAACTATGCCCTCGTACAACATTGCACTATGCTGTACAAAGATGTGGATGTAGTGGGGGTGGAATCGAATACAACACAAGAGGTATCCTAAACCCCCTGATTCGCGAAGAAAATGTAGACAGAATTTCCAGTTTCAGGACCGTACTCGTTCTCCAGTTCATCTGTAATGTTATTCTTTAACTTTTGTCGTTGGTTAACCGTGATAGAATAATCAAATTGTATCTGTTTCGCGTGGGAGCCTGAAATAGCTGTCAACATTTTTTTTTTTAAAGAGCAACACAATTTTTTTAATAAGCAAATTTAAATTTTTATTTAAGATTAATTTTGTTGATAACAAAAGACTTATCTCCTACAAAATCTGCGTACTGACGGTTTCTCCTTTTATTCACAATGCCTTTTCCTATGCCGTCATTTCATTGATTTATTCATCTTACCGTAGTTCTGCTGCATTTGCTGCATTTGCTGTGCCTGCATCATCTTCTGTTGTTGTTGCAGCTGTGACTGCATGTGTTGCTGCTGCAACTGATTTTGTGTCATACCTGGCATTCCGATTTGTGCAGGCATATTCGGTGCCATGGGATTCATATAGCCCATCTGCTGGCCGGGTCTTGTCTCACACTGGCCTGGCATCGATGGCTTATTATAGCCCTGCTGTTGCTGAGTATCTGATAAACAATTCTTCCATTCTTCTAAGCGATTATAGTGTTTGTTGATTAAGGCCTCTTTGCGTGTGATCTCATTGCGTAGCTCCAAGTTCTCATCTTTGATGAGCATATCAGGTTTCAGAGTTGAAACGAGAAATCGCTTCTGCAGAAAAAATGCTTCCATTTGACGGGCAACATCGATGAATTTATTTGTGGTCTTCTGTACTTCCAGTTCGATTTCTTCCTTATTGTTGCCGGTATTGGATTCTTGTTTGGTTAGTGCGTGCAAGCACGATTGGAATGCTTCTTCAAATTCATCCATAAGATTGCCATTTTCATTGGACGAGGACGCCATTTTGTGTTTAGATGAGGATTTCAGTTGGGACGGAAACACGAAAACAGCACAAAACACTTTAAGCAGAAAACCAGAACATTGATATTTGGTAAGCAATTAAATACAACAAACTTTTTTTTTTATTAGTATGGCACACAAGGTATTTGAAAGAAAATTAAAGTGGACACTCAAGAAAGGGACTTAGGATTGGGCAGAGGCAAAATACGTAATTTACAGAGGAAAACTTAGGAACTTATAAAACGATTGGCATAGGAGACGATAGATTACTGAGAATCATATTCATCTTAAATGCTTTTTCAAGGGACTATGTGTTATATCAATTCAATCGTAAGAGGCTTGAATTATTTAAGAATTGTATTATAGAAAACGTTACAGGACACGATTTCAGATATTGGCTCAATTATCGACTATCACTCAACACGATAACAAAATTCAGTTTTCTTCTCTTCAAGACTTACAGAAATCTTCTAAAACTAAGAAGCTATGCATGTTTCTTTTGTGTGAGAAGACAAAGATCCTGCATATGGTTCATCGATCGACATTTTTAAGAATTTTCAAACAATGTAGGGTTGACTTTCTGTGGCTCCAATTGAACTATATTTAAACTTGAACTGGGTGGTTGCAGCAGATTAACGCAATGTGTTATAATAGCCTTCAAACATCCGATCTTCTGCACTTTTATCTCGGTATATGTGCTTTTAAGTTCTTTCTAAACAAAGGTTAACTATTACGCAATTTTATAACATTAAACTTTGTTTTATTACTCCATCTCCAACGATCCCAAAACAATTGACGCACTGCAAAAAACATTCATTCAGCTCTTCTATTCTGACTGTCAACGTGAATATACTGAAGCTCAATGAGTGTCCATCTAAAAATGAAGTAACACAGCTATTGGTAAGAGGATACGTATGGATTGAACTCAATGAAAAGGTGAACTTCCTAGCGAGGAAGGGTCACCCAGCCAGGAAGAAATCCAATGGTATACAGATATCATACAATCTGCTCGAACTGTGAGGCTGTAGAATTCTCATTTTTGTATAGAAGTTGGCACACATTCGAAAATTACCTAACGCAGCAAATATTAACTGCACAAGTCCAACCATTAAATGAATCAAAGGGCATTTAGGATGCAAAAATAAAAGCATATTTACATGAAAATAAACAGCGTGAAGATTGCTTAGTAAAGGAATCAATCAACTATCATCCTTTAATTAAGATAGTTTGCTTATCTACTTAAGCCAAAACATACTCATTTAATACATTTATAAATATAACTCAACAGAGATTTGGTTAATACATATTTCCTTTACTAAAATGTGAACGTTTATTTCAAAAGTACATTTTGTACGTAATACGTTTTTTCGTTTACATTTGGTATTGCGAGCGTCCCTTTACAGACAAGTCTGTGACAAACGTGATCTACGTAGCTTGTATGTATGCATGTATATTGCATACCGGAATACATAATTAATACAAATAAAAATAATGCTCAAAAAACAACAACGAAATCAGTTCCGAAAAATTGATACACTTCGAATAAGATGATCGAGTACAAATTCCATTTCAACAGCGTCGTCACCAGAGTATTTTGGTTCTGCATTTAATTCAGTGTCACATCTTATCAAGCGGGGTCGTCGTCGTGACCTCTGCAGATTCTATGTCTTAACGTTCCGTCCAGCATAGGACACCCGCAGAGATAGAACCATCTTTTTATCAGCCTTAATAGAAGAATTTTGTGATGCAATTCGTAACTTTTAAGTGAAACATAAGAATAAAAACTGATTCAACTACTGGAAATGCAGGTATAAATTTCTTAATTTGCTGGGATCCTGGGATCAATACGATGCTGCCTTGTACAGTGAGTTCTTCATGTGTTAACCCCATTAAATAGTTAATTCTAATCAGTTGCACGTTTTTTTAACTAAATAACAGTATTAACTACCTTACGCTGTTAATAGATTGTGTCATGCAATGTCTGAAGATGGCGAAAAAACCTCTACTACGCACTTTTGAATACAAAATGAAATGCCACATTTTAAGAGAGTACATATTGATTCTAATTTAAATGAGTTGATTCTTAATTTAATTTATAAATATATTCATTTTATTAAAAATCTAAATCATTACATGCAATGCAATACCATGCAGTCAGCGATTTTTTAGATCGGTTAATTTAGAGAAAAATAAAATCGTGATATAACAAGTTGTGCTGATTAACTAACTTACCTGAATGTTTTTAATTAGTTTGTTCCTTATTGATATCATGTAAATATTGTGGAATATTAGTTAAAAAACTTTGCAATATGCGGCTACTTTAACACACGATGGTTTTTTTTCTTTTTTGAAATGTTAAGGGTATTTATTTGACATTTGTCAAGCTATTCACAATAGTTTTAGCTATCTGAGTTCGGCTGCGGAGATTATTAAAAGTCAGCAAATAATGTTATCGATATTTTTTATAACAATGAATGTACATGGGCGGATTTTGATATTAGAATAAAATTGACATTAAATGGCCCAATAAACCAAAATTATCAAATAGAAGGATAGAACACACATAAATTCATACATACATACATAATGCACAGCTGTTAAAAAGTAGCGTTATATTTTCTTATTAAACCTTTGTTCTATAAGCAAATTTAGTTGGCCGCTGATGAAAAAAAGAAAATCATTAACTTAATAAAAATGTTGTTGTAGCGAAGTGGGTTGATTTCTAATATCAAGGGATCGAATTTATGACCCCAAATACTTCAATAGGCGTGTTTTTTTTGTAATCTTTATAGACTTAGAAAATATTTTTCATGGTGGTGTGTCGCTATGTGGTGTGTCGTGACGCTAGCTGTGCACACTTATCTTGTGTGGTGTGTTGTGACGCCAGCACACGTAGATTTCATTATATTGTAGGTATTTAAAAACGACTTTTTTTTTTATTTTTCCATTGAAAAAAATAAAACACATAAAAAAGTGGCCGTAGTCATATATAATGTTTGGGCTGATTTCTAAAGTAGGTGAATTTTTATATATTTTCCTATAATTTTTCGAGTTTCTTTAACGCATTAAAGAACACTTCGTAAACAGATTTCATCGATTTTAGCTCAAATTTAAGAAACAAAAACTGGTCATATGCAGACAGATGGACGAACATGGCTCAATCGAACTGAAAGTGTGTACAAATGGTTGATGGTTTGTCGATCAAAACTGACGAGGTGCAAAAATGTTTGCTACTGACTGACGATCAGCGGCCATCTTTGTTTTCGCTCGATGGTATGTACAGAAATTTCGTCATTCGAAACCAAACAAAGGAAGAGAAGCTCGAAAAACAACAACAAAAACGATTATTTGAGTGTCAAACAAAACCTATAGTGTGTACGCGAGACTCTTCGATCAAAAATGACATCAGTTTTGGTTGTCAGCTTTGATCGATAATGTGTACCACGCTTAAGTGACACATTTGAAAACAATTGCGGCGATGAAATCATGATGCTACGCAAAGGAGCCTGAAAAACAAGTGGAAAGCGAGGAAGAAATATTAAAAGTCAGAAAAAAAATTGAGGAATAAACAAAACAAATAATGAAAACATTTGTCTTTCATTTTTAAATTCTTTTCAGATATTTAAATGATATTTTGCTCAAGTAAATAATTAAATAGTGCATCCGCCTTAAAAAAAAAGCAGATGTTTCAACGTCAAATGTCAATTAGCATAGAGTGCTGCCAAATTATGTACGAGGGTTTTTTTGCACATACATTTTGAAGGCTATGTAGATAGATTACAGAGAAAATACGTCTAATGTATAAGAACTTCGTGGGAACCAATTAAGTTCATACAAATTCATACTAATTATATGCTTTACCAATGACGTGCCATGCTTGTTCAACTTTCCTCTTAATTTCGGTTTCTACAAAAAATATATAGTTTGTTATTGATATGAAATTAACAATGCCAAAAATCATATTTATGGAAGTTTGGGTATACTATTATAATTATAAATAAAGTAATGTGAACATCGAACGAACAGCTCTATAAAACATAAGCAACAATTGCCTTTTGCGCTTCACTGTACAATTTGTATACTCTGCACATATAAACTCTATTGTGACTTGGAAGTAATGCATTTTGTTAAGCCAATTAAATCGATAACACAACCTCGCAGTAGGCAAATTCACCATCCAAAAATAAAAATTAAGACAGCACATCGTTCTGCCACAGGAGGAATATCTACATCTTCGTTGCTAGAAATCTTCTCGTTGACATAACAAGAGGAATTTTATCCGTAAACTACTAGCAAATTAAACCAAACTAACTAAAAATGCAAGGATTTGGGTGGGCAAGTCTTAAAAAGAATCCAGCTGTAAGTATTTTAGTAAATTCGTTGCATTTAGTCGAGGCTTACGTACACCTAAATTTTTGCACATTTTGTACACACATTCTTACATAATCTTCTGACATTTCTTCAAATTTTCGTTTTCATAATTTTATTCACATGTTTCTTTTGTCTAACTGGAAAATTTATTTTCTAGTTGCTTCCTCTTTACTTCTGCGTTGGAGTTGGAGCTTGCGGAGCCGCTTTCTATATCCTGCGATTGGCTACCAGGAATCCAGACGTAACATGGAACCGATCATCCAACCCCGAACCATGGCAGGAGTATAAGGACAAACAATACAAGGTAAAACTATCAAAAAAGTATCACTGGATAAAATGTTATTAAATGTTAATTCTCTTTTCAGTTCTACTCTCCAATCAGGGATTACAGCAAAACCGAGAGTAAAGCTCCCAAATTCGAGTAAATCTTGTGCTGTACATACTTAGTGGTCATTTTGAAAGTTTATTGTAAGGATGAGTGTACGGAAAAAAATAAAGTAGACCCCTACTAAACGAAGAAACACTGACTCGATTATTTATGCCTTTGGCAATGTCCGATATTTTGACTCGTGCAAGAGTGCACTTCGGGTCAAGGTTTAACTTTCTGATATGCATAGAACGAATGTCTTGAATTGGTTGCAAGGTCAGGGAACTGACCTACACAAAACATGCTCTTATCATGTTTGTTTATCATGTTTATTACTAAAAGGAATGTCACAAATATCGAACGATATTCTAGTTATCAGGGGATTCCGTAGATAATTTCCTTAAGCAAATTGTTAACCACAGGTTCAACAACCAGTAAATTTGTTAGGCGTAGTTTTATCAATTTTTATATTAGCACTTCAGAACTTATTTTATATTAGCACTTCAGAACTTAATTATGTATAATCAATTCTGAAGTGTACAACGTTTGAACGGCTTATGACTTATTTGTTATCGATGATAGGTAGGTACCTACATAAAAGTCGGTGGATTAATGAAGCGCTGTGGTGTTTAACCTTTTTTGTGCATGATTGTGCATTCTTTTATATTATTCTTTCGCTGTACATTCCTAACCCTCTAGTGCATGATTTTTAATTTTCGAAAGAAAGAAATATTTTCAGGAAGAAAATCACTTCTAAGACAAAGTTTGTTCGTGGAAGAATTGTAACGATTCATATATGAATCACTATGCACTAGAGACTAGAGGGTTAATATAAGAATATATACAGCCCTATTATGGTTAGCGAATCGAACGTTCGATATGAAGCGAACTCTTTTCAGAATCACCCGTATTGTGGTATTATGGTCAGCGAATGTGTCATTCGCCTGTGAAACAACTGCTGCATCAAAAAAAAAAAAAACAAACAAATTAAATGACAGTTACGAACATAATACCACGATATGGGTGATTCGCAAAGAGTTTGCTTCATATTGAACGTTCGATTCGCTAACCATAATAGGGCTGATAATATAACTAATGCAACCTACATATTTCCATACGTATGCTGGCACAGAAAATAATAAACATTGCTATGGGTTGTGAGTATGTATAGGACTGTGGTGAATATACATTTTTAATGGATTAACATATACTAATATTCGTTCATTTTCATTTTAATATTTTTGTTTGGCAATACCATGAAGTATACAATACGTTTAAAATTCATTTTTTGATTCATCTCTCTCAATTGTCATCCTTCTGATGAAATAGCGACGCCTTTTAACTTTTCAACTATTAAAACCTAAAAACAACTGTGTATCTTTATTTAATAAAAAACATAATTTAAGTAATACTTTTAGTGTTGTGTTTTATTGGTGTTACGAAACACTAAATTGGTGACCCCGACAAACGAACACCAGTAGTTTTAAGGTAATTATTGCACCGAATCTGCAATGATTGAAACGCAGAACAACGAAAATAAAGACTCTACGTCCACGGGCTCTGGCGCCACAGCCATGAACATCGGCCCAATTGTGAACCGTGTAGCTGTTAAGGTTCCACCTTTTTGGCCTGATCATGCGGAAATTTGGCTAGCACAAGTCGAGGCACAGTTTAATGTTGCCGGAATAACAAGCGATGCATCCAAATTCAACACCGTAGTTGCTGCAATAGAATCGAATGTTCTGGTCCAAATATCTGACGCAATCCTTAATCCGCCTGAAAAAGATAAGTATGTCAATTTAAAGAAGTGTATTGTAGAACGTTTCTGTGAGAGCGAATTAAAAAAAACACAGAAATTACTATCTGACATCGATTTGGGTGACAAACGACCAACACAATTGTTAAATGAGTTGAGCGCTCTTGGTAAGAACAAAATAACCAAGGATTTTTTAAAGTCATTATGGCTGCAACGATTGCCAATACAAGTGCGAGCCATATTACAAGCATCTGACGCTGATCTATCCGAACTAGCAAAATTGGCAGACAAAATTATGGAAGTTGGTGAGTTTCACAATTTAGCTGTCGTTTCGAATGTGCAACCATCAATCTCAGGTAACACTGAAATAGACAAGCGTCTAGGGCGTATTGAACAACAAATAAACAGCTTAATAAAAAACAATAGCAACTTCAAACGCTTATCCCGTTCAGTTTCTTCTAGACGTCAAAAATCCCGTGATCACTCCAACGTGTCAATACATGCCGACGAAGAACTCTGCTGGTATCATCAAAAATTCGGACAAAACGCTCGCAAGTGTCGTGATCCGTGTGCTTATCGAAAAAATACGCCAAAAAAACTAACTACGTCCTCCGATCAAGCGGGCGGATCTGAAGACAATTATCGGATAGCCCGCCTAGTTATTAACGATAGCATTTCAAGACAACGATATTTGATAGATACTGGTGCGGATCTTTCCGTGCTACCAGCCCATAACACCATTAAGCGAAGAACAACAAAATCAACTCAGCTGTTCGCAGCCAACGGCACACCGATACAAACATACGGCGAAAAGCGAATAACACTCTCGTTGGGATTAAGACGAAATTTCACCTGGACGTTCCTACTGGCTGACGTCAGCTGTGCTATTATTGGATCCGATTTTTTAAAACATTTCGATCTGTTAGTCGACATTAAGGAAGGCCAACTTATCGACCGAATGACAATGCTCAAATCAAAAGGAAAAAACACCTTATGTAATGTTGTACAAATAGTGGCATACGATACGCACGAACGTTACGCACAATTACTACATGAGTTCAAAGACCTCGCTACAATTAACGCCAACAAGAAACCGACCGACTCTAAAGTAACGCATCATATTACTACAAAGGGGCCTCCGACATATGCACGTGCTCGTCGCCTTCCCACCGATAAACTACAAGCGGCAAAAAAAGAGTTTGAATATCTGTTGGAAAAAGGCATCTGCAGACCCTCGAAAAGCAACTGGGCCAGTCCGTTGCATTTAGTAAGAAAAACGAACGGAGAGTGGCGGGCATGTGGTGATTACCGTGCGTTGAATGATATCACAGTACCCGACAGATATCCGATACCATATTTACACGACGTCACCAGTATCTTATATCGCAAAAAAGTTTTTTCCACGATCGATTTACAGCGAGCATACCACCAAATTCCGATGGAACCGTGCGACATTCACAAATCAGCTATTATCACTCCATTTGGCTTATTTGAATTTCTCTATATGACATTTGGTTTGAGAAATGCGGCTCAAACGTTCCAGCGTCATATAAATGAAGTATTGAAAGGTCTCGATTTTATCTTCGTTTATATTGATGATATCCTCATCGCATCGGAATCGGTAGAAGAGCATGTAAAACACATCCGCATCGTATGTTGTCGTCTTCGTCAAGCACACCTGGCTATCAATTTTAATAAATGTCAATTCGGAAAACGAGAACTAACTTTTTTGGGCCACACAATCAGTTCAGATGGATTAAAACCGCCAGAAGATAAAGTAAAAACAATACGAAATTTTCCACAACCGAAAGTCGCAAAAAATTTAAGGAAATTTCTAGGAATGCTGAATTTTTATCGTCCGTTTATTCCGCATGCCACGAAAAATCAACATATATTACAACGATTGGTCAATGGCAACAAAAAGAATGACAACAGTGTTGTAAATTGGACACCCGAGGCTGAGATCGCTTTCGTTGCTTGCAAGGACGATCTCGCAAATGCAACGCTATTGAACTATATGGCACCAGAAGCACAAATAACACTCACGACTGATGCTTCGGACGATGCTGTAGGCGCTGTTCTTCACCAGATCATCAAGGACCAAATTCAACCACTCGGATTCTACTCAAAAAAGTTTACACCTGCGCAGAAAAATTACAGCGCGTATGATCGAGAATTAACAGCCGTATACCAGGCAATTCAACATTTTAAATACGCACTCGAGGGCAGAGAGTTTATGGTTTTCACAGACCATAAACCACTCATTTTCGCGTTTAAGCAGAAAAGGGAGAAAGCATCGCCACGAAGAGCTCGACAACTTGATTTAATAAGTCAGTATACAACCGACATTCGTCATTTACCAGGATCAGACAACGACATTGCAGACTTACTCTCACGCATTAATACTGTACAAAAAGAAATAATTAGTTTCGATGAGATGGCCACACAACAACAAACAGATCCAGAACTGCAGACTCTTTTAAGCGAAGGTAACGATAAATCGATAAAGTTATCAAAACTATCCATTCCAGATTCGACGTATGAGATTTTCTGCCACGTTCTGCGAGACAAAATAAGACCATACGTACCGAAGTGTTTTCGTCAAACAGTGATTCATAAACTTCACTCTTTATCACACCCCGGTATCAGAGCAACAAAACAACTGGTAGCTGATCACTATGTCTGGCCTTCGATGTCCACAGATGTAGCTGCATTTGTCCGTTCATGTATTCCGTGTCAGAAAGCAAAAATACATCGACACACGAAATCACCTTTAAGCGACTATGCGTCCATCGATGTCCGTTTCGAGCACATAAATATCGACATTGTCGGACCGCTGCCAACTTCAAATGGATTTCGGTACTGTCTGACATGCATTGACCGATATACAAGATGGCCAGTGGCGATTCCGCTAATAGACATAACAGCGCAAAGTGTGGCAAGTGCACTAATCAGCGGTTGGATATCTACGTTTGGTATCCCCTTACGAATTACTACGGATTTGGGTCGTCAATTCGAATCGGCTATTTTTCAAGAATTAACGCAAATACTCGGCATCAAACATTTACGCACAACACCGTACCACCCACAGTCTAATGGGATTATAGAACGTTGGCATCGAACATTAAAGGCCGCCATCAAGTGTTCGGAGACGAATTGTTGGAGTTCAGCGCTTCCACTAGTGCTCTTGGGAATGCGATCAACCATTAAGAGCGACATCGGTTTAAGTCCGGCAGAGATGGTGTACGGAGCGCCGCTACGAATCCCTGGTGAGTTCCTTATGCCGCGAAAAAGCAAAACCAGCCAAACCGAGTTCGTGGAATTACTTCGAAAATCAATGCTCGAGTTACCAATGACGAAACCAGTACGACACGGGATGGAACGATATTGTGTGCAGCCAGCATTAAGAGACGCCAAATACGTGTTTATCAGGACCGATCGTGTAAAAACGCCTTTGGAATTCAACTACGAAGGTCCGTTTGAAGTAATATCCAAATCTGAAAAATACTTCGTTTTAAAAATAAATCAGCGAGTGACAAAAATATCGATCGATCGTTTAAAGGCCGCATACATATTCGACGATACAACAACACCAACAGCAATACCTCAACAGGAAACCAGTAAAGAACAAAAGAACGACATCGCTTCGAAAAATATTACTACATCAAATGATGCAAAACAAAAACAATCGAAAACCGACAACGAGCCACAAACAAAGAAGACATCATCTGGAAGACATGTTAGATTTCCTCTTAAATATCGTTAGTCGATAACTAGGTGGGGGATATTGTGGTGAATATACATTTTTAATGGATTAACATATACTAATATTCGTTCATTTTCATTTTAATATTTTTGTTTGGCAATACCATGAAGTATACAATACGTTTAAAATTCATTTTTTGATTCATCTCTCTCAATTGTCATCCTTCTGATGAAATAGCGACGCCTTTTAACTTTTCAACTATTAAAACCTAAAAACAACTGTGTATCTTTATTTAATAAAAAACATAATTTAAGTAATACTTTTAGTGTTGTGTTTTATTGGTGTTACGAAACACTAAAGGACTATTGGTAAAACGACTAATAAAGACAGGTTGCCTCATTCGGTATAGATCAAGAATCAAGTCGATCGTTCAATTCCTATCTCGCTATGCGTTATCAGAGAGAAAAACACTCAGAAAAGTAAATGGCAGGTAGAAAACCGTTGACTCTTGCGCATTCCATTTCAGACACTCGTCACCCGGATCCGACACCGACAGTCAACGGGCGCACATCATTTCGTGAATCGTTAATCGCCCTGCGAATCATTAATCAACGTACGCAGTTGGTACGGCTTAAACTTCTATAATGTATCGTATATAATGCTAATAAAGTACAGAACTAACTGAATGTTGATACTCAGTACTCTGCATGTGCGGATACACGCACAAACATGCTTTGGTTGGAACAAAGTAACGAACGATTTCGTATTTAGACGCCACGCCGATCAGACTGCTGCGTGCTGCGCCATAAAAAAGGATGAATGAAGTGGTAAAGGAACATCAAAACGGCGAGCAGCACAACAGCTTCGACCTGTACACTCAAACCCGTGTATGGCGCTTCCACCAAAAGCTACATATACAATCGACACTAAACTAACCAAACTCGTGTCATACTGCAAACAAAAACAGCAACAGTTTCAACAACAACATTCATGTGCAGCATCATCATGACCGCTGTCACGGCTGCCATGAACCTTGTTTCGGCAAACGCATTTAGATCGCTGTCACAAATGCCACCAACCATGGCTCGGCAAACGCATCTAGATCGCTGTCACGAACCATAGATATTTGATCTTCCACTAGCTATGGTCTGGGCCATAGGTGTGCTTGGTTTTGTATAACTTTAACAGCTGCTTAACAGCACTAATGATCGCGATGGACCCGATGCTGGCATAGCCTCACCTCCTAGCCTAACCTAGACAGTAGACCCTCAAATCTTCTGCTTTAATGAGACTTATTTGCACTGAAATAAAAGAACGAAGAGCAAATATTTCAGAAGTTCATACACAAAGCCTGACAAATGGTTAAGTAAGCAGATGCATCTTTGTAGCATTATTATTATGTGATATTATTATTGTGAAGTGAGATGCACTGCGACCTTGACCCTGCCCTGAGGCCGCCTTCCAATTTGTTTATCTGATGGCTAAATTAATATTTTTTTTTTATCTCGTCATTGAATTCGTGCTTTTTATACCAATATCTCACCTAAGCCAAAATTCCTTCCGTCATTATTTTAACTTTGCCTGTTAGAGGTCTATTGTGTCCCCTACAAGTCCTAGACGAAGGAACATCCCTCTCGTCATTACACCTATCCCAGGTGAGAATTGCCATAGAACCTCATCCTGAGAAATTTTAGTGGGAGATTGGGGTCTTTCAATAGTCGATTTTCTGCTGTAAGTTGTTATTTACCCAAGCATTTGTACCTTTTCTGGGTTAATGCCCCTCACTACACTAGTATGTGTTTTGAAATTTCACTGGACTCATTGAAAAAATCTGCATGCCTCTACATCTGATAGACATAGCTTCCTGAGATGTCCCATGAGCTTACAATGTTCCAAAAGGAACGCAGTGAGGATGCGGAGATAGTCAAAGCTAATGCAAACTTTGAATCGGTTCAAGTTGTTATTATCCAAAAATTTCTCCGCCTGTCTTAGACCCAGAGTTTTTGTCTAGAACTTTTAAACCTGTTTTTCATCTTTAGTGATCGGAGCACCGTTTTTTATGGTATGTTCACCTATGCCGTGGAAGGGTTCAGGACCCACGAAGGGTGTAGCAGTCTCACTTCTGGCAAGTTTGTCCGCCTCTTCGTTACCTTCTATTTCTATCCCCAGGTGTTCTGATACCCAGTAGATGGTCACGTTGTTTCCTTCACCTAGTCTATTACGTTTATCTTGGCAGATAATTCTAGATTTGATGACCTGAGCTCCGACTGCCTTGATAGCAGCTTGGCTATCTGAGATAATTGCTTGTCGCGTCTGTTGTAGAGTTTATCAAGATTGCGTTGGGGCTATTTGTCGCGCAGATTTCGACTTGAAATGCACTACAGCCTGCTATTAGTCCAATACCGATATTTTATCTTGCTATCAAGAATTATCCTGGAAATAATTAGACGAAACAATGTAATGATCCGAATCTCTAATAAATGCTTTGATCCCCCTTAGTCTGTATCCAGAAACTCACTTCAAAATGCAATCATATGTTTCGAAGTTCGAACACAAACGAAATGAAATTGAAATGAAACGAACAAATTTCTCGTTCTCTCATAGATACTTTTTCTTCACTGTGTTAGTGGTGTTTCTTCTTTCTTCGCTGTTCGCTCTGCTAAAAAAAAAGGCAAACAAAAAAAAACACCATCAAGCAAGAGCATGGATGGGATGGAACTTCTATCCATAGAATCGACCTCAACTTGTATGGAACTTGGAATTCAACTCAGTTCTCGCAGATACACAGTTGATTTCGGTTGGATTCGGATCAGTTGTGTGTGTTGTGCTTGTTGTTTGTGTACCATCATCTCTCTCTCATGTAATAAGTTTTTTATTTAAAGTGTTGTTTTTTGTTACTTTTGTTTTATTCTTTCGATCCGTTGAAAACACCATCATCAGCATCGACAACGGCAGAAGAAGTACATGTATACTTAATCGGAGGAAATAATATTCCATTATCCGCGAGTTCTTTGTTACAAAAGTTATGAATAAGAAAAAATCGTAAAATTCGTGAATTTCAACCGCATCGCAGCGAAATGCAGTTCGGGGTGAATTCCTAAGTTCAAATTGTATCCAAGGAGAATGATTACGCGAAGGGAGTAGCGTGTTCGCTTTGCGGAAAAATCCCCGAAAAAATTAATTGATGTGTTTAAAAGTTCATAAAAAAGCATACCAATGAGTGAGAACGCTGGTTTCTATTGTATAATCAAGTGAATACGAAGGATTACAGTGGAAAATCAGCAGGGTTCAGATTGAACCCCCCCGTTTATTGAAAAAGAAAGAAAAAGGATATTTGAGAATCTGCATTGCTAAGTCCCATTTTTCCAGCCCAAAAATGGTTCTGAATTTTCTCGAGGGTAAGTCAGTTGTCGCTGATGCGGTAACTACGTAAATATATGTACATATGAGATTTGCATTATATACAATTCCTGTCAGGAGTTCCAGGAATATAATATCTCTTGTTTCTGGGTTTAAATCAGCAATATGTGGGTTGCACAGAAGAACATCTGGTTCGTTAGATTTTAACCGAGTGTATATGGAACACGGATTTTTGTTAGTCCTTTTTGGTGGTAGAAAAATTAAGAAAAAAAAAATTGTATAACTTCGGAAAAACACACCCTTCTTTATGTTTGCTTTATTTTCTCTTTTCTATCCAACCCATACAGTGACACGCACACGCTGTGAGAAGGATTTAAAGGACATTCCATTTATTTTCTCTCTCAAATGGAAAATATGGTCGGGTTGGATTGTTCTGCAGATGAGTGAGGAGTGCTGCCAGGCAATAAAAATTATTATTAAAGGAAATTTCTATGTGGCTTACTTAACTTTTACTGGAGCTAAAGTAGTTGAGCTTTTTTTTAACATGTTAGGTGGATACGCAGGTTTCGATGAACTTTTACCGAAACCTCAGTAAGCCGTTCCCACCGAGTTGAAGGGATCTCAAATATCATTAGCTGTTAATTATTAATTTTGAAGTGACTGGCAAAAGAATTGTTTTTTGACGCAAAATAATAGTTTCTAATGATGGTTTTCAAGACTTTCTTGAACTATTTTCATAATTTCAGAAGGATGAAAACCTTAACCACTTAGAAGTCACCATAACTTCAAAAGAAAGTTAGACCAAATAAAATCGAAATAAATCTTAACTTCTTCTCTCCTGAGCCTCCACGTAATCATCATCTTCGGAGACTGCTAGAAAGAGGCGCATCTCGTAAACGGATGCTTATGCTAATCGTATCCAGATAAGAGGTTGAAATCAATGTCTGGTAAAAATTGTACGCTTGATAGCTGAGTGAGGGAATCGTTTGAGGAGGTTTTTCCAACAACCTTTTAGATGCAACAAAAGGAACCGTGAAGTAAATGATGTTTGTCGCTAAAAGAAACAATAATTGTAATAATAAGGCGGCATTTATGTCTGAAGAAGCTTTTCTACTCCAACTATCTGAGATCCGATGTGAAGATCATTTGCTACCAAACATTTGTTCGTCCAATTCTGACTTACGCGAGTGCAGTATGGTGGAACATTAACCCTTCATACATGGAAAAAATAAGAATCTTAGAAAGAAAATGGCTGAGAGCTTGCATGCAGATGTACAGGAGCGTACATTCCGACTTTCGGCATTACGTTTCAAATAAAAAGCTATTGGATGCTTCCGGTGTGTCCAGAATTGACAATGTAATTCTGGGCCTTGTGAGGAATCATTTTGCCCTGTCGGCGAATGTTATGGAAAACGAACTTATTTCAAGCTTGTTCTATCCCAACCCTGAGTATTTCAGAAATACATTAGAAAGTGGATACATACCACCTGAAGCATTCTTGTTTCAATATGCTCATGGATTTCTTTCAGATTTTACGAACGTACCGATAATATACCATGTTGCCAGACGGGCAACTGATAAAAGATATAAGTATATACCTGCAAGCTTGGGGGATGGCGATACTATCTTAAGATACTGCATGAGCATACCTGAAAAAGATAAAAATAATTTTGATAGAAACCTCGAAAATGTATTTCGAAACCTCGGAGGTTTGGATAAATTTGACGAAACATCGTGGTTTCGTTTGGTTTGGAACATGGTATAAGATATAAGAACGACCGCCTGAAGGAAAGTGTGACGTACTGATCTGTGGGACACCAATAGATACATTTCGTGGCTGTGTAATTTTCTTGCATCGTCAAATGCGAATGTATAGCTGATCCTATTGGCTTGGGAGACAATACCTACAAACATACAAACCTACTTACATATGAGTTCCCTGTTGACATTATCGAAGTCAAAAAAATGTGGGTTAAATTGGGTGCATTCATATGTATGTAGTTCGATGTGGATTGTTACTGATAGGAACTCATGTTGTTGTAAGGGCTAAAAGATGGCTGATCATCAGTGGTTTATCATATAAATCCTGAAGACAACATTCAACGAGTGTAGACTTCAATTAAATTAAATATCCCTATCGGTGGCGCCAACACGCACATAATTGCGGAAAAGTGATTAAATCAACTTTAATGTCCAGGATTAAAAGGATTGGAAACACAGACAGTGACTTACAAAAATTGTATATAATACTGGTTGTTGGTTAACCAAATCCTTAAAGCACCCACTTAGCCGGACTCATGTGGCAGCGTCACAGAATAATTTAATGCGATTCAAGTTTATTTACTTTCCACGCATTAATCTATCCAGCATCGAGAGATCCCCCAAGGAATACTAATGAAGTCTCAACGTGCATGAAATAAAATAAACAAACAGGAAGAACTAAAAAAAAGCTAATTTAATTCGCAACCTGCAGAGAGACTAAACAGTTTATTAACAAAACGAAAAAAGGACTAAAAATGTATTCACACACACTTCAGTAAGTTGGTTTGGTACCCACTCATCTGTCTTGGTTTTATTTATATCTCTTCTTTGAGGTGCATTTTTTCTGCAATACAAAAGATGAAAACAAAATTAGTAAAAAAAACAAAAAAAAAAAAAAAACTCTTTAGTTGCTTGCCCTAAAAAGGATAATAAACAAACGCTGTCTGTTGTAGGTTGTAGCCTTCCACCGTTTTCGTAGCCATCGCCGCCTAGTTCAATGCATTTCGTACTCGTACTTATGTATTGTAGCATTTGCTGACAAACACATTGAAAGTGCTTATTGCTCTTTGCTGTTTGTTGTTGTTTGTGTCCTGTCCGATTACATTTTGCAGTGCATATTGCACGCACCTTCTTCTCCTTCTATCACTTTTAAGGTACAAAATAACAACAATACGATAAAAGCAGGACTGTGTCAAGTATGTATGGATGTTCAACAGTGCATGAATAAGCTAACTGTTTAAATGTGTGCATTGAAAACATTCCTTGTGTACCTGCTTATGTGTTTCTCATAACCCCGTGTAGTACTTTGAGCATCTCCTCGGTCCTCGCCTGTACGCTTGCATGTCATTTCTACAGGAAACACCATTTTTGGCAACGATCTTTATGTGTGTGTGTGTTTTTGTGCTTCTGTTCATGTGCATTGAATTAAAATTCAAAGAGAGAGCCCTTTCAAGAGAACCTATTTCATTTCATATTCAGTCATTCCGTAACGATGTTGCCAGACTAGAAAAAATGGTGTCTTTTATAATTTTATTGCACTGTAAGATAAGCACAGTCTGTATTTTATTAAGATATGCACCTGCCCAACAAGCAATTCCGTATTGCAACTTGTAGGTTAAGGAAGTGCATTTTAATCGATTTTGGAATTGTCAGCAGATACACCTTCTTGTTGGCCTAAATTATTAGTAGGGGCGATTTTAAATCATGAAATTATTTCAATAAAAAGAGCCAACATGCCTTTCTTAGTCTACTACAGTAGACCTACAGTACAGGCTCATTCCCTCTGTCACTGCACTAACATCTGCCAACTGAGAAAGAGAACCGTGGGCAAATTCTTCTTCGAGCATATCGACGAGCTATCGGATGGATCACTATCGGACCTATTTGAATTGGCCAGCGCATCTAAAGGGTTGGAATAAAGAAACTAATACCACGAGAGAGAAAACATAATTGGTCCACATTTTTACAAGTTGTCGAGATTCTGTCGCGTTCTGTTATAAGCCGCAGATTTAATTTATCTTGCAAAATCTACTACTTTGGCAAGTGAAGTTGGTCTTCTACTATGCCACCGTTAAAATGTTGTTGCATTTTTTTATACATAAACATACATATATTTTTTGTAGTAAAACAAGTATGTACCTAAGTGTTTTTGAAACCAGAGTCATTGCTGTTTTCTTTAACAGAACTTCTGAGTTCAATAAAATGCTCTTATAATGGAATATAAATCACATTTTAGCAATTTAAATGAAATAGTAAATATCGAATGGTTTCGATAGATCCCAAGCGGAAAATCGAGAACGGAAATTTTGCGCAATCAGTACTCGTAGTCGTAGTTACCTAATGACTTTGGGGATTTTTTTGCGACACATTTTCCCTAGATTCTATTACCAAACCCATTCGAGTTCCCTAGCGTATAACGTCATTTTTGCAACCATTCGCCGGAACTATAGTTTCCAATCAGGGTCAGTTTGCATTTATTATATCCGTTAGCTTACTGTCTGTTGCGGTCCCAATGTTTGTACGGCATTTTATTTCGCGAATGTTAAATTAGACATCAATTTGTAGATTTACGAGTATTTCTACAGAAATTGCAACTTACTATCCTACCTAAAAGTATTTTTCGGTACCTGATCAACTAACGAAGATAACTACTCGATTCAGTTTAAGATACAAAGAACCATAAAAAAAGAGAAGCGAAAATCTTTTGACTCAGTCGTTAAGGAATTCCGTTGTAATGCGAAGAGATATGGTACTGAGTTCAAGATACTCAAACAACACTCCTATTTCAAATCGATTAACCTAAATAACACAGCCCCTGCAACCGGTTAGACAGTCACCGTTGTTATTAAAAGTCGTTATAGAAAATCAATGCTTTGCAAAGCTATTACCTAATCCAGTAGAATTAATTAATTAATTAATTTGTATTTTTGTTTTGTTTCAACAATTAGTTTTAAAATGTTAATTTGTATATAAAAATAACATTTTACTTTAACTTAGTTTTCTTTACATATGTAGATAATAAAATAAATAGTTTAAGTTTACCTAGTTGCCCGTCTATGGGAGTTGTCCTTCCAAGTGATAAACCCGATTGTTTCAATAAATTATCTTTGTATTTCTATACATACAGAATGAGAATCGGCTCATGTGACAGCATATTGGACCTACTAAGTGAATTCTACCGAGTACGGTGGATAGCCACCTAACCTAACCTATCTGTTTCCTGCAGATATGCTTCTGTATTCACCTACCCAAACATTGGATGGGTTTAAGAGTTTAGGTATCTACAAAATACAGCAGACCTGTATGCGTGTTTTTTTTCAAATCTATAGGCGTGTTTTTTTGGTAATCTATAGGCGTGTTTTTTTCAAAACTATATAGGTAGGCTTAGAAATTTTTTTCCATGTTAATTACGCTAACAACTAAGCCTATATAGGCTTACGAAAACTGGATAATTGTCCAGTCTTAGGTGTTTAGTCTGGATAGAAAAATGTGCTACCAAACTGTTTTTCGTCGATAGCTATCGAAAATGTTATCGAAATGTCAAATATGACAAGAAAGTGAGGGAGAAATATGAAGGCCGGTAGCTATCAACCGAACTCTGCTGTCATTTCAAATTTAAATTATTTTTGTTCATTTTAAAATGGGTAGAAAAGAAAGAAATACGAATTTATCCGACAAGAAAAATAAAATTATAATGAATTAAGTGAACATGTTCCTTATTTTACTATTTAATTGAATTAAATTTAACGAAAAAAAATTCTATCCACCAACTTGTTAATGAGCGCTTGATAACTACCGGCCTCACTTTCAATGAAAACAATGCCGATGTGAAACTGTCAAACGTCAGTTGGCATAGTCCTGCCAAGTCACTACTTACTTAGTTGGCGCTACAGCTCGAGGTGAACCTGGGCCTGCTTCTCGCAACCATTTGTGTGTGCGTGTTATATTTTTGCACGAATGGAAGGGACCTACAGTTTTTTGCCGACTCCGAACGGCGAGTTGAGAAGCTCAATCGTGACAAATGATACTCTTTGATGCTTGTCAGGCATTCGAAAGAGGTGGGCACTGTGAAAAACTTTTAGGTGTTTGCGGCGGGATTCGAACCCAAGACCGCTGGCTCAGTAGTCCGACGCACTAACCACTTGCGCTACGGTGCCAAGTCACTGTTCAGCGTTTTTTTCTCATTTTCCGCTAAGTCTATATAGATTTGAAAAAAAAACACGCCTTATGTAGCCTTAGTATGTGTAAAAAAAGCTCTTCGGTGATTTGGTAGCACTATGCTAATTGAAATTCGACATTTAAACATTTTTTTTTAAAAAAAGGCGGGATACCCTATTTAATGATTTGCCTCAGAAAAATGTAATATTTTTCTGACCTCCAATATTTTTTCCTGACTTTTCCACTTGTTTTCCAAACTCCTTTGCATAGCATCACGTTTTCATTGCCGCAATTGTTTTCAAAATTGTCACTTACATGTCATATTTGACATTTTCGATAACATTTCGATAACAATCGACAGAAAATAGTTTGGTAGCACTTTTTTTTTGTCCAGGCTAAGGACATAAGATTCGATAGCTATCTGGATTTCGTTATTCTATATAGGCTTAGATGCTAGTGTTTTTAACATGAAGGCTATATAGATTACGAAAAAACACGCCTTATATAAATAGATTTAAATAAAAGCATCCAAAAGTTTTCAAAGTAAAATACAACAAAAGCTAGATATTTATTTAATAAATAATAATGGCAACATGTACCCTTGACAATCGTCGATAAAACAGTAACATTCACAAACGAAAGTGTTTCCTAGTGAGAAATAGCCGAACAAAATTTTTGATCACGAAAATCGATCTTGATAAAAAGCAAGACCTCGTATTGCTGTTGTAATGCATTTAAAACAATGACCTATGTGTATGGATCATCGGCGATAATAAAATACGGCTATACATATGTAGGTTTAGTTGTTATATTATTTTAAATTAAATGCTTTTTTAAGCATACCTCTATATATACATAAGTAGGTTACAAAAAAAACACGCCTACTCTATAGTTCTGAATATGAATTCCGGGAAGTTTTCAATACCTACTCATCTATCACTCTACAATTTGATCTAAATGCATGCACACGTTTTTCATTTTAAACATAAATCAAATCAACTTCAGTCAGCAGACAGAAAGCGCAAACCGTAAACAAAACTACATAATATCTAAACAAATTAATGTTAATGAAATTTCTAACTTAATTAAAGCCGTTGTGGATTTATTCAGTATACAAACCTCCCTCTGTTTATTAGTTTTTTGTATTTGCAACAATTTTATTAATGGAACCACAAATATCGAGACCATTCATTTGGAGCTCATAATGTGGAAAAAAACGGATGAAAGGAACCAGCTTTTAAAACACCTTTCCTCCATCACATCGAAATTGATACCCTGTGGGGATCACTGATCGTTCCCCTTTTTTTTGGATCATTCTCAGATCACCACCTGCATCCAAGGAACAGAGTAGGAAACACAAAAAACAAACAGCTGCTTTCATCCACCTGCCTCCATGATTATCAACGACGAAATTCGAGGATACGGGTCGGGCTGACAAGTAAGATAATGTGATGCGACGTGGAACAGTGAAAAAAAAACTTGGTTTTGCAACAGTATTCGTAGGTATAACCATCCTCCTCTCCTCCTGTCTGAGATGATGAATAAACTTGTGGCCCAGGCGATAGCATTCAGGCATGATTCACCTAATTATAGCGCGCGCGCTTTTCTAACAAAATAAACGGTATCTTGTAAGAGTTATAAAGTGTTTCTTCCCCTCATTCACTTCCACATCCACATTCCTTTTCATATAATTAAGATCTTAGTTATTCTAGATACAAGTACTCGTATGTACACGATGTGCGCAACAACAAAAACAAAAAAACAAAACCTACAAAATCATTTCCAATTGAGTTGGCAAGTTGTTTACTTGGACGAAACTATTATCTACAGTTTGTCCGTAATTTATTTGTAGATACATACTTTGTGTAACGTAGTTATATGTTCATGGATACATCGACAGCTACAATTACAGCCGCATCGTTAATTTTCAATCATGTGAACTTCGATATCTTTATCGTATCCCACTAAAGCAATTACGTTTAGAGAAGTCTCGCCTATGCCATCGCATTTCTGGCCTTAATTTTTGATCTTATATCGAACCATATCTGGAGTGTTTATAGTAAATAAACAGACCTTTACCCGTCTACAAGTCGAATGTATAATATCTCTCACTTTTGCAGCGGATATCAAAAGAATAAATAAAAAAAAAAACATATACGATGAGGCTTCTCCCCCTCTTCACCATTGTCATAATAACCTCTCTGGCCATGTTATATGTTATACTTGTATCTTTGTCGATGCATTTTGTGTTGGTCATGTAAGGAAATTCCTCGAATTTCACATTGAATTGCCGGTAAAAAGGGAATACCAAGATCCAAGCACATGAGTCAGACAGACACAGAAAAAATGTTGAAAGTATTTCCATAACCCGTGCCGTGTGTAGTCAGAGTCACGATGTCTTTGTCTTCTGTATAAATATCAATCGAAATCATTTCCAACTAAATAGATACGTAAGAGTACACGTATGTATGTATCTAATAGTAACTCGCACCAAGTATAGTGTTTAGGGGCCGGCCACGCTGAATCATTTAAGTAAACCAGTCGTTGCTTGAGTAGCAATCATCGGTGTATCTGAACAGATACTCGTGGCTCGTGGATTATAATAAGATTCAATGTAAATGAGTATAACTGTTTCTTGGATACTTGCAAACATTTTTATTTTAATGATTTGCATTGGTAACAAGGAGATACATATTAAGTAGCTTTAAGTCGGTCGATGAAGTTCAGGCATCTCCATTGAATTTTATGAATTCTGTTTTTCAATTTTACGATATTCTTAGAAGATGGCAACATCGGAATTTTAGTTTCTCGAATCGAATACCTAAATCTTCCACCTTTTTTAACAACAGCTGACCAAAATAAAACTCATGAATTGCTAAGTTTTTTACTATAAAATTCAGATCAACTTTATTCTTATTTTTATAATCTACACACGCTAAAGGGGATATGAATACCTCTATAATGCTTACACACAGCGCTAGCACATGAAGAACAAGAACGAGAGACAGACAGTGATAGGAAACTCAGATGTTAGGTTTCAACTAACTACATGGGTGGTGCCCAGGATAACTGGAGAGTTGTGTATTATTGAAAGTTATGCCATTGCTTATGATTCACAGAAGTTTTTTTCCAGATGTTTCCTATCACCACTACGCCACGGCCACCCACAAAATATAATATAATTATATTACTCGTATCTTTTAGCTAACGATGTAATTGATTTCTCACTCCTACCTTGCGATCCCAGGGAAGATTTAGCGTATTAACATTCTTTGAAAAGGCGTAATGAGGTAGAGTTTAGGCAGATATGAATGCCAATGGACAAAACAATCTACCGAGAGATATTGCCTTGAACACCACTACAAACTTCATATCGGCAAATCCACTCAATTCTATTTTCCAACCAGATTGGATTAGAAAAATGACTATCATATCAAAATACCAAATAGTGATCTTCACCGACGGATCCAAGATGGACTGCGGCGTCGGATCGGGTATCTTCTCCAACTAAGAATCTCCAAATCACTTCGCCTTCCTGATTGCTCTGGTATCTTCCAGGTGAAAGTACTTGCAATATGGATCACGCAATGAAAACAAAACAAACTGGATTACATTGCACACCTTTTGAGCTCAGATACGGAACCTTTCAGCTCAGACACAGGTATTTAGCGCGAAGTTGCCGTTTAATTACACAGCATTTAGCCGGATACAGACATTTAACAGATTTTTAGCGCAGGTTTCTACCACGAAAACAGACATTTAGCAGGTTTTTAGTGCAGGTTTCTGTCACGGATACAAATAAGGAAAGTTCACAAGCGGACGTGCATCCTACTGAGAAATAGCCGAACTAATTTTCAGATCACGAAAATTGATCTTGATAAAAAGCTAGATCACGTAGTGTTGTTGTAATGCATACAAACCAATGATCTATATGGATCATCGGCGATAATAAAACACGGTTAATATGTATATATATAAGGAGCTTGGTCTCAGCACAACATCCATTACGCTTTAAAAGCTCTTCACTCTTAATTGGTAGAACAGTGTAAGGCAGAATTGTCTCAGGCAAGCAGCTGGTTTAATATCAATCTTCTCTGGGTTCCTGGCCATAGAACATAGAGGGGATTGAAAGGGCCGACTTGTTTGCCAAAAGCGGTTTAGCCTTTAACTACTGCGGAGGTAGTTTACCCTCCGCTAGGACTGGCAAAGGGCAAAATCCTCCAGCACACTTTCTCGAAAGACAATTATAAATAGAAAATTCTCAACAACTGTGTAATTTCTAGAAAGACTCGGCCCGTTTACAACAAAAATAAATCCCTAGACCTCATCCACAGAACACGAGGCCAGATCGCCAGAATCGGTCAGTGGCCAATCGGGGCTCATGCTCGCATATTAGGCATCCCATTCAACTCCCCCTGTCGCAGCTGCGAGAATGCGTCTGTGAAAGAAAGACTTATTCACTTTCTTTGTAAGTATCCAGCAATAGCCAAAGCCAGACAACTCACAATCGCCAGATACTTCGTCAAAGACGTCTCAGAAAATTCAGACATAGTATTCTGTAACCTCATAAGAATCATTAACTTCACAGGATAGATTAAAGCAGGACATTCCACAACACACAAACTACCAAATTAGGCTGCGGATCACACGCGCTAATTGTGTATGAGAAGGTACGAAATACAGCCATTCTCACGCACCTACTTACCTTAAAGAATCTTCTACTATTCCCTTCTTTTTGTCATCGTTGCATTTTGTTCTATAGGAATATGGTATTAATGGTACTTCCGGATTAGTAACAATCCTTGTATGTATGTAACTCCTTAACAACGTCCTTTAAAGAATTCAAGACACAGCTTCATTATCCGTGCCTTTGTTTTGTCGCCATTTTGCCATTTGAAAAAAAAAAAAAAAAAAAAAACAAATGTGTACAGTTACTCTGTTCCATATAGCGAATCCGCGAGGGATCAGGAAATTAACTCGTTATGTTATGTATAAAATTTGTTGCACAGAAACTATGATTTGTTTTTGTCAAAATTTATTTAAAGTCAGTAATTTTAGTTTGGATTACACTCTTCCATTTTTTTTCCTCAACAATATCTTAAGGGATTCAAACACAGTAGTCGGTACGTTACTCCTTGTTTCAAAAAAGGTTTGAAATCAATTCATAAAGAAATTCGCCAAATGTATGTAGGTAACACCTTATCAGCACCCCTATCCGCTAATATCAATAACTATTTTTCAAGAGAAAGGCTACTTCGCTGCGAAATTTTCAATTTGTTCGCTGAACACAGGCAACTGTTTTAAAAATTGTTAGTCTTTTTTGTCTGTTGTTATTTTTAACTTTTGGGGAATCCCCTAGTTATGTTTTACTTTTTTCGAGGTACAAAGTTAGTTAAATTATTCATGAACGACCTTTTCGACCTGTGAATGTTTCCATCATAGACGTTAAGCGTAGTTATGCGAGTTTTTATATCACATTTCAACACATCGAATGATGTTGAAATGTGGTGCTCTCTCGGCCCCTAATTCTTACAAGGCTGGATTTTTTCTTCTAAAAAGCCTATGGCTTATACAAAATATTTGCGCAGAAATTCGAAACAGCCCGTATTTGAAGCTTGACAAGAGGAAGTTTATCAGATTTTAAAATCTATATACTCCTATATAAAAATGAATTGGTGACGGTTCGTACGCGCATAACTTGGCTCAACATCATCCGATTTGCATGGGGGGTTTTTTGTTGTTGGATTCGTATTGAACCAGATAAACACACTACGGAGCCGAAAATTGGAAATTTCGACCGGAAAAGTCGGAAAATCGCGACAACCCGAAATTGCATACTTTCAGGATGGGTGCTGGCGATATCTGAATATGTCATTTTGTATGGGAAGGAGAAAATATTAATTCTAACGAATGACAAACACTACGGAATTGACAATCGGCGAATTTTCTCGTTACTCACGTTTGACAGCTGAGTAGTATATTCGATCTTTCCACATTGACGATTGATACGAAGCGGTTGTGACTGGATACCTATAGTGAGCAAATTATTGCTTTTTTCACTTTTAAATCGACGAAAGTATTTTGTTCTGTGATCAACGAAGTGAATAAAGGTATTTACTCAGTGAGCAAGTGAAATTCAATGGATTGGTGTTGAATTTTGTGCTTTTTTCCAGAACATTGTGATTTCCAAAAGTAAGGTTATCGGCACATCGAATCTGGAGTTGCATCAACACAAGTTCCCTTTATACATCCACTGTTTTCCGCGATTTGATAATCAAACATTGGAGCTCGCAATAAAAATACGAGACGGGTGGCTAATGAAACGGTGCACATCACAATGAACAAGCCCCTTTACGAATGGCTAACATGCGTGGTGCGTTTTCGCAAGCAGAAAGAGCCGATCATATGGAAGCAGATCGTGTAGTAAGAGCCACCCGTGTCGTGCAAATGATGATCAAGATCAACATAACACCAATCGACGTGAAGAGCGAAGGACACGTCCGCCAGCTTTCAATTTAAATCGAGTTGCATTTCGCTATGAATCCACACTTGCATACAATGATCTTCCGTGCGTTAATATTGGGCCATTGAATTTCATCTGTCAGCATTGCAATGTATTGAAGTTTTCAACGAAAACTCCTGGGTTGTACTGTGCAGGAGGAAAAGTCAAATTACCGATTTTGGCACCACCATCGGAGCCATTGCGGTCGCTTCTGTATGAAGATACAACGCAATCACGCCATTTCCGCAATCACACCCAACAATACGGACAGTTGTACGTGGCGTGTTCGCGTGTCGGTAAACCGACTGCATTGTTTGTTTACGCACCGGACAACAGAATAAATAACGTTGTTTATCACAAAGCGTTGCAGTGACCCGAAATGTGTGAAATCCATTTTCCATGTAAATAAAATGCATTGAATTCAATTTAATTAAAAAAGAGCAGAGAGGCTCGACCTTCGAAAGGGACATTTTATCAATTTTAAGCGGAACAAAGTTCGCCGGTCAGCTAGTAAAAAACTTAACTAAATATACACTAATACACATATACTCGAAAATGTTTATATCTTCATTATACAATAACACGTAAAATTTAACTATTCAAGAAGTCATATATAACTCAAAACAACAAACTGTCCTCAACCTACAATTGAAAGTGTCGTCGTCGGCAGTATATCAGTAAAAGTTTCATGAGCCTTCAAAAAAAAATGTATACATTAGCTCCACAGGAGACCAATTCAAAGGGACACATGGCCTTTGTTATGTTTGCTGATTGTTGTGGCACATTTTTCGTCACGGGCCTGGCCTTTTGTTTTGAACGTATCAGTTACAAATGACCCGGACTAAGGTAATGGTCACCATATGGGGCATTCTATGTATGTATGTGAATTTTGTGTGTTGTTTTTCCTTAAATTGTTGGAGTTTTTTTCATATAGAAAACGGAATAGATGGGTTTATTTAAGGAGATTTATGTTTATTTAATACGGAAATACCTAATCTGTATTCAACGTTAGACCATTTTTTGATTGAACTTAATTATGGGCGCGGTTAAAGAACACTATCTTACTCGTATGTTGGAAGAGAAAACATTTACTTATTGTTAACACAGCCGTAAGATCTTCTTATTGAAAAAGGATTTGCAAATGATATTTTTTAATGGAAAACACGGGGCAACGATTTCGTTAGAATTGCTGGAAAAAAACCTCCAAATTGGGGCAAAAAGCAAAGAGGGACAAATTACGAGTGTAATTAAAATAATTTAAATAAATTAATTTTTCAATGGTCACCCATAACTTATTTATATTGTAATTTTTTTCGATATTGGAAATAGACATTTAATATTTTTTTTTAAATACAAAATGTCTAATGTATCTCATTTGAATTTAATGTAGTAAAATGTTTAAATTATCATATATGTATGTACAATGATATTGTTAGATAAATCTATTTTATGCTAAATATTCTCTTGGGATCATTAATAAATAAACCTAAACTAAAAAAAAAAATACATTTTCGGTGAATGAATGGGATTCTGTGGAAAAGTTGTCTCACTAAGAAAAAATGCTCGAAATACTTTTTAGCGTTGTAAACGAGATGGAGTGAGTAAAATATTAAGCAGAAGCATATTTGGAACAAAAAAATGAAAATCTTTGGTTCTTTTGCGCTGATCCGGTCAAATGAAATTAAATTGAAAAAGAAAAATAAAAGAAAACTCAATTGTCTAAAACAAATATAAACGTGCTTAAAGGCCCCGAACCATAGAATCCGTTCAATGATGGCGTTGACGTTCACCTACATATTGCCGAAAAGAGACTTCCCATAAGATCCGTCGCATTCGCAGACCTACGTTGACAGATGACCGACTGTCAACGGCGATAACAGTTCCGCAACATTCTCTCATTGCTTTCGTTCCACCAAAGAATGTGCTTACTGGCAATTTGTGAATGTTTGAACCAGCGTTGTTCCGGAGAAATGTTGGAGTTGAGCCATTTTTCGAGCCATTGCGCACCAGGTTGACCCAATTTGTAAGCTTACTGAAAATTAATGAGTGATGGTGAGGTGAGGGGGGGGGGTTTATGATGTTGCCACAAAAAAATAGGTACATGTTTCATTATAAACACAAACACAGCAACAGCATTCATTCCATTCACTAATCATAATAGAAAAGCCTAAATAAAACATCAAATAAGGATATGATAAAAGAAGATAAGAAACTATAGGTCTACTATTTCCCTATTAGATCTTTAAGTGGATCAAAATCCCCGTATGTTCTTATTGACCCTTTTAAATGTTAGTGAATCACTTCATACTACTTGCGATTATTATTTGTCTTAATGTTATTGAAAGAGTGAATTCTTATTTCCTGATAACATTTTTATTGCTTTTTAATATTTTTTAAGAGAATTATGTGTTGATCCAAATGAGCCAATTCTGAGCCATTTCTCTGTGGCTCGGAGCATTGAGTCATAGCAGAAATACTTGAGGCAAATTACCCAATTGAGTACTTCAGCACAACGCTGGTTTGAACATCAATGCGTGAATGTGTAAACAAATCAATGGACTGAAAAAGTAGACAGTAAACCTACTTTTTCCACCTTCCATAAGAATGCGTGTATTCTATCTAGCTGTCAGTTAAAAATGACGCAGCAACGCATTAACGGATTCTATGGGTCGGAGTCTTTATGATTTTGATAGCGCTGTTCATTAATAATTCAAAGAAGCTAGCTTCAAAATGAAAACAAGTTTAAGGCTTGTTTGTCTATGTTTTCAATGTATTTAAGAATATACATACATAATCATAATTATAACAATTAATGTCACGCTTTTACCTGTCCAACTTCTACGGAGATAAACTCCAAAACTAGTTGCCAAATTGAAGTTAAACTTCATATACCTGTTCCTTAACATCCTGTGTGAAGCATAGGCTAATTTTAAAAATTAATTTATAAGTTGTATTATTTAAATTAATGCAAAAATAAAAACGCTGTAAAGAATGACAATTTTTGACGAAATGTCACTCATTCAAAACACAAATACAATTCACACCTATTTTGTGCATTGTATTATTTGATGGTTGGTTTCAAAAAACCTTAGGGTGCGATCGCAAGAATTCTCAGTGCTGTCGTTGATAGATGGTCCACGGGCAATACTGAGCGGGCAACAGCTAGTACCTAAATAGATTTAAGTTAAAACAGTCAAGATTATTTTTTTAGCAGTTATATGTACATATATTCCTTTTTATGATTTATAAAAAAAGTAAAACTACCCCTCAAAAAGTGCGGGTGAAGTGAGCACTAATAATAATAATAATATTTGGCTTCAGCAGTCCTATGTAGAACCAAGCCTTGCTTCCCGCAACCATTTGTGTGTGCGCGTTATATTTTTTTGCACGAATGGAAGGGATCTACAGTTTTCTGTCGTCTCCGAACGGCGAGTTGTGAAGCTTTTACATGACAGATGATACTCTTGAATGCTTGTCAGGCATTCGAAAGAGCTGGGCACTGTGAAAAACTTTTAGGTGTTTGCGGCGGCTCAGTAGTCCGACGCACTTACCACTTGCGCTACGGTGCCCACTAAGTGAGCACTAAGCTACTCGTAAATTAACTGTCTTTTAACTTCAGTCGAGTTTAAACAACGCATTTGCTGAGAAACCTTTGTTTTTTCTCTGCGAATATTCTAATTTAAACATTAAAATCTACATTTTAAAACTTCAAATTCAATTTAAAAACCAAGAACCTATGATGTCATGGCTAATAGAACATTCATAACCTGTTGTCATAATCACAACAACCCATCTTCTGATTCGTTCTGAATAAACCTACTTTAGAAAACTTGATTTTGCATACTAATCACTTTCTTCTACTTGAAGAGGAGCCATAAACGTAGACAATTCTTAGATAAATATCGTTATATCACTTTTACCCACCATTATACGCTTAATCAGAAAATCTTTATTAATGTTTGTTTGTTTTTTTCTTTCTTTCTTTTCTTCTATTTCGCAGGTCGACTGGGTTCCACGCCCGACAAAGGTGTAACGGATATGACGACCATATCGGATATCGATGAAAATGGCATAAATCAAAATCTTAAAGTTCGCTACCAGAGAGATCAAATATATGTATCCTTTTCAAAGAAAACTTTTCAACAATAGAAATTTTAATTCGTATTAATTTTTTTTTTTTGTATTGGAAAGATTATAATTATGCAGCTTTAACTTAGCTTTTGTTAGCCCCCACTCGACAGAGGGTAAGAGAAGAGTATGTTAGCCCTCTTTGCCTTATGCTGGAACCGGTGTGGCCAAACTTAACAACGGTGACCCAGTTTCGATATGTCAAAAAAAAAAAGAGTTGAATTATGGTTCATTAACTTTCATGAATTTTGTGTTGTTTTGTTTACCAGAAAAGAATCGGTTTATTGTTTAGCAGAGGCTATAAGTTTGTTTACTTATGAGTACGGCCCGAACATTTTAGTACTTGTTTTGAGATTTATTGTCTCAACCTGGAGTTGAGCATTCAGTTCTGCATACCCGCAGGCATTCTGCTGCAGGATTTTAAATGAAAGTGTAACTGAAGCTGACGTTTGTATGCAAAAACACTGATGTGCAAAAGATTTGGGACAGGTTTCATTCCAATAATTGGTTTTTGTAGGATTTTTTTTCCAACAGACAATTTCTTTGCGCATTTTAAATGACAGTTTGTTACCTACATTTTCATGTGGTGAATCGTTCTACAATCTTCCGGAGCGTTCAATTTTTGGCATTCCATTACACAAGTTTAATTACATTTGCGCAGAGAAAATTAGCGCTCCATCGCGCAAACAAGTTTCTGCGCGTGTAACAAACGCTTGTTTAATTCTTAATAGCCGTGTTGCCAATCTTCGAGTAAATAAATTAGGCGGAAATTCAATACGTTACTAACTGTGTTGAACGAGCTGTCATCAGTCATCTTTAAAAAATTGACACGATTACAGATAGATATTTGAATATTAGTACCTACAACGTAACAGTGTTGCCAGGAGTATATTTAATGAAATGTGGCCTACACGGAGAACGTTTTTTCTTGTCAAGTCAAAGGTTTTCGGTACAAAAACCAAGCAAGAGTGATACTTATATTAGCTAGTCGTTAGTTGCTGTATATAGTGTACATTCTAATTCTATATCTCATTTTATTTCATTTGCTTTATATTTTTTTCTCCCCACTGTAGTGTGTGATTGCTGGAAGGGTAAATGCAAAGAGTACGAGTAGGTTATGATGTTTAGCCAAATATTTTTTTAAAGGGTTATCCTCAATGTGTTTGTGGTGAAGCCTTAAAGTGAAATTTGAGATAGTATACGAGGAAGAGTATGCAATGTATTTATGCCCACTGTTCTGTATGTTTTGTGTTTAACTTCTTTTAAGGATATTAGCCTTATTTGCTAAAGGTATTCTCTCAATTTGGGCGGTTTAGTATGCATGCGCATGCAGGGCACACATAGAGTATTTTTTTTGGGACACAAATAATCACCCACCCTTACACCCCCACCTCGTTAAGAGTGTGTGTTTCGTTGAAGACATTTTTATTGGCTTTTGACTGTCCCTTTGCGCTTCTTGTGTCTTCATTGTCGTTGTCATCTTCTGCGGGCGGAGTGGAGAAGGAACTCTAATTTTAAACACATATAATATATAATAGTCGCGTGGATATTGGAGCTAAAGGTTGGAGGAATACCAAAATCACTTCGAAATAATTACGTGAAAACTTGGTGGTGACTGCGCCATAGCATGAGTTCAATGAATGCATTAAAATTCTGTGTAACCTTTGGAAATGGTGGAGTCGGGAAATTTACGTCATGTCTCTTGTCTGTCGGGAGACGTGGATGTCTGTGATAAATGGATATCTTTTTTTCTACAAATCGTTTTCGATTGAATCGTATTACCACATTTGGACATACAAGAAGAAAAGAGGAAGTTTGACAACATAAGGACCATAAAGCATAATCAAAGTATCACAGCTATGTAGGTGTGGTATTATAAATAGAAATTCATATGTAGCTCTAGCTATACCAATAAGAGGGGAGATACATAGAAAGAAGGCGCTACTGCATTTAAATTGAGTGGAGGAATTTGAACTGAATCTAAAATATTTTAATTTATTAGTTTCGACAATATGTAGATAGTTTCTGCCTTGTAAAATGATCTTATTTCATTTTCAGTTACACGTACTCCTACTTACTTATTAATATTTAAATGGGGATTTATTTCTTGTGCATATTTACATACAGTCGATAAGAATTTCTCGTATTTATTTCAAGAGCAAGCCATCAAAATATCTGGGAGTACAGGCAAACATTTTAACATAACGACTCATGGATTTTATCATTATCCACGTCCGGCATACTAAATGAACACGTAATGCCTTCTGTTTGTGTTTATTTAGTGATAATGTCGAATTAATTTATACTTTACTTATTTTATTTATTTAATGTAAAAGATGGTTTATTTTCATTTTTAAATGTTAACTGGAATGTACAATTCGCTTATGACAAATGATCTACATACATATGTATGCATGTATTTATGTACAAGCATATAATTTTTATTACGAAATACTTAAACGATAGGATGTTAGGTGATTTATTTATAAATAATTAATTTAATTTATAAGCAAAATAAGTATTTAAATGCTGGCGCAACAAAAGGAAAGTTGATTCCGATCCATCCATCCATCTTCCGTAATCGGACATTCGCCCGTTTTTGTATCTTCGTCGTTGGTGTCTTTTAGTGAGCTTTTGGTTATGCTACATGTAGTTACATATGCAGTTACATAGGTATATACAGTAGTGGAACACTAATTAGAAACAATGGGAAAAATAAATATTGTTTACTAGCTGCTCCACCCGGCTTCGCCCGTTGCGTTACTCACATGACAGATAATTGCCAACCATTAATTTTATTGGGATTGAACCCATACAGCATGCGTAGTATTTCAATGCACTTATTACTAGACATGCCACGTCACTCACACGGTCCCCATCAAGACCCCATTATCAATAGCGATGATATGCTTTCCCGGAACGAAACTTCGCAAACCATCTCCGAATAGACTTCTTCTTAAAATGCAGCATTGATGTTTCGTGACGCCAATGAAGCAATATACTCACGACATAAAGTATCACGTTTTACTTGTGAAAAAAAAACATCGCCACGATGGCGTGTAGGTTGATTAAAAATATTAGTATCCAAGCCTTTCTGAGTTAAAATTAAAATTCAAAAAGTAAACAAATTTCCTCATATCATGTAAGAAATTTAGAGCAACTTTTTTCTCCATTAATGTAATAAAAACGCCCTGTAAAGTGTACTATCTATATGTGCTGTTTGCCTCTCTTCATCGTCTTCCATTATCCATTACCCACCATTACCCATTTAGGTTGACCTAAATACGAGGATTTCCTCTTATCCACACGATGTGTAATTAATTTTCCTTAACTCAATATACGCTACCACCGTCATCATCAACAACAGACGTACACAGGATCGATTCTAGTTGCTGTAAATCCGTACAAGGAATTGGATGTCTTCACAACGGTAAGTACACATTTTTTCTTCATTTTTATTTTCCCATCCATCAAAAACTACAATCAAAGTGCATGTAAATAGGTACTCCAATTCCAAATCCAATCCAATAAAAGAATATGAATTACAGATACTTAATAATCTATCAATGGTATTGGCATCTGACTTTCAGCAATCAGTCGGCTGGCGCGGAACCTTTGATCGGCTACTCAATAGGATGGGGGATGAGTGCTTTGCTTCCAGTGCTTTGGAATAATTATCATAACGTGCGTACAAAGCGAGAACGCACTGTAATTCCATGGTGGTGGCAGTTTTAGTAAACATACGAGTATTCAGGAGGAGATTGTAGCTTATAGGAGTTCTAAAAATAAAGTCCGCGCATATTGGACTCTCTGGGTTTATCAATGCGGGGCCGATGTGTTGCCGCATGGATTTAGATAGATGCATGAATGAGGGGACCAAGTCTTTGGCTCGTTGGTCTGTGCCTAATAGGAAATTTATGAGTTTCGCTCGTGAGAGGCGCCATATAAGTGGAGATACATTTCGTGTTTGGAATTTTAAAACATTTCAACGCTGATGACCTTCAGACAATAGATGCAGAAGGTCATGTTGTGTATGAGTACATGTGTTTTATATAAATGGATCTTTGGCTGCAATCGGTAGAGCCTACATACATAGTACATATACCGATTTTATCTTTAACTGAATAAATTAATGCTGATAATTAAGGGAAGACAGCTTTTTTTGTTTGCTGTGGGACGATTTTGATGACTCATGCATGTTTACATTTTTCGCTCAGTAGTTCGATGAACCAGCAATTTGTTTTAGAAACATTTTGTGCATGCATTTTATTTTTCGTTAATTTTTTTTTTACAATTTACGAACCATCCCACGGCTTGTTTCGCACAAAGTCCAATTCTGCTATAAACAAACATCGTGAAGGTCCCGGTCTTCGATTTCAGGTCCAAATAAAGTTAGTCCATTGCCCCTGTTGTGAGTGTCGATCAACGATCGATAAGGGACAACAATCGATCGTCGATCGTTGATTGTTGATTTCGGTATTGTGTATTGTGATTGTGATCGAAATTTGTCGATTTGACAGTGGGTTGTAGTCGATCACAAAATTCTGGTCGATTTTTCTTTTTTTGTTTTGGATATTTTGTGCGTATGAAATGTGGTAGGCTTCGGCTATGTGAATGTAGTTTTAGTGCGGCAAACATTAGTTTTAAAGTTTTCACCATTTTTTCAGTAATTTTACTCACTACAGTATACAGATGTATAGTAAACAAACAAGTATGCACATACAAACATACTTCATACATATATCGGAACAAACGTCCCAATCTTTCGTTCGCTCTGCTCATTGCGTGTTGTGCGAGTATCTTGCACGATTATAATATGTAAGCTACACAGTTTGAAGTTATTTGAGGTGCAAATACAAACTGCCTAAGTGCCTATTGCTTGTGGTGTGAGTTTGTGTCTCGTATAAGCATTTAAGTTTAACAGAAAAAAGTGAAATTTTAAAATTAATTGTCGGACTTAAAGTAAAAATACTGTATATAAGTTGTTATTTTAGCCTAATACTGTAAGCCAATCAATTATTTAAGGTGTTTCAGTTAATTTTGTTTTTATTTAATAAATTATTCTATTTAATAAATAATGGTTTGTTTTTTAGTAATTGCAATTACAGTAGAATCTCCGAAAGATGAACGAATAAAAAACAGACCCTGTTCATCTTTTCGATGTGTTCATCTTTTGGAGTAGGTACTTAATTTTGAGTAGGTACTTAAGTTTGGTTAAGATGTCGTTCAACACTTTGCACTTTTCTTTTAAATTTAAAAACTTTACTCGGCCTTTATCTGATGACATCTTTCCTCTATATAAATTCACTTCACACTGGTATGCAAACACACGAAATGAAATGCAAAAAAAAAAAACAGTTTCCCAAAGAAATATGAATAGCCCCCGACGCGTGAATAGGCTCTGCCTGAGACACGGCAGCCTTCCACTCTCTTCGATCCCGGGCACGCTGCTTCCAGTTGTCTAGACCAAGCACACTGGCATCTGCGATAGCTTGATCCTTGAAATGGGCGGAGGTTCGGTCTTCCTTGTCGACTCGAACCTGGGGGCTGTGATTCTAAGATCCTTTTTGCTGGAGCATTGTTATCCATTTGCTCGATGTGGCCGAGCCAGTGTAGTCGACGTGTTTTGGCTTTTTGGACTACATCCACATCTTGGTACAGCTCATAGAGTTCGCGGTATCTACTACGAATAACTATAACACGAATAAAGACAAAAAAAAAAAAAAAATAAATTATGGGTATTATGAGTATCCAAAAATCAACCCGTACATCTTTTAGAATACTGCAACGGTGAAAAAATACCGTTCATCTTTCTGGGTAGTTCACTTTTTGGTATAGTTCTTCTTTCCGAGATTCTACTGTACATACATTATGTACACATATTCTATGTTTGATGTATTTTACTGAAAACATTTATATTTTGATGAAATCTATACTTCAGTAAGTTCACGCTCGTTACAATGAACCATTTCGATACAGTGAATATGCTCGGATTTCTTTAGTTCACTATATCGAGCGCCTACTGGATTTCTAACATTAAGAAAATGGCGCGATGATCAAAATCATAATGAGAACCATCTTCCTCATGATGTTTCTTAAACAGTGAAAGCTCTACTTGCGGACACTAAGACAAACGGACAATCCCCTTAAACGGACACATTTTCGGGTACCAACTTGTTTCTCTAAATTCCCATACAAAATGTGTTCTTATAAACGGATATTCTTTTAAACGGACGCGGACACATTTTCTTACTCATTTCAAATAGAAATTCTCTCATAAATGAATGCATTAATTAAAAAAAATGGAATTGTTATTTTTGTAAAAAACAGTTATAACAAAAGATATTTTTCTTAATACACAAGCAAATCCATGGAAAATCACCTGTAACCGGGCGTGAAGCTCCAATAAATCGGACAGAGCGATGTTACGCTGTTAGTTTATTATTGGATTCCCCTGAATTCCTGCATTGTACATGTTCTTCCGCTCTTATATTTTCGCAGTCATTTCAGTGTGCTATGTCAACATAAGTAGGCTGCCAAAATGGAAGTGGTTAATATTTTGGATAACGAAAACATATCCGTTTGCACTTAAGCAAAAAAAAATTGTTTCAAAAAAGCGTTATTTTAATTTTGTCTCTCAACCGGACAGCTCTCATAGCCGGACAAAAATTAGGGGATCATGAGTGCCGACATATGGGGGACTTTACTGTTAATTACATTCATTCATACATATGTACATACAGTAGCGAGCATAGAAAGTGCAACACGCAAAAACCCCACATCTCTCTTCATTTCTTCCTTTTTTGTCAATGAAAAAAATCATTCAAAATTGGTCCTCCGTCAAATTCTTGTAATTTGACATTTTTTCACAATTATTCATTTTCACACCAACTTTGATTAGTCCAAAAATTAAAATTGCCCCAAACGACACACTTGTATAGCCAAAAAGGATGAATGGCTTTAAAAAAAAAAAAACTGCTACTTAAAAGTATAATTAAGGATTATTCTGTAAAAAATGGGTGTTGCACTTTTTATGCTCGCTACTGTACATACATATGCACAAGTGTTGGCAAGTCGTTTTCCTCGAAATAGCCAAAACAAAAATAATAATTTGAGACTCATTGACACCTGCTTCTCAAAATGGCTCCGCCTACATACACTTTACGCTGTATATTTACATAAGTATTTGTCTAATAAAGCCCATCTCCCCTGCGACTTCCTCCTTCCGTTCAATTAAATTAAAATGAACGCACTTCCTCCTTAAGTTATTCCACCCAAACAAAAGTCATGCTTATCTACATTTTGTCCAATTGCCACTACGTCTCATCTTTTGCTTTGAGGCTCTGACCTCGTTTCCATTAATTCTGATCTTTTCAAAGCAATTTTTCTAAAACTCTTTTTAGGTTTCTATCTAACAAAGAATCTCTGCCATTAACGGAAAGTCGCTCCATCTACTTGAAGCTTCAAAGCATACTTATTTATTACGCCAAAAAAAAAAAATAATAAAAAATGAAAAAGAAAAATTACAACACCCACCAGGGAAGTAAATGAGGCAAGACTACGTTGTTATCGTGACCCTACGCAACACCAGCTAACAGCAACAACAAAAACGTGGCGTTCTCGTTATAACCAGCGATTCCAGAGTCTCCACTTGTTGAGCATGATGTTCTTTCTGAATCCAAACTGAACTATTCATCATATTTTGCCTCATCTCTCACTCCACCTAGAGAGCACTTGTTCTCGATTTTGTTTTCATCTTTGCGTTTGAAAGGAATCCCGTTCTCCTCCTGGTCGGTGTCCCCTCTTAATCCATTCCAGTGTTTCTGTTTATAAAACAAACTAAGAAAGTTGCATGGAGGTGGCCTTTTGGAAGTACTGCACTGCACTGCACATCGAGATGGATGTTGGAGATAACCAAAGAGCAGCTTGACACAAAGTGGATGGTGGTGATTCACTTTTAAGTCTTGAAATCCAGAAGGGAAGAAGCTTCTAAATTCTTGCGAGGACCGTAGGTATACATGTGTAGATGGCAAATTGCATTGACTCATCGGGGAGCCAAATGAGCAAAACGGAGACGTCAGTACGTCTCTCACACGCACACCACATGCACGTTACGATGCGGAAGAGCACTCGTAGCTCGTACTCGTATGCCGTCACCCGCCGCCGTGCCGTGTAATAGGATATCGTCGCATCAAAGGGGGTTAAATGCAATTAATTTCTGGCCCTTTTGCGGCAGCTGCCTATTCATTTCACTGCCATGCTCTGGCACTCGCCCTTAACCTGATGGAACTGCAGGGATTTCATTTATTGAATTGGATGACATTCTGTTTGTTATTTTTTTCTGTATTCCTTTCGCAACCAGGAAGATGATGACAAAGTAGAAACAAAAGAAAGAGACAACAAAAAAACCTTAACTGGCAGAGTGCATTCCACCTTTTGCCGCCGGATAATCTTGTGTATCGCTGCACACGTGCTCATGGTAGAGTAACTTGACCCCTATATGCTGTTGCTGCTACGCATGTGAGTGCTCTTGGGTGTTATGATTGAACAATGTTATTCCATGACAAAGGTGAGGTGTGAGTTCGGTGTCAGTGATTACACGCGTGTAATGAAAACACGAGCCACATAAAGCCAGGTCGGTATTGGTAAGCATCTGCAAATAACGGTAAACCCGCCATTAGTAACAAAGTCTGTGGTTTTTGTTTTTCTTATGTTTTGATGTATACGCGAGGTAAGCAGTTACGTTTGTTTTTTCTCCATTTTCTTTGGATGAATACCCATGTAAACTACAGTTAATCTCGGCGCTTAAAACAAAATCATGACATATGTACATTGTACATAGCCATAGTCATGTTACTTCAAAGTCAGAAGTGATCAGTCAATGTCAAGTAAATGTGCATGATGGGAATGACTTGAGGAAATGGTGTAGGCTTGAGTTCTATTTGTTGTTCGTGGGCTAGAATCCATAGACTGTACATTTGTCTCTACTAATGAAAACTATGTGTCTTCTAGATCCTTATTGATCTTATTGACAACCATTACAGTCAATCCACTCGAGATCCGACCAAGAACTTAGGAAAAAAATAACAAATTCATATTCTCACAAACAAGAGAAACAAGAAAAGGGTTTAGTTTGTTCCTGGATTGGTTCGATTTTTTGAGAAATAAAGAATAAAGAATGATCGAATGAGATTCGTATTTTTAAATTCGTAGCCGATATTTTACGAACCTTGGTTTGCGTTTGAAGCCACTAGCTGCCTCAAAATGTTCCACGTTCCAGGATTCAAAAAAGTCACTCAACTACGGTATAAATCATTTCTGCAAAAAAAAAATTGCTCACAAATTTGAATATACAGTCAAACTTCTTTATAACGAACCTTCAAGCGACCAATAAATTTGTTCGTTATAAAGAAGTTCAAGATATACACATGTATTTCGCAATAGAGGAATTTTTAAGTCTTTTTGTATCAAATTTCAGCATCTCACACGATTCCGTTCAACTTAACACTTTGCACAGATCAGAAATTCTTAATATAGTAGGTAGGTAGATATGTCGCACGCACTACGAACAACTCAACTCAAAATTCTAGCTACTCTATACATATCAGGCTCTGTTTTCACGAAAAGCTTTTTTGAATGTGTAAAATTAATAACATTAATTTGAAAATAATCATATCGGACCACTTCCTGAGTTGATGCACATTCGTGCTCGTTGCCGTATGTCGTACATTTTGAATTGTTGCTCGGAAAACATCTGGCTCCAAATTGCTAACGGCTTTCAAGACTTGCAAGGTTTGTTGTTTGCTGTTGTAAACGCGAGGTTTCAAAAAGCCCCACAGGAAGATGTCTGGGGATTTTGGATAACGAAATCATCCTCTTCTTGCACCAGGTTTAACACCAGGTTTAACTGAGCATGGGTGTAAGTTAACCTCACTTGACGGTCAGCAGGCAGCCATTGGTGAACGGTTTGCAGTTAATAAGGAAACATCGTCAGGTCTTTCACAAAAATTCGACGCAACGAACGTCTTTTTTTTTCTGGTTGCGCCAGGGAGGTGGGAATCTTCTGAAGATACCAGAAGCCCGCGCTGCGGGCATGCACGATTCGCATACCTAGTCCTGACTTAGGAGTGTCAGCCAATATGCGCCTACGTACTAAACCTCACCCCCATACACAGACTTCGACCATTCTCCCCGCGAGACTGCCGTTAGGTGCTACTTCGCATGGCTGGTTAGCGTCATGCATACGGTATGTGTCAGCTTATGCTGCTTTCCTAAGCTTTTCTATTCTCCGCAGCTCCTGTTAGAGTATTGTTATATAGCTGCAGATGGCGAGCAGATAGTGAGCTGTCATGTCCAAATCTGTGCAGGTATTTCCGGTAACCGCCGTGGCCAGAAAGGAACTGAGTAAGGTGTTAGTTGCAGTCCCCGTGTTTCCGACCTATCCAATCCTTGATTGTCGGGATCAGCTTGTAGACCCACCTGCCCTTTTGTGTGTTGTCCCACCGGGCTTGCCACATAGCTGCTGATGCTGCCTTTTCTTCTATTTTTAGCATCATGATTTCATTTTCATAATTCTGACCCAAGGCTCTCCTGTTATATATTCTCCTCGTTTCGTCTGCCAGGATGTCGATGGGGACCATCCCAGCAATAACAAACGCGGCTTCGTCTGAGATGGTTCGAAAACCGCTGATCGTTCGTACGCAACGAACGTCTGCTGATGGAAAATTGTGCTGGACAGAAAAGAACAAAACAGTACAAGGTTTTCGTGTTCAATGAGAAAAGTTTCTGTCCGAGACTGATCTGCTTTGTGGTCAATGACTCTGGACAACTTTTATGTACCTTCTCTTGAGGTAGAATAGATTTGTTAGAAATGTCAAAATCAGCTGTGCTGCACATTTGATTTGTTTATTAGAAGTGCAAAGTGTTTTGACGAGATTTATAAATTTACCAAATGGAACAAATCGAAATGCAAAATGCAATAAAGGCAATCAGTTATTGTGAAATGCTATAAATAATTTGGAAGACATTTAGTAAAATAATAATTATCAATGCCGTTGTCATTTTCAACAACAAATATATGGCTGTAATTTTCTGTGCTGATTTGATCTGATATGTTTCACAAATCTGCGCTGTTCTGATCTGTTTCATTGTCTCATTGAACAAAGCTTATCTGTCTTCACAATGACATTTGACGTCGTATGCAAAAATTATGACACATTCATATTAGGTCTGCTTGGCATCCTTTTTAGGTCAATGGCCCACTTGCTGTCAAATAATAAATAATTTGAAAGGGGGGAATCCTCTCAGACAGTGGAAAATTCGTAAGAAAGTAACCAAACACGTTGAAACACTTTTGGGTAAGTCGTGTAAATCTGTTTTTGTTTTCCACTAACAATGAAGATCATGACATTTCACAAACTGTCAAATGGCTAGATTGACAGCGTTGGTCAACCTCACTACCACCTCAGACGGTGTAAGAAATCATAAGCCCTCAGTTGAGGGGAATTTTTTTACACAATCTCATTTGGCTCTCTCTTTTACGAATTTTACGAAATTTTTGGATTACCGAACAGGAAATTCGTAAGAATCCTACGAATTTGTTCGTGAGTTATCAAACAGACCTATTATGACATTACTTTTGCCCCAGATTATATATGTACATATTCGATTTTTTTTAGAGGCGAAGGGACAGCAAAAAATTTCGCAATATAGAGAATTTCGTTACAAGGAATTTCGTAATAAGGAAGTTGGACTGTATATACAAATTTGTGAGCAATTGTTACACCAAAATCATGGCCAACACGGTTTTAGTTGTTAATTATCTTCTCAAATTATTATGTTAATCATCTTCAATAATCTCAGGCAAAGAATATTTTCTTAATGCAAAATTTTGTTAAGACTTTCACGTATAATCTTTAACACGACAAAGACAATGTTGGGGCGCGATGTAATGAAATGAACTATGTCGTCAACATTAATGAAATGAACTATGTCGTCAACATTTTATGGACGTATCCACTCTCACAAAAGCGTGGCAGTAAAAACATCATCTGACATGTAGTCAAGTCACAAATGCGTTTCCACTCCATTGCCTGGGAAAAGATCAATCACCGATTGTGATTGCAGCGACTAATGACGCGGGAGTATGCCCTTCTGTCCGTTCATTTGATTACTTTGGTTGAAACTTCGCGCAGTTTTTTTTTTCCTGTTCCTGTTTCTACCGAACGCGCACGTCATTTAAACGAGGGGATGCCTCTTCAGTCCCCCCCAATATGCGTGTATTGTTTCATACAACGGAAGTTCGTAAAAAATTAAACAAAAGTTATTAATGTCATTGGTGTTGGTGGAGTTGTCTACGATAGAATGACAGTACTTGGTGGGAACGACACAAGCAGTCGGCGCATTCTCGTAACTCGTACGAATGCCCGCAAGTGTCACGTAATGGAATAAGAAATGCAAGTGCGACAAAAAGTCAATTTGTATTGCCGCAATTTGCTGCATGGAGGGCGGGCGGGGAATTTATTGCTTGAGTGCCGGTTTATTGAGCCGTCGCGTAATTTGATGATAGGATTTGTAGATATATGAGTGTGAGTATAAATAAACATGCTGTGTAAACGATTACCGGAAAACCAAGCAGAGTTAAATCAATTGGACAGGCACACTGCATACATTTATGGATCTAATCGTGCAAGCTGAACCGGGAGTTTCAGAACATAGACGACTGCAGAAATGACTGGATGTTACTTCTATGGAATGAGTAGGTGTTTCTATTGCAGTACATTTGATTATTCCTGTTAAATTGATTATGGTTAGGTCGGTGGATATAAATCAACTGTTTTTGGAAAAGTATACCTTCACCCGTAGAAATCTGAAATTCGTTTGGGGTAAGAGTGATTTGGATTAACGTTGTAGCAAGTGGTCGACAATTAACAGCGACTGGACGGGTGGTTCCAACGAATAGTGCTTTAGAGCCAATCTTTGCATTTTAAAGGTAGTGTCATCAATGTTGGCTAACTGGAAGAGGTTGTTGGTTGAGGTCTAGGTCCACCCCGGACTGTATAGCGCCAACTAAGTAAGCAAGTCATCAATGTTGTTAGAGGTTTTTCATTTAGGTACGTGTGCCACTTTTGAGTGAAAGGTGAAACTCTCAAGCTATATCTTCTATATGCACTCAAAAACTCACTGCTTCATCTCCGGTTGGATGTTAGAATAACACTTGCCGAACGGAAATTGTATTCCTGTTCACTGCTGTGTTTCCGTTCAATAGGTATGTGTGTACGTATGTGTATTTATGTATTGAACATAGGTTAGGTACATAGATGAGTTGTAGATTTGAGCAAATTTTCATTGATGGCAAAAAGACTTCAGGAAAGTCACCTGTGTCATCTAAGCAATTTTTCTAAATGCCAAAAAAGTAGCAAATGTCAGTTCAGCTGCAGCGCAAAAATGTTCGTAATTTATTATAGGTACTAATGAAAACAGTGGACTCTCGTCCACTTGAACACGTACAAAACCAGGGCCTTTCAATTTACTGGATCAAAACAAAAAAAAAATGTCCTCTTTAAACTTTTAGTTGAATGTTTTTTTTTTTATTAATAAATAATAAGGAACATATTTGTTTTTAAGACAACTTTGAAAAAAGAAATACGTTATTTTACACTGATTGGCTTTGCGCAGTACGTTTGTAAAGCAAAATCTCGAAGACTCTGGAGAATTGTCAGTTCCGGGAATATCCCATGTATGTTCATGTGTAGGAGTAAGTCCAAAGCCAAGTTTTAAAATTAAAACGATTTTGGTTGTCACATAAAATTTGTTTCAAGTGGTTTCAATTTCTTAATTGTTCAACTTATAGAGTAGGTTCTAAATGTGGGTGGCTGTGGCATAGTGGCAGTCGTCGTCGCTTGTCACACTGAAGGCTCACGGTTCAAACCCAGATGTCTCTGAAACATTTATTTCTCGAGAAATAAAAATAAGTTGATCAGTTTCAGAAGTTAATGCCAAAACCTATTGCGAAGGCATAACACTGGAAGTAGGATGGTGATATGGCTGAAGAAAGTGATCGCACAAACAATAATAAGAAACATCTGGATAAAAACTTCTGTGAATCATAAGCTAGGACAAAACTTTCAATAATACACAACTTTCCAGTTATATTGGACACGACCCATAGAGTTAGATGAAACCTAACATCTGAGTTTCCTATCACTACGGCGATATGTCTGTCTCTCGTTCTTGTCCTTCATGTACTAGCGCGGTGTGTAAACATTGTAAGGGTATTTATATCCCCTTTAGCGTGTGTAAATTATAAAAAAAAATCACGAGACATATTCAAGATATCGATTCCTAAAAACTATCTCATTAAGTTATAGAATACCAATAGGGGAAAAAAGATTGTTCAAGTTACCGAGATTCCACTGTATTTAAAATATTTACGTAGAACAAACAGTCAACAACATCGAAAAATAAACGACAAACTTTCATTAAAAAATCACTTCATCTTCTTTGTAGTTTTAAATCAGATTCGTGGAAGTCTACAATTAAAGCTTCATTAAAGTGAATTTGAATAATTTTCAACCATTTCACATAAAATCTCGTAGCATACCTCGCCAATTTGCTAGAGGCATGGGTGTTTCTGAGCGATATGTATGCATGTGTACGTGCAAAGAAAAAGCAATTATCGTAAATAATTAAAAAAAAAACCGCTTCTACATACTATGTAGAATGTACAAACGTACATATGTATTTATAATGTGTATTTCGTTTAATAAAATAATATTTAAAAAAAAGTAAACATTCACACTCATCGCCTTGCATAGCTCTTCATCTGCACTTAGTTTTTCTTTTTTTTTACATAACAACACGGCCATAAGTGAGCCTACAAACGAAATGGGTAAAAAGAGGAAAACCACTTCCGACCCACCCACCTAACAACCTTACTAATCGACCTAATTCCAACGACCAGAAACGAGTGATCCTACATCTTTTTACCCGGTCGAAACTTTCTGTATGTGTGAATACGAATACATATGTATGTATCTCCCACTTCAATATAATGTTTCGCTGCCCTCCGCATAATGTAAATTTCAAAACATTACCGCACATATACCTATACATATGCAGACATTGACGCTATTATTAAGAAGTGTCCTACTCGTATTAAATAAAAAGAAAGGAAAATATAACAAAACTCCCTTCACTCAGTCCTCTTTATGGGTCCGCATCAACATCCATCCATCCACATCCAACCCAGCGGCAGTGCGTTGTGCTTAAAATGTAAATACATATATAGTCACTCCTGTGTATGTATGAAGAGTGGTCCTTGTCTTTTGTGAACGTATATATGTGTCTATATAGGAGTTTTTATCTCCGTAGTTTTATGTGAAAAATTTTATGTGAGTAGTGACAAATAAAGAGGGAAACTCCTCTGAGTCATATATTTTGATCCGAAATAAAATTAAAGGAGCAAAGGAAATAAGAAACTTCTTATAAATTTGAGACATTTCATATACATACATATGTGCATATTATATATATACATAGGTACTTGTACATTTAACTGGCGATAGTGACATAGGAAATAATGCCAAGTATCTGTCAAAAATTCATACGCGCGCCGAATGTGTTTACTGTGAAAAATGCGATGATGATCTGATCAGAGTTCTGATTGTCAAATGTGATGAACACGCCAACCCTACTCTTTGTAAGACGATAACGAAATGCTTGTTGTTTGGCAGCACTATTTATTTGCAAATGTTAGTCGTCCCTCGTCCTTCTCGTGAAGATTTCGGTACAAAAAAAGGTAAGAGGCGAGAAACCCAAAGCTTTTGTACAGAATCATCATGGGAATCCACGATTTGAAAACAAATACATACATATATGTACAGTAAAACTTCCTAATTGGGGCACTCGAGTCTCCAGTGGACCAGGAAAATGCGAACCAAATTGTAGATGCTCTGATTTGAGAGGGCCTCCAAATTGGGGCAAAATTCATTTTGTCCTAATAATAGTCCTGAAAGTGAGTACCGCGGTTCAGTGGTAAGTGCGTTGGACTACTACGCAGTGCTGCTCGGGTTCAATCCCAGCTAATACCTAAAAGTTTTTTCACGGTGCCGCCTCTTTCGAATGAATTCGAAATTCTGATCCTAATGGACTAGTGAGTTGAGAAACATATCGTAACAAATGATACTCTGTTTGTCAGACATTCAAAAGAGGTGGCACCGTGAAAAAATGTTTGGGTGTTTGCTGGGATTGAACCCGGGCAGCATGCGTTGTAGTCTGAATTTATTTACAGAATATTAGATCTATGTATGTCTTAAAGAAGTTATATATGTTATCACAAAACAAGTCTTTCTTCAAATGACATAACAATGTATTCAGTTGACAATTACAATAATTTGTTGTCACCCGAAAATGATCGCAAAAACGCGATGGTCAACTTACATACATACATAGTGCCGACTAAGTAGTTGATGTTGATAATCAACCATCAACTATCAACTAAGCTGATTCCACCCCAGATGAAACATGACCTTCGATGGAAAGAGAATATCATTGTTCATATATCGCATAACATTTTTAATTACCGTCAGTGTCATCGTAATCCTCCTCCTCGATAATTCAAAGTCAACATCAGGGTTTTGTGGAACAACTCGTCTATCATTTACTATGTCATCAATCTATCGAATGAGCTGCCATGTGCGGGATCTACTTCAATATATCTATGTATATTTTCAAAATGTATACACTGTCGATGACGAGTTTTAATTTTTATTTATTTTTAAATTGATGAGCTACAACATCATGTAGGCAATAAAAGTCTATAAAAAAAAAAAAATATATGTTCAACAAGTCAACCACTCGAAATACATCATCAAACGACACTTTATGCACCCATCGTCCCTTCCAGTCATCATAAGTTCCCAAGATAATCACCACACGAGTGTGTTTTCATTCATTTCCTTTACTCTAGTGCTGTCTACAAGTAGGAATACATACACGTAACACATACAAAGAATAAAGATTGCTTGATATCGCTCGAGTGCATTGCTTGGAATATATGATTTCTTTATTTATTTTTCTCAAATTGAATAAAACTCATTCATGAGTTTCTGCTGCGCAACTACCCCGTCATACGAGTAGACAGACGTTCAGTCTTCCGACGCTAGGGACATACTACAAGAAGGGTGTTTAAGGTTAATTAATTTAATACGATAAAGTGCAACGACGGCCAACCAACATAATCAACCCCGATAATCGTATTACGAGTTTGATTGTTAAGTAATAGACACTTCACCGCGATTGTCTCCAATGACTTAATCTTCGCGACGATGCGACGGTTGGGGTGGATTCTATTATTTTAATAAATGAACTTGGAAGTACACGCATTCGGTTAAGTAACCACAATTGAGCCTGGAAATGTACATATGTCAAACTCCTGCAGTGTCATAAAGAAAAGGTTCGTGTAAGGGCTGTAGACCGAAATATGAAGACAAATCTCCACTAGTTGGGTAATTACTTACTTAGGTGGCGCTACAGTCTGGGGTGGACCAAGGCCTCAACCAACAACCTTTCCAGTCTTTAGCTAACTGCCTCCAGTTGCCCACTTCAAGTTGGTTGAAGTCCTTTTCCACTTGTGGCGTTTAGGCGAGGCCACTAGTCGGGTAACTTTCTAATTAGAGTATCTGCAATGGGCTTACATAACCCCATCTATCATGAAACAAATCATGCTAATTGTTGCAGAATCTTCATGTTCCATTGTCTTCCTTTTAAGTATTCAGGGTCTATTTTTACTTAGAACTTAGACAATGTTTGGACATTTTGTGGTTATAATCCTCAAGAAGTTTGAAGAATCTAGGGAGCTTGTTTCAGAATTTTGTTCTCTTGTCTTCTGCCTTTCTCATGAGGTATTCTCGGATGATGATTTCGTGCAGGTTCTTTAAAAACATCGCTCATACACTTAAACGTGGCATTCCACCGATTGTAGAGTAACCTTGTTCTTCTTACCTAGAATGATTAGTTATTATGTAAAATTTCTCACCATGAGCTAAGTTTTTTTTATCTGAAAAGATTGTCTTTAAACTTCCTGCCAGGGTTAAGCTGCGCACATCTTCCAATTTCTTTCACTTTCTTCTGATAAATGCTCCAAAAATGGCCCATTATGGAGCATTTGGTCCTTGGCTCAAACACATCGTTTCCATTCTGTCGACCGTTATCGATCTGATTGTGTTGTGTCTTCTTGTTTTGTAACTTTGCATTTGGTTAATCTGTATCTTTTTGAATTGCATTGCTCTTTATCTGCGTATTGCAAAAAATGCTATCCAAGTTGTCCAAAGAGTAAAACAGTTTCAGAGTAAACCGTGGTTAAGGCACGATGCGATACTCACAGGACCTTATTTTATTTTGGTACGCCTTGCCAACAAAGGTTACCCATACGCCATACAATTTTCTAAAAATATCTTTTATCAACCCTAAAAGCTGCGATGGGTGTACAGCTGAAAAAAAAAGGTTAGAGGCTGAATTAGTTATTTTAGTTAGTTAGAACTGTAAAGGTGGGCATCGTTGCAAGTCGAAAATAAGTCTTTGGTATGAAAGCTATTTGCCAACATTTTCGATCACGAGTTTTTCGCTAATCTAAAGCTTATGCAAAACTTGAATATTTCGCGATTTGTACAAACCTTCATTATTTTTTTATTTTTAAATATTACTCAACATTGAAATCGCGTTCTTGTCCTTTCATGTTGCACTCCATTTTAATAACCCGTGAACTGTCAGCTGTCATGCACAGATGGCGAACAATTCAAATCTTGCGTGAATTTTAGGACACCCTTTACAATTGATAGTGAGTGCTTAATTTTTCGCTGTTATATTTTGTTATGTTATATTTTTTAGTAGTAGGCACAGGTAGTAAGTAAAGACTTAATTCAGCATCTTATTTTGGATCTTTCCATTTACAAAGACTCTGGACATCACTGCCTTCGAAAAATTGCGATGGGATCTACAAAGCTGGGATAAGAAAAGCAAGGTTTAAATCTGTGACACATTCGTTCTTCTGTCTGAACCGAATGCCATCTAGGTTTCAAACCGCTATACCTTATTTCTGATAATAGCCGTGTTTTTTTGAAACGTAGCTAGCTAGTAGTTGCTAGCAAAGTCAAATTTCACACGTAAAACAAATACAACAACCAGCTGGCTACAACTCTTGATTTTATCCGCAGCCAAAAGCAGCTGGCTAGGAATGTTGCGATATCTCATGGCAAGGTGGCGCTTAAATAAAAAATAAATTATATAATTTCAATTACTAAATGATGTTTCACAGAAATAATCCACTATATTATGATTTCATATCACTTTATGTAAATTATCCATTAAATAAATTACCGAAATTAATTGTTTTCACAACAAATAACAAAAAATCGATTTGGTTGAATGCCGAATACTTTGACAGTTCACACTTAACAGCTGGTCGAAATCACACACATATGACCGAAATCACACACACCAACTTGAAGGTAAGTCAGCTGGGTTCGGCTGGCTGGGAATCGTTTTAATGAATGACTGGCTAGCTACGTTTCAAAAAAACACGCCTAGTGTCACGACCTTTGATTCAAATTTTGATTAAAGCTAGGTACAAAAACTGACTAAATGATTCGTTTACAATAGGATTAGGCGTTTTTCAAGCCGGACTGTTAAAAAGCCTTAAAGCTCGCGAGAAGAAAGGACACCTCCAAAACTTGTAATCCATCATCACGCTCATAATCTCACGAGGATCAAATGTAACCCGGACAAAATATTCGTACATCACATTTAATTTAAGAGCGGTATGTTTAAGTACCCGTTATGGCCATAGTTTGCTTATTCAAACGAACTCGTCTAATCCACTTACCGTAATCAAATGGATTTACAGAATAAGTTAGCATTGATTTCCTCCGTACGCGGTGGCGGATCCTGCGACAGTCATTGACTACACAACTGGCGAAATCATTTAACCATGGAATCCCATTGTTTTATAAGCAACACAAGAATCTCATTACAGCTGATTTATCATAAAGCACTAACGCACACATGCACGCACGTCTCGTCCGTGGCTCGCGTTTAATGGTCGACAGATACCTTGGTTTCAGAGTTTCCCAGAGTTTCCTGTAGAATTTTTCCAGAATCGGTGTGGAAAAGAAAATAAATAAAAGAAAGTTTTACTGCTATATAAATATACCTTCTTTGGTTTAATGGGAATGGGCGTGAGACGTGGGAGGGTTTTTTTTTATTTTCCCCGATACCCAACATTTTATTTGTGTGCATTTGTAGGGCTGAACAAATAAGCCAGCCGCTCCTGTTTTTTCTCCCTTCTTTCTTCTAATGGTTAGAGCTTATTGATTGTGTGTATATGTATCTTAACCCAAAGGGATTTTAGAAAATATTTAGGTCAAGCAATGTACTCTAACTCTAGTTATGTGCTGGTCTACAGTCGCAGTCTTGTTGTCTGCTATCTATCCCCCTCGCAGATAGAAGAGAGTCAGTTTGAAACTAAGAATTATATGCGTTCACTGATAATGGCAACATTTCTATTTAATAAATTGATAATGTGCTACAATTTAATATGTTATAGGGGTTTGTTTGTCTGTAAAAAGAAAACGTTTGCACCTTTTACGGTGTTTTTAGAAAGACTTCGAAGATGATGACGTCGGATTGCCGTAGAGTGGGTTTTTGAAGATTCTCTGGAGATAATCGGATCTCTCGTGTTCTCGGGTGAGAACTGAGAAACACTCTGTAGATGCATAGTGGCTCTCGAAAATTGTGATGTCCAAATGCCTTTTTTTTTATCAATTCGTGCGCCGAAGAACGTTTTTCCATCGGAGTAACTTTAAATTCAATTTGGGGAAAACCAAAAGATTGCCTCAGCTTTGCCTGATTCAAATGTGTGTATTTAGCCGCAACCTGGAAGCGCTCTTTATGGTGCCTGTAGGCATTGTAACTGTCATCGAAAATATAGTATTCTCTAGTTTCTTCATCTTTTATTCGAGAAAACAACATGAGTGGTGAAGTGGTGGTTTCGGTGGGGAAAAAACCCAAATAGGCAAAGGGGCGCCCTTTGATAAACCTGAGTTTTTAGTTTTGATTTTTTTCTGGCGGTTGATACCGCGAGCTCAAAAAAAGTGTCGAGCCCAAAGATGCTAGATATTTAAATATACAGTGAAACCCCTCTTAGACGGACAGTGACGGTGACAACATTTATGTCCGCCTAAGGGAGTTGTCCGTTCGAGCGATAAACACAATTTTTTTTTGTAAATAAATTATCTTTGTACACATATGGTATTTACTGCCGTGCGTCGCCTAGAGCCAGAATTTACCGTACTGTACTATGTACACATGTACATATATGAGTGCGTTATTTCCCTTTTTTTCGTTTGTATCTCTTGCCATTGTGGACAAAGTATTTTTCAAAGGAAAATAAAAACAAAAACTCACTCATACTCGGTGTGCAGCTAGTTTTTTTTCGTTTTTGTCCGACTAATGGAAATTAAATAATTTCTAACAGATGCCTGTCCGCGTTAGATCATGCGAGTGTCCGGTTAAGGGAATATTAAATGTATGCAATATGAAACCTAAAAGCTTGATTATGAAAATTCGTCCGTCTAAAGGATCTACCCGTCTAATGGTACTGTCCGTAATGGGAGATTTCACTTAACTTGATTGCGGCATTAGGTCGGTTTGGTTTACAATTTCGGTATGCTCGGTCCTCTTTTAAGCACAGTCTACGAGTACAGCCTAAACTCTATCTCGACAGACAATTCACCTAGCAAGAGGTCTACTCGTTTTTAATACATATTCATGTATGTGTTTGCATAGAACCTTAGTGCGATTGAGGAGTTCCCCGTTTTGACTCTGCGTTGCTTCAATAAACTCTTTGCAGACGTCATGCAATGAGTAATTGGAGTCTTAAAAATTACTACAACATTACGGCTCATGGATCATTAGTTTATTTCTTCAAATCACTTCAAGTAATTGCTGAAGAAGAACACTTTCCTGTGACCAGAATTGGAAAGGATTTTGCAAAACATTTCCACAAAGTATTCGACATGTTTTCAGCTAATTTTTACTATTTTAATACTCCAGCGACTATCAATCAACTTTTATTGACTCGAACTCGACACTGTTGTCAAATAAAACAGCACCATTTGTGACAGGAAAAACATAAAATGGCACCTCTTAATAGATCTAGAAAACTCCAATCAGTATACTATAATATTTGATTATCAACCGGACCACAGAGACTGACTCCGTGACACTGAAATAAGAATTGCTTATAGCATTCTTGTGTCAGTCAGCTGTGGCAAATAAGGTGCACTACAAATAGCGCCAATTTACAGCCAATTTTATTTGGACTCCGTGAGTCCATATTCTGCACCATAAATTACTAGAGTATAAACCTAATACATCATAATTATTAACACACCATAAACTTAGACATTTATTTGCATGTACGAAACGGGCATGGATACATACAAGTATGTGGAAAAACATAGTTTACGCTTTGCTTAACATTTCAAATAATTAATAAAAATTTTATTGCAAACTAATAACATACACGGTTAGTGGCGTTCTAATAATTATTGCTCTATGAATCGATAAAAGGGTTTCAATTCGATTTAACCATTTTTTCATAGACGAACAAAAAAAACTAAATAATTATCTGCAATTAACTTCTGCGTTGTGGCGCACCAATTTCGAACTGACAACTCTATTAGAATTCACATCAAGTTAATGACTTTGAATAGTATGCGTGAAGACAAAGAAATAGGCAAGATAAAACCTCCCAAACGATTCGGCCTTAATAGGTGTCCGTGTCCCGCCTGGTAGTTGGGAACACATTAAAGAAAGATTCACGCTTCGAAACATTTCCCGTAGAACCGTTTTTGGTGTTGAATTAGTCATAAATAATTTATTTCAGTTAGGTACGTAACTACTACTACTGTAAACTGCCACAGGCAGTGGGCCATAAAAAATGAAATAGGTACGAAGAGGTGCGTAAAGGTGGAGCCACTTCTATTGTTCCGGTGTGGCCCGAATTGGGAGTGTTGGGTTGTTTGGATTTATGAATCCATGAATAACTAATATTTTTCATCACACTTGCTGAGTAATAAATTAATGCAGTTTTGTTTGTTCAACATTCCCAAAGTATTTTAAAGAAAAAAAAAAAACGCTTAAAAAGTAATTAAGCCCATTGAGACGAGAAAGGTAATCTCTTTATATGGGAAAGTGAATTCGAAGCCGAAATCAATTGATCTGACTTTTTTTTTTAGATCTTTGCATTTTGGAATTCATTGTCTATTTGTAAAGTTTCTCAGTGGAAACTATTTGGATGGGAAATTGTTTGTGTGTTTTCAATTGAGATAATGTGAAGTAAAGTGAATTTGGTTTGTTAATCTTTTATTTTATTATTTATTGTCATTGCAAGACAGAAAACAGCGATTTCTCAGGGTCAGACTTCATCGAATTTTCGTTGAGTTTACTTACGTAGTTAAGTTAGCTTGAGTTTTTGATGTTATATTCGAGCCAGGTTAAATGGAATCCCTTGAGTCTCACTTCCAGTTACCCAGTTTTCTGGTTAAAGCGGTTTGAAAACGCAGAATAAAAAATAGTAGCTGCACGTTAGAATAGGAGTTGTATTTGAATAATTAATGAGCATACACATACATACAATTTGGCTTTATGCGAGGGAAATCTACTGAAGATACTATACTTACAGTCCTTTCTTGAAAATATAAAACAGGAAATGGAAAAAAAGCAACAAAACCGCTGCTCTGTTTCTCGATCTGATGAAGGCATTTGACCTAGTGAATCATAAATTGTTAAGATACTTTGCAGATATGGATTTAGAGAGAACATTTTAAACTATTTTTCATCCTATCTTCAAAACAGAACTCAGCTTGTTCGTGCGAATGGAACCTTGAGGGATCCAACATAGCAACAAATCTAAAGTTATGTGTTTCTCTCTTACAAACGAATTTTCTGTTCAAGGAGTTGGTCTAAATGATGCAAATTGTGACCACCATATATTGCAAATGATTCCTGCATGCATTTTGAATCTGCTTCAGAGTTAAAATATCTAGGAGTGATTAGATTGCAAACTCAATTGGAAAGCACATATTAAAAATGTGAAAGAATATATGTACATATTTTGCTTTGAGTAAAATATTTCACCAGTGCCACTAAATCTGCTTACCGCAATTTTCTTCACATTGGTCAATTCTCCTTTGGAATACATATGGCATTTCTTGCTGGGGCAGTGCTTACGTTGGCAATCTGCAGCATCTTATTACAGACAATCAGAGTAATACTTTTTAGACGAAAATGGGAGCCATTATTTCCACTATTCAAATTAGTAAATAACATATATTGCCGCTTAGGCATATTTATACGTTTTATACGTCTTTAAAGTCTAGACTCTAGAGACTGTTTTATCTTCAAAATTGTTAAGAGAATCATATCATACTAATATATAAATCTCAATGTCACGCTTTAACCTGTCAAACTTCTACCAGGATAAACACAAAAACTAAAACACACAATGAACTAAAACTTTCTATTCCTGTTCTTTATCATCCTATTCGTATTATAGGCCGATTTTTAAATTAATTTATGCGCAATATTATTAAGATTATGTAATTGAAAAATAAAAACATTTACGAATGCCACTTACTGGCGAAATGTCACTTATTCAAAACACAAACACAATCCACACTCCTTTTGTGGATTGTATTTATTGGTAGTTGGCAAAACTTGGGTGGGGTGCGATCACACTGTCTTTGATTCTTCGAACTAAATGACAATGTACATATTGTAAGTAACACTATATTTTTTAGACACGGGCGAAGCTGTCCCTAGTATGCTAATATTTTGGGAAATATTAAAATATTCCATGAGTCTAACTCATCATCCCACTTATAGACGTTCTTTTTGTAAATATAAGTTCAGCTTACAGAGGTCAGACTTCACATAAAGAGGTTTTTTTTAATAAAACTGATGATGCAGCAGAATTTGGCTCACTAAAAGAGGCATTTCACTTATCTAAGATCCACTTAACCAGGTTCGACTGGAGTTGTTGATAGTAACATTTCGTAACAGGTTGTGTGAGCAGATGCTTCTGTATTTGGCGATAAGAATAACTCTTATTGTCCATTTTCTAGCATATATGTAAAACAACTTAATTGGAACTTATGATAATGCTCATAACGGGAAGCTGGATAGCCTCCACAAGTATGTAGCTTAGCTTCCACAAGCAAGTTTAACACAGTATGCTGAAGAAAATCTACTTGCCCCCTATGTGACCGATTATGCAACTTGAACAATAATAACAAAAAAAAAAGAAGTTTTTTATGTTTTGTGAAAAAATGAATCAACAAAAACAGAAAAGGCATTCAGAAAAATGCACGTTTTAGGGTCGTACAGTCCTTGTGTAAGGTTATCGAAAGGTTAAGTAACATCATTGTATGTATGTAGGTACTGAATGAGTATATGCACTTTGAAGAGTAGGCATTCCTTGTTTTGCATCAAGAAACTTCACATCCACTCCACATCCTATCCGTAACAGAATCCATAACACGTGCGTTTACATAAATATGTACATATGCACTTGGTTATGTATGTATTTCGCAACATATTATAATACCACACGATTAAACGTAATAATTGTGTTCCGTTGAATTGAAATCGCAACTTGTAGTCAGTCTTTCGGTACACACATTCGTAATTATTTATTCAAGCTTTGTTTTTATTTGTTTTTTCTTACAGGAGTACGTATTCAAGTACCATGGCCAGAAGTTGGGTACACTGGAGCCCCATGTATTTGCCCTTGCCGAGGCCGCATACAAAAACATTAAGGACACAAATACAAATCAGGTAAATATATACTTACACGCACATCATTTTATGTTAGCATGGCGACAGACAGACAGACAGATATCAACTTCATACTTCATGGTGCTCGCACTTGAAACTTCTGAACCTGCGAGCTGAGTAATGAGTATCAGACGCGTGTATTGACAATAAACAAGCTAACAAGCTGGATAAATGTATCTATGAGAACAACCCCTTTTTGAGGTTATGGGTGGATGGGTTATGTTAGGTGCTGTCGGTAAATATTTTTATTCGCACGAACGTGTGATTTCTAAATTGAAACGTTGATGTTAGGGAATGCAATTAAATACTTTTATGGACATCATAATTTCGACGACATGGAGGATTAGAAAGGTTCTAAAACACTGGAATGGAATACATCACGACTGCACTGGTGATAAGTTTTTATCTACATGTACATTATGTCTCTAGGATATAACAACGAAGTGATATTACTTATTGACTGTTCTGCAGTTTTAAAATTTTATTTTTGAAGTGAAACTTCTTAGCTCGCAGTGTGAACTGAAAATCGTGAAATGAAATTTCGACACAAAAAACATTGCATCCCTTTTAGAACCACACGTATTAGCATACGTTAGAATGAGATAAAATTCCTACACTCTACACTCAGTCTCAGCTTTGTGCACAGCCCAGCTCAGTTGGGTGGCCGCTCACGCAGTGTAAGTGCATGTGTGTGCACTTGGTGGGGTTTCGACTTTCGAGTGGTATACAGTGCTAGCGCGCTCATACATGATAGCATTGTGAATGAAACCACTCTCATCAAGCAATATTACTCTTTTCGAATTGAAATATTGAGAGCTTGATAAATGAAGATCATGAGTGAGATTGAGAACTAAAATATGGGATTCGACTTTTTCTACGTACGAGCCGTCGATCTTACGACGTACGAGTATGACGGATTTATTTATTTTTTCAAGTTTGGTTGAAATTTGAACGAAATCATGTGAGTAAAACCCATTGTATGTGTGTGGGTGTGTATGTGCTCAAAAACATACAGTGAATAAGCCAACACAAAAAAAAAAACACCCCGCTCGGTGGCGCTGGAGTCAAGTTATTAACAAATTCTATATTAACTGACCAAAATGACTCATATTCACAATACATATATATTTGTTGGTATAGTGCCAAAAGAGAAACACGTTGAACATTTGGTGTGATTCAACAAGGTTTTTCGGATCACCACGTAACCCCGAACGATTAAAATCTCGAACGAAAAAAATCTCGAAAATTTATTTGATAAATCTCGAATGGACAAAATCTAGAAAGTACAAATATCTCGAAAGACTTTATCTCGAAAAAAAATCTCGAACAAAATTTGCTTTCGAGATTTTTAAAATCTCTTCATTTTATTGCAAAAGTAATTAAAACAGGTCCAAAATGTAAATTCTGTATTTTTTTGTAAATAATAAGAACTTAACAAACTTTTTGCAGTAAAAAATGTTTTTTTTTTTTCCAAATTTACTGTAGTAGGTAGAGGTACTGTTTTTACTTTATACAAGGAATAATTCTACACATTACGTTGTGTAAAATCTATTTACTCAAAATATGAATGTACATTATTAATGCATTGATATTATATAAATATTTGAAATTTAAATTGTAGGCAATGCCCCTCAAATCTTTTAGCATCAACTTTATTTTGTGTTCTTGGTAAGCGTAGTTTTGCTTGTTCAGTACATGACCCAAAGGAAGGTTATTTTATTAGTTTATATAATATTTTTTGAAAAACTGTTGGTATTGAGTAAAATTGTTTGCATGCATGAGCAGTGAATCAAAAACTTTTCTATACAAATAAATCCAGAATTGATATTAGTTTTTGAGACAATGGTAATATTTCGCGCGCTCGGATTGTTACCACTGTCTCAAAAATTAATATCAAATCAATATCAATACAAGTAATGAACCTGAAAAGTATGCAAGTTCGGCTAGTGGGTCGCAACATGGGTTATACCTCATTCAGATTAAACTTGCTGAATTGTACTAGCCTTAATCAAATTGTAATCGCCTTTCCACTGCTATGTGCTCCTACACCAGATTTACAATTAGATCGGGTGACTCATTACAAGACATTTGAATCTTTGTAATTTATATAGCTCTGCTAGTCATTGCATTGTCCTATTAATAAATGACTTCAAAATATGTTAAAAGAGAGCATAATTTCCCACTGATAAGTTAGCCATTCACAGGGATATTAAAATAATCGATAATTTGAAAATAATCGATTTTTAAGAGTCAAATCATTCGTTCTAGTTTTCTTTAAACGGTTCTTTTCGATCATGTCTGTCTTTAATTTTTGTCATGCCGTTTAATTTTTTTTTGTTTTACGGAAGTACATATCTATCTTGTTGAACTTGGGTAATATTTATTCCGGAAGCTTAAATAGCTTACCTGGATTGATATGCCTGCTACCATTAGTAAATGTTTTTGTTGGATTCCAAGCTAAATTTTTTCGGTTGGATTACTTTCTTCATTTCTTAGAGTTTTCGCTGAGCTCAGTAGAGATTTTGGATACAACATACAAAATACCACTAATTCTCTTATTCAGTCTTTAATTCAAAACTGTTTCTACACGCATTTCTATAAATAATCAGACAATCCCCTCGGATTGCAATAAAACCAAATGCTTACATTTTTATTGGAAAAATACAATATCGTATAAATTATTCTTTTGTTGCCGTATTTTCTCCAGTTCATGACCTTATCGATCGTGGAATTAAAAACTACATAAGAGCACCAACAACACATTCTGACTTTACAAACAAAGACCGACAAAGTACGAGTGCTCGTATGTTCATGTACATAACATCCCGTCCCCTAGAATTAAATAATAGTAAACAACATGAGTAATTAAAAACAAAAGAAGACAAAAATATATTCATTAATTCATTACTTTTCCAGTCGTGTGTTATATCCGGCGAATCAGGTGCTGGAAAAACGGAAACGACCAAATTCATTCTACAGTACTTGTGCACTGTGACGTGCGACGTCTCCACATGGGTGCAACAACAAATCCTCGAAGCCAACACCATTCTGGAAGCGTTTGGTAAGTACTCTCATATGACGCACATTATGTACGTGTTTTCCCATTCCAAGTGTGACTAAAAAGTGAAACTTTGTTTGACCTAGTTTCATACAGCAGCGCCAGCACCACAACAACAATAACATCACATGACAATAAAAACCTTTGTTTTTCTTTTGTTTTTAGGTAACGCAAAAACCATCCGCAATGACAACAGTTCTAGGTTTGGTAAATTCATGCAAGTCTGCTTCGATTCTAAATGGTGCATACGGGGATGCATTATTCAAGACTACCTTCTCGAACAGTCCCGTATAACTTTTCAAAGTCCCGGTGAGAGGAATTACCATGTGCTGTATCAGCTGGTGGCAGAGGGCCAAAATAATAAGGAAATGGCCAATTCGTTTCACCTCAAGGAACCGTCCTTCTATCGATATTTGAATGCTTCTGGTAACGTGGACATGGACATTCCGATGGAAGCGAAAAAATTCGAGGCACTTCGGATGGCCTTTACTGTGCTGCAGATACCACAGCCCACAATTGACGGTATTATTAGGGTACTGAGTGCAATTCTATGGCTGGGTAATTTGGATTTCCAAGATATCGATGGAGAACGATGTGAATTGGCTGTAAGTGATAAAGAAATTGTAGCAACGGTAGCGGATCTGTTGGGACTGAAGACAGAAGATGTGCAGCAGGTTTGCCTGAAGCGACAAATCAACGTGAGAGGAAATATCACCGAAATTCCATTGAAATTCCAAGAGGTGAGAAATTGATTTTTGTTTGTGCAGTTCCTATTTGGTTTCACAGATTGATATTGGCAAAAGGCAAAACAAAATTAAACTCGTTACTTCGATCTGCAATTTTTTGTTCGCAATTCACGTCAAGTGCATTTGTTGCGTCGCAAATTTATATATACATAGCAGTGTTTTAAGACAGTTCCAAAACTGGTGGGCCGGGTAGACCTGGGCCCTTACTACCAATTTTACAACCACGATATCTCTCCAGGGTATATTTAAAGACTCTTCGAGATGATTCGTTTTTGTCCATTTGTTCTACATGCGAGCCGGCGTACTTTTTGGTCAGTTTATAGCGCTTAAAGTTCGTCTTTGTATCTTCTTCGTCGGACTTGTTACATTACATAGTTAGAATTGATGAATCTCCAAAATCTTATGGATTTGTTTTGGGCGGGAATTACTTGTATGTACTCGTATGTAATAACCTTTAGCTATTTGGCTGATGTTGAGGTTTCGAAAGAAAGTAGCGAATTCTAGGGTCAGTTTTTAATAATACATAATTACTTTTAATTGTTTTAACGTCTCTTTCGCACTATTCTGCACCATGTTTTGTTCTACAAGTCGCAGTGCATTGTCCAGTTGAGTACCTAAGGAACTGTCAACCTGTCCAAAAGTGTGATGAAGTCGGAGTTCAATGCGCTGGCGGCTTTTATTTATTGATCACCCGTTCTTCTATTTATATGCTTGCCTTTTTCATATACATACATAAATATGAATTCAACAATGTGCCTAATGTTCTGGTGTAAGACTAGCAAAACGTTTTATTGCAATAAATTATCAAAAAATCTGTCTCCGGCAACTATGTCTACCAGAACGTATAAATAACTTTTGCGTGTGAGGCGAAGTTTAACAAAATTCCCCAACCAAACGCATCGCATTCGATAAACAAATGAATTTGTATAGAAATTCCATTTGATAATCGCGATGATAGGCAAGAGGGAGATCGACTCATTTGTTTCAGTACAATAATATGGACGGGGGAAATGGTTGATGGATATCTTCTTCTTTGTTTTATGTTTAAAAACAGATTAACTGAGTGTAAATGGGGAGCTTAAAAAAACTTGTCGATTAATCAATGTTGGTTAGACAGGCCATAATACACGTATGATTGTTTTAACTTTTAGGTGATAAGATGTTTTATATGGGTTTTGTTTTCGATGTGACAGGTAGTTGGTAGTTGATATTTATATTCTCAATTTATAGCTCCGACGTATGATCCATGCTTAAAGTTATAATGGGCGATATTAATTATGTTTTAATTGCTTTTATAAAAACTTCCTTTGACATGATTTATTGTTTAACAGATTGCTATATTTATATTGGAAATTTTCCACAAAAGATTTGATGTTGCTTTTAGAGCAAGTTCTACGCAATCTTATGTTAATTTTTCTTATCGTCTCGGTTACTAAGTGTACATTAATAAACATTCATTTGTTCTAGATAAATGTGAAATCTTTTAAGTACATGTGTAGATTTAGGAGTAATTTGTGTAACAAGTCATGGGGATTTACCCACCCAATTTTGTTAAACATTCAGCAGTTTCCATTTGCTCAAGACATAGGGATAGTCTGCAGGGTTCAGATTTAACTTCTACCTATTTTCCTAAGATGGTTGTTTTGAGAGCGATGACCGATAAGGAAGCCTGCTAGAGTTACTTTTGAATCTTTTACTGAAGAAATTAATGAATGGATTTAATATGTCGAAGATCTGTTTTTGAGTTCCAGTGGGAAGGGCCAATAAATTGAGATTGTGAGCTGGAACTAGGTTATTCGTTCGCAATCGCGTTGCCGGTTTTCTTCTTTTGACCAGAAACTCAGAGGAGTAAACTTTTAGTTTACTTTCAAAAAAATTTAGACTGAAGGAGTTGAGAGTTTTAAGAGTTGACCAGCTAAATATAAGGATGTTTATATTCGATCTTTTGAGGTTTTTTTTTCAGATGCCCTCTTTAGCACAGAGGTCAATAGCTTAAACATCTCAATGGCGCAGTTAGTTTGAAGTTCTAGTCGAAATATTTTTTAGCCATTCCAAATTTTACACCGATAAGGGTTTAAACAGCACTGTGTGGTCGTGGCGCAGCTCTGTTAGTGCCGAACAATATCATTGTGAAGATAAAAATGGGTTCATCGCACCGTGTGTTTGCAAATAAAATCCTAGAGCCTCTTAATCGTTTGTTTCAAAGAGTACCTACTTGCTTTTTATAAATTTCCACCTTCACTTTTATACCCAACTGTATATTCCAATTAATTTATCTAATTCTCTTATGTTCAAATTACAGGCAAGAGAAAATCGTCACGCCATGGCTAAAGCTTTATACTCAAGAACTTTTGCGTGGCTCATTAGTCAAATTAACATCTGCATCAACCCCGGTCAAGATTCCACACGTTTTCTTGGAGTCTTGGATATTTTCGGGTTTGAGAATTTTTCTGTAAACTCATTCGAACAACTATGCATTAACTATACCAACGAAAAACTGCATAAATTCTTTAACCACTATGTGTTCGCATTAGAACAGGAAATTGTAAGTACAAAAACTCACATGTACATATTTTGTTAAATTCAAAGACAATCTTCCTTTAAACAGTACAAAGAAGAAGAAATCAAATACTCACACATCGAGTTCACCGACAATACTTTTTGTCTGGAACTGATTGAGAAACCACCGCGTTGTATTCTGAAATTGCTCACCGAACAGTGTCATATGCCAAAGGGATCCGATCTCGCTTATCTAACCAATTTACATGGTGAATTCGAGGCAAATCCCAACTACGTGAAAGGTGTGGATCGACGACACTGGGAAACGGAGTTCGGTATAAATCACTACGCTGGCTGTGTGCTGTATACCGTGAAGGGATTTGTTGATAAAAATCGAGACGTGCAACAGGATGTTTTATTTGATTTTATGAGTCGCAGTGAAAATATCTTTGTGCAGGAATTGTCTTCCTATCAGGTAAGTGAAACACTCAAACGTGATCTTTTCATAAAATAAAATTCTATTTTTTTTTTAAGGATCTTCTATCGATACAATCACAAAATCAAATAGCCGCAACATCAGCGACCGTACAAAGAGGTACCTCTAAGGGTAAACTAACCGTAAGCGATACATTTAGAGTGCAATTACAATCGCTCGTAGATGTTCTTCAGAGTACCAAACCATGGTAGGTAGACGCACACCTATTTCTGATTACTCTGAGTACTTAAAATCATCTTTGCTTTCAGGTATGTTCGGTGTATTAAGCCGAATTCGGAGAAAGTACCAAATGATTATAATGATCGACTAGTCTTAGACCAACTTAGATACTTAGGCATGTTAGATATAATTCGGATACGACGTGAAGGTTACCCCATACACCTGACATTCGATGAATTCGTTACGAAATATCGATGTCTGACAAAGCAGAAGCAACGTCTGCCAACGGCACGTGATCAAGTATTAGCTGTGATAAAGGAATTAAATGTGCCATCGGTTGAGTGGCAAATTGGTAAAACCAAGGTCTTCCTACGGAGTCGTGCCCATGAACCGCTAGAGGATGTACGTATGCAAATAATTAATGCAAATGCGTTGTTAATACAGCGCACATGGAAGCGTTATGTTGCATTGAAAAAATATCAGAAGATGAGAAATGCAGCGTTGAGAATGCAACATGCGTATCGTGGATGGAAATTACGTATTGAATTCTTGCAAAAGAGACGGGCCGCAATTGTCATACAGAGCCACTTGCGAGGAGTTTTCGCAAGGGAGGTGAGTCATTTTCCTAACTTGAAATATGAATATGTAAGAGCTAAGAGAAAAGGGTCTGGTGTGTTTAAGTTGATTTAATCTAGAACGGAATTAGGTTTGAGTATAATTTCCTAACATCAGGAATTCACGTTAGTCATGTTTAAAGGAGTCTTTCTTTCATTAATTTGGGATATTGTAATCAAGTAGGTTGGTTGGAGAGGGTGAGTTAATCGCCAGAACTAACCTGGCCACGCTCAGTATCAACCAAAATTAATACAACTATTTGAAATAGCTAACGAATTTTTAGATTTGATATTTCTAAGATGATGACCAAACGATATCGCTTTAAAACAAGTCTGGCAGGGTAAACTTGAATTTCGTATGTATGTGTGAAAGTCATTACATGTGTAGGTAAGGTTAGGTTCAGGAATGTAAGAGCGTAAAACCGTTGCACTTCCTGGCCTCCTGCGAAGCAAACATATCGATAATGTTTTCGAAATCAGTTCTATCCATTTCTTTTCGCTCTACACTGAGCAAAGCTAGGTCGCATAACCTTTCTTGACCCATTGTAGCCCTCAAGTACGAAAGTATTAATTTTAATTTACTGAAATATCGCTCACAACTTGCGATGGATACTACAATTGTGAGCACTTTATGTCGTTTTCCATTGGTTTCACTTGGGGATTCACTCATGGAACTATAAAACCGCTTCTGGTCATTTGGAATTTGGAAATGTTTTTCTGTGTTTTCTCTTCTTCAGTGGATTCTGACTTGAAATCGAGAAGCGAAATTCTCTTTTCAGAATCGTAAGAAGAGACATTTATGTATGTGCGAAAGAAACGATTTCAGAAGAATTCGTTTTGATTCTGCACGCTCCCGAACGTTTAATGGAAAATGACATTATCATTGCGTTGGTGACACAAATTGTGGTTAATTTTGATTTTTACATTTAATAATTGGCGGTTTTGCGCGCCCCCCTTTGAAAGGTGCCCGAAGCGCGTGCCCTACTAGCCCCACCCAAGATACACCTCTGGTTAGGTTACGTAAAAGTCGGCGTTTGTGTTTTCACTTTCCTTTATACCAGCTTTATCAATTAATATTTAATCAAAATGTTACCAGTTTTACTCTATAACCATTTATATGCAATTTATTTTTGTTATCTTTCTACCCATTTACAGGTCGCAACAGCGTTGCGTGAAATGCGTCGCGTGGACGAAGAAATGCGCAAACGTGAAAGAATCGAAGCGGAGCGTAAAAAACGTGAAGAACAGGCCCGTATGGAGAAGACATCGGAGGAAGACCGTAAAGCCATCGAGGAATGTGAAAGGTATTACCAGTTTTATCAACAAAGAACAATTTTTATTACAATTTTATAAGCCATCTCGAATTAAAACTCACCGTTATTAGTGCGCTCCATTTACGAGTTTATGATTCTTAAGATGGTGTTTTTTTTTTGTTTTTTATTTGCTTCGATACTTCCAATCATACAAATTAAAAGTTTAATTTTTTGTTTTCCAAAAAATGATAAACTATTTAACTTTTGCATCACTATTTTGTGGCTTTAACATTTTCTGCGCTCGATTTATTATTTTATTTTACTATAGTTTTATGTTTTATTTATTTTTTTTATTAAATTGCCTTTAGCGCTTAGCGTAAGCGTTTATTTTTTGTTTATATTTAAAGAGCTTAAAAAAATACAATTTATTTTTGTTATTTGAAATTGGAATAGGTTTTTATAATTTTGGAAAATTTCGGAAACTATTTGCGCCGTTGTTTTGGTTTATTGATTTTTTTTTGTTTTGTTTTGTTTTGTGAAGTAACAAGTTTTTTATTTAATTTTTAAATAAAATTTTGAAGCATGCACAGTATTGGAAGCGCTGACGAGGATGGTGGAGGGTAAGTTGCCTTACTGTGTGTCCATGCAATGAAACAAATAGAGTGTGTTTTGCTAATTGCAGTTTAAAATTAGAGTTAGAGTTTTTGGAATGCATTGGCACTTATGATATTGTTTGCACTTTTATTAATCTTGTTTTATATATGTATTTGCTGGTAGTCCATCAATATTGTTTTTGACACACTTGACTGCACTTGTTTTTTCTAATATGCTATGTTTTTTTAAGGTTTATATTTTTAAAAAGTACCTATTTCCGTTCTTTTAAGTTGATTTGGATCTTCAAGTTTTTCTTTAGTCGTTTGCAAAACATATGAATTGTGTGGAATTGAAAAGAAAAATTGCAAAAATTGAAATTCTCGATTTTATTTGATTGTTGTTTTGTTTGTAAGGAAGTTCGAGTCCTTCGGTCGGCGAGCTTCTCTGTGCTTTATTTTAGGATTCTTTTCAACTGTGGAGTACAGAATTTGAGTCTACTTGCTTCAATGTATCCGTTCATTAGTAAAGTTCCATTTACGAATCCCTCCGATTTCTCCGAGCGACCCGTAAGTGGAACACGATGCCTCAACTGAGGAATTGGAGATTTTTATGCATTTGCTGAGACAATTTTTCTCTCTGCTGAAACCGAACATGTGGTTAATTTTGAACATTTCATCATAGGAATTCATAGTTAATGGTATATGCTGGGAATTGAGAAAATTGTAATGTTTTCATGATTTTTATTTCATGCATATTTAATTCGAGTAAATGAATCTGAAAAACGAAGTTATTGAGAGAAAGTTGTTCCACTTAATAGAAAAATCACTGCTTAGCCAGCGGAGGAAAATCTCTGAGGGATTCGTAAGTGGAACTCGACTATTGTATGCGATTTAAAATCTAGCTACCTCGAACTTATGCTATGTTTGTTCGAGATTTGTTGTTTATTCTCTTGAAGCTTCTGAATGAAGTTATTGTTTGGGAACTAGAATATTAGACCACGTTTTTGTCTTTATACAACCATAGAGCTCGTGACTGTATCTTAGAACCTATCGACACAGTGTTCTAAGTCACCGAAAATAAATAATCATTGACAGTAGCAAGACGATCTCTAAATTGTCGGCGCGATGTGTTATTTCTTATACTAGGTGAGCAATCTCGCAATTGCACTTAGAAAATCCAATGACAACATAGTCATGATTTCTATCGCGTAGTCGTCGCAAACGATAAAACACTGAATACAAATGTTAGTCTTGTCTAGACAGTATTCTACTCCATATGCAGCTGCTGACTATTGGTATCTCTGCATAAATTATAATTCATTATTTTATTTAATAAGTCGATCAATACTCACTAGAAAGTCAATTTAGCTCAGTTTCAGTCTTAACTCACCTTCAAACCATCTTTATCGAAAGTAATGCACATCGAACCTTGGAGATAACACTTCTATTTCCAACATTGTATTTAAAATTTGTAGAAACCAGTAACAGAGTTTGTTTGCACGGTGTGAATCCTTTTGCTGTTACTCTCAGAAAATTCTCAACCTCTTTCCCACTTTCACCACTAATTTAGTTGTTGCGCTTGTAAACATATTTTATTAATATTCTACATATATGTTACAGAATGGTACAAGAAGAGATGATTGCACTTTCCGCAATGGCCGAACAGATAAATTCAAAATTAAATCAACCACCACCGCCTGCACTGCCGCCATTCGATGCTAATAATAAGGAGGCGTTGACGAATGGTCATGCTACTCCATCCGTAGGCGAAACTCACCAACAGAGCAATGATTCTGTTGATTTGGATAATCTTTTCGCATTCCTCAGTGAAGTGACACCGAATACATCGGCAAATCCACTTCTTGAAGAGATCAACGACAAGATGGACAGTCTTGTTCATGATTTAGATGTCGAGGTATTTAAAGAATTATAATCTGAAATGCATATTTACTAATAAATAACTTTCCAGCTGGAAAGTGTCCTTCAACAGGAAATGGAAGGCTTGGCTCTAGAACGTCCAGTTAAAACTCCACCCAATAAAGGTGTTCCCACTCTTCCGGAGCCAACAATGCCCCCACCACCACCGCCGACAGCTATTAATGGTACAGCTCACCCACATACACATGCGCATCCGCCTCATCCTGTACAGCCCATTCAAACTCCAATCAAATTAGCAAAACCAAAAGATCCTGAACCAATTTACGAAGCAGTTATACCAAAAGAACTACCACCTTTGCCTGAGGTAAACGAAGCTCCACCACCACCACCTCCTGCGGTTCATCAAGAGCACAACGGAATCAATGGTGTTAATGGCAATCACATCATCAGCTCACAACCCCAGCCACCACCACACAAATTGCGACCAAAGAGTCCTGCTGTCACTAATATGGCACGTTCGGCCAGTCCGGCACTACAGAGAACGCCTAGTGGACCGATTAGTCCCTCTTCACCGAAACACAGTCGACCAAGTTCAAGAACTTCGTCGACCGGTGGCGGACATCAATTTGCTGAGCGTGAACAGCGACGCAAACATCGTGTTGAAAAGAAACTCCAAGAAATGCAGCAAATCGATGTCTCAGAGAAGGCTAAGGATCCATTGCGCGATGATCTGTACTACGATATCCTTGAATTTGCCGAAAACTACTTTAATATTCATGAACGTACGCCGGAGGGTACAATTATGGCGACCCTGACGAGAAAGGGGAAGAAAACATCTGATTTGGTGCCGAAATATGAGATGGTCACCTATCATCGCAGCGATAAGATTCCATCATCACACATTCACATGTATGATCCGGAGAATATCGTCGTTGCATGCAATATATTCCGGGTGAGTTTATAGTTTGTCCTTTTATAAACTGATTCCTAATTTAATATCATTCTCCTAGGAACTCTCCAAATACATACGGGGTGAGCTCAACGCTGAAAGGGAACTGCAGGTGATACAATATATAATTGGCCAAGGAGTCGAAAGAGAAGAGCTGCGCGATGAGATTTTCGTTCAGTGTATGCGGCAATCGACAAATAATCCGCATTCTGAATGGACTGACCGAGTGTGGTTACTGCTTTGCTTGACTATAGTCGCTTTTCAGCCAAGTAAACTGCTTTTTAGGTGAGATTGAGTGAAGTTGTCCAGATGTCTTTATCAATTGGTCTTTTACTACTTTCAGGTATTTTGTTAGTTTCCTTAAAAAGAATCTGGAAACACTCGATGGAAAGCTGCGACAATATGCACAGTGGTGCTTTGATAATTGCAAATGTACTAAAGTTTCACCTCGATTACATCCTCCATCCAGTGTGGAAGTTGCCGTAAGTTATTAAGATTGGGATTTAGCGTTGTTCCTGAATAAATAAAAAAAAAATAATTGCAGGCCATGCGACGTCTTGGAACCATCGTCTGTCGTTTCTTCTTCTTGGATGGGCGTACAAAAGCTATCGATGTTCATCCAACGGACAGCGCTAGTGATGCTGTAGCAAAACTTGCTGATAAACTGAATCTTTGCAATACCGATGGTTGGGCAATTTACCAATCACGTCCGGATGGAGAGGAGCACGTCAAGTCGCACGACTATCTGTATGATATTATAGCTGCATGGGAAATTAAACAAACCAAAGCTTCGTCAGGCAGTTCCACGATGCGTCGTAATGCTGCCACTTCAGGTTCAGGAGAAAATCGTTTCGTTTTCAAGAAACGCCTCTTCAAAACCACTCGCGAACTGTCCCAAGACCCTGTTGAGGTTAATATGCTCTACGCTCAAGCTGTTTATAGTGTTGTGAAAGTAAGTAAAGTACTTTTTGTGTGTATAGCAAATATTTTTGTATTCTCTGTTTTTCATTTCCAGTGTGACGACTTCCCAGTTAGTGAGAAAGTCGCCCTACAATTGGCTGGTCTGCAGGCACAAGTAGCCTTAGGCGATCCATCAAATCAACCCAAACCGGAATACTACACCGACGTTAACAATTACCTGCCGGAACGTATTTCGAAAACCCGAGAGGAACAATTCTGGGTACCGATTCTCGCACAAGCCCACCGACAATATGGTGCCGCACGCACCGAACTTACTGCCAAAGTTTTGTACTTAAGTTGTGTGATGCAATATCCGCTGTATGGCACCACAATGTTCCAGGTGACATATCGTGGCTACTGGAGCTACGGTAATAGTTTGATCCTTGGCGTGAACTGCGAGGGTATTATGCTCATTCAATCTGAGGACAAGTTTGTTCTCTACGACTTTAAATACTATGACATTGAATCAATTATGTTGGATCCAAGTGATAGCTTCATCACGATCACTTTAAATCGAACCACTCAACATCAGACATCGACCACACCCACTAGTCCCACGGCAGAGCAGCAGAGGTGCTTTGTTTTTGAAACTTCGCAAAAGAATGAAATTGGATCACTTATTGTTTCGTACTATCCACCACTGTCTAATTGGATAACAGAGAATGAGGTTCCACCAAAGAAATCCAAAGGAATCACGAATGAAGACCGTGTTCGTTTGTATCAGAACGTTGTGATTTGCCGCCGACAGCTGATTGATGCAGAGCTCATGCGGAAACCACAGGATACTAGCGGAGGGTTCTTGAGGAACACACTTAGGCGATTGTCTAAACATCGGCTAGAGAAGTTACGCGCTGAACATGGTAACGCTGTACAAGACCACGGGGAGACTTATAAAGGTTTTCCCCATGCATTTTGGGCATTTAGCCGACAACCTTTGCCGCAAAGCTTGAGTAAGCTTGCGGATCCAGAAGAAAATGCAATGTTGCAAATTTTCCAAGCCATCCTCACGTATGCTGGGCTTGGAACAAGTGGTAAAGTTAACAGTAAATAACTTGTAAAATTTCAGAACTGACTTCTTTTTTATTTTTCTACAGGTGACTCAGTACAGAGAGCCGAAGATGAGCACATCACCCTCATTCAGTCGATAATGGATCGCTGCATGCGAAAAGAATCCTTGCTCAATGAATTATACCTTCAACTAATCAAACAAACAACTGATCATCCAGATCCGAATTCGAGAGTTAATCTCAGACACTGGGCGTTGTTGTCGCTGGCTTGTAGTGTTATACTACCACCGATGAAGGTGCTGCGGAAATACCTGATTGGTCATTTGAAACGGTGCGCCAGTGATTCCATCACCGAGGAAGGAAAATACGCTCGCTTTGCTGAGAGGGTAAGTACTCGTACATACAAAAATCGTTGTTTGATAATTTTTTTTAGAACACTTCCTTAATCTAAAGCATTTAACACAGTCGTTGCTCCGTGAAATGTGTTTGCCACACCGTTGAACGCGTATCGTACGATACAGAGCCTTTTGTAAAACAACGAATATATACGAGCATGTGCTTCTTCCTTAAGTGTCCAAGCTGCCCAAATGTTATAAATATTTTAACTCAAAATGGGTAAGAATTATTATGGGCTTATACGGTGTATCTAGGTCTTAGATGGTGTCAAGTTGTTATACAATTTATATTGGATAGGGGCTGGGGCTAAACAAATCTAATCCATAAACCGTTTAACATAATTTCATCCAAATGGATCTAACAATTGTAACGACAGCCCGCTTTCACTAAGTGACAATAAGATTCCCATCGTTGTTTCATGAATCGGCAGGGTTTTGGTTTTGGGCAGTTTGCTAATAACTTTACGAGAAACGGGATTTAACAATCTGACAATAAAATTCTAATAATCTATGTAGCTTGACTATCTGTAGTTGAGTTATGTCTATGTGTGTACTTTATCTCTTCACACAGTGTATGCACATGTCATATTAAATAACATTAATCACTACTTTAATTTTTGTGTCTTAATCTTAAGACTTCTTACCGCCCCCACTAATTGGTTATTGCGATTTTCGATTAAGTCATGCACCCCAGAAACCTTTCATACGCGACATAAAATCGATAAATATACGCTGGGACAAACCAAATTTGTATTGTGCAAAACTCGGTGAGTGATTCAGTGTTTGCTTTTTGAATAATTGACAAACGAGGATGTGTCTGCATTAATCGGCATTGCTTGGATAATTATCTTCGGTTCTTGATCCAGCTGAATGTTATATTTTATAATCGTTTTGTCGACATAATTATACTTTGTAAGCTGCCTTGTTAGTAATATAAAGTGATCGTCAATCTTTAAGTTCTGCTTATTTGATTCATCTTGTAATTATCGATCCGTTTTGACCACATATGGTTATGGCCGATATTTAATATTGTACGGCATATCTCAGTTGATCTTTGACTAGGTTCGGTTCACTGGACTCAATGGCCATCTATATAGCCAAATTGTTGCTTCTGATTGGAGATTTGTGCTTTTTGAAATAAACTCATATACATATATGGAATGTATGTAAATCTAGGTATTCATCGTATTCGCAGATAACCTTTGTATGGACAGCTAACCGATTTTAACTTTTTTTTATTCACACTCATTGACATACATTTATGTATTTTACTTTTAAATTTGCAGTGCTTCTTTAAAACACAAGGAACACGACGTCGTCAATGGCCACCGAGTCGCGAGGAAATTGTTTGCACAATCAATCGCCGTCCGATCTATGCCCGCTTCCACTTTATGGACGGTCAGTATCATTCTGTTGAATTCCATCCAAGCTCAACAGCCAACGAAGTCATGGAGTTGGTTAAGAAGAAAATTGGTTTACAAGAAAATGCTCAGGGTTATGCTATTTACGAGGTGCTTGGTAGCTCGGAGAGGAGTCTTCTACCAGAGGAAAAAGTTTCCGATGTCATGTCCAAATGGGAAAAGTATAGAAATGCTGCCGCACAAGCTGCTCAGCAGAATCAGGTTTGTAAATCACAACAATACTTTTCGACTATGTAAGTGATAACATTTTCTTTTACTCAGCAGTCTAGTCCATCGGCACCGCAATGTAGGCGTCAACATCACATTTTTCTATTCAAGAAGCATCTATTCTTCGATCACTATATGAATTTGGACGATCCTGTTGAGAAAGAATTGCTTTATCACCAAGTACTCCATGGTTTGCGTAGCGAACGATTCCCGATCACCGAAATGGAAGCGATAATGTTGACTGCTTTGCAAGGTCAACTGGAGCTGGGAGATTGCGCTGAAATTCTTAACGATTATCGCATCATAGCTAGTCACTGTCTGCCGCCAAGATTTGTTCCAAATATTCCACACGAAGCTGTTGCAATGCATCATCAAAGTTTACGTGGTATGCTTCCAGCTGAGGCGAAGAAGTCCTTCCTCAATCTCATTCAGAGTTGGCCATTACATAAGGCAACAATATTTGATGTTATGGTGGGTTTTAGCAAATTCTCTTCATTACCTCATGTAAATTTGTATATCCTTCTCTTTGCAGCAATCTTTCACGTCGAATTGGCCTAGAGTTCTATGGTTGGCGGTCGATCAAAATGGCATTCATTTGCTAGAGCATCGCTCAAGAAATACTCTCTGCACTTATGAATACGCTTCTATTTTATCATACTCGCCAAACATGAACTGTTTGATGATTATTACTGGCACCGATAAGAAACAATCAAAGGTTATCCTGACAACTTCACAGGTATGTGCCTAAACCGTCTATGGATATATTTTGCCCCCATTTTAAAATATGTATATTTCTCTTAGGCTTTCCAAATCGCTAATCTCATCCGAGAATACTCTCAAGTCATTCAATCAAAAGCCGAATCCGCAAGTAAAGGTGAACTACCGCCACCACCGGTACCGGAACATGCAGCTCCACTGAAAACCAGCACCACACCATTCGTTGTGGCCGAACACCGGAAGAGCACTTCCCGACCACCGTCGGTGATCAAAACTCCAAATGCGGCTCTGGTAGCCCCACAACCTAGCTAATATAATATTTTCAGTAGGTGGGGATGACAAAAAAAATGTTGATTGTGCGTTAATGGACCGAGAGTTAAGCGTTTCCACTTACAGAGTCACAGTAATACCGCTGTTTGCGATAGCTATAAATTTGCTTTTATGAGATTGTACAGAAAGTTATTTAAGGTTTTTTTTTCTTATTATTATTTCGAATTGCGACCGTTGACTGATTGAAAGAAGAAAAGAAACAGTAAGAAAAGATAGTACCTACATAGTTAAAATGAAAAACAACAGATCAAGAAAAGAGCAAAATTAAAAACAAAGAAGTACTAAATTATTTAAAAAAAACTAGATTAAATATGTAACCGTTATACATAACATACGTATATGTATTTGTAACCCAAAACCCATAAGTGAGATACTCAATTCGAATAGATTTGTATTTATTTATGTTTATTTTAGTGATTTTTTTTTTGTTAGTTTGTTTAATTTTTAGGTTTTATGTTTATACCTACATATTGCTGTAAGTCTAATGTTTTAATTTTTAAATAAATCTTTTATTTGTATATTTTTTCCTTTTCATATCAGGTCCTAGATAAACACACGCTCTTAGACCGCAACGCTGTCAAACAACTTATTTAACTTTTCTTCCATTCAAATTGGACTTGAAAATGCTGTAAAGTTATTTATTGTGCTTATTTGCATCATACATTGGAAGGGGTAGTATTTATATACAGCACGTGTGTAGAATATTTTGATATTTGATATGCACAAAACAAACCGAGGGAAACTGCATTAATGGCAATTAAATTGAAGACAGTGCTGAATATTGAAAAGAAAACAAGACTACTCAATTTTGTATGTTTACCGATTCCACTGGATGGGCATAGACTTATTGGCTTTGCAATTTAAGTGAATTTGCTCACAAATAACGAATTTACGCGCACCGCCTGGGTTTCATAATTATGGCGGAGAATGTTCTTATTTTCCACTTTAAAACATCTTCAAGGAAATGGTGTTAAATATGAAATTTAATAACTTCATGGGCTCGTGATTCATGAAAAATATCTCTGCATTTCGAGTGAAAGTGGATTGAAATCGAAATTGGAATTCACTTAAAATGGAATTCAGTGAATTCGAATTTTTGGAATCCACTTCGAATTCATTTGTTTAAAATATCAAAATTAGCTATAAGATTATTTCAAAATTATGTATTTGAGATTTTCAGTTGCTTGATTTTGTTTTGTGAAAGTGAATTAATAATTAACAAAAAAAATATTTTATTAAAAATGGATTCTATTTTGCTTTGTATGATTGGTGAAATCCGTGAGGCTGAAGGATGTTACCAAAGATCAGTGGGAAAGGATTTTGATCTTGGCGTTGATAAATCCAGCTCTCGGCGAGATGTTAAACATTTTGCAATATGAGTACTATTCGAAGTGGAATAAACTGCAAAGTAGAAGAAAATATGTTCTTTTTTGAAAAATAAGGGATTCCGGGTATTATAAATTCCTTGGATGGTACAAACATTCACCTTCACCCCTAAAAAAATATAATGTTTTATTTTGTTAATAAAAATTGTTAACTATAATTTCTTATCTTTTTACATCCAGTCGTTGGAAGATCTTCACTCTTCGACCGTTGTACTAACTTGCCCAACAAATCCCTAGTCTCCTTTGCGAAATCCTGGATTTTCTTACATGTAATTCAAGGGACTTCTCTCTTGCCTCTAATTTTTGTGTTTTTCCCTATTTAAAAAATCAATTATTTTAATACACTAATGGAAAGTCTTATTTTCTTACTCACAGTTTTCGAAATGATTCTGATCATCAAATTAATTAATTAAATCACTTTACAACGGTATGTGGATTCAATTCACGTCAAGAAACTCAAGTAAATTCAATTCACTAAAAACAAAGGATTTTCGGAATGCAAAACACGGATTTACAGTTTGACATTTCGAGCGGAATGTAGAACACCAAAATATTCTCTTTCGAACATACAATCCACAGTTCATAATTTCATTCGGAATATAGAACGACTAATTCCACTTTTGGTGGTTGACTTCACTAAAAGTGGAATGCAGACAGACCTTTTTTTTCGTCATCCTAAATCCCGCAAACGTTGCTTTCAGCTGTCTAGGCCAAGCTTACTGGTATCTGTCTTGATGTTTAAAGAGTTCAGTTCTCATTTCAAAAACTTTCTGTTGACCGTTTAGACCTACGTTTTTTTAACTACCTACCATATTTGCTTTTTGCAACTTATTTATTTACTTATTTATTTTTTTGTTTGTTTTCTTACATATTTCCTATGTATGTAATTTAAACTGCCAACACTAACTGATTAAAATGCACACATAAGACACTGTAAAATATAAATCGTAACATACAGTACACCTACATAAAATAGAAGAGAAGAAATCCTATTTTCAATGAAAATAATTTATCACAAGAAATAAATAAATAATTAACAAAATATTAATTTATTATTAATTAATAATCGATGATTATAAAGACTGTTTAAATTAATATTTAATATATTTTATATTATTAAAAAAAAACGATTTTGATACGTTTCATAATATTTCAAGTTAATACAAAATAAATTAAACATAAATAATTAATAAAAAAAAAAAATAGAATACAAATTGTTTAACATTACATACTCTTATATCGTTAACAGCGTTTTTTTTTTGTTGTGTATACAAAAAGAAAGAAATCAAAGAAGAAAAAAAAAACCAAAACAATCAACTTAAAAGAAATTAACTTAATCTTAAATTCATAAATCAAATCTAATCTATAGATCAAATAAAAAAACAAATTAAATCAAATATATCTGTTTTCTCCATGAACGCATTACAATAATATAATAAAATATTAGCTAGCTTAATATAACATATGAGTATATTACCTATGTACCTACATATATTATATACTCTTATACATGATTAAATCCATAACATAAAAAAACAAACAAAGATAGAAGAAGTACTATTGGAATATGAAGCGAATTGATGGAATTGTTGTTTTAGCTAAATTAACTGAATTAAATTTAAATTAAACTAAATAAATAACAAATAAAACCTTTTTTTACTATGGGACACTGCTAGTTTGCCAGGTACTTATCTTCATAAGCCAGTTTTTTTGTCTTGTTGAGATGCGGTTAAACAGATGGAATACTTTGTCTATTTGGCTGTTTTATATTTATTTCAAATGTTAGCAAATAGGTTAGGTTAGGTGGCTATCCCCGTATTTGGTAGGACTCCCTTAGACCAAAGAAGGTCCATTATGTTGCCACATAAGCCGATCGGTACACGTGGAACCATTTAGATTTAGAGAATTGGATAAATTTCCATGTTTATATCTTGATGTTTATATAAAGAAGTATTCTCCGAGAATCTTTTTTCTTAAGGATAAGAGTGCTGTGTATCCGTGTAGATTTCCAATGCGGAATTGTCATATAAACAGATATTTCCTACCCATTACTGTCAGCTGGGAATATTAGTCCTATTTTTTGGCTGTGCCTCCTAGTGAATAAAACAAATTTCGTTTTCGCCAGGTTTATTCCCAGGCAGCTTTTTTTGGCCCATCAAGTCGTTAATCGTTGGAAGGTATCTTCCGTTAATAGCGATAGCAATGTCATCGGCATAAGCTACAAGCTATAACTTTCTAGGGCGAGCAAAATTGCGTTCAGAGTTAAGAGCCACAAATGTGGCGACAATACTCCTCCCTGTGGTGTTCCACGATTCACTGACCTTTTGGATTTTATAGTTCCCTAGCCTCAGGTTTTATATTATTGAAAGCCCCTTCTATAACCAATGCTATCATTGGGGAATTTACACTGGGAATTTTGATATAATAAGAATGTTTAAAATTCTTCACCCACTCTCAAAATAAACCTTTATATCTCTTTTATCTATTTTTTTTTTTATTTCTACGAAAATACAACACTCACAATACGAATAGTTGTAGAAATCTGAGTTTCGTAGACACGTCGGACTATGTATAATAGTTAGTGAGTGCCTGAAAACATTTATTCCAAGATAGAAACAAACACGATGTACTAGCGCGCGTCACTAAAAGATGGACAAAAATCATGGCACTTCCGTCTTCCGACCTGACGCAGTTTGCGTATTATAAGCCTGTCATTCTTTATATGTACCTAACTGGACTGATTTCAAAGGTTTTTTATCGGCTCTTATAACTGACTGTATATTTAATTTGCAAGCTTTCGGACAGGGCCCCTCCGCACGAATGTGTCAAAACCTTACAGTATTTTAATATTTCGTGAACATCATTGCTAAATAATATAAATAGCAACGGTCCCAAATGACTACCTTGTGGAACGCCTGGCGTTATTACTCGAGAAGTTAATATGACATGTTTGCATTACTTTTCGATTGCAATTGATTTAACCGATGGAATTGTACATGTACAGCCAGTCACTAAAAAGCCCATTTCATTACAGACAAACAAACATTCTTATTTATACCTAACAAAATAACACTGTTACCATATCTATCATACACATACTTCCTATTATGTAAGATGTACCTTTTAATTTCATTATTTTCAAAACCCAACACATCTATACCTACACCTACGGAAGGCGGTTCGAATTCTTACATCTAAACTTCTCTGTTTATCTCAAAAAAAGTTTTTATATGTATAATTAACAAAATGAGAATACGTAATATATAAATTTTAATTTATTTTTAATTTTCTATGAAATTAGAATATCTTCTTATGAATTTTTTTTATATAAAATATTACAAAATGCCTGTCTTCTCGCTAACAAAAAAAAAAATAAAATATAAAAAAATATATTAAAACTAATACGAATATGTTTCTTGTATCGATATTGTTCTTATATAAGATAAATCTTTTTTTATGAGTGCATTGTTAACCTAAGTTTAGTTTGAATAAATAAAGCGTAACATGTAAAAACGGTTAGGAGATGAATCATTTGATTCTCGACGTAAAAGATAAAACAGAAATTAGAAAAACATAAATCGTAAAAAAGTATTACCGCACACATACTTATTTATTAACAAATACATAAAAACAGATTATTTATATATATACAAACAAATATAATTATATGATACAATTTATTTATAAATATTATATTATAACGTTAAAGTATGAATAAAAATACGTTTAAAACCATTTAAATTAGTTGTTTCGTTTGCTAAATTGATTGTGCAGTAGAGGGGCCAATTATTGCTTTCGAAAACTGCTCGCTACGGCATACTTGCTGGGCTTCAAAGCAAGCGATCGCTTAGAATATAACCTTACAACATACTATTTGCACGGACTTACACTATGTCGACAATAAAATATTAGTAGATGCACCAAAGGTAAACCGAACCTCGTTCATTTTGCACCTGAAATGAAGTATTCTAAACTCATTATGGAACTCACTTCCACAAATGAGCACTTAAAAACCATTGGTATAAGAAGCACGAGGCTTCGTGAGATGTGCCTAGAACATAACATAACATAACAGCTGAATATTTTAATTAAGTGTCATCTTCCAGAATGTGAATTTACAGGGAAGGCAAAGAGACTTAAGGTCATACATGAACGTGATCCAAAAGGCTTTCATTTAGATGGTTAAAGCTATTTGTGTGGGAAATCATCATGTGCTCACTTTATTTGACGGCATCATAGGTACGCACATTGTTTTTTTTGTGCACATCTATGGCATGATATGTTTCATACCTCTCCTTTTATAACTACTAAAAAAAGGTTTAACAATTTCGATGTTCACGTATTAATATATAGATTTGTATTGTATTTATTGTGCAAAACTATACAGTTGGTAATGCATCCTATTGACACTCATTACATTTATTTTAAGAGTTTTTGAAGCTTTATCTTCTTAGTTTTACAAAAAAAAAAAAAAAAAAATACAATGAGAAACTTATTACCTAGTGATTTAAAATCATTAATGCTTTGTATGTGGCTGTATCGTGCTGCCTAAGTGATTACGTTAATTGTAAAGAAGTTACGTCAATTATTGAAATGTCTTCGTTTTACAATAGCTTCAAGTGTCCGGTGATATTATCAATATCACTAACAGCCGCAGGACCAATTGCTAATACAGTCTTTGAGTTTGGTTCAATTTGTGTTCGACCAGCATCACGAATAATGCAAGTGATTAAACCGTTAGCATCGGCGGCTTTACGGAGTGCCCCCATCTCCTTTTCGCTATCGACCTGAAATTTAGTTCTCATAAAAGAATAACTCATTTGGGAATTTATAACATTTTACCCTTAATGCAATTTTTGCGCAACCAGTCTGCTCCCACCGACGAACGAGTTGTGGTTTTACTCGTACAGCTCGCTGGTATGCTGCGACGGCACCGTGACCGCATTGGGCAGCTATCTTGCCTTTACCCATTTTGAGATCGTTACGGACGACAAGAACCATTTTATAGTTGCTGGAGTTATCTGAAAAGGACTACAAAAGGAATATATGTATGAATCACGCAAAAAAGATTCCTCTCTATACCATTCCTTCAGAAGTACTGGCACTGTGCTCCTCTTTACATGAAGTTTCCTTTTCGTCACCAACTTCTGTAACGTGTTTTTTTATGGCATACTTGTAACCGACGTAGAAAGATAGCAAAACAGCAAGACCATTGATCAGTTGGTTTGTATCTAAGAGTTTTGAATCACCACCCATTTTTTCTTTGCCACAGGACGAGATTGCAGACAATTATGAGGTAACCTCAAAAGGGATAAGGGTTCCTGAATTACTGAAGTTAATGTAGGTTGATATTTTTGTTTTATTTAATTTGGTAGAAAATTAGAATGGCTTCAACAAAAAGTTAAGATGCGGTTACGCCAAGTATAAAAAGCGAATTATAAAAGTTCGGTTTTGCACACAACACAGCAACTACCACCGGGCACGTTTAAAATTCTTCACCCACTCTCAAAATAAACCTTTATATCTCTTTTATCTATTTTTTTTTTTTATTTCTACGAAAATACAACACTCACAATACGAATAGTTGTAGAAATCTGAGTTTCGTAGACACGTCGGACTATGTATAATAGTTAGTGAGTGCCTGAAAACATTTATTCCAAGATAGAAACAAACACGATGTACTAGCGCGCGTCACTAAAAGATGGACAAAAATCATGGCACTTCCGTCTTCCGACCTGACGCAGTTTGCGTATTATAAGCCTGTCATTCTTTATATGTACCTAACTGGACTGATTTCAAAGGTTTTTTATCGGCTCTTATAACTGACTGTATATTTAATTTGCAAGCTTTCGGACAGGGCCCCTCCGCACGAATGTGTCAAAACCTTACAGTATTTTAATATTTCGTGAACATCATTGCTAAATAATATAAATAGCAACGGTCCCAAATGACTACCTTGTGGAACGCCTGGCGTTATTACTCGAGAAGTCAATATGACATGTTTGCATTACTTTTCGATTGCAATTGATTTAACCGATGGAATTGTACATGTACAGCCAGTCACTAAAAAGCCCATTTCATTACAGACAAACAAACATTCTTATTTATACCTAACAAAATAACACTGTTACCATATCTATCATACACATACTTCCTATTATGTAAGATGTACCTTTTAATTTCATTATTTTCAAAACCCAACACATCTATACCTACACCTACGGAAGGCGGTTCGAATTCTTACATCTAAACTTCTCTGTTTATCTCAAAAAAAGTTTTTATATGTATAATTAACAAAATGAGAATACGTAATATATAAATTTTAATTTATTTTTAATTTTCTATGAAATTAGAATATCTTCTTATGAATTTTTTTTATATAAAATATTACAAAATGCCTGTCTTCTCGCTAACAAAAAAAAAAATAAAATATAAAAAAATATATTAAAACTAATACGAATATGTTTCTTGTATCGATATTGTTCTTATATAAGATAAATCTTTTTTTATGAGTGCATTGTTAACCTAAGTTTAGTTTGAATAAATAAAGCGTAACATGTAAAAACGGTTAGGAGATGAATCATTTGATTCTCGACGTAAAAGATAAAACAGAAATTAGAAAAACATAAATCGTAAAAAAGTATTACCGCACACATACTTATTTATTAACAAATACATAAAAACAGATTATTTATATATATACAAACAAATATAATTATATGATACAATTTATTTATAAATATTATATTATAACGTTAAAGTATGAATAAAAATACGTTTAAAACCATTTAAATTAGTTGTTTCGTTTGCTAAATTGATTGTGCAGTAGAGGGGCCAATTATTGCTTTCGAAAACTGCTCGCTACGGCATACTTGCTGGGCTTCAAAGCAAGCGATCGCTTAGAATAAAACCTTACAACATACTATTTGCACGGACTTACACTATGTCGACAATAAAATATTAGTAGATGCACCAAAGGTAAACCGAACCTCGTTCATTTTGCACCTGAAATGAAGTATTCTAAACTCATTATGGAACTCACTTCCACAAATGAGCACTTAAAAACCATTGGTATAAGAAGCACGAGGCTTCGTGAGATGTGCCTAGAACATAACATAACATAACAGCTGAATATTTTAATTAAGTGTCATCTTCCAGAATGTGAATTTACAGGGAAGGCAAAGAGACTTAAGGTCATACATGAACGTGATCCAAAAGGCTTTCATTTAGATGGTTAAAGCTATTTGTGTGGGAAATCATCATGTGCTCACTTTATTTGACGGCATCATAGGTACGCACATTGTTTTTTTTGTGCACATCTATGGCATGATATGTTTCATACCTCTCCTTTTATAACTACTAAAAAAAGGTTTAACAATTTCGATGTTCACGTATTAATATATAGATTTGTATTGTATTTATTGTGCAAAACTATACAGTTGGTAATGCATCCTATTGACACTCATTACATTTATTTTAAGAGTTTTTGAAGCTTTATCTTCTTAGTTTTACAAAAAAAAAAAAAAAAAAATACAATGAGAAACTTATTACCTAGTGATTTAAAATCATTAATGCTTTGTATGTGGCTGTATCGTGCTGCCTAAGTGATTACGTTAATTGTAAAGAAGTTACGTCAATTATTGAAATGTCTTCGTTTTACAATAGCTTCAAGTGTCCGGTGATATTATCAATATCACTAACAGCCGCAGGACCAATTGCTAATACAGTCTTTGAGTTTGGTTCAATTTGTGTTCGACCAGCATCACGAATAATGCAAGTGATTAAACCGTTAGCATCGGCGGCTTTACGGAGTGCCCCCATCTCCTTTTCGCTATCGACCTGAAATTTAGTTCTCATAAAAGAATAACTCATTTGGGAATTTATAACATTTTACCCTTAATGCAATTTTTGCGCAACCAGTCTGCTCCCACCGACGAACGAGTTGTGGTTTTACTCGTACAGCTCGCTGGTATGCTGCGACGGCACCGTGACCGCATTGGGCAGCTATCTTGCCTTTACCCATTTTGAGATCGTTACGGACGACAAGAACCATTTTATAGTTGCTGGAGTTATCTGAAAAGGACTACAAAAGGAATATATGTATGAATCACGCAAAAAAGATTCCTCTCTATACCATTCCTTCAGAAGTACTGGCACTGTGCTCCTCTTTACATGAAGTTTCCTTTTCGTCACCAACTTCTGTAACGTGTTTTTTTATGGCATACTTGTAACCGACGTAGAAAGATAGCAAAACAGCAAGACCATTGATCAGTTGGTTTGTATCTAAGAGTTTTGAATCACCACCCATTTTTTCTTTGCCACAGGACGAGATTGCAGACAATTATGAGGTAACCTCAAAAGGGATAAGGGTTCCTGAATTACTGAAGTTAATGTAGGTTGATATTTTTGTTTTATTTAATTTGGTAGAAAATTAGAATGGCTTCAACAAAAAGTTAAGATGCGGTTACGCCAAGTATAAAAAGCGAATTATAAAAGTTCGGTTTTGCACACAACACAGCAACTACCACCGGGCACGCACCGCACTCGCACAAGCTGTCAATGTCAAGGGAAGTCAAAAACAACAACGAAAAAAATGCCAAATTTTTTTTATACCATTCAAGATTAAACCAATTGTTTTAAGGTGTGTTTGAGTGTAAAATTGCACGTAATAAATTTACACCGAAACGAAATACAAGATTTCGGGTGAAATCTTTGGCTACACAGGTTTGCGCATTTATGCCCGCCTGTGGATAGCAATGATTGCGCAAATTGTGTTGTTTTGGTATGAATCTAGTGACATTTATGAAAGTTTGCCCGAATTTTGGTGGGATAAGGGTGAGTTATATGAGGAACGCGCATGCATGCATGCTAGTGAATAGCAAAATAATTTGAGCAAAAAATTTGCGTAAACCGAAAATTGGCGCATTCTTGCATGCCTGTGGATACCCACCTTTAGTGCAGGTAGGTGTGAATCGCCAGTAGAATCCGAGATTCACGAAAATTGATCTAGAGCAAAACAAAAGTGCTTGTTTGGTCGGTCGGAAAATGAAAACTGTACTATAGCGTTAAAAATTGCTCGAGATAAAAAAAATGTTTTTTTTTCCCATTCGAAATCGACGTAAGTGTATATATGTAAAATAATTGTTAAAGCCCGTATGACACTACATTTTTTTTCCACTTTTTAATGCACTTTTTAAGTACGTAAATGTCAGCCGCGCGTAAAAGAAACAGAAATATTTTTGCACGAAAAAGGCCAATAGAACTTGTGCAAAAAAATACATTCCTCAAAAAAAAAAGAATTCAAAATTAAATTGAGTGATTGTTTTTTTTTAAATAATGAGAGGGCAACTAATTGTACATATAATATTATATATGTAACCAGTTATTGTGTTAAAGAACTTAAGAAAAATTGATTTAAAAGTTGTTTAAAAAATATAGTAAAAAACAACTTTAAATCGAACGAAGTAATGATAAAATCCAATAGCATAATACATACAATAAAAATATATAAAAAAAAACAAAATCGATAGCTTTGGTAGTATTAATAGCTCGTAGATGATTACTTGTTTATAATAGTTTACTGCAAATGCATTGGCATTGAATTTATAAGGTTTTGGATCTCATTTTGATAATTTTTTTCCCTTAAATCTGGATTGCTTCTTTCAGTTGACGAGCGCTCTCGAACTTTCGACCATTTTGGAAAACCCGCTGTGATAATATACCAATGTTATAAATAAAAAAAGTATTATGTTTCATTAAACACATGCCTGCTAACAGAAAATCTACGAACCATTAAAATTATTTTATTTAAAGTGCAAAAAACTACGTGAGTCCATCAATATTTTGCAGTGATGCATTTTCTTTCCATTTAACGGAAATATTTAGTAAATAAAATAAGCAAATAAACAAATACCATTACATAGTACCAATAAGACCAAGTGATGGAATACAATTTACCACGATCACTTATCTTTACATTAAAACGCATTACCAACACAAGCGTTTTGGTCCTTTTTTTTGTTTTGCGGAGTGTAAACAAAATAACAATCTGTCAAAAAAAAAAGGGAAAACGTCAAAAAACAAGCTGCCAGCGGCTGGAAAAAGTGAATTGAAATGTATTTTTTTTTGACGGTTTCATATATTTTTTATTCTTGTGTACGCACTCACACCTATTGGAGCTTTGTATTGAACATCTTTCTTACTGCTCTAAGTTCATTTTTAATGCATTAAAAAAGGGAAAAAAAGCTAGTGTCATACGGGCTTAAAAGGGTTTTCTTTGTCAACAGAAAATGACAGCAATAATTTCAAAATGTTGAATGCTTCCACTGAACTTCTGTGTAGGGGGAAATTTGTAAATATCCCAAACGAATCGGACTTGACTCTTGACATTTAAAATTCAATTCGGAATTGACATTTATGCCAGTTGCATATTTGTTTTCAGTTTATCCAATTTAAAATTTATTAAACAAGCCCATAAATTCAAATCAATTCTAAATTGACCTTTCTTTTTTACAAAATGATAAATAAATCCAATTGCTCTAAAAAATTTAAAAAAATCTGTGATAAAACGGTTTCCATCACCAAAAAGGAAATACGAATAGCCAAGGATTGGTCTAAACCATCAACAAATTATTGTAATTCCAAATAAAAACCACAATAGCTATAAACAAAATATTTAATCATTATTTTGTAGTAACAATTAAAGATACAAATCACGAAAATACAAGACGACTGAATTCCATTAAATTAGTACTGCAAAAGAAAACTCACAATGTTGAATCACTGAGGCAATTGGATAAAAATCGCGACGGGAAGAGTATGGTTGGTATGAAGTATGGTATATAAATATAGCACATGTCATCTGAACTGTTAAAAATTATTTCTTCCAATTAAGGTTCTTAAGGAAGAAATTCAAACGCTACAGGAAAAGATCACAACTAGTCAAGAATCAGAATCACAAGAGTCTGAGATAACAAAGAATCAGCAGCGGCAGTAAGATTTGCCTGACTATTTGTATGTTGATTGGAGTTTCAATCCTATACTTTTTCAGATTAGTTCAGTTAATTATGCTGAAGATGTGTACTAAAACTTATATAAATGATACTATTCCGCATACTATTCGGGGATTCACTGCCAACGAAGAGCTGTCGAAAACAATTGCATTTGAAATTGATTCCGGACGCCTTACGAAAAGTGAAATCCAAAATGCTATTTGGGAGAACTGCTATCGGTGCAGTGGATATGCAAATGACTGGGAGCATTTATTTGCCGACGAGTCGGATGCTGCAGAGTTAACTCTTAAGGGCAGCATTTTATAGTTATTTATTAAAACTTATTTTTACATTTAGTTTAAATATTTGTTCTTATGTTAATCACTTTTGCTCAAGGTATAATTGGATTTAATTCGGATTCTGGTCTACTCGTGATTATGTGTGACCCTGGCTGAAACTTAAAAAAACATTCATATGCCAAGAAAGCCGTTTCCTTATTTGCAGGAACTTTAGGAAACCTTAGTAGAACTAAATAGCAGACTAGCACGAGCAACTGCAGTCTGATCACTATACCATTGCCTTTTTAAAGCAATAAGAAAATATAAAGTACTCGTATGTAAATTGGTAAAAAAAAATATTTTATTTCTCATACACTTCGAATTTGTAGCCTAATTTGTTGTACTGGCTTAAGGTCAAAATCTTGTTAGAAAAAATTTAGTTTAGTGGTTTATGTACTTTTCTTTGTACAAAATCTGGCAATGGGGCATCCACAGTAAGAACACCATCTTCACTTATGGTGGAGCAAATCGAATTTGGATTTACACCCTTTGGTAAATGGAATTGTCGGCTTGATTCTCTATAAATACTTTTGTCTCCCAATTTTTGTTCGTGTCTAGCCTGTACGGACAGCTTTTCATCAGCAGCATTGATAAGGACTTCTCCATCGGCAAAGCGACTTACATCAAGTCTTAGCTTCATATTTTTTTGATTGCCCTGTTTAGATTTGCCTCTTGGTGTCACTGGTTTAGGTTTAACTTCGGACAACACAGACTGCAGTAAATAACCATCTTTATTCATCAATTCGCTTCGAAACCTGGCCATTTCTGCTTCTACTTTGCGTATTTCAGTATCAAACCGTTTCCGCAAGTCGGAGAAATCTTTATCAACCTTTTGCTCGTACTCATCTATTGTGAATGATATAGATTTCTTCTTTGATTCGGCCATGATTTCTGGTTTGTTTTGTTTATTCCTTGATTTTGTATTGTTGAAAAAATAATTTTGAAAATAATTTAGTTTTGTTCTTTAAGTCATGGAGCACAATTATTTTCAGTTTGTTATTTGTTCGGTTTTTGTCTAGTGCGTGAGTGCGAATGTTAAAGGAAGAAAGTGCCCCTACGTACTTCATTTATACTACACCATGTTATATAATCAACACTTATCTTCATTTCCCATCTGCAGAAATAAAATAATGCAGGTTTAGCTGATTATACAATAATTAACATACGTAATTTATTTGTTTCTAAGATTAGGCTACTTTCTACAGCAATCAATCTGGAAGGTACCCTAATAGCCCAGTCGAATTAGAATTTGACACGGAAAAAATTCCGCGCAGCAATTTTCCCTCGGAAATCGTTGGGTGGGCTCACTGGCAGTCTTACATTTCGGTTTTCGGGATTGTTGTTGCGTCATCCGCCATCTTGAATTTGAGGGTGAATTTTTGTTTATTGAATAAGACGTTTATTTTCAAATTTGAACGAAAAATGGTAATAACCAAAGTTGTTTGGAATTAAATTTCCTACAATTTTGGTCCTAATCAATTTTCTCTAGGATCGATATTTTTTGATTTAAACCCGAAAAGAGGTGGGGGCGAATTTTTGTTTATTGCATATAAATCGTTTATTTTTATTTATGTTATTTTACATGAAAAATAGTTATCACCGAAGTTGTACTGTATATCTGGAAATAAAAAAATTAAATAAAATATCGATCCTAGGGAAAAATTGATAAGGACCAAAATTGTAGGAAACTTAATTTCAAACAACTTTTTTTACTGCAGAAACGAATTTGGCTAGACTTGCTGAGAAATAAATGACTGATCTAACAACATCCATTTTGAGCACCGTGGTGTAGTGGTACGTGCGTTGGACTACTACACAATGTTGCCCGGGTTAAATGCCACCTCTTACGAATGTCTGATGAGCATTCAAAGAGTATCATTCGTCACTCAACTCACCGTTTTTGATGACTACGAATAGGTATGTTGGTCATTCCAACGTAGATTGACATTAATACGCGAGAATGGAAAGCTTTTCGATTTCAACTATGCAAGAGCAATTCATGGAAAATAGCTAATGGGCAAGGCAGAAGACCGCGTAGGGGTGTGTTTTAAAGCATAACTCCACTCTATGGCTATTATGCTATCAATGTCAGATATTACTAAGCGTAACATACGCGACCCAGTTCCACATTCAAAGAGAGGGGCGTGATTCTGGAAACGATTATGTAAAGCTAGGTAGCTGTAGTTGGCGAAGGAAGGTATTTGATTAGATGTGGCGGACAAGAGATCAATTATAAAAGTAAGAAGAAAAGTCGGGGACAAACCTGAGCCCTGGGGCACTTTAGCAATGTATATTTTTCTTACATTTATTTCTGTGAAATTCATTACTTTAGATGCAGATGGCGGCATATTCAATTTGTTCTACTTTTTTTTTTAATTTAAAGAAAAGCTTAAATCTAATTTAAAAACTAACGAAAATGACAGTCTAGCTTACTGGCCCTTTCGGTATTAACCTAACCGTACTACGACTGCGCTAATTTAACACTAATATCCCAAACTTGGGTTGGTAAGCTCTCGTTGCCTAATGTCCTTAGTGGTCACCATCCTGATTGCATCCTCGGGCGCTTGGCCATCGCTATTAGAACGCCACCTCGCGGTACCGAGACATGAGCTAAAGCCGCAGCGTCGCGTCGGTCACCTCTCGGAAACGATGCATCGCATTAGCGGGCCGTCTACTCCAGAAGATCCCCTAGCTTACCTTGACCTACATAACTAACCTAACTTAAGAACTAGGATGTTACAATTTCTTCTAAAATTAGGTATAGTTCACAGAAGTTTTCTATGAACCGTGCGAAGCAACACGACTTTAACTACTTTCCGTAAAAGTCCCAGGCAAACATCGATTTAATAATATTTCAGGTTTTTACCTATAGTGGCTGGTAAATCTTATAGGAGTTACCAATAAATTCTTATATTTTTCTGTATTTGGGCTTTTACGGTAACACTTATGTTGTATGTAATTTTTTTGCGAATTCCTGCTAATTTATATTCAGTTAGTTATTTGACTCATCATTCCCCAGCGTGTTTCAAGCTATTGAGATCTGCGCCTTGATTAACCTACAGAAAGGCATTAAGGGCGCTAGCATAAATGTCTTTTCAGACAGCCAAGCTGCACTCAAAGCTTTGTACTCAAGACTGGATAAAGTGCTGCTTCAATCCTCTCCAATCCCTAGCTACTCACAATGAGGTAAAACTTTGGGGGGTACCTGGTCACAGAGGCATGAAAGGAAATGAGATTGCGGATGAGCTAGCTCGTTCAGGCTCTACTGCCCAATTCTCAGGCCGGAACCCCTTTGTGGCATCAACTGAGCAACAATCTCAGCCTTAATCAACAAATGGGAGCATAATCTCCAAATCTCTAATTGGAGAAATATCCCAGGGCTTAGATAAGCCAAACTGTTAATTAACTTCAGGGGACTTCTAAGCTAAAATATGAAGGATATTAGGTATCTAACCAATTTCCTCTCCGGAACCACCTAAATAAGTTCGGCCTGTCAAGCGAGCCCGATAGTCGACTCTGTTGTCTGGCAGGATCCAATAACTGGATGGAAAAAAAAATAAAAAATAGTTATCCGACTTAGTTTTAGATAAGGACAGTGTGCGGGATCTAATAGCCATTAAAAAAAACTTAATATGCCTAAACATGCATCCAATGTGCAACACTTTCCACCGGAGATGTTTAAAACAATTCGTTATCATTTTAAATTGCTCGACCATCGGCAACACTCGCAGAGCGCGTCATCACTCATCAAGTGTTCATGTTCATTATCAAACGTATTCTTGTCTTTAGGAACCTGCGCAGTGTGTGTCAGTCGGCTGGCTAATGCATTGGTATTTTCTATTTTATTATACTCGTACGTCTCACCTACATTCGTATTTGGTGGTGTGTTTATGAATCATGATAGCGAAGCGCAGTTTGTTTTTAAATTTTCCTCTAACACTAAACAGTCTCATTCAGTCACCGACGCGCGACGCTTTACTAAACACGGTCTCCCCTTGACACAATCCGATCCGAGCCCGAATACCTGTTGAGTGCTCTTCATTTCGTTTGAAACCAGTTGGACAACATTTTGCCTTAAACACAACACCGCAGGTTGCGTTATTGTTATCGTCATTCCGCGAGTGCATTCGTTAGTACGTGTTACGAGTATCTTCAACTTTAATAATTCAAGTACGTCTGATAAAACTTTACGAAATGTATTTTTATATATATTTTTTTAAATTTTATTTCTCGTATCTATTTCGAGTGATGTCACTCAAAAATTAAATAAAAAAAAAATACATAAGATTAACTTTAGTTGAGTTTTCCAAAAAGAAGCCACATTCCTTCCAATTCAGATATCTATTAAGGCGCAACTGCGAAGTGCCAGATACGTTTCGTTGTTATTGTGGTCTCTAATTAAACTTAAAGAAAGTATGTTAATAGTCGTAGTTATAAACGCATTCAAAATGTAATTTTATCGCTGACAGACTATTTTCCACCACCCACTTGTTCGGTATTGGTGGGCAGGGCGTTTCTCTGTCCATATTTTGTCTGTTCTTGATTTAGCTTCATACATACATTTTATTTATGCATATGGATTCACGTATTGTGTAAGAATTTAAATAAAGATTTCTTTTTTTTTTTTTTTTTTGTTTTTACAGAATGGTGAACCCACTTTGGTTTGTTTTCTGGCTGATTATCTTCTGGTTCATCTCCTTTATAGTGGCTGGATTCTGTGCCTTCTTTTACATCATTCTGTATGTGCTGGTTGTGTGTATTCCGGGCCTATCGGTGAGTAAAACGCGTCGCTTTGATGCGTGTTTGAATATTTGATTATCAGAAAAAAAAAACAAAAACAAAAACAATGGTACGAGTAGTTCGTGTAGCGTGGAATATGTATTTAATGAATTAGGTATGAACTTGGAATTCCGTCTGTTATCGACCGGTTTTGTCAAATCAATGACAAGGCTTAATTAAGTTGAATTTAATTATTCGACTTTCGTTATTTATTTGGTGTACGAGTAGCTACCTATTTAGCAGACGCATTTTTCCGAAAAAAAAAAAAATGTATCGACCAGAAAGATTATAAAAAATGAAAGGGAACGACTATAAAACGACACCCAAAAACCGTTGTCGAAGAAAACCAACTCGATAAACGCAACTTTGCAATACCCTTCCATTGTTGACTTAGCAATTGCAAAATCAAAAAATATCTATTGACTGTATATATGTACATATACAGTCGAACCCGCTTAAATGAAATGAGGAAAAATCTTGGTTTTTATTTCAATTAACTGGGTTTTTCATTCAAGCGGACTTTGGATAACTGAAAAAGAAATCCATTTTAACGGGCTTCGGATAACCATAAGAACAACAGAATACAGAACAATGTTTCACAAGCAGACCTAGAATATTTTGTCAATAAATATCAATAAGTAGGATCAGTTAACGAAACAAAATTAATCCATTTAATTTAATTAACTTTTGCGCCAACATATTATAAAACAAATAATATTGCAAACAAATATTTTGACGAGGAGTAGCAGATAAAATCGTTTGGAATTATCTAAACTTTTGAAACATTTTAATTTTTTTATTCAAGCGGGGCGTGTTTTCTATGAAAAGTTGAAAATATTTAAGAATTTGTTTTCTCAGTTAACCGAGTTTTTCAAGTGTGGTTTCAATGAAGCGGAAAAAGTGAAAAAGTACACTGGATCATAATGTAGTGCCATTGTAGTACCATTCACCATTTCACATAACTATTAAAACATCGACACAAGCTTCCCATATAAATCCATAGGACTGCAACACATTAAACTCGACACCCGACATACGACAATTGTATTGTATTGTATTGCACGACTCGCCACAAAGTCGAGATCACTATCTCACTTTGAAGTGCGTTATGATTTCGTTGCACATTAACCAGAGTAATAAATTGTATCAGATTTAATTTGAAATCTTATCACTGATGTCTGCATATACCTATGTACATATGTATATGTTATCTTATATGTTAAAAGATATTTTATGCTAAGTTGTATATAAGATTTTGTATAAATAGGATAAGCATTATGGAATAAAAATCAATCTAAACATCGAACTCGTCGGTTCCAGTAGCCTGTTCTTTTTCTTACGCTCGATTCTTTACCCTTACGTATCAGTGCGGCTCTTACCTTATTCTTCTTGGGAAAGCCTTTATTAATCCCCATAGTTAAGTAGGAGAGGAAGAAAGAAGTATAAAACCTACAACGTTGTTACATGGCAACCCTACGTTGTTAAATTGCGATCCTACATTTATTACAAAAATAACATTTTCATATAACTGGGTTTTTCAACTAACCGAGTTTCATATAGATAAGTGCGTTCGACTGTATTTCTTGTTTTGTTTCTTTTTTTTATTTTGCTTATGTCTGGACAGTTATCGTTATTATGATAATTTTTTGGAATTATTTCTGACTGTTATTTCAACACTGAATTTCTATAAGATGATTTTATCGAGGTCGTACTGTGTACTTTTGTCTTAGGCGGCTAATTTTTCTACTCTTCACATTACTCCACAGTCAGCCGAAATTTACACTTTTTCAAGGTCATCCCTTGTAATTCCGTTCGTTTTTCAATCCGGTCGGAATTGATCACAGGGGTAATTCTGTTCCTCGTTTTCCTGTTCCTGTTTTACGACAACAATTTCTTATTCTATGCTTTTTCAAATCAAACCAGAATGACAAAAGTCGCTGACCGAATTGACGCATCAATAACGTAACGTCATTAAAAATTAAATGTTTAGCATTATCACTTATCTACATACATATTATGTATGTATGTTATGTATCTACATTTGTACTGACCAGCGTGAATAAATAATTTGGCCCATAGACATTTTGGCGCGAATTTCTGAGTACTTGTAAGGCAGAGTCTAGTCTTTTTTTTAAATACATATTTATGTAGCTATATATACCTACTTATAAATTAATCGAGGTTACTATTTTTTTTGGACATACCGTTCAGTAGATTACCTATTAGAACTCAAACTCGAGGCTTATTGTAAGTGAATGTTATTAAGTGAATATTGATGAAATTTTTTATATTTGGAGAGCATGTCCATATCCAATGATCGTTTGATTATCTAGTTTCTAGATGGTGGTGTAGTCGTTTTCACAAAATATTTGCTTAACATTTTTAAGGTGTATGAAAACCACTTAATTAAATTTTTTTTAAATACCTACTCTTCAATCTTAACTCACTAACGGACTTTCGATGAACTGATTCTCCAATAAAACAGATTTGGGCGTGTCTGTTTGTCCAAGTTTTCTCCTCAATGACATTGTTCATATTTTCAATTCAAAGAATGTACATACTGCAACTAGGTATATACATATGTACATGTACATATATGTGATATAAATTCAACTTAATGGAATTGTGTTTGTTTTTACTTCATATTAAAGGAAAGAAGAATCCTAAATTTAAACCATTACATCATAATTACAAAAAATGCATTCCGTGCCAGACCCAAATAAAATTGCAAAAATATACCCATCAATACAACAATTAAAAATCGTCGCCACAATAAAAACAACGATACACAAACAAATGTGTAATCAAACTACGTAGAACAGAAAAGAAAAAAACAACAGGTATGGCATGAGCCAAACAAAGCTAACGTGTTATTGTTAACTTTTCGGCAGTAAATCTTATAAGTATGTATGTACATATACTCGTAAAATACACACAATAACAAGTGTATGTAGACAGATTTTTAAAATCTACTGCAAGTGAGACCGTTGCTCACGAAAAAATTATATTGGGTGGGAACTGGGAACGCATTTACAGTCAGTGTCAAAAGAAAGTTTATAGAAAACTTCAAGTTTTGCATGTGGGCTGGAAGCAAGTTTTTAAGAATGCAAGATTTAAGCTACTTTTATTAATTTGTTACAGAAAATTGAATAGTTTCCAATTCTATACTCAACAGAAGCAGGTGAAAATACCTGACATTACATATGTATGTACTTGTACTTATTATTATTATTGAAGGGTGAGATGCACCGCGACCTTAAGATCTATTGTGTCTCCTATAAGTCGAAGGAACACCCCTCTCGTCATTATTTCTATTGGAACTGGTTAGAGAGAGCTTTGCTCAAACTTAGCTCGGGTGAGAAATGCCTAGGTCATAGCACCTCATCCAGTCCAATTTCCCTGAGAAATCGCAGCAAGAGACTGGGTGCAATGAGTGGCAGATTCTCTGATGTAAGTTGGTGTTTACCCAAGCACTTGAACCTTTTCTAGGTTCATACCCCACATTCCGGCAGTGTATGCTCTGGGGTTCCACTGGACTTATTGCCGAATCTGCATGAGGGTTCATCTGATAGAACCAGATTCCTAAGATGACCCTTTAGTTTACAATTCACAAACAAATGCTTGTGTTTGTCCAGGCTAATGCAAGCTTTGAATCTCTTCAGGTTATAATTACCAAGCAGTTTCTTCGCCTGTCTTAGACCCTGAATTTTTGTCCAGGACTTGGTCCCGTTTGTCTTCTCCAGTGATCGGAGTTCCTCTTTTATGGTGTGCTCCCCTATGCCGCAGAATGCTTCAGGACCCACGAAGGGTGTAGCAGCCTTGATATTGGCTTTGCTGTCTGACATTATTGCCATGTCGTGTCTGTTGTTGCGTTTTTAATGTATACATACATAATCAAAAAAATATTTTAACAATGTTTTTTTTAGAAGAGTGGGAGGCGATTTATGTTAATGTTGTTTTTGGATGATGGCACTTTAGCTGACTTTAAATATATATACATAAATCTACTTATTTGTTCAGTTGGTACTTAAAGGTTTCAAACCAAAGTTTAGTTCTGTTACGGACCGAAGTTATATCCTTTCTAACATTTAATGCTGTATTTCGTTTTATCCTCATTCACTACAAGGACATTCAGTTAAGACTTATTTTCAATTGTCGTATAAACCTCTATGACGAAATGCTTAGAACGATTGATGTCGTCAGCGTATCCAAGCAATTGCTGTTTCAGCACGAGCCTCGGAATTTACTGCTACATGCCGATAAGTGTGTTCTAAAATGGATTGACCTTGACACAATGCATTCGATATAATCTTTTAGACCCGTGTTTGTCATTATAAAAACCTTTAAAAAACTCACTTGCTAATTTCTTTCAACCAAAAATAAAACAACTATAAATTGTATACTGGTCTCGGCAGATTGAAAGATTGTAGAATTCTGTAATCTTGATTTATATTATTTTGCAATTACCCTCTTTTACCTAAATAAGTATGAACACCTACCTACATATATATGTATGTATGCATAAATAGATTGGGACTCCCCGCCCCGGTAGATAATACACTCATAATTAATCACATTTTTCCAATTGTTTGCTGGTAGCTTACTCAATAGGGTGTGTCATTTAGTATGGAAATAAAATGAAAAAAACATCTATATTACATATTTTTATATTCAATGCCCACCCACTGTTGGGCGCATTACTTTTAATGGTGTGCAGAACGGGAGGTTGTAAAAATTTGTTTTTTTTTAAATCTTTTTGTTAGTTGATAAATATTTTAAAATTGAATATATTTACTTTATTTGAACCTAGTTTAACTAGTTTTCGTGTATAGATTTAAAAAAAAAATGATATTTCTTCAATTTCTTCGATACTTCAAGGTCATTGAGGGAGCCAAAAGTACTTTCCAAAATGAAAACTATAGATGTAGTAATTAATTTTAATCGTCAGTGCAACTTTTGAGAACTGTTACATGAAAATTATAAAGTTGAAAAATATGACACACCCTATTACTCAAGCATTTCAACGTTTCTTTGAAATTTTTACTCAGCATGATGAATGATTTAAGCCTTTCACAACTAGTACTTCACCTAACACTATCTTATCGGTTATCTTTATTGAATCATTCATACAAAACATACGATTGTAAAACTATTCGCAGGTGGGTTGGGTATACATATGAATATTGAATGATTCATTAAAAGTGACGAATGCCTGTCGAAGTTTGATCTAAATATAAAAGCCTTTAAATACCTAGATTAGACTGAACTATCTATTAAACTTCATTTAGTGTAACGTGACCAAGAAAGGGTCTATTGCTTACCTAGAAACGTGTTAAGGCTCTTGATAAACCTCAGTACCTTTTTGTGTTTTATGTGACATATTCCCTGCGAGTTTACGTCCATTTTCTGCATATATTCTTGCTTCAGGTTGGCCTTCGTCTCTGCACAAATTCAACAATAATTGTCTATAGATCTTCTCAACTTGATACCACAGCGGCCAGAGTGTCCCGTAAGGTAAACGGTAGAGGCCTTTTATTGTTTAGCTTAAGTAGCTTTCATGTGCTTTTATTTGACCCCCGAATTTGATTAATTGTTCATCTTCCCATTTTCTAATAGTCAAACGTATATGATTTCTCTTGCCAATCAGTCTGCATGCCTTCAGGTAACAAACTTTCAAACTCAAAAGAGTTTTAAACAATCCCAAATTAACCGTATTCGTGAGTTGCTTGGCTGTCTCAAAGGATGTAATATAAATTTCTGCATAATCTATATGTATGGCATATAATATAGAATGTACTTTCGTTTGAAAAATTCATTTTTACCACTACTATAGCTATTTGGAATCGGAACCTTGGTCCATAGACCCCAGCGTCAGAATTGTCCATCTTTGAATATACCACATTTGTGATGCTGGTGGCGGAATGAAAGGTCCTAGGATCCTAGGCGAGGTCGTCCTCTGCTGCGCTGACCATACGGGTTGGCGCCGAATACTCTGCGGGTCGGAGCGTTGATGTCCATTCGCTCTACAAGTCCTAGCCATCTATTAAACGCCCAATGCGCAGTTTTTTGACCAGGTCGATGTCGCTGTACAGCTCGTATAGTTCGTGGTTGAATCTTCTCCTCCAGAACTCCAGAACAAACCATAAGTAGTCGCTTGACAAAATTTCGCTTATCATTTAACTTTTAAAAACCAACAAACAGTCGAGGCGCTCAGATTACCTGTTGACACTTTCAAATTAAACGGCCTTTGCGTAGAGATGGTAAAATTTTGTTGAAAAAAAAAAAACTAAGTAAAATATAAAACAAGACAAATAAAAGTGACAATATTATTTAAAACGATGACACAATATACTCGTATGTACATTGTACATATGTAGATAACGCACATTGCTGCTGTAATTGCTTTTATCAACGAAATTAGTGTTCTTAGGTTATTTTCGTGTATTTTAATTTATGTTTTAAGTAACACAGATAAGAAGCAGGCAGCGGTGATAGCCAAAGAAAATATTTTTCAGTTTTCTTTCTCTTTCTTTTTTCTTAATCTTTTGACATATTAAAGCCTTCAAAATGATTCACGTGCATGGGCATAGTTTTGTATAACTTTTTTTCTAAACAGCAGTCTACTTAAATAAATAAAAATGTCTTTTGAAACTACAAAGCAAAACTCTGTTACTACAAGGTGATCGTTATGAATAAAATGTATTTAACTTTTCTCTTTTGAATTTTTGATAAGTTTAATAGGGGCGCGGTCTTGTGTGTAAAATGACTCTAAACGCATACCAATGATATACACTACATATGTAGGTGCCAATGAGTCATGTTTAAGGTCATGCAAACATTTACAAAAATAAACTTATGTACATCACTAGTTTGCTTAGATGGTTATATTCAATTTCAATTATTTACTAAGATTAATTTTTAATAATAAATATTGTTTTTGTAATAGGGTCTTACAGATGCGTTACTGATGGGAATACAATTCCCACATTATTGCGCTGATGCTATGCTGAAATGCAAACCACCCTGCTAATCAAGCTTGTCAAGAAAAATTGTAATTATTTTACGTTATTTAAATAATTATTAAATTTTCTACTAATGAATTTATTGTTCAAAATAAATAAATAAATAATTTATTGTTTTTTAACAAAATCAATGTGTAGTAGGTTTGGTTTTTAAGCACTTACATACTATGTACATACATACTGCACTTTATCATCTCACTGTTCATGTTAACTAGTGGAAATGGAAAATCATACTTCATACTACCAATTTAGAGCTTCCACACGTTTATTTAAGTTTCCAAAATCATTTTTTAGAGATGTTAAAATGCATTTAACCTCTGCGCGCTAGAAGTGCACATGTATGTGCACATGTATGTGCACTTCCGGCAAAAATTATCAGCTTTTATTTATATAAGTTGAAGAGAAACTATTTACAGAACGCATTCAAAATAAACTTTGAATGCTTTGAGAAAAGGCTCTCTTCTCTTTGGGATAACTTCGCACAAGAATTGACCTTTAATTTTCAAGAGCTCGAAGAAAAAGGAAACCGAATATTGAAAGTACAAAAAACGGCTGGTCGCGAAGAGGTTAAAGTAGAGATGTAACGGATATCCGCCCACAAACGAAGCATGGGAGACGCAAGAAGTTTTTTTTTATTTAACCTCCTGAGACCCAAGACCAAGTTATGTATTTTTCATTAAAAAGACATTTTTTTATAACTTATACCACCTATAATTACATAAATTTCAGTCAAAAGAAAAATTAGGGGGTGATAGATATCATCAGTGATACTTTGGGTTTTAAATACTGCTTCAAAAGCTTCAAAATGACTTAATAAACTTGAAACTTTGAGTAAAACATGAACAGTAGGTAATGCTAAATATACAGTTTAAACTAAATATTTAAAACAACCCACTTGCAAATAATTCCATAAAATGAATGCTTACCCTAGCGCAAAGTCGACATGGTGGCAACGCAAAAAAAATCACACTTGAACTGATTGCAATTGACGTAATTTGACAACTAGGTAAATGCCACGTATATCAAAAACAAGATATAAGGTGTGTTTAGTAACCTGTTAATATGCGTAAATTTACATCCAACTGTCAAAAATCAAGAGAAGACACAGCCAAATGACAGTGTCAAAAAATTTCCCCTCTTGCGAAATCGTGCTACATCTTTTTCATGGAGTCATCGAGGGACATCTATCAAACAGCAATCTGACAATTTGTGAAATGTCAATCACTTCTTGTTAACAAAATAAAAGAAAATTTGTTTTTCGTGAAAATATTCAACAGCTAAAAAAGAAGACGAGAGGATCTCCCCCCACTTTTACTATTTGACAGATGTCCCATTTGTGTTAATAAAAGTTAACAAACACACCTATAGGTTTGTTTGATGTCAGCCCTAGGACGCACTAGGGTGCACTGGAAATGCACTGATGCGTTTTATGTCTGCCAGTGCTACACCAAAAACGCACTGAATATGCTGCCCTGCGATCGTTGTCGACCCATGTTCTTTACTGGATTTACCCCGAGTATTTCGTCAGTGCAAGAAAAAAGGGCTACTTCTCGCAACCATTTGTGTGTGCGTGTTGTATTTTTGCACGAATTGAAGGGAACTACAGTTTTTTGCCGACTCCGAACGGCAAGTTGAGAATCTCCTTGACAAATAATGCTCTTTGATTGCTTGTTAGAAGTTAGACATCCCAAAGAGGTGGCACAATGAAAAAACTTGTAGGTGTTTGCTGAGATTGAATCCGGGCAGCATTGCACTGTAGTCCAACGTACTTATCAGTACACCACGGTGCTCACTTAAGTTTGGGTACTGATGTGCGTTAATTAACTATCAACCACAAGTATCGCTATTCCGATCAGTCCGAACTGTTTTTGAATTTATTCCAGTTCAGTCGCAGTAGATCACTTTTTTCGGATAGCTCATTTTCGTCTTTCGCCACATCGTCAAGACAGTCCAAAAATGATGAATGTGTATCGCCAGTAATACTAACTTCGCCTTTATTTCCTTCACCATATATTCGGCCGCCGCACAGTGGTTCAGGTTGTATGGAAGCGCCGAAATAATTCTATATCTCTTAAAGTACTGGATCGATTTTGATGATTTTTTCACCAAAGTGTTTGTATTTTTTTACTACTATTTACTGATGCTATTTAAAATTTTATATAATAAATTTTAAATAAAAAAAATACATTAAAAATCGGCTAAGAACTAATATCTGACGAATAAATATTACTGATTTTTTATAAAAATAAATTCACCTATATTTGTATTTTCATAACTTTTTTAGGTTCCGTACCCAATGGTAACACGGAACCATTATAAATTCGCTCTAAATCTAAAATATCTGTCACGATAAAAACATCAAGAAAAGTTCTACCTAGAAACTTGAAATTTAGCTCACTTATACACCACGGTAGTCCACATATTTGAGACAACTTAACACTGAAAAATATTGCGAAACAACTATACAGGGTGGCCAAAATTTGAGCTCAACAAAAAAAAAAAATTCTGAAAAATATAACATGTTGGATATCAGAGCACAGATTTCAAAAATATTTTCGTTATTTTTTTCTGTAAGAAACTTTGGGAGTTATTGCCGAAAATGTGTGAAAAACTCTATTCCCCGCGCTTATCTCCGAAACTACATACTTGAATGAAAAAATCACGGTTACAGCCTAAAATTATTTCTACTATGAATTAATTAGCACACATACTAGTTGAAACAATAGCTATCAAATGAGGAAAAAAATAAATTGCTTTGAAGGGAGGTATAGTGAAATTCCCATCTCCATATAACGACAGACTGAAAAAGAGCTGACTTTTCAACGGTATTTTTGAACTTATAAGCGGGGACGCAGCTTGACGCAGCTGAAAATGATACCGTTGTTTAGGTAAGACTCCAAGGTATATTTTAAGTGAAGAATTCAAATGAAGGGGAGTGGAGCACGTTTGTTCTGGTCTACTGAACTTTCCCACACATTGATTTTTAGACCATTTATTTTAAAAATTCATAGCTGCTTGAAGAATAAGAAAATTAAAATTACAATAACGTTTACGTAATCTTTAGACATATTGTAACACGTATTTAAAATTTTAAAATTAATATCAACTTGTCACGGAACATATATTGACTAGAGTACAAGGCACTTCGCTATATGCAAAAAAAAATGGTTTCATAATGGAACGACTTTAAAGCTATCGCAACTGTTACCATAAGTGTAAATTTTTCTCCATTCCATCGAAATGTGTTATCCAACTTATATACTTTAAGAATGCATAGCCACTAAGTGTTTCAAACAATTTAAAAATTTTGATTTTTTTCGCCTCTCAAACCACTGTGCGCCGCTATCCGGCCATAGAATACGACGGATATCCGTAATTTGGTCAAATCACCATTCGTTACATATATAGTTTAAAGCAAGTAAACCTTTTATAACGTTATCCTTTTTCAATTACGAAAGGGACTTGGTAACTGTTATGTGGAATTTATAAAATTACTTACATAGGTACATAGATGTATATACATGCATTATACACATTTACTTTGAAGAAACAAGCAATTGCATTGCAACAACGCACTGTGGAGTATTTGCACTCAAAGAGCGGACAAAAATCGGGTTTTCAAATTGCGAAATTAAGAGTTAATTTTTTTTCCTAACGGTATAGTCAAATATCCATGGATCAATTCACCGTAGTCATTTCATTTTATTATGAACGCACTAGAGCACAGCATTAGTCGAAAATAATCAGTCGATCACAATACGTTTTCGTTGCTTTCAGCTTCCGGCAATCAGCCCATTTAATGGAATTATTTTTCAAAAATTTTCTATTGAGTGATGAGTTTAAAAATATGGACTATTTAGTTGCAGGTGTGTACTATTTTATCGAGCTATTTTGATGTTTAATTGATGTCTGTTTATATAGTGCAAATTAATTCGTAAAAATAGATAATAAATCAATTATTTAATTCAGTCATTTTTCGTTCGCTAGTCATTTTGTAATATTATTCGGTGGCATTCGGTAATAATTTTAACATTATCGGATAAATAAAGTTTTAAGTCTCAATAAAAAAAATTTTGCTGCGAATATTTGTGTTGTGTATAACAAACATTTCGTCGGGCTTGAGAGTTTTATCCAGAAAACATTTACAATGGACGTCTATTATAACGAATACCCGATATAGCGAATTTGTGATGTAACGAACGTTTTTCAGATTTACATTAGTATCTCTATGTAGCGAATGGTGGCCACGATTTGCTATCCGATATAGCGAACGTGTAAATAATTGACTTAAAAACCTGTGAAGTATTTCTTTTGTACCTAATACTAAATAGTACTAAATAGTGTTTTCCAGTTTTCCAATTAGGGAGAACGGGTACAAACAATATAATCCAAAGTATATCTACTTCTATACGATATCAGTATGGGTTGATCTTAAATTTAGACAAAGAAAATGAAATTTTTAAGAGTTTGAGTTTTGGAATTTTGGACACAAATTATGTATTTCACATTATCAACGCCAAAATATGTATGTCACTTATAATGTAAGCATAATTCGATTCTAAAATGATGACGCTGATTACACGACTCTTTTTTTCGTTCGTTTCGTCTTTCGTCTTTTTGACAGGTACGTACTATAGCGTATACTGGAGGATAATTATTGCGTGTTTACTAGCAAATGTAAAATGTCCCTAAATTAAGCTCCAAAATCAACTTCAAAATTCACCATTAACATTTCCTGCTTTGTTTTGGTTGTCAAACGAGAAATGTCAAAGATCAACCGGAAAAAATCTCAGAATTTTCATTCCTGCTTTAGTTACTTCATTTCCCTCTCGTTTCTATGCCCCTCCCCCTATCTGTCAAAAAGACGAAAGACGAAACGAACGAAAAAAAGAGTCGTGTAATCAGCGTCTATGACTGCATCCAAATAATTATGTCACAGATGAAAAAAATTATATCAGACTGGCAATGCTGCTAGTAACTAGTCGTTTTGACTATAATATTTTATGGTTGCGATTTTTAGTGGACGGTATAAAATCGTATTTAAATAGAAAACGGACATAAGCAGCACTGTTGGAATTTAGTTTTTTCGGCTGATGTATAGAATAAAATAAATGTTTAATCTTAATAAGAATTTCAAAATTGATAACCGCTAATCAAAATAAAGTAGAATGATGTCATATGCAGCCTCAAATATTTGCATACATGTAGATCACAAGTAGTTTCATGAAAATCAGAAAAATGTCACGTATTTGCAAAGATATTTGCCAATAGCCAATGATTTATGGAAATGTGAAATTATAAATGTAAGCCAAGTAGGTACAACAATAGACTACCAATTCATCGCTAAGTATATTTTTGAGATACATAAATAGATAGTCGTTTATGCATAAATGTGTACATACATATACATATGTATGTATCTATTATATGAGTGCATATGAGTGCATGTTTCCATTGTTACGGGTGTGACATTGACACTCATGTTTTTTTTACAAATTATTCATATTCACCCAATATTCTAAATCAACAAAATAAAACTTGAATTATCTACAAAACCGATTAAATCAATTAGTACCTATAATTAATATAGCAAAAACACTTGCTTTAATAATAAGATCCATTTCAGTTGCATTATGGGTGTAACCTTAGAAAGCTTACTTTAACTTTTATAAACATTTTTACTATTCAACTTTCGATATGACCTTACATACTAGACACAAATGCTTAAATCTAATTTAAGACTAACAAAATGTCTTAATGTAGCTTACTGGCCCTTAGGGGGCGCTTAACACTATTATTACGAAATATTGCCTTTCGGCCTTAATCTAACTAAATTACGACTAATCTAACATTTACTGCTAAGAAAAGTTTTGAAACTTGGAGACTTTATCATTTTTTTTCCTTAAAACTATAAAAACTTAACCTACCTAAAATACCCTAAGCTAAAAGCTCCTTAGCCTAAACTAATTATAATCAGGGTGGTAAGCGCTCGTTGCCTCGTGCCCCGAGTGGTCACCATCCTGATTGCGTCTAAGGGCGATTGGCCATGGTCATCGCTATTCCGACGCCGCCCGCCCCCTCGTGACACCGAGATCAAAGCGAGGCCGCAGCGTTGGTCACCTCTCGGATACGATGCATCGTAATAACGGGCACGGCTACTCAACGGAGACCTCCTAGCTTACCTTAACCTACATAACTAGCTTAACTTAAGACTAGTGTAAGGCTATATCTTGGTTAACCGTAGCGATTTTTTTTTCTGTCTTTTAGCGAAGTTATAGGTAGATATTGATTAGGAGAAAAAAGTGCAAAATAAACCGATCCAAAAATTGCATCCAGGGCCTCAAAATATAGATGTAACCATGGGAAAAAAGGTGCTCAATATAAGGTTTGAGCCAAAATATTCATGAGGCTATAAAATACGTTAGGGAGCCAATCTGGCATAACGAATGATGCAGAGTTTCTAGTTTTGGTAAGTACTTTCAGGATCAATCAAATCTTAGACCCGAGACGATGACCTGAAAAATGCCTTCATTTTAAACATGTGTATATATTTATTGGAGCCATCTCGTGTATTTTCTTATGAAGAGGGACGCATTATTTTTAGTAGCCCACAGGCGCAGAATATCTTAGGTCGGCATACATTGTACATACCTATTATGATTAAAGTTTTCAAATTTGAATTTTCGCTTTAACTGAGCCGTAGCCGAAAATTATTTTTGTTTTTGTTTACTTCCCAAAATTGTTATCAGCTTTTTCTTTTTATATCTTAACTTTATCTAAAAATAAACTTCTTTCTTACAGGGTGCCACGGATGTATTGCTTCAGGGCATACAATTCCCCCATTTCTGTGCCAAGGCAATGATGGAAGGAAAGCCGCTCTGCTAATTACGAACAAGATGTCTTAAATTTTACAAATAAATTATTTATTATTTTTTTTTTTTTTTTGATTGCTTTTACATTGATGTGTAAATAACTCAAATTTTTAGAGAGTAACTAATAATAAAATAATATTTTAAGCTATAATAAAAAAAAGTACAAAATAACAATTTTGGTGTTTCTTGTATTTCTTATCAAGAGTTATATTTATTTATTTCAAGTTTAAATTAGGTTTCTATTTTAGGTACGGAGCAGCGTAGTTTGTTGTTGTTGGCCAGCAGACAAAATACGTAGCTGTCCAGTCTTACGTACACACATTATGTACGTCAGTCTGTTTTCTGTACAAAAAAAATTAGTAAGCAACCACGCGGTAATTGACATACGGTAAGACCGATAAGAAACTGAACCGAAATATTAAAAAAAAAAAAACAACGAAGAATGGAGTTTAATCATATAGGTACATAATGGACATATGTATTTATTTATTTATATACAGTCGAACTTCCCTATAACGAACTTCTATACAACGAAGCTCTCCCTATTACGAATTTTTTTCAAGTACGTATCTTTTTCGTTCTACTTTCAGTGCGAATTTTTCTCTAAAACGGACAAATTTTGTAGCTGGAAATCGAACTGTCATGCGTTTTTGTCTCCGTATAACGAATTTCTCAAATAATTCTCTGTTTCGCACATTAATAAAACTTTGTACCGAGAAAAAAGTAAGAAATATTTAGGGGATTCCCCAAAAATTTAAATAACAACAGAATGCTGATAAAGTGTTACCTAAATTGGGACGAAACTCTTCATTAATTGACGTATTTAGAACCTTTCTGGCGATGAGGAGTAACGTACCGACTAATGTGTTTTGATGAGGAAGAAAAATGGAAGAGTAATCCTTACTATAATAAAAATGTAACTTTTTTTCGACGGCAAAGACTTTGTTCCCATTTGTCTTAAAAACTACTGCAAGAAATTAAATCCGGTTTTCACAGTTGGATTGCAAAATGTCTGGAATACAGACATAGGATATTTTTTTTTCGTTATCTACTATCCAGAAGCGGAAATCTAAGCTGATATCTGGGCAGAGATTATTTTTATGAATACCCTCAAGCTCCTAGCTTTAGAATGCCTTGGCCGATGGGAATGGAATTTTTTTTATTATAAAGTTCAATTTTGTACACACATTTTAAGATACAAATCATCTTCGTACGTTATACAGAAGTTGAACAATAAGCATTAAATTAAAATTAACGATCAATTAAAAATGACATACGATTCAAGAAAAGCTTAGATCGTTGGATTCAACCAACGATCAGTGGAGATAATTTCGTGTGTGCGCAGGTTTTTTTTTCTGTGCTGTTTTTTTTTTATTTTGGAACTGTTTGAATGCACATAACGCAGAAACTAATGGACGGATTTTGATGAAACTTGACATAGTGATTGCTTATGTTCTTGGTCAACATTTTTTATACTTTTTATCCCCGAAAATGATCTGGTTGAAAAACACTGCACATCTCAATAGTAGCTTATCGTTCCACTGATTCATTTGAGGCATAAATCATCCTTCTGCGTTATACTGGAGCTGAGCTATGCTCAAAATAGTTCATGAAATGTTCGCCAATAATTTTCCATCAGTGGAGACCGCAGACAACAGCCGTGCAGCTGTGGGTGACGTCAATAAGTATGTACCTATATAGGTATGTCGTATGTATATTAAAAGTAATGGTTGTGTGTTCGACTTTTATGCGTTCGCGCATCGCTCATCCGTTTGCGATAAAACTTGGGGCATGTGCAAAAAAAAACATTGTTGTGCGCATCCAGGGGAAGGTTCCTTTTTATTTTTTTCCAAAAGCAAACGCATTCAATACAATAATATTATGTACAGCCGAATCCCTTTATGTTGAATTTTAACGGCCGATTAAAATTGGTGCAAGTTAGAGGGATTTTTGATAAAATTCGAGCTAGAGATTATCCCTTTTTGTTGAAAACGCATTTATTCGTAGATCATAGTGGAAGTTAACAAAAAAAAAAAAAAACAGAAAGAAAAAAAACCTTTAAATGAATAACAGAATAATTTGTGATACAAAGTAGGTACCAGTCAGTTTCCGATTTCCTGGTATGCCAGAAAGTTAAAAACATGTTTTTTTTAACACTTCAGCTTCGAAAAATCATTTGGACTTACCACAAAAAGCATTTAAATACATACGAGGAAATATGTAGGCCAAGTTTTGAAAATAAGAAAAACCATGGGAGGCGGGCGAACCAAGGCGAGTACGGGTCGGCTAGTTCAAATATTGGTCTACATAACATTTAAAAAATACAAAAAAAATATTGGACCTTTGGGTCCCGAATTATGGGGTGTTCCCTATAAGGGACAGTAGGAGTTCAAAGAAAATAAACATTTCAATATTAAATTTTCTTTAATATGAAATATTTTAAAGCATCGTTCATAAAGTCTAATGTCGCATTTTTCGCATCGAGTTGGTGACTTCAGATGGCATACTCTACAGCGAGTTCGGTTTCCTTGCTCTACCACGTAATGGTTTATGATCTATGTGGTCGAATCTTAAGTCCAAATTTTCCAATGCAGATGGACGTGAAGGACCTCTTTTCTTATAATGACAATTAGACTCTAATAACAATACAGCAATTCTTCGTCGAAAGGCAAGTAGACGCATACATATTACCGCCACTTTGTTTCTGTAACTGCCAACAATTGTTGAAGGTTACATCGAGAAGATACGACACGAGCGGACTATACCACTTTTCCCCCTTATAGATGTTCGTTACATACAACGATATGTTTTGACCAGCACATCATATCCTCTAAGCAACAGTATTCCGAAAAAAAAGTTCATTTCGTGTAATGAAATATTTAAACTTATGTTCTTTTGCATGGCGTAACTACTGGTGAGAGATATTGCCATTTCGTAGAATTTGTCATCGAAAAATTGTTCAAATATCTCTACTGGCGTTTGATTACTGAGCACACTGCTATATATCGCGTCACCTGAAGTAACATGCAAATCTCTTTTGGTCCAGGTTGGATTTTCAATTGCATTTAATTTTCTTTTTTTGGTAACAGCTACAAATAATGGAATGTCGTCGTCATTATCAAATCCGTCATCATATATGCAACTTCAGCGTCCGCAAGTAACTGCGTGGTAAGTTGGATATAGCCACTTCATTTTTCTCCCATGAATCTTCATCCATCAATTCTCCACACGCATTATTTGGCGGTACCAAGGCTATTGTAGCATGTGCTGGATTATTATAGATTCGTATTCTTCCAAAAAAGCTATGATCTCGTCAAAATTTACGCACCTACAAAAAAAGCAGATATGAACTCTAATCTCCTACTGTCCCATATATGGGACACCAATAAAAAAATCTTTATTTTGCCAAATAAAAGAAGATTTTCATAAATCTTACGAACGAAATCGATAACTTGATATTCTAACAGTGAATTGTTCAAATATTATGTATACACTATATTTGTAAAAATTGTGTTAAAATTACCTGTTTGAATACACTGTCCCATCAGTTTACTTCCCTTCACTCAAAAAAGTGAATAAAAATAAAATGAGGGAACTATCGCTGGTTTTTTCTGTTGGTTTTTAGGCAGCATATCCAAAGGAATTAAAAAGATTTCAAACATTTTTTGAATCTCGTCTGCTAATATAACAAAAAAATTAAAGCATAGGTGTCCCACATATGGGACAGTAGGAGAATCTGGGTTTAATAAAAGTTGATTAAAAAAAAAATTGCTAATTTCTGTATAACGAATTTTCTATATAACGAAGTGATTTTCTGGTCCCGTGCAGATTCGCTATAGGGAAGTTTGACTGTACATGTCACCTGCTAATCATTTCACATACATACATACCTTGCTCTCTATAAGAGGAGCGTATTGTCGGCAATAATTCACACCATTTTTTCTTGTTTGTTTTGATTGATGGCAGCCTTACATCAAAACTGAATACATATGTACTGTACATACAAGCAATTATTATCAAATATGTGATGTATGTATTGAATTTCAATGCCACCCGAATGCCTAAAAGTATGCAATGAAAATATTCGTTAGTGTTCTGTACATACTTCCTTACCGACCGACCGACCGACCGACTATCGTACTTTTTCAATTTAAGAAATAACCAACTGCATTGTAATTTTGTGTTTCGCATTTTATTTTGCTTAGTTTAAGAGTAGAAAAAAAGAATTGAATGAGGAAAATTGTTTATTAAGCTATGATATGAAATTCTGCGTTCTATAGTGCATTTCTAATACAGACAGAGTACCCCTATACAACAAAAGGACTTCAATTGATAACCAGCGCTGTATGCTACATAATGCATAATTCAGGTTTCTTTAACTAGTACATACCTATTTACGAGTATGTACATACATATGTACAGTGAAACCTTGGTAAGTTGGCCACTTGCAGAGCAAGAATTTTTGGCCAACTTATACAGGTGGCCAACTTATATAAACTCTGGAATACACCGGAGTTTAGAGTGTTTCTCGTTAAGTGAAATAATTTGATATTATGCGTTTCAGGGGAATCTGCTGTCTTCAATACGGTTTAATTGAAATTAGTCTAAAAGAAAAGTGTGTGTGGCACACGCGGTAGAAGTGAAACTTTTTTTTTTTTAAAATGGTGTATACATACATACATATGTAGGTATTATTGGTCATAATTTAACGAAAGAATGAGATAAATACGGAGATATACAGATTGCGAGATTACGAAGAGCGAAAAGGACGGACAGAAGAATGATATCATACATATGTACCTAGACCTACATCATTCAACACAGATAACATCATTTAAATTTATAATTTAATTATATATGTACTTATTTATCTTAATTCACCAAAATTACCAAAAATTGGAATAGCTACATATGTTTATGTACATAACTTTATATTCAAGATGTTGCTCAAGTTGACTTTATCAACATTGCCTTGGTAAATTTGGAGATTTTGAATGATGTTTCATTATTTACTCATATGATTGCATTCAAATTTCTACCAAACTTGAAAAAACGCATAAATCCGTCAAACTCATCCGTAAGCTCCTAAGTTGTAAAAGTCAAATCCCATATTTAAATTCTCAATCTCATTCGTATTTCCATTCATCACGCTCTCAATATTTCAATTCGAAAACCGTAATCTTGCTTGATGATAGTGCTTTCATATACAATGCTATTATATCATTGCTATCATGTTATGAGCGCGCTACCACTGTATGTATACCACCCGAAACCCCACCAAGTAGCACACAAATGCGCTTACACTGCATGAGCGGCCACCGACTGAGCTGGGCTATGCACAAAGCTGAGACTGAGTGTAGAGTGTATGAGTTTTATCTCATTCTAACGCGTGCTAATATATTGGGTTCTGAAAGAGATGCAATGTTTTCGTGTCGAAATTTCGTTTCAAGATTTTCAGTTCACACCGCGAGCTAAGAAGTTTCACTTCAAAAAGTGACTTGAATTGAGTCATGAGAAGAATATGAGAAGAATTGCAACAGTAGAAGTATAGGTGAAATAGAATAAGTTCAAGTTTATATATCGATATATATGGTCACTAAACCATTGCATACCTATGCCATGATACATACATTCATGCATATGTATACATGTTCACGGCCATACAAATCAAATAAATTGCGACATTCATATGGCATGATTACATTGGTCTTGTTAAATCATTTAAAGGTTATATTGACTCCTGCAGATAACCTGTGCGTCATTGAACTTTATAACTGCATTATTATGATGGCGCCGAAGAATAATTTTTAGACAATAAAAATTTATCATCTTTGACACCGTCGGAATTAAAATTAACCGAATCGTTTTTTTCATATCTATATAGACCTCGATAAAGCTCTCCAAGTAAAAATAAGACTGGATAATTATCCAGGCCAAGGTTTTGTTGTATTTTACATTGAAAACATGTTGCGGAAACATCTTTAGCCTATATAGATTTGAAAAATAAACACGCCTATTAGTGATGTACTGCTTGTTATAAGGTTGTAACAAAATATGTTCTTACGGTATTTTGGGAGCTAATTAAGGTAATAATCAGGGTTATGATTTTGTGGACCTAAAAAAGTAAAAAAAGGCAAAAAAAGGCATTTATTAAAAAACAAGAAAAAGGAATGTAAATGCACATTTTGCACATTGAATAACCAAGAACCAAATTTTCTGGTAATAATCTTCTCCGGTTGTCTCTTAGAAGCGCCTTGAAGGAGCTAAGCGACCTTTCTACTTCAGCTGAAACGAGTGGAGCCCATTTAAAGATTTCAACATTATTTACACCAATGTTTGACGGTACTTCTGGAAAATATTTTTCAATTTCTATGGTGGGCGGTAGAACGAGTATAAGTCAAAAATTTCAATTTGTCAGTAGAGGAAATAAACTAAATAAACCTACTATCTCACATACAGTAAGAAGTAGATAGTAGATTTGTCGGAATACGTGTATACATGCATATTTATGAATGCACACAAGCAATAACAATTTTCAAACCAAAGATCAGTGATCGCAGGGCAGGGATACTTTTGGTGGCAGCAATGCAATATGTATTTTTTATAAAGCGTAGCAACGCACGCAGGGTATTCGCTAGTTTTCGATATTTCCATGTTGACTCTCCCCACAGACTATACGTTTTAAATTGCAATGCATCTAAGAATGTAAGTATGCGTATAACCTATTGTGTGAAAGAAGCATAATGTTTGCACAGATGAACATGCATACATACGAGCATTATTTTTTTAGCGAATAAACTTTGAGAAAAAAGCAAAAAAGGCAGAAAAAGGCAATAACGGCAAAAAAAGGCAAAATAAAATACATATATTTGGAATCAGGAGGACATGAAACGTGTTTGTGTAAAGTCGATACTATCTTCCAAATAAGCAAAAAAAAGAGGCAAAGTTAGCAAAATCCTATCCCTGTGCCTGGTAATAATGCACCCGCCCAGATATATCTACATTGGAGTTGCATTCAATAAAGAATGCATGCCTGACAGACTTAATTTCGGTTGTCTATTTGAGAGTACAAATGCTACGAGCAGCTCCCAAAAACTCGCAAGTGGACACAGTTGACAGTCTTGCAAAGTTGCAACTGGATAGTTTTTGATCATTATCGGACAGCTCGCAGAATTCCAACATATTCCGTATTTTGCGAGTAGCTGTCGAGAGTCAACATGGCAATACAGTGGACAACGGAGGAAACAAATCAACTTATAGAGAAATATAAGTGTATTGAAACTTTGTGGCTATTGCCAAATGCCAGAAATCTAAGTGTTACTAATACACGCTCACGTACTGGTATGGCTTCCCTTATTTGAGTATCCTTTTTCAAAAAGAGGACTCAACGGATTGATTGTACCACATACTCTGAATCGTTAAGTATCTTCAATTCGAAGCTCTCTTGTAAGAGTAGTAAGAATACATGCATGCCACTTTCATTCCTTTCAACTGATAACTTGCAAAAGAAATATATCAAGTGGACATGGTTTATGAGAGTATACTCACAGAAAATAAACCAGAGAACTCGAATGGATAGCTAGCTACCCAAATTTCATGATGCTGTTATACACCTTACCTATATGTTTTTAATTTTTTTAATAAATAAAAAAAAAACTAGTTTCGAGTGGGAATGAGTATTTTACTGATTTTTAAATTAAATTATAATTACAAATTGAAAAACTTTCAAAAATATAAACATAAACTAAGAAACTTTACATATTTACAATTTGTTTACTAAGCAGCCGAATAAGTTTATAATTCCAACAATCGGTGGGACAAATCAATGTCGGTTGGTAGCGCGGAATAGTTTGATGACCAACTGGCATCACTGGTCGATGTTGGTGATGTGGAGGTAAAGTCATAACTATTGTTGCCATCGTATTCACGTGGAGGTTCATATGCCAAATCGCTGCCCATTACAAAGTCCAAGAAGTTTGGAACATACTGATCGAATCCATACGCCAGTTTATCGTTCGAAGCCATTTCAATGAATTCCTCAGAACCTTTTCCATATGCATCAGCCCCATTGTTCATGGGAGCACATGTATAACTGTTATGCATCTGGTAGGGATTGATGTACTGTGGTGGAGCTTCTTGACTGGTGGTGATATTGGCGGCGTGGCAGTTAGCTTGCGGTTGATATGCCACTGGTATAGTACCCATAACCTGGGTAATCTGCTCCCGTTGTGGACTGTATTGCAGCAGTCTCTGCACTATACCATCATGACTCTTGTTGTTGTTCTGGGGCTGCAAATCGGCCTTCTGATTCGGACTGCCAAAGCTCTGATGCTGGGGTGACACTGGTGCTGAATTACCTTGACTAGAGCAGGAGTTTTCCGAGCTTGGTCGAAGTTTAATATAATCCTTAATACCACGAGCAGCATCCTTCTTGCTCTTCATGCGTCGGTTTTGGAACCAGATCTTGACTTGCCTCTCGGACAGATCAAGGCGTTGGGAGATTTCGATTCTTCGTGGTCGGCATAAGTACTGGTTGGCATGAAACTCTCGTTCGAGTTGAATCAGTTGGTTGCTGGTGAAAGCAGTGCGTGCTCGTTTACACTTTTCCTTGTTAGGTGATGTGGACTCTGGTTTGGTAGTAATCATTGTTGAGTCAAAATTAGAATTCATCTGAAAATATTAAAAAGAAAATTAAATTTAGTTAAATATTCTCAAAAAAGAAAAATGCTTATTTATATTTCAAAGAAGCTTTTCATCGGAGAGATCGAAACTTACAATTTGCAGGTGTGCTGCGTACGATGGTGGTGAACTCCTTGGGTAGTTCACAAACTCTTGCTTAATCGACATCATGTTTGATAGAGTTTTGAAAATTACTTGAAAATAACTTTGAAAATACGAAAATCTCCTCTAAACTGAGTTGTTATCCTTAGAAGGAAAGTCTTAGGACTGTGCTCTGTACTGACATTGCGAAAGTATTTATACCCATTTCAAAAAATATGGACACGGTGAATATTTTCGAAAATCTTTCTCTTAGCTTAGTCGAAAACAGGTAGACAACTTTTCGCGAACAATGCAGGCCGCGTCTGAAAGGCGCAGCCAGAAATATTGAAAAATTCAACCTGTGTCGGCTGTCTGGGCCTGTCATTGGTCGATTGAAATTGTCCCACCAAGAGGTGTGACAATTCTGATACGCTTAAGAAACTGCGCCATTGTGGATGTTTTATGTTTTCCTTAAATGACCAAAACGAACTCGTTGTAATGGTTGACCTTTAAGGGGGGACTCGGTAGGTATGATTTCGAAACTTCAAACGTATTGTTTGTTTTTTTAGTAATTTGAACAGATGCAATTTTATACATTTAAATATTTGAATATTAGGCGTGTTTTTTTTTAGCCTATATAGAATAAAAATAAAAATTTCAATACATAATACAACAAAACCTTAGCCTCGATAATTATCCAGGGTAAGGTTTTGTTGTATTTTATATTGAAAACATGTTTCTGAAACATGTTTATTCTATACAGGCTTAAAAAAAAACACGCCTATTTTTAGTAAAAAATGTATTTTAAAAAAGTTTATTTATCATTTTAGTTTTAAGTTTAACAAATTGCAAATTTGAAGAACTAGTTGGTAACTTTTTTCGAACCTTTTTAAGCACACTTGTCGCATATGAAATCGGTTTTCGATTTTAGTGCATGAAACTGGAAATTAAAGAGAAATCATGATAAACAACATTGTTGTTTGGAAACTACATACACATGTTTGTATGTAAGTACCTTTTGTGTTTGTGGGCTGTGTTACCAAATCGCATATTTCGAAAACATTTTGATAGGTGATTGAAATGGTCAAATCCCATTTTTTTGACACATTTTCCCGGCTTTTAGTTACGGAATGGAAACCGAAAACTAGGTGGAAGATTTTTTCTAGGCTTTTTGTTCTATTAATCAATATACCAGTTATTTATATGTAGTTCTAAAACTTTCTAATGAAAATAGCTTTGCCAAGACAGATATGGGAATATACATACCTATAAACATTTTAGTTAATGTATAGTGGATAGTAGTGCTGCACATTTTTAAATACATTTATTGTTGTTGCGGAGGATAATATCAGCCGGAGAACTCAGAAACATATGCGGTCTATTGCACTCTGATTTCTTCAACCAAGCCCTGGGTGGGGATCGAACTCACAACTTCTGCGTGGTATGCTTAGCTAGTGATAAAGGGTGTCTCAAAATTTACGCAAGATTTGAATTTTTCGCGAGCCTTAATTTTTTTTGAATTATTGCTCAACAATTAAAACGTGTTGTTCTTTCGCGTGGTATTCCATTTTTAGTAACTACTGAACTGTCACGCATACATATGTACATATGTTTACTGATCCGCAAGTTCGAGTTAACTTTCCACCACCATACTAGATTAAGATTGGGAGTGAATTATGATTTCATTAAATCAACATTTATTGGATAGAAAAAAAAAACACAATAAATGTATGACAATAGCCGGTAGTCAAAATGAGTTATAGATTTTCAATAATTCAATTCAAAATATTATAAAAGTTGATAAAAAACTTTTCATATATAATTTTCTTACGATACCTCAAAGCTGATTTTATATAGCCAGCCAGAGTTGATGATAAAAGGTTCCAATAAAATATATAACATCTCTTGCATACAGGTTACACAATGAAAATCACATTATATCTGGTGAACAGTTAGGTTATAGTAAAGGTTTTTGATCAATAACTATCCACATCAGTAATTGACAAGCAGCAATCCACTCCGCACGATTTATTTTTCAATCACCTATAACTTAACAATGTTGACCACCGAAGCAATTTGGACAGATAAACAGTATTTTCAAACGCCATCTATAGGTACGAATAAGATGCTCCCTAAAACTGTAATCAGATTATCAGACAAGTTACCTATGTGTAAAAGTGATCCGATTCAAACAAAGAGTAAAATCTGCTATGTTGCTGATCTGCAACGCCATATACCGTAGAGCAGCATTAGGTGGATTGGAGTGTAAAATGACTTTTTCATCTTTTGGGGTATTGGAATTTGAAATGACCATAGAGTTTTAAAAACGTCATAAAAAGCATTAATTAAACGCTATTTCTTTCAATTGCTTATGTTATTAAAATCATTAAAATCACTTCAGGTTTCTTAGAATTGAACTGGAGCTAAGCTTCGTTATACATACAGTGTATCAATCTCATATTCGTACACCAGCTATTAAGAAAAACATTGAATTCCTGATCAAAAACGACGTGAGATATTAAGTTAAATAAAGTATAGAATTTTTAATGGATATTGAACAATTGCATTCCATTTAGTTTTGACATTAGTTAACATTCCCTTTGGTTTTGAAATAGATAAAAGTAAAAAAATAGACAAAAAGGAGTTCAATTTCGTATTCGTACACCGATCGTTTATTCATAAAAAAATAAAAATTACTAATCTGTTCCTTGTAAAAGTTGTTTTTTGCATTGAATTATTATTTTTCAAAGTGAAATAATGAAAAAAAGTTACTTTGTAAGGTTATTCGAAATTTCTTGGAAAAATGGGTAGAATGTAAGGTGAGATATCAAATTAACTGCGGGAACAGATAATCAGATATAACGGAGCAGGAAAATCTTATAGTGTGATATCAAGTTTGGTAGGTCGGCCAAGATCAACCATCATTATTCGGTTGAAACATGAAAACCACATCGAAAATAAACCAAAAAATACATCTAAAAATGTATTAAGTGCACATGACATGAGAATATTTATACGGTAAATTCGAAAAAAACCTACATATAGTGCATCAAAACTGGCAGAAAACTTTGTCGAACTTTTAATAAAGGTTTCTGAACAGAAATGCCAAGAAATTGCATCCGAAAACAACGGTACAATTGAAAAGTTATGTGTAAGAAACCTGTCAATAGTTTAATGAACAGAAGCAAGAGATTAGAATTCACTTAACAACACCAATTTAAAGATTTCGACTTTTGAAACACAATAGTATTTACAGACGAGTCTAAATTTAATGATTATGGGTCGGATGGCGAACAAATGGTTTGCCGAAAAACAACTACCGGATATCTTCCACATACCAAGGCGGACAGTCAAACATGATGATGGTTCGGTAATGCTGTGGGAGTGTTTTTCCGCGGCTAGAGTGGGATGACCGCATATAATTTAACGAATAAATGGACTATAAGCAATATATTGAGATATCTTAGCCAAATCTGAAGAAAAGTGCTGTTCAAAAGGGGCTCTGGAACAATTTTACTCTTTACCAGCATAATGACCCCAAACATAAAGCTTATCTATTTTGAATGTGGCTTCTTTATCACTCTCGAAAAGTGTTGGAAACACTTCCACAGTCATCGGATATTAATGCCGTAAAGAATTTGTGGGACGAGTTGGGCCACAGAGTAAGAAAATTTGGTATAAGGTACACAAATGATCTCAAAGAAAGGCTTATTGAAGAGTGGGTAAAAATTACCCTTGAAATTACAGAAATATTAGCCGAATCCATGCCCAGCCATCTTTAATAGGTCTTAGCTAATAAAGACTTTGATTCAAAGTATTAGTTTTTAGATAAAATGTGAAAAAATTGACTTAATATCAAAGTGTACGAATACGAAATTGACCATATTTTTCTTAATATTATGTTTTTTATGAAAAAATTTCAATACTTTATTTGAAATATTTGAATTAATCGAAGTTAATATTTTCATTTTAATGTGTTCTTACTGAAATCAATAAAATTTTGCAGTATTTGTTCAATTTGTTTGGATTTTTCCTCAAATAAATATTACCACATCAGGTGTACGAATATGAGATTGATACACTGTATGTACATACATTATGTAAATCAGATTTTAATTTCCATGATACGTGTTTTTTGACTGTCATTATTGATTTCTGGCATCAATACTAGAACACATAGTATATATGTAATGTACGAATACATAATATGTACATAATATTTTCTGAGATATTAAAAATGAAAAATCAAACGAAAACATGCAGTAAGAAGAAAGAAGAAAAACAAGCAAATAGAATTAAAACACTTCACATTTAGGAGTAACATACAGATTCTATACAATTTATTACTGCTCGTACTTGTGATCGAAAGTTAAACCGCCAATTCGTAACTTGAAATAATTAAAGGATTCAACATCTTCCTATTTATGTCAACAGTAGTAACTAAAACTTAGAATACTTGTATGGTTACCAAAACACTAGCACTTACTCATGGACTGAAATGGTGATACTGAAGAGTTTGAACTGTAACGCTTGGACTAAAATACAAAAATGATAAGTTGCAACCTCTCAATTCGGAAAATTCAACTTTAATTTAAGCGAATTTGCAATGAGCTACAAATTGATTTGTAATCGAATAATAAATATCAGCAATCATTAAAATTAAATTTAATACTAATACGAATAGAATGTTTTCTTTAGCATAGAATATGGCTTGGATGCATTTGAATATTCGTTCTTCACATAATTAAATATTTTCATAAAATGAATATGGTTGCATTCCTCCTGCATTTTTAAATTTTTAATGCAACTGCAAAAATATCCCAAATTCTCTGTGAAAAATACTTGAGACAAGGAGATTGTAAATCCACATAGTTCAGCTTTATCATTTTAAACACGAGTTATGTGGTTTTTTTTTTCTTCTACTGTCGTTCAACTCTTATAGAGATGGCTGAGCAGTCTAACATTACCCTATATTGGGTCCCGGGGCACAAAGACATTTCCGGGAATTGTAAAGCTGACGAACTCGCTCAACTAGGAACAATTCTACCGGAAAAGAAGAAAATACATAGGTACTTATGTCGTATACCCTTGGCTACTTACATCAAACTATCACTCAAACTTGAGACAGTCAATCAAACCAATGTTAGATGGGAAGGTGGATCTACTTGCCTTGCCACCAAACAGATCTGGCATATACTGCATCTAAACCGCTCTAACTACCTTCTGTCCCTAAAAAGACTATATATTTATACCTAAGTACGATTATTGGTGTCATTACAGGACACTGAGAAGCATGCAACTAGGCTTGGCGTCCTTTCAAACGACTTCTTCAGAATTTACAGGGACAAGGAAGAGGAATGAAGCCCGACACACCTCCTCTATTAATGTCCAGCTCTTTGCTGTAGCAGAAAACTACACCTAGGAGAATATTCTTCAACGATCTCAGTGACCTAGCACCAAAGGATGTTGGAAGCATATCTTGCTTTGTACGAAGCTCCAAATGGTTTTCATGGGTAGCATGGACACATATCCCCAAGATCGTTGGTTTCATAATGGGCCACTATAGGCCTAAATGTGATGCTATTCGTTTTACCGGCAGCCACTGCTACCTGACCTTACCTTTGTGTTTTTTTTTTTCTTCAAAATGTTCTAAAGAAACTATATATAGCGTTAATCAAGAAAAAATGGAAGTCTTCGGAGGGGAAGAGCTATTCTCCAGCAAGACAGAGCCGCAATTATTGACTAACAAATTTTCGTTGCTATTCCCGATGTATGTACTTCTGTATTCCTTTTTGAATAAATTAAGTAGAACATTTCTATCCCAGCCAGTTTTTCCAATCCAAAAGAATCCTAAGCAAACTCAATCCATGAGGTTGCACTGGGCAATTAACATACTTTTTCACGCAATATTATGTGAAAATAACTGATTGACCCTGAGCAGAACGCTTTGCCTTAAAATACAATTTACTTATGTTTTTTTAGATTTTAAAAAGATAAAAAGATGGCGGCCGTGGCCGTGATGGTTAGTGCGTTGGACTGCTACGCATGCTGCTCGGGTTCAATCTCAGCCCGGGTCTAACACCTAAGAAAGTTTTTCACGGTTGCCACCTCTTTCGAATGTCTGACAACAAGAACCTTTTCAACTCGCCGTTCGGAGTCGGCAAAAAACGGTAGGTCCCTTCCACTTGTGTTAAAAAGTACCACGCACACACAAATGGTTGCGAGAAGCTAGGCTTGGTTCTGTGTAGGACTGCTGACGCCTTTATTTTTATTTTAAAAAGATGCAAATTAATATTTTTTTATCTCACCATATTAAAATTGTTTTCATTCAATCAACAAAAGGGGGGTAAATGAACCTACCCATCTCATACATGTTTTGCTAGTGATCATGGATTGTATTGACCGCCCCGTAATAACTACTAATATCTTTTTAGGCATTGATTGCAATGTACTCGTATAAAAAATATCATCAATAAAATTTCATTATCTTCATATCCACAGACTGGTTGAGTTATCGTCGTAAAAGATACTGGTTTCAAAGTCAATCGAAACCTAATAACTCTCAGTATCTAAAATCCTAACCAACTCAATAAATCAAAAACCTGACTTCTTTTTTACAATATCCTTATTTCATTGGTCTACGGCGCAAACCCACAAGTCTCATTAACTTACTCCTTTCTTATGTCGACTGTCAAATCGGTGCTGTCACCAGTCACCAAAGCAATCACTCAAAATAGCCCATAAAATGATCGCAAAGCCAACGAATTTCGCGAATTGTCTCGCCAGCCGTCTCTTCTGAGAGTCGGGACAGAAATTTTAATATCATGTCACCATTTCCGCGACACTTGTATAAAACTTTCGGATTGGACCACCAAACTACGGATATTAGACGAAATTAATACGCGTACTCGCATAGCCGCCGACTACCGACGATTTACGCAAATAGTCAGTCGGGCTGTGAGCTATTTAGCCATTAATCCTGTCAATATGGCGCATCCAAGTCAGCGGCCAGGTAAAACACGATGAAATATTCGCAAGCATTCGCACACTAATTACTAGACACATGACTGTACTATATGCATTTACACTTACCTACACAACAGTGTTGCTAGTGAGTCCTTTTGATGATAGTTTATCCCTTAGCGGTGGACAAAAGGTGATTACAACATGTCGGTCGGCGAAAGGTGGCCGGCGCTTCGTTCAATACACACACACAGGAGTGTACACGCTTGGTGGCGCTACAACTTTCCTTTGTCCGTCAGGAGTCAACTAGCGAATTTTAATGATTTGTGACGCGCAACAAGTAGACGACGAGTGTAGTAATGAGATCCGATGTATCCGCATCCGCACTGATAGGTTTTGTGGTTGCGTCAACTCGCAACGGTAATTACCATTTACAAAGGGATATTCGGAGGCGCACGCAAAACAAAATCAACAGAATCGGATTAATTCGCCATTAATTCCCGTAATCCCTGAGAGATTGTTTGTTTTTCGGATTTAGATTTGGGTGTCCGTGTTTTTTTTTTTTTGTATCTTTAGAAAACGTTCATACGCTATGCAACCAAATTGGAAACTGAGCGCTTGCAGGTGGTAGGGACTTCATCACCTATCGAAGGTCGTATCGGAACTGGAGATGGGTGGGGTGGGATTTCCGTTTCGAAAGATAACTTCCCAATCTCTTACCCACAATGGAGGGCTTTTGTAGTTATGAAACTGAAATTCTTAAAAACAATACAAGCTCGGTCGTATGCCTTCATGCTCGTAAGTGGGAGGTGGGTTTTTTTTAAATTTATTTTTTTGTTGTTAGACGCAAATGACCCCAGGTGATGTTCGACTTTGAACAACGGCATACGCCAACGTTATCAAGAAGAACGAGTACTTAGTTTCTATCGCCCGGGGGCACTTTTAGTGATTTGTGAGCATGATTTGTAAACTTCATGTTTATACTCGATAGAAATTTGTCTTCTTTTTATTTTTACATACATACATATTATTGAGTTGTGTTATGAGTGACGGTGAAATGTCGGATTCAGATAAGTTTAACGGAGCCGACTATCAAAGGCAATGGGCACGTTCCGTTTTTAGTGACTAAACTTTTAGTCAAGCCCTAACACACGGAACGGCAAACTGACTAACTACATATTTAGTTGACAGTTCACATGTTACGAGTTGTACTTTCTATTTTCGATTTGAATTGGTTGGAGAATGGTGATTTCAAGACAACAAGGCTATTTTTAAAGAAAATAAGAGCGAACACAAGCTTACATAATAATGGAAGACTTAGAGAATGAAGTTTTATGTAAGTAACATCCAACATTAGATACACATGTTTGGAATATAAATTATTTATTTCATTGGTCAAGTTGCATTACTTGCTGTGGACGATTTGTTGAGTTCGTCGATTGTTCTACATAATCCAACAATATATAGACTGCATGACGAATCAACTAGAAACTCCAACTATTATGAAGAAATCATTCCCAAATACTCTCTCCGAGAATTCCATTTCCACTTTGGAATGAGTGGAACCTGTTTCTCTGTTAGTTTTGTCTGCAACATTGTGTTTAAGCAGTTAATTTTCATAATTTACCCGGATTTTCATTTTTGTAACAAGCAAACAACGGCCAAGCAGTAAACAATAAAACAACCAATCAGCTGTTTTTGGCGGTTTTCAAACTGACTAATTTCTTAAACAGACTTTTCTTGACTAAAAATCCAATCCACAACCTCAAAAGAAGTTGACTAGTGTTTAGTCAAATTGAGGTCCGTTGACCAATCCGAGGCCGTCGACTAACTAGTGACTAAAAAAACGGATCGTGCTCAATGCCTTTGTGCGTATGAGAAGTGACATAATCTCATGAGGTGTCATTGCTAACTGTCAAGTTCCAAAGTCAGGCATTTCAGGAAATGAAAATATTTACGCTTCCCTTATGGCTGTCTAACAAATTCTGCGACTAATCAGAGATTGTATAGTAGGTATAATGTACCTATTAGATTATATGACATGATATGATACAATTTATCTGGGGTACGGTAGAGATGTCCGCTATCACAGCGACTAAGGTGGGTCTATCGTGCCCTCTTTTATATCTAGGTATCGTACAAAATTCTTAGAAATTTGCGCAAAGAATTTGTATATGTTCTCTGTTTAGCTTTAGGGTGTTTCATGTAGGCTCCTATTTTGGCCAGGATATCAGCCTTTTCGTTTCCCTTACGTCCTTCATGCTCTGGCATCAAATATCAGTTTAACTATATGTTTTTCTCTGTCAGCAGGTTTAGGTTTGAATGCATCCATAATGCACGTCGTGCTCAGTTTGACAGTTGGCGATTTGCAAGGATATTATGTACTCTTGTCAGCATTGCAGTTAACCGTCCAATTATTACGTCGTTTCAAGTTAAGTCGTTAAGTGCATTGCTTGCTATATATGTATGTACGTTGAACTATTGACATTCGGCAGTCTAAAAAATAATTGATTGTTTCACATTCAGTAAGATTACTCTCAACTTTTTACTGGCCACTATGAGATCTTTCAGATCGAATAAACCGCTTATATGCAATATTTAAAGGCGCGAGAAGAAGAGAACGAATCGGGCATTTTGACAAAGAGTTCCCATAGAGCCCATAGAGGGCACCCTGATCATGATCATACAATTTTCCAAATCTTTGACGTATGAGTTAACAAAGAAACAAAACTGTCTTTGGACAACACAAGCTCCTCCATAAAATCAAAAACAAAGCCTAATATTAAAGTCTTATAAGAATTTTCAATTTGAAAATTTAGAATCTATTAGTGCGACTATACGATAGGTACTCCAATCAACAGACAGCCGAGACTACAAATTTAGTTTCATTAAATGCAAGTTAATTGCCTAAATGTTTGGCGCAAGTGACATTGTCGATTGTCATTTTGTTGACCTGAATTGAAACCAGCGACTGGAATACACGTACATTTGCGAATTCGCGACAGAATTAATTATGCTCTGAGTTGATTCTAATTTGGGCATAATGACGAAATATTTTACTTCCGGACGGAAGGTTCACTGTCATGGGATACAGTGAGCGGCGAATTGGACAATGGACTGGTTATGAATTACGTATTTAAAAGTGATTACTAACCTATTGGGAAATCGAAATACTTTTGGCTGAGTGTTCGATTTCTATGTAATTAAGCATGTCTATGGTTTGGAAATGAGTTGTACCTTCAAGCGATAGGTATGCATGCGACAGGAATGGACTTCAATTGGAATGGCATGAACGTTTCATTATAATTTAGAGGTTGGATCTGCTCCTGATTACATAACTTGACTTGTTGTAGTGGAGTTGTAGGAGCCAGCGGTATCAGTTATTGGAAAATTTTCTCTAAAAGATTTAAGGCCCAAAAAGGCAAAAAGGCAGCTTGAATTAAAAAAAAGCAAAAAAAGCAATATGAGTAAGAAAAAGGCAAAAAAGGCAAGGCTTATAAGTAAAGTCTCCGACCCATAGACTGCGTCCGTTTTTACCCACAGCTCGATAGAATACACGGATGGTGGAAGCATGAGAAACACTTTCAGCAAAATAGCAAAATATCATCAGCTGTCGTCTCTCAAGGTATGTAGGCATGCAACGGATTCTATGGGGCGACTCTCTGCGGAAAACGTTAACGTCAGCATCAACGTTCAAAGCAACGACATCGACGCAGTCTATGGGTCGGAGACTTTACTTATAAGCAGGGAACGGATTTTGTTGACGTTGGCTTGTTTTGCCTTTTTGCCTTTTTTTTTACTCATATTGCCTTTTTTGTTTTTTTTAATTCACGCTGTCTTCTTTTGCTTTTTTGGTGCTATTTGTCAAAGTAGCTGTGCACTTTCTTCTTAACTATACGATTTATTCTTCCCCAAACGAAAGAAAATTTCAGTGTCCACACGTATGAGTGCAGCTACACACCAATACAACCCTAAATACATTTGTATCAACTCAATGTACATGCGCTTCTTCTTCTCTCAGGCATTCGCCGCAGTTTTATTTACCAGTTTTCATCTGACAAAAACCGTTAGACATCTGGGAAGTATTTTTTACGTAACTGTGCGCCTTTTCATCTAGATTCATATTCTGTGACATACTGGTCATACTTAGTGTAAGTCTGTTAAATATTTCGTGTGCTTAAATGCGTGCTGTTACCAAAATATTTTGTTGCTTGTCATTGAAAGTGAAAATGTCCCAAGACCCGTGTAAAGATTCAAGCCAATTGCAAAAGTTTGTGGATAAATTGGAAAAAGATTTTTAGGCGACCCGAAAGGCCGAAAGAGCACATATTTAAGAGTTTACAAATAACAGGTGACTCCTAGTAGTTGTATGTATTTTAATTCGAACATTTGATCTTTGTGCAATGCGTAATATTTAGGAAGGTCTATTGAAGAGGTGTTAAAGACTTTGAACGGGATTGAGGAGAATGGAAATGGACGAAATGGCGCTGCAAACTCCAAAGTGGACTCAAATATTAAAGTAAACGACGCGACGTGATATCTCTTATCTTGACTCCAAGAGACTCTGCCCATGTTGAAAAATCCTTTATTTCATTCAAGGCTTTCCTGAGAGATAATCGCAGGCGATTGTTACCAGAGAACTTCAAAATGTTTTGGGTTGTGCAGTGCTATTACAATGTTAATAGTAATGCATAAAAACCTTTATTACTAAATGGCTTTTCTTTTGTCTTTTTCTGCGGTATAATTTTGCCTTTTTTGGCTTTTTTTGGTCAACAAAATCCGATCACTGCTTTTTTATAATACATAGCGTAAGAGCAAACAAAAATGTATTGAAGTTATTGTACAAAATTAAAAAGAAAAAGTTAATTTCCGAATACTTTTGACAAAACAAAAAAGTGACAATAATTGTTGTCTAAAATTACAATGTGTTATTATTAACGCGTTATTCGTAAGAAAATAATTTAATTTTACAATTAACGTGATAAAAATAGTCAAAATTCTAAGAAAAAACAATCGTAGCACTATTGTAAAGCTAAAGTGAGGGAATTTTAGTGCATTTGTGTGATTTTAAAACTGCCCAAAATATGTGTATATCTGCATTGTAAGTACATTATAATCTATATTAAACTTATAAGCTTTTCATGGTTTAGTCCATTGCACAACATCCAGATTTCGATCCACCTCATCGCGATTGTATCTTTTTCTCCATTCGTCCTCGTCGCAGACAAAATGGAAAAGTTTAATGTCAGCTGAACTTTTCTACTTTATGTGCAAAAATTTATACTAAATTTATTTTTTTCTTAATCAATTTATTTCTAATATTTTTGTCTTCAGTCTTTTCCCGAAATGTTCATGGTGTCAAACGATGTGGATATTTAATCTGCCTGCTAGGAATATGGACTGGTCTAAACCAATTATAGTAACGTAGCGCAGCTTTAAATGGTCACATGCAACTTGAGATTTTTTACCTACATTTGAATAGGGATTGGGCTCGACATAAGACGTACATTCATAAATAAGAGCGCCTGTAAATAGGAGACTAAAGCTATCTATTATATTCTTGTTGCTCAGGTGAAAACCTACAATACTATTGTATTTTTCAGTGGCTATATCATTATGGCTAGGATACCAGACAAGCGTCAAGTGTAGCATTTGTTAAATCTAGTAGTTTTCGAAACAATCCTCTACGCTCTACGTCGTTAAGGTGTGGTTTGTGGTGATCAACATAAATAAATTCCAGAAAGAAAATATTTGTACATACATAGCTATGTGAATTCGTATCAACTCGTTGAGATATTTGGCTTACAAATCGGTAGCATAACATTTTTTTTTTTAACTTGTAATTACGTCATAAAGGATATCTTACCAATCTGGTGAAAAATATGATACATCCATGAAGCCTTTCATGTTTGGCAAAATACTATCTGATTTATGATGTACCTATTCTTTGACGATTGTGTACGTATTTTGAATAATACGACAATAACACCTTGTCTTTCTGGCGACAGCTTACAGCAATAACTTCTATTGTTTTAGTGCCGCACAGACGGCTACGCATACAAGCTGGTTCCCGGCATCATGGACAGCCTCTAGAATCATAAACTGCGTTCAGAAAATAAAATTCCCTTACAACGATCATCGTCCGCCCATCGTAATAAAATACAGTTTCCTATGTATTTACTTACATATAGTATGTATAAGTGCAAGGCATAAGCGACATGCAATGCTATCCTTTGTTCTGAAAAGTCTCGATAATCGAAGTCACTTGAAGGACATACACACAGGTGTGCTAGATAATTTGTTCACTGACTACCTAACCCACCTATTCGCGACAGTTCGTCGTCATAGTAGGTTAGGTTATGGGCGCGGCCATACATAGATCAGTATTGGTCCATACTGTCCAGAATAAATTGAAAGGTTTAAGACAGCTATTCGTAGTGTACAACCTTGGTATCTGTTACACTAAGCCAGACCAGATTGCTCGTACTGGCAAGAAAATATGTTAGAAGAAGATTCTTAGTCCTTAGTCAGTTGCTTAAAATACACATGTCCTTTTCTTTGGAATCATTTTGAAAGCACCCGTTGAAAACGTTCTATATATAATGTAAATAATAAAAATAATAAAAAAGTTATACAAAAATAAGTAGGAGTAATATTTAAATTCAAAATCTGTAATATAATAACTGCGGTGACTATAGTGCCTGATACTTTGCTTTTGTCTTTTGTTTTCAATTTATGGTTACCTGGTGTTACCTACCCTTTGTCTCAGGTAGACTAATAGAAGATATTATTTTATGAGAGCAATTTATAGAAACTGCTTGCATAAAAAAATATCCTTTATGACAACTCAAGCCATAACCTGCATAAAGGTGAATCATTAATTTTGTAACCAAAATCAGTATTTCAGATGACGAAAATTGAGAAATCATAAAAATGCACCCATTCACTCAATAAAACACCTTTTTCGTCCTGCCACAATCACAAAGAGCTCACAATGGCTTTTAACTATTTTAACTAAATCGAACCATGTATACTGCCTTTTATTTAGTTCCGCATTCACAATAAAATTCGAAATTAATTTCGATTATAACGTGCTCAGAGCGTACAGTATGCACTCGGAATAAATGGACTGATCACTGAACATTCGGAGTAAAAAAAGCTGAGCACGACCGACCGACGCCACACCTGTGGTGTCAGTGTTTTGGTTCCAACCACCCGGATGTCCTGGGAAACTTAAGCAGACCCGATGGTGATCGGACTGATAGCTCGTCGATGTATTCGAATAAACATTTGCCCGGGGTTCTATTTCTAAGTTGGAAAGATTTGGACATGTCCTCATGAGCCTCTTCATCACCGCATTCGCTGCATATATATATTGTTACTATGCATAAGCTTAATTCTAGGGCTTAAACGGACCAAAACATGTTTGTAACCATATGATAGATATGTGCTCAAGTGTGTTTTCAAAATAAATCAGAGTGTTCTGACGGCATACTCACGCGCTCAGGCCTTGTCTTCTCTGAATCAAGAAAGAAAAACGGCTACTATACATAACAATGTTCGTAGCAGCGTTCGGACTTTACTGCGATGGCAGTAGATCTGCTGCGCTTTTTACTAAATTTTCAAATCTACTACACCATTGCGCTTTGCTCACAATCTACTGCGATTTTTGATTGGATCGCAGCACTGATGATAAATGAAAATTATGGTTATCTGTCCTACGCCTACCTCAACTACTACATATGACTTTCTGGTGAAATGCTTAACTTGAAGTAATATTTAATTGAGGGGTTGTCTAGAAAATACTGCTTTGGCAACTCAACCTTACTTATGTATTAACATTAACTGATCTCATATTGTATATGCATATGTATGTATGTACATAGTTCTATGGTATTCACTATATAAACAATTACATACACTAATACAGTAGATACGTTAATTGTCCACTACCTTTGTTAACTTAGTTTTTAGTCTTAAAATAAACCTCACTGAAGTAAGACTTCTGAGTTATTTATTTCTGCATTTTCCAACACTTTGCCCCAGAACATTGCAGCGGCCGAAAGGCAATTCTTCAATAATTTAGTATTCAGGACAATTTGGCAATTTTTGGCAGGGCATAAAATCAATCACAAAATTGCTCTGAATTTTTGATTTTATTTTAGTTTTGTTTTGTTATTTTATTTATTTTTTTCTCTAAAGACTTGCCAAAATAATGTGCAATTTAAGTTATTTTTTTTTACATTTTTTTTATTAACTGATTTTCAATAAAATGGTGTATTTGAAATGAAGTTGTTAATCTACTGAGAAAATGTCTGTATTACTGCGATTTTTTGTTTTTATCTACTGCGAAATGTGGTTTCTGAAGTCCGAACCCTGGTTCGTAGTCTTGTTGCGCTTTCTTACTTACTTCTTACTTAGGTGGCGCTACAGTCCGGGGTGGACCAAGGCCTCAACCAACAACCTCTTCCAGTTAGCCCGGTCCTTAGCTAACCGCTTCCAGTTGCGCACTCCAAGTTGGTTGAGGTTTAGTTCTACTTGGTCGCGCCAACTTAGGCGAGGTCGTCCTCTGCTGCGCTGACCCTCTGGGTTAGAGTTGAATATTCTCCGAGCCGGAGCGCTGATGTTGCGCTTTCGGTCACCATTAAGGTACGCCTACTGTACGTCAAAATTTGGTACTATGTTCATATGTATACAGTATGAACTACTCGATAAAAGCAAACACCGAAAGTTGTACATACCATTTTTACTGCAACTTTTTAAAAAAAGTGACTCGATAAATGCAACTTTCGTTTTTTATTTTACAGTTATTTTTCATGAATTCTTATAGATTTCAATATTTGTATCTCTTTCTTAAAATTTTTGTTTTGTCTGAGCATTTATTTTAAAAACTGCACCGCTATTCTCCAGCCAATGGATTCAACTGTGACCAACTTGAGTAAATTCAATTACAAATAAAGTCTATTGGCGTAGGGTCAGATTTAGAGACCCAGATATGCCATTATGTCTTTTGGCTAATGCTGTCTACGGCAATATGAAAGAGCTGAACCCTTTGACGTATCCAAATAGTGATTACGACAAAGGCGATGACCTACCTTTGAGTATCATGAGGGATCAAATCCATTGCATTAATTATGAATTTGACTGTTTCATCTGGGGGAGCATGACTAGAAAGATTTTTATGGAAGGGCAGTACAGGAATGTGAAAGAGCTAAAAACACAAATACCCCAGTAATAGATTGAGATCAATGGAGAAGCTCTACAGAACTTGGCATAGAATTTGCCCAGTACAATTTTCGAAGTTATTGACAGCCGATGAGGTTGAACGAAGTACTGAGTTACAGTGTGATAGGAAAAAAGAAAATTCAGAAAAACCGGAAAATCGAAAAAAAATTAAATTTGGGTTTTGTATGGGAATTCTGAATTTGTTTTTCTTTTTTATGTAAGGTATAGTAATGTAATCACAATTTTGATAAGCTATTCTATTATCTGTTAACAATATCTATCTGTCTGTCTATCTATCTATCTATTTATCTATCTGTCTGTCTGTCTGTCTGTCTGTCTCTCTGTAAGTCTGTCCATCTGTCTGTCTGTCTGCCTGTCTGCCTGTCTGTCTGTCTGTCTGTCTGTCTGTCTGTCTTTCTGTCTGTCTGTCTGTCTTTCTGTCTGTCTGTCTGTCTGTCTATCTGTATGTCTGTATGTCTGTATGTCTGTATGTCGGTTTGTATGTCTGTCTGTCTGTCTGTCTGTCTATCTGTCAATCTACCTGTCTGTCTGTAACTCAGTCTGACTGTTCATCAATCTGTCTGTCTATATTAACTGCCCAAAATGATTCATATTCACATTTCACCTTAAATTACGAAATTGTGTATGACAGGTACCAAAACCACGAGTTGTTGAGTAACCGCACTGATGCTGTGTTGTATTCTATATGTATTAAGAAAAACGTACTCTAAAAATTTTACCAAAATCGGTTGGGTAGTTTCCGAGTCGAAGGCAAACAAGCAAACAAACAGACATACATTCATTTTTATATAACATTAATTTAATAACCAATCGAAACTCAAACCGTACACAGTGTCAATATTGCCGATCTCAATGAATTGGAGTTGGAACTTTGATTGGGATTCAAAATCACTTATGAAGGGTTGCAATGAAATTAATTTTAGGTGGTACGAAGTTCACCGGATCATCAATAGTTTAGTACTTAAATAAAAATATATTCTGCATAAAATTATATTGTGAAAGCGGAAGTATGTTTTTGTACATTCTTTGAGGCGGCAACCGTTGTATATCGTTGTATATCGGTACAACCGTTGTATATAGCACACACACTATACAATCTGCGTGCGATTTTCATACAACGGCGCATGCAACTGCAGGTTTTCAATTCAAAGCGTTCGACCGTGTGATATCCATACAGCGTCGTAAGTTGCTAACACACGATGCAATCGTCGCATACAACAGCAAATTGCTGACAACCGTTGAACAACGATCGTATCGTGTATTTCCAGCTTAACTCCAGTAATTCGTCAATCGAATAAAGATTAAATATGTTCATACCATATTTAACTCAAACTCATTGCGTAACATACGGGAAAGGGTAAAACAAGGCCGGGAGCTAAAATTAAAAATTAAAATGTCGGATTTTGCACGCGTTTTTTCTACACAAAACCACATTACAAGAGCAGCGTTTTACCTAATAAGTAACACGACTGTTGCAGTACACGGGCGAAGCCGGGCGGGACAGCTAGTATCTTTACATTTATCTCGGTCACTGTACTGACGATAAGCAGCAGTATTGTCAAAAAAAATTCTTCAGCTACAGTCAAAATAAAACAATTGAGTTTTAGAGTTTTAAGAAGCTACATAATTCTTGATGTTGATGTTCGATTTGTATCGTTTCTATTTTGTACTCCTCTCAGACACAAAGTACTTCCCTGCAAACGTCTAAAATACTCACATCAGAAATATCATAGCGGCAGCCCTGACTGTAACTGACCCAAACTTCATTCAAATCTGTACCTATATTTGAACAGATAACCGGCAACAAAAAAAAACTGAAAGTTTTTAAAATTTAAATTTGTTTTTCAAATAAATAGAAAAAGGTCTTTTACTATAATTTATGTATTTATTAAAACGGTACTTTAATTTTTCATGTATATTTGATAATTTTATATTATTTTTGCTGTTTTTTTAATTCTTTTACTTTTTTTAATTTTGGTGTAAAATTTCAAAACTGGTTGCGTGCGGTGTAAAAATGTATTAAACCTTAATTTACAAGAATAAATAAATATTTAAAAAGTAAAGGTTATGGTTGGTTCTTTGAGTCCGGCACTAGGATCTAGGCAGTCTCCGAAAGATATATTAACAACTGGAGTTGGCTGTTCGTTTAAAGTTGGTGGTGGTAGAGCAAATGAGTTGGAAGCGGTGTTCTGAACGGTAAATGAGTCTTCATTGGTACTGAAAGTAGAGCTTAAGAGTTGCTGATATGGAGCAATTGTACTGAAACTTATATTTTGCGAAGTTGTAGACATGTCGGAAATACTTGGAAGTTCGTCAGCTATAAGATTGAAACTAGAGCTTGAGTGTTGTTGAGTTGGAAGAATAGGATCGAATCCTATGATTTCCGTAGTCGTAGCCATGTCAGAAACGGGATTCTGCGAGGAGCTTGAATTTATAGCGTATTTGTCAAAAACGTCGACAAAATTATCCAAATCAAATTCGCCGTCATCTGGTTTTGAATTTTCTATCAGTGAATTTATTGTGACGCCATCAAATGATTCTGATTGGTCCATTAGATTTGACTCAAAATCTAGGAAGCTTTCCAATAGTTGAAGTTCCTGTTCCTGCTGAGTAAGTGGCTTAGGCTCTTGAATTTCAGTACTTTTTGATAGTTCTTGTTGTTGGGGCTGTGCCGGCTGCTCTGATTGGTTGTTTTGTTGATTTGACTTTTGGACTGTCACAGTTTCCAATTGGACGGGGTCTTCTGAAGGAGATGAATTTTCATCGAAGCCAAGCATAAGGTTATAGATGATTGCATTCAATTCAGGTCGGCTAGGGACATAAGCAGATGGATCAGTGCATGTTATAGTTGAGATGACACTTTCATAGAGTTCTTCCGAGAACTCTGAATCTTGTAAACTCTTCAAACAATTTGAGTCTGAATTCGACGAAGAAGGTGATGGTGGTTGTCCTTGCTGAGGTTGGTTAAGTTGGTCTTTAAGCTCTTGTGGCTGAGGCTGTTGTCCTTGCTGAGGTTGGTTATGTTGGACTTGTTGCAGTTGAGGTTGGTTTAGCTGCTGTCCTTGATGGGGTTGCTTATATTGAGGTTCTTGCTGTTCAGGTTGCTTTAGCTGTGGAGGAGGCTGATGTCGCTGAGGTTGGTTATGTTGAACTTGTTGCGGTTTTGATGTTTGGACTTGTAATTCTGGCTGTATTTGTTTTTCGTGTTGCTGCTGAGGCAACTGTTGCAGCTTTTGGCATTGGTTATTGAGTTGTATTTGCTGTTGCGGCCGATATTGTGGTTGGGTTGGTAGATATCCCTGCTTGTACTGTTGTGCTTGAATCGGCAGATTTATTATGGGAGCTGTAACGGAGTTTATCTGTTGAATTTGCTTCGATGTCATCGGTAAGTATATAATATTTTGTTGTTGAGGCTGCTGTTGCTTCGGTTGGTTTGTTGTTGGAACATTTAAAGAGTTTGGCAATTGTTTCGAAGTGGACGGCATGTTATCCACAACGGTATTCATCTGTTTAGCTTGAATCGATGTCGTCGGTAAATAAAGCCCATTTTGTGGTTGCTGCTGCTTCGGTAGGTTTGTTTTTGGAACACTTGTGTTCTGCACCAAAAAATGTTTTGAAGTGGACGGAATGTTACCCATAACGGTACGAGTCTGTTGAATTGATTTTGAAGTTGCAGGCAAATTTGGCTGCTGTTGCCTTAGTTGGTTTGTTGATGGAACATTTAAATTGTTTTGTTCTGAAGTTGACGGGATATCCATATCCATAGGATAACTTTGCTGTTGCTGTATTGGAGCGATTAAAGTCCTTTGGGGAGCCCGATTATTTACTGGCAACTGAACAAGTAGCTGCGGTTTGAATGTGCTCTGAACAATGGATGGAGCCAGAATTGGATTTGCCTGTTGCCTGAATGTCACCAATTGTGATGCAATTGGATTATGAATAGGAAGTTGATGTGACTGCTGGTTGCTTATGGTGTTCCTGTCTTGCATTGGTACAGCGTTTGGCATAGGAACTGAAGTAGAAGCTTCCTCACTGAGTAGCACAGAATTGGCTGTATCAGTGGGGGCTGGTTTCTGTGTAAACGACATAAGTCTCTTCACAATTCCCTGGTGAGGCTGATAGGTTTTCGTCACCTTATTACCATTCGGGATTATGGCTTTCTTGCTTTTCATGCGGCGATTTTGAAACCAAACTTTCACTTGTTTCTCCTGAAGCCCGAGGCGTGTGGCGATTTCAACACGGCGACTGCAGTACAAATAGATGCTACGATTGAACTCGCATTCCAAGTCAAGGAGTTGAGCGTTAGAGAAGACGGTGCGGGTTCGTTTTATCTTGTTCAGATGTGATTCTTCGAAGGACTCGATGTTTTCATCGTTAGGCGAAGGTTGCTGCATGAAATTTGCTGATGACGGTGATGCTTTCGGTTCCGATGATTCTACGGAGTTGGGTGGTGTCAACGGCGGTGACATTGGAAAATTTTGCTGGCGGTTCTAAAGGAAAGTAAATTTTTGTTAGTTTCACAAATTTAGATGATTAACATTTTGAACTTACCATTGCAAACTTAGCGTATGCCACTTGATAACTTTCTGGGTTGTAGTTGTACATTTTGTTTTTTTAATGTTTTATCACAAATTTTGTCACTGGTGTAGAAGATTTATATTGTATAACATTCGCCGCTGAGGACGCGTCTTACTAGTTACAAATACTTGATAGTTTTGTTGCGAACTTTCGCGCAATTATTGGTTTTATATCCTTTAAGGATCTGTTCGATATGATCCCGAAAAATATGGGCTGAGGTGTGATAAACCAATTATAATGCTATCCTTTTCTAAATTTACCTACCAATCGGCGAACGGTATGTTTTCGCTTTTCCCAAAACGGACAGGTATGCAGTGCGAACTCGTTAAAGGGCACCTGTGGTTGTACCTGTGTGTGGATTTGTGGACACACGAAGGTAAGTCGTTGTTAGTATTGGTGTGTGAGGATTGATTTTGTGAAAATAGTTTATGGTCCATGAGGCTGTAGTAGACTGTAGACTGTCCGTCGCCTGCGTAAAGTCTCGGCACTTGCACATAAATCAATACGCATCTCATTTTGTTGTATGCGTGTCGCCAGTGAGTCAAAATGCCATACATGAGGTTCTATGCGTTGAACTTATGTACATATTGTTAAAATATGACTCTTATTCTCAATTCCAAGGATCCTTTGTTTTTAGAAATGCTAGCTATTTATCTCTTTCATCAACTCAAAGAACGGCGCGACCATAGCCAGTTTGATGCTGATGCACCAATTGTTTGAATTTGGCATTCATTTTGGATTTTCTTTGAATTGTTAAATAAGTCCACTTTAATTTTTCGGTTAAAATCCATTTTCTTTTAAAATTCGAATTTGAATACTCGTTTCTAGAGTACGGGAAAAACAATGTCAAAAGCCACTGGTTCACGATCTGCATCCTTTAAATACATACATAGGTATTATCTGTGAAATGGATTAGCCGTACTTACCTTGTCGACGTTCTTTTTTTTCAATTCCATATTTTTGAAGGAAAAGGATGGTATGTATTTTCCCCATTATGAGTTATTCCCCATGTTTTTTTTATATACAGGTAAACTGCAACGACAATTTTATGGCAGATCGATGTAATATAGGTTTCTTAGTGAATAAAGTTCCATCCCTTTAGATCCTACATAAAAAAGGTTTTATCAGTCGAGCCAATTGCTACGTAAAACTTATTTTACAAATTCGAAGAAAACAAAAAAAAAAACAAATTTGTGAAATAAGAGTAGCGACTAGCGAGTTATATTTATAAAATAAAGGTCCAGAAATCGTGAAATACAACATAAAAAGGAATTTTCAAATCTAATATATGAAAACTATTGGCTAAATAAATCGTCCCTAATTAATACCAATCTAATAAATAATAATAATTTGGCAAAGCTAATGTAGAACCTTTTGGAAAGCCCTGATTTATTCATTCATTTAAATACATACATGCCGATATTAAAAAATAAATAAATATTTGGTTTCAGCAGTCCTGGGTAGAACCAAGCCTAGCTTCCCGCAACCATTTGTGTGTGTGCCTTATATTTTTGCACGAATGGAAGGGACCTACAGTTTTCTGCCGTCTCCGAACAGCGAGTTCGGTAGCTTTACATGACAAATGATACTCTTGAATGCTTGTCAGGTATTCGGAAACATGCCGATATTAGTTATATTGAAAATTTTTTTTTAATTATTAGAAAATATGTATATCCTTGCTCTAAACAAAACCCTATTATTTCTCCGATAGTCAAGTTTGCTTTAGAAACGTTTATTGTTTCCCAACATAAAAACATAACTGCTAAGAATCTACTCCTCTTATGTCACTTCTAGATGGTCAATGGTCAAATAAAAAATGAATAAATTTGACAGCCACGCTAAATGAAAAAAAAAAAAAAATTAAAGGAATAAAATAAAAATAAAATATTAATTTTTAAAATAATAGTTAAAATATTTAAACAGCTCCTTAGTTATGAGTGCAGTTTAGTTCACGGTGAAAACAAAAGGTGAAAAGCTAGAGCTATCGTACGGTGTTGGAATACAAAAACCTACTGAACATTGAAACGAACTTATCAACAGCCTTATAGTTATAGGTGGTTATAGCGTATTAAAAATGTCTCTAACAAAAATTTTTACTAATTGAAAGTATAATTAAATCGGTTAAGCTAAAATTTAATTACTTGGTACTTTTACATTTTATTTGGAAAAATTTTAATAACTCACGTAATTATTTTTTCAGAGTTCCAAGTACCTACTCATATGCATTAAATTATGTAAATTATGTTAAAAATTGCATTCAGGCAGGTAGCGTCAGATATTTTTCATCAGCCCCAAAAAATGTAATGACATAAGTACCTAAAATTTAACTTACACATATGTATTTGTTTTTGTATACGTGTGTTATATCAATATGTATGTTTATTTTTTTTTTGTTTCTTGAAATTACCTCTGGAAATTTTCCTCAAAACATTGCAGGAGATGCATGTGTTTTGCACCAAAATTGGAAAACGGAACACTTATGGTTTTACTACAAGCTAAAGTCTTGCAATTTGGCACAGTTACAGCTTGTTATTAACCAATTCTTTGGTTTAGATATGGATTAATAATTCAGATAATAGGTAATAACAGTATTTTTTGTAAATTTTTTGGTCAAACTTTTTTAAGACAAAAATAACAAAACCTGTAAAATTGCTTGGAATGGAATGGGGTTCCATTTGTTTCCAAAGTATTTATCGGTAAAATCTGAAATTAGTCTATAGAGTGTATTATAACTTCAAACATTGATTAAAGGGTATAGCGTATGGGCAACATTGCAAAGTATAGTTCTTTAAAGAAATAACATGTTAATTGTAGCTTAACTGATTGTTATTGATTTGGGCTGATTGCCCAAATATTTCCGAGCACTTGAAAAAGAAATACGTTGCTGTTCGTGGAACATGGTCTGTGGACATTACTAGAGTTCACTATCGCGATATTATTTTACATTTTTTTATGATCTGAATTGAAACTGACAGTGAATATAACAACGGTCTAAAAACGGAGTTCACAGAGATCTTTTATATGGACTTCTTCTTTTCCAGCATAACATGGAGTAACGCAAATCCAAGCCTGGCAACAATTGTAAAAGTACTTGAAGAAGTCGGCAATCCCAAAATACAGACGCCATAACTTTGCCAGCTGACTGTTGGGTCTTTCCACGCTTTGGCTTCGGTTCACCGCGTGCAGTCCACTCGGCTGACTGGCGATTGGATTCCGGAGTGAATTGATGGAGCCATGTTTCATCCATTACACATATCGAAGCAAAAATTCGGGCTTATTACGATTGAACAGGGCGTGATTACGATTACCCTGGCGCAAATGTTTGAAAATGTCATTTCGTAGATTTCGGTGAAAAAAGAAAATGCCATTTAGTAGATCTCGGTGAAATAAGCATATATTGATTAATCGCTTAGTTTAGGAGATATCGAGGTTTAAAATTTAATTAAAGAAATTTATAAAATTTTAGTTTTTGAGTATCAAGACTGAAAAAATAAAAATAAAAAAATCGCGTACCCCCAGATGTATGCAACACTTTTGTTTTTACCGGAGCAAAAATGATTAATTTCAATGCGATTTCCATAGGAAAAAATTAATTTGTTTTACTTTATATTTTATGCTTATTTCACCGTGATCTACAAACACACATTTTTTTCTCCAGCTTTTAAGTTTTTAGTTTATAGTTAGGCATATTGCAAAACGGCTCAGGTCAGGGCCGGTAGAGGAGTCAATCGGACCTTTTCTAGCCAGTTCGCCAGCTTTTTCGTTTCCATCAATATCCTCATGTCGGGGCACGCACCGAAGTTTGACTTTTTTTCTATGAGAAAGGTCATGGAGAGTATTGAAGCTGTTCAGATCTGATTTGGACTCAATCAGGTTTGAGCATAGTGCTTTTATAGCTTAGCTTAACTATCCGTGAGTATATGAATGAGGACACCTTTCATTCCTGATTCGAGGATGACGTTAGCTGGGAGTTTTCCCATAGTGTTTGGTCATTACTCACCCCAAGATACGAGATTTCTTTCTGAAATTCAGTGGGTGAACCCTCTGAATGAAGGTGGGACTTTCTAAGAAATCTGGGTGCTGGACTGCTAAGTCATATGGACACAGTTAAACCATGGACACACTACCAAATGGTCTGGTTATGTCTCCGACTGTCTGAAGTATCCCCAAGCTTAATTTCAAGAAGCTATTTGTCAAGCAGAGAGGAATGGAAGCGGGAGAGAGAGTGGTGACAGACTTCGATACAACAGTATTAACCGATGCGATGGTTCGAAAATGGACTGCGAAGTATGCATTTTCTACCGAATTTCGCTGGCGTAGCTTCTAGCGATCATCGAGGCTTGTTAAAAATTTAAAAATGATCCAGTACCCAAACACGATATCGCTATTATTATAGCCATAGAAGGAAACGAGCACCGATGAACTAACCAGGCGGGGGTCAGCCCCTAACGGCTCACTAACGGAAAATTTTCATATTCCCTTAGGTGCTGTTACTCTCACACTTCTTAAAACTAGCTGATCTCAGGTGGACCAGTGAGACAAACGGTGACAATAAATGAGGTGCAACAAAGAACTCGTGTGGACATCGCAAGAGTATTGGCAATTAGCACAAGGCACTGACCAGACCAATAGGGGACCGTGCATACAAACTAGCAAGCCCTCACAACCATTTCTGCCGAAGTTGCAATGATGAAAATGAAAAAGAGTCGCTTAATCATTTTATGTGCAGAAGTCCGACTCTAGCGAGAGCCAGGATTGAAGACCTCTACTCTTCTTAAATTCAACAGGGTGGATATAAATATTTCAAACTATATTATATATCGGGCGGCGCGATGTCCATATGCGCTATTTGGGTTTTCCTTCCATCGAAATCACCACTTCTACCTACCCTATGGGTACACCAGTAATGCAACATTTGGTACTGTTTTTATGCGTTATGTATTTGGTTTCCTATCTTTATATCAAACAACATTATAGTACCTACAACTACAGCAATTATTTTTTTATGTCCCTTTTTTGGTTTATGAATTGAAAACTCATGCATGACCCATCATCGAGTCCTTGTTAATTCTTTAAAAATTTCCACGGTCTATTTTAAATTTGTTGTATTACAACAAAAACTCATACCGGACCACCAATTTGGTTTTCGACAAAAACATTCGACTATACAACAAGTCCATCGAGTTACTAACAACATTTTTAACGACTTAGATGAAAAAAAATACTGCGTGTCAGTATATCTTGACGTAGCCAAGGCTTTTGATAGTGTTTGGCATGAAGGACTTCTACATAAATTAAAAAACATGCTGCCGGACTTCTCTGAGCTAATTAAAAGCTATCTGGACGACAGACACTTCTACGTCTCACACAACGATGAGTGTTCCGAGTTATGTCGAATAGACGCAGGTGTCCCCCAAGGAAGTGTTCTAGGACCAACGCTCTACCTTTTATATACAGCAGACATACCTAAACCAGACAACGCTATGATAGCTACTTTCGCAGACGACACGGTTATCCTTTCTTCGAACAAACGATTAGACTTAGCCACTCAACAAGCCAGAATAGCACTTGAGAAGACAGTAGATTGGTTCCAGAAATGGGGAATCAATATAAACGAGGAAAAAACAGTACAAGTTGTATATACTACGAAAAGAAATTATATCGCTGAAAACATCATTCTGAACAACAAAGAAATTACTATTGACAATGAAGCGAAGTACCTGGGCATGCTTATAGATAAAAAATTGACTTGGAAATCACACATATTATATAAACGAAACCAAATAAAAAACAAATTCAGACAACTCTACTGGCTTCTAGGGAAGAACTCACGGTTATCAACAGAAAACAAACTCCTAATCTACAAGACAATAATAAAACCTATATGGACCTACGGGATTCAAATCTGGGGAACTGCCTGCACGACAAATATTAATATCATCCAACGACTACAAACAAAAATTCTTCGGACTATAGTAAATGCACCATGGTACATAACCAATGCCGACTTACACCACGACCTCAACATCCTCACCGTAAAAGAAGAAATAAAAATGATCAGCAGACGACATCAAATAGCGCTTTGTGACCACACCAACTCTCAATTACGAAGTTTACCTGAGCAGGAAATGAATTCAAGAAGACGACTAAAAAGACGCAAGCCCGTTGACCTACAAAATATTTAAAGTACTCGTATATTTATGTAAAAAAATAAAAAAAAGAAAAAAACATAATAATAACAATAGCTAAATAAATAGAAAATAAATAGAAAGTTGTGAAATTGCACATAACGTTAGAAATGTATCTATAGACAATGGTCTAAGTCTACAAATGTATCCCTTCAAAAACTTTAATAACAATTACTTAGTGTCATCATTAAGACAGATGTAATATTTTAATTTGGGAAATAAAAAAAAAAAAAAAAAAAAAAAATTTTAAATTCCGAAACTACTCATATAAGGTTTAATCCGTTTATGTTTTGAATTTGGCGATTCTCAGAAATGCGCAAAATAATATTCCGTAACATTTTGAAAATCGCAAACAACATTAATTACACGAATTTCAAAGAATTTTCGCACACAATAGGTATACTCGTATTCATAACCCTAACCCAAGTTCTGTGGGTTTTACAGCGCCATACTTGAATTCAAGGAAATTTGATAAAACCCAAGAACAAAATACGCACGTGCCATAAAACTAAGAACAAAGGTGCATGTGTGTACCGGTAACATTTTAATAAGGCCGCGGATCTTTGACGAAAAACAGGTACAAAACTACCTGTTTAGTTATGGACACATTTAAGGTACAACTCTTTTTTTTGCTCTAGGATTTATTTTGGTTTTGGAAAAGAGGGAGGAAACCTTTCCTTGAGTTCTTATTACTCAACATTGCACATGTTTTTGTTGAAACATAAATTGGCAGGTTAATCCCTTTTATGACATTTTTAATCCGCCGAAGAAAAACATGTTTACAAGGTACCACTGGTATTTTTTCGAAAATATCCAACGATATTCTGGATTATGAATCATTGAACACTTGGTAATTTAAAATGTTTATTTAGGCTACGGGAAAGTCATATCTGCTTCCGGTTCTCTTCGTATTCTAGAATGCTCATGAGTACCCATGGTTTTTAAATTATTCACTTCCGCTGGTTTTATTTAATTTTTTTTTTTGTAATTCTTAGGAAAACTTAGTTTTCATAAATCTCAAAATCTCCACAGATGAATGCGCAGCTTCAGCTCAGACATCCTTGTAACTTTTATATTCATATGGTGACGTCTAGGTTCGGTCGAATTTCATCTCTACATCGATCGACAGTAGTCTGCAAAGACAGATGACGGACGCAGACAATAGGCACGACAGTCTCGCAAAGTATAGACAGTCGTCTTGGGTATTGTCGGGCAATAGAGATCTGGAATTGGCAACAGAGAGCAATAAAACTAAACTGAATTGTACCTACGACTGTGGGCATGACTAAGCCTGAGATGTGAAAATCGTGTCTGACTTCAAAATGCTTTTTGCATAAGAATGATGTCCAAGACGATTATTCTTGAATTATTAAAATAGTTTTATCATTTTATTTAAAAATTATAGTTGGCATTTGTTACTAATTTTCTTTTTTAATTTTAAATTCTCTTTAAATTCTTAAATTCTCTCTTCTGATTACAGCGTAGGATACAAATAAAATAAATCGTTTTTATCCTAGTACGAAAAAGTTAAAAAGTTGTTCACGTACCTAAAAAAAATGTAAGCACGCAAATAAAACTTACAACTTTAAAAGTAGAAAACTCAATTTATTTAAAAATGCAAGAGTGGATAGGTTCCGTTAAGGCTTGTCCAGACCGAACGAAGTATTTCAGAAACATTGCTTGAAAATGTTTCCCGATTGTTTCCCATTTGATTCAGAAACATATCAGAAACATTTCAAAAATGTTTCTGAAATGTTTCTTTTGGTGTGTACGCTGATGAAACATTTCTGAAATGTTTTTGAAATGTTTCTGAAATGTTTTTTTTTTCCCATTCGCAACGGAAAATTATTTTTGTTTCTCAGGCAGGAAGTTTGTTTTCTTGTGAAGATAAAAATGAAAACGCCAAGAAAGGCATGGAGTAATGAGGATAAAATTATTTTAATTAATTTTCTGATACATTTCGAGCTCTGCGTTGCCTTTGTATACAGTAGAAATCGGTTATAACAATACCTGATATAGCAGTACCTTCAGAGATATGGCCTTTACAGCCAACATCGATGTATTGTTATAACCGATTTCTTCTGTATACATAGGCTAAGCAGTGCACGAAATGTGTCAGAAAATTATTAAAAATAATTTTATTCTCATTACTCCACGCCTTTCTTGACATTTTCATGTTTATCTTCACAAAAATCCAGACTTTCCGCATGAGAAACAAAAATAATTTTCCATTTCGAATGGGAAATAAAAAAAACATTTCAGAATCTTTTCAAAAACGTTTCAGAACTGTTTCATTAGCGTACACACCAAAAGAAACATTTCAGAAACATTTAAAAAATGTTTTTTGTTTCTGAAATGTTTCTAAAATGTTTCTGAAATGTTTCTCAAATGTTTCTAAAATGTTTCTAAAATGTTTTTGAAATGTTTCGTTCGGTCTGGACACACCTTTAGAATTGTATATTCCAATATTTTGCAATCCTTGCAACTATTCCTTTGCAAGTTGTTGAAGAGCGTGGTTAATTTATTAATATTTCAAAGTTAAAAATAGAGTTTTGCATTTATAATGGCGCAACGAAGGAATTTAACGGTAGAACTCCGCAATTTATTCGTTCAACATCACTGAATTCCTCCCGGAAATTGTTGCTATCGTAAAAAAAATTTCATGCAACAAGTACAAAAAAGATATAAGTACGGAGCGGAGACTGTTCAGCGTTCTGGGGCCTGTAACAGAACACGACAAGTACTTGTAGGACAAGTGAATTTCGACAACTTGTAAAAAATTGTGTAACACAAAACGACAAGTCCGTGAGCTCTTCGACAATTGTCGCGAGGAAAGATGACAAGTGGGAAATTATATAATATCCCTCTTTCTGTAACAGAACACGACAAGTGTCGAGAAACACTTGTAGAATTGTGGTTCAATCAGGACAGGTGATTGGAATATTGTCAAGAGCTAACAAGTGTATTTTTTTATGCAATGTCTTTGAAAAAGCAGAATACAAATATAGAAATTAAATAATATTTAAATAAAAATTTACTTTCTTGAGTCTGAGTTTGATAAACAACAGTGAACCTCGTCACAGGTTAAAAGTTTTTAACCCAAGAATTAATTTCGATGTACCTAAGTGATCATCTGTTTATTGAAAAATTTCACTTATCTCAATCAACTGCACATAATCTTGCTACCAGACTTAACAATAAAATACAGTTCACTACTTTGATAGCATTTTTTTTCCGCCGTGATTTTCGCCATTTTCTCCTGTAAAACACTTGTCGACGAGTGCCGACAAGTCAAGGGAAATTAATTCTTTTGACAAGTGCAACGGTTTGAGTTCTGTTACAGAATTAATTTGTTCTTGTTGGACAAGCATAGATCGACAAGTGAATTTAGACTTGTCGACTTGTCGCGTTGTGTTACACGCCCCTGGTCGCCCTCGCATTATCACCGACACCGTAGTGGGGAAAATAGTGAGGGTAAGCAAGGAAAACTCCGAGGTCCAAAGGAGTGCAAATAGCGCAAGACGTTTCTCAAGAGCATGGAAGTCCAGTAAGTGCCTGAACAATTCGTAGATCATTAAATGCTTACATCGAAGAGTGCTTTGAAAGAAACCATACATTTCTAATGTTAATCGTTTAAAACACCTGACCTTCGCCAAAAACACTTAAACACCCCACAAACATTTTGCGATAATGTCATCTTTAGTGCCGAGATCAAATTTGCGATATTTGGTAGAAAACGCAGAAATAAGGTCTGGAGAACATCTTCGTCTGGAGAGCTTCTTCCCCAAAACAAAATCTCACTGTGACCGTGAAGTTCATTGATGGAAATCTTGTTTTCATTGAATCGACAATCGTGTAGCAATTATTACCTTACCATTTTACAGGACGATCTACTCCCCGGCGTGCAAAAAGTAGATCTCATATCGCCTTGGGTCTTTCAACAACACAATGACCCAAAGCATACAGGAAAAATTGTCAAAGAATGATTGCTGTACCGCACCCCAAAGCTAAGCACCTTAATTCTTCACCACAATTTCCAGACCGTAATCCCATTGAACATCTGTGGGGAGTTTTGGACAGAACTATTAGAAAACGGGCTATAACGATAGTAGTGGCTGCATGATCAGTCCATGTGAAATAAGGCCAAAATGTTCGAAACTTTCACTGTTACTCCGCCAGGCGCCGACGATAGCAGATATTTTTAAAGCAATTGGCAAAAGAAAACATGTTTCTTAAGTAGTAATAGTTTTTCTTTCTCAATTGGTCACAAAAAGTAGTGGCACTGACTACTCAGACATCTATCGCATTGTACCTTACAATTGAACTCCGCTAGATTATGACCTGCTGAATTGCCCCATTCAAATTCTATATTCCGGATATGTTATATTTCTGTGAGCCGCTCACACGATCGGTCGCTTTTAACAAGTTCTCCCATCCCTGCCTTTTGTATTCTATCGAAAACTTTGGAACAGAACCGCGATATAGTGCAACTACCTGCCAACAGATGGACGACCGATACTACAGGTTGAGATACAGCTGTTTTATTGGTAAGCTGTCAATAACAATTTGTGATTTTGTATACAAATTTGAAATATATATCAGTTATAATAGCGCTAAATGTAATGTTTCTTTATCATTATTCAGCAGAAATAGCAGATGAAACGCCCTAAAAATATAAATAAAAATTGCGAAACGATAAAACGATTCTGCTATTTACGCTATTAATGGTTTTCAATAATCGATTGCAGTTTTGCACACTTCATAGCATATGTACATAATTATTTGGATCGTGTAGGTACTTATCTTGTTTAGTTTATTGTTTGCTTACATATGAATTTAAACGATTTCTTGTTTGTTAATAAACAAAACAAATACTAACAAAAATTATCAACATGTTGCAAAATTGACTGAAATATTTATTTTTCAGGTATTTTCTGCGCAAGATTTGAGTCGTACTCGTAAGTACATTCGTTCGATGTTGGAGTGGCGGTTGTCCCCTGGAATCACTCTGGATAATTTGTCGGTTCCATGAGACAATCTCTAGTGATAAGTTCGTTTCTCATAGGAAACTTATTTTAGTTTTTTCTTTGCAGGCGATCAGTACCCACTCGTTCGTCCTACTCCGCAATTGAAATCCACACCGTGATGTCATCCACCAATAAAACGTCTAATATGCCACGTTCGGGAAATGTCGAAACTTACAACTACGATATTAACGATTTCGATTTTTTCGAAAACCGATTCTCCGATGTCACGCTGATCGATGCGAGTGGAGAAATCCATGTGAGGGCCCATCTACTGATTTTAACCGCTCGGAGCAGATATTTTTCATCAATGTTTAACGGCTTTTTCAAAGAAGCTAAATCCAAAGTAGTGAAATTTGAAAACATTGATGGCAAAACTTTACAAATGGTCATCAGTTTCATGTACACAAATACGATTGAACTTGAAGGCGATACGGTGGAAAATGTAATAACAGCTGCGCATCTTTTACAAATAAAGCCATTGGAGGTGATATGCTGCGACTACTTAAAAAAACAGGTTGAAACGTATAACGTCCTGGGAGTTTTCTTGTTTGCAGAGCAATACAACATCACAACGCTGTCTGAGTATGCTTCTGATTTTGCCTTTGACCACTTTATGGAGCTGAGCCAATATGAGAAATTCTTTTTGCTAGACGTCCATCAGTTAAGCAAACTAATTTCCAGTGACAATATACGTGTTGTCTCCGAAAAGGATGTTTTTCACAGTATGTTGGCATGGGTGCAACATGATCGAGAACACCGTGAACAAGTCTTTGACGAACTTTTTCAACATCTTCGCTTCACGTTATTACCACCCGAATTCATTGCCAGCACCATTGAACCAACTATAACGTCCAGTAAATGCAAGGTCTTAATTTCCAATGCATACCAATTTCACTTGCCAAAATTGCAACAACAACACGAGATCCAGCGAAGGATCTTAACCGACGTTTTTGTTACGATAAGTGGATGGGAAAATCTAGAACCTAACTTGAGAGTCGGACTTTATTCATTTGCTTTGAAAGAATGGTCTTATAGAGAGTACCCGAGACCTTTAGAACAACGTATAGATTTTGGGTTCACTACACTAAATGATCAATTTTATATTGCTGGCGGTCTTCTGGGAAACGCAAAACCTTCAAATAGCGTGAATTGCTTGGATTTGAAAACTTTACAATGGACGCGATTACCTCCGATGCTGACGGAAAGATACAGCTGTGTGATGACCACGTTAAATGGTCAATTGTATGTTGTTGGTGGTTATAATCAAAAGTATTTGTCATCTGTTGAGAAATGTGACCCACTTATTGGAGCATGGGAATACATAACTCCAATGAGTACTGTCAATCGGTGTCCTATTGTGGGTAATAAGGGTTCCTCATTATGTGTTTTTCGGAATGATCGTGGCGAAAGAATATTGGATATCTACGATCCATTAACTAATGCGTGGACTTACGGATGGCCACGTGCGCCACTCGATTTATTTGGAATGGCAACACTTTTTATAAATAGAGTTGATCACTTTTTTATGTTTGCAGACAAGGAAATTAATGTTTATAATTTAGAAAACAAAAGCATTGAAATTATTCCAATAAATTGCGCACGAAATTATTCAAACCTGCAATTTGCACTATTCAATGACAGCTTTATAATTGGAGAACGAAATGGGTTTAGAAAGTACTGTCTCGTTGAAAATAAGTGGGAAAGTATGCCGAATTTCGATTCAGGCACTTCTATATATATTGTTTTGGTCTCCCGCGGGAGGTAAAGCCATCTCTTGTGATTGTTTGAAGTAGTGAACTATGTTTTTTGTTTATTATAATTATTATCTTGTATACAGTATACATTTATATCTTAAATATAAATACATTTATAAAATGGTTGTTTTTCTTACTATGATGTGTCAATTAAATTGCGGTACCAACGGAAGTTCACCTACTACAGAGTAAACATCAATTCCACGATTGCCAAGAAAGCCTTGTTAGTGTCAATGTATTAGTTTGTGAAAAAACCGAGTTTCTAAAGATTATAATCTACCGATATGTATTTGAAATTTTCAGAACCTTTCCCCTATTAGGTCCGTTCGCGTACCCTCCCAAAACAACGATATCCATGAAAAATAACGAAAAACAACGAAAACCCGTTCACGTACGCAAAAATTTCGTAGTTTTTCGTAGAAGAGAGTGCTCACGAGAGAGTAAGAAATGTCCCCATGCTACGAATTTTAGTCCAAGGAATTTCTTTGGGGTGTATTATGAAATCTGTCAAATCTGTCAATGCGTTCGATTACTTTTTCGTGATTTTTCTGTCTTTGAGAGAATTTTACTCCCACTCTTCGAGATTTGACAGAAATCCCATATTTAGTGCAAAAAGTACGCGGACGGACCTATTATTGGATTGAGATGGAGACGAGAAAACCGCCAGCATATCACAGAAAGAAAGTCGAATGTCAAAACGCATATGGAATTAACGCACCATCGTTAGTTAACAGGTCCGTTCGTGTACCCTCCCAAAACAACGAAAATCCACGAAAAATAACGAAAAACAACGAAAATGCGTTCGTGTACCCAAAAATTTCGTAGTTTATCGTAGAAGAGAGTGCTCACGAGAGAGTAAGAAATTTCCCCATGCTACGAATTTTACTCCAAGATATTTCTTTCGAGTATATTATGAAAACTGTCAAATCTGTCAATGCGTTCGATTACTTTTTCGTGATTTTTCTGTCTTTGAGAGAATTCGAGATTTGACAGAAAACTCATATTTAGTGCAAAAAGTACGCGAACGGACCTAACTTTTCAAAGTTATTTCAAAGATTTCAGACTGTCCATTTTAGTGTTGCGGACGAATCTTGGTAAGTAGGCCCACATACTCGACCCACGATACAAAGTTAACGAAGAACCCAGACACAGCAAATGATAGCTGATGAACTGGGCTTGAATACTAGCGCTGTATCGCGAATATTGAATTATCACCTGAAATATTCGAAGAGCTCGGTAGATTCCAAGAATTTTGAATAAAGGGCAAATACAAGCTAGTGTGCGTTTTGCCCAGTATTTTCTGGAAAAGTTCGAAAATGGAGAGCTGTAGTAAAATCGGCCCAGAAACCAAAATTAAATAGCAGTCAATGGTATGGAGAAGGTGCGAATTCCGCAAAAAAAAAAAAAAAAACCTACCGCATCCGTAAACGAGTTACTCGTTACTCTATTTCAGTTGTGCTAGCTATGCGCCTTTCCGTGGAGTGTTTATTTGCGTCTACCCATAGTACAAGTTTAGAACTTTTTTTTAATTCTCTGTTTCTTCCTAAATTCTCATTTTAAAGCATTAGATTAGGTAGGTACATCCTTTTCAGTAAATGTACCTAACTATGAATACACTTGTAGCTTTGTTCAATAAGAAAAAAGGCAGATCAGAATACACAGATCAGTCTCGGACAGAAACTTTACTCATTGAACACGTCAACATTGTACTTTCTATTATTTTCTGTCCAGCACAGCTTCATTGAACAGACTTATGTATGAAGGATTTCGCTGCCATCTTGGCTACCTCTTCGTGCTAGAAGTCCACATATATGTACTTCCGGTAAATACAAATGCATCTTTTATTTATTTAAGTCAAAGAGAAACTATTCACGAAACGCACTCAAAATAAACTTTCTATGCTTTTAAAAAATGCTCTCTTGTGTTCGGGACTACTTTACGTTACGCAGAAATGGCCCTTTAAATTTCAAGAAATCGAAGAAAAAGTAAACCGGATATTAAAAATACAAGAAAATCTCTGCGCACGAAGAGGTTAAGCTGGACTAGAAGACGAGACAGACCGAAAAAGGAAGAAGAAAAATAATAAATAACTTATCTTGTTATTAACCAATTCATATCGTATTTTATCTGTACTTTCAAAAGATTTTCTTTTTGTTCGTTTACAAAAGAAAGCAAGTAATAAAACAGATTCTAAATAATCAATTTTTCTGTAACCGCGCATTCAAAAAAAAAAATCCGCCATACGTGTTCACTCCCACCTACATGTCGTTTGTTATAAGCAAGTTCGTAGCTGTAATTTCCATTTTTAGTGTATCAGAATGGTTTGTGCACAAAATCAGAATTTCCCAATGGTTTTTGTCTGAAATAACTGGCACTATTTGAAATTCCATTCACAATAACATTCGTAATTTTAAAAGTTCCCTTTTTTTTAATTTATTTTTTCCCTTGTAATCAGTTGGTGGACTTTTGCTTTGACACGAAATTCGTCCTCGTAGTGCACTAAAGGGAAAACAAAATGTTCTGGGTAGCAAAACTAGAAAGGCAAATTGATCTATTGTCAAAAAGTGGAAGTGTAGCTTTTATTTTATTTTTTTTACAAATATTTCTGCCGGTTGTCTTAAAACAACAATGCTACATACATGTATGATGGGTACAGGTTAAGGCAGGACGATAGATTCATAGCGGCGGAACCGCGGAAAGTAAATTAGATTGCGACACACATTCAATTTGCCCAAGTGATACTAAAGCTGCATGCTCGACGATGATAGAACCGGAATCCACAATGAGCTTTATGTAGAAGGAGTTCGTCATAGTATTAGGCAAACATGGCTTTAAATGCGGCTGTGGTCAAGATTATTCAGAATAAATTAGAGAGAGTTCAAACGGTTAGTGGACAGTCGTCTTATCTTCATTTCCATGTTTCAACTTTCTTCTATCTTTAGGTGGTGCTACAGTTCGCGGTGAACCAGGGCCTGTTTCTGCGTCGTAAAAAAGCACGTCCAAAGCACTAATCACTATGTACACCACGGTACTCACATTAACTTGCTGCGAATGTCAAAATGTAGCGAATTTTGAAAATAAGTGATTTTAGAGAGATGAGCTTAAACGGCTCTTGACCCGATTCATACAATAAAATAGAACCGTTTTCGTGAAATCTTCTATCTATGGTGTCACATGTGGGGTATCGATGAGTTAGTGGAAGCTATTCACGGCTAAAATCAGATGATGGATCTTTAGATGACCAAACTCTGAAACCGCCCTTCGTTGTTATTTAATACCTACTAATATCATACCAAAATAAATATGTACAGTTTAAATCTGTTTATAACTACATGCATCCACAATCACTATAACCCTTACCTGCTATAACTCACTTCAATTCTTAAGTCAATCGCACACCCTTAATAGTTATGGTGGGTACTAAATTGACAGCCACACCCTCTCAACCAAAATCACATCTAACATATCCATTTTCATTACCAATATAATATTGTCAATAAACCGCGCATAAAAATTCCCTTAAATGGTAGGTATACACTCGCACTCCAGTGCAGTTCCCATAGGAGTTCGCCAGTTCAACCCCTTTTTCTCAGAAACCGCACAATACGACATTCATAGCGAAAGTGAAAATAGAACAACACCAAACTGCAAATACCGCAACACAGAAAATAACGGCAAAGCAAAGCAGAGCAACATATTTAGTGTATCCCATTTTAAGATCCCTGGGGATGGAAAATTCGCCACAAGGGCTGAGAAAAACAAGAAAGAAGGAAAAAGAAAAACCATGAGACGCACATAAGTGCGGTTAAATATCCATAAATCAAAATGTTTCGTCGAAGAAGAGAGGATGCCTTGAAATGTTGGACACTTGTTTGACTTGAGGACGTATAGTAGTGGCCCTCATTCTCTCAACACATGGACTAAATACCTTACATCCCTTCCGAGGTTGAATGGTAAATGTTCATTTAGTGTGGATGTTCCCTTGGTTTCCATTTAGGAAAAAATGTCACACTGACCAGAAGACGACCGATTTTTAGAGACCTTTGGGGATACGATACTGGATATTTGGAGATTCAAGTATTTAAGAATTTTTTTTTACGGGAATTCTCAAGAAGTTACCCGGATCTGGGCGGGAAAATTGTAATTATTTCTGGAATGATATCGGGTCAATGTTATTTTGGATAACCTCTAAGGGGTTGTGGTTGGTATAATGTGACATTTATTTGAAGAGAATTTGTGGCGTATTTTTTTTTCTACCTTTGTAGAACGGTCCTAATTTTTTTTTGGTGAATATAAATAAGCAGCCAGTGATCTTTTGGTAGATTTAGTATTTTGAACTATTACTGTGGAAATGTGGTTAGTAAGGAGAAACCTTATTCTTTGAATATCCGAGCCTAGTAAGCAAGTAGGTGTGTCTTTTTCTCTCTTAAAGTCAATTATAATAGGGACTCGTAAAAGTAGGCAACGAAATGGTAACTTCGATACGATAACAGATTAAATGGCGCTGCCTCAGAAAGCTGCGCAAACTTTTACCAAATGATGTCAAATCTTTGCAATTTTTTTCATTTCTTAAGTTTTAGAATTAGCTAGTAATAAAATCAGAAATCAGAGGCGAATAACCTTTGGGAGAACATGAGAAGCAGAAGTAACTGGAGTAGCACCCAATCGCTCCTTTGCGGACATCAAATTTTGTCCAAGTTCTATGTCCATACATCTTTGATATCAGCTTAGCAGTTGGCTACAAGTACGAGTACGAGCTGTATATGGTTACAAATCCAAAAATGCGATTTCAGTGTTGATTTTGTAAAATCTTAGCGCGTAGCTACCTGCCAATGTATAAGTAAGATGTGGGAAATCTGAAACCTGATATATTTTGAGAAAGGATATGAAAATGCGTAGACAAAAGTTCAAAAGGGTCAGTGTAAGGTAAAAACGTGCTGGTCACAGGTGCTGGTCAATGAACTATTGACGAAAATGCTGGCAGCTTAGGTTAATCTACTTGAGTCGATTCCTATGTAAAAAGTCGTCTTCATAAGCCCTCTTGCACAAGACATGCAAACCGCATTTGCATTGAAATATGCAGGCTGCCAGCTTTTTGTGTATGTTTGTTATCAAACTTCAGAAGTACTTACCCACTTACTTAACGGGCTCCCAACTCTGTCTGAGACACGGCAGCCTACCATCCTCTTCTATCCTGGGTACACTGCTTCCAGTTTTCCAGACAAAGCACTCTGGCATCCGCAATAGATTGATCCTTAAAACAGATGTTCAGTCTTCCTTGTTGTCTCGAATCTGAGGAGTGGTATTCGAAGATCCTCTTAGCTGAAGCAATTATTTCCCTTCGTTCGACGTAGCCGAGCGTTTCGGACTACATTCACATTTTAATACAGCTTATAGAGTTCGGGTTAAATCTTCTCTCTTCTCCCTTCTCGCATATATAGGAACAAGTATTCGTCGAAGAATTTTCGTCTGACTCGAATTTATCCACTCTAGCACGCACAGCCTGTCTGGTGGGACGATTATTACGACCATAAATTGGAGTTAGAGCTCTTAAAGTTGTGACCACCCACTCCGAATTTCGGTACAGTGAAACCCGCTTAAGTGAAGTTGAAGTTTAAGCGAAAAACCCGCTTAAGTGAAAAGATTCAGAAATCCCCATGTATACTAACATACAAACTACCTCGCTTAACTGAAACTCGCTTAAATGTAATTTAAAATCGAACTGAACAAACAATTTGTAAACGCAATCCAGCATTGTCTTTTTATTTTCACCTCCACATGACAATTAACACACATGACAATTAACACACAATTTGTTTCAGTTATTTAAAATCGGCTTAAGTGAAATTTATTTTTCACCTATCCGAGATCCACTTAACTGAAATTTTTTTTTTCAGTTATCCGAGGTCTGGTAAACTGAAAAACCCGCTTAAGTGAATTTTTTTTTTGATTTTTGTCGTTTCGCTTAAGCGCGTTTTACTGTAGTAGTTTTTAATAATTTCTTGACGTTGCTCGTTCGTGAACTTCACCATTGCTTTTTTCTATGAGGAAAAACTAGAACAGAAAATCACAGATTCGTGAAAAATGTCAGACAAAAGTTAGCACAGTACAGCCACTATGTTAGTTGTCAAAAATGACAACTTCATTGTCGATTATTGTACTTATGTTTTCTAAATTATTTATAGCATTTTACAATAACTGATTTCTTTTTAACCGATTGAATTTCGAGCAAAGTATCTTTATATATAAAAATGAGCTGTTCGTTTGATACCTCACAACTCATAAACTAACCATCCGATTGAGCTAAAGCTTACAGAATATATTTGTTATGAAGTGAGAGATGTTTGTGAATCAAAAGTTTTCAAGTTATTAAACTGAAACTAACACAATATATTTGTAATCAAAAGAAAATATAAAGTAAATAAAATTTGTAAATCAAGAGTTTTTAAGTTTTCCGATAGATGGCACTGAAAAACAAAACACCATCCTCAATTGGTGTAGCAAAGCGCACCGGGTAACCTCTAGTATCTTATAATTATTATTAGATACTTACTTGGTAAACTTATCTCGTCGATTAACATTTCACTTCAGGTTTAAAAAAAACAAATATATCCTACAATCACAGCGATTTTGACATCTGTACATGCACCGGTCTGTCATACCTAGGCTTGCCACCTTCTAGAGAATCTCGTGGAGGACTTAAAAAAATTAAAAAAAATTTTAAAACTTAAGGGGGTGTTCTAGTCTAGAATTTTGAAAAAATCGTTTTTAGATTCGTTAGATCGTTTAAGGATTAGACCTTCAAAAATATATCCTCCAAACGTTTCCTGAATTATCCTACAGAAAGTCTCTCATACACTATGAATTATCAGAAAGAAATTATGTGAAGGTCGTTGTAACGTATTTCTTTAAACGCGATTTTCTCGAAACTACTTTTTCCAACACGTCTGACATGATTTCTCAAGTTGTAATGAACCGATTAACTTAAAATTTGGCGTGGAACTTCTTTATATATCCCTCTACTCTATCGTTGGAACTATAATTATGTAAAAATATTGTTTTTTACTATTTTTAAAAAATTCAAAACATTGAAAAAAGGGCATAAAATCACTTTTTCTTTCAAACGGCCGCCATTTTGTGAAACAAATTTTGGTTTTTATTACCGTAGTTCAGACGATAGCGACATTCTTACTTATATAAGAACCTTTTTTTTTCTGTTCATGTTGGAATCATGTCATGAAGGATGCACCCTTTTCACCACCCCACTTCACCAATATAAATAAATATCTAATAAAAAAATGGCAGGTAAAAATATTCTTAGTTTTTTTTTATCGAATTTTAAAAAACACCCAAAATTCGTACCGTAAGACTAGAATACCCCCTTTAAATGCGTATATTGCGCAATTATTATAAAATAAATAATAATAAAATAACAATTCAATGAAAAATGGGTAAATAAATAGACAAGAAAGATAGAAGAAGAAAAAGAAGAAGACAAGAAGAAGTTTACGAGTTAATCGGTTGAGAAATTGAATTTTTCGACGTGAATATCTCAAAAAACTATTACGAGATTCGCTAACCTATCTTTAAAAATATAGTTAATTATCTACAAACTATGAATTTTCATATTTTTGACCTCAGTAGTTTCCGAGGAAACAGTAGGGGGCTTTTGGTATGATATTTGTCACACATTTTTGGCAATAACTCCAAAAGTTTCTAACAGAAAAAATTAAGAAAGACATTTTTGGAATCTTTGTTTCGAGCCCTTTCGAATGATGTTCCACATGATGTTTTAGATTTATTTTAGATAGATTTTTTTTTTTAGATCACATTTTACCCACCCTGTATAGTTGTTTCACAATATTTTTGAGTAATATGTTGTCCATTTATGTGGGCCACCGTAATGTATAAGTGTGCCAAATTTCAAGTTTCTAGAAAGAACGGTTCTTGATGTTTTTATCGTGACAGACATTTTTGAGTTAGAGCGAACTTATAATGGTTCCGTATTACCATAAGGGTACGGAACCCTAAAACAAAAAAAAAAAAAAATGCGGTGTTGTCACATTTGTAAAATAAAATCGTACTCTTTGACTCTTTAAGAAGTGAAAGGAATTAGATTTTGTTTTAGTAATTATGTGTGTGGAGGACATTTTTCTTTTTGTGGAGGACGGAGGACATCGCCTTACAAAGGAGGACTGTCCTCCTCAAAGGAGGACGGGTGGCAAGCCTAGTCATACCTCAAGAGTAGGTGGAAAATCTGCTGTATTTTTCTGTTCTGGATAGCCTCACTGAACACAAAGCAGATCAGTTTCTCACAGAAATTTTTCTCATTGAACACAAAACCTTGTACTTTTCTGCCCAGAACAGCCTCGATGAATAGACCTCATGATAAAAATGTAAGCCTTGACCTACTTACCTACATTTGTATATCCCTATTGAAAAACCTTTTATATTAAGGATATTTCTGAAATGACTTATCTTCTTCAAGTTTTGTTCATTTGAGTTGTGTGTAATCTTGAAGACAACTGGTGACAAACAACACATTTTCTATAACTCATTCATACCTCAATAGTTTCTCTAATTTGTAACAAACTTCCAGCGCTCATTTGGAATGATTGCAATAAAAAAAAACCAAACATTCACCACAAATGTTTAGTTAATTTCGATTATAACCAAACGCGAATGGGTACCTAAAATGATTTCAACTAATCTCAAAAGTTTAGTCCATTACAAGACTGTCCGCAGACTTAATGTTTACCCGACAGTTGCTCAGTGAGATTATTTTAAAATAATGAAGCAACTTACATCACATCGCGGTCCAACTTTATCACCAGCAGCAGCCACCCCTCCACAATGGCGTTTGGATTAAACTTTAGCTGTAACGCAATGAATACTAACAAAACCGCAACTATTGCTCAATTCAATTTATAGATTCAATCTAATTAAAATCCTGGTCTCCATCTCGCTCCTCCCGTCGTGGTCGGATGGGCAGCAGCACGCGAAATTAGTTAAACCGCCATTCGCCATTCGTGGTTTGGTGCGCGGTTTTAACTCTGATTTCAGAAAAGCGGAATATTTAATTTAATTAAGGAAAAACGATTGCCTTTGGTGGTTGGCTGTACACATTGAATTTATTGTTATTAAAATGTGAATTTAGTGACATCCTTTGCTGAGTGTCCTTTTCCTTATTTCCTTCCTCACAAGGAAGGGAATTTCTAAGAATCCCACATGTACACCTTTATCACAGCGAACACCACCAAGGAGGAGAGAGAGACGCTTCGGTGTAATCCTTTTCGTTGTTGGTTGGATGGTGGATAGCATACCCGACCATACCTCAACGACTTGTAGTGTGAATTACTGTTGTTTCGGTGCTCCTAATTGTCACCGCACAACCTGGAAGATTGTCGTTGCGGTATGTGTCATTGCGAAATGAGTTTTTGTTTCGTTGTGGTGCAGGAAATTGCTTCTAGGTGTGAATATGCAAAAGAAATAGGAAAACTGTGTAACAACAATAAAAGAAATCAAGCGGAAGAATGTGCTTCTGGGTGGTCGTCTTCGGTTACATAGATGCAAGATAGTCACCATTACACATGTTTTTTTATGTGCGTACTTCTACCTATAGCTATTATGTATATAGGACTTTCTCTTATGATCCGTAAGAGCTAAGTCTTTAGATGCGTTTTCCTATTGATCCGAGCCAAGATGAGATGGAAATTAAGTCAGATTACACGCGCCCAAGTATGAGGTAGGTGGAGCGGATCGATCGAGAGATACTGGCTCCTAGTATGGAATTAATATTTCATGGGAATGATTTTTAGTTTTAGAAATATTGTTTTTTTTTTTGGTTTAAAACGAAAGATTCGGCGATACTCTTTTGTACACACAAACACAAAATGAGCTACAAGCGAGCAACGTTTAAGGATTCTTTCTCTTATGGGTGAGAATGACAAGGAGTTTGTTGTAATGGGAGGACCTAACATCCCGAGCAATCGGACACTAATGCAGTCCGTTGTACTCTGTTCCTTTAGAAACCCCTTGCCGAATTTCTTTGCCACTATAATGAAACAAACAATCTCAGCTAGTGAAAGAGAATAAACCGAGCTCATCCCCATAATATCTGAGCCCAAAAAACGAAGTCTTTAGACTTGCAACTTGACACAGAAATAGGAAATGTATAGTATTCGGTTTATAATACATCATCCGCACGTTAGGTCATCTATGCGACTTCTTTCTTTTCTTCAGCTTGGGTGAACCAGGGCCTGCTTCTCGCAACCATTTCTGTGTGCGTGTTGTATTTTTGCACGAATGGAAGGGAATGACAAATGATACTCTTTGGCTTGTCAGACATTCGAAAGAGGTGGCACCGTGAACAAACTTTTAGGCGTTTCGTTGGGATTGAACCCGGAGCGGCATGCGTAGAAGACCAAATCACTTACCACTACGTCACGGTGCTCATCGATGCTACATTTGTTTTAAATGTGATAGCAATTGGCGTTGTGTCCCATAACCAGCCCGACCAAGTCACCACAGTCTTTAACTCTCAGACTGAGTAGAAATTTTGCAGTGACTTTATCTGGCCTCTTCACGAAACACCTGGTGGGTTTGCAGAAATTTAAACCTGACCATATCCCCTTATAAATAGACTCCATATGAGAGCTTATTCATATTGTAAGACTCCCATCAGACCAATAATAGATTCCGGATTCAACGGATAAGATTCGAATATAGATTAGCTAGTTTATCAGCCTTTTTTAGTTGTGCTAGTTTGTAACCTTGACAGCTCGCTTATGAAAAATTATGTATCCATGAGCCAGAGAAGCCCTAAAGACTCTTGATAGAGCCTTCATTAGGATATCACTTCCTCTCTTTAATATTGCTGGATATGTACATATTCCACCTGGCTTTTAATTTTTTTCAAATTGTAACAAGAAGAGTATCGTTTTCTACCGCCGCCGTTGGAATTGCCTACTAGATGGCAATGCTTGATGAAAATAGCACAGAAACATAGGCAGTCAATCAATTCAGTTGCGGTTTGTTATTGTAGGTGAAAGGATATGTAGCTAAAGTGAATAAGGAGATAACATAAGTGGATAAAAGTGACTTGTGATTTGTGAGTTTGGTTTAGTTCTTAACAAAATTATGACGGCTTGTGGATGGCCGTGGCGTAGTGGTAGTCTTCGTCGCTTATCACGCTGAAGGTTCACGGTTCAAATCCAGATGTCGCCAAAACATTTGTTTCTCATGAAATAAAAACAAGTTGATCAGTTTCAGAAGCTAATATCAAAACCAACTGCGAAGGCATAACTCTGGCAGTAGGATGGTGATATGGCTGAAGAAATTGATCGCACAAACTATAATAGGAAACATCTGGAAAAAACTTATGTGAATCATAAGCAATGGCATAGCTTTCAATAATACACAACTCTCCAGTTATCCTAGGCACCACCCATAGAGTTAGTTAATACCATACATCTGACTTTCCTATCACTACCTCGATCTGTCTGTCTCGTTGTTGTTCTTCATGTGCTCGCGCTGTGTGTAAACATTATAAGGGTATTTATATCCCCTTTAGCGTGTGTAGATTATAGAAAAAAAAGAGGAAAACCTAAACCTAAAACGTGAGGTTGCGGCGAAGACGTTTTGCTCAGGCTCAGAGCAGAACTTCATTGACGTACAGTTTAGTTTTCAAATATACTTAAGTGATAATCGTGTGTTGTCGCATTTCATAAACTTCAACTATTAAGTCTAGCAACCCAGTCTCCAACAGACATTTAAAATGTATCTACTCCATTTATTTTCGCTTGCGACAAATGTCCCAACAAATGAGTGACATACAATTAAACTGTCAAAAGCTATCAACAGTTTAATACCAATCTCCAATCACTATCTGTCTGGCGGCTAAATTAGGCTTTTTGATTAATTATCAAATACTGTGGTTGGGACACGGGTGAGGTCAGCCACAGAAACCTGTACATTGTTTCGGTCCTTGCTCCTTAGGTTCGTCTTTGGTAGGAAGGCTAGTACTCGAATAATCTTTTGGTTACAACGCACGTGTTCAGTCCAATGTATCAGGCCCATTGGTATATAAAATTTCTGTAAATCTTGAAATGCTGCGATGTCTGTCTTCGACAGTTTTCTACATCCTTAATTTTTAGCTGGCAGTATTGATATTTTATCATAGGTGGCAAGTAACTGCTTCTCATTCAGTTTAATACAAGCAAGCTAGGTACGCTTTTTCTTTTATAATGTTCTCTGCAATAACTGAAACTCGCTGAGCAGCCCTTATTTATCATTAATAGGGGATTTTTTTCAATCATATCCACTTATTTGGTGTCATACATGTATGTAGATACTATGTATCTGGAACCATTCTTTTTTCTTGCAGATGAAAATGCTTATAAGCTGTCCTGGATAACTGTTTCTGTACCTTATTTTCACTACCCTTACCCTAAATTAGAAGCCAAGGATATTAATTCGTCCTAACGCTTCTTTGCAGCTTTTTAATTTGGTGACATTTTAACTGTACTTTGCCTATCTACTTCCACCGAAGACAAGACTCCATCGCACTTATTGAGTAAATATCCGGAATGCATTCAGAATACTATTAAAACCAAAGATAAGCTTCAATATTGAAATAATGGCAAACATTTCCGTTCACCTCTTGAACCATACTTATCCGTATCTACTCGTACTTTTATCCATAAAAACCACTTCAGTCCGATGAACACGCTCTAAAAAAAAAAACACCAAGATTAACATTACCATCCGATACGTATATGTACATGTATTTTTAATAAACCTAAGTATACATATTCCAAGGCAAAGGCACCCTCCGCTTCTCGCACACAAGCCACTGACAAACCTGACACTTCTTTTCTCGCCACGACAGGTAAAACACTTAAAACATTAACCAACGTGTAATGAAATGGAATGGGCGAATTGATAAGGTTATATTTTCCTGAATTTGTGTCGCTGTCTTAGAACAAAATTCTGTTTTTATGAAAATCGGAAAATGGTAAAAGTGAAAAATGTTACAAACACTCCACAGCAACAACAACAACCCTACTTATCATGGTATGTGCCGTTTGGTGGGGTGGGGATTTTAACTGCCCTTCATGTAGTTATCAGATACTTTTGAATTTCATTTTTTTTTTATTTAAGCAAAATGAAGCTTTTTAAGCATTCTTTTAAGCGATACTAGGCTACGATAAAGCGTATTTGATATACGACCATTCATCTTTATGATAGTGGCGGGCGGTCGACATACTAAATCTTTGCTTTTAAAGGTGTACAGAAACATTTTATTTGCCAAAGTTTGTAATAACTTCAATGATGCCATCCAACAATTCGATGTACTAAATAACATGAAATCGGTTTTGTGACGCCACATAAATGATTTGAAGTGTTCTGCTTAAATGACTTAGTTAGGTTAGATTTATGGGTTGACACTGAGGAGGATTGCGCAGCGCTACGCCCACGCTTAGATTAGCATTGATCTATTGTGATGCCCGTCGGTTGTTGTGTTTTGGTACTTGAAGCAGCCCTATCAACCTTTATGAAACTATATCTACAAATTTTCTTTACCGGTTGGTTTTTTGGAGAGTTAGCTCATCTTAATCTTGAAAGAAATTCTTTCTAGATTTTTATAGCGAGTGTGGTACAGGGCTGAGCAGTGGCAAATGAAGTGGGATGTGTCCTCATGGACTTCTTCATCGCCGCAGCATCTGCACAATTCGGTATCGTGTGGTCTTAGTTTCATGGTATGAAACCGTGCCAGGTTGTGCCCGCTAATTATACATACAAAGACTGCTAAAGAGCCTTTATCCTTGGGTTGGATATCGGAAGTTCTATTTTTATCATAACATGGCCATAACTTTCTTGTGTGGTTTGGAGCAGTTAAAAAGGCCTAAGGATGCCATATTTACAGGAGTGCTTCACATCTAGGACGTTTACGATAGAACGGTTGGTCATGTCATGGTGTTCGAAATCAGACAATTAAAAATATTCATAGTTATTTCGATTTGATAAATCAGTTGATTAAAAATCCAAGGTAGGCTGAGCCATCATAAAACACAAGGCACCATAATGGGCTCATCGCCATCCCCTGGGACAATCGTATGATGGTACCTAAATCGAAACATCTCTGTCCAAACATTAAATTTCTCTGTAAAATACTAATGTTTTCTAGTGTATTAAAGAAGTAATTCCCTAAAAATTCGAGAACAAGCAATAGCCTGACAGTCACAAAGGATATGCTCGAAATCCTCCGATGCATCTACGTCATTGCAGTATCTGCATTCGCCCGTGTCTGAAAGTCTCATTATTTTGGCATGTTTTTTCAAGAGACAGTGCCCGGAGAGTATTCCTATTAGAATTCTTAACTTTGCCCTATTCAGTCCAAGGATTACCCTGGTCCTTTTGCGATCTATGGCTGGCCAAAGAGCGTTGGATACCCTTTGTCACTCTATTCCTGACCATTTGTTATTCGCCATACATATGATTGTGTTGCTAAGTTAAGCCCTGATATTGCATCTCGGTTATAGGCAGCCCCCCCCCCCACACCTTCCTTGCTAGCTAATCTGCAAATTAATTTCCCTCTACGCCAGAGTGTCTAGGCACCTAGCATAGTTTGACCCTGTTGTTTGTGTCTGATTAGTGATTTAAGCCCAGAGTGGCATTCTTCTACAATTGTCGATTTTACGATACACGATTCTAGTGCTCTGAGCGCGACCTGCCTGTCGATGTAGACGATGATAACCTTATCTGTTATTAAAAAAAAAATAGTTGCAAATATTTAAATGTTGAGAAAACACGTAGTTCGCTTTTATTTTATTATTTAAATGATGTACCACTTCATCACACCAGAACAACACTTCGTTAAACCCCGTTCTATTTTTTTCAAACGGTTGTTACGAATCCATGAAATCGTTTATTTCAACTATTTTCATGCTATCATCAACTACCCTATGCAAATGCAAGTCCTACGAGTACGTTCGCATTTCGAAACATCCAAAACTTGTTGAACTAAATTGCATAAAGGAATAAAACTATAAAACTAAAAATAGTTTAAGTTTCGCACAAGATCCTGAACTAGATTTATTTAATTTTCATCGAGAAAAGAAAAACTTTTCCACGAAAAACATTCCGTGGATTGTGAACCGTTCTCAAACTCACGGATCCATAGCCGACATTTTAATTTAACAAAAAAAACAAAAAAAAAAAAAAACAGTGATGTCATCCAAATTTGAATTTCAAATTTCCGCCAAAGTTTGCAAGAAAAGCCCTAGGTACACAGTCACACTCACAAGAACTGCACAAACAAAGACCCATGTAGAGAGTAGCCTGTCACAGGGCAGATGAAATAAAAAGTTCGGCAGCGCGAACTTTGCCAAACCAAATACACATACTCGCACTCGTACTCGTATAGCGTTGCAAGGATATAGTAAAAACGGATATCAGTATGTACACGGAACAGAATAACAGACAACTCTGACTTTGCGAGGGTGGCATGTCGTGTATGGTGGGTGGCCTCGAAGCGTTTTGCGTGTGTCAAATTAGATAAATCGGTGCCATCACATCATAAAGTCATTTTGGCATATTGAAAAGATTTTCGTCCTATATGAGATCCTGGCGACGACGAAACAGAATGAATGTGGGGGCGAGGGCGAACGATATGGAATATATTGTGTTTTATATCAATGACGATCTGTCGTCAAATGAATTTCTCCTGGGTGCCGTGCACTGCAGGCAGATGTCGCGAGAATGTTTTTATTGAAAATATGAAAAAAACAGAAAATTCAATATTATATATTCAGATACACCAATACACACATAAACCATCGAAAAAAGAAAGAAATGCGGGGGAGCCATCGTAAATGAGTGCTTTCCGTGGGAGAGACTGTTTGAACTGATAGCACTTTATGCCATATTTTCAGAGACACATCATTTCGAATCGATTTAATTTGATTGTAGAAATGTGCTGTGAAATTTAATCGCGTCAATGTAAAATCATCAGAACATAGCTACTCGTACGAGAACGAATCCGATTAGAATCATCGACCAAAAGGGTGGATGTGTGTTAACAAGTGCGTCGGTCGGTACTCGTAGGTTGTTGTGCATTTGATATGCTCGTGTTGGTTAAGAAAATGATATCTGTTTAGATAGGTATTCACCAGTTGGAATGGGATCTATGGCTATTTATTCACGAGAGATATTAAGTACAGAACGGGTCGAATGGCAATAAACAGAAGGTACGAAGTATTTTTCGATGAGAGTGGGAAAACGTTATAAACATTCGAATGGAAACCGATTTAAAAATAGAAAATTATAAGCGTAGCTATAATTGAAAAGGTGTAGAGTTTGCTCAGAACCAGTCCTGGTTATCAATGCGTCTTTAATAATTCTTAGATCTTTATTCAAAATCGTTTTGTTTGACTCATAGAAAAATCCACTCTTCTGGTGATTTTGGAAGGTGAATTCTATTAAGCGCTGTTAATTGCCACTGGTTGCTCTGTTCTTCGCTAACGTTTTTCATCACGTAAACAGATAGCGACAACAGGGCAGGTACCATTGCCAACAAGTCTTTCTTGATATACGCAAAAGATTCTTCCAGCATTTCATCGAAGAGGATATCATAGAAAAGACGAAATGATTTGCTGTTAATTAAGAAATAAGTATCTATCAGTGGCTAAGAGTGCAATTTTTGACAGTTCGATTTTAAAAGATGTTAAGGTGTAAATAGAAACCCCATAAAAAACCCTGCAGTCAAGATTCCATGAAGTGTGACCATAGGATTCTACTGATAAATGCTTTAAGCTAGGATTACACGATTGACGAAAAAGCGTAAATCTAGCGTCAATAGATTTACGCCCGATTGATGTAGTTTTGATAGAAGCGTAAATAGACGTTTCTCCCCATTTACACGATTGACTTAAAAGCGTCAATTTTATCAACGTCAACCAAAATATCGATTGACGCAATTTAAAAACAAGGGTAAACCGTTAACCGTACAATCGGACCGTTTACACGATTGACTCTTTTTTAATTCAATCGAATTGACTATTGGTTGACGCTTGCTGTCATTAGTGCCAAATGAATTAAATCTTAAAAAAAATTACATCAAAAAGGGAAAAAAAGAAAACCGCAGCTGCTTTGTGTGTTTGCAGCATTCTACACTGGTTTCTCGATTTGCGCGGGGGTTACTTACTTAGTTGGCGCTACAGCTCGAGGTGCACCTAGGCCTGCTTCTCGCAACCATTTGTGTGTGCGTGTTATATTTTTGCACGAATGGAAGGGACCTACAGTTTTTTGCCGGCTCCGAACGGCGAGTTGAGAAGCTCAATCGTGACAAATGATACTCTTTGATGCTTGTCAGACATTCGAAAGAGGTGGGCACTGTGAAAAACTTTTAGGTGTTTGCGGCGGGATTCGAACCCAAGACCGCTGGCTCAGTAGTCCGACCACTAACCACTTGCGCTACGGTGCCCACGGTGCGCGGGGGTTAGGAGAATGAAAAGTCTCGTGCAATACGAAATCGCGCAAAGCGAAGTATGAATTTTATGTAATTTAGGGTATTGCATTCCTGAAAGATAAAGCACATATTTCAGCAGTGCAAATCGAATTTTGGTAGGCAAACGCATTTCACGCAAAAGTGAAACCGCGCAAAAAGAAGTCGCGCAAAGCGAGAGAGCAGTGTAAAAGCAGCAATCGGAAAAGATTGTGCTGCACATATTGGCCGGTTTGTTGAATGAATTCGGTGATATCGAGAATCCGAAACATTTGTTTTAAAACTTTCTGCGGATGAGTAAAACTATAATTGTTGCATATGGTAACACCGCTAATTTAAAAACAAGACACAAATATGAGAGGGTCAATTTACGGACCTGGGCGTTTGGCCATAACATTGAATTTTTTAGCTACTGGCGACAGCTTCAAATCGCTCTGAATAGTACCAGAAGTCTGCGACGCGATGTATTCTGATTTGAAAGGAAATTACTTTTATTAGGACGAAAAAACATGAGATTAAGTCGATTTCCCTGCGAAATTGATCCAATATTGACACCTGTGTGACGCTCGACTCGTCAACTACTATTTCAATTAATTCGTTTACACGATTGACGAAATCGAATAAATTTTGGTTGACGGAAATTGGGGGCAATCTGGGGGTCAACCAAATTGTCGTAGATTGACGTAAAAAAATTGTGGCTTTACACGATTGATGTCGATTGGAGTTCAGAAAAGCGTAAATATTGACTGAAACAACCCAGTTTGGCTTGGAGGGAAACGTAGCTGACAAAGAAGAACTCGATTCCGTCGATTCGGAGACCAGAAGGTCCATTGTGAATCGCTTCATAGTTTGGCGGCAAATCCAACTCGTAAAACAGTTTGTGATCTTAGTGAATTTTAGAAGATCCGATATCTTTAAATTTCCGAGCTCTGCTATGTCTTCCAGAATCTATGACCTAAAGTACGGGGGCGTGCGTCCTTCTTGGAAAGCGGGACAGTAGCGGAATAGATGTTGGATCGATTCTACAGATATCGTTGGACTCAGGTAGCCATTTGCTTGTCATATGACCTATGGCACAGTGTCCTCTAATTATATAGGCGATTAAGCGTATGGAGGATTTATCCAGATGTAACAACGTCTTTGTCCTAGGCAGTCGGTTCGTGTGAACTACAGAGCGTTGGTCTCTTTTTCGGTTATATGGTCGATTATTCTGAACAGTGTTGTAATCGGTGGCAGGATGGAGGTGTCGGCATCACTATTGCTCATGGCTGATCCAGCCCTAGCTAGTGCATCTGCTTTCTCGTTCCCTTCGATTTTGTTAATCCGGGTAGGTACCCAGCACAGTTTAAATTTGTGTGCATTTAGTGCATTGCGTCATTTTTTGTATTGCCTTTCATTATATTGTGTTTGATCCTATTGCTTTTAGACATGGCTGACTACCCACCAGAATGTCTTTCTCGCCGACGGAGGAAGGTCGCTTCCTTTAATTAATAAATATTGCAGCCATTTAAATCGCCAGTAGTTCCGCCTGGAAAACACTGCATGTATCAGGTAGTCTGAAAGATTCCCGTTTATTTAGTGTATCTGAGTAGAACCCTGCTCCAGTACCTAATTAAGACGCGTCGGTGAAGAGTCTCTCCCGGTCTCTGATCACCTTGTTGGACAGCCAGTCTTCCCTACTGGGATATAGAATTGGAACGTTCAAGTTGAAGTCACAATGAGGAGTAATGTAGTCTGAATGAAGTCTTGATTAAAATTGCATCTCCTCAGTTGCTGTATTTCTCCAAGTATCGCCGCATGTCCATACGTGATTTGTTTTAGCAAATAGGATTCTCTTAATCATAGCCATAAATGACTCTTATGGCATGAGCTGAATTATATAAGAAAATCACAGCCGCCTTGCTGGTGTATTGCTGTTGGGTCAAAATTGTGTGCTCACGTAAGCAAACTTTGTAGCTCTAATGCGATTAAAATCTCTAGCCTGGATAAATAAGTTATAAAACCGTACTAGATAGCTTAACAGGCATAAAATTTATCTTCACTGGACTTGAGCTACTCAAAACCTTGGATTGATCACTTCAAGTAATTCTTAATTGGAAATAATAAAAAAAACACCATTGGGCGGATTTACCAGAAACTATGCATTCAGACGTGCTCATGTTTGTATGTAAATATAGTGCAATATCTTGGGCAAGAAAAAAAGTGTAAAAAATATCCTTTAAGTTCATTGAACACGGCATGTAAATCGCACCCTATCGACGAACTCTTTTTCCGAGTGAGATATACGAGTACGTCTATTGGAGGGGTTTCACCCTTCATCCCTCAAAAGTATGTACGAGTATGACACTTGCCGTGCCATCCGCGCTTACTTGTACAACGTACAACCAACTGTGCACGAGTGTGTGCTGGCGCTGGGTGCTGTTGCTGTTACCTTCCTCATTGCCATGGCATGAATGAATGAAGGAATCCCAATTTTCCTCTACACCACTGAGCTGTCAGTTTGGACTGAAAAGAGGAAGATTGATGACCGCCATGGAATTATACATTGGGGTGGATTTTTCCTACATTTTTTTTGTTGTCTTTTTTCTTTTTACTCTTTGGTTATTCTTTTCAATTTTTTTTTGTATTCCGTTTTACGTTATTGTCTATTTTTGTTTTCTTTTTTATTTTATTTTTTTATTGACAGCATTTGAAATTGGAATATTAACATGTTCATACTAAGTTTTCACTTTTCTGAAATGAGCGATTTTGTTTTCTTGGCCAAAAATGCGGACACTTCCAAAATATGATAGGCGGGTTGGGAGTTTCAGATGGAGCAAATGAAATAAATAAAAAGTATCAAAAATCCTGACAACCCAAAACGCCCAAAAATGGATTTATAGAAAGTAGCTTCAAATGAATGTGAATCAAGAACGTTACCTGACCTTGTACTCAAAAAACGTTAATTATCTCACATAGGAGCCACAGCTATAGAAATGTGTAAGAATCTTTGGTGAATGATCAGAACAAGGGTGTTAGAACCTCTTTTATCCTAAAAAATTCTTAACACCTGATCGAAATTTATATACATGATCTTTGGCAACATGAAGACGTCAATGTCAAATCAATTTCTGACGAATTCATTGCTAGCAAAACAAACAAAGAAACAAACAACTGTTAGATTTTCACACTTACCTGGGGAATTGGGAATACTGCAAGACTAAATCAATTTGCTTTTCTGGCAACAGGTTCAAAGCTCGATTAATCAGCCTTATTTTGAGATTTGTTTTCATTTGAAAGTGAGAAAAAATTCGAACTGTGGGTATTTTGATATTCGAAGGAATAGAGAGTTTATTTTACGAAACGAAATTTATTCATCATTTCTATTCTGAAATTATATTCCTTCGAAATAACTGTCATTATTCATACGTCTGTAATTTTGAATTTAAGTTTATTTTATGACATCTTTCGTTAATGAACTTTATTCCTACGAATGTCAAAATACGAAAAAAAAAAAACACTCGAAGGAATAGACACAATCGAACGAATTCACTATTCATTCGAATCTCAAAATAAGGCTGAATAAGTTTCAATTTTAATTTACAGAAACAACTTATGTTCATTTAAGAAAAAGGTCTGTAACATGTAAGTATTGTAGTTCCGGATTGTGTTTCCGTTCTCAAATAAAGAGCAAGCTTGGGACAGTTGCTAGCATTAAAGGATTACCTACAACAAGTAAGTATAACCATAAACTCGTAGAGTTTAGGCAAAGATTGGCAAAACTGCTGTTACTGTTTGAATACAATTATGTTTGAACTAGCTGACCCGTGCTCGCCTCGCTTCGTCCCGCTTCGCCCGCCTGCAAATTTTTACTAATTTGCAAAACCTCAAGAGCGATTTAAATGATTTTTTTAGAAATTCTAAATGATTCTTCAAAGCTGAAGTGTTAAAAAAATATGTTCTTTAACTTTCTAATATACCAGGAAATCGGAAGCTTTAATATACTGGTACGATCACCAATTATTCTGCGGGCCTATGCTAAAGTATCCACAATAACAAACAATTTTATTAATGAACTACCTGAACCCGTGCCCGCCTTACTTCGCATTCAGTGGGAGCGAAGAAACATCAAAGTATTTGTGCAAGTCCAGAAAATTTTGTAATACATTTTTTTCATTAATTGGATTTTATCATGCTCTTAAATGTTATAAAACATCATTTCCTATAAATAATTGATAATTGCTATATTTAATTATGGAAATATTTTTTTTTTTACAAAGTTTAAGGTTGCGTTTCCTGGTGCATAAACAAATACATTTTTACTTTCGCTAACATAGGAAAGAAACACGTATAATTGACCGTGTGAGAAGCAGTCGGTGGTGAGGTCCACGCCCGAATTACGTTCCTTTTCTTATTTTGTCGTATTACGTATTAACAAACCACTTCTAAATTTTAATTTTTACAATAAAACTTTTTCTTTATTTCTTTCGTAATTTAATTTTTTTACAAATGTAAGCTTTGGTTAGCCAAACTAAAGTTAGATGTGAAGTGGTCCACCAGTTAGTACAGACTGCCTTCTGCATTGCCAAAACAACTCCATCCTCATTCTCGGTGAAAGCTTTTCCCAAGCCAAGCCGATGCAGCAGGTAAGTAGAAAATTGTCAACAAACAACTGGCTAGCTGTTGTTACATCTCCAATTTTGTTTTCAAGTCGAGCTTGGGTGGCTGGTAATTCTCCTACTTGTTGCTAAGCTGATGATGTATGTTATTTGTTTACAATCGGAGTTCTCTCAATTAAGCTTAGGAACGATGTCAGTGTGGAGTTTGGTTATCATGTAACTCCCGCGGTACACAGTGTTTGTCCGTGCGCCTTATTTATCGTCATCGCGAAACGGACGCTGATGGGAAAGTGTACACGCTTAAACTGGACCGGGAAAATGTTAGGGATGATCGGAATTTGAGGTGTAAATACATGTTCGCCGGCACCGCAACCCGTCAACACTTTCGCTTCCACCAGATTTCTTTGCAGAGTTGTAACTCTAAATCGGGGGCCGTTATATAACTAAGGTGGGCACACCTATTATTCTTCACGCTTTATCACTATTTCGGGGAATACTGCAAACTGGACTTTTAGTGGTGGCTAATTGTATGGCTATTTTAAACACTGCATGAGAACTTTTACCACCTACCGGGCAGTAACGTAACAACTATCGTAACTACTGACGACGCCACAGCCAATGCCAATTTTACCTTGGCTTCGTACTAATGAACAACAAATGCTTCCCAGATCATTTCCATAGAGCAAATACATATACATTCATACATATCTGTTGTAAGTCAAAATTTGTAAGATTTGAGATATCATCATATTCAAACGTAATGTGTTACTCAGTTTTTCGATGGTTCAGAAAGAAGTCATATTTTGAGTACCGACAGTATTGCATTATTAGTGCGATATTTGGTATGAACCAAAATTAACCAAAATTAAATTAAAATTAAATTCTCTTTCTTTTGATACCGCATTTGTTAAAATTGGTTGAGTATGAGAGCCGCAAATGCTTACGATGATTGTAGCACATTAAAGTGCAAAACAAATGATCACGTCAGGGCGCGCACACACACTATTGCAACGATACCCACTGCTGCACGGCTGCTGGCAATGGTCTCCGCTGAAAGAAAATTGTGGGCGATGCTTTGAATAATTGTTTTGAACATTGCTCAGCTTCAGGACAACACAGAAGGATGTTTTATACCTCAAATGAATCAGTGGAAAATTTACTAAATTTACCTATTTTTTTGTTTTTCAATCCGATAAGCCATTATTGAGTTAGGGCTGAATTATTATAATTTTCCTTTCAAATATGCAGTTTTTTCAATATTTTCTTAAAACCATGTCATTTTACGGGATAAAAAGTATAAATGATATGGTCCAAGAACATAAGCAATCACTATGTCAATGTTTCATCAGAATCCGTCCAGTAGTTCTAACGTGATGCGCGAACAAACAGTTTTTGATCTACAGTTTTATTATATGTATAGATGTATCTCTTATTTCAGGACAAATAAAAATTCATGAGAAAGTTGTATATCCAATCGTTTTTATAGACTTTTATACATATATCGTATATCCACACAAAATATGAAAGAATCATAACCGAAGACACTAAATCGTATCATTCAAATGCCAAACTGAGAAAATAAAGAAACACCATCTAAATAGTTCTTATACTACACACCACATCAACAATGCGTTTCTCGTTGTTATTCCGTTATCTTTCGGACTTTTGCATGCCATTGTTAGAAATGTCTGTCATACTACCAAGTTATGGAGAATAGGGTATGAGAAGTAAAAATTTAAACTAATCAATACACGTCACGTACCCTATAAGAAGCTATGTCAAGCTACGAACATACATATAGTAAGGTCCAGTCGTTTCCAACGTGGCTGAGACTGTCCCGGTCCTATGGGAACACACAAGCGAAAAATTAATTTATTTAACGTAGTTTGTCATTGATTTGAATTCAAAGTGGATGCAAGTTTTCTAAAAAAGTTTTTTTTTTATTAAACAAGAAAACGAAAGAATAAAACGTTTGCGACTTCACGTGAAAGGTGTTTGAGTCGAAGACGTCGTTTTGATACGGGATAGTGCTGCCATATTTGAGTGTTTTCATTTAAAAAGAGAAAATTTAACAACATTTAAACTTTAGCCATACATATGTTAGTTTAGACAAAGATGTACAACAGACATTTAAAGCTATTGTAATCATGTACCTACCGATTGAACATTTCAATTCGTCAAATATTGAATTTACTCCAGTTAAAGATTTAGCAGAAATTCAGTTGAAGACCTAAAATAATAATCAAGTTTTCTTCGGACTATTAGAGGAGTTCCTCAGGGTTCAATTCTGGGACCTCTTCTTTTCTCCTGGTATATTAATGAACTTCCCAAAAAGATTACGAGATCCTCTATTGAAATGTATGCTGATACACTATCATAGGGTTACGTACATACATATGCTATGTACATCAACACGGCTGTGGGTAATGCTTTGGTGTGCTTCGTATGAAATGGACCTCGTAGTTAAAATAAAAAGTTTGATGTTGGCTAAAACGTTAGTAATATAAATACCTACGTATAGCTGCGAAGTTTATTGCCGTCAGCAGGAGAAAGCTTAATGTAGCCTTTAACAATGCCACTCGTAACATATTTGGCTTGCAACGGTTTGATCGCACATCAAGTCTCTCAATAATCTTATAATCTTTCCTCCGATTACCTATTGCGTTATGGAAACCTTATTTTATTACAGTGGGCGGTCGGTAAATGGTGTAGTGGTAAGTGCGTTGGGCTACTACGCAATGTTGCCCGGGTTCGCTCACAGCCCGGGTCCAACACCTAAAAGTTTTTTTAACGGTGCCAAATCTTTCCAATGTTGAAGAGTATCATTTGTCAATGAGCTTCTCAGCTCGCCGTTCGGGGTCAGCAAAAACTGTAGCCCTGTAGATCCCTTCCATTCGTGCAAAAATATAACACGCACACACAATTGGTTGCGAAAAGTAGGCCCAGGTTCACCACGAGCTGTAGCGCCACCTAAAGTAAAGACGCTCGGTAAAATGAGCTAATAGAAACCGGGCCTGATAGCTGGAGCGAGATTGCTCATTGTAACGAGCGTGGACTCCTTTAAATAAATTGCATCAATATGTGAAGATTTTGCATACAATTCATCGAAAATAATATAATACTACTAGCCGTAACCCGGTGCGCTTCGCTACACCTATCTTTTCAAAATTTACCGCCTGGTGTTGCCTGCGCACGTAGTCATTCGGGTATGATAGAAAGGAAGTAGTCGGAAGCAATGACTGCTGTTATACATATTTTTTAACTTCAATTTCCATATTTTTGAAGTGAATACTTCTTTTGTCTGTCTACCTGTCTGTCTGTCTATCTGTCTGTCTATCTATCCATCTATCTATCTATCCATCTATCTATCTGTCTATCCATCTGTCTGTCTGTCTGTCTGTCTATCTGTCTGTCTGTCTATCTGTCTGTCTGTTTGGCCGCCCGTCCGTTTGTCCGTTCCTGTCTACCTATCTGTCTGTTTGTTTGGTCGTCCGTCCGTCTGTCTGGCTGTCTATCTGCCTGCCCCAGTCTACATATCTATCTGTCTGTCTGTCTGTCTATATTGATTGACCAAAATGATTCATATTCACATTTCACCTGAAATTACGAAATTTTGTATGACAGATACCAAAACCACCAGTTGTTGAGTAAAAGCACTGTTGCTATGTTGTATTCTATATTAAGATAAACGTACTCTGAAAATTTAACCAAGATCGGTTGGGTAGTCTATAAAAGACAAACAAACAAACAGAAAAAGATATATACATACATTCATTTTTATATAATAGATGAAGATTGTTCTGTCTGATTACTAATAATAGAAACCAAGCCAATATTTAGTAAAAGAATAGATTATAAAAAAAGAACAATAATAAAATGTAAAAATACTATGAAGTGCAATTTATGTAGCTTTAATTAGTTCACTATATCGAGCGTCTACTGTATTTAATTTTTTTTGCGGTATTTTTTTTTAATCACTATTAATTATTATTTGTTAGCCTGTTAAAGATCAAGTATACATGCTCTAGAATGTTTGATCCAAAAATCTACATAATCTATGTGTGCTGTTACTGTCAAACGTTAATCGTATTTATTTCAGTTGAAATACGATTCCTATTACTTCTCTATGGTCGTCTTTTCGACTAACTTGGGCACATTTATTCCAATTATGTATAGTAGCAGTAGCTTTCAGAAACAATTTACTGCCTACACTTTTTGACGGCACCTAATCCATTTTCCCTAAACATCAACGCACAAGCGATTAATAAAAATTTGCTTGGAAAAATTTATACAAATTGCCCTAAACCCTTTAAGAGAAAGAAAACTCGCTTTTGGCCAAAGATCGTGCAACCGAAATCTCATCCAATGGTTACCCTCAATATTTCATACAAAATATGACAAATGACATTTTTTGGCAAGTCAGTGCTGGCGACGGACAACCAACAAGCAACAACGACGACGACGTCGGGCTCACTTCGGTGCCAAGAATCTGACAATGGGAACAATGCAAACACACACATACCCAAGAAAAGCAACCAAATTGACTTCAATATACCGCAACTAACCCTTTTTCGGACATCTAAATACAAACTGTAAGATGGATATAATAATTATTATCCCAAGGACTGCGTCTACGAGTATGTATGGCGAATCATTTCTCAACGGAAGCCAGGAAAAAGCGAAACCATCCACCACAAAAAAAAGCTAATAAGATAAATCCGCTCACCGCAAGAGCGCAACAAAAGCATATTAATCAAAGGATTGGACGACAGGGTCCATAAGATTTATTAGCGGAGATGATTTGGGGTTTTTTTTTCTCTTTATATCCTGCCCCCCAATGATTATTCTAATTGTTATTGGCGAACAAGAGAGGGGGTTATGGGGCCTGTAACGCGAAAAAAGTGTGTTAAATGCCTTCACATGACCGGCCGATTGGGGTGGGGGTGGGCGAGGAAGTCATTTGTTTCGTTGACTTCAGACAAATGAACTCAGCAGAAGTTGTCAATTATGCCGTTGACAATTATTATTATTACTGTGGGTATACAAATATATATCGCTCCGTTTTAGAAAGTATTAATGAAGCGTAAATTGCTAATCTTTTTCGGGGCCTTTTCGGGGGAATCTGCGAAAGCTTCGAAAACAGTTTAAGATGAAACTATGACGAATTTGCGGAATATTAACACCGTTTTTGTTTTAGAAGATGGTTCGTGGAACAAATTGACAACTTTTACTGTGAATTTCGACAGGAAACTTGAAAAAAAAATCAATGTTTTTGGTGTTTCGGTATGACTGAAGGGCGTAACGAAAATACTTTCAAATATCGTGTTTTACAATTTACACTGATTTATGAGGTTATCGCATTAAAATTTCTTTAGAATACATCGTTGGAGCTACAAAGTAGGGTATTGGCAGATTAAGGCTAAGCGCGCACATGCGATTTTCTGTGGCTGCGATTAAAAAATCGTATGACCATATGACCCATTTTAATTTGTGGCAAAAAAATTGCCAATAAAATAGAGCTTGTTAATTTATTTTTAATCGCTGCGATTATTAAGTCGCATATGTGTGCACCCATACTGAGAACTGATTGTCGCACTAAATAATCGTGCGACAGAAACAATAAGTGCATGCATACCCATATCTTGATTCGACTACGATTTTTTAACCGTCGCGATTTAAATCACAAGTGTGTGGAGACACTTGCGTATGATTCATTTTAACTTGCGACAATCGCATCGCTAGAAAAATGTGAGAAATCACAAACCCTAGCTTTGAAACATGTGACATGCTTTAAAAAATAGCAATTACACGTCCTCTGGATTTGCATGCCAATCAATATTCCCTGAAAAACTTTCCCATTCCACCTTAGATATTTGCGTATACATATGTAAAGTACAAATCTATGGAAAAGTGCATCCAACTAACACTGGAGCGCGTCAATCGTTGTAATGGCTCCACAGCTACAGCTGGTGTGCAAAATCAAAGTCGAATTTCGTTGGTTAAAGGATTGACTTTGGTCCAAGTCTGAGCCTGGATTCAAAATTGGATAGTGGTCTGGCGCTTTTGCACTCGTGGAACGTGACAACTGAAGTCTGAATATATCTGCTATTCTAATGATTATGAATTTGCAAGGTTCTGCAGTAAGGACATCAACTGACGTTTGGGTTTCTAGTGAACAGGAGAATATATGACTCTCCAGAAACGAATAGTCCGAATGGAGCATATAATTTTTTTCAAACTGATCAAAGAAATAGGTATGTGATATTTTTTACTAGTCACACTCTGTTTTTGTTGCGAGATAATGGTTGATTTGCTATCAAAAATTGCACCGAATTTACATTTTATGCAAGCGACTGTTGCTCCGGTTATAACGATGGCAAGCTTATTGCAAATTTGCAGTGTACTTTTGAGCAGTTAATTTATTTGTGTTGCAAGAATATTTTGGAAGTTGGCCATAAAAATAGGTGTGCTTAAAATAAAATCGCCGTTCATTCAAATATTTTTTCTGAAAGAAAATACCTTCTCTTTTGAGGTCAATTATTTTTAATAATTTAATATTTTCTATAGCTATCGTATTTTTTTCAACTCAAGTGCGCGAAAATAGAAAGAGGCCCAGAAAAACGTCAGCGACTACTGACCACCGTGTTTTGCTTTAAGGGCAATCCAATCCTTTTGCCTCGTCAAGAATATAAGTGCAAAAATTTACAACGGAGTAAGTGCACGCACAATCCGAATAAGAACTCCAGAATTCGAATCTCCCAGGAAGAGTCTCCAGGAAAAGAGTTTGCCATAGGTAAGTCATCAAAGTTGGAACGGACCTGAAGGTGTGAAAAAGTGGCGAAATATCCTTTGGGGTGACGAAACGACTTTAAGGCCAAAAGGCAATAGTTTGTTAAAATAGAGTTAAGCCTAGAGTGCCCCCTAAAGGCCAATGAGCTATATTAACCCATTTTAGCCTAACGTTACATAAATGTAACACTGGGTCACCTTATTTGCTTAAAACAATTACTATTTGTTTTTCATCGACTTCTCAGTTTAAAGTTTATGCAATGTAAAGTGTAAGGGATTCTAAAGAGAATAACACGAAAATACTGCATTTTGGTCGTGATTTTTTTGACAATAGAAGATTTTTTACATATTTGAATTTGAGTTGATAGCAAAATGGGGATGAGCGGAAGGTAGGCATTTGTTTGTTAATTATTTTAGTGAACTAACTGTATATTGTTAGAACAAATATGAATGTTGTGTTATTGTATCATATGTATAGAAGCAAATACCTGAAACAAAAATATTTTTTGGAAATCCGTTTGCCTGATCGCTCAGGTTTTTGGATGCTGTTACATATATGTAACGTTAGTCCGCATATAACATAACATAATTTGTGACGGAAAATACATTTATGTAACATTAGTCCGTATGCAGCAGGCTTTGTATCTGATTACTTTTTGTATTATTCGTCTTAGTAGGATAAAACAAAGAGGTTACAACGGAACCGGAACCATCCGGGAAAGTTGCATTCCGGCTTCTTGTCATTTAAGAAATAAAAAGGAATTGAAGAAAGCAAATCGTGGTACAATTGAATTGTAATTCTGCTGAAATGGGTTGACAGTTCCATTGTGAGTGTTGCGTCTATACTTTTTGGAAAAAATCCAGTTACAAAAGTTCCGGAAAGAGCATAAGCTATGGATCTTCCACGACCCTATGCAATTGCATGGTATAATGCAAACATGGGTGGCACGAACCGTATGGACCGAAATATAAACAACTACCGAATAGGTCTTAGAGGGAAGAAATGGTGGTCGTCCATTTTAACTTGGCTTTGACTTATAGATGTTTCAAATCAAAACGCTTGGTTACTCCACAAAAAAGCTGGCTCCAATTTACCTGGACTTCAGTTCAAGCATTCGATAGCACGGTTTTATTGGCGGACTCTTGGTGACCCGAAACCTCCTTATGGTTTTCGCTACGATCGATTGGACCATTTGATTATTAAGATCCCCAATAAAAAAAGATGACGATGTGCAGGTTCGCTATGCAGATCACACTGCGCTACAATGTGTTCTAAGTGCGATGTAGGCTTACATGTAGCTTGCTTCCAGAAAAATCATTACATATCTTTAAATTTATGAAATAAATAAAAATAATACTGAAATAAAATGCGCCGTGGTGTAGTGGTAAGTGCGCTGGACTACTACGCAATGCTGCCCGGGCCCAAAACCTAAAAGATTTTGTTCACGGTACCACCTCTTTCGAATATCTGACAAGCATTCAAAGAGTATCATTTGTCATGAGCTTCTCAACTCGCCGTTCTGTAGGTCCCTTCCATTCGTGCAAAAATATAATACGCACACACAAATGGTTGCGAGAGGCAGGCCCAGGTTCACCCTGAGCTGTAGCGCTACCTAAAGTAAAGTAATACTGAAATAAAATACATGATTTGCTTGCATGTATAGTCTTATTATTTATACGATGTTTGTGGTATCAGGACTAACGTTACATATATGTAACGGCCCAGTGTGACCAAACCTTATTAAAAAAAAATTTAAAAAATCTGATCTAGGTTTCTGCACACAGTACAAGCCGCGCCTTAAAATTTCAGGCTTATATCGAACATTTTGGACTCTCGTCATTAATGGGTTAAGTCATTTTTGTTAGTTTTTTTTAAATTAAATTTAAGCATTTTTGTCTAGTATGTAAGTTTATAGTGGGCACCGTAGCGCAAGTGGTTAGTGCGTCGGACTACTGAGCCAGCGGTCTTGGGTTCGAATCCCGCCGCAAACACCTAAAAGTTTTTCACAGTGCCCACCTCTTCCGAATGCCTAACAAGCATTCAAGAGTATTATTTGTCATGTAAGGCATCCCAACTCGCCGTTCGGAGACGGCAGAAAACTATAGATCCCTTCCATTCTGCTGCGGGAAGCTATAGGCTTGGTTCTACCTAGGACTACTGAAGCCAGATATTTATTTATTTTTTTCTATGTAAGTTTATATTGAAAATGGAATAATAAAAGTGTTTTAAAAAGTAGAAAAGTGACGAAACGAAAATAAATTTGTTCTCTTCGGATTCTGGACTTGACGTTAGGTGACCAAAAGGAAAAGACTACCACCATCACAGTACAAAGAACACCATCAAGCTCGGAGGGGGAAATATTATGATATGGGGCTTTTTTTCATGTCATGGCGTCAGCCTGTTATTTCGTATAAATAATGCCAAGATAGTAGGATATAGGGACATTATGGAAAATGTTATGCTTCCATTTGCCGAGGAAAGCATGCCTCTCCGATGGCACTACCAACAAGACACCGCTCCGAAGCAAACGGCAGGTCTTGTGAAAGATTGGTTTCGATATTGAAATATGTCTGTCATCCCATGGCACAGTCGATCTCAAGATCTCAATTTCAGTGAAAGTTTGTGGGATAAACTCAAGAGAAAATTAGGTGGTCAGTCATTATCAAACAGGGTCCTATTGTGGGAAGCACTGCAAATAGAGTGGCATTCCATACCATTCTATACCATACAATACCGAAAATTGGAACACTCACCGCCACGCCAAATAAGATAAGAATGGAGGACACTCAGGATATAGTGAACAAAAACTGCCTACAGCAAAAACAAAAACTGCCTACAGCTTAACCCTAAATATTAGAGAAAAAAATAGCTAAGCCAAAAAATAAGGGAGATGTAAAGGGCCCATTATGATCGCCATTTTTTTTGTGTCGGTCGTACAGCGTTGTTATTTAACAGCTGTCATGTGTGAACATTAAGGTTAAATCGTGAAGCATTACACAGATGCACAACGCATACAAATTGACAAAATCCACTATCGAAATGGTGAGATTCGTTAGACGGTTCGAAAATGTCGCGTATTTTCGGTCAACATAATGCCATACAATGGTCCAATTAATCGAGAAATTTGAAGCGATTGGGTCAGTTCAAACTCAGAAGAGACCTGTCCGTGTTCGTGCAGCACATTAGCATGCTTATAAGATTCAGTTAACACAATATTTGAAGCCAGTAGATCATGCGCAACAAGAAGTGAATGTTGATTTTTCGAAGAAAATCATCTTCTCCGAATGAGGCGCATTTCGAACTTGATGTCTACGTCAACAAACAGAAATGTCGCATTTCACATTCAACGTCCTATGCATCCATCACGAGCCACTGTTTGCTGCGCATTTTAGGAGGGCGGAGTCATTGGACCGTTCTTCTTCGAGAATGCGGCTTACAATGCGGTCATCGTCAACGGTGTTCATTACCGTAAGATGATAACAACTTCTTCTGACCCCGAATTGCTGCAATGGATCTCGAAGACATGTGATTTCAACAGGACGACGCAACGTGCCACACAGCGAACGAAACAATGGAATTGTTGAGGACGAAATTTGAAAGGAGTTATCCCGCGCCACGCCGATGTAAATTGGCCAACAATATAATGCGATTTGACGTCATTGGATTTATGTCTTTGGGGTTTTTTTTTAAATAAAAGATGTATGCCAGTAACCCAAGAACAATTCCTGAACTGAAAGATAAGATTCGATGTGCCATTGATGAAAGTGAGCCGGGAACTATGCGAACATTCCATCAAAAGGGCCAACGAAGCGGTTATTTATCGAATATTGTATTCCACATACATATACACCTCCATGTCTACACTTTTTATTAAAATAAAAAACAAACAGCACTTTTCAAATAATCATTGTGTTTTTGTTTAAATTTCAAAATAGACGGGATGCGTCACCCACCCTTTAGAATGGAACACCTAATTTCGTATTAAACACAACAGCGATATGGTTTACAAATCCATGAGAATTTCAATAGCCTCAAAGTTCCATATTTTTAAATATCTTATTGGTATCTACGGGTAAATGTAGAGCTATTCAAAAAAACATCTTGCAAAGTCCTTTAAAGTCTAAGCAAATATTTAAAGTGTGTCATTTAAAACGCACCTTCACCGTGTTCATGACGGCAGATGTAGCAAATGCCGCTTCTATACTCCATTTCGTTCTTCTCGAATAAAAGGTCCTGCGATTATTTCATGAGTTTCTTTTTTTTTATTCCAAATTCATTTTCTAAATTTGTTTCCCTACGGGCGTGCAAACAACAGCGCACGACTATTTTCATTTTTTTTTCTTCTTCATTTTAAATAAGCTAAATTCACTTTACCTTTAGATACATTTTTTTCCCTGTGTTTTGAAAACGTTTCTTGTATCATGACACACAGGTGTTACCCCCAAGCATGTAACATGTCATAACGTTAAAACGTGATTCAAATATAAAAGTTTCGCATATGATAAGGTCAGATTGCTGTTTTTGTTATCCTCGCCCCAAGAGAGAGAGAGAGAGAGAGTTTGGAATACACAAGTCCATAGAAAATATTGTAGAAAAAAATTTAAATGCACAAAGGACATTCGCAAAGAATTTTAAGTTGCAATTTGTTTAAAAAAATAAAAAAATTGAAAACAATTTCCTTTCTCCGAATGACATCCGCAATATGCTGTCCATATGTTTCGAGAAAAACAAAATTTAGGAAAAAAAGGCTTGCAGGGCATCCTTAAAAACAGTTGCCATAATTAATAATCATTAAAATGAAACAGGAATCATGGAGGCAAGACTGTTTGATCCTTAAGTGGGCGGATTCGCCTCCCTTTAGGTATAAGAAAATAAGCGAGTACAGAGACAGTCCATCTCTCTGGTGTAAAGGACACCATTTGAACCGAAAAGCTGCAATTATTTGCCTCAAATTCATTTGCAGTCATCACTCAGCGTCATATGGACAGGGCGTTTGATCCCATATCTTCACATACAAATACTCGTACATACCTACTCACATCCGTGACATGACGTTCACATTTGTTTTGCTTGTTGTTTTTTAGTTTTCCGTTGTTTTTTTGTATTCCTTTTTTTATTTTTCCTTCCTTCCTTTGACCAGTTCTTTGGTGATTTGTCTGCAGGATATTTCACGTAATTCCCCGTCCCGCCGCCGTGCCGTAGTGGTGGTGGCTGCGTTTATTCTGCCATCTGAGGTACAAATTGTGAATGGAATGGTATGTACTCTATCATTATATGTCATTACATTTTATAGACCATAATTGATCCTTTGGGGTGGCAAAACTTGTCCATCGTGAGTTGGTTGGTTATGTTCCTTTCCCTTCTACTACTGGATTATATGTGTGTGCGTGTTGGGATAAGTATAGTAAAAAACAACAACCATGAAATGGGCGAATTAAATGATATTATAAAGTGAAAAAAAGTAGGAATTTATATTGCCTTGCTTTGAAGGTAAATTACATATGAGTTTATGTAAAATGCCTGCAGTTCTAATGGACTGAGTACAGGGTGTTTCTATTTGAAAGGCCTTTTGGCCATGGCGGTGGATGGATGAGATAGAGGTCATTGAACGTCAATAGCTTTGATAGAAAGAGTGGTCTTCGTTCTATAATAAACTGATTATTGAATAAAATGACTTTGTTTAAACTACAACTTCAATCCGATCGTCTTTTTAAAATAAAAAAAAATTAACATCGATTTTTTCTTTTAACTCGAATGGGGCATGAAAGCTCGTATCTCATCTTCGTTGAGAAACAGGATAATCCTGCGAAAATTGGGACTTTTACAGAATTTTTTTTTCGAAAAACAGGTTACATTTTTATAAGTAAAAAAATACAGGGTATATCTGTTAAAACATGGTACCAAAAGAAAACGTGTTAACTTTTTATCTGTACAATCTATCGGTTCCATTTTGTTTATTTTACACATTGGCATTTAGATTTAACACTAGAATTTGGGTACTACGTCGCTATCATCCTTTGGAGCCTGTGATTTTGGTCCAAAGAGAGTTTAGGCGGGCATTTGGTGGCATCCCTCCGATGTGATGTGATGGACTGTGATGTGGCTAGTTAACTCTTTTGCCGAGCGTAGTGTAGTCCCAAGAAGGTCTTATCCCCGAGATCCTTCAACTAAGACACAGGATACGATTTCTGCTGGTGCTGCTGCCATACAAACCAATATTAGCTTTTCGACTCGGAACTTTTTTGCTGAAATGAGAATAGGCAGACAATCACTGCAGACAATTGTTCACAAAGATTTCAGCTCATTTCCATACAAAGTTCAAATAATAAGCAAAGTGAACTTAGGAGACTTGCCGATTCGCTTGGAATTTTTTTCAGAAGATCATTCAAACGATGGAAGAGGACAACAACATACTGAACTTAATTTTTATGTCTGACGAGGTCCATTTTGATTTAAACGGCAATGTAAACAAGCAAAATTGTGGAAATGGAGTCACTCTAACCTGGAGATACTCCATGAGACGGAACTGCATCCAGGAACTGCATCGCACTATAACGGTCCATGGAGAATGGCCTGTTATGACAGAATTACAGCGAAAATTCCCAAATAAGCTGATTTTAAGAAACTCCAAACTCCGTTGGCCGCCAAGGTCTCTTGACTTGACTGGGGTTTGTGGGGTTATTGTAAACAGGAAATCTACAAAACTAAACCCACAAATTTGAATCATTTGAAGCAATAATTGAAGCGATTCCCGCTGCAACCCTACAGACAGTAATGTGCAGCTCGATTCCACCTTCTGTGCGCACAGTGTGTTTCTCTTTCGAAGAAATTTGTCAGATCATATCAGCCTAATATTTTATGAAGTCGCAAAACTCCCAAAACAGGATAAAAGCAGAAGTTTAACAGGACTTTAGGCGTAAACGCAGGATTGAAAATTTGGTAGGATTTCTGTTGGAAAAACGGGAGTATCCTGCGAAAAGTAGGATATATACGACTATATGACTTAAAGATTTTGATTGCGATTCGGGTCGAATGCGGACCTCACTTCGACTAAGGTGGCGCTACAGATCGGGGTGAACCAAGGCCATTTGTGTGTGCATGTTATATTTTTCCACGAATGGAAGAGACCTACAGGTTTTTGGTATCCTCGAACGGCGAGATGTGAAGCTCATTATCACAAATGATACTCTTGAATGCTTGTCAGACATTCGGAGGAGGTGGCACCATAGAAACACTTTTTTGGTGTTTGCTGGGACACACTAGTTAGTGACTAACCACTAGTTCAGCTACCCGTATTTGGCATCTAGATACATTTTTTTTACTCGCAAGAAAATGCCTGCCTTATCCGATTTCTTGAGTAGTTTCGAAGACAATGCTTCTAATGATTTGTAAGGTTATGTAAAATCTAGAACGTCGAATTTAGATATCCTGCTGTAGTTTATGACTTTTCAAAGCGTTCTGTTACTAAATGCAATGGACATCTGATGATCCGGACGTACTTTGAGCGACTCCCAATATCGGTTTTATTTATCTGTTAAGCTTCCGACTGTTGCCACGGAGTAATTTCTTAAGCTGCGGCCGATCGTTTGGACAGATGACATTTGACGAATTGACATTGTAAAGTTCCATCAATTGTATTACGATATTTTAACTTGCGACAGGCTTTCAAATCCTCTGTAGCGGTTATTCAACCCACAAAAGTTTCTTACATATTGGCAACATTTTTCATTGGTCCTTGGCAGGTGCACACATTCAAATATAAATGAGTTCTGCATTTTTTTTTTTTGAGAGAAAAAATAATCATACATGTTATAAAAGCAAGTTGAGTTAGAAAAACTAGAAGGAGTATGAAAACACTCGATATGCATGTGCACTCCAGAGTTTACGAGAAATCGATAGATCTATGCGATGTGTGCCTTGTGCATAAAGCGGACAGTCGCAGAGGAAGTACTTGGTGCTTTCATCTTCTTCTTCACAACCGGCAGGTGCTATATTGCACTAGTCCCAGTCTGTTTAAGTTGACGTGGCCCATATATAGGTCGATCATCAGTTTTATATGCACTATACCAAGATTTTTTTGACCACGCCACGCTGAAAACATCGGTTCTCGTTAGATCACCGAAATCAAGCAGCGTCGGGGGTGGTTAGTACTTATATGGCTGTCCATATGTTGTTGACATAGGATAGGAGTATGAGTAGGAGTAGGGGAGTATATAATGGAACTTAAGTGTCTAAGTGAATCCAACCAGAGTGATGGTGATAACCACTTTAACCTAACCTAACCTAACCTAACCATACCAAGATTTAGTACTTTCCTTGCCCATTGTGGGTTTGAGTTTTCTATCATAGCTTTGGCAGTCTGCACGAGTGGCTTTTTGTAAAAGACTGGCTGTTAGCGGATTTCACTGCTTGTATCGCCGTGCCTATCGTGGTAATCATGAAGTCATCCAAGTCTTCAGCCGCTGCTCTTGCCAGTACATCTGCTCTCTCGTTCAAGGGTATTGAGTTTTTCTTTGCATTCCTTGACTAACCTAAAGTTTGTTGGCGAATTTGCAAGCACTTTAAGCGCGGCTTGACTATCCGAGCAGATGTGTGGTATTTGCATTAACGAGTTCATCTGCGCCCCTGAGAATTACCAATACCGATCCCTGGAAAACAGTCACCGACGATTCTTAATGAATAGATAGATTTATTGGAGGATCGGACGGTGTACAGTACTCAAGCTCCCGATTCTCCGTTAATTTTTGATCCATCCGTGTATATTACTTACCTCGTACTTCTGCAGTCACCATGCCTTGCTGCCATTTTTCTTAGCTGAGATCACTTAGATTGCTGACAGATGACTCTGTGTCCTCACAGAAAGCCCCGCTGTTCTTCCAGCCTGGGGTGTGCTGGATTATGCTCCAGTTGATCCTGGACATGTCATTTGTTGGGAGTTGGATAGGAGTGTACTAGCGTAGCTATTATTCACAGCTGGCCACCATATTACTCTGTAGAGTAGGATAGGTTTGATAACGTTGGACTAGTTTTGGATTCTAGCCCACGTCTTGCCGAATGCCCACCGGGAGATCCAGAGAGTCCTTTTGGCTTTTTTAACTCTGTTTTCTAGAATCCTTTTCAAAACAGCTGTTAATCAAGTGTAACTATATTAACCATATTATACTGTCGGTTGGCGTTCCAACCAAAATGATCTTTAACCTGGCATTAACATTATTCTCGGAACTTTTACCTCGACACTATCAATTCAAAAATTAAATCAAAATATTAAAAAAAAAATCAAACGAACCTTTTATAAGAAAATATGAATAAACTATTTACAAATAAGTTTTTTTTTGTTTGCAGCTTTCTCTTAGTTAAATTACCTCTATAGGTGGCGATCTCCCCACCAAAATTGCGCAGACGGTTTTAAGTTATTATCCTGGCAATTATTATTATAATTTTATAATTTACTTGACAATTTATTAACGAATTAGTGTACCAGTGCGAGAAATCTTGCATTTAGAAAGTAGAAATCTTACAACCGATTACGATTTAAGAATGAAATTTCTAACCACTGACGATGTGGCACCTTGAGGCAAAAAGTGAATGCTATACTTTTCGTGATCGAGATATTGATAAATATTAAGATTAGGTGTTAACATATTTGTCGGTACCGTGGTGTAGTGGTAAGTGTGTTGGACTACTATGCAATGCTGCCCGGGTTCAATCACAGCCCGGGTTCAACACCTAAAAGTTTTTTCACGGGGCCAACTCTTTCGAATTTTTGACAAGCAACCAAAGAGTATCATTCGTTAATGAGCTTCTCAACTCGCCGTTCGGCTTCGGAGTCGCTAAAAAACTGTAGATCCCTTCCATTCGTGCAAAAAATATATCACGCTCACACAAATGGTTGCGAGAAGCAGGTCCAGGTTCACCCCGAGCTGTAGCGCCACCTTAAAATAAAGTTAACATTTATTTAGTTTATAAAATTAAGGTGCAATTTGTCACTACTCCAGGACATTCCCTTTCTTTTGACACCTCGTAGTATGTTTTTTTTTACAGGTACCTATACGTGTCTTTTTACTATTGGATCCCTTTTCGTCTCTCTTCCATGATCTATCTTGCTCAGGAAAACTCTTTGGATTCTCCACAGATTTCTTACTATCACTATCACCAGCATTTGTTTAAAGGAAATCTGTGTCAGATTTGATGTCTGCCTCTGTCTCAACTTCCTCTAGAAACATAGTTTACTGGTATCATCTTCTATAAGGCCCATCTTCATTAGATGATACCCGAAATTTCCACGACCAGTAGATCACCAATTTCAATGTTCTCCGGCTCAGTCTTAAAATGTTTCTCTGAGTAATGTAAGTCGGCAGGTTTATTTCCATTTAAGCCTGTTTAAGTGTCTACATCGATGTTTCGCCGTGATATATTTGTTGATCAGGTTCTCACCGTTTCTCCTCTAATTGAAGAAAATGGTCCCGGTTCGAGCAACTTCATGGTTGGCCGCTCTTTTGTAAATAAGTCCGCCATTAATTGCTCCTGATGCCGATGACTCCTCTCACCCAAAGCTTTCGATCGGTGTTAGAATCATTAAAATAAACTCTCAGCAGGAAACACAAGCTTGTGCGCCAGCAATTTAATTATATAGGTATTTCAGCCCCTTTCCAAATAACAAAGGTAGGAGCTACAACTTTTTGCCTTTTATATGTCAAAAGGCTTCGCCTTGCGAATAACAAAAATGTTGCTTCAAAATACTGTCGTCGCTTGTCGTACTTTGGAGTAGGTACCTATTTGTGCATTAAGTCATCACCTGAACCTTTTAAATGTTATTAGTGATGGGAACTATCGAACGAATTCGACTATCGATAGTTAGTAACTGAATGATTTCAACTTTCGAATAGTTTTATTCGTTCATCCATTCATTCATTGCGCACACTTTGCTGTGACCAGGGGGGGGGGGGTGCTTGATTTGCTACTATATTTTTTTTCACACATACGACGCTTTCAAGAGGTTTCACCAGGAGGCATAATCCTCTATATACAGATGTCTATTCATGAAATATGAAGTAAAACATAAATTCAATACAAAAATTCATAAATGCAACGAATTCTTAGTTACCTAAAAGCAAAAAAACCAAATGCAAATTGTTTTGAACGGTAAACAACAACCCGTTCAATGATACTGAATCTCATTCAAACAAAAACAAAAACAATCGAATACCTACTAATCCGGGCCCCCATCGCCGGAGTCAGGTATGAAAAGTGTGCATGCACACACGTCAACCGATAGTCCAATGTCCAAACGAGTGAAAAAATCATTCATTCAAACAAAAACAAAAACAATCGAATGCTTTTTTCTTGTCCCCCATCGCCGGAGTCAGGTATGAAAAGTGTGCATGCACACAAGTCAACCGATAGTCCAAAGTCCAAACGAGTGAAAAAATCATTCATTCAAACAAAAACAAAAACAATCGAATACTTTTTTCTTGTCCCCCATCGCCGGAGTCAGGTATGAAAAATATGCATGCACACAAGTCAACCGATAGTCCAAAGTTCAACCGAGTGAATAAATCATTCATTCAAACTATCGGACTACTTGTTTCCATAGAGAAACATTCGACTTATTTTTTCATTTGAACGATTTTTTTATTCGAATAGTTTTTTTATTCGATTGTTTTGCTTTGAATGAATGATTTCTGAAAAATAGTAATGAATGATTTTTCGATAGCTATCGAATAAATGAATATTTTGCAACTATCGAATAAGTCGATTGTTTTTATTCGATAGTTCCCAACATTAATCGTTATTCGATGAGCAACAGTTTGTTGTGATAGTTGTGGTTTTAAAGCCTTCAACAAACTCTATCGAGACTTTGTCGATATTATGTTTCTGTGTCGCGCACTAGTTACATAAATTCGCATATTTAAAGTAAATCGTTCTAAAGTTTCAAGGTGACATTATTTCTCAACTTAAAAATGAACAACTTTATTCACCGAGTGAATCCCATTAGGGCAGCCTTAAACATCTATGAGCGACTGTCATTTCCTTCTTAGAAGATAATCTTTTGCCCCCAGATTATCATTTTCCAACCTTATTACTCATAATTTTGTTTGTTTAACCCATTCATGGCGACGTACGATTAGCTTCAAGGTATTCTCTCGGTCGTTGTCGACAATCGACACCACCGCCGTCAACAATGCCATCTAATTACGGGCTTAATGCGATCTGCCAGACTGAGTCCCAAAGCCAAAGTTCAATCGGCTTCCGAAAGAGCGATATTATCCCCACACTGACCGCTGAATTAAAAACGTTCCCATGAAATACAAAGTAATAATGAATCCAGAAAAAAAGAAAATTAAACAAAAACAACTTCACCTCGTAGCTACCGAATGGTTGCCTTGAAGCCATGACCTTGACTCATCGAAATAAAATGGTGTACCCCTCAATGTGCCGCCCTGAAGTTTGAACTCTGTCGCCTCCCAACACTTTCCTTACTCGGTAGGTGGCAGTGGCAGTCGGTTGGAAAGAAGTAGGATACCCACCTAAACTTTAATCGAACTGTCAGAAATTTTTCGATGACACTCACTGACAGATAGAGGTGCCTACGCTACGACGACAACGATATGCATAACCTGGCGATAATGCGGCATTGTCATAGAATAGAATGCTCCACTGAGCATATGAATGATATTTGCCGTACGCGGGGCTATGTATAATGACAGCATGCAGCAACACCGAGAATAACAAGTTAACGCTGTCTTCCACCAGGTAGGTCGGCAGCTTTCAAAGAAAAACTTCAAAGAATGTCGGAATAAAAAACGGTTTTTATGTGTCAATTTATTTTTAACTTTTCGCCGCCATAAATGTTGCAGAAACGAAAAAAACGAACACGACCGAATACAGCAACAAAAACATGCTACCGGATTGACAGCCGCTGTCAACGGACAAAAAACAAGAAAATCTTAACGCACACACTCAACCACCACCAGTCATTCGGGCCAATCAACGTTGCGGAGACTTTGCATTCCCTCTGTCAGGTACAAGCGAACCGACTCCACCCTTTGCCAGTGTCTGCGCATGCTGCTACCACAACTGTCAGTGATGGATGGGTTGTTTGGGCCGCGCCCTCTCTGTGGCAAAGTGGTTGTACCTTCTAATCTGCTCAGTTCGTTCAGTGCCATTGGTTAGTACAGTGCTTCTCTCTAAATCGGATTACAGAAGTATAAAACTGAAATTGTGTTCGTGTAGGCCCGCATCCGAGTTTTCTAAACACGACCCGGCCGTAGAGTAGGTGACAGTCACCGCCGCAGGTAGAGTGTCAATGCGCCTGTCGTTTGATTAGGGTCAACCGTTTGGAACGAATGCAGCGCTAGAATGGTGGCGGTCAGTGATGTGATACTTGAGCGTCGTGGATTGAATGCGCCATACGTGAAATAGGCGGTCGGGCGGGTAAATCCGAGTGTGTGTGCGTGAATGGAGAGATTGTAGGCAACTCTCTCCACTTGAATACGTCGCATAACACAGCTAAGATGTTAGAGGGAGAACAACTTAAGTAGTTGGTATCGTTGGATGACACTTTACTGCAGTGTTGGTGTAGGTGTGGAATTCAGGGAGTGTGTTTGTTGCTGTCAAGTTGGAAAAGTGAGAAAAAAATAAAAAAATAAAACCCAGCCAGCAAAACAAACAGGTCTGAGAATTCAAGAGAATTGTGCTGCCATTCAATGGTGGGTTCAACCATTACGGGGCCGTCCCGCTTGAGTAAACATCTCATCACGGTGTTACCCGTTTGATTGTCAACGTTGACGTTGCCGCGGATACTAAAGTGTTGAATGAGATTTTTTTTTCTTGTTGTTGTTATTGTGTTCTCTCCATCTGTCTGTCTACCGAGACATAGTGAAATATAATATGTATGATTATAAATAAAATAATAATTGAATTAAAATTAATCACATATTGATTTAGTAGTTTTTGGTAAACAAAATATTTAAAAAAAGAAAGAATAAGGCATTAAAAAAGCTTGTGTTAAGTGCTTGGGAGTGCTTACGAGCATTTTATTAAATGTGTGCTAAAGTGCAATAAATTTAAACATGAAATTATAAAAAAAATTGTAATAGAAAAGTTTGTGAATATTAAAAACAAAAGTAGGTGAAAAGAAAAAGAAAGGATTTCAGTGGATTACCCCGATATTTCATTTGATGGTAAGGAATAATGTTAACATGACAAACCTATATAACACTGTACATAAGTATATGTACCTCTACCTACCTACCCACAACGAAAATGTCTCAAGGAATTCTTCGTCCATCATCTATACTAGCTATCTTTGATTAACATATGATTGTTCGGAAACACGGGAGATTCAGCGTTAAATTAGATAGGGTAAAGCACTATTTTTCAATCAGGACATGACTATATAAATTTGTAGGCACAGCTATTCTTACCTTCTTTACCCTACAGTGTGCTTTCAAACATCTCCAGTTTCCTTTGAAAAAGGATATTTTGCGATGACTCCCTAAGCTTATTATAAGGACATATTCGGAAGGGCAAACATTTTATTACAATATGGATGCATGTAGCACATATACTATAATAGGTATGTATATGTACTTACATACATAAGTATGTACATAGTTGCAATACCAAAAAAAAACTTTTGCGAAATTGAAAAAAAAAAAACGTTCTTAGTTCCTCGTGCGGACTTGACAACCAAATTATTTGGTAGGTGCCATCCGGGTGAAAATGATGAACGACCAACATTAATATGCCTACCTCTACCTTACCTGTACATATGTATGTATATGTATGTAAGTATGTACATTAGCCGTATATGCCCTTATCTTGCAGATTTACATGTAAAATACAAAATAAATATGGTAAAATAGTCGGCGATAAAATCCCCGCTTAGCTAAGTGGATATAAAAACAGTGATACCAAATCCAAATTTCAACTTTTGCAATGAATTCCTGTGAAAAAATTCATTTATATGACAACCGGAGAGCCCCGAACGTAAAAAAAACCACCGACAACATTTATTCCTTCTTTTATTTATATAATAATAATATATTTATTATTTATTAATTAAATACATATATTAGCATTCCCTGAGTTCTCCATCTTTATAATTTTTTTCTTTCAAATGTTTTTTTTACAATTTTGTCAACAACCGACAGCTCAAGTGTCATTTTCTGTCATTAATATGTCTGCCAATTTTTTGTGTTGAATTCTTTAAGCGGCGATGGGCGTTTTTTTGTGCACATTTATATTATGTACGCGTGTAAAAAAAAAAACCCGGGTATTATGTATAAGTGCACAATATTTCTTCAAATTTTTCGGGTTATACCTACTAATCAAATTAAATCCAACACTCTGTCAAAAACTAGTTCCTCCCAACTTATGGCGCTAGATTATGTCTCGATTAATACGAATACCATATTCGTAATTTAAATGTACCTACATATGTACGTATGTAGATATATTGACAACGTTTTGGAGCACTGTGCACCTTTCATTATTAAACTTCTCATGTGCCCTGAAGAAGCGACGGGAAAATCTATCTGACGCAAACCTGTCATATAACTACTCGTACATATGTATGTATTTAGTAGCTACATAATACATATGTAAAGATGCTCAAATGTACATATGTTAAAAATGATGTATAGATAGTAGATACATACCTACTGACATTTCAAAACTGTTTGCTATTTCGAATGTAAGAAGCTAATAACTTGCTTAAAATAATATTACTTTTCAAGTAAAGACTCCTATTCAAGACTCGTATCCGTAATAGATTTATGGATGGATACAAGCTAAACAAATGGTCTCCAGCGTCTGTAAGAAATCCCCAGCACTTTTTGGTCACCCGCAGCAAAAAAGACTGCAGGTAACTTACTTAACCTTCAGCTCCTTCGCTTTAAGAGACACCCGACTAAAGCGATAACACTGTGGAACATAGACTAGGTGAATGTCTTGCTATTGCCCGGACTCGATTGCAGATTTTCGGTACTGATGTGGTGTCTGTTGTCAACCTTAGTTCTTTGCCGCTAAAGTGCTTCAAATATGTAAATATCTTTTAAAATGGGATTCTACATACATCTGGTAATGGATCAGTCGTTAAGTCTAAGAGCTCCAGTATGGGTATATGCCCGCCCCGACAAAAAAAGTTCAATAATTCTGAAATCCTCTGACCCATTGACTGAGTAGAAGTAGATTTTTATTTCACTTTATTTAAAGAATTATATTTTGTAGCTACTGTGAGCTACTGTACACTTGCGTTGCACTGGGAAAAGGAGACACAGACTACTTGGAAAATTCTATTACAACTCACTTAAAGACACTTATCCTTACCTTCATTTAATCACATTGAACAAAATTCCTCTGGAGAGTTGTGGTAGCACTATGAATCAGTACTGGTAAGGCTCAGCCGCCACCCCCTAACCTAAACTAACCTAAGCGTCGTGGCTCAGTGGTTAGTGCGTTGGACTAATGCGCGTTCTGTCCGAATTCAATCCCAGGAAACACGAAAAAGCTTATTTACGGTTCCATCTCTTCCGAATGTCTGTCAAAAAATCAGGATTATCATTTTCCGATCAGAGTAATTTATCTGACACCTGTGAATCCACGACCGTGGCCGTGGTGGTTAGTGCGCATGCTGCTCGGGTTCAATTCCCAGCCCGGGACTGCAGACGCCGTATATTTTTTTTTTTGTGAATCCACTTAAGTAGGCAAGTCTACGTATATTTCATATGTAACAATAATGCAAAATTTGTATTTGCCTTAGATGTCTCCCCAATTAGTAGGGTTCAATCTGAATACGAGCATGTACTAATAATCAGTGTCTTATTGGGATATAGTATGAAAAATAGTGATCTGAAGAAGTTATGAATACAAAGATCTGCAGTTGTGAAGTGTCTTATATTTTGATTGACTATACGATTCATTTAAATAAGCTAAAGACTCCAACTGTATTCAGGCCCCCCACTAAAATGGATTCAATATTGATTTTCTTGATAAAACGATAGATATTTTCATCAACTTACGTACGAGTAACTACTTGTTTTAACTGATTTCAAATTTTCAACTATGTTAAGGAAATGTTATTTAGTGCAACCGGTTGTTATTAAAATAAAAACAATATCTGTGTATCGAGATCTTCAAAACTCTTGGCCTTTACAACTTGAGTCAACATCATCAAAGTTAGCTTTGCTACCATATTTGAGCGCAATATTCGTATTTGAAATAGCAACAAGAAACATTTAGACAAGTACAGTGAAATCTCTCTTAAGCGGACAGCCATGGGACCGAAGTTTTTTGTCCGGGTATGAGGGCTGCCCGTTTATAAGGACGCATTTTGTATGTCCGTTAATACGAGTTGTCCGCTAAGCCGGGTTTCCGCTAATAAGAGATTTCACTGTATTGTATAACCTTGCAACCTCGCTTTTATGGATTTGTGGCCAACTCAATATCCATCATGCCAACATATCTTATAATTATTTTTGAAAGGGTGATGGCACTTTGTTTCAGAATAAACTTACATATGTTAAAATTCACATTTCGAACTATTTAGTAATTCTTCTGATCCATGTACAGCATACATACATATGTGTTTTCTGATAAAAAATATTTAACAAAATGTTTCAGATTTATGTATTTATGTTTCAATATTTTCAAAAGTCTCAGTTAAAAATAAATAAAAAATATAAAATGTTAAGAACTACTTATGTAATGCAATTTTTCAAAGAGGTCCTCAGTGCTTTCTTTAAAAAAAAGCTCAGAAAAATATTATAACTTGCAAAACCCACGAAATAAAACTTATTTTTGTAATATCAGGAATAAATATCTTGACAACAGGAAAGTTTATTTTTTAAGATACGAGTATTAGTAAGAAAACATTACTTCTCATCAATTTGTACTTTAGCCATTTGTACTTAACCGGCTGAACTTACGTTTATAATTATACTGAAAACTAAGAAAAACAAATTCTTAAAGTAAAGAAAAAAATTAAGCGCCAATTTAGTTTTATCCGAACCACATACATATTCACAAGTATTTCGTGATAAGAGTAACCAAACAGTTCTCCAAAATTGTAATCAAACCCCGATTTGGGGTTGACATGGAACAGCTTATTGTTCAGATTTTATTGTGACTATACACTATCAGATCTGTGTCATGGTGTACTTACTACAAGCAACAATCACAAGCAGAGAGAGAGAGCAAAATATAGATGTATTAGATGTAGATAGATGTATTTATTTCTTATAAATTCTTGGATACATTAGATATTTACAATTTGAGTTCTAAGAAAAGAAAAAATATGCATCAACAGGCTCATTATTTAGTGCTGGAATTAGTGGTTAGGCTACGCTACATTACAACACCACCACAAGCAATAAATAAACAAATAATAAGAACAAATATACATTATTAGTATTTATGTGCGAGGAACTACTTTACGCAATACATTTTATAGTGTAATCTCGCTAAGATTAAAGTCAAGAAAGTTTACCTTGAAATTATAGATTTTACTCATGCGGTTAATAGGCTCATGCAACCGGAACATTTAAGGAAATTATCAATTTTTAAAAGTTGCAAATAATATGCATTAAATGGGCGTCTCTGGACCTTCTGCAGCAGTCGATAATTTTCGCTGACTTTTTTTTGTAAATTTTGCGCGGTATCTCGGCTACAAGTTGACAGATGTTGGTTTTTAGTTGATCCAACGTTTAGGGTTTATTGGCGTAGACACGACTTTTAGCGTAACCCCATAAAATTAAATGCAACGGCGTTAACTCGCATGATCTTGGCGGCCAGTTTAGGACAACAGAACGCATAATATTTACATCTGGGAACTTTTCACGCAAAGCATCCAACGTTGCAGCCGACGTGCGGCAAGTTATGCTGCGCCATCTTGTGGGAACTACATGTATCTTTTACATCTAGGCTATCATAACCTATAGCGAAATTGACTGTTACAGTCCGGCCCTAATCATCTTAAAAAAAATAAGGCGCACAGTGCGCACCACGCAGTTACTTTCTGGGCATATGATAGTGTCTTGTGAATCACATGAGGATTTTCGTTGCCCCATATATGACAATTTTGTTTATTGACATATACCCATACATACCCAGAGAGGTGGAAATGAGCGTAATTTGCGTAATTTCTTCGCTATTTGTGGTCTCTGGGCTTTAGTTCTTGTGTGAACAAAATTTCATGCGTCAAAGGAAGTCAGAAGATAAGCCCAAAAAACTGCGAACGACGGGTGTTCAGCCATACTTTTAGTTACAGTAGTAATATTTTTGGCTGAACGGAGGCTATGTACAGGCCTTACACTATCTGCAATGCTTCCAGTCTCCTTTAATTTGCTCACTATGTCACGAATTGCTTGCTTAGTAGGATGATTAAATTGACCAAAATGTTCCCGTAAATCTCGATACATAAATCGTATGAAATTGTTATTTTCGTAGAACAATTGTACAATTTTAACCCGTTGAGTGGTAAATTAAATAAAAAAAAAAATCGTAAATGTATTGCAGACTAACGCTAGGCACTTTAGAAACGTGTGCTTATCAGTGTTGCCGCGAACAAAACTCAAAAAGCGTTCAAAAAGGAGTCCAGAAGCAAAAAAGGGGTCCCACTTATATTTGTATGAAAAAGTGAAATTTTTCGAAAAACTGTATTTTATTGCTGAACTTAAAGTAAAATATAAAGCTATTGGGAAAAAAGTTACAGAGACAAAAATAGCATCTTGTTAATATATAAATCTCAGTGTGACGCTCTTACCTGTCAATCTTACGGTTAGACAAACACAACAACTAATGCACACAATGAAGTAAAACTTCGTATTCCAGTTCATTAACATCTATTTATAGGCCGATTTTTAAATTAATTTATTCGCAATATTATTTAAATTAATGCAAAAATAAAAACACTCTAACAAATGCCGCTTTCTTGCGAAATGTCATTTATTCAGACTACGAATACTTAGAATCCACACTTGTGGATTGTATATATTGATAGACTGCAAACCTTGGAGTGCGTATTGATTCTTCGAAGAAAATGACAATGTATGTATAGTAAGTAACACTATAGTTTTTAAACACGGGCGAAGCCGGGCGGGACAGCTAGGACATACATAAATGCAGAACGAGGACATTTTGACTAACAAAAATACTTTGTTGATTTTATCACTGGTTGAACAAAATGGGTGTGTTTAAAGAGTGAAGTACTGTGATTTAAAAGTGAAATGAAAATAAATTAAAATAATGGTCCGTTATTTTTCAAATGCGTCAAAATCGCGGTATTTTTACTTTTTATTGTTTTATTTATATTAACTAGTACCGCATGTGGGCGAAATTCGACCAATTGAGCAAGAGAGACGCACGTATTAATATTTATTATTTTACCTGGCTTAGACACAGGATATTGGCACACTGCACTGCCCCTCTTCAATATGTTGTGTTTAAGGCAGTTTCCTTCGCCTATTTATGCAATGATGACTGATGAGAGAGGTGGGCTTGTTTTTTATCGACTTATTTGTCAAACCGTGGAGATATTTTGGAAACGCAAGCAATTAAGTTTCTGGCCTTAGTCTTTATGTTCAGCATTGAAGAAAACGTAACCTCACAAAGGTAGGATGTAGCGAACGGTACTAATAACCTGAGAGCTTCTCTTGTAAGATCTGGGTACTCGTTCCTTCTTCTCATCCAGAAAACGTCTATCCTTTGTGATTGAAACTCCATTTTCAGCATTCCGTCCGCAGAAAGCTCAATTAGTTTTTCCTTCACTTACATGTTAAGGTCAGCTGAATGTATGGATATATCAAGAAAATGATCTACTATCCACATTCGCTTATTGTCGAATTCAGATTCGTCGGGAAAGTATGTTATAACCCGATTTTGTAAGGTTTCTATTAAGGATATAAGCAATGTTTGATCTCTCGATTCAAACACTATTTTTTGTAGAGAAGTGATCCATAACACAATTTTTCGTATTGTGAGGCACAACACATAATGAAAACTGTAGGACGCATACTACAGCGACATTTAACTAGTCCCCTACGTTACAATATAGGTCTGTTTGGTAACTTGTTATTTTTCATAATATTACGTAAAATTTTATAAAATCACATGAATTCGTGTTTGTTAACCCAAAAAATCACGACAAATCTGAAACAAGAGAGCCTAATGTGAGTGTCAAAAACTGCCCCTCAATCGAGAGAGTTGCACTTTTATGCATCAGCTTTTGTTTGGGTGAGGGTGAAATGTCATAAATCTTAATTTGTTAGTAAAAATTTGACATGTTTAAAGTGTTTTAACGGTTTTGGTTACTTTTGTGCTATTTTTCCACTCTGTGAGAGGATTTTCCCCCATTTTTCAAATTATTTACTATTTGACAGGTTTGTCCAGTTTGACCACAAAAAAATACCAAATAAACCTTATTATTTGCAGTGCAGGGTTGCAAGCTTGCATATTTTTTTCTTATTTCAATTTTAAAGGGGATCGTTATTCTGAAAAGATTGAAAAACACTGATCTACCCAGCAAGATTAATTTTATGGATGTTGTTGGCTAGGATACGTAGAAGCAACAAATAGGCTTTAGATTCTTATATATCGATATAACTGGTTGTAGACGAAAATGTGGAAGTAAAGTATTCATTTTGATTCAATATGTTATCGCCATTCTAAGTGGCAACCCTCCCCCTTTAGAGTTCCACGCAAAAGCAGGTCGTTTTTTTCTGCACAACTAATATCTTTCTCTGAACTTTTTTATTTTCTTTACAGATACCAGTAACAGTACCAACTTATGCCCAATTATGAAAAAGATGTCATAACTAAACCGTAAACGCACTCCGCTCCGACTGATTTAACTTAATACAAAAAAAAAACAAAAAAACACAAAGGCAAAACCAATTTCACGTCCATTTGTATATTGTAAAATGCAAGAAGTCTGCAGTAGCCTAGACCCCCAAATGGGTGCACAAATTAAGTCCGAATCACCATTGAATCCTCTTCACGTGCAAACTGGACAAACAATTGTACCACCAACCGTTTTAAGTGGCAGCGCACCGGGTGGCCCAGGTGGCGTTGTTGTCGTCGGTGCTGGCATTGTTGGTAGTGGTGGTGGTGGTGGTGTTACACCCAATAAAATGGGACCAAACTGTGATAAACGTGCCGATACGGCATACTGGATGGCCACCGAAAGTGGCTTCATCAACTCTCAGCCATCGATGGCTGAGTTCCTCAATCATTTGAGTCCAGAGAGTCCGAAAATGGGCACACCCGGATATCCGGTTCAACCAGTCGACAGCATGGACTCTGTACCCGAATACCCCTGGATGAAGGAGAAGAAGACATCGCGAAAGAACAGCAATCAAGGTGAGTCTCGTGTTGTGTGTGTGTGTATCTGTGTATCTAACCAATTTGTATCGCAATCTTTACGCTTCCATTCTCAAGTTAACCCTGGGAGCCGACCGACCAGCCAACTGGATGGTTGAGATGAATTGCTTTCATAAAACTGCGTGCTACGAAATGAAAATAATTAATCAACGGCATTTGTGCATGAAACAAAACCACGAACAATTATTGCTGCTGCTGTTGCTGTTGGTGGTGGTGGTGATGGTGGTGGTGGTAGTGATGATGTTGTGGTGGTTTCAGCGGCGCCGTCGCACGGACGCTCTGTTGAGTGGAGAGCGGGCTTCTTTGAACCCCGTCTCCCAAGACATGTTATTTGCGATCATTTGTAACAATTTTCTGTTTCTGTTACTTGGTATGTGTCCTCCGAGCGCTCCGATCCCCGATAGACGACCGCGACGGGTGAAGTGCAACAGTGCAACACACTGCTGAGCCGATGATGGACAGACGTCCGGGGCGTAATTTATAAAAATGCTCTTACGTCAAAGTCCGTCCAGTGTAATAAATGAGGTATCAAGGCTACGCAGGTTTACCGAACGCTCGCAAGCATCTCGAATGCGAGCGCACAACCTGTTATTTAGGTTCATTTGTCAAAATCTACGAAAATAAACCTGTCCTCTGGTTGTCTACAAATGTACAAGAGTATGCAACTGATTGACTGTGTGTGAGAGATGGAAACTGTTATGAAGCGTGTACTGTTCTTGCTGTAGGTGCTGCAGTCGAGGGCTGCTTTTGCAACTGTGACTGTGAGGTAGTCTTACTTCCGGCATTTTCGGTATACGTTCGTGCATGGGTTTAACCTCAGTGGGACTCCTGTGGCACCCCGTGTCTTTTGCTATCAATTTCCAATTATGTTGTATTGAAAACGTTGTGTTGACACGCCAGGATCGATCAATCGATAAATTTGCGCATTAAATTATGTGAATTTTACAATTAATGTTCTTTGAAACGTTAGATGTTGCTCTTTTTTTTTAAAAGCTATTTGTGTAAGCCTGACCTTTGTCGATTTGCGTCTCTACCAAAGTCTATAGGCACATCATGACATAACATTTTTGGCGGCGATGTCAATTTGGATGTTTCGAGTTAGATTTGCCCCGAATTCAACTGCAATATCGAAGTAAAAAAGAAGATGGAAGAAAAAAATTGATTTCTAACTTAATCGTTGTGCAGAAAATCGATAACGAATTTTAATTCCAAGCATACACTAAGTTTTCTAAAAAAAATTAATGGTAAAAATAAAAAATTTTAAATTTTATAAATATAGGTGTAGTCATACGATTCGTGCATTGGTTTCAGTTTGAACTGACAGTCACTTTGTTTATTTGTCAGAGCTGTCAGTTATATTTGACTTATATGTATTTGAGTTTTCCGTTCACAAACTTTGTATAAGTTTTAGCCCCTTATTCCCAGAACAAAAAACGTTGCGAGAAAAAAAAATTGTTGCGAAAAAAAAATCGTAGCTTGTGGTGCGAGATTTTGTGGGTAAATTCCTAGAATTTCAAATTTCGCAACGAAATTTTTGACGTACGAGTTTTGATATTTCAACAATTGACATTTGTGCAAAAGTAATTTTCTTCGTCATTTGAGAACTTTATTTTTTTATTTTCCTCTTCTTATCACTCATATTGAATTAAAAGTATTTTGAATAACAAATTCAATTTTTTACTTTCTCGCAGTGAAGTTGTGAGAATTTTGACATTTTACGCTACGATTATTTTTCTCGCAACGATTTTTGTTCTGGGAATAAGGGGCTAGTTGCTGCAAAGAAATGGGAGCAGAAGTGTTCAGCAATTCTTAGCTCAAGTCAAACATGTTCTTAATACTGAATAAACACTTTTTTTTTTTTAACCACTTTAAATTATTACATGATTACGTTGTTGATATTTCTTATTTATGTATAACAAAAAATAAAAAATAAATGCAGACCCCAATACAGTACAGCCTCGATAATGTGAACTAATTAAGGCAGGGGTCTATTAACATTGTGGTATTCTTTTTTGCAACAAAAAATAAGAAAATTTTCGGATACTAATAGAATAGCTTATCAAAATTGTGATTACATTTCTTTTTTTTAGTGTGAAAGGACTTTTATTTAAACGTAGATATTATACATAAAAAAATAAAAAAATCCGGTCAAGTGCAAGTTATACTTGCGCAATAAGTGTTCCGTACTGTGTAGCAGTTATTTTAGCTACATACATATGTATGTCAGAGATTTATGTTGATAGATCTATATGAAGCCTTTCTTTACTTAATCTTACTCTTAATTTAAATAGCAGAGTTCTGCTAAATAAACATACTAAACTAAACTTACGATACGATTTCTACTAAAGATACAATGATACTTTGTTAGATACTCACATATATGAACATACATAAAAACATATATATATATATATATATATATATATATAGGTACGTATATGTAAGTATGCACTTGTATATCTGCAGATACAAGTAAGTACATATGTACCTACATACAAGTTTTATGGTGCACAGCACATTTCAATACAAACAAATTGAGCACAGTTTGCGAAAAATAAATTCAAATTTGTACCTACATAAATGTATACCAACACAAATGTAAGTAAGTTGAACAAATTACCTACATATGCATGTATGTATGTACATATGTCTCCTATGTCCTTTCTCATCTGCTCAGAAGAATAGTTATACACACACACAAAGTAAAAGAAAAAAAAACAACAAATAAAGCATGTATATACATACATACATATATTTTTTTCTATTTTTACATTTACAAGAAATGTACGCTTGTGCATCAGATTTAATTTTTCGTCTCGTTATTCGTTCAATTTCATTAACTGCGTAGAATTTTGCGATTTGTCTCCCTCTCTGTGTCTGTATATACACAAATTCAATTTTTCCGAATATAGTAAAAGTAGAGACACCTACATTATAATAGGAAACCATCAAGCTTCCTTTATGTGTTATATTATGTATCATTGGTTTAAGTCTTAGGTCAATAGTTATCCGGTAGAAATATGCCACGAAAATTCGCTGCGGGTATAACACTTTTGCCATCAATTATTCAATTTTTATTCTCGTATCTACTTTTAGGCGTTGTGATATTTTTCTGGATATGTAAACAGAAGGGTAGTTGAAATTAAAAAATTAATTAAAAAAAAAACGGTCGAAGTAGGGCAGTCGTAATAATTATGTTTCCATCTACACTTTATTCTCAATGTTTGTGATTTTATTCAGATTTTTCTGAGCGACATTTTCGGAGAAAAAGCTCGGGACAGCAAGTTGTAACGTTTTGTGAAAAATTGTTAGGAAACTATCCCCCAAAGTCGAAATTCAGCTTTTTGAGTTCTGGTCTGTGTTTAGGCCACTAATTGCTACAACTGTTCCAAAATTCAATAATCTAGGTTAAGTAGTCTCTGAGAAAAAGGCCTGTGACAGACAGACAGACAGACAGACAGACAGACAGACACCGAACTGATTCCATTAGTGTTCCGTTTTGATACGGACGGAACACTAAAAATGAATTCAAAATTCCATACAAAACCCAAATATCAATTTTTTCGATTTTCCGGCTTTTCTGAATTTTCTTTTTTCATAAACCATCCCTGAACTCTCGAGTTTTAGCGAAACTAACGCACGGTAATTAAGTTTTATATATATGTATGAGATGTTTACGTAAATAAAAGAATTGACTCTTTAACTTCGCTTTTACAATAAGGATATTTAATGATCCTCGATTAATGTGTCATCAAAACAAAGAATAGTGAAAATATATGAAATTAAAATTATAAAAACAAATAAATTCCGACGCAACATTAGTTTATATCAGATCCGCGGCGCGTCGCACGTCGCAGTACATAGCGCGACCGGGCGGAAACCCCCCACCCGCTTACAGTCAGTATAAAAAGTCTGCGTACATTACGTTTTCTTTTAGAAAAACTCATAAAACACTCATATTTTCAAAAAAAAAAATTTGATATTTTAATGTAGAAATGACGTCAGACATTTTTTATTTATTACATTTAACTCTTTTCTGATTTTACGCATTCATAAAATCCACTGGGGTCATTTATCTGAACACTCCACTGAAATTCAAGCACAAAAAGTCTGCGTATCATTTCCGTTACTTTTTTCTAGTTTTGCTTTTACAAGCACTATTAATTGTTATGAAGTTTATCATTTGAAGTGAAGAACTCGTAGAGTGTGTGAAAATAGTAAAAATAGTGCTGGACAAATTGGACAAGGCAGTAAGAAAAGAATGGTATCAGGGTCATAGACGGTAGGGAAGAAAAAAACCATTAATTTCGAAAACCAACAAAAAAAAAGTATTGCATTTGCTATGGACCATGTTGATAAGCTTCAAAGTTTTTGGAATAATGTGCATTTTTCGGACGAAAGCAAATTCTGCATTTTTGGACTAAGCGGACACGGTATTGTGTGGAGAAAACCAGTAACTGAATGGAATAATGAAAACCTATTCCCAACAGTAAAGCACGGGGGTGGTGGGGTGATGGTTTGGAGGTAGGTGCATGGCGGCAACTGGTGTCGGAAATCGAAAGCACAATGTATAAATCTCTGTATCTAAACATAACAAAAAAAAAAATATCCCTGAAAGTGCTACTAAACTCGGCTTGTGTAATCATTCCATGTTCCAACAAGATAATGATCTCAAGCATACAACTCATGTTGTTAAGCTTTGGCTTCTTTATAATGTCCCGAAGCAGTTACATATATTCTCATCACCTGACCATAACCCCATAGAACATTTATGGGAGTTATTGGAACGACATATCCGTCAGAACAGCATGATGTCCAAAAATATGCTCAAAGAGAAGTTGCGTTGAGAAGTTGAGAAGTTGTTGTACGTTCTTTTTTTATTGTGTGTTAATTTAATTGATTGGATTTTTAAAACTGTATTACTTCTACTAATTTTTTGTTATCCTGATATCCTTGAATTGAACTTAAACCCAATACATAAAAAAAAGTTTGTTTGATTTAAAAGATAGTTTTTATTGCATTTAACAATTTGCCATACTGTGTACGCAGACTTTTTACACTAACTGTATGTGATTTAAAATAATGGTAATTGTAGTCTTGCAATTGTTTGTTAATTTTCTTTCAATTCTAAGAAATCTATATACATACATACATACTACACATTGTTTACAGGTACTTTCCTTGCCAAAATATTCTTCGTACATATACTATTAAAAGCTGCCGGAAACATCCCTGTGGCATAACCTTAAAAGTTCCATATCCATTAAATAACGACTGTTACCAATCGATATACATATTTTCTTCGATGAATTCCATCATGCGATCTGACACGAAAATGCAGAGCGCAGATGATCTGTCATCTGGTTCAATGCATGCCTCATCTTTGGTCCTTCCAAAATTATTCCAAATGGATTCTCGTTAAAAAGCCTCAACTACTTCCAATGGAGATTGAATTTTTCTACTCTTCATATTAATAACAACAGTTAAAGTCACTGTTAAGCATCAATGAAGATTGCATTTTGTATGAAAATAGATGAGTGAAATAAGTCCCCGAATTTTAGGACTTGTTTTCTTGTTGAATTCGGGGACTTATTTCAAGATGAAATAACCCCCCAATTTTAAGTATGAAATAAGTCCCCAAAAGCCCATGAAATAAGTCCCCACCTTTATACAAATTTTGGGATGTTATTTCGTTTTCCGTTTGGGGGGTACTATTCCTCGTTACATAAACAATTACAAGTTAAAACGTTTCTAGTTTATCCTTAGGGGGCGTTTATCTGATATTTTATAGTTGAAATTTTAATTCATTATTTGCATTTGTATGCATAAAACCTTCCATGCGTTAAAGGTCATGTTTGGATGGATCAACCAACGCAGGACGCTTCGTATTTCTTGCATTATATGAAATGGAAGCAAAATATGACCCTTCACGGTTAAATGTCTTATACAACTGAATGTTTTTTTTTTTTCTAAAAAACAACACCCACTTTCGTTGGCAAACATCATTTTTCATTTCTCACTTAAATCTCAGCACAGACCATTAATTTAACATTTTTTACAATTTTTGTTTTCACTTTTATTCTTTTGCCACTACCCATCCGCACACGTCATTTTTAAAAGGACGCTGCCAGGTCATAAAATATTATAGACGTGAATAAAAAAAGTCCCTTTCCTAGACCACAATTTTGTGCAAGGCGCAATGAAGTACGAGTGTATCTATTGCCAGGATAAGAGGACATTACGCGGTTATAAAATACGGATATCGTCCAACACAAACAAACAATCACTGCGGGGATTTCACTTATTCTCCTTCTCCTCTACCAGTGCATCCCTAATTTTAATTTATACAAAAATCTATTACAGGGTGATATTTTATGCTGACGTCATCGTTCGTGATGAATTTTTCTCTACTCTGTTGCGATTGCAATTTGCAAGCAAAAATGTATCCATCCATAAGGTCCGTTGCACTGGTTTTGCTGCTGCTCCTTTATTCGACGCCAGTATGCATGCACGATGAGTATTGAAATTCACCTCGTAATCCGGCGCCCTCCCCTGAGGCTGTTTTGTGTTAAAAATTATTGAAAACATACGTGAGAATGACGAGTCATAAATAAATATTGGAAAAAATTATTCCAATTCGAACGTGAAAAGGGAGAAAAAAAGAATTCATCGGACGCCATGAGCTCTGAATTTTGATGGGGTTTGTAACATATGTTGCAAGAGCTGCTGCTTTTGGGGGGTGGTGACCCAGGCATGTTAAAGATGATATATGCATTAAATTACATTAAACAATTTTTTAACTTTAAAATTAAACCCACCCTTGTAAGGTTAGGGGTTGGAAGTCGGGCGATAATTGTTCGATTAATTTATGACCTCCATTGTGAATTGTTACACCCTCTTGAATATTTTTTTTTTTATTAGAAAAAAAGTTTGTTTTCTTTTTATGAGATTTTTATATCAAGCTATCTCGAGCACGGTTACAATTTTCACATTTCGCAGAAAAGTCATATGAATGAAAGTTAACGACTCGTATACATTAAATGCTCATAAAATCAATGCGGAGTAAAGTTTAACTGTGCTGTGAATGAAGCGAACAGATTGTGTCGTGTAGAAGCTTTAATAATTGAGATGTTTTGTGGTAACAAATGATCTCTTCATCATCATCACCATCACGGTAGCAAAGGGAAATTCTAACTGGCTTTGTTGCCGTGAACTAGATGAAACTGTTACTGTAGGTAGGTGCTATTGTGAACTAAAGAGTGAGTTATGAAGCAATAACGTGACTTTGAGATGAGACAGGAATAATTCAGCTAATTGCCGAGAGTAAGCCAGAAGCGATGAATTATTTTAATTGTTTTGTTTTTTTTATGGGATTTTGTTGGTAATGACTTTATTAGCTGTTGCTACTGGAAGGTATAAATGTATGTATAAGTAGAGTTTAATAATTTTAACTCATTTACGATAAGGGGGCACACACAATTTGAACATTTTAACAGTGTGGCTGCAAAAAGTAGATACATTTAGCATTATTATTGATTGGATTGAAATGTTCATTTAGGTATTAATTTATTATAAATTAGCAATAATGAGCATAAGCAAATGAATATACTGGTTTGGTTTCTTATTTTCGAGTGAAGATGGGGACAGAAAACTACTCTCTTGCCACCAACAAGTGTCTGTGCTTTTAGCTTTTGGCATTTCATTTGAAAGCAATTTTGGTATCAATTTTTGCAGAAATTACGGTAATTGTTTTTTTTTATAATGTAGTTGTGCTGTATAAAATTGTTTGGATTTCGTATTGCTATTTTTAAAAGAAAATTAAATAACATTAAGGCTGTGTCCTAATAGACTTAAATGGTTATTGGATTCCTCTGATTCTATTTCGTTCATAAGAGCTTGAAAATTGTATTGAAAGGCTTGAAATACATGTTTGTGAACTTTAGTGTATCTTGTTATAAAGTTATTGCTGCACATCTGGTATATAGTACGTCGTTGAATCTTCTCCTCTAAAGCCTGTTAACTTAAACGGTACTGAATATCTTACGAAGAATTTTTCTCTTGAAGTGGCCAAGGATAACCTCATCTACTTTCTATTATACACAAAGACTGAGATTATAAGGTTTTATATAGAGACTCCTTATTTGCTCGAGAGAGGGCTTAATACTATGTACATGATTTCCTTCCTAACCCAAGGAAACCGCGCTGGCAGAATAATCCTTTGTTTGATTTCTGATGTGGTGTCATTTCATGTGGTAGCAGAGTCAAAGTAGATCAAGTCCTTTACTACCTGAAAGTTGTAACTGTCTATAGTGAAGTTCTGTTTCTGTCCAATTCGTTGAGGTGGTGTAGACTATCCTTTTCTGTTGACAGCATATACTTTGTTTTGTCCTGGTTAACCGCCAAATTCATTTTAACCGTTTCAATTTCTATACTCGCAAGCGCATCGGTAATAGCTGCTTGTGTTCTACCAATGATGTCAATATCATCAGTGCATCAAAGGTCTCGGTAAGGTCATTACCGACCTTGATGGAGCAGCGAGCTTTCTCCATCATTATCCTGCACAGAGGAACGAGTTTGCCAGGGATGTCCAAACTAAAAATGGCTCTGTAAAGCTCGATTCTACCTATGTATGCTGTCACATGCAGCCTTGAATCGATGAACAGGTGGTTTGTGTCGATTGAGTTTTTTCCTGGATCAATCTAACTTTGTTGACGTAAGGTTTCAGACGTTCATACAATATCGCAAATAAAATCTTCTTGGCGATGTTGAGGAGACTGGTGCCTCTGTAGCTCAAGCAGTTGATGGGGTCTTCATAGAGATTAACTGCGTGAGTTCAGAAACCAGAAAAACACTTAAACATCTGAATTCTCCTTCTCGCTTCAGGGTCATAATACACTCTTCAGATGCCCCAAATACTCCTTCATCGACCTCGACAGGAGTCCGGGGCTATTGATACTCTGTATCTTTGAAGATTTTATCTCCATCTGTTCATACTAAATATTGGACTTCAAACTTACCGCATTTTAAATGAACAAAAAAACGCACACAAATCACAAATGTTGTTCAACAAATGTCGACACAAGATCTCTTAATCAAGAACTCTGACTGACCACAATCGCTCGATTAACATGCACCCTCGCTGAACATCGAAAAATAAATAAACTCAGAATAAAAAAAAGAACACACTATATTCTTCCCGATTAAGGATAACAACCGACAAAAGGGAAATTCCATGTCACTAGAAGCATTATCCCCGAAATATTCGGTGTGATAAATAGCCACGGCTAATTCCATACTCGCACATACAAATACCTCAGCGGCAGCATTCCCCAGTGAGTTGCCACCACCGTCACAAGGACACGCTTACTCTTATATTTCCGTGGTCTACGGCTACGAGTCTATATGGTAGCCTGAAGCGCCGCCACCCCGGCCACAGCAAAATATTCATTCGCTTGAGGGTCAATATATCTTCTGCGGCATTCGACTTCATGCTGTGATAAAGACAAATGGTACGCACTCAATTTTAAGGAGCAGCTCTCATCCTGTAGTCCTTTTACAGTGGATTTTTGGATGTCTTTTTCGTGTGTTTTGTACGAGAATGGCAAAGGCGGCGGTGGTGGTCCTTTGTCAATATGTTCTGGATGCATGTTCTTTTTTTGGCAAACTCCCTCAGCTCAGCACATATTCGCACTCGTATGAGCCAACGACAGGAATATAGACATGGCGATTATCACCGGAATGGAGTCCTTAACATATTACACTTAAATGGCGATTAAAGCAAGTGTATCGTTACAAATTGCCGCCTATTTTGCTTCCGGCGGCCGGGGTGGCTGTTTGGTGTTTTTTTTTTTCCAGCTATCACAATGTATCCTGTTGCTCGATGGTGCTCGTGTCGAGTACCCACAGGAATCATTCCGATCTATTGAATAGATTTGATTTGCAATTGGTTAAATTAAGTGCGGTAGGACTGTGTGCATATGTATCTACATACCTGTTATTGTATTGTACGGAACACACGGTGCAATTAATCTGCCGGAGGGATTACTCGTATTTATCCTGCCAACTGTATTCAGGGAGCAATAATGCAAAGCAATTAAATTGCAATTTCATCATACAAATGCGCACGTTAAATCAGTTTGTCATTTTGTAGGCTTATGGGTAATCTGGTTTATACGTACAGCAGCAGATTATCGGATTATGCAATTTTCACTAAAGTTAAAATTTAATGAAATGTGTGATACAATATGCAATAAGCAAACTAATTAACCTATAAATTAATTGCGACATTAGGTATGTAGATGTGTAGGAAGTGCTTCACATTTGTATTTGGATACAGGTTGCAGGTGAGGAGGTATTGTACCATAAATCAGTTAAAAACCTGGCTGTCCTCTTTAATCAGATGGTTTCTTGGAATAACCATGTTACATACACAGTTGGAAAAGTTTATGGTGGAATGCGCAATCCCTATCTTTCAGCGACGTGTCCTCCAACTAAGATTTAAATGATGCTAATAAAATCACTTTAACTACCAATAATTTTTCACGTTCGGCACGTGAGGCATAGTTCAATGAATAAGTTCATTCAACAATGTGGTACGATTTGTCTATAACCTGCGAAGATATGATCATGTCTCTGAATACACAGTGAGTGTCTTCAATATCTTTCAGCGGATACAAATTGTTCATTCGGTCAGGAATAGAGTTTTTTGTTCTATTACAATATGTATAACTAGCTGGCCCGTGCTCGCCTTGCTTCGCCCACCTGCAACTTTTAAGAAAAAACAAATTATTTTCTTCTAATACATTTCTATAGTATAAATATAGGTATAGCGTATGGCTATTGCCCGCAGGACATTGCCCGTGCCCTTTTTTAAAATTTGAATTTGCTTTTACAATCATATTTATCATATAGTAGGTCGGGCACAAAACATCAATAGAATAGTATTTTAGTAAAAACGCAGAAATTGAAATATGCCGCGTACACACACTATGACGTCACCCACTGCTGCATGGCTGTTGGCTTCAGTCTCCACTGATGGAAAATTGTTGGCAATGATTTCAGGAATTGTTTTGAGCAAAGCTCAGCTCCATGATAACGCAGAAGGATGATTTAATTTTTAAAAATGTCTGCCAAAACTCCAATTTTCACTTTTTTTGATTTTCCTTCGTCCAAGTTCTAGTTTAAGGTATTAACTAAAGCACGTATTTTATCAACGCGCAAGCATCTTTTTCCGAGGGGTCGTCGGAAATGACGTAGCAATGGCAGAGTTTTAAATATTGTTCTACAAAAATTTCTGAAACTCTTTGTCAAATATGTATATTTAAGGCATTAAAAAGGTTGAATGAAATATTTAATTTTTTATATAAAAAGAAAATTGTTAAAAATAAGTCGTTTGTTACCTCATGAAACCCATGTAACCCTCTAAGTAATAGAGTAGTCTGAGTACACCCATAAATTCCGCCAGGAAATGCAGATCATAATAGTGAACTTCGCTCAGCGTTACCGTTGTGCTACAAAAGTAGCATTTTTTGACTTTTTTGACGCTGACTTTGCTAGGACTTTTTCAAAATCTCCCACATTTGCGACTTTTCATAGAAATATTTTTTATATTGCTACTTCTTTTAAGCATGTGCAACTTTTTTGCGACTTTTTGAAAATTCTCAGCGGCAATACTGACTTCGGTAATGTGAATTTTCTGATAATATGTTAACTCACAAATCTATACATTACCATCCCATCTTTTTATTATATGAATTTTGAAATAACTTTTGCTCTAAACATAGTTTCTTTTGTTATTCTTTTGATATTTGCAGTTACGTATTTGTCAAGATATTTTATTCCATGTTGTAAAAACCTGAAGCTACTTAAAATTCTCCTACATATTTTAGTTTACCACAAATATTCTTATAATATGAAAATATGAATTGCCGCTCGTTTTAATTAATTCATTATCGAGGTGGGTACTGCTCTACACATGTACATTATGCACATATGCATATACATTTTTTTTATGAACGTTAATCCTTCAACAACGCGTTAACAATAAATAGTAGGGCAGAAAGTTGACCCACAGTTGATACAGTTCGGGTATCCAATATTTCAGTGATCACGGTTATGCGAATAGAAAAATTTATATTATTTGTTAGACAGGACCTCATAGTTTCGTGCAATTAGAATAATTCAGTTAAATAAATAAAGAATCTAGTCTTAGTTTTATATCGGACTTTAAAGTCGATTTTAGGAGCGCTCCAAGATGATATTGCACGTAGATGTCAGCTACAATTCTTGTCAACTCCAACTGAATAATATGGGGGAATAAGGATTTCGTAACGCCATCAGGATCAGAAATCTGAAACACTGATATACTGTACGATGTAATATTATTCTACCTAAGTGGAATTCGATGCCTATGAAAAGTATGTTCAGGATTATTAACGAATGTGCAGAAATGGGATGTTCTAAAGTTCTCGAAATATAAGCTGAACTTGAGGTTAGGAACGTTTTTGCAGTAGCTTTTTGGAACTTGGCGGTATTTTAACTATTGTAAGATTTATATTTGCTGAATTTTCGAAAGTTAACTTATTACGAAAATAGGGGGATTAACGCAACCACAAAACCATAGCCCCACAAAAAAAAAATTGTAAAAATGAAAGAAAAATCCTTCAGTAAGACCAACAACAACACTCAATGAAACAGTGTGTCCTAATATACTGAGAGTCGTTTGATATTAACCGACTTAAGTAAAATGAAACTCATTCGAATAAATAGCCCACAAATTGAAAATGATACCTCCTCTTCGTGGTCGTTGACTCGCAAGTAAGAACAAAAAAATATATTTAAACATTCTTTAAAGCACCATTCTGGTGTCATTCAAACTTTATTTGAATAGCCCAGCCCTAAAATGTTAAGTACACTTGGTTGATAATCCCCCGCTAAGGAGGGTTGTTTTCTTCTTTATTTCTCAAACATTTGGGGAAAGAGCCAACAATAAACCTCTTCATGGTCACCCTATGTACTGTGAAAAAAAAAAAAAAAAAATTTAAAACCACTGAATGGTGGTTTCATTAAGCGTTTCCTTAAAAAAAAACTTAATCGCATAGAGATATTGATTTTTCTCGTTACCGTTTACCACCCTCACTCTGTCTATAGGAACAAAGATCAATAGGCACAGGCACAGGCAAATTTTTGAGTTCGCGCGTATTTCTTTCTAATTTTCTAAGTGAATTGATATCAATTACTTAATCAACTTTGAAGCGAGAAAAAACCCACTCCTTCTACCAACAGCACACCGTTCTAATTTCGGTTTTTTTTTTGTTTTATCCTGGCTGTTTTTTTTTTTGTAGCAATATTTTGGGGTTGATATATATTTTTGGGATTAACAACCGAAGAACATTATGGAAAATAATGACAAATCACTTTCGAGATAACAACCATTTAATCCTTACGCATACACATACACATTTGTTGTTCTTGAGAAAAAAGTAACCCTTGCTATGATCATTTATGAAGTCCTTTATAAGAAAAAGAAGGAAGCAAAGAAAACAAGAAAAGAAAAACCATCGCCACATCCAATTAGTCCACCACTAATACAAATGAAAAAATAAGGAGAAAATATTCAGGAGAAAAAAGTGGAAAAAAGGATATCATCCGACCCGACCATAACAATTAATCGCATCTTTGTTTTTCATAGCACACTTTAAGGGGCGCGCATAACAGGCGAGAGGCTGGCATATTGTCTGGCCGTAAGGGCTGGCAGCTCAGCTATGCACCTTTAATTTTTCACAGCGTAGCGATGGAGTTCTTATCCTTAAAGAAGGACTCTCCCTTTGTTGCCATTAAACGAGTGCTTAAATTAAAGCGCTAATAATGGCAGAAGAGATGATGTGAAATTTTATAAAGCAAGCGACCGCAGTATGCGGATATAATTGGGTAATTTATTTGCGAACTCAATTAATTTAATATGCCGCGAAATAATTATTTGTTTTCAAAGTGGAACTCAACTTTAAAGGGTGGTTCGAGAAAAGGTTAATCAAATTTGGATACAAATCTTCCACTGAACTTAAAATCGCGGACACGTTTGTAACCAGCTTATGTATGTGAATATTTGTATCTTTTTGATAATAATAAATTATGCTGAGAACTTGTTTCTAGAAGAATCACCTTAAACCGATATAAGCATAGCCTACGAGTATGCTTTGCAAATTCAGGTTAGAAGTGTATTGTCAGCTGCACGTTTGTATTTTGTATGCAATAGAATTGACCGGAGTAGACTGACAAGTGCAATACCTTTAAGGAAAGTAACGGCTGAATACATAAACGTCACAAAATTGCGCACTGTGACTGCATAATGCTTTTATGATGGAATTTTGTGATTGTTTGCAATTTTTGACGTTTTGGAATGACATAACGCAGATTGTTTCTACGAAGTACAAAGATATAAAATTGAATACATATTTTAAATAACTAAAAAATATGTATTTATGTACAACTCGAGTGGCAAATCCATTTTTTTTATTTATTAGTTGTTTGTGCTGTCACAGAGGGGAAAAATGAGAAATTTCATTTGCATCAGCTATTCACGATGCGCTGTCTGCGCATGTGATTCATTCACAATGCGTTTTGGAACGCTTGACTTTGCAATGCTGCGGCAGCACTTCGCTTTGGAATTCTGCCATCCTGTCATTGATGTACATATAAAGCCAGATGCCTGTGATAAGAAGACAGTATCAGATATTAAGGGCATTGTTGGCCATTATCAATGATGGTGTCGATTGCGTTGTTTTTTACACTTTGTTTTAAGATTAACTTCTTTTCACCCGCTCTTTTATTGAACAAACTTAAGGGAAAGTGGCTTAAAAATGATCTCGTCGACGGTGTAGGATCCCACGGTAACCGAAAAATTGCGATGTATGCCTACCCAATATTTAAACAAGGCTTTCAAAGTGTGTATATATGCGAAAGATTTGTGAGTCAGCGATTCTAAAATTGGAGTGGCCGAGTTTTACAGCTCAGTAAAGACGAACATATTTCGACTTGGCTGAATTTTTTAATAAATAGAATAGCCGCTATTGGGGCACTGAATACCCTTAATTGATACACTAAAGACTACTACACCCTAGTAGAGCAATTGCATGGTGCGCAATTTGGACAGGCGGCATCATAAGGCCATACTTCTTTGAGGATGTTAGAGGCAACGCTGTAACAGTTACGATACTCTGTTCCAATAGAATTGTCAGTGCAGGGAAGTTAGAATGTTTGCCTCTCAGTCACAGTTACGATAGCTTGTATAAACCTGTCCCTTTTCTAAGCTCTCACTGGGTTGTGGTAGTATTCCATGACAAATCGCCGCAAATCGGGGAGCAACACCCGTAGGGTTGCCATTTGCTGATTTCACAACAACAGAATTTGTTGAACATAATAAAGATAATTGTGTACAAAGTGGATACCACCACGATTTTGAAAGCATTTTATCGAGTATTTTGATGGATCAATGTTATATGTCGAAAACGATTCGTTTACGAGGTATAAGGTAAAGGACTTAACTCCGTTACGCCGTTAACTGGATTTGGAGTTGAAACTGCTGGCTATAAAGATCTTCCACCATTTCGAGACATCTATAGAAGTGGAAAACTTTGTCTTTATCTGAGCGACTCTCTGAGCCTACTTCATGGAAACTGGAAAACTAGCCTCATATGACCCTCTGCTATGACTTCAAGTCTTAAGAATTACTGGTCTGGTGGGGTGCGTTATTGTCCGATTACGTCTCAAAATGGAGTCCTCCTTCTCGTAGATCTACTTAGCTTGCCTCATTCATTCAAATTGATAAGAAAGCTTTAAAGCTTTCGAAATTATGTACGTTTTGGACTTGAAGGTTTCTAATATTTGGTACGAATCTGTTGGCAAATAATTTTAAAATCCAACAGAATGTTCTAAATTCCAAGTGAATCATGTCACTATTGTGATCCATAACCTACTTGACAGCATCCACTAAAAAATCGATTTAAATTTTTTACCCGAATCGATTATCCTGACTTTTAACACAGATCTTCTAGCTTTAAGCAATTAAATCACTTCTACATATTTTTATGTAAAAACACCCCTCACAGGGTGCCTTTTCATAGGAAGCAGATAAACACATACAAAATGAGATTATCATAAAAAAAGACATATACACTCACACACTCACCCTCCAAACAGATTTCGACATGTCATCTTGTCTGGGCAACATCATCTATCACTCCAGGACTTGACCTTTTTTTCCTTCAAGCATATCACGACACGACACCAACGACGACGACATGCTGATGGAGCTTTTCCCTTTAATGACTAAGCTAGGTGAACCACCTTCGAATGTACTCGTATCTGTACATTTACATTTATTTAGGGAGCTGTCCGGGTGTCACCTAATGCGGGTGTATTAGTATTAGCAGATCCTGATGCGTTAATCGAATTCTTAATTTAACGCTTTACTATGAAGAGATTTCATCGTCGTCGGTCAGCTAATCTCGCCCTCCTGAGATGATGGACAAGGACAACACAAAGTCCAAATGATTTGTCACCGCAATTGTATCTGCTGTCACAATTTAGTCGCAAATGTTGGGGCATACGCAGAACAAATTATTATTTTTTTCTTTCTGTCTGGTTGGTTGCCTCGGCTGCTGCAGATGTCCTCTCGAAGGGGATGTCAAATAGATTGAGCGTGTGTGTGCGTCTTATTAAGGAGCTGCTGATTGATTTGCATTAAAATTTGATTATGTGACATGATTGAGTTTTGATTTTTTCTTTTCTTTTTTCTTTTCCATCGCCGCTGATAGTGATCGATCACTTGATTGGGTGAATTAATAAAAAATAGAAAAAAATGATGAGTTACTCGATTTTGACGGTTCAAGTGAGGGTTGTACTTTGTTGTGCAACTTTCATCCCTTCAAAGGCTGTTGGATTTTTAAGTGCAATGGGGAATTGAATGCGTTGTACTTGTACCAACAAGCTACTAGAGTGATATCTTGGTGTCATAGGGTTAGTGAGCACACATTACTTATAATCTTCGATTTGCAGTATGAAATTGAAGAGAGCTAGTAAAAGATCGTGACGAGCTCCGTGGTATAGTGGTAAGTGCGTTGGACTACTACGCAATGCTACCCGGGTTCAATCCCAGCAAACGCATAAAATTTTTCAACGGTGCCACCACTTTCGAATGTCCGACAAACATTCAAGAGTTTCATTTGTCAACGAGCTTCTCAACTTGCCGTTCGGAGTCCGCACAAAAATTGAAGGTCACTGCCATTCGTGAAAAAATATAACACGCACCTACAAATGGTTGCGAGAAAAGGCCTAAGTTCACCCCGAGCTGTAGCGCCATATAAAGTAAAGTAAAGTAAGGTAAAAGATCGTGCTGCCTGGAGAAACTTTTTGGACAAATCACATTGACAAAAATCAGTGGCTGAAGAATTTTAAAAAAAGAAGATGGAAAATATTACTAGTAAAACAAAAACATGCAATACGCATTTTGTCCTTTGTTCAAACACCTCGGGAGTCTTCCGTTAAGGCATCTTTACTGCTATAAAGTATTAAAAATTTTCTTTGAAAACTCGGGATTTTACTCTGTAAGAAATATCGAAAGCCATAATTTACGGGTGAATACCAGACATTTTGTTACCATTCCTACAATTTATAAAGCACACTTTGGACGATTTTACTATGCCATCGCTCCCCGTTTGTTTAATTCTCTTCCATATACTATTAGATGTGAGAGAGTGAAAAATGTATTTCTAAACGATATTAAAAAATGGATACTCTCCTTAGATTATTCAGCCTTGAATAGTTTTTTCACTAATTAATATTGATCATTATTGAAGTGTATAACTTGTCATTATACGTATTTATTCTTGTCATTTAAAATATTTCTCTTTTTGTATTTTAAAAATATTGCTCTTTTGTTCTTTTTTGTAACTCCCCACACACTTTTTATAAAATTTGCATAGTACATTCGACACTTGTCATTTGGACAATAGATTGTACTTAACTAATTCATAGCTAGTACTATGTCACTTTGAATTTGTAAATCAATTTTGTACACTAACATGAAATAAAGCGTTTAATTAATAATAATTAATAATAATAATAATAAAAAAAAACGCCCATCCTTGTTCCTCCAGTTTCTTTATTTTTCACTGATTTCAGGCTTTTCGGCTACACCGTTACAGATGTTGTTCTTAACCAAGTCAAGAATTTGTCAATTGTTGGTGTAGATGCGTCCTTTCGTGTAGTCTCACAGACAGAAGTATAACCGAAGTTAGTTATTCTCATTTCATGCTCTTTCAGGACACTATTGAATTGATGAATCTGTCGCTCCAAAGACTTTAGTGCTCGCGTGAGTGGGATTTTATAATGGTATGTGAGGCCGAATGGCGTAGTACTACGCATGCTGTCCCGGGTTCAACCCGCCATCTAAAGTAAAAAATATGTGAGGCCGCGATGAAGGTATGTATGGCCGCGATCTTCCTTGAATCCACATCTGACACATTTACTGGCTGGATAAAGATGCACAGGCTCAGCTTGCGAATTTCAGTTGCGCCATGACTTCTACCGAACTTTGAGCTGGTAACTTTCACTAGCCAGTAGGTAACTTAATATGCAACAATTGACAGGATTACAAATTGTTCACCAAGAGTTGGATATCCATGTGAAAGTACATAAGTATGTATATTTCATCAACTTAGTTCGATTCTATGATTTGACAGATAACAGTTTCTAGCGCTGTTATATGCAAATCGGAAATTTAGGTCTTTTAATAAGTTGATTGCCCCAGAAACTGCAATAATTTATAGCATCGTTCTTCAATTATGTTTCGCTTTTCGTGTTTTAAAAAATCCCGCTTACTTGAGAGGGTATAGTAGTAATGACTCAATGCCAGTGGACAAAAAAAAAAATCCAAGTCGTCTTTGCGGAGTACAAGTTGCACTTAAACATACATTGGCGCAAATTCATAGTCAGCCCATGAATAGTACCTATAGCCGACTTTACTTATAGCCGACAATAAATAATAAGCGGGCTATAACTTTTCGTTATTCATAAACACATTTTTGCCTGTGTATTAGTTAGTATCGACTTTGGTATGTTTTTGTAAAGCGATTTGAACGAACAAACCCAAACGTCAAAATATTATATGAGAAATTTAGAGCCGACTATAACGTGACGTTTGGCTTATTTTAAATTTCGAGCCGGCTATACGTTTAGAGCCCCCGCACACTACAGACTTTTTGTCGGCCGACAGTTTAGTCGGGCTCCTAATCAGTACGAAAATATATGAGAGTGCGCACACTACAACGATTCGATATCGGCCATTAAATAAGTTTGATAGGCTACACGATTGCCTTCAAACTAAAGTATCGGCAAACTATCGGCCGACTACTTAATCAGTACGGCGCTCTTCTACGTGCGCACACTACAGACTATAAAGTCGGCTGACTTTTTCGATAGCTCAGTTTGCTCTGAGTTTTAAATTAATTTTCTTTAAGTTCTGGATATTTCCTCGTATTAAAATATGGAATTATGGACATATTTGGGCGTAAGGCAATGATTACCGTTCTGAAACATTTTTTATTAACTACCATTAAGCGACTACTCTCTGCAAAATGTGTTTAACGACTAGCAATAGCAAATCGTTCACGAACAGTCGGACGATTGTTTGTCTAGTGTGCGCACCCACTACCAACCCGACTATTTAATCGGCCCAGTGTGCGCACTAACCAGCCCAACCCGACCAAACTATCGGCTGATAGAAAGTCTGTAGTGTGCGGGGGCTCTTAAAGTCGATTATAAGGTGACTATGAATAGCAAAAAGTATATTATAGGTTATGTAAGTGAATCAATTTTTTTTTGTCGGCTTTATCTGACTATGAATTTGCGCCATTATGTTAAGTCTTGGTCCACAAATTTTAGGTAATCGGTTGAGAAAGTTGGATATCTATGCCTGAACAACGAGGTTTATGAGGCTCTGATTGTATTGCAGGCGGAATTGCAGTGATCGTTTTAAAATGACCCCTTTCAATCTCTACTGATCAAGTTGAATTTCATCTGTAGAACGGGTTATTCAAGGCCTCGCAGATGTTATTCTGGTTTGCTGGTTTCTATATTCTATATATCAGTAAAGCTTCACAAAACAACAATTAAACAAACAAAAAAAATACTTAAATAAATAAATCATAACCATGTAATGCTAAACAGTTGGAGTTAAAGTGTAATTAGCCAATTGAGCCTGACATCCACTTCTACATGTCATTATTAATGAAACATTTTACCAAACAGATGAATAATTAAATAATTATTTATTGATATTTTAAAGTTTATTTTTCTAATGAGAGTTGTTTACCGCATGAGTGAAAATTCTACATGCTTCCGTAAGTTTATTGTTGAATAGTAATTTTAATAACTTTATGCCAACTATGGTGGTACTTAATAATCTATTACCACAGACAATAAATTTATAGATTTATAGATTTATTGTCTGTGCCATTACCATTGCAGATGAAGCTCATATACAAGTCTATTACCTAAATTGCTGTTATGTTGGTTTTACAAACGGTTTGGCGAAAGAATCCATGCGGCATTTAAAATTTAGATGAAATTAATTTAATTAGGTTGCGCAAAAACTTATCGTTGAGGATATTGAAAACGTTTTAAAATTCTTCCAAGACAATAGCAATGGCGGATAGTGTTTTCATTAACAAAACCAATGCGATTCTTATACAAACAGGCACAGAATTGTGGAACATAAATAAAGGCTAAAAATGACCTTACCGTATCCGGAGTTGGAGTAATTTTTTAAAGCTACATTGATGTATTCATCAACTTGAGTTCAACTACTTAAAAGGTGAAAACATTGCTTTTTGAACTATACATTCGGACCTCATAAGTCGAATCTTCACGGGATCATATAATGTGTTCAATTTATGGAATGCTCGAGTTATGGAGCACCCAGAAAACAGAGTATGCATACATGTTCAGTTGAATTAAGACATATGTGTATTATTGATTGTTTCTTATTTAGTCTTGCAGTTGGTTGACTTTGGAAAAATCAGTTATTGTTGTTTGAAGTTTACGTTTTGTCGTTTTCAAAATAATCTTTGATCATGTCGAAATTCTTGTATGAGCGCCCCTACACTGGTATCCAGAAATCATCTTATAGTGATAAATGCCGCTCTTACTTCATCATTTGAGGGAGGAGTTGTTATTGAGCCCTCATAGTCATAATCTTCATCATCGTAGTTGTCAACTCTATCGCTACCGTCTTCATATATGTATAAGAGTTTCATCACTTGGAAAATGAGTATAGGCGAGATCATCATCCAAACCAATAAAGTCCACCATACATACTATATCTTCTTAAATTCTCTACACCCACGCGATTAAGAGCAAACGCTAAAATGCAATTCATATCATCTTGGCACCCAGTTTCACTTGCCGATGTGAGAAATTGCTGAAAAGGAATGCTATCTTCGTCAATCCATAATGAGTTGAACCATCGAAGCCAGCGTTGTATGAGATATGGAGAGAATTTTTTTTACAAAAGTAATATGATATCATATCGAAAAGTTCTATTTAAAGAGGGTTACGACTTACAGGATTCGACTTACGGAGTGTCAAATGTGGGGAAATTGAAGTCTTGGGTCAAAGTTTCTAAACATTCGTTCGAGTTATAGAAAATTCGACTTTTGGAGGTTTGACTGTATTTAATTCTTTAGTTCGGACACAATGACGGTATTTCTCTTGCAAGTTTGTTAGAATTGTTTGGTGAAGACATTCAAGCATCAGCTAGACCACCAACTTTTTGTAAGCATTTTGGAAAATTTCTTGCCGCTTGGATCAAATAATAGGTTAAAATTCTTCAAAAGAATGTTGAAATACCAAAAAGACTTGGCATAGACTATTAGGCCTTAAAACATTTTATTTCGAGTTTGTCATTGCATTCCTTTTCTTAGTTAATTTAGGCACTAGTTGCTTATCTGGCCGGTTTGACGTAACCAAAAAAGGATGCCTAGGAAGAAGAAACTAGCGAACTCACTGCTTCTACACAGAATCTTCCGAAAACAATATTTAGGGCTTAAATTTTTCTTTTTCTGCTCATATATGCAGTATGTATGAACAGTGCTCCACAAAAGTCTGCGTACAACGACGAAACTCTGAGAAACAACGATGTCATTCACAACTGGAAAATATTACACATTTAAATTGAATTTATTTCAATAGAACAATATATGTAGAGTAACTTCGTGTATTGTGGGATATGCAGGTAATGTGGGACGGGCGGTTTACTCGAAAACTAAGCTCAGTTTGGTAACTCTTTTTACATCAGCAGTTAGTGACTGTAGTAAGAGGAGCATGCGTAGTTAAAAAAAGTTAAATATTTAAAAAGTTAACCTTAAAAGGTTTCGTGTGCATTCGAGTTTTTTTTTCAGCAAAACAAAAAATTATTGTGTGCAGTGAGAAATTCTTTTTGAAACCAGATGATCAGTTATTTGTAAAATGCAATATTACGTTTACGTAGAATAACTGCAAGTTTTGTTTTAACAACTTAATTTCATATTTTATTATATTTTTTTGTAAAAATATTCAGTTTCGGCTAATGTGGAACACTAGCCATGCGCTACAGTGGTATAGTATACCACATTACCCGTCTAAAAACTTTTCAGTTAAAAAAAGACCTACCACATTACCCGCAACTTTTTTTAAATTAGGGTTTCCAGGTTGGAGCACATTTTTGTCAAAGTACTCTATAGTAACGATTAGAATCCCACCAAAGGATACTGGATGGTAGTTTATACTTCTATATTGAATTACGAAATTTGGATGCATTAACTCTTACACATTTTCCGTTAAGTCCAAAATAGAAATGGGTATTCCACAATACCCGAAGTTACTCTACTAGGCAAGGCATTAATTTCGAACGAAATTTAAATTATTTTATTATTTATTTAAGAAAAAATGAACAAAAGCAGAAAAAAGTAATCGAATTCACTCCACAAAAGTCTGCGTCCAGCTGTAAAGGAAAAGGTGAACAATATTTAGTCGGGTATCCTTTCAACTTTATGACCTCTTTCAAGCTTTGGCATAAAAGCTACTACATAGGTTTTCTGTACAGAACAACTTATAGTTCTAATTTGAGACAATAAGGCATTTTTAAGTTGCGCTTTATTCCGTTTTTCGTGCGTTCGGATTCTGCGTTCTAATTAATCTCACAGGTGCTCAATAGGATTGAGGTCTGGACACTGTAGGGGCGATTACATTATGTGGGAGCGTTAAACAAAATCCACAAACGCACATTTTGGGCCGTATGTTTGGGGTTATTATCTTCTTGGAAGATAACAGCATTTGAGTTCTGTCTTTTAAATTTCGTTTGAGAATATAAATGTACATGAACTGGTCCATGATTTCTTCAATAAAATCCAGCTTTCCGACCCCCGAAATTTTGGATTTACCGCTTGGTTTTGACGTCGCCAAACCCTCAAGTAGCCATTGCAGCCCAAAATGTTATGTTTTGACTCTTCCGAGAATATAACCTTGCACCAGAACCCAGAAGATTCTGGGCCAGAAACGGCCAGATAGCTTAGAATTTTGGGTATTTCTGCATTTTGCGATCTATGCAATAAAGAGTCTTCATAAAATAAACGTCAATCGTTGCACTTGGATTGGGAGGTTTGTGACTAGAAAATTCTAGGAAATTAGATCTCGATTAAACTGCCATATTAAAACCCAATAAAAACTAGCAATAAGGCAACACTGGCTGTTGCTTATTTTCATTAATACCGTCACTTCACCCAACCACCGTCAATTTGCTTGGCTGTTATGGCTGTTTTGACTTAATTTCTTGACACATAGATTGCCACATGCAAATGCTTTCAATTATCTACACATAAATACTGGTTACACACGAATAGATGAACTTAGAGACTAACAATCGTGTATAAATTGACATAAATGCTAGATTCCGTTTCAGGATGTGTCAAAGTAAATACTTATTTACCAAATGGTAGAAAATAACAAGAAAACATAAAAAAACAATACACAGCAAGTGGTCGCACACTTTTTTAACAACTTAAGTATCCGATAAAACCAGAGATAATCTTTTTTTTTCTCCACGAAAACGGACAGTCTCACAACGAAATATAATTTCCCCCTTGGGCTATGCAATTCACTGTGGTTTAAAGTTTTAATTTGTCACGATAAAAACAAGCGAGAGCAGAAAAAAACGCAAGGTCTTCTCCCCCCAGGAGAAGATTTTAATTTCCTTACAGTTATAAGTTTCAAGTTGGACCATAAACAATCTCATCCTCCGAAATCTACTCGCCCAGGGGGAGGAAATATCGTACAAGGGATGAATGCGAGTATGTACGAGAGTACCTTCTTTCCATTTATCAGTGCTTAAAAGAGCATGAAAAGTCAACGCAAACACATGCCGCAACAGCGCTAAGTGCGCGCGGATTGTATATGTCATCGAATTCTACCGTGTATCCTTGTAGGTATACATAGTACGACGTATGTATGTTTATTCATATCCGAACAAGATTCAACAAAAGGATGTGGATGGGTACACCGGAGCTTAAGTTTCAACAAAGTCATGTATCATTTCGAAGAGCGGAAGCAATATTCAAGGGGTGAATCGCGTGGTTGACACGTGATTCTAGAATCATAAATTATCCGCTAAAAAAAAAAAAACAAGACATGGGAACGTACGCGCGCTTGAAACAGTTTACATGGTAGTTAAAGGATGTTTATCTGCGCGTTTATGGAAAATACTTGAGTTTTATTGTCGAAGCACACTTTCTGACCCAGAAGCATATGGATGAATTTTTATGGATTTTTTGAGCAGTTTTAAAAATTTCAAAATTCAACTTTTATGTAAAGTTCTTTCTATTATATAAAAGTCACAACAGTGCTGCAGGAACAGTTATCACGCTGTAGTATTCCAAGATTCTCATTGATCAAGAAAAGCCCAGATCGCTACACCACATCCATGGAGTCACCGCGGGACATCTATCAAACAGCCATCTGACAATTCGTGAAATGTCAATCTTTATTTTTGTTTGTGTATAGAAATTTCTGAGGATTTTCCCCCACTTTTCAAATTATTTACCATTTGACAGATGTCCCATTTGGATCAAGGTACATAAAATGATTTCCACATTGGAGATAGACCCTTGCTGTAGAACGATTTTTTTCTTAGATTATACCCAAAATGATTTCCCAAAGTATTGACATTTTACTTGGAAACACCCTGTTTATATTTAAGAAAAAACGAAAATGTGTGTATTTTTTTATGATACCCTTGGTTGAAAATGATACCCAAACATTTCAAATTCTGATACTCTTGAAAATTGCAAAACGACAGCACTACCAGATCGGTTAGCTTACTCTCTGCGCCACTCTGTTGTACGATAGAGAAAGGGTACGGAGGTGCAAAGAAACATAATATGGGATTCTTCGTACAAAAAATCGACAAACGAAATTTACAAAATATAAACATAAATATTTAGGAATTTTCAAAAAGCAAAAAAATTAAAACAGAAGAAGGTTAAAAGTGTGTGCTACTTCGTGGAAGTTATTGCTGGCGAAGAAATGTGAAGTCTGTCAAATTTGCCCTGATTTTGGGAAAGGACCGCTGAATCTAATCCGTTGAGCACAGAACCTATTATTGGTGTCGGCCTGGTAGGAGTCCTACACTGGAGCAGTTCTCATAAGAAGTGTATTCTTAGGGAGAGATGATCAAGATTAACTTCTTGCAAAACCATCAAAAGTTTCGTGAAGAGGTCAGATAAAGTCATTGTGAGAATTCTACTCCGAAGAGAAGAGAAGTAGAGACTGCAGTGACTTAGTCGGGGTAGTTACGGAACACAACACACAAAAAACAGAGGTAAAGGTGTAAGGTATATTGAGGACTCAACGTGCAGATCATGTATTGAAAATGCGGATACTACATTGCCTCTATTAATGTCCTGCTTTTGCAAGACGAAGACTTCACTTTTTGTGTTCAGATGTTTTGGGGATGAAAACGGTTCTCTTCATTAGATTCTTCGAAGGTATCTGACTCGAGGATTTCTTCATAAAGTTACAACATGTATGTTGGGGTGTATCCACGCTGGTTCTGCTCATTTATTTTGCCCGAACTCGGATAGTTAAACGTTAAACCAAACTGAAAAAAGAACTGGATTCGAATATGAAGTAAACAGAACTTTTGGACAACTTTATTTTTTCTATCTTAACACGATGGCGGTTTGTGGTATAATACGCCATGTTTTAATGGAATAATTGAAAAGAAACTCTCGCATGCGCGGACAATATGATATTTCATGAACAGAAAGAGACAAGCATACACGGGTTCAGAAAATCAGTGATGCCCATCTCTCCGTTTTATCGCCCCCTACGGGTGGGTAGAAATAACATTGCAAATGCAGAAGGCAAAAAAACGTATTTGAACAACGTATTAAGATCGTGCAATCTTAAGTCAAAAGCAGAATTGTGATAGTTTTGTGCAGCTTATTGTTCGGCAACGCTGTATTTTCGCATTGCAAGACTTTGCCTATATTTTGATTTAAAAGTCTGCCATTAAAGAATTCATACTGAAGTGTGGTAGCATTAGCATTTATACGTAGTATAGGGTCATCCAACAAGAGGAGTCGAAGCCATTGTCACATGTGGAGCCGTCCTGGTGAAAATAAACATCGTCCACGTCCATAGCATCAATTTCAGCTAAAAAAAAGTCAATCAACATCATTCGGAAACGCAATCCATTCAATAACGGTCGCACCAGCATCATTTTCAAAAAAATATGGAACAATGACACCACCAGCCCAAAAACAAAAACCACACCAAACTGCCACTCATTTAGGATGGAGAGGCTGCTCCACTATTTCTCTTGAGTTTTCGGAAATGAGCCTCATCACTCAGACTGTAAAAAATCATGATCTTGTTCATTAATTTCCAGCATTCAATCAGCAAAAGAACGGTGTTGCGCGTGGTCTGCTGGCTTCAATTCTTGTGTCAACTGGACTTTATGAGCATGCAGGCTAAGATTTATACCCAAAATACGGTGACAGTTCAACAATGGTGCACAATCTAAGATGACACCTCTTGTTGAATGATTCTATGTTTTATTTTTAACATAAAGAGTGAAGAATTAGCGCATCAGCATACTCCGAATTGTCGTAGTAAAGTTCTAATAAAATATTTGCACTACTTATGTTTATCAATTGACAGATGTCATTTGGTGTAACTTTCACGTCTGCTAAGGCTATTCATGCAGAAATAATACAAATTAGATTATCTCACTGATTCTTATTTTCACTTTGGAGTTCTATTTTTGATTCAATCTGCAGTGAAAGCTCCTTTAGGCGGATGGTGATGGTGACAACATTTTGGTCCACCTAAGGAAGTTGTCCGTTTTAGAAATAAACACAACTTTTCTTTTAATTAATACTGTACTAAATGTGTGCGTTATTTCTGTTTTTTTTTCTATTCGATTCCTTCTGTTGCGACCGTGAGCAAGTATGTGTCTTTCAAATTCAAATCAAAATAAAAACAAAATCTTGGTGTGAAAATACGACGGATTTTTTGTTTTTGTCCGTCTAATAGAATTAAATTAAATAATTGCTGACAGATATGCGTGTCCGCGTCCGATCAAGGGAGTGTACGATTGAGGGAACGCAAAATGTATGCAATTTGAAACATAAAAGTCTAGTTAGGAATATTTGTTCGTCTAAATGATCGGTCCGTCTAAGAGAGCTGTCCGCAATGGAAAAGTTCACTGTATCTTATTCTGTTTCTCACTGTACCTACTGTTTATAAAACTAAGAAAACATATGAGTAAGCGACGACATAGATATGAGCGCGAGCGGTTACTGGAGAAATGCCAGATTATGATACCGTGAGTCAACGAACTGTGAAACACGAACAGTCATGCGAAACTAAAAGGTATAAATTAATGTTTCCGATATTATTTCTGTTAATAACTCCGTTAACAAATCCGTTTTAAATGTTGAATTCGTAATGTTTTGCCAAAAATTAAATAACAAATAATAATTTGTGTTTGCTGTTTGAATACTGATCTTTAGACGAGCGTTTTGATTACCAAATTGCTGCATAACTCTTCAAAGAGGTCTTCAGTATTCGGTCTATTTTGGAATTCAAATTAACTGGTCACATCTTTTGAGAAACTTGAAATCTACTAAACAAATGGTGTATGATAAGGCCACAAGTCATCTAGTGCTGCAGCCATAGTCGTCTAAGGGTACACGGATACACGGATAGACCTATGATCACCTATGGAGCAATAGCATGGGCAAAAAGAACTAGTCTGACAACTACGAGAAATACATACATGCATGTGTATGCATGACGGGTGCAATGAGAACCTGTCCAACTGTAGCAATGAAGGTGTTAATGGAGCTTACTCCATTGCACCTTGTAGTGAATGAAACCGCAAATAGGACGTTTCTAAGAATGGCCAAAGAAGGAATAGGAAAAGGAAAATGCATCAGCCATAAAGACCATAATGCAATGGCCAATAAGTTTCCCCTTCGAGCCCTTCCTACGATGGGACTAGAAAATTCAGCTGGGAGAAAAACTTTCACATCAAACTCAGCAACAAGAAAGACTGGAGCAATGAACCTAGAATCTATGCGCTGAGTCCGCACACCATTAAATGATACACGGATAGTTCAAGAACTGAGGAAGAAACGGGGGCAGGAGTGTTTGGTCCCGGAACTAAAGTATTCGAACCCATGGGTAGCTACACCAGCATTTTTCAAGCTGAAATCTGTGCTATCGACAGATGTGCTCAACTCAATCTTGATAACCTCTACAACAGATGCGACATTGCAATAATGTCAGATAGCCAAGCAGCTATCAAGGCAATAGGGGCTCAGATCATCAAAATTGGTCTGGATGAGGTGCTGTGACCTATGGAATTCTCACCTGGGCTAGGTGTGAGCAAAGCTCTCTCTCACTCTAACTGACTCCAATAGCAATAATGATGAGAGGGATGTTCCTTCATCTAGGACTTGTAGGGGGCACAATAGATCTTAAGGTCGTGGTGTATCTCACCCTTCAATAATAATAATAAGGGTACACGGATATGTTATTCTGCATAGCATTATGTGATAAGTGATTAAAATATTTTTTGCTATATTATTCTAGAGTACTGTTTGGTTATCACCTCTTCAGCTAAGCTGACTATGATACAATATTTTTGGCCATAAGATTTTTATATTCAACTTCTAATAGCTTTGTTGCGCCCATCCCATTGCAACGCAATGCAATACATTTTCAATTTAAATGAAATTCACAATTTATTGTCTTCTTTCTCATTTAGCAGCGTTCATTTTATTGCAACGACATTTATGCTCTTTGGAATCGAATCCACTTTGTTTCTACTAAGTATCTGCCCCACGAAAATTTGCAAAATACAAAACGCCAAATAGATAATAATGCAAGAGAAACAAACCGAGGACTATAAATCCACAAAATACACAGATAAGTTCTTTATTGTCCCTACCGCAGGATATTAAAGAATGCAATCTCTACCCCCACCTCGGGGGTATGCCTGGAATAAAATTTACAAACGTTCCACCAGCCAAAACCAAGTCGAGCAGGTAAAATGCTCGGCAGCATGAAATCATTTCGACTTCCTTTCTTTCCGGCTGCGCTCTGTGCTGTGTTCCACTTCACACTCCAAATATTAGATTCAACTCAAGAGTCAACACCTCTGTGGTGTCTGTGCAAAAAGAGGGTGGCGAAGCCCATGTAACTTGATTCTTTTGTATATGCAATCGAAACGGAGGCGATAGCTAGAAATTCCTTACTCCTTCATCCTGTGGGTGCCAAACCCACACAAAGCGGAAATTCGCTTTATGATGAAGTGAAGGTGTTCGAGTAAGGGTGCCACTTAAACAACAACAATACCCTAGCGCAGGAGTCTCAGGGCATTCGAAGGGAAATTTATGCATCACCACAACCCCTCTGCCTGTGTGCAAATAATCAAACCAAACCACAAAAGAAGGACAACTCATCCAGCTGATTTCGGCGATGACAAGGACGACGAAGAGTGCGACAATTTTATAGTCGCGCACTGTAAATATCTATAAAATAATTTTTTTCGTCTTCGGTTTATAAAGATTCGAGCGAATTTTTTTTTTTACTTTATGTAGATAAGACGCTCGCGCTCGAACCCTTACCTCGTTACAACGACGAAACGATGAAACGAAAGTTATTTATGAACGCGATACCTACGCGGGTTCTAGTATTTTCTAGGTTAAGATAAAATATCTCATTGATACATTGGAAGATTCTCCTTCTTTCGCCTTTAATGGCAGTTCGGACGCTGAAACCGCTCGCGAATGTGATAACACAGTTCGCTATCAGGTGCGCGGCAATAAAATAAAATCTGTTGGCTGAGGATTATCCGGTGGTGGTGTTGCCAGACTGAACTGAATTAATTTAAGCGTAAATATTAAATTTTTATTCCAAGATAAATTTGTTAAATCATTTGGTCGGGTTTTTATGGCTAAAAGAATGCCAACGCGCACCGCTGGAAGGACCGAAATTAAATCTGCTTTGCATTTGAAAAGCATTAACCACAGTTGGTTGGGTTGTTTTTTTTTTTCTTCTGTGAGATCGAAAAATATTCACCAGCAGTCACTCTTGTGTGATTCAAGAGTATCTGCAGAGTGCCATCCATTGACATAACAAATTGTATTTCGATGCAAATTTTTGCGTGAATCCGTTTTTCCAAGGATGAAATGGTGAAGGAACATCGCGTATTTAGTTTGAATTTTTTTTTGAATGCTATTTAATTGGCGGCTGGTTATGTAGATGGCATTTTTTTTTATGACTTTTGAGAATGACATTTAAGTTGCACTTTTATTCTAATAGCGGCAGGGGATGCCTAGAATTGCTTTGAGGCAATTGTGAACACCAGGCCATATAAAAATATGTACAAAGTGTTGGTTCTAAAAATATAATTTTTTATCATGTTAGAAGTTGTAAGAAGCATTAAGACGAAAGCGATTTAAGTTGGGTAAATTGGTTGATTGCCATAAACTTCATAAATCTTTTTTACATCGACAACAACTGCTGCGGACGTCCCATTAGAAAACTCTTGAAAGCTGACTTTTGTAAATTAATAAAAATTACACTAGTTACATACACACATTCTACTTACTAACTTCCAAGACTCTCAGAGACAAAATGGCCACTAAATATTTTAGTTTATTTTAAAAACTCAACATGAAACTAAATATCTATAGAAAATGCTTAAATCTATCTTTATATATAAAAATGAGCTGTTCGATTGATACCTCAGAACTCATAAACTAACCATCCGATTGAGCTGAAACTTACACTATATACTTTTTTTGATGTTTGAAGTGTTCGTAAATCAAAAAATTTCGAATTTTCCGGTAGATGGTGCTGGAACTCAAAAAAATTGTACACAATATATATGTTATGAAGTGAGAAATGTTTGTAAATCAAAAGTTTTCAAGTTTTCCGATAGATGACCAAAACACAAATCTCAAAATTATTACTACAGCAATGCACAGTGACAGCTAACAGTTAACTTTTGATCGACATGCACTTCTCGCTTCATCTATACTACTAGCTGACCCCCGTCGAAAACGACGAACATTTTTACAGATCTTAAGGGGCAAAAATGTATGTAAGTTAAGAAAATAACTGTGTGAATTATATTTACTAATAAAAGTTCAGTGTTGAATCTTCTAACATTCAATGCCTACCTCTGCAGATAAATAATTCGCTATTCATATGTAGTCGCATATTCCCTTCGCGTGCTTTTAAGCGCCGCGTCGTATAAACTAAGTTTGAATTCATAGAATAAGCTATAACGCAGAATTGAATTGGGAGAAGTGAAAGGAAGAAAAAGACAGCAACAGCACGGTCATCCGTTAGGCCCACACCATTACCATGTTCAGTTTTTCGACATTTCCTTCTGGTGCAAATCATGCTTTTGTTGTATGCGTGGCAGATTTTGAATTTGAAAACGATAGAAATTTAATTCAATCAAAACTCAATCAATCTTATGTACCCACTTTCAGCCCCATTATTGGCTGTAGTTAAATAAATATTTTTGACAATTTCGTTGCACTTTTGAATAATTTGTTCCTCAAATTTATTTTTAAGATGGATTGTTTCCTTTTTTAACCTAACCTAATTCATATGTATCCACTTTTATACAGAATTGTATTGCAAGAGGAGCAAAATATGCGAGGGGTATATGTACATATGTACATGCAAACATGTTGACGTTCTTTTCACATTACATCGTAGTTATTATTGCTATTTCACTTTTAAACAGTTACTACATGAAAATCAGTAATACCGATGGACTGAGCAACAGCCGAAAAAAGCCAATTTTAGAAAATCAGTTAATAAGTCAAGTACCGCTGTACAACTTTTTAGACAAAAACCTGGTATGACATTTGATAGCATGTACCTAAGCTAACCTAAATATGAAATTTTAATAAAATCGTTGGAGCCGTTTTCGAGAAAATCCGCTTTTTATAAAATCGGTCCCAAATGAAGTATACACTTGTGCTCATATAATTAAGCCACCTAAATACGACCACACTATTTTCGGTAAAACAAAGTTTTATTAACAAATTCAGATTAATTAGTCAAAATAGAATGTTGATAAACATTTGTTGAATTTAATTCTTTTTGGTTTTTGTGTTTAACAAATCATTAAAATATAAATTTTGCAGATTATTTGTTTATATCGCTTTGAGTTCAGTGACATATAATTAAGTCATTTACAAAAAAAAAGTTTAAAATTAAATGTGCGTTATTCAAGTTATTCAACAGGTATGGAACAAGATCACACCAACTCAATGTCCCTGGTCAGAGCTACGAACGATAGATGCACCGAATTTATTGGACAAAAAGCTTTACCAACACAATACTGATAGTAAAAGAGATAGAATATGCATTAATATCTACAATAACTAATGTATATTTAATTTTAACCATTTTTTTTTAGTAAGTGGCTTAATTATTTGTCACCGAGCTCAAAGCGATATAAACAAATAATCTGGAAAATTTATATTTTAATGATTTGTTAAACACAAAAACCAAGAAGAATTAAATTTAACTAATATTTGTCAAAATTATATTTTAACTAATTAATCTGAATTTGTTAATAATACATTGTTCTACCGAAAATAGCGTGATGGTGTTTATGTGGCTTAATTGTATGAGCACAAGTGTAGGTACCTTAATTTTGGGCCTAGAGTGAAAATTCCAAATTGGCCTTGTGGTATAGTCCCACAGATCTCAGATATGAAGTTTCAAGCAAATCCGCCTGGCCGTTTAGGCTCCAGTCCGAGATACAGCCGTGTTTACAGAATGAGCGTTACTGCTTTATTATATAGGGTATGAAATGAAGTATGATTATTATAAAGAGGAAAAGTTTGTATACAACAGGTAATCTCTGGATCTACTGAACCGATTTAAAAAATTCTTTTACTAATAGAAAGCTACGCTATCCCGAAAGGATATGGGCTATAGGAAAAATAAAAAAATAAATTTTTCTACCTATTTTACTTTGGCAGCTCATTTCTATCTTAAGCCAGATTATCAGATCAATTATCTGCCATGTGAGTAATATGTCTGTTTGCGTGCACAGGCGAAGGCGGGTAACAAATATATTGTCTAAGTTTCAGTTCAATCGGATGGTTAGTTTTTGAGTTTTTTTTAGATATTATTGTTTGAACAGTTTCTTAAATTCAAATAGAGTTGTCGCTATTTAATTCTCCACCAGAGTCATTACTATTCACAAAAAGTCACTTGAAAAACCCTCATTACATTTATGACACAAACACTGTTTTCAATGGGTGTAGGGTGTAGTATAAAATTGGTGTGAAAAATGTATAGTAATTCGTCAATTGAGAACGGCTAGGCCGACTTGGATCAAATTTTTTTTCAGCTGTTCGCAATTGAAAATTTTGGGGAAACCCTCTGGAAAAGTCGGGAAACTGAAAAAATTCAAAATTGAAAAAAAGACACTGAAATAAAGCGTAGCAACTCACGCTGGGTATCCGCTAGTTTAATATAAAAACTAACAAATATGACTTAAGCTAGCTTACTAGCCCTTAGGGGGTGCTCTTGGATTAACTCTATTATTACAATCTATTGCCTTTCAGCCTTAAACTAGCTATGCTATGATTAAACTATCCTAACATCTATATTTAATTCCAAGAAAAGTAAGGAAAATGTTGATACTTTATAAGCCACCAAATATCGACGAACTGCTTTGCCGTTTCTAATATGTCCCGATCCGCAATTGCGGTACTGAAACAAAGGAGCTAATGAGCATTGGCATCGATCCCGTCGTGGATGTGTCGCTTATCTCGCGCGCCGTGGTGGTGGTGGTATAAGTCCGGGATACCATTCCTTTTTTGAACTAACATTTTCGTATCAATATGGAGAAATACCTTTGGTGGGACAGAGCCAGATCGTAGCGTACACTCATGATTTATTTCATTGGAGTAATAAGCCCTGAGGTCAGACTATTTCATTGGTTATCGCCCTCGCAATATGTCTTTGAATCGCCCTAATGAAGAAAGTGTCAATCCTGTTTAGTTTCGCCCCATTAGGGTTTTGTTGGGATAATATTTTATGTACTGGGTTTCTGGTGTTCTGTATAATCTAAGATTCTAAGACATGTCTAAGACAGTGACTCGCAAATACAGTGGACGTCCAGTATAACGAATGATATAATGTTTAAGGTCATTCACTATATCGAGCGCGTTCGTTATATCAATCGATTTTTTATACTTTTTGTAGAAGAAGTCATTAAAAAATATGTTTATTTAGACGTTTTTATTTAATGTTAAATTGAATAGATGATGGTCCTGGCATTAAAGTTTACAAATTTTGTAAATTACCTTGAAAAAAAATATCACCGATAAAACTTTGTTTTACTGCAAAGTTTTTTCTTAAAGCCGTCTCAACGTGAACCTGTCTGCCATATCAGCATTGACTTGTTGTCCGCATCATAACACACCCGCTAAGCAACTGGCTGCTTAAGCATGCTTTATTGGAGGAATACAAGAATACTGATACCGTCACCTAACTCATCTTTGCTTTCAGATTTTAGTTCAACAGTGTCATCGTATGCTTGTTCTTGTAAATTGGTTTCAGTATTGTTCTAAGTTTCTAGGTCTGTAATAGTAACACGTTGCTGAGCGAAAAAGATGCGAAATAAATTTCGAAAGTGATTTATATAAATGAAGTGGGTTACCTTCGGGAAAACACGGTTCACAAGACTTAAAGTACTCTGCATTGACAAAACTTCGTCATCTTGCCGTAATAATGAAAGTGGAATTTCATCCTCCTGAGTCTGTAACCAAAATATTTCTCCAACACTTTTGAAGCACTAGACTCGAGAGTTTATTCCATTCTCGGTCCATAAGGACAATTGCATCAAAGAGTTTGAATTCTCTTAGCGCAGTAGTGATGTCTGGACCTCTAGAGTATGAACGCATAATATCACTCAGCAAGCTATTGTGGTAATGGAGCTTTGTTAGGCGGATGGCGTTTTGGTCCATCAGTTGTATTAACGGGCTAACGTTGGGTGGCATAAGAGCACGAGACTAGGCCACTAGACATTTTGAGTGTGAGCATAAAATTAGAAAATTTTGAAGTAGCCAAAAGTAACCGTATTCACACAAGTAGGCGGTGAGTGGAAGAAGAAGACAAAAAACATGGTATAATTGTTTAGTCATTGGGTATGTGGACATGAAAACGTAGAGAAAAAAAAACTGAAAAACACTATCGTATGGAAACAAGAACAGATGCGCAATTAGTATGTATGTTCGCTATATCGGATAGCAAATCGTGACCACCGTTCGCTATATAGAGATACTAATGTAAATCTGAAAAGCGTTCGTTATATCGAAAATTCGCTAAATCGGGTATTCGTTATACTGGACGTCCACTGTACCTTAATAAAATCAAATATTTTTTTCCATGTAGTAAGGCACTACATTGAACCGCCCGAACAACCATATGCTATAATTGATCCGATTAAAGCGACGTATCAAATGACCTTTACCCTAGAGCCTAGAGTCAAATTGACTGCTGTGAAACAGTCTTCTTGTCAGAGCAAATTACCTCTTAGTTGATCTTCAACTTCTAATCGTCGCAATAACCTTTAATTGTCAAAGTACCGAAAGTGATGATTTACCTACTTATGTACAGTACAAACATATGTAAATATATCTAATAGAAGGTTGTCGTATCATATGTATAAAAATATGCTATATGTATACGGCCTTAGAAACAAAATGAAATAAAATCGATTGAATTTCCATATACTGTTCTAAAAATATATTTATAGATGACGTTTGGATATGCCAGGTACATACTCGAACATGTATTTATATCAAGCATTAAAACAAACCATAGAATCCTTGCATGCTTACAACTACATACATATGTAAATCCATTCAACCTCTCACACACAACACCACTTAAAATTAACCCCAAATAGGATAGACAAACCAAACAAAAAAAGTGTAATTGTAAGCTCAATGCTCGAACACATGACGCACAATGTGTAACGGTTCGTCCTACCATTTTCGGGGGTTATCCATCTGGGGTTGCAATGTCCACACCTCCTGTCAATCAAGACCAACGAACCAACAAAACAAAAAAAAAATAAACTGAAACATTCACCCTCATGGAAAATGGTAGATAACCGGGTCGAATCGTTTACAACTTACAATCACACGATGATAGATGATGGATCTATTTGCCTTTATAGTGTGAATATACCGAATACTATACGTTTGAGAGTCAGAAATGTGTATAGTCTGGACCAAAAAAAGTGATTTGCATTCAAGTGTGTTGAAAAGGACATTTTCGTTTTCTTTGCTTTAAAAATCCTCAATAACAGTAACATTTTAAGCCGACAGAACTCTTTTAAATTTCAAAGGACATCATTTAACATTTCTTGGCAAATAATAGCCCTTCCGATAAGAAAATAGTATTATTGGAAGCTTCCGATGGTAAAGTTGACCCACGTCCCCTAAAAAACCATCAACAACTTCCTGTCCACTCGACTTGACCAAAACTTAGCAAAAGTTGTCCAAAGTTTTGGTAGTCGATAAAATCAGTCTTCATACAAAAAGACATTATAAATATTTTCCGATAAAAGTCCTTGCACAAGAAATAACCAGATGAAGGATACATATTATACTCATAGTACACAAACGAGATGGTTAATAAAATCAACCTTATGCAACCCTTTGTTGCGTTTCAAGTTCGTAAATCGTGACTCGACTCGAAATGAGTTATTTAACAATATCTGTTGGCGATACTATGTGGATGTGGATAAAAATGAATTGTCGCAGTCAACTAAAGGATAAGAAGAATTTTTAAAAAATTGAGGTTAGAATCAACAGTCCTAAATGTTTTGTTGTTTGATAGTTATAAATTACCTTCGTAAGACCGATCCTTAAATTTGTTAGTCAAGTTTGGTCACCTTATTACGATACCAACTCTCTACGAATTGAAGCGGTACAACGCAGATTCATCCGTTTCGCCCTTCGTGGTCTTCCGTGGCCCGACAGATATAAGTTGCCACCCTATGCAGATAATCTAAAATTAATAAATGTACAGTCTCTCGACATACGCCGGCCGTCAAATCGCCTATATACTCTTTGTTCAGCAGTTATTAGCTGGAAGTTTCGACTGCCCCGCACTACTCCACAAGATCACCCTTAGCACTAACCCACGAAACCTTAGATCTATTCTCCTTTTCCGACTAAATTATCACCGTACCAATTATGGTTGTAATAAACCGATTTCTCGAGTTCAAGATTTAGTATTAAGAATGATTTGATAAAACATTCGCAGGAGACGAAATTTACCTACAATAGGTATTTTTTCAGGCTAAGTACCTACAGTGCGGTATGAGACTCGTCCTTAACATAGCGCTTCCCTAATTAATGCGATCCTTAGACTCCAAATAGTCTCCTTCCGGTTGGTGAAATGTGTCCTTATTTTTTTCTTCAATAAGCTCAATTTTCGATTGCCTCAAGATGGCGCTAATGGTAAAAATATGGTAATACTGGTAGTACTGACAGTGAGAGAAATGCTAGTTAGTGAGTGTTGCCACTGTTATTTTCTTGAAGTGGAAATTCCTTGCGGCTGTTTTTTTACTCATAACTTTTATAATAATGCATATTTTAAGCATTCGTTTTTCATAAGTAGCGTTGCCGCAACCAGATGATGGACTATTTACGCATCAACAACATATCCTACAGGAGACAAGTTTCATTACTTGCAGAAGTCTGTTGTTTAGGGATGCCATTGCCAATTAAAAATTTACCCTACTCCGGTTTCATACCGGTTTCATATTTTCATGTAAATTACGGTTTCTCTTCTAATATTGCATCTCTAGACCCTAAAGGATTGCTCTTACCTATATCGGTATACCTAGAGCACTGGAAAATAGATTTTGGAGCTCTTTAATAAGCTGCGGGTATTTTATTCTGGAACTTCTTGCAGAACTTATCCATTTTAACTATCTTGCTCATCTCCCTTTTTTTCTTCCCATCTACTCATGCGATTTATAACTATTACTAAGGGTTGACAAAATCCAAATTATAAAAAATTATTTCAATAACCCAATAATTTACCTTTAAATTCATCTCAATTTATATTTACAAGGACCTCGTAACTTTATGTTGCTGTAAGCTGTAAGTAAAGCCGTTATACGACTAACAGTTCAATTTCAATGGAGTTTTACATTTACTGTTAATGTAGATGTGAATGGAGACAAATATTAAAATTTTTCTTCTTTGAGAATACGGGTACGAATAAAATAACAAAAAAAAAAAAAAAAATTATGACAGAGGGTGTGGAATGACAAAGTATAAGCGAAGCCAGAAACTCCCCTTTTTTATGTTCATTGCCAGAGAGTTTAAGTCAATTTTTTTTACATGATAGATGACATTTTCTCCTGTCAGTTTGATGCACACATACACTTGACTACATAGGCACTTCATTTGAATATACTTCCGGCGTTAATCTCAAGGTTGAGTGTTGGATCGACATTGACGCAACTGAAATATTTAAGTTTTTTGAATAGGTATTTTTTTTTGTATATATGTACATAGATTTGGGATACTGTTCTTATTTTTCAGTTAACTTACAAAAACGGAAAAAAAGTGAACAACAATACACGAAAAAGAGAAGCTTTGTTGTGTAACTTTAACTGTTCAGACTTTAGGGTAATCCATATTTACAAGCTGAATTTGATGTTTGCAATATTTTTGTTGTGCTAATTTTTAAAATGTTTTATTCGCTTTCATGTACAGTACCTACCCCGCCAAAAAAATTATGAACACTGACATGGTTTAAATCTATTTTGCGAAATATTCTACAAAATAATGAATTACCTAAAACTAGTACTTACGTATACAAATAAAAAAAACCTTTAAATAATAAATTTAAGAAATGTTACCATTCATTGTTTTTTCTAAATGTAGTTTTCCAGACAAAAGTTTTTTCTCGAAAGAATTCAACAACACTAAAGCCCAATTCACAATGTCGCGTTCGGGCGCTCTCGCGTTAATGGGCTTTATATCGACTTACGATAACTTCTGTCCAACGCACGAAGTCGAAATTTGCAAAACTAAATACCACTTCAAGCTTCAGGCGTTCAAAGGTTAGGAGTATGACAAATAACATGTTCTGTTGCCTCAAATCTTCTATTCACGAATTTATGATAGAAAGAAGATTTGAAATGTATTTCTTTTTATTTGTATTGTTTTAGTAAATAAACACAAAATGTGAGAAATAACTTTGCAAACAAGATTGTGCGAATATGTGAACTAAAAAAAGACCCCACACAATTAATTTGTGTTGAAAAAAATTAATTTAGACATTTAAATCTTTTACACATATTAAATGTTAAAAAATTGTGCTTTAATCGAACAGGCCATCGAAAAGTAAAATGTCAACAACAGCTGTGAGTTGTCACAACAAGAAAGTAGTTCTACTCGGCCGTTACCCAGAACTTTACGATATCTACGATATAACGCCTGAAGTCACATTTAAGAGCACCCTATATGTTTGCATTGTTTCTACTTTATCTGTCAACGCGAGAGGCGAGAGCGCCCGAACGCGACGTTGTGAATTGGGCTCAGGGTTGCCAGAAACTCCAAAGCTTTAAGAGCCCAATTTTAGAAATGTTGTCGCCCAAAATCGTTGCCTAATAAGTAGCCCAAATATCGTACGAAATAATTTTTTTTTTCAAATTTCCTTTATATGATATTCAGAAATATATATAAATAAATATAAATGAATAAATTATTTAATAAAGTCAGACTGTAATTATTTGAAAATATTGTTTGTAGACAAATTAGCCAAGTGTTGGCAGTTACTTTTGAAGGCAACATGTTTAGTTTTTTTTACCGAAAATAGTAGAAATATTTAATAATAATATTTAATTAATTAATTAATAATTAGTAATCACTGTCAGTATCATCATCACTCTTGTAAATTTCTGATGCACATTTTGCTACCATTATGTGGTGTTGATTCGAAGTCATTGCAACATACATATTATGTATGCTTTTAACGGTGGAATCAATATTTATGCGTATAATTGCATCAAGAGATGCCAAAGACAATATATTTCTAGGTTTGGTTTTTACGGCATTTAAAACTGAAAATACCCTTTCGAAAATAGCATTACTTACTGGTAGGGGTAGTGACTGCATAGCAAAATGACCAGTATCTCTAAAAATCAACTTACCTGCAGCACTTCTCACGTTGTTCAATACGTATTGTGGTGTATCAACCATGCCACCACTGTAAACTTTTTAAACACACATACACAAACTAAGCAAAGAGTGACGAAAACGAGTGAACGTGAAGTGCCATCGAGTGAATGAATCATGTCAATTGCACTGAACGTCACTTAATAGAAATAAGATCCTAACAAAAATAATGTAACCAATAAAAAACTAGAATAATAAATAAAAAATGAGAATAAGATAGAAAATCAGAGCATATTTGAACTATTTTCGGCGTTACTGCCTGAATTTTCAATAGTCCTCAAGTTGCGGCAATTACGCCTATTAACCAACTATAGGGGCCAATACCGAGGTGATCAAAAGATACTGTAAAGGCGATCAGAAATTCACCACAGTATATCCCAAATTGTTTACAATGATACTTGTGTACAAATGCGTGTGACGAAATCAAATTTGTATGTCGTTTTTAAAGAATTTTAATTATAAATAAAAAGTCGCCCAAGATCGTTAATGGAAAATATTTGTAGCCCAAATTGCATTGGGCTACTAACTTTTGAATTCTCATCGTAATTTTTGAAGAAAGATAGCCCAAAATACGATAAGTCGCCCAATCTGGCAACCGTGATTGGGCTTAATGTCGAAAGAAAATATTGAGAATGTGTGGAGGAAGATTTGATAAAAGCACGAATTGCGAGTATGCCTAACAGAGTTCACAGTGTCTTAAAAAACAAAGGAAATTTGACAAAATATTAAGTTTACGTAACTAATTACAAAACAAAATATAAAACTGTATCAAAACTGTAAAAAAAACATTGTTTTGATGTGGAAATTATATAAGTTAAGACAACTCCAAAATTGTAGTTTTTAAACCGTGTTTATAATTTTTGACGGGGTATACTGTAGATCAGAGGTTCCTAAATTTTTGTTTAGCCTATCGCCACTTACTTACAAAACCTAAATCACAAACCAGTTTTCCAAGCCGACATGATTGTATTACATATATGTATTAGTATTAGTAAGAATCTTATATTGAAATTGTTAAAACACCATCAAGTGTACGAGTGTTTCTATGTTTACTTACAACTGTTGTCTTTGCAATTTACTTGGAAGCTTACAAAATAAAAATAACAAATTGAGATAACAAGATGCCCTCTGGTGGGCGGTAGGGACCACTTTGGGAATCACTGAACTCTAGATACTAAGCAATGCAGAGTTTAACGATTTTCCAAGACTCCTATAAATAATGCAAAGTTATTCGGTTTCTGTACCGAAAATGAGAAGAAAACTCGGTGAATGCGATATTTAATAAATGACGTTTATATTTGACCGACATTTCTGACTGATTTACCATTTTTCTGTCATTATGATGCGCGGTGTTGGCAAACAAGTTTAGTTGTGCCCGTTAATTTCCTAAAATCCTTATTTTTTGTAGTTCAGAAGCTCCTGCGTTGAGTAAAAGGCTTGATAAATTGGCTTGAAATGTGATAAGCTAAGAATGCTTGACTGTCTAAAATGATTATTAGCGTTGCTTGCGCGGATTGCCGCTGGAATAAGTCCCCAGCGAAATAAAACTTTGGTGACCCATAAAAAAAATTAAAAAAAATATACGGCGTTAGCAGTCCTATACAGAACCAAGCCTAGCTTCTCGCAACCATATGTGTGTGCGTGTTAATTTTTCCACGAAATGAGAGGGACCTACAGTTTTTTGCCGACTCTGAACGGCGAGTTGAGAAGCTTCTCATGACAAATGATACTCTTTGATTGCTTGTCAGACATTCGAAAGAGGTAGCACCGTGAAAAAACTTTTAGGGGTTTTTGCTGGGATTGAACCCCGGGCAGCATGCATAGTAGTCCAACGCACTAACCACCACGGCCACGGCGACCACTTGCCATAGCCACAGAATAAACGCTAGACCTAATTTTGATATAAAGATACTCCACCGTCGAAGCATTCGGCTTAGTCTACAATATTAATATTCTGATTGATTCCTCCTCTCTCTTATATTTGACATGTTTCGAATTTTCCAACAAATAACCTTTTATGTATATGTTTGTATTTAAACTTTTGAATTTCGAGCTGTTTGAGCATCATGGTCAAGCGAGTATAAACTAAGACATGCGTGCTGCAGGCAACCTATTGTCACTTAACGAAGGCTTTAACAGCTGATATGTCAAAAGAGAACACACCCAGAAGCTTTATATTTATTTTTATTCTCTGGGCTTCTTCTCAAGTCAATTGACATAATGCTAAGTTCGTTTCTGATCAACGCCTTGTGGAGTTAAATAATAAAAAAAATTGGCTTCATACATTTTTTTAAATACCGATTTGTTAATAATTCAGACATGCTGTAAACTTAAAGTTCAATCCACTACATATTTCATTTATTCACTAATTTAAATATTTTAATTGTTTTTTTTTTTGCATTCCAGGTGAGACATCAATAAGTAAGTATCGACTTCCACTTTTTAATATACATATAATAACAATAGAAAATTGAACAATATTCAAATAATCATCATTAAACAAAAACTAAAAACCAAAAGTTTTTGAAAATAAAAACCAATTGGAACCGAATAAAAGCACAAGTTTCTTTCTTTAAAAAAAAAGTTTCCAATAATTCGCACAAAGAGAAAATCTACAAAACGAAAGTCGATAAATCAGAATCAAACAGCGATAAAACTTACCGCAATTCGCAACCCTGTTTTACTCTCATTCCCTGCTTTGCTACCGAACCCATTACAGCCAATGTCAGCTAATTACCCTTTTTTTCTAGTTGAAAGGATTTACGCCAGCGACAGCGACAGTCGTACTATGCTGAAATAATCTAAAAAATAAAATAAAATTGTATCGGTGACTTTTGTAGTTTGCAAGAGCACAGACGGGTCTGTAGATTCACCCTTCACCGCTGTGCCACCCTCTGCAGTAAATTACTTGGCTTGCTTAAGGAAAAAATATGCAAAATAAATGGAAGTTAAAAAAAAGAGTCAAAGAAAGAGCAGTGAAACATATTTTCTGCGTTTTTTTTTTATTATTTACACCAGAGAAGGGGTGCATTCCACAGTAGCATTAGCAGCCTTTAACTAGGTTATGGTCGTTTTAGGTTCATTCCAATCTTGTACAATTTTTTTTCTTGCTTGGCTTTGTCGTCGCATAAATTTTAAACACTGTTTAATATTATTTATGTTCGCGTTGCGAAAAACAAATTTCCCCTTTTTTGTTGGGAGGTATGGAGTGGAAGTCGCTACCATCGCATGCATGAGTCTGAACTCTGGATTCTGAAGACGACTGCAAGAAGCGATAAAGTTTATCAGAGGACAGAAAAGCAAGAGAAAAGTAATTGTTTTGCCACACTGCGTTTGGCGAATGGTAAAACGGTTTGTGGTTGCGGTATTTTTGCATTTTTAATGGATTCGGAGCAGTTTCTTTTCGGGGCAAAATTTCATTTCCGTTTTGAATAAATCTGAAAAATCACCCGACATTTTTTGTTGTTGCTTTTTTTTAGTCGTTGGGTATGAATAGAAACACGCAATCGAATATTTATCAGTGCAGTGCTTTATTTTTTTGTTTTCCACTTTGGTTTTGTAATAAATAAAATTCTTGTTTTTATTTATAAAACTACATTAATTTAAAACACTTCACATAATTTAAACAAAAAAAATCATGGAAAGAAACAATCAACTATGTGCACTGAAATTTGTTAAACCAAATTGACTAAACATGATTAAAATAACAAAAATGGTTTACTGAAAGAAAGAATAACAACTATTGAAATAATTCACAATAAACAGAAGGAAAAAATAATGTTACTCAATGGGAATGTATGACAGCTGAATTAGTTGCGTTCGAGTTGAGTTGTCTGAACGGGAGATGAACTTTGCGATGTTGTATGAAGTTCAGGGCTGCCATTTTGAAAATTCTAATGCGAGCATTTTAAACGTTTACAGGAGAGTATTTTGTGTCTGGGAGGAGTACAGAAAAGAAACAATACAAATTTAGATCAAGCATTAGCCTGCTAAGACTCTGAAACTCAATTATTTTATTTTGACTGATGGAACTTGGTATTAAACATATCGCTCATTTACTTGAAGACTGACATAACTCAAAAAACGTGATTTTGCCGAAAACGCGTTTAAAGTTTTTAATTGACCACCACCTTGCAGGAAATCTTATAATTTATTTCCCTTCTCGCGGAGAGAGTACACAAGATATTAATATGAAATTTTTACACAATATGAAGCATGATATAGCGAATATTTCTGCAGCATTAACTCAATCTCGTTTTTTGAGTTATGGCATTCGTCAAGTAAATGAGCCATATGTACAATTGTACATATGTATGTAAATGTATGTATGTACGTAGTGAACTCTGGAGTCCCATGAGGAAACCTATGCAATTTGTCTCTTTCATAAATTCGAATTTACCGTTGTGCAAAATAACTTGAAAACCTCACTAATTCGAACGTGGTTGTTTTTTTACCTCTGTAATTCGAAATTCAATTCTATTTGCTTTTCGTCAACTGTTTGTTGAAATGCATATATGAGACAAAAGTTGGTTTTGAAAACCAAATTTTTGAGACGTGTATACATGCATTGATGTATTGTAAGTAATAAAAATGACGCTTAGCGCACCTCTATAATTCAAAAACCTCTGTAATTCAAAGCTTTTATTTGGTCCGGTGAAATTCGAATTATCAAGAGTTCACTGTACATCATATTATGTATTCAACACTTGGAAAATGAATTCATTCAGTGAAATTAAGGTGTCGACATACTAAATACCTTAAGAGTTATCGCATTAGTATTTTAATAAAATATAATGATGCTATTCATTGAAGAAACGGTACTCAAATTACAGTGAAACGTGGTTAAGAACCACTATCGTAAGTGCAAAATCCGCATAGGATCATCGGTTTTTCGGAAGTTTATAAAGTAATATTCTTGTTAAAATCTTCTTTTAAGTACATATCGCTTTTTAATAAAAAAGGACTGTTTGCTTATTTTTTGTAATGAAATGGGTAAAACTTGTCATATAATAAATAATTTTAAAAGAGGAATAGTGGAAAATTTGCAAAAAAGTAAACAAACGCGTTGAACCACATTTTTGACACTTTGTGTGCATAAACCGTCAATTTGTTTTTGTTTTCCACCTAACAAGGAATTATGACATCTAATGACAGAAACTGCTGATTTGAAAGGTGTTACCCACTTAACCCAAAGAAAAACGTTAGTGTAAGAATTTTTGACACTCTCATTTGGCTCTCTTTTTTACGAATTGTTACGAATTTTTGGGGTTAACCAACGAATTCGTAGAAATTCGCCAGTACCTTATATTAGATCCAAATTATAATGTCAGTTGGTAATAACAGAAACCAGATAACGATTACTGACAGTTACTGACAAGAATTTAATGTAAATTGATTTTTTTGTGCTTAATTTTTATTGGTGATTTAAAATATGAAATTAATTTAGTCTTCAAATGAGACTAGTCAATGTGGATATGTTTCGTATAGACCTATCTCGCAAACGCATTTATTTTATTGAATTTCTGTGGATATCGATTAAAGCGAGGACAGGAAAAGGTGAATTAAGAAAATTATAAAATCCAGAGCATTAAAAGATAAATCCATTTTGTTCCCAAGACACTTTTCGGGACGGATTTCGGGGGAGCATATATTCCAAAAGTTTAGTGATTTACATAATAATCAAAACCTGCAAAATAAACGGCTTAGCACAATAAACTTAACGTCTGATAGGTGAAAATACGACAAGATACCGTAAATAAAATTTTGGAAAACGATCTGGAATACAGATTTATGCCTCTATTCTCTCTATTCACAACTCATGAATGCCAGTGATGCTACTCTTGTGCAGCGCTGCCAGGTTTTAGTGAAACAAAATTCCTTTTTTTGCATGAAAAAAAGGTTTTTTTCCCCGATTCAACGTTTCATTTTCCCCGGTTTTTCCCCGTTTTCCATTTACTTTCGATTTCGTTAATTTGCCAATAAAATACTACTTTTATACAGTCTAATTTTTTTTTCACAACATAACAGAGTAATAGAACTTACAGTACTATATATAAAATAACTGAAAAAAATTGTACATACATACTTCATTTAATAATGGTTCTTTCTATGGGTATAAAAGAAACAAAAAACATATAAAACTTAGAATAAAAAACAAAAAATTAAAAACTTATGAGGCACTGCATTAATCACTTCATTTTAGTATTAAAATACTTTAAGGGTGCAAACACACATTCTTAAATGAAACAGGATATCATTTGTCAAATATATAGAAAGGGTTGAAGTCAGGGCCACATGCGCTGTGGGCAACCTTCAGCCAAATTCAAATGTGAGATTATGTGACTATGATTGCTTGCATTACCTACTGTATTTGTATAGGTGTGTCTAGACCGAACAAAACATTTCAAAAACATTTCAGAAACATTTCAGAAACATTTAAGAAACATTTTTTAAGCAATGTTTCTGAAATGTCTCGTTCGGTCTGGACAAGCCTTATGATATTTTCAATCTATTGCTTTACTTAATAATATTTATTTATTGAAAATGTCAATGAATGGAAACATTTTTTATTGCAGTTCATTTTCCCCGTTTTGAAATCTTTTCCCCCGTTTTTACCTTTTGGGTTGAAAATCCCCGAAAACGGGGAAAAATCCCGCAACCTGGCAACGCTTCTCTTGTGAGGTTTCTTGTAAGCGGTCAGCTGTTTGGTATTCTGGTCAACACCTCACAAGAAATCACCCAAGAAGCAAAATCAAAACTTCTTCCTCCATTTGTTTGTCAAATTTAACAATATGTAATTCTTTATTTTTCTCTTGTGATCGGCTTGTGAGCTGCTCAATCGGACATCACAACAGTTCTTGTGATGCTCACAACTTGTGAGGTTTTGGTTAGAATACGAATACGCTATTGTGAGGTTGTTGTGAGATATGAGGCATCACAGAGGTATGCCATAATACGAGCGTTAAACCCAATCGGACGAACATTTAGGTTGTTAGGGATGTTTATTCTTTTGGTGGTACATACATAAATTTACCAGCCGTACCGAAAGGAATCAGAGTTTTTAAAGAAAAGCTTGAAGCAGCAGTGTCCTCCGGGAGGTTAAGCGTTTTATAACTTTTTTTTTTTTTGCAAAATAACCAACTATGTTAAGTATTTTTTTATTTACATTTCTGCCCAAGCTGTAGTTCCAACTATTTTCCAACAATTTTGATGTTCTTTCTCTTTCTCCTTCGGAATGGACAGACAGCTTATATTAAATCTCTTGTTTTTGGCTGAGTTACAAGTTCAGACTTCTGATAATGCCAGTGTCGGACAAACATGTCAATCAATGAAACAGTGCACTACGTTCACTTTAATTGTATTTCTCCGAATTTATGTGTAGGTACCTCCTATGCTACGTATTATCCGTTTAAAACGGCTTGATATCTTTGTTTTATCATGGTCAAGCGAGTATGTCATCCTACCCACATGACGACAACTGTCAATTTCGCTACATTTTTAATCTGTGTACCTTTGTTAATACATATAATTATAAGAAATATTACATCTTTATGTATGGATGTAGGTTCAATCGTGTAGAAAATGTCAAAGCCCTCGCTACACTGACTGCCTACCATGCCATCGATGAGGTCCTGCTCTAATTCATATATTATTAACTCAATGATTCCATTAAAAATGAGCGAGCCATTAAAAATTTCATATATAAATATGCATCATACCCGTACATGGATTTCCACATATCCTGGTTTTGATCCTTTGCGCGCCCAGAAAGCACTCAGCAATTTATGTGTAATTACACAATAGTCCTGTGCTGGCCGCGATGATGGCGGCGCGCTCAATCGGTACCACCTTGTGTTGTGCATGTTTGAATACACCTTCCTGCCCCGTGGCAAATTGTTATCGAACAACCGCCATTTTCAATTATCCTCCCCCTCTCCCTGTCCTCTGTAGTTTCGTTTATCCTTGTTTTCAATTTGAATTTTGTTTTTTTCCATTCCTTTGTTCCTTTTTCATGTCCTCGCACTAAATGAATATAAAAATGAGCCTTTGTTGTCTGAGGTACATACGAGTAAGTATTTGTACACGAAAAGAAAGGATATTCATATCACCAAGGACATGGTTTCAGGTGAGTTCGACATGCATTCAATGTTTTGAATACATAACCAGTAAGTAAATAATAAAACAACCATCGTCGACGAACAAAAGAATGTTTTGTTGCCATGTACGAGTATCTGAGGAACAGGAACAGCAAAAAGTTCGAGTACGAGTATACACAGGAAAAACTGTGGTATGGTGTTGAGTGGTCGTCGTCGCCATCGTCATTCCCGCCAGTGACATAGAAATGTTGTGGTATTGTGGGCAAAAGCAGTAACAGGCAGCAGGCATCAGGTAACAGCGCCTCAATCATGTAATTATTTCCTCAACCGCAGGAAATTCGTGTTCAGATGGACGACGTCGCGTCGGGTTGGTACTACATATAGTACCCGCAATGGCATTAGTTAAATGGATGTATGCATGTTTGTGTTCTCTTGTGCACATAGAAACACTATCAAAAGTTTTGTTTTAAATGGACTCATAAAGAAAGAAAGAAGAACAAAAAAAAAACGAGAAAGGAAAACTAAATTATACCTCTGGAGCACGGCATTTTTTTTTACGCGGCCGCCACAAAAAAGGGGGCGAACCGGTCACCGGATTCTCTCGTGTTCTTTGCAGAAGAAGAAGAAAAAATGGCTACGAACATGGATTGTATGTTTTTGTTGGTTGCTTCATGTTTGGTTATTAAATATGTAGTTGTATCCAGCGCTTTGCCTTTTCTGTATTTTTGTTTTCAGCTTCATACATGTTTCTTCAAATAAGTACATACTTATATGAAAACTTAAATGAAAAACTTTTTCGCTTTAGCCGCTTAGTAGTTTTTGTCATACGTACATTCTATGCCATTTTAAAAAGCCATCCGTTTCCATTTTAGTGTCAATTTGGTAAACTAAAGTTTATAACTATAAGAGAGCTATTCAGAATCCACTCATTCTATGATTGCAATCCTTAATGCACTTTGAAACTGTTTTTAGATATTTTTCTACTCAAGTTTGAAAAAGCAACAATGACAACTTCTTTTCTGGGGGCAGGAAGGATTCCTTTTTGGTTCCTAGATTTGAACTTTAGGCTGTCTGATGCATATTTAGGCTCCAGTATGTGTTCTCTATGAAAATATCCAAAAACAGTCCAAATAAATTGGAACTACAATGCGATGTTGTTTATATTCCTAGAGGTGCAGAAAAAGAGTCACTTATTTATTTTCTGTGCAAATGTCCCAGACAGCAACACTGGGCAAACCCTTCTTTAACGACCTTAAAGAGGGATAAACGAGCACCTGAGGTTGTGGTATCAAAACGGTGCGGTGCCGTTTTTGCGCGGTTTCTTTCCACCGAATCCCAGCAACTACCTACACTCAGAAAAAAAAGTTGTAATCGCAACAATTTTATACTTTGTCACAAGAATAAACGTTGGTTAAAATCTACTCCACAACTAAAATTGTTAATTCAAGAATTCGCGGTGTTAACATAAGAATAAAAAATCTTACATCAAGAAACAAAGTTCTTACATCAAGAAAAAAAAGTTCTTACATTTGAGAACTTAAATTGTTGTGCCAAATGAGGTCTTGTAGAATTAACAATGAAATACTTGCACCAAGAATAAAGAATAGTTAAGAATTTAAAAACGTGAATTGTCGTCTTAAGAAATTTATTTTTGGCAGAAATTAAGAATATGGTACTTACGCTGACTATGCAAATGCTTAATAAGAATCAAAAATGTTAATTGTTGCTTCAAGGAAACCAATGTTAACCTGGAATCAAAAATATTTACCCTGGTTTGAAATTTTAATTTAAATAATATTATTCCTTGCTAAGGCTGAAAATCAAGAGCTTATAATTACAAAATTCAAAAATGACCACATTCTTTTTAATAATTTTATTTTAAGTTTTATTAACATGCGTGTGTACATACATGTGTACAAAAATAAATAATCATTTTGAAAAAAAATTAATAATAGAGAAATTTTAAAATCGAAGGACTTTGTCCATATTATTTAATATAATGGTTGTTACCGACTTAAAAAAAACTTCAATTTCCTTAATATAAAAGCAAATTAAATTTTCAAGAATTTGAAATTATTGAAACTTTTACGAAAACAAAGTTCTTATTCCTTGGCATATTAAATAGCAATTTTCTTCAGAATCAAAATAGATGTGAAGTACTTATATTCATTATTGGCTCACACTTTACAAATTCTTATATTCGTATTCATTCTTATATTTCCATTTTTGATCTGAGATCTTTCTAAAGGACGACTTATAAATATTTCCACTATTATGAGAATTATATTTATATTTATATTTTAGTAATTCTTTTGAAGATATTCGGCACTCCTCCAATGCATTGATTCTATCCATGGAAATTCCCCAACTTAAGTATAAGTCCAGAGTGTCACTCTCAATATTGAATTGCTCAAAATCGCTGACTTCTTTATTGCTGATTTGCATTTTTAAGATTAATTATTATTATTATTTTATATTTTCACTTCTTTACTGATCTTAACTCACGAAATAAAACAAGGCAATAATGTAAGAAAACGCAAAGAAAAGTAGTTATAATTTCGAACGACAAGAATAATTCGTTCTTAACTCAACAATAAGTTGTTGCGCGAAGATATGATTTGTTGAGAAATCAAGAAATTATTTTGTTGCCTAAAGAATTAATTTTTGATTTGATAATATAATTCTACACCAATATGAAGAGACATTCTTTTTCACCAAGAATTTTTTTTTAATGCAACTACATATTTTCATTGTTGATAAGTCAACAGTTTAAAATATTTGAATGGAGAACAAATTGTTATGCTAAACATTTTCCACAGTTATTGTCAAACAACAATGTATTTCTTTTGCCTTAAGTATGATATTGTAATGAAAAGAATTTTAATTCTTGAAAATTTAAAAATGTTGATTGTTGTTTCAAAAAAAAACATTCTTGATTCGAGTATTCAATCTCAAATAGAAATATTTAAAAATAATATACTTGGGAAAACAATTTTCTTTTTAATCTAACAATTTTTCGCTTTTGATTATATGTTAAAACTTACAAATATTTGTCCTGAGTATGAGATTTTTGATACAACAACTTCAAACCTACATTTGTTGCCACAAGAACTTATATTTACTGGCAAGAATTTTCAGCTTACAATTTTTTAACAATTGAAAATTCTTGCTTCAACAATGGTTTTTTTTCTGAGTGTACCTACACTGCGAATTGTCAAAATCGTTCTTTTTATTTTGTAATAAAGTTGCAACCAGGAAATGACCGAAAGAAGCTGCTTATCTCTTCCCCATACAATTATTGATCACAGCTTTAGCTATATTCGGAAACGGTGGAACGGAGAATGATTTTGGTTTTACTAATATCGTAATTTTTTAAAGCTAGCTTACGTAATGATATTTATTAAAAAAAAAAAGTTTTGACTAAGTTGTCTCTGTCGTTTTTATTGCGTCATAATATTTTCTTGCAAGTTGACGAATCAACTTTAAACACTTTTCTGACATCACATCATAAACAACGGAAGGTATTCATACATGTTCATTTTTAAATTTTCAGTTTTGATAAGTCAAAGGACTTTTTTTTTACATTAATTAGCTTTTGTTGTTTGCCAGCTAATTTTACATATTTCCTTTTTCTGTAGAGTGTAATTAATTATAAGAAATTAGTAATAATTGTGATCAGACAGATCAAGGCATCAATCTTGAACCACCAGTGCTGCCATTGTAGCTTTTTATTGAATAAGAGGAAATCTAATATTATGGAAAATATGAACATAGACGGATTTCTTCTCGTTTCTTTAAATTTGCGAGAAAAAAATTAACTCATTTTTTATTAAAACAGCTTATGTATTTTTTCCTTTTGAATCCGTATGGATTACATAATTAACAAACTGTTATTTGTAAAGTTCATATAAATTAAAACTGTGTATAACGGTATAGAATTTTTTAAATCTTATTTTCGTAGTCACAGAATTGTCAGAACTTAGATATTTTACCCAAGGCTAGGTACAAATCCTTCCACATCTTATTTATATTTCTAAATTGATTAGACTTAACTCAATGACACGTGAGTTTTTTGCTATGAATACCTACTGGCTGAAAAGTCACGAACGCCCATCCATCATAATAATTACTAGAAGAGCGGTATATTTCGCTCGAGAATGAGTCATTTTGACGCAGATTATCTTTCCAGGGTTAAGAGGTATAATCCTTTAACTGGAGATTCCTGAAGTTCTAGCGAACAAAAAATCGTATGGCAGTGGGGGTCTATTTTTACCCCCCTCTAAGTTATAACCCTTCGAAATAAGGCACCTCCGATTTGGTGGTAAGACCACTTTAAAGGTATAGCTACAAAAACAGCCAAAGGTTGGTGCTAAGTCGACCAAACCAACGTTCGTTCAATAATTCTTTGTTTTGCATTGACAAATCATCAAGAAGAAATTGTGAACATTTCTTTATTTATCAGAGCGCAATTCTACAATATTTGAGAGCGCTTCGTCTATGGTGAGCCACAGGCTTAGTGAATGCGCAATTTGACACTCTATCGGACATCCACCCATCAATGGGACTGAGAACTACATTATATCGTTTTAAAGATAATATCGCCTATTATTGCTGACGACCAACATTTATCGATTCTACGATCTACATAGAAAATTAGGCTTTTTTCGTCCACTATGTGAATGATTTTGCTAAAAGATTTTGGCCTACGGACTTACAAAACGAAGATAAAAGGGGCTCAAGATCTAAAGCTATACAACTATCATCTACTCCGTATATCAGCTGGAAGTCGATCCTTATTTATCGCAAAATGTTATTCAGAGACGAGATAGATAACCTTACGTCCAGAAAAATGCGCTGTTTGGTGCATCAGAACTTTTTTTATTTATTTGAAAAACGAGGCTTCAGCTCGGTTTATCGTCAATGAAGCCCATTACCGAACGATGATCAGCGATTATTTGTTATTTAATTTACGTGACATTGAACTGAAAGACATGTAGTTTCAACAGGATATCGCTGAGGCTTTTACAGCTATCGCAGCAACCCCTTAACTCCTCCTGGAGCATAGGGCGACAACCAGGTCCTTCCATCTCTCTCTGTTTGCAGCTCGATACCTCAGCTGTGTCCACGATCGCAAATTTTCGGATTGAGCTTTCGTCAAAACAGTTGACCTCCATTGGAAGCACTGCTTCGCTATGTTGTCATCTGGTTTCCTCAGTTTATGGCCAATCCAGCGCCATTTTCTCTGCTTGATATCAACATCCACTTTTGTTTGACCAGCCCTAAGCCACAATTTATTGTTGGAAATTGTTTGTGGCCACCGGATCTTTAGGATGTAACGCAGACAACGATTAACAAAAGCTTGTTACCTGCTCCAGATGTTGGCGGAGCATTTCCACGTTTCGCATGCGTAAAGCAGTACAGACTTTACATTGGATTCAAACAGTTTTAACTTAGTGCGAGGCGATATTTTGCTGGAGTTTCACACTGGAGAAAGGATGCCAAATGCACTACGAGCTTTGTTCAGTCTATTTCCGACATCCAGATCCGTTCCACCATCGAGTGACCCGTAACTACCCAGATAGTTGAACTGCGTGACTTCCTCTATGGTCTCCCGTCTCAAGATAACCTGCTGTTGTAGGTCTCGGCTAGTGTACATAATTTTTGTCTTGTTGGCATCTATTTTTAAGCCAGCCACGTCCCCATTCTGTTGCAGTGATTGACTCATTTGGTTAAGGGCACCAAAGTTGTTTGCCAGGAAACAGATATCATCAGCGTAGTCCAAATGGCTTAGCTTATCAAATGGGTTCCATTGAATACCAAGTCTCTCGTTTGTACCCACCGTGGCAGTCATTACATCATCAATTGTAAGTAAGAACAGAATCGGTGACAGTACGTCTCCTTGTCTCACTCCTTGCCGCACTTCAAATGCATCGGAAAGCCGTCCACTGTGCAAAACGAAAAACCTTGCGTTGAAACTATGGAGCTTGTAAAACTCCAAACTTTGAGATACTAAATGCATCTTTTATGTAAGCATGGCCTTCAGTCCCTTAAAGATAACGAAACATGACCATTATAGCGACCAATTAGATTAAGTGATACCCAAATTTCACGTTAATATCTTTATTTCCTCCGACAATAACTGAAAAAGTTAACAATAAAATTATAATCGTACATGAATCGACTAAATATATGCGCAAGTAAAACTATAGAAAATTATATAACTTTTCCAATTGCATTCACCTTAAATGGTAAAAGACTCCAAGATACCAGCACCTTGGGTTACAGCGATTGCTGGGCGTTTTATTCATCTTCGATTCACGACCATCATGGTTGTTGGGCTTTGTATTCCACACCAAGAATTATAAATAATTTCTTTGTAATTTTTCTTATGTTTTCTTTCGTTCAACGGTTCCAATGGTCCGAATGGTTGGATGGTCGGACGGCTGTCACGCCCTAAACAGCAAAAAAACAGCCTTGGGGGACACCAGTCGCCTGTCCAAGAGAAGGGCTTTGCTATATACTCGTATAGTTGCCGCACAGCATAAAAAAGAGGGACTAAGAATAATAACAAAAGGAAAAAGAATACCATCACCACCACCACCACCATTCTAGATACTCCTCCAAATAAACTTGTTTGCATTTTTTTGTTTTTGTTTTCCTTTTCGGTTTTGGTTTTGGTTTTTGTTTAGATTTACTTTCTTAAAGTGTCGTTGCGTGCGTGGAAACTGGTTTGGGGATTCTGCTTTTTGTTTAGGAAACATTTGTAAAGATATCTTTACGGAATCATTTATCACATTTCCTTACCGTGAGTGGTTTCTCGTCTTCACTGCGACGAACGATGAACATACGAGTACGAGTACAAATTTTGCCACGGTAATTTCAGCCCGTCAGCAGGATTCGTATACTCGTAGGAAAAGTCCTTGCAAAAATCTCGATAACATCATTTTCGGTACGAATACATGTGCGTGTATGTGATTATGTGAACACCTTGCGTGGTTTATCGTTAATTCTTGGTTAATATGATATTTAAACGTTTTGTGTGGCGACTAGGACCGTCGTCGTCGGTATGGCGCTCCTTCGGTTATGTTACCCACACATGTTTGCATCATTAATCATGTTCGTCCCAGAGACGACCCACAACTGTCGTCCTGAGAGATACGTTACGTACACCTTCATTTGGTCTATGAGTGGAGTATTGTATGTGCGAGTACACATTTATGTAGGTTTGCGTTTCTCCCTGTTTTTTTAATTCTGTGTTATTGTATCAGTTTTCTTTTCTTTCTCCTACTGTTTCCAGTTTCAGGGTTTCCGTAAACGCAACGTGGAGAAAAAGATTTCTAAAATAATTGTTGTCCTATTGTTATTGCGAATGGGGTCATTAGTTCCTGTTTGTTGTAAAGGGTGATTCAAAACGATACGATGGGTTTGATGATTGCAATAAATTTGTTCTGTGAAAGCTATAAGCATCGCCTTTAATTGTTGTCATTTAGACATCTGCCTTAGCAAGTGGTTCCACCTATGCGTAGCACAGAGATATTGAAAAACATTCATAAATATGAATATCAATATTTTACTCAGTTCCGACCGAATTGTCATGTGCAGGGAAGATAGGACGTTGGCCTCTCAGTCTTGTTGCAATAGCTTGCATAAGCCTGTCCCGCTTTTAAGCTCTCGCTGGGTTACCGTAGAGTGCATGACAAATCGCCTCAAATCGGAGAGCAATATCCGTAGGTTTACCATCTGCGGATTTAAAAACAACACAATTTGTTGAACGAAATAGAGATAAGTGTGTACAAAGTGAACACCGCCTCAATTTTGGTGAAATTTTAGTATGACGTAGAGGGCATTTTTTCGAGTACTTTGATTTGTCAATGTTATACATCGGAAATGATTAGTTTACCAATAATGTTTCGTGATACGCAGTTCGTAAATTAAATAGAAGGCGCAAATTAATTGGTTTGCAAATCGTATAGTGAATTAATTAATTATGTTTTAGGTTCACATAATTTTTATATTACCTTGTTAAAAAATGGCCAAGAAAAGAAATTTGTATTAAAATTAAGTTTTCTGCTTTACTTTTTTCAATGAATCAAAATGGGAAAAAATCGCTTATAGAATGGGGAAACTTTTCGAAAATTTTCAAAAAAATTTCAGCGTAAAATCTGGCATCACTGCTGCCCAGTCGGTCAGGCTGGTCATAATGTGATGCATGCGAATTTGAGCGAAAATTACAAAAACAAAACCTGTGTAAGCTATGCGAATTTAGTCGCAATTTGACTCTTTTTTGACGCAAAGAGACTATGACCCGACTTTTTAAAAAACACCTCGTTTTGACCCTTTTCATTTTTTTTGAGAATTTTTCGTACAAAAAATATATTTCCAACAAGCTGTTGCGACATTTTTTTTGCTTCATAACCCTTTTTTGCGACTTTTTAAAATTTTTCAGCGGCAACCCTGCTTCCAGGGCTTATTCCGAAAATGTTTGGAAAAAAAACCCAGTGTGTGGTTATCGTTACTGTAACCTGTAAATTACAGAACCCGAATCAAACCTCTTCGCATTCCGAATCAATTTGGAGGGCGCTGGTGGCTTCAAGCATCACCTTCTCTCAATAATCCACATTTCCAAAAATGTGTTCATGTCGGGATTGTTTTTTATTTTTGCGCTTTAATTTCCTTACTAAAAAAAAAAATTCTTTAATTTACCGTGAATTATTTATTTATTTTGCTTTAATTTGTTATCCTGAAACTAATAATAATAATAATATTATGTATATTACTTTTTTCGCTTTAATTTTCTTACTAATTACACAAAAAAATAAAATAGGCACTACCAGCTACAAAAAAAAAAAAAAAAACAGATGGAACCATCAGCCCACCACGCCCGCGTTATGGTCTTGGGATAACGAAGTGTGGGTTGGGTCTAGTATTGGCGAAATCGAAAAATACCTTTCAAATCCCTTTTTCTCAAAAAAAGGTATTTTGTGCAATAGGTTTTTTCACTAAACAAAAATATGTCCAAATGTCAGATTATCAAAAAGAGGTATTTAGAAATTAGGTATTTGGTAGGGTTCCCGTATAAGAATTATACTGACATATGCACTAAAAAATATTCAAAGGTTATTCCGCTTTAATTTCGGAATCAAATCTGTGCTAAACCAAGGAATGACCACAGATTGGAGTTATGTACATATACACATGTATGTATATATTTCTGCGGGATTAACGTACCTTATGTACTGAAGCGATTACGGCAGGTGAGTAAAATTGAATTCCATGCAGACGGCAATAACACAGAAGTTCACCCCTACACCATTCAATCACTCATCCCCTTAACATTCTTAAATATCAATGCCGAGTTTGATGTCAAAGGACACCATAGCAGTTTACCTATCACCGCTCCCAATGGCACAAAAAACGTTGGACATAAATCATGTAAATCACTTAAAGATGCAGGCGAACAAGCCCAAGAACAAAAAAAAAAAAAAAGAACCATAGAAGACGCATAAAACAAATCGCTGCCAAATGTTTCACTATACACATGGCGGGTTGTGTCGTGTCGTGTATGGTATTACATGTGTATAATTTTAACATTTCGACAAAATTTATAGCATACTTGCAGTACTCGCTGTAATGTGGTGTTCACCTTCGATTTTATCGCCAAAGAACGTTTATACAAAGTTTCGCCGCCGAACAGGATGTGCTGATGCTGACTAAAGCAGTTGAAGTGCGAACTGCGAAGCCTTAAAGTTTTCTCCAGAGAATGATGTCGGTGAATATGGAATATATTCACATCAATTTATCTATTTGGTTTGGTATAAAATATCTCCTCCAGCAGATGCGTTCAATCTCAATCTTAACACTCATCAGTATCATAAGAGAGTTGCTTATACTCGCAGCGTAGCTGAGGGTTAATACAGCATGACGAGGCGTTATAAATAGATTGGCAGCATGTTTCGGTTATTTGCAAAGTTTTTCGATATTCCTCGGATAGATACTAATAATTGCAATTCATGGATGTGAATTAATAGAAACGCATTAAAGCGTTCATATTGGATTTTATTATACTCATACTCGAAGAGTTTTTCTAGCATCATTTGAGTTTTTCTTTTCAGTTTGTTCTATGGAAACATATTGGGAAACAAAAAAAAAATTGAAGATAACTTAAGGATTCAACTATGATAGTGGAACACCTGGTTCTGTTGTGTGCTAATATGATGGATATTAAGTTTTTTAAGCACATATTGGGCACTATAGATACAAAATGTGACAAAAGAATGAAGAAATCACTCTTTGTGAGATGTCGGATAATAGATCATCGATCCAGCAATGCTCCGACAAGGTCCACCAAGGAGAGAAGATTGAATGCTTCTATTTGTCATGTAGCTTTTTATATTCTTGGCCTTGTGAATTTAATATTGCGGGACTTCTACGCAAATAAATCCGGGTCTCTCACGCAAGATAAGTGTCATATACAATGTTCATACCTTAAGCTGTGCATTTAGACTCAGGTGATATTTTTAGACCAGCTCAGTCTGAACTTAAGACTTGCAAACCACTGCAGTGTCTTCCAGGAGGAGGTGATGAACAGACAGACAGACATACAGACAGACATTTCATTTTGATTTCTGTACATTTATGAAATTACAGTGGTGGTCCAATATAACGAATGATATAATGTCCAGTTGCATTCGCTATATCGAAAAATTCGTAATGTCGAACACATTTTCCTTATAAGTACGAAACATTAAATATATGTACAAATACTGTTTCCTGTTCATAACACTTTATTTAATTTATTCATAAAGTCAACATAACAGTTCCAAAAAGTAATCGCCAATAAGGACATGTCATGCTTTTGCAATCGTTCAACGCAGAAATTTGTAGCTATTTCCCGTAGACTCATTCGAACAAGTTTTTCAGAACTTCCAACGTTCTTCTATTTGGCTCAGTTAAGTACACTCTCTACGGCCTCGAGTGGTCTGATACGCGTATCTTCTTGAAGACACATTTCATTATTATTCCGAGATTCCAAATCCTCCGCTTAGCTCAATTAAGCGAATCGTTGGATCAAGGAGCTTACCTTCGGTTGCACGTACAACACCCAAATTTTTCCATCGACCGTTTCCTAAACATTAGGCGTGTTTTTTTTCAAACCTATATAGGCTAAACATGTTTCCGCAACATGTTTTCAATGTAAAATACAACAAAACCTTAGCCTGGATAATTATCCACTCTTATTTTTGTATGGAAAGTTTTTTCGAAATCTATATAGATTTGAAAAAAAAACGCGCCTATTATTGTATTTTTTAGTTAAATTTGTCTCTTTCTATTTTTTAAAGCATGTATCTAGATCTACACAGATATTGTAGAAACATTCGTTATATCGAATAACTTTTTTTTGTTCGTTCGCTATATAGAGCCGATAATGCAATTGAAAAAAGTGTACGTTATATCGATCATTCGTTAGATTGGCATTCGTTATACTGGACCACCACTGTACTTCATTTTGAGTATTTATTTTACCTTCATAAAAAACTGAATTTAATTCAGCCTATAAGTTGACACAACATTTTTTAATTTTGAGGCGGTACGAAGTTCGCCGGGTCAGCTAGTTTATTATAAGAATTCGTGTTCTGCTACGAAATACTTATGGCCGAAATGACTTTCCAACCGAGCAATTCAACGAAATTCAGGAAAAGCGGTTCGGTTGTCTGTACGTCGCCGAAATGCGCGGTGAGGAGAGAATATTGCTGCTGTTGCTGAAGACCCAAACCCCTCGATTCCTCGTCGTACACACGGAGTTGGGCTTCCTGCGAATTGGACTTGGGCACGCATTCGTATAAAATTCAATTGCCACAAGAACTGAAGCCCCGAGATCACAAATCTCGTCGTTCGCTGATTGGCCTCTAGAGTACTTGCAAGCTGATCCAAATTTGGGCGAAAAAATGAAGCACATTTTTGGTTGAACGGCTTCATGAACAAGTAAAATTGTCCTATTCGAGGAGAGAATAATCCACAGAAGTATCAAGAGTCTCCATTGCATCCAGAGAAACTTACTGTTTGGTGTGGATTTTGGTCAGGCGGGGTCGTTGGGCCATACATCTTCTGAAACAATTGTCAATGACTGTCAATGTCGAACGGTATCGGGCCATGATATTTGTAGCACCAATTAGATATGGACCTGGACGACATGTGGTTTCAACAAAACCGCGCAACGTGCCATGCATTGGGCGTTACGTTGGAGTTGTGGCAAGAAAAGCTCCCAGAACGTGTTATTTCCATGCCATTTGAATGATATCGTTTTTAAAACATAATGGTATTGATGTACTTTTATCTGCAATAAAGGTTTCTGTCATATCTTGCACAGAACTCTTTTCATTCAATTTAAAAGGTAAGACACGCTTAATGAAAAATATACTTATGTATAATACCTACATTTCTTTTAATATAGGCCCATTGAATTCTAGATAGACAGAGAGGCTATAGCTACCTTTCTATTATAACCATTATTGAACAAAGTTTTCAGCACATCGCGTGGATCTACGTGGATCGTGGGAATTCCATGAGAGTGTCATTTTCGAATGTAATAAAGATAATATCCATCGTCAAAGAAACTTGCGTGTCTCCTTCTCGAGATTCTTCAAGATTATTCCCATAGCCACTTCCATTCAACAGCCTAATTGAAAGCCTCTTTGTTACCCCTAAAAAGGAGAGTTTCAAAAGACATCTCACGCAGCGAAACACTATGCCCAAAAATTACACCCAACAAATTCATTTTTGTTTTTTGTTTAATTATTTCGTATGGGTAAAAATATTCCATTTTCTAATCAACTTAATTGAAACCATTTAAAAATACATTAATCACTCCCTTCGAGAGCGGCGTGTACACATTTCATATGCGCCTTGTGTTTCACAGCAGCGCAGCGGTGTAAGCCCGAAAACCAAACAGTTGTCCTTTCTGCGGTGTACATCTGAGGCAAACATCAACCCCACCTTGCTGGAATATATTGTAAGAGAATAATTTAAATTAAAATCAAAGGTATCAAGCAACCAAAACGACTGTGGTGGTGGTGTGCCAAGATCAGTCGAATCTGAAATCGAATCCCACAGAATGTCGTTCTAACAAAGTTCCGAAACTTTGCTTAATCGCTTTCGACATGCAGATTTAAGTTTTTAATATCGTTCTGATTAAAATATCCACCCACAGGATGAATATAGATACTCGCACATTGAATCCAGCGAGCATACTCGTACTCCCATCATCGATGTTCGTATACGACAGAGCCGAGAGGGTGGTTGGGTTGAAAACATCACATTGGTAGAGGTATAGGTATACTGTGCGTGCGATGGTGGTGTTTGCGTGAATGTACCACAAAAGTATTCAAGGATATGTACTCGTAGTATTCTGTGCTCCTGGTTGCTGGAATAAATTAAAAAAGAGGACAAAAAAATGGGCGGATTTAGTGACACACAAAAAGCGAAAGAACACGAAGAGGTGTAGAGAAAACCCAGTCTGTTGTGGGTGGAGGGAAGCCAGCGATATCCAGTGAGAGATCCTTTAACTCCGAAGCAGAAAAGTTTGCCATGATTTTTTTTTTAGATTGGATAACAAGTTACTTCAGAATGTGAATTTGATTAGGACATTTGCATATTTACCGATTTTTTTTACACCCTCCAACTTATTCCTCTGTGCATCCTTGTTTGGCTTTGTGTGAGTTTAACTGAAGACCTTTTGTGCAATTGGTTGGCGTACGACGTAGTATCTGTGTGTGTGTATTCGTATTTGTTATGAGTTTGAAAAATTTGTTAACGCTTAAGAAAATTATTATGGCACAAACATTTGTTGGTAGATTCGTGCGTAATCAAAATTAATAGGTACCCACTTTCTAATCCAATGGCATACGGATTCGATTCACCTGTAGCAGCGCCGCGGTGAGCATAATTAAATAAAACCATCGATAATTGTGAGAACGGTAACATGAATCGAATTAAGATCTTATCGCATACAGCGTATATTTTGATTAATGTTAGATGCGTTAATGTAAACGTGTTATGGTTTAATGAAAGGGTTACTTAAGGAGAAGGAAATTGCTTAGCATGGCTAGGAACGTACTACATGTGAAAGTAGTTAAAAGAAGTTGAATTAACACGGACAAAGTTAGTTGAATTCATTATGAAAGATAACGGCTACAATGGCAAATGCAAAGAAATTCAATGTAATTATAAAAACAGTGACCCTTTTTTAAAGCTTATTTAATGCCTTAGAAATGGTCTGGCTGTTAAGAAAATGGCAAGAGATCAACTTTACTATGAAAAAAAGTCATGCCAAAAGTCATCGTATTTTAGTGTAAGTTTATGGTTACCATGCTCTAGCTAAGCAACAGTGTCGGAAGTGGTATGCCCGTTTTAAAAGTGGTGATTTTGACTGGGAAGACAAGGAGCGACCTGGACAGAATAAAACCTGAACGCAGCCGCACCGACTAGAGAAATTAACGGTGCTTTTGGTTTGAACTGAACTGTTCGAAACTGGCTTACCAAGTTCAGCGAGGGAGATTTTTCGCTTGAAAATTTGACCAGAGAATGTCATTAATCCTTCCTCAAACGCGGAAAAACAATCACGGCCGAGTCTTACTGTAGAGAAATCGACATAATGCACAACAAATTGCTCCAAAAGCAGCCGTCACTGGTAAATAAGCATGGTCCCATACTGCTGCATGACAACGCAAGACCACATACCGCATAGTCGACGTTGCTGAAGCTGGCGCAGTTGGGTTATGAAGTTTTGCCTCATTCACCTTACTCACCGACCGATTACTACCTTTTCCGAAGTTTGGCAATCACCTCCAAAAGAAACAGTTCATAAGCCCAGATGCCATAAAACAGGACCTTAAGGACTTCATAGCCCGAAAAGATAAGGACTTTTTTAAAAAAGGCATTTTTGCTGTTTTAATTTTAAAATATCGTTTTTTAACTTTCCACATAAAAATCGGCAACTTTATAATGTAACGACCTGATACATTAAGCCTATGGAAATGATCCAAAAGCAAGGAAATTGGGTCCGATGCGAATTGAATCCAAGGGACGTCGAAAGGCGTTTTTTCACATGGTGAACAGCTGCTTCAACGGCAGAATTTGAAATAATGTTTGCATAGAATTGTCACTGGCGATGAAAAGTGGGTCCATTACGATAATCTCAAGCGCAGAAATTCATGGGTTAAACCCAGCCAACCATCAACGGCGAAGCCAAATATACATAGATCCAAGCTCATGTTCTGTATTTGGTGGGATCAGAAAGGTGTCGTCTACATACTATGAGTTGCTCAAACTGAATGAAACCATCACTGGAGATCGCTACGCGCTTGTGCAGTGCATTAAAGGAGTAACAGTCGGAATACTTGGAAAGATACGACAAAAAGATTTTGCAGCACATCGCACAACCGGTTCAAAATATACTTGGAAACGCTCAAATGGGATGTCCCACCCCACCCACCGTATTCTCCAGAAATTGTTCCTTCTGATGGATGACTCATAGCCTGTCCGAGCAGAAGCTTACTTCCTAGGAAGATAGCAACAAACGGGTCGATGCGTGGATTGCATCTAAAGATGAGGCGTTCTTCCGACATGGTATTCGTATCATGCGCGAAAGATGGAAAAAAGTAGTTTTCCATTCCCATTTTTTTTGTTAAAAAAATGCTACGAATCAATTCCAACTCCCATGCTTTATTCAGGCTAAGGGTTTCTGGTGATTTTAGTGTTTCGTACCCAAAAACGGAACACTTATAGAATCAGTTCGGTGTCTGTCTGTCTGTAACAGGCGTTTTTGCCAGAGACTATTTGACGAAGACTATTGAAATTTGGAACAGTTGTACCAATTAGTCGCCCAAAGACAGGCCAGAACTTTAAAAGACGAATTGTGCCTTTGGGGGGTCAAATGGGAAATAAAAAAAAATTATTTTGAGGTAATCGTGTAGGGTTTCAAAGCTCGTTAAAGCAGGAATTTAAAAATGTATGAAATATTTTTTTCTGTTACTTTTTTCTTAACACTTTTCCAGAAATACGTTCAAAAATTACTGTCCCCATACTTTATCTCGAAAAATATCGCTGAGAAAAATTTTAATTAAACTACAAACATTTAGAAATAAGTGTAGATTAAATCAAAATTATCAGCACTGCTCTACGATCGATAGTTTTTTTTATTTTTTATTTTTTAATTTCATCTACCCAACTGTTTACATATCTAGAAATGACGTAACCCCATCACAATCAAATAAAAGCGGATACGTATAAGGGAATTTGTATGTGTAACAGTAAAAATTGAATGGTTGATCCTAGAAATATGCCCAAAATATAGCATCGAGCTTATCATTGATTTGACACTACATTAGAATATAAGGGTCTCCACTTTTACTGCATTGGAAAAAAATTGAGAGAAAGATAAATTCCAAAATTCCCCGCGAATAACGAGACAAAGAATGCACATTGTACTTGTGTAAATTCGTGTTTATATATGTACTTTATTTGTTGTTTTGTGTGGATGTACATATAATGATTCTTCTGAACAGATGAGCAAGGGAATCAGATAGGTAATTTTATCAAGGTGCTTACATTTGTGTCCATTAATCTATTAACATACTCGTAAATCTGTTACATATACATATATGTATGTAAAAATAACTGATAGTTCGGAACGCTTATGGAGTGACCGAATTTTTTGATCATAATCGCACATTTTTGGGATGAGAATATGTTATGTGATACAATTCTAGTCCTGTTGTGAGAATAATATTTTCTTGGTTTGTCGACAACACTACGTAAGACGCTGGTCATGATTTGTACGATTTTCCTGTTAAGATGCACCAGAAACAGAGACAATCTATTTGGTGCATTTCGATCAAGCAGTTAAGAAAACCAAGCTTTGTGAGAGCATTTTAGAAGAGAAAACTTCTCCGCTCCTCAAAAGTTCTTATCAGAAAAAAGTGTAATGCAACCAAATTCATTTTCACAAAATTCCTGTCCGTCATCTTGCCTAGCAAGGAGAAGTTGAAAACGAGAGAACACTTCTGGTCGATTACGTCCCCTGGATATAGAACCAGATTTTCCTGCGGGATAAACGCGAAATCATTCTGTCTCCCCGCACCTTTCTCATTCCCCACGCAAATAAAGAAAAATAAACCTGTACCGCCATGAAGAATTTTTATCTTAACGCAATAAAGCAAAATAAATGCTTCATTTCCATTTACCACGGAATGATGGAATGAGTAACACGAAGTAAGGGAAAAAGAAAAATAAAAAATTTAAGTCTAGAAAAATGCCGCATAAGTCGGGGGACTGTAGGTCTGACGCTTCAAAGACCAACGGTAGCATAAATTAATTGCAGAAAAACCGAAAGTCACTTCCGGAATGTATACATTTCTTCTTCTTCTTCGCCTTGTTCGTATTCTTCAATTTTCTACATCATCATTGCCGTCTCAACATTCAATCGTAGAATTTACTTTTTTCTTTCTCACAAAAATTTTATATTTAAAGGAAACTTTCTTGAATATTAGAAAAAAAAAAAAAAACAAGTGGTACTAAAAAAAACTCGTTGGAAATGCAACTAGAAAATGCGAAATTCTCATCAGCGATGTGATGGAAGTGTAAGGAGAAAATTACTAACAATAACTGCACATCAAACGGAAATGATGTTATTTAGTTTTTTTTTGTAACTGCAATCTCTCGCACGGCAAGAAAGTCAATTCCACGGAATTGGATTAATCAAAAATTATGATGCGTTTACACGCATCAAGTCCGCATCGTTTTAATGAGTGTAACTGCGTAAAGAAACATACAAGATGGCGTAAGCCCGGCTTATATAGGTAATTTTCTTAAGTACCTGCACTGCACAGTGCATTTGTTTCACATGCAATCGCCTTGCCTTCAGCACTTAGGATGAAAGTGCCCCAAAGGACATTGAATTTCTTTGCATGCCGTGGACTCATTTACTACCCCAATGGCGGCAATGGCGGCAATGGCGGCTCTATAATTAAAATGCAAAAAATATTATATCGTTTCCACCATTTTGGACTACCGACGCGACGGAGGCGATGGAAATCTTGTTCTTTATTAAAAAGTCGTTAGGGCGGCTGTGCCCAACGCAGAAGGGATATTGTTTTGCAAAAAAAAAAAAAAAAAAATTCGAAGAATCAATGAGCCCTCAATTAAAAGTTTCTCGCTTCGACTGGCGGATAAATCTTTCAATCAAATCGGGAAATGCACATAAGGTATCGTGTACGAGTATATGGAAATTTGGATTTACGTCAATGTCCGCCATGGTTGCTACTACATACATAAGGGTGGCTTGGAAAAGGAAACAAAACGAAAGGAATACATAAGTGGATTGGCGGATAAAACCCATCAGGGATGTTTAGCTGTCAATCAAATTGGAGAAAGTTTCTTATGCTCTCGTTGCCTTTGTGTATCTGATGTGACGCAGTTGACAAAGGGTAGGTTGAAGATTTCAAATAATTTTAAGGAGACAAATAATATATATTTTTTAAATTGATATCGATTTTCGTTAAAGAATCTGTAGGCGAATGGTATTAGTATCTGTAAACGAAAGATTAAAAAATATATGCAAGCATGCTGAAAATGATAGCTGTCCATAGAGATGCTGTTTGAGGGTCAGATGAAATTCCCCGTAGTTTACGCTTCTTGAAGAGGTAGAAGTTCGTGATATGTTGATATGATTAACAAAGCTGTTATGTTGCCCTAATCAGACCAATTATAGCATATGGTTGTGCGGTGTGCTTCAATGTGGCGCCTTTCTACATGGAAACGATTCGGGTGTTTGAGAGGCAATGTCTTAGGACCTGTACAAAATACCAGAGTCCCAGTACATAGAATATTATCCCAACAAGGTCCTATACAATGAGGCACAACTGAACAGGATTGACAGTTTCCTCATTAAGGCGACTAGAAGGCATATTGCGAGGGCGATGACCAGCTACAATAGCCTGATTTTCGGGGCTTACTACCCCAATGAAATGTACCATAAGAGTACGCTCCTATCGGGCTTTATCCCACCAGAGGTATTTCTCCATATTGATGCTAAAGGGTTAGTGCAAAAAGGGATGGTATTACGGTATTGTAACACCGCCACCGCGGTGCGCGAGATAAGCGGCTCATCCACGGCGGGCACGACGCCACTGCTCATGAGCTTCTCCGTTTTAGTACCGCAATTGCGGACCGGGTTAAAGAGGATACTGAAAAGCAATGCGCCGAATTTTGGTGGCTTATTGAAGAGGAGGGGGTCGTTGACGCGCTCTCCCAGGCCGGTGCGTTACTTTTGTAACATCCTAGTTTTTAATTTTGGTTAGTTATGTAGGTTAAGATCAGCTAGGGGGTCTTCGCGGAGTAGCCGGGCCCGCTATTGCGATGCATCGTCTCCGACAGCTGACCGACGCTGCGGCCTCGCCCAGGTCCCGGTGCCGCGAGGGGGCAGCGTAATGGCGATGGCCAAGCGCCCGAGGATGCAATCAGGATGGTGACTGCTCGGGAACTAGGCAACGGGCGCTTACCACCCTGATAACAATTAGTTTAGGTTAAGTAGCTTAGGGTATTTTAGGTAGGTTAACTTTTTATAGTTTTAAGAATAATAAAGTATCCAAGTTTTCCAAACTTTTCTTGGAATAAAATATGTGTTAAATTAGCTTAGTCGAAGTATAATTAGTTTGAGACCGAAAGGCAATAGTTTGTAAAAATAGAATGAAGCCTAGAGTGCTCCCAAGGGGCCAGTAAGCTAGATTAGTCAGTTTTATTAGTTTATAAATTAGATTTAAGCATTTTTGTCTAGTACGTAAGTTTATATTGAAAATGGAATAATAAAAATGTTTTGAAAAGTAAAAGTAAAAATGATTAAAAAAGCCCCAATTCTGTAGTTACAGCTGGAATTTGAGGCAATCTTAATGTCTGGGTATGTGGTAGTAGAAACTTGTCAGAAAAAATAATTTTTAAATGTACACAACCTCACAAAATTATTCGCACAAGACTTTATATAGGGAAAAAAGCAAAACTTAACCATTTTCTTGGATAAAAATTCATACTTCATAAATAAATTCATAAATTTTATACTTCATAAACGATTTTAACTTCATTATTAATATTTGATTCCTAGAACTAAAAAAGGTGATAAAAAAACGAGCTTCAATACAATGTGATACAAAATTATTTGCACAAAACCAAATAAAAAGACAAAATAACAAAATTCAAGGGATGCTCAACATATCAATAATTTGCTGCGCTACCATTGGTCTTAATTACAGACTTTAAGCGTGTTGGCATACTATACACAAGTTTTTTATAGTAAAATTTAGGCTTATAAGCTACCATTCCTGCGTGAAGGCTTTTTTGAGAGTTTTGCTGCTTATAGACCGATTTCTAATTTTTTTTTCAAGCTTTGCCCAATAATGTGCGATGGGATTAATATCAGGTGATTATGGGGATGTTTTCAGTTGTGAGGATGCATTCGAAAGCAGACACATTTTAACGCTATAGGCAGTATATGTATTTCGGGTAATTGTCTTGAGGGAAGATGTAGTCTGACCCTAGACCCAATTTTGTGGCACTTTGTTGGAGATTTCTTTTTAGGATATTAAGGTATTCATATTGGTTCATTTCATAATCAATAAACTCAATTTGTCTTACCCCGCTTGCAGACATACACCCCTACATCATGATGTTACCATCACCGTTGCATGGAAATTAGCTACTCCCAGCTCTGTATTTGCTCGTCGCCAAACCGTCTCACGTCACTGAAAATTACAGGGGTGGAATCGGCTAACGCGATAATTGACAAACGCTTTTTTGATTGTCGTTTTTGCTTATCAACTATTATTTGCTCTGTGTAAATCGATCCTCAAAACACACGTTTCTTTCTTAATATATTAACATTTAAAATCGACCGCACCAAAATCTTTATGTAAAATGATATAAATGTATGAAAATGACACCTAAATAGCTGTCACCTAAAATAAACGCAAAAAAAAACGATTGTCGATTTGATAACCACCTTACACAGAGCAAAAGTGTCGATTTTGATTATCAACTATCAACTATCGCGTTAGCCGATTCCACCCCAGACTTCCAAGACTCTGAGCCCTTGTTAATGTGTTATTTGGTGAAAGCAAGCTTTTTTCTTATTGATGCGAGAAATGAAAAGTTTGCGACGTGCGAATCTGCGATGTGAAGCATGCGATCTTAAAACCGTCTTACTGTTTTTACAGAGAGGGGTTTATTTATAATTTCAGACATTTCTACGGTCAGTAATTTTACAGATGTCTTCGGTTTTTGCTTGATTTTCTTGATGATATGCCTCTCATTTGCCGCTGATAATATTTTTTTCGTCCCTTGCCTCCTTTATTTCCCGAATTTCCTTCATTCCTAAGCTTTTTGAAAATATCCCTAACCACGGTATAAGATCTTCCAACAAATTCACCGGACTCCCGGTATGTCTTTCATTGGTAAACCAGCCTAAGGATAAGCTTCGATCTTCCAAAGATGTCTCCGATTTTTTTCCTACCATATTGCTTTTTCTCGATTTTTTTCCATTTTATATTTTGCCAAATATCCTACACTCAATGCCCAGTTACCTGTCGTTTAGCAAAATGAAGAAAACTTATAACTTATACCTTGTGCTTGTGCAGATAATTGTGTGTCTCCTTTTTTCAGTCCATATTCAAAAAACGGCATACTGCCGTTAGTTTGGATTTCGATATCTTTTAGTACGAATGCGACTGCCGAACATACAGAGCAGTACAAACAGTATAAACAAATAAAAAATCTTCATCAAAAATTAACAAAACTGTCGCATATATGGCTAAAAAGTATCTACTTGTGCGAATAATTTTGTGAGGATGTGTAGCTGACCTTTTTTTTGTACGACCTTTTCCGCACTTTCAACAGAAACTTCGTCTTTTTCTTCTTCTCGGGCTTCTAAGTTTTGCAGATTCGCGGAGATCCACTCATGTCATCGCTGCCCAAGTTCTCGTCTGGAAACAGCTGGTTTAGCATTGTTGTGGAGTCAGACTTTTCTGACAAAATTCTATCGCAAAGGTCTTCTTCCTCCCATTGATCAGGAGCTCTGATTACTTTGTTCCAACATTTAGCAATTGTATTCGCTTTTAACTCCTTCCAAGCATTTGCCAAGAAACATGTTTTAAATCAAAGCTTTTCAGTGCTTCTTCATAATTGAAAGAAGAAACAAGATGGCTCAACAAACTTTGCTTTGCTTGTTTAGTCTACCTAGGGTTCGTTGTAAGATTATTTATGATTTTGGCAGAATCCCAAGGAATCGAGGTTGCAAAAATCGAGAGTGTACAGTAGTTGACTAATCTTATGTACCTAATCAGAATTATTTTAATTGTTTCCGAAATTTTGCCCAAAATTGGAACTAGAACAGATCTAATAAATCGTCACAGTCCGTTTTGCGTTAAATAAATTCCGTATTCAGATTCGAATTTCGATATAGTCGTTCGGTGCAAGAGTGCGCATTTTGGACTTCGGGCTTAAATTCTGGAAAATTTACAATAGGTAACAAACAAAAAAAACTATTATTTGGTAGCTCTACATTTTAGGAACAAATTTATAAAAAAATATTTTCGTTTTTTTTTAATGTTTCATATGTTTTGATCAAAAAACAAAAGGAAGTCAAGTTGCGCACTCTTGCCCCGAAGTCAGGGTAAGAGTGCGCAGAGGTATGGGTAAGAGTGCGCAACCATTTTAAGTCACAGTTTTCGTAGTCTTAATGGTTTGAAACTGTGTTTTCACACAAACTAAATTCTTCGGCAGCCTTCCACGGGCTGTTTCCATTTTAAATCAGCTCCCTAGCCCCTAGATTTTCTTTTGGGATATCAATTTCCTTTCCGTTTGCCTTTAGTAGATACGATGCATTTCTCAGGACAAACAAAAACCGCAATATAGAGCTATAGCTTACCACCTACGACTATGATGTGCTTGTTGCATCTTACGACGGAACGTAATAGCCCAAAACTTGTTATAATTATAAAAAGTTAAATACTGAGTAAGAAAACACTGCGCACTCTTACCCACAGAATGACTGCGCACTCTTTCCCTAGATGCTACTTTTTTTTTCATTGTATTGGAAATCTAAAAACGAATAATCCCAGTAGCGAATTTGGGCATTACCCCAGTGATTCTTTCAGGCCTCCCTTAGCTAAGCATCGATTACTTTTGCTATTACTTCAGCCATGATTTTAACATTGCGATGTCATAGGGAGCAAGTACTTCCCATCTCGATTCCTTTGCAGGCCTTCTTTCAGGGGTTACCAAGAAGTTGTTAGAGTAGGCCTTCCTATAGCCCTTCCAAGCAAGCACTTATTTCATCAGTTACCAGTTATTAGTAAAAGCAGGCCTTCCTATAGACCTTCCATGGAAGCACTTATTTCATCGGTTACCAGTTATGAGTAAAAGCAGGCCTTCCTATTGTATATTGCTTCCAGGGAAGCCCTAGTTCCAAAACGAAATCAAATAAATAAATCCAAGTGTTTATATGTTGTGTTTGTATATTTCAGATATTTTAGAAAGTTTTAGAAAAAAAAATTTGTAAATAAAAAACAAAGATAACTAGTTTACTTTCAACACACTTTTTAATTTAATTTTTCGTTGAATACTTTACAGCACTTTATTAAAATTTTACTTTACACTTCTTTTTTTCTCCGAACGTTAAACCACTAAAAATCGGTGAGTTTGCATTTTTCCCCTCAGCTTATTTTGCAAGAAAAAAAAACTTACTTAACGTGATCAGTAGGGCTAGGATTTCGATGCATTTGCATATTTTTTTTGAGACACATTAGAAGCAATAGAACAAGTTATCTTTACGATTCAAGAATTTTCCTTTAAATTGGCATCCCATCGTTAGTGCATATTTTTGCATATTTTACCATAAATGCATATTTTGCATATTCTTGCATATTTTTAATAATAACTGCATGTTTTGTGCATATTTCCGAAAAAAAATTAATACAAAATTTAAAAAATAACAAAACCGTAAAAATGCACACACACCATTTAACTTTTTGTCGTTTTTCATTGTTTTTTAGTTCTTAAAAAACTGAATTTTTTTAAAAACTGGATAACATGTTTTTGTTTTGTTTTTCATTAAAAAAATCCAAAGTTTAACTACAGTCGTACAGTTTAACTGGTTGCTATAGCCAACGGTTGTTTTATCCGACTTTTCAAAAAAAAAAAAAAAAACAGAAAGATTACTAACTTGTGCAAAAACCAACCACGTGGGGGAAAGTTGGTCGCTAAAAGCGGTGACTTCGCCATGGTTTCAAATGCATATTTAAAGTGAATATTTCCCACTTTTAAGAGCATATTTTAAGCGCATATTTTGCATTTTTAAGTGCATGAAAATCCTAGCCCTAGTGATCAGACTTGCTTGCTGGGTACATATTTCTATTCGAAAAGAAGACCTGAAAAAAGCAAAATATAGGAAGCGGAGCGGTAATGTCACTAAAACAGATTTCAAGACAGATTCCATTACTAACTCGCTTCCTTGGCAATGCCTAAACTCAGGCCTGAAAACGTTCATTCCCTTAGAAGCGAAGTAGTCATACAATTGATGCTCAAATTTTTAAAGTGGTGGAAATTTTAAAACAGATTCCATTACTAATTCGCTTCCTTGGCAATGCCTAACCACAGGCCTGAAAACGTTCATTCCCTTAGAAGCGAAGTGGTAATAGAATTAATGCTCAAGTTCTAAAAGTGGTGAAAATTTTAAAACAAGAGCCATTGCCAATTCGCTTCCTAGGCATGATTTTGGGAAGGCCTTCCTATTTTTTAAGATTTTCATTGATGAAGTAAGGGGTGATTTGGCAAGGTCTACTGAAATCGCCAACGATTCGCTACTGGGATATTATCCACTAAAATTGTATCCTCTAAATCAAACACACATATACACTGTCTATGCCTACATACTACTTATGGGGTATCGAGTTGCCACGCTTTTCTGACACACTTTTAATGATTAACTTTTTTTTAACAAAATCCGGCTTTTCTTTTCTTGTTGTTTTTCTTTGTACTGTCAATTGGAAAACTTGCGTAGAAGTTGTTCTTCATTGGCAGTTTGTGAATCACGCATTTTCTCATTTAGCGATTTTTGCCAATTCTTTCATAGATGGAGAAAATGGCACTGCGTACTCTTACCCGCTGCGCACTCTTACCCCGAACGACTCTATCGAAAATCGTAAGAAATATCCTCAAAAGCCATTCAAATTTTTTTTTTTTTAAATTCTGTGTATTTTTTATAGACTGGATTGTGTGTCTTGAAAATTCATGCTAAAATGTCTGTTTCCAATGTTTTTTATTTTGTCAAACAGTTTTTCTCTAATTCCCTTTGTGGACATAATATTTTCTCCTTAAATCCTGCCTACGAGCAATAAAACCACTTAAAATTCAATGTTTACATTGCAAAATTCCCCAAGTGTGTCCAACACCAGCCAGCCCTATAAATAGCACTTGTCGACCTCACCTCATGTTACGAGTACATGTGCACATAATTCAAACGATGCGTTTGTACCAAAGGTCTTTATTATCGAATTAAAAGGATAATAATTCGTTGTCACCAAGAAACCAAACAAAAAAATAATGAACCTATAAAAAAGGATACCTTTACCCAAAGACAGTGATAATTTATTTGCAACCAAAACGCTTCAGATAAGAGTGTAAATTTTGCAGCAAATGCAAAAAGTAACTGACCAGGACCACTCTACATACATATGTACAGACACCCACCTTCTTCTAGAACCATTTAAGAGAGGATATCATGTTCCGTGGATACTCTATTGCCGACCGGCTGACCAGAAATATGTAGAAATGCCTGTTAACATTCGGAAAAAGGGCACCTCCTTACATTAAGGACATGTGGTGTGCGAAAATTACTGGACAGTGTCAAAACAGTGTCACCACACCTTGTACCACAGCATAAGAAATGACCTCAATTTATCTTTCGAAGAGATATTAGATATTTTCACAAGAAGATAGCTTTTACCTTTTTCACTTTTATGGCGACGACAACGGCAACAAGGACGACGACGACGACGCTGGCTGGTGACAGTGGTAATGGTTGTGGTGGTGTTCGGTCGAGGCATGGCGGTCTGATGGAGTTCAGCAATTTGGGGTTGCTATGCGGTTGGAAATTTATTTCCATTCTAACATCCATAACATCTTTCATCATTTTCGCTATGCTAAAAGGCAAGGATTAACTGTTTTTTTTTGTATGTCCAACTGAGAAAGAATTATATCATCCCTTTGCCCATTTATCGTGCGGTTTCTGCACTATGGATAGGACTAAGACTTTAGTGCGTAAAATTAAAGGGGTAAGACTAATCTATTCAATTTGTTTGGTTAATTTTAACCCCTTTTATTAGAAGATATTTATATATAGGTATGTATGTATGTATGAGTATCTGTATGTGTATGAACGATGACTTGCATGAGTTAGGGATCAATTTTTGGAGTATATCCTTATTAGAGCTTATAAAATTGCGAAAGGGGTGCCAGTGGCAGTGTTAGTGATTGAGATGGTGTTCACTTGTAGTTAGTACCGGAATTAGATTCATTACTTAAGGTGTCTTCCCGGGTTGCGTGATTAGCAGTAGGAGAAGTGTATTCAATCATTTCATTGACACTTTAAGAAATATCTCGGGTCGTTGATTTCGCCGCGCCACGCCGTCAAGAAAAAGGATAAATTTTAATCATCATTGAAGTAAGGAATGATAAAATGATAGAAAATATGTGGGTGGTGTGTCTTGTACGAACAGAAAAGTGGGTCATTGTACTTTTACCTCTAATGAAACAGCCAGTCTTTAGAAAGGACGTTTAAGAATTCCTATGTTGGATACATATGTGATGACTGATTTCCCTGTACTCTCTCTGATGTTAACACAAAATAAAAAAAACTTAGTGAGTCTGCGAAAAGCTTTCTTTTTTACGGATAAAAATTGCCATTTGACTGACTACCTATTGGGTTAGATTCTTGATCAATCATTAGCCAATGTGACAGAAATTTTATTGGTGGCAATCCCTCTATGGCCTGGAATCCATAGAAAATAAAATAGTTAGGTAAGGTTAGAACGGGGTTATGTGACTGAGCCATCACAAAAACTCCAGGCACCATAGTCCCATAGCCCATCGTCATTCCCTGGAACCATCTATTGATGGTACCTTAACCGAAACATTTCCATCTAAACATTTGATTTCCCTCCAAAATTTCAAAATTTGATTGTGGCCGGCTTGGCTCACCTCTTCCAATGTATCAAAAAAGTAACTCCGTAAAACTAGTCATTGCAAGATCTGCATTCGTCCGTATCTTATAGTCCCATTATTTTAGCATGTGTCCGGAAAGTATTCCTATTAAAGTTCTTAACTTTGCCGTATTAAGTCCAAGTATTACTTTGGTCCTTTGGAGCCTTGGACATATTATGTTGCTCTATTCCTGACCATATATTGCCCGTCGTGCTTATGATAGTTTTCTTTATTTTCGCGCTGATGCCGCATGATGGTGGTGCTAGCTAGGTGCACCATCTCGGTTATAGGCAATGCCTATTTTCTGTAAACAGAAATATTAATAGCAAATCCATTTACATATACTCTTTCCGATAGTAGAGTGGCCTTGCTTGCAATTACCGCATTTGAAAAAATCACCTAAAAAAAATTGCTTCAAATTGCTCACTATACTGGCTGGGACATGATGGCAAAGCAGATGAACTAGCCAGAAAGGGATTTGCTTCGTTATTTATGATTCCAAGATCAATCTACGGTGTGCATATTAGCTCTACGAAAAGCAGCATCAAGAAATAGTTAGAAACTAAAGCACATACTAAAAGCTTTCTACTACCTCTCTATCTAAGCAACTCCTACAATTGTCCAGAGGGCAGGTACACGCAGTTGCCGGGTTACACTGCAGGGTTAAAAAAGAAATACCCTCTGGCTGTGGCAATTGGTCAAAACAATATTTCCAACGAAGATGAAGAAACAGTGGAGCATATTCTATGCACCTGTATACCGCTTAAGGCGCCTATTGACAAACAACAGAAACAGGAACAGAAGCAGAATCCAATACATTTGCAATTGAAACAGAATTAGCAACAGAATATTTTTTTTGTAGTAACAGAATTTAGCGACAGAAAAATGCCGTCTGGTGACACAACAGAAACAATTCTAGATGAGTTCTTTCTGTTGTTGTCAGCAACAGAAATTCCAATATTATCGTAGTAGCCATGATTTTTGCTTCTGAATTTGAATTTGTTCCGCATTTGGCTATATGCTTTCAACGACAAACGATATGCAATTTGACAGATAAGCAGAGGAAGCCATGTTTTTCTCGTCTACCATGTTATTGAAGATTTGTTCCAGGTTTTTGTAGATGAGCGAGCAACGCAAACAGAAACAGAATTTGCGACAGAATGAAAGCGCTTTCTGTTCTGTTTCTTTTTCTGTTCCGGTTTCTGTTATTTGTCACTAGGCGCCTTTAGCAAGAGCACGTATACGTTTCCTAGGTAAACCTTAGCTTGAGGGAGATGATATAACTTTCAGTTCACACAAAGATTTAGCTGAATCATTAATATCTCCGGCTTTATGAGCGAATTTTTAAAACGAGCACATAACAATAAGCTCAATGTAGTCACAATGATTAGGGTACTAAGTCCTCACTTTTTTTTTATAATTTACACACGCTAAAGAGGATATGAATACCCTTATGTATAATGTTTACACACAGCGTGAGCACATGAAGGACAAGAATGAGAGACAGACAGATCGGCGTAATGATAGGAAACTCAGATGTTAGGTTTCAACTTTCAACTAACTCTATGGGTGGTGTCCAGAATAACTAGAGAGTTGCGTTTTATTAAAAGTTTTTGTACTTGCTTATGATTCACAGAAGTTTTTTTTCCAGTTGTTTCTTATTTTGTGTGATCAATTTCTTCAGCCATACTTCCATCCTACAGCCAGTGTTATGCCTTCGCAGTTAACTTCTGAAACTGATGAACTTGTATTTATTTCGTGAGAAATAAATGCTTCGGAGACATCTGGATCTGAACCGTGAACCTTCGGCGTGACAAGCGACGACGAGTACCACTACGCCACAGCCACCCTCACCTCTTTAATCTATCTAAATCTTATGTAGGTCGGCTAGATGGGGACATTTTAAAATAGAGTCTGAAATGACACATTTTGGAGTGATATTAAATTACTTCCGAAAAAAGTTGATAACACAGGATTTCCTCTGCAACTTTATAAGTTGTCGATATCCTAGGTTATAGCTGGGTGACTTAAAAAAGCTAAAGTTCTCAAGTTCTAACCCATTAATTTTTAAATTTTTTAGCGGTAACCTTATCGATGAAAAGTCATTAAGTAAATTTAAAACATTTTAAATGTAGGGTACGCAAATAACTTTTACTGCACTATTGCGCTTGGATGCAGCTACTCGTATGTTTTCTAGAACCTAGTTTTTTATATCGTCGAAAATATTAAATTCTACATTGCCTTCATTTGAAAATATAATATTCATTTCCAGCAAAACGATTAATAAAAAAAATCTGTTGACAACAAGTTGGTAAAGTACCATTCAAAACATTTGTCAAAAAAAGAAGAAGATAAATCTGAAAGTGCAGTTCAAGTGAAGCGAAAGACAAAAAATATTAAATAAATGTCATCCGACTGAAGGGAGTCCACAGCAGAAGGAGAGAAAGTCTGGTGGTCGATTACGAGTTACGACAAAAAAAATGTATTCAAAGAAAAACACAGATAGAAAATCCAACAGCTCTGAATCGGTTCGTCAAACTATTGAAAAGAAAAAATCCAACAAACATTCCAACATGCGAGGAGTGAAACTTCCAAGGACCTATTATACAAGGCGACATCATTAATCATTTGAATCAGGGGGAAAAAGTCAATTCCGCATGATGCAGAGCAGCAGCACATCACATTGAAGAGATTCCACACAAACAAAAAAAAAGTATCTACAATATTAACATTTCTTTCTTTATTCCGCATCTCCGTGCAACATTTGTGTACGGTTTTCTTTCTTTCTTCATTTTTTTTCATTCACTTGTAAGGACGGCAGACACTCTGAGACCAGAAATCCTTTCAAGGCTTATAAAGATTTCACTTTTTCACGATTTAAATTCGTAAAGTCATTCAATGTCACAACACTGCTGCTGCGTACGGATGCGGATCATAGTTTTTTGAAAGGATTTAAACGCGATTGAATTATGCAAAAATATCCTAAAGCAGGATATGGCTGATTTTTTCATTCTGTCACAGAGACAAACTAACAAGTTCACCTGTTCGAAAATTCATTCATTACTCATGAACGTTTGACATTGGACAAACTGTCAGTGCAGTGTCACTATAGTCGAACGTCATCGGCTAAATTTGTTTGGATCAAATAGGGTTTTGTATCGACGTACACCTCTGTCAACAGAACTGCTATTAAGGAACCATGGAAAATGTTGATTAATGGTCAGCGGCAGTTGTTTCTCTATTCATGAGTGCACACCTACACATACATAAATGCAGCCAACCCTCTTACGTATGTTTTGATCCGAAATTATGTTTGACTTTACTGTTTACCTCGAAATAATTGTTTAGGCTTCATTATGATTGCTTGTAAAAAAAAACGAAATTATTTTTGGAAGTCGTAGTTATTCTAATGATCAATTTAGACATGTTTGTCTTATCAACATAATTTGCGCAGAATATGTAAGAGTTTTAAGGACTTTTTTTTGATTACATTCGTACTTCCTTCTCCGCCCAGTTCAGAATTTGAATGATTGATGTCAAGTTTCTTTGTCCTTTGCATTTCTTTATTTTGTCTAGCACATTTAAGGGTGTTCCTGGTAATGGCACATGTCGAACAATGGCCATAATAAATTCAGTGGCTTATAAAAAGATAAAAATAGAATGGGCCCCAGTTTCGAACCCTGAGGAACCACATTTTTCGCTATCGTTCTTAAAAAGTTTCTCCATTGTTAAATAAATCTCACATTTAAAACATTTTAAGCATTATTATTTAAAATTTATGTCAATGTTGTGGCGGTCACATTCCACGCTTACCATTGTTGGTAAACACTTGGCAATGACCTAAGGCTGTGAGTGAATGCAGTTGAACCGGCGTCGTATGAGATGGGAGCACCGTGGTTCAAAGTTGGAGCTGAATAAGCAAGAGGAAAGGATCTAATAATGGGTTCGCCCAGATTAAGACCCAGGCTTGGTTTGAAAACGGATCGTGTAAGTACTGGAGCCGGGATTGACTTGATAAGTGTTGGACTAGAGTAGGCGATTGGAGCGGATCTGATGAGTGTTGGAGCGGACCTAATTAAAGTTGGAGCGTTATAAGTAAGCGGCAGAGATTTGATGAGAGATGGAGCAGAGTAAGTGATGGGAGTGGCGACTTTGGAAATCAATGGAGTAGCGATAGGAGCTGAAACTTCAATTCCAACTGCAGGTGCAGCCTCAACAAGTGGTTTCCGATCGACAACAGCATTGAATCCATTAACTGCATCAGCGGTGTAGGTGACTGTCCTCTTGAAACCATCAGCATCGTTTAGGGAGTACTCCCCATGGACAACATCTCCATCACGGGTCTCGATTTGACTCTTAGAATCTCCAGAGATCACGTCATTTACTCCGTACTCGAAAGTGTATTGTGGGTGAGGGTTATGTTCTTCAATTCTAATTGGCGCAGACTCATACGATGAGACTAGGCTCAAAGGGGCCAGTGATGCGCTGGCAACAGCCACAAAGGCAAGAATTGCAATGAACTGAAAAGAAACAAATATTAATACGGTTCCTATCGGTTAATGGACATATTACTTACCTTGAATGCCATTTCTTAGTTGGAATCGAATGCTACTGTTTAGAAGGAAGCACAACTTGTGAGTGTCTTCCCAATGGGCTATAATCGTCTTTTATACAAAACTCCCAACATGGGTGGTTTGGTTTGTTGACATAAATAAAGTGGGAGCAGTTTACACCTGTTTTGAAATAGAGTGCATGGATGACCGTGAAAATTGTAAAATGCATAACACACAATACAGCCGGGAGCGGAACGACGAAATGTGCACTATTTTGCATTTACATCATACATATAAATATGTATGTATGTACATGTGTTTATAATTATTTTTAATTTATCTTGGCATTGAATTAAATTAACGCATGCTTGAGATCTCTCTCTGAAATCAACTTTTTTTTTCATTTTAACTTATTCAAGAGTTCTGTTTCTTGTGACATTGCAGTGAACATCTTATTAAGTTAAAAATCGAAAAACTATGAAAATAGCTTGGGCTTGAGTGTTAGGCTTAAGTAACCCATGGTTTTATTCTTCTTCTTTTTATGTTACACGTACACCAAGAAGAATTTTCTTAAATTTCATTTTGCTTGCTTGCTGCTGTAAGCGATAATCTCCGAATCAACGAGATGACACCTTGAGTAATACACCAAGACTCCTTCAGCCATGTTCAGATGTTCAAAGTTTCTTATTCAGGACGGTTGACGTGGCTAATACCTATATTTGAACAAAACCTAGTTGCTGCTGTAGCCAGAGCCAGAGGTGCTTTTCATGTTTTATATCAGCCAACTCGGTGCAAGGGTACACGTTATCTGCTCATCCGGTCAATAGTCACATATGGATGTCCCGTTTAACGCTTAAATCAATTCGAGTTTAAGAGAGGGATGGTCTTACGGCTTGCCTGCATTTATACAGATCACATGAGTTTCAGTCCATAAAATCATACTCCAATGTGGTTCTGTAAGACTAGGCCAAACATTATTAGAGTGAATTATTTCCTGATCAAGATGACTCAAATAACCTCGGTGAATAACCTGATCTTAGGTGCTAACTACCTCGATTTCACGAGTGCACTTCAACGACTTTGTCCCCCCAGGGCCGTTCATCTATTTTGAGCAATAAGGCCAGATCCCGGGGCAGATTAGTAATGTCCTTAATATAGTCTGGATTATGGAATGTGGATTCGCAACTTAACTACGGCAGAGAGCAATATGAGCGTCTCTGATTTAGTAGGTCGGTTTCGGGGCATAATATGGAAGATGTAGAGCAGCAGCATCTGAAATTCTGGTGGACACCAGAGAGAGAAGGAACGCCCTTGTCGATTCCATATGATTCGGGGTAGCCAGCGGCCGGCTGGCATAAATTTAGGTGTTATAGTTTGGTTCAATTTTATAAAAAGATTTTTTTTTTTTAAATGGCAAACAGCACTAAATCCAAAAAAAAAGTGCGTATTTAATTACATACAAGTTAGAGTAAGATACTCGTATCTTAAGTAGTTTCAAGATTTATTTTTAAATATGTTTTTAAACAGCTTACCATGGTATGAAAAAATGAACCTATGTTTTTTTCCCTAAAAGTGGCCAACCATGCCTACCTTTTTTTCAGAGTTTTTCTAGTCCATGAGCTAGATTTCAGAGGTAGGGTGCTGAAACCCCCATAGCTAGAAACTCTAACATAATGTACCATGCCTGCGTTAGCCTTTTGGTGGATTTGAATATACACACTCGTACATTTGGAGTGAAAGCTATCGCTTCAACCAGCCTTGCAACAGGTAACAATAAGCCGCAGGAAAAGTAAATTAACTAAGACTCCATGTGCATGTATGTAATTGATTTGGGTAACTGGATTAGATAGTGGGAACGACTAACTACACATAACTACACTCCAACCCGTTTTTATTGAAGCCGTTTTTTTAGGTTTTGACGTATTAATTAGTGGTCTTTAATGGCTAACTTGTTCCAGTAACGATTTGCAAGTTCGAAGTAGATTTAAGAACTTGCATGAACTACAAATAAATGCCATTTACTAATAGCTTCCGGCGATATCGTCTTCCATCCAGTTTACCATTTTCATCTATGTATAAATGTACATAATATATATTTTGATTGAAAACAGGTATATATTGTTCCCACTCTATTTAAATATGTTACCAAAACGACTGACCAGAAGAAGTGCTGAAAACCCATGTTGGGAGTTTCGTATAAAAGTCGATTGGAGTCCATTGGGAAGACACTCACAAGTTGTGCTTCCTTCTAAACTGTAGCATTCGATTCCAACTAAGAAATGGCATTCAAGGTAAGGAATATGTCAATTTACCGATAGGAACCGTATTAATATTTGTTTCTTTTCAGTTCATTGCAATTCTTGCCTTTGTGGCTGTTGCCAGCGCATCAATTGCTCCTTTGAGCCTTGTCTCATCTTATGAGTCTGCGCCAATTAGAATTGAAGAACATAACCCTCACCCACAATACACTTTCGAGTACGGAGTAAATGACGTGATCTCTGGGGATTCTAAGAGTCAAATCGAGACCCGTGATGGAGATGTTGTCCATGGGGAGTACTCCCTAAACGATGCTGATGGTTTCAAGAGGACAGTCACCTACACCGCTGATGCAGTTAATGGATTCAATGCTGTTGTCGATCGGAAACCACTTGTTGAGGCTGCACCTGCAGTTGGAATTGAAGTTTCAGCTCCTATCGCTACTCCATTGATTTCCAAAGTCGCCACTCCCATCACATACTCTGCTCCCTCTCTCATCAAATCTCTGCCGCTTGCTTATAACGCTAAAACTTTAATAAGGTCCGCTCCAACACTCATCAGATCCGCTCCAACACTCATCAGATCCGCTCCAGCACTCATCAGATCCGCTCCAATCGCCTACTCTAGTCCAACACTTATCAAGTCAATCCCGGCTCCAGTACTTACACGATCCGTTTTCAAACCAAGCCTGGGTCTTAATCTGGGCGAACCCATTATTAGATCCTTTCCTCTTGCTTATTCAGCTCCAACTTTGACCCACGGTGCTCCCATCTCATACGACGCCGGTTCAACTGCATTCACTCACAGCCTTAAGTCATTGCCAAGTGTATACCAACAATGGTAAACGTGCTAGGATACCGCTAAAAACTTGACAATCTAATAAATTCGATTTTAATGCAAAATAAATTACTTTGAGATTTTTAATTATTTTTAACATGTTGTTATATTTGGAAAAAGGAATTTTGATAAAAACTTTGAAGCGTTATAACGAAAGGAAGCTGGTAAAGATTTGCAGTCAATGACATATTCAGTTCGGACTGTTTCAGTTTATTTCTCGCAATTAGTAAATTCAAAATCTGTTGGAAATTCGATTACGAGACAAGATCTGCATAAGAAACCTTGATATACTCGTACAACCTTAATCAAATGACAAATTATATTACCTCATACGTGTTTAATTATTCAACGTTACGCCAATAAGATGTCGTTTCCAAAAAAAGTGCTAAGTTAAAGGACTTGGCCTCTGAGCTGAAATGAGAAATCTCGCAGTTGAGAGTTTGTAACTTCAAACACATTTTTTAATTCAACTATGTAATTCAGCACAAATAATTTTCAAATGTTGTTCCAAGTACGTATTTTGTCATTGAAATGCTCAACGTACATATTCATTAAACAGCACTTGCAAAGCTACAGATAATATAAGGGTTTGTCTCTCAAGTGCTTGAGTTCTGATCCAATCTGTGTAGTTGTCTTAAATGGTTTAGTGTTAAGGTTTTCTTAACAGCCCTATTACGGTAAGCGAGTGGAACGGAAAAGTTGATGAATGTGACAATTTCGTATTACGACTCGCCGAAATTACTTTCGCCTCAAACGTCAGAGTTTAGGCGAATTGTGACTTCACTCTATTACGGTTAGCTAACGTTCGACCAGAAATCAATTTCTTCTGTCAAAATCACTCGAATGAAATTTTTTGGTGACAACGTAGCGCAATATTGAGTGGAAGAAAAATGTAAAATTAATAAAGATAATGGCTCAAATTCATAGTCAGATAAAGCCAATATAAAAAGAATTTATTCACCTAGTCCTACATACATAACTTAAAATAGACTTTTTGCTATTCATAGTCACCTTATTGTCGATTTTAAACTTATAGCCGACTCGAAATTTAAAATGGGCCAAACGTCACTTTAAATAAATAGAGTTAAATTAGACTGTTAACTTTCTCATATAATATTTTGACGTTTGGGTTTTTTCGTTCATATCACTTAACAATAACACTCCAAAGTCGATACTAACAACTATACGCAGTCAAAAATGTGTTTATGAATAACGAAAATTTGTAGCCGACATTTTTATTTAGTGCCAGCTGTAACTAAAGTCGGCTTCGGGCACTATTCATGGGCTGACTATGAATTTGCGTCAATATTATGAAATACTAGTGGTTACCCGGTGAGCTTCGCTACACCCATTGAAAACAGTGTTTGTCATAAAACGTAATATATTTTTTCGAGTGACTTTTGGTGCACCGAACGATGTCACCTGGAAGCACGAATTGTATTTGCAAATGTTGTTCAAGATCGGATGTGTTACTTAAATGTATTTGAACGAATTTAAATGTACATACGTAAATATAATTTTGAATCAATTTTTCTGACATTAAAAATAGTAGTGACTGATGGAGAATAAATGCCGGCAACACTATTTGGATCTAAGAAATTTATCCAAACAATAATATGTCTGTTCCCGTACTTTCTACACTAAAATTTATAGATTCTCAATTTTTAAGGAGTAGGGGTAAAAATCTGTCAGAGAGAGGGAAAATAGTGCAAAAGTACAGGAACTCATTAACAACAAAAAACGAAAAATGTATGACGTTTGACAGATTTGACCGCTTCATAAAGCTGCCCAAAGAAATTTTTGGGCTAAAATCGGCAGTATGGGGAAATTTCTTACTCTCTTGGTAGCGCTCTCTTATGTCGAAAACTACGAAAAATCTTCGTACGGGAACAAGAATTGACTGATTTTCGTAGTTTTGCGTAGTATTGCGCTGTTTTGGACAGGTACGGGAATAGACCTTATATCCAACTTTTTCGACCGAGTTTAACTCAAACATTTTAAAATGCATAACTAAATACTTTTATTTATTTAAAAAAAAACAAAACAAAACAATACGGATATATGAACTTTTTGGTCAGATATAGGAACTGGCCCAACATTATATATCATAAAAATAACCTGTTCGTTTAAAGTTTATGTCTGTTATGAGGCGCACTTCTCAATTAAATCGTAAATCGAAAGTTTGCTGTTAACTGTCACCATACATTGCTGTAGTAATAATTTTGATTCTCAGCGCCATCTATCGGAAAACTTGCAAACTTTTGAATTACAAACATTTCTCACTTCATAAAAAATATATTGTGTAAATTTCCGTTTAATCGGATGGTTTTGAAATTTTGGTGTTGCAGCGCCATCTATCGGAAAGCTTGAAAACTTTTGATGTAAGAACATTACTCACTACATTACAAATATTTTGTGTAAGTTTCAGCTCGATCGTACGGTGAATCCAATTTTTTTTTAGTTCCAGCGCCATCTGCCGGAAAATTTGGAATTTTTTGAAAAGTATATAATATATATAATATATAGAAAAAGTATATAGTGTTTCAGCTCAATCGGATGGTTAGTTTATGAGTTTTGAGGTATCAAACGAACAGCTCATTTTTATATATTAAAGATATTTTTAACAGTAAAATAATAATTTGTTTTAATATCTCAAGCTTTGAGAAAAAAACCAATCCTCACCAATTTGAAAAACTGGTCAAGTTAATGGGGACAAAGTCGGTCTAGTTGACCTGGGCAAATATTCAACATTCACTTGCCAGGATGAAAAAGAAGGGTCCGTTGACATTCTCCAGGAAATAGTGAATACATAGTGGTTACTCTGGATCGGGTTTATGATCTTTCAGGGAATTCCATGCTTATGATTATGATAATAATGCATCATTGCAGAATTTTGGGCGTGGATAAATGGTTTTTCTACTTGCTCTTGTTTTGACTTACACAGTGTACGCGGCCAGCAAATGGACTTTGAAACTGTGAAAGTAACTTAACGTTCTTATTGTGAGGTGAAATGTTAAAGCAAATTTTCATTTTGTTTTTCTTCTTTAACCACCGAAATCAATTTAAACTCTTAATTCAAATTAAATTTTATTAATTATAATTATAATTAAAGTTTATTTCACAAAATATCAAAACGATTCCGGATTTTGACACTTCACAGCTGATATTTAAAGTTTTTTTTCCCTCTGACAGCCGTGTTTCCTTACTCGAATATAAACGTTCGCTTACCGTAATACTACGACAGCAGTAATTCGCCTGGGCGTTCGAATCGAACGTTCGATTCGCTAACCGTAAAAGGGTTCTAAGTATATTTTGTTTTGTTATTCCCTTAGCCATTGACCATAAACGTGAATTCAAAATTGTTATCTTTATAAAATTTGCAACCAGTATGCAGTATAGTATCAACGGTATGCAACCTTATTGGAGGTCAATCTGAGCAGAACATAAACATAAGTTTGATAGATAACAAAAGCGATCGTCCATTTTATCTCATGTCTTATACACAAATTTATTACCACTTTTATTACATCCTGATAAAACACGCAAATTTCTTAACCAGCGATTGAAAGAAATCGCTATACCTATGTATAACTAAAAAAATATTACAGCTTTAAGTGGCGTAAAAGCCAAAGTCTGAACGAAATATTACTTTTTCGTCGTGGCTCAATGGTTAGTGCGTTCAGTCCCAGCAAACATCAAAAAGTTGTTCACGGTGCAAAATCTTCCGAATGTTGGACAAGCATTCAAGAGTATAATTTGTCGCGATGAGCTACTCAATATGCTTGGTTTTTTAAAGAACCATAAGTAAATACATTCGCGAAAGTCTGATACGCTGCTATGCCATAAGGAGATAGAGCACCAAATAAAGCCATTAATGTGCAATCGACAGCGTTACAACAGGTGTTCTTACGCTATGTTTATGAGTCTCCATGATAATATTGTTCTGTGCGGGCGAACTGCGACCAATCCCAATAAGCAATGATAACTCCTTTGCAGATTAGAACAATATTCGTCCAGATTCGTTCATGGCCCACTTAAAACCGGCCGTGGAAATCAGATGTGCAGACTATCAACTATCTATCTCCAATCGAACTGTGGACACATCCCAATAGTACACCCCCTCCCAAGACCCGAACAGAACTGATTCTTTTGAAATTGTTTAAAAAAGTTGTTAATTTTTATGAATCTTGTTTTTTTTTACAAATTCAACTGTCAAATATCTCGTAACATATGATGCATTTAAAAAATATATTTTAAGCAATTAAGCATCTGTTTGGAGATAAACATATTAAAGACTTCGAGCCGAAAGCCCTCGCAGCTAGAGCTCTCACGTTTTAGATGTATTTATTTTGTAATTTACTTACAAATAAATAAAGTTATAATAATAATAATAATATTAAAGACTATCAACTAAGTTACGTCACATAATAACTTTCCTTACATAATATCGCAAGAAAATGAGATTAATTTGTTCTAAAATTGTGGCCCAAACTAAAAACCAGGGGTTTAATCATAATCAGGCCCAAGTAGAAAAGTTTTTACAGGATATACGAACTAAGATATATTCTTTAATAAAAAGTTAGAACGTTCACTTGTTTTATTTTTTCTGTAAAATTGTTTCGCTAAAAATAATATCACATTATCGGAAAACGCTAAAATGCATTGCCAACATTATTTAACCACTTCAAAAAAATATATACCCCCTGGCAACGCTGGTTGCGACTAGCGAGAGCGATTCGGTTTACCCGTGTCCAAGAATTTTCCTATACACTCCCAGAAATAAAATATTAGGATCAGATAATTGAATAACTTTTTTAGTTTTAAATTTTTTATTGAACTCATATTCATAATATGAAGTAAAACTCAATATAAAATATAATAGTGAACTGTCAACTTCATAGCAGTAAACTTCCGCTTACCATTGTTGGTATACACTTGGCAATGACCTAAGGCTGTGAGTGAATGCAGTTGAACCGGCGTCGTATGATATGGGAGCACCGTGGGTCAAAGTTGGGGCTGAATAAGCAAGAGGAACGGATCTTATAACGGGTTCGCCCAGATTCAGACCCAGGCTCGGTTTGAAAACCGATCGTGTAAGTAATGGTGCCGGGATTGACTTGATAAGTGTTGGAGTAGAGTAGTCGATTGGAGCGGATCTGATGAGTGCTGGAGCGGATCTGATGAGTGTTGGAGCGGATCTGATGAGTGCTGGAGCGGATCTAATTAAAGTTGGAGCGTTATAAGTAAGCGGCAGAGATTTGATGAGAGAGGGAGCAGAGTATGTGATGGGAGTGGCGATTTTGGAAATCAATGGAGTAGCGATAGGAGCTGAAACTTCAATTCCAACTGCAGGTGCAGCCTCAACAAGTGGTTTCCTATCGACAACAGCATTGAATCCATTAACTGCATCAGCGGTGTAGGTGACTGTCCTCTTGAAACCATCAGCATCGTTTAGGGAGTACTCCCCATGGACAATATCTCCATCACGGGTCTCGATTTGACTCTTAGAATCTCCAGAGATCACGTCATTTACTCCGTACTCGAAAGTGTATTGTGGGTGAGGGTTATGTTCTTCAATTCTAATTGGGGCAGACTCATAAGATGAGACTAGGCTCAGAGGAGCAATTGATGCGCTGGCAACAGCCACAAAGGCAAGAATTGCAATGAACTGAGAAGAAACAAATATTAATACGGTTCCTATCGGTTAATGGACATATTACTTACCTTGAATGCCATTTCTTAGTTGGAATCGAATGCTACTGTTTAGAAGGAAGCACAACTTGTGAGTGTCTTCCCAATGGGCTCTAAACGTCTTTTATACAAAACTCCCAACATGGGTGGTTTGGTTTGTTGACATAAATAAAGTGGGAGCAGTGTACACCTGTTTTGAAATAGAGTGCATTGATGACCGTGAAATTTGTTAAATGCATAACACACAATACAGCCGGGAGCGGAACGACAAAATGTATCAACAATTTGTTTAGACGAAGTGAATTTTTTTACATTTTTCTATTTACTCGAAACTAATATGAAGAGAAAATTGCTATTGAAGATTGTGGCCAGATAAAGCTATTGGTTAACACGACACTTAGCATAGCGTTTTTACATACGTATACTCACTTAAGTAGCAGATTCTCTGAATACCCTTGAACGTTTCTGTCCTGAAGAAGTTCATTGTTTTATCGATTTTCTAAAAATATCATCATTGTGATTCTGATTACTATGTTTATTTTGTTCTAAAATTATTTCAAATACACCTGACAAAGGTTTAGACTGCGGTACTTGCAAAGGTTTTTAAAAATATGTATTCTGTAAATACTTACATATGTACATATACATACGTATACATACATATACATAGCAAATTTCCGTCGTAGTAGCAGTACATGCTTTCGAAATTCTGAGTTTATTTCCGTAAAGCTTAATCAATTTCTTGGCACTACTTTGTTTCACCCCGAGGTCAATACTTACGAGTAAATATAATTTTTGAAAGGACATTCACGTTTTTAAAACGCTACTGCAATATTTTTAAATTTATTTTTGTTTTCTTTTTTGGCGAGCGTTATCCTGATGGAATAGAATACTCTCTCTATTAATCAGACCTGATCGTAATCTGCACAGATTTTTGTAGTACACTTCTGTGGTGATTTTTTGGTTACTAAGCAGTAGCTGAAAGTGGATTATACCCTTAGCATCCTTACTACCACACACACAGTCACACCTTGGGCGGTGGAAGTCCATGTTGCGCTGGTCTGTCATCTGGCGTAAGCTACTATTATAAAGAACCCTTTTACATTACTGGCAACGATTCGCGAAGCGAATTGCAAGGATCGATTCTTTGCTGATTATTATTTTGCAGGCTACAGGAAATAGTAGTGTGGCACCAATGTTCCCAAGTTTATGACTTTTTCCATTTTTGATAAGTTTTAATGGGTTGTCATATGGCTTTCGTTGAGTTCCCTGATTACAAAAGTTGACTTCAGACGCTCATCGTCTACTTCTGTCCTACTCGATTAAGTTCCATCCTTTTTTAAACTTGTCAACCCAACGACGCGCCAAGACTTAGATTCGCATTTTGAACTTCCTGGACCAAAAATAAGAAAATATGTCTGTTAGCTGTGAGACTCTTTTGGCACCTAGATAGCCAAGGCTCTTGTATCTTGACCAGTCAATTAGCCACCTAAACATGGGTGGGGAGGATGTTTAATCAGAATCTAACGCGCTATATGAAATTTAAAAAGCGAGTGCTATCCCATGAACGAAAATATTTTTATGGAATCATTGCTGACCACACCACTAACAACTAACAAGCAAAACACCAAGGTGCTTAGTGTGCTATAATCGACACCCTGGACATTGAGTTGTATAAGTGACTGATGGTCGAATTTAGACTATGCGATCCATATTGCTACTGTTGCACCTGTTTGGTTGTTTGACTGCATTATGAGTTCAAGGTGGGTTTTGTTTTGGTTTGGTATTTGTTTCGCATGGCATTGCGCATGGAACGCAATAAAAAAAAAACTCGTAATACTTCAGTAATCATTACTATTATATAAAGACGGTACTTTAAAAAACTGCGTGCACGATAATCTCCGCAAATACTGCACCGATTAACGTGAAATAAATTCTTTAATAATCGTTGTTTTCGTTAAAACTGGTTAGGTTTTGTTAAAATGTTGTTTGTTCACAAGAAAATGTATTTTTTTTGTTATATCTTTTTTTTTGAGGTTGACCCATGTATTAACTCTTAGCTTGAAAGCAGTTGAACGAATTGGCAAAAAAAAATGTTTGCATAAAATTAGTATATATACGGCAATTTTAAGACCTTAATCTTTTCTTATCTATATCTACATGCTGAGAAATAAATAAATAACTATTTTAAAAACATCCATGATTTTTATTTGTTTACATTCGACTTCGATTCAATCGCAATGACGAGGCTGCTGCTTTGTTCCATTTTTCTCGCTCTCTCGCTCTCATTCTAATTCCTATTTGGTTGGTTTGGGATTGGTATAATAGCCATGTTTTATTATCCCCGTGATCTGATCCGGATCAGATCAGAATAATAAAACAAACCAGATCAAAGTTCTTTGTTGTGGTGATTGTACAAGCTAAGTTCATTTTGACATTTAGTGCGAAGTTGCCATGCGAATGAATATTTTCTTTCAAATGAAAATTTAATGCGCTTGTTTTATTTTTTTAGGCGGAAATTCTTAATTTTGATTAACAGATACCGAATGAGAATGATATTTTGAAGCTGTAATTTCAGTTTCACATCGCTTAGATATCAGTATGTGCAGAAAAATGAATTTATTCGAACAAAATAACATTTAATGATATTTGGATTGCCAATAATATTTTGTATATTCTAATCTGGCAACAATTGTCGATAATACAGCAACATTCACGAACGAAAGTGTATCATAGTGAGAAATAGTCACGTATTGTTGTTGTAATGCACACAAACTTATGAGTTGATCTGATCGGGATCAGATCACGGGGATAATAAAACATTGCTAATGGTCTAGAAGTTGAGTGATTTTTAAGTTTTTACTCAATAATAAAGCTGAAGAAAAGAAAATAAATTGAATTGAGCTACATATATGTATTAAAAATGCATTTATATTTTTTTTTTACCGAGTTCTTTGCTTGGACTCAAACTCAATTTATGCATGAATCGAGTGCAAGCAAAAGCAAAGACAACGAAATTGAGCCAAGCTATGTATGTAGATAGAATGAGAAAATATGAATTTAAAAGACACAGCCGATTTATATTTTTATTATAAAAGGACTCTGTTCTTATTTTTTGACTGAAATACGGTTAATTTTCATTAGCATTGGTATGGTAAATGAGATGATTGTATTCATTTGGGTACGCAGTGAAAGTGCAGTAGCAGTAATTAATATGGTATAATAGAATCAGTACACCAATAATGCTAATTCTAAAATAATTGAAAAAAATTATTACAACTTCAAGAATGTACATAGGTAGTATATTTTTCTATAGTTATTTCTGTAAAATTAATTTAAAAAAAACAAAAGTTGTCTGCGAAGCAAAGCGAGCACGGGTCTGCTAGTATCTTATAGATATATTTTATTTTTAAATTTAGGATTACCGGCTGGTTTTGTGCTGACCGTAGAAATCATTACAATTATCACCCGTTGGATTGAGCTCAAGAATTCAGTACATGTAATCACTCTTTACAATTCCACACTTCGGACGAGTATATGTATACATACTTATGTACATATGTATACATATTCTCCTCTTTTTCCACTAAACTTTCCCACCCCATACGCAGTCAACCAAAACAAATTCTTAAGAAGAAACTTATATTGCCTCCAGAAAATTATTTTTTCGACGCCGCCGCTACATGGGATGCGGAAGATACTCGTTTGCAGATATCTTTGTCCTTATTTTAAGAATAAAGTAATTAACGAAATTCTAATCAATCAATCAGCCAGCTCGACACTGTCACACGGTAGCTACTCGCACATAGCTCGCTTCTGAGTGTTAAAGTAAATCAATTTCATGTTCTCACATAATGCTTGGCAGGCAAACGATACTGCAGGGAACTCTTTGGGGAATTCCCTTTACACCTATCCCTACAGCAGAAATCGAAAGGGTGTCATCCATTCAGACATTTTCAGATGTCTCATTTAAAAAGGATACTGTGTTATCCTGCCATCACAGAAAACAGGAAAACCCTTTCTTCCTTCTGTCAGTGCTGCTGGGGCTCTTGAATCCAGGCAGCACTGAAGCGAACCGACGAGATAAGCCAACTCCAAGTCGGTAGGGTAGTGTGCAAAAAGGATACACCCAACAGTAACGGCGGAAATGCAGAGAGTAGAGGCATGCCAATGCCAAAAGCCAAATCATATCTTCCAGTCACACCCGGTTACCTATGGCTATGATTTACCTGCAAGGGATATTCATAAATTTCATTTCTGACGAGGAGCAGTACGAGTAGCTGCAGCAGTAGCAGCAGCTTGACGACAGTTTACTGCAGCGCAAAATTTATGATATATTATCTCTTCGTAGCGACTGTCGATGACAGAGTCAATAACTTTTGTGTATCTGCCAATGAAATGAGGGTGGTGTTGAATTTTGGAAAATTTTCATTTCAGTATGTGAGTGTGACACAATATTCTCGGAGAGGGAAGCAGGAGGGCAAAGATAATTTCCTCAGAAAGGAAATTTCCCTTTTTGGCTTAGAAGTTCGATGGTTTTCCAAACACAGTCCAAATTTACTCGTACTGCTGCCGGAATATTGAAAACACTTATCTGACTTCTGGTGAGGAATACGGATTCTTGAGTTCCTGCTTTGTGGTGGTAATACGAGTGCTTTGGTGATTTTACATTTCGGGCGATTTACAGTGAATTTTCCAGATGAGATGGTGAAGTTCTATACTTTCGAACCGTAACGGATGTTAAGTTCGATCTTGATAAAGCCTTTCCTATCTGATACTGGGCGGAGTTTGATAACTTTTGGTGAATTCATCATTCGATTGAGAGACAGGAAGAATTTCCACTTGCAGCAAAAGATTTATTGCAAAACATATGATTTACAGCAATTTTGAAGATAATTTTGAGTAGTTTTCATCAAATGAAATCATTTCAGGAAGTCATCGATGTAGAGATATTTTCTGAGAGCATAGGGGCATGACTATTTTGAAGGGATCGCTAATGAAATGATGCCTGAAATTTGTATTGTTAGTCCACCTTATCTTCAGGTTAACATTTCATCAAAGATAAAAAAGTTTTCGTACACATTGAAAGTGGCTGGCTACACGATCTTTTCCATACCGATTCTTTTCAGTGAGACAGGTGCATTTTATGTGAGTTAAAACGAGAAGGGTTCATTTCACCAAAAGCATACCGAAAATCCACTTTGAATGATAATGCTCGGTGGAAGATGCATGTTATTTTCTCAAAGTGTTTCATTTCTCATACATTTTTTCATTTTTTTCCTACCGTCGCGTCGCGTCGCACAGTGGGGCAGCTTATATATCACAGCCGGAAAAAAATCAAAAAATGAAATGAAAGAGAATAATATACATTCAAAAAATTTGTTTTTAACAAGGATGGAGTTATTTAACACATGTATTATGCATATGTAGCTGGTTTTTATATAAAAAAAATATTTTCAGCAATGCTAACGCATCACATGAATTAATTCCAGTTTTTGAGGCATCTTGCCCCACTGTGCGTCGCGTCGGAGGGTTCACATCACGGAGAACTCAAAAAAATAATTTTCTGTGTAGGACGGAGCACGGAGGTTTTGGTGTTCTGTTTTCAAAGCGTTTCCCTCAACACATTTTGTGTGTAGCCACGGGGAACTTTTTAATGCCTATTATGCCATTGACCGTGTAGCCACCGTCAAAGTTCAACAATGGAAGTGGTCAGCCATACGTAGATACTAACATACAGTTTCGAAAAATTTCGCTCAAACCATTTTTTTCGAAGTTGGACGAATTTGTTGCGACAAGTATGTAAGGAACATATACTGTACTGAGGTTTTGTTTTCTAAGGCATTTTCAAAAGTTTCATGACACTTTTAGAGTGCTAGAATTTGTTACCTGTGATAAAGGGACCAAAATGTTGTTAGACCGAAAAATGGGTTTTTTTGGTACTTGGGTTTGGTTTAATAATAAATTAAAAAAGCTTAATTATTGCAGTTTTTTTTAAAATTTTTTATTGCTTCATAGAAACAAGGTCCATTTAATCAGTACTTTGTTGGAGCTTCTCTTGCTGTTATAACTGCTGCACATCTGCGATAATATTGACTCAGATGTGTTTTTCAAGAGCCGCATTGGTAAAATGTTTTAAGATTTCAATTCATGATGGACCACATATTCTGAATTGGATTGAGGTCTGGGGTGTAGGAAGGCCAGCTTAGCACATCGACATTGTTTTCTTCCAAGTACTTTATAACTTTAATTTGAGCTGTATTGCAAGGAGCGTTGTCCAGTTGGTAAATGAATCTGCATTAACTTTCAATTCTAAAGAGGCCATTCTAAATTCTCTATCTCTAGAGAAGCATCCCAATACCATCCACACCTTCAGTTATGGGTGCATCCGTGGGAGGCATTCAGAGCTCAGTATTTCCTTTTGTTCTCTTCGTGCAGGAATCCCCCATCTCCAACATGCAGCTTAAGCTTGGTTTCGTCAGAAAAGATAACATACTTCCATATGTCTCAAATACAATTTAGATGCTTCTCAGCCGAAAGTAATCGATTTTCTCTGCCTATTATTGGACAAACCGGCTTGAGTGCTCTAAGTCTACTTTTTACGAGTCTGCTAAAATTATTTTGTGTGTAGCTCAAAATAGATAATTTTTGATATCCACTGGAGTCTGGAACTGATGCCGACCGACGTCTTTGGAGCACAAAAAAACCATCTTCCACTGGGTTCGTTTTTTTGGGCCTCCCTGGGCCTTTAATTTTGCTGGTAGTCCCGATCTCACCAATTTTTTTCTAATTCCATGCCACAGTTTAATAAGCAATATGGAATCTTTGAGAAATTTGACGGGTTGTCGAATTTAAACGTGACAGACACAAAAAATTAGATTTGCACTCCGAACTGATTTTTCCATTAATTAATTTGATTCATCTTGGACGGCTATCATGAGCTAAATATATGTACCTCTCGTTCATAATTACGTCGACTTTTGTGCATTAATTGAACAGCATTTTGCTACCTAGTGCCGTAAACATCGTAAATCTCATAAATTCCAATAACTGCCATCCGAAAGAGTAAGATAAGGTTTGAGCAACATTTTTCGAACGGCACTGAACATGCTGACGCTGCGGGCTACTGTTGTCATACAGGTCACGGTTAAAGCCGGATTTTCACGGCTGTTTCAAATTGAATATAGGAAGGTATCCGAGAACCGAGAGGCCTAAATTTTACCACTTAATAGTGGTTATGTGGTCGCCGGCCGTGGCCGTAGTGGTTAGTGCGTTGGGCTACTACGCATGCTGCTCGGGTTCAATCCCAGCCCGGGTCCAACACCTAAAAAAGTTTTTCACGGTGGCCACCTCTTTCGAATATCTGACAATCATTCAAGAGTATCATTTGCTACGATGGCGATGAGGCGTTCGGAGTCGGCGAAAAATGAATGCAAAAATGTAACAGGTACATACAAATGGTTGCGAGAAGCAGATCCAGGTTCATGCCGAAATGTGGCGCAACTTAACGAAAGAAGGCATTGTCTAACATTGTGCCAAATTGTGACATGGATCCTCAAACTGTGTTTCCCCGTTCTGAGTTTACCTTAAACCTCGACAGTTAGATGCTCCCTTACTTAAAAGATTTCACCCAGAGCGTGTTTTAAATGTCTGTATGCTGTGTATACTGATAAAATAATTTGGGATGTCTAACTAAACCTAGTTGAATCTGGGAATAGCTTCTAATTTATCGGTCTCTCCAAATTCTTACGTAGACAAGACTATAACTCGCCCGTAAGAGCTTCAGCTACAAATCACCCTACTGTACAATCTGCAATCGTCTAACAATAGCTGGAAATTCTTGTCTTTGCCAAATTCGTCAAAAAAACCGACAAAAAAACCGCGAAATGCGACTCTTATACTCGTACACGTACTGAAAGAAGAAATAACCAAAAACGCCTCGCAAAAGAGCTATTGTACGGATTATAAGTCACACCGCAGCTAATTAATCAGCGGACCTAGTATCGAGATCGACCCGTTACCACAGGATGACACGTATTCTACTGAACTTTGAATGAAAGGGCTTAGCTGCGGTTAAATCTGTTTAACAATGCGCATACGTTACGTACACCGAACAGCTTTGAAAAGGAATTCGATTGCCTTCCATTCGAAGCGAAAATCCAGTAGACCCAGAGAAGAAGAATACGACACGAGTATCTAGTTGCTGTACACAATGGTCGCCTGTGCACATGAGACCATTTCAATTGTTTGGCTCTACGTAAATAGCCACCCGGCTCTGTCGAAAAGTTGAAAACATTAAAGAAGCAGCGTTTCTTCCCCGCACCCCTTTCATTCTTAAGAAATGAAATGATCTTGCAATGAAAAATGATCTCGAACCATCACCAGCACCACCACCACCACATGAAAGGCAAAGGCAAAGGTAACCAGAAACCAGACGGCTGCTTCCAAAGAAACTGACTTTAAGCTCTCAGCTTCGGAGCACTGGTCTCTGCCTCTGCTGCTCTGAATGTTCAATATTTGTGTGATTAATCAATGAAATAAAACGATCTTCCCTCTCTGTCATTCTTTTTGATCCGTCACGTCAGCCGAGCCAACAATCAGTCAGTCAGAGAGCCGGTAAGAAATTTAAAGATCGTTATTAATGATCCTTTCGGCAGGTACTGTGGTGGCGGCGGGATTTTTAATTCCCTTTGAACAGTTTGAGAATTACTCTGAATTACTTACGTTTTGTTAACCAATTCGTGCAAGAGCTTCTGCAGCAGCAGACACGCTAACATGAGCGTCTTCGTTTTTTTTTTTTTTTTCCAAAAGTAAACCAACTCAACTCTTAATTTTTTCGGTGTGTTATTGTTGCCGGTGCTGAAAGGTATTAAACATTTCTCATCGTTAGGGTTGCTTTTGGTGCGGAATCTGAGTAATCACTGTAAACGGTATTCAGTAGCAGCATGGTTTGCTGATTGAAGTTGTGAAATATTACATCAACATTAAAAGGTACAAACGGTACACCACGGGCTATTAAACCAATCTCGTGTGAACTAACATTTTGGACAGTCTATTTTCTAATTAACAAATAAAATGGAATTTAATATTTTGTCTGTATTTTAAAATGATGAACACAGCATTGACTTTTTCTATATACATAATTTGGGTAACAGTTAAGCAGCCAAAGTGACTACAAGTTTTCAACTGTCAAAAATAAAATAAGTAGTAATTCAGGGAAATAAGAAGACATTTTCTTTCGACGGTGATTTAATTCTTTGCCACTGATTTTCCTTAGAATAGGTAGTTTGGAAGCATAGCGACTTAAGCAGCAGCTTGACCATTTTTGAAGCAAAGGGACGCGGTAGAACCTGCCAGATTTTAAGAGAGGGAGAAAATTCTTCCAGAGAGTGGAAAACTTGCAAGAAAGTAACCAAACGTGTTGAACCACCTTTTGGAAATTTTTTTGGGTATATGCTCCCATCTCCTTTTATTCAAAATACAGGATAAAATGACCAAACTTCACGATTTCACAGGATTTATTTTGTTCAAAACAGGAGTTTTACGGGATTTTTCCTTTTAACAAATAAACAGGGAAAAAAGCAACATTTTGGGATTTTACCGTTTTTTTTAAACAGATTTTCAAAATTTTCCGCATATTTTTTATTTTATGACAAAAAAAAATTAACATTGGATACAAATGAATGTCAACTTTAAAATTTCGAAATTTCCATTCTAACTGTCGTCATCTGAGTCGGTGCTTTCACTTATTCGTACATTATATTTTTCATTCGATGCAATTGTGCGAAGCATATCTGGAGTCGATTTAATGAATTTGTGAAATTCTAGGCATGGCATTTTTAATATTGGTTTTGAGCGTAAGATTGGCTTTGAGAGTTTCTACTTTGAGTCGGTTTTTTCTTCTGTTCATGTTTTGTTTATTGCGGCGAAAACTTTTTCGACAGAAGCAGTGTGGCGCAGAGAAGACACATACAACACAACGGCAAAGTTAGCGTGGTGAGTATTTTGAAGTGCAATGGTGAAGTTAATGAAAAGCAAATTCCGAATTCTGTGAATTTTGAATTGGAAGAGTTCAGAGTATAAATTAATTCTTAGGTGTAACGTTTTACAGGATTTTCACAGAAAAGGCAGGATTTTGTATTAAAAACAGGATAATCCTGCGAAATACAGGATAGATGGGAGCGTTAGTATACACGTCAATTTGTTTTTATTTTCCCCTTTACAATAAATTACGACAACTAATTTCACTGACAGATATGTAGCTGTTTTGACAGGTCTTACCTACTTCAGCCGCACAGAAAGGTGGTGTAAGAATTCGCAAGTTTCTCGATTGAGGGGGCATGGGTGGGACAATCTCATTTGGCTCTTTTTTTTACGAAATTGTAAAAATTCGCAAGTTACCCAACATAACTTTTGGTACGAGTTTTCAGAAATAAGCCATTCAAAGCCAAATCAAACATTTTTTGGGAATTCAACTCTAAAATTTTCTTTTCATTTTTCTATTTTGAAGTTTCATCTCAAACTCTACCACTATTGGCGTGTTTTAGTAAGACGTATCTTCACAGTTAAGTGAAATCTGACAGGAACTACAACGACAAAACATTTTAGGCTTAAGCTTTAATCTTCAGTCAAAAGTGAAATCCAATGATTCCGTTCCGTTTCATTTTTTTTTTAACCTTACGGCACCAAGCATATTGCCTGTGAATAGAATTAGAAGCTGATGTGAATAAGAAGCTTTTTGCTTTGTATCATTCTCACCGAAACACGCCCACACCCCTTGAAATTTGAGGATCCATACATTTTAGTGCAGAAAGTGCGGGAACAGACCCATAATAAGTTAACCCATTAATGACGAGAGTCCAAAATGTTCGATACAAGCCTGAAATTTTAAGGCGCGGCTTGTATTGTGCGCAGAAACCTAGATCAGATTTTTTTAAATATTTTTTCAATAAGGTTTGGTCACACTAGGCCGTTACATATATGTAACGTTAGTCCTGATACCACAAACATCGAATAAATAATAAGACTGTAGATATACATGCAAGCAAATCATGTATTTTATTTCAGTATTAATTTACTTTAGGTGGCGCTACAGCTCAGGGTGAACCTGGGCCTGCTTCTCGCAACCATTTGTGTGTGCGTATTATATTTTTGCACGAATGGAAGGGACCTACAGTTTTTTGCCGACTCCAAACGGCGAGTTCAGAAGCTCATCATGACAAATGATACTCTTTGAATGCTTGTCAGATATTCGAAAGAGGTGGTACCGTGAAAAAAATATTTTAGGTGTTGGGCCCGGGCAGCATTGCGTAGTAGTCCAGCGCACTTACCACTACACCACGGTGCATTTTATTTCAGTATTATTTTTATTTATTTCATAAATTTAAAGATATGTAATGATTTTTCTGGAAGCAAGCTACATATAAGCCTACATCGCACTTAGAACACATTGTAGTACAGTGTGATCTGCATAGCGAACCTGCACATCGTAGTTTTTTTTTATTGGGGATCTTAATAATCAAATGGTCCACTCGATCGTAGCGAGCATTAGCATTTTCGGTTTCCATTTTATGTCTACGAAAACCATCAGGAGGTTTCGGGTCACAAAGAGTCCGCCAATAAAACCGTGCTATCGAATGCTTGAACTGAAGTCCGGGTAAATTGGAGCCAGCTTTTTTGTGGAGTAACCAAGCGTTTTGATTTGAAACATCTATCAGTCAAAGCCAAGTTAAAATGGACGACCACCATTTCTTTCCTCTAACACCTATTCGGTAGTTGTTTATATTTCGGTCCATACGGTTCGTGCCACCCATGTTTGCATTATACCATGCAATTGCATAGGGTCGTAGAAGATCCATAGCTTATGCTTTTTCCGGAAATATGTGGACACTTTTGTAACTGGAATTTTTCCAAAAAGTATAGACGCAACACTCACAATGGAACTGTCAACCCATTTCAGCAAAAGTACAATTCAATTGTACCACGATTTGCATTCTTCAATTCCTTTTAATTTCTTAAATGACATGAAGCCCGAATGCAACTTTCCCGGATGGTTCCGGTTCCGTTGTAACCTCTTTGTTTTATCCTACCAAGACGAATAATACAAAAAGTAATCAGATACAAAGCCTGCTGCATACGGACTAATGTTACATAAATGTATTTTCCGTCACAAATTATGTTATGTTATATGCGGACTAACGTTACATTAATGTAACAGCATCCAAATACCTGAGCGATCAGGCAAACGGATTTCCAAAAAATATTTTTGTTTCAGGTATTTGCTTCTATACATATGATACAATAACACAACATTCATATTTTTTCTTACAATATACAGTAAGTTCACTAAAATAATTAACAAACAAATGCCTACCATCCGCTCATCCCCATTTTGCTATCAACTCAAATTCAATTATGTAAAAAATCTTCTATTGTCAAAAAAATCACAACCAAATGCAGTATTTTCGTGTTATTCTCTTTAGAATCCTTTACACATTACATTGCATAAACTTTAAACTCAGAAGTCGATGAAAAACAAATAGTAATTGTTTTAAACAAATAAGGCGACCCAGTGTTACATTTATGTAACGTTAGGCTAAAATGGGTTAATACTGCTTTGGCAGAAAATTCGAAGTTCATATTGGGGAACGTACCATGTGGTCAAACGGCGGATCTGACCCATAAAATCTAATATGGTACACGAACGGATCGAAAATGGCCTTTGGCATTGGTGCTGAGAACTGGGATCTTTGGACTGTCTGTGTCTGTCTGTGTCTCTTGGAACTATTCCCAGCGTGTTTCAAGCTGAGGTCCATGCCTCGACAAATCTACAAAGGCGCAATCATAAATGCCATCTTGACAGCCAAGCTACACTCCAAGGTCTTAACTACAATAAGGAGGACATCACGTATACCAATACCATCAAAACAAGTTAGGCCTGTGTAGGGAGACCTTATAACGACTCTGTTTGGAGGAGGTCAAAACGGCCGGGGACAACCTTTATGAATGCCCGGTACTTTTCAGGGTCAGAAGGCTTACCCTCCATAAAGAATTTTTCAGTCCTTACGATTTATAAAAATTCGTCAACCAAGGAAATACTAGCCTTTAACAGATGGTTTCTCTCTTGGATCACTTAGAATTCCTACAATACAATAGATGTTAAGCTACAATAATTTTTTAAAAAAAACTGTCTTCAATTATTAAATAACATACGTAATATTAAGGCATAGGTTGTTAGGTTAGGTTGTACGGCTGTGCCATCATAAAACACAAATCACCATAATGGGCCCATCGCGATCCCCATATTAAGGCATAAATATACCAAAATATTTGCATAACCGCAAAACCAACGACAACTTAAAAAAAAAGCTCTAAATAGCGAATGAGCGGAACTCTAACTACTTATGTGCGAACCAAAAAAGCGCTCATGCAATCTTCCTGTTAACCGTGAGACTTCTTTTAGTACTTTTTATTTTCTCCTAGTATGCTTTGGATCCACTTTTGCTGTACAGTAATCTGGTCAACGGTCACTGCAAGAATGATAAGAACTGTTAACATGCTGACATTTAAGAAGAAAGTTGTTTAGATTTCATTTCATCACTTTTGACCGGGTGTAGCAAGAAGTTTGTTTATAATTTAAATTTTCGTAGATAGACGATTTAAAAAGATCATTTAACGTGTTATTCCAAAGACTTTTTATTTCCAAACGCCATTCTAAGACAGTAGCACTTATTATCATCCAGTTGACATTGGTACACACTTTTTCCAACGATGCTTGAACTCCTTCAGCCCGTTCGGATCGAATTTGGAGCCTTGAGATGCTTATATCATTCATCTGCGTTCGATGAAAAGCTCTATCGTCGGAACCAAATTTTGAGCTTAATAAATAGAAGAAAGCCGCAGCGGGCCAGATCTGGCGAATACGGTGAGTGATCTGCCAATTTTTACCGCTGCACCGTAGAGTCTTCAAGGAACAGCGCGGTTTCTCTACTTTCTCAAATATTGATGGTAAAGTAGGTACTTCGCCGATGTTGGCCGTCCCGAACTGTAAACATAAAACTAAAGTGGGGAGGAAGAGGTTCATCATCTTCTAAAACTGGTAAACGATGGAGCACTATGATATTTGTCTTCGAAAATGACTGCAATTTATAATAGTATCCTATGATACAATAGATCTTTCAGGTTGCAGTATGAGCCTTGGGGCAGGATCCAGATATTTCAAAAAACACGCACGAACCCTGCTTTTTAAAGAAGCTTTAATTTGTTTTTAAAACTTGGTCGAGTTTCCATTGTTCTTAGTAGTCACTTTGATGTGCCTTGGCTCTCAACCAACGATAGCTCGATAGCTTCCTTTTCTTCCTTCACAACCGTGCTAAGAGCGCTATTGTTTAAAACTTTTCTTTAAGCCACTCTTTTCTTTAGTTTTTCCCACAAATTTTTAATTACATTCAAGTCGGGTGATTGAGGAGGTGTGGCAAGAACTTTGGGGCCAGTAAAGGAGCTGCATCCTGGCAAGGCTTGCATTTTTGTGGGTTGTCCAACTTTGAGTGTGAGTGACTGTACATACATTTTGTAATCGCACTTATGGTGAATTTCTAACTGCCTAGTGTCAGAATTCAGAACATTGCTGCTGTGGCGAAAGGTCTGCCTAAAGAGCCAGAAATATCGAGTCTAAGAAGATCATAGCAGCTTTATCTATCATGTGGATTTTTATGGCAAAATTTGTACAAAGGCACTTAGATTGGGTCTTGGAAAAGCAGACAGCTGATGATTTGGATATTTTCACCTCATTGGGTACGATTTTGTGGGGTTACCCAAAAGGATGCGTCAAAATCAACAATGCACTTGACCCTCTTGAATAACTCTTTACAATCACAGTACTTAAATACATAATATAGTTTTGATAAAAGTTACCTTCTAAAGCTTGAGCCCCAAAGCTTAAACAAACGACCCTATGACATACCTACAAGTGGCTAAAAAATTATGTCAACAAGGTACAACAAAGCATAATACAGTAGATGCGCGGTAAAATGAACGCAGACAACAATTTATGAAAAAATCTAGCAAAAGTGACTTATTACTTCTTACGGCCACATACATACGTAATGAATTTGTTTTCCTTTTGCCTACTAATTTATAAAAATCCTCTTGTAGACTGACTTATGTTTATTGCTCTTTTATAAATGAATGAAACTTCCTTTTTTGTATCTTCTGTGTATTTGACCATTAATACTAAACCCTTAAAATATGCACGCTCGGTAATGAAAACAATCTCGCTCAAAACACAGGTCTGGTTTTTATTAGTTCACTCAATCATGAGTCTACTGTAATCCATTTTGTTAAAAAAAAACCGACCTACTCTAGGTCGGAATGCTTTCTTTTAAATAGCTGCAAACAAAAAATCTGTCGTGAGAAAAGTTACAATAGAATTTTAGATTTTAAAATAAATTCTGAAGACCAAGTTCCACAATGGAAATTCGTCTACGTACGTACGTGTTTGTTGCAACCGCAAATCAATCGAAAAACCAAGTAACTAAACACAATGCCATTGCATTTAAATGCAGAACATTATACAACAAATTGAATGCAGACAAGAATTTTCAATTACAGCTGAATTCGTTCCAGAAAATGGTCTGCCCCGTCGGTTACGTACCGCATACACGAACACCCAACTGCTGGAGCTGGAAAAGGAATTCCATTTCAATAAATATTTATGCCGCCCCCGAAGGATTGAGATTGCAGCCAGCTTGGATCTAACCGAACGACAGGTGAGTGCAAATCGAATTGCAGACAGAATCGCATTATTTCAAAGTCCTTAATTTGTTAAAGGTTAAAGTATGGTTTCAAAATCGACGCATGAAACACAAGCGGCAAACCCTCTCGAAGACCGATGACGAGGACAACAAAGACAGCTTAAAAGGTGATGATGACAATCAGTCAGATAGTAGTAAGTTGGATTGTGCTTACCAAAAGTAAACGAAAAAAAAAAATAAAATCACACATTTAAGGGTTTGAATTTAGTTGCACAAAAAAATTTAGTAATATCCATGGGGAGCGATAGTTTCCCATCAATCATTGTCATGATGAAAAAATTCGTCCCTCTTAACATCGTTATACTGAAGGGTTATCCTGTTTTTCACTTTTTCTGTGTCTGTAGATTCCAACTCGAAAAAATCCTGTCAAGGCTGTGAGCTACCATCAGACGATATCCCAGATTCAACATCGAACTCGAGGGGGCATAACAATAACACACCAAGTGCAACAAACAATAATCAAAGTACAGGAAGTTGTAAGTAGTTTCGATATAGAAACGAATGTCCTTTCGCCTAATTATAATAACTTTTGTTTGTAGTGACACCGAACTCAACGTTGGAATCCGGGGTCTCATCGAATAACAACAATCTGGGTAGCAATACGGTTTCAGCATCAAATGTGATCAGTGCCGATTCCAGTGTAGCATCTAGTGTTAGTTTAGACGACGAGGACGATAGTCCGGCTAAGGTTAAGAAAAAAGACAGTGAACAGGTAAGTTTCACCGCACATCGATTTAATTTACCCATTTTATGATCCACTCCTCAAAATAGATTGTTAAAAAGGAAGCCGTGTCCACATCAACGAAACATTCCCCGTTCAATAGCTACGAAATGTACCGACGGGATTCGGATGCTAGCAGCGGTGGTGTTACCCATCAAGGTCCGCAGCCACCTCCGATTGTTGGACCAACGCCTGGTTCAACTTCGCACACAACCACAAAGACGAAAAGTCGATATCAAGCGAATAGCACTGCAAGCAATGCAATTCACGATACCAGCTATTTCCCCGGTTACTATGCCCAACAGAAGCAGCCATTAACGCCGCTTCACCAATCGCCTCAAACAGTAGCCACCACGCAACAACAACACCAGGAATACTATGGCAAGTATGACATCGAATTCGCTCCACACCATCAACAGCAGAAACTGCTGCAAAACACCAATGCGCACAATGGAGCCGTTGTCCAAGACTTTGTCCATCACCAGCAGCAACCGCAGCAGCACTCAAACCTCATCAAATCACCAGAAATGAGTTCACTGAAAATCCACGACTTTCAAACTAAACCGCCACCTCCACATTCCACTTACCATCCACATCAGAACCCCGCCGGCTATTACCATCACGGACAAGACCCCAACTGCGTGTCCACCCCATATTCCAACCATAGTTACGGTTACAACCACAACGACTATGACTCAGCGGCATCTATGAATTCGAGTGGCAACTACTACCACGAACCGAAGGCACAAACCGCCGGCTACTATGAGAATGCATTCCACCACCATCCACATCATCAAGGACAACATCCAGACTACCACCACACTGCCGAAGCGACAAACTACATGCCTGCAGGGCCACAAGCTACAAATATTGTGGACAGCTGCGACGCTTACAACTTCCCCGGCTACTACGACCAGCATCCACACGCACCCCATCATCCACATCAGATCCAATCTCACAACCAGCAACAGCAAGTGGCGGCATCTCAGCAACAGCAAATGCACATCCATCCCGTGGCGGCAGGAAATGGTAACTTTGTTAATGGCACGGCGCAGCCATTTCCCATGGCGCCCGCTTCAACCGTTACAAATTCAAATCTAACCGGCCTCGAGAACTCGAATAGCTCTTCGGATTTCAATTTTCTTAGCAATTTAGCAAATGATTTTGCCCCCGAATATTATCAATTAAGTTAGTTAATTAGATAATAAGCAAGAAAACCAACATTTTAAATACTTAGTTAAACAGTTATTCCAGACACACAAATACCAGAATATTTTACAACTCTACCGTTCGATTTACTTACCAAGCGTAGATTTGTAATTCGAATACATATGAACATGAAATTGATTTAAAAAAAAAAGTAAATCTAGGAGAATAGTTCAAAAGAAATTATGAGAGAATCGTTTTTTTGTAAATATTAAAAGAAAAAAAGTTACACTGTAAGATAATTGAGTAAGTTAAAAAAATCTTAATCAAAATAATTATGCTTTACATTCGTAAAAATAAAAAAAAAACCGTTCTAAAGGTAACATTGTAAATTTGAAAATTAAAAAAAAAAACTGTTACTGATTAATAAAATATTAATTTCTGTTTTGTTAAGTTCGCAATGGTGTTGAATCTGACAGATTCAAGTGCAATTGGACACCACATTATTATCGTTTTACCAGAAACCAGTTACATATTATTTTAATTTTTTGTAAAAAAAAAATACAAAGAAATATATACATAGACACATATATAAATATTATATTAAGTGAATTAAATTTAATCATTTTCATATCTTTCAAACAACACTTTGTGAAGAAATAATACGTAAATATACATAATGTGAACATTAATGATGATTTTCAAAATTATTTACAGTTCAACATCAGAGCAGTGAAAGAACGCCAAGTGAAATAAGACCAAAAGCAAAAATTTGGCCTTATTTCACTTTGTGAATGTGAATTAAGGCCAAGTTTTAACTTTCACAAAGTGAAATAAAGGGTGAGTTCATAATTGTAAAAAAAAATTGCACCAAAATCTGTATAAATTTATGAACGCGACTTCTGCAGCAGCCATATCGCAGCCGTGCAGCAAAATAAAACAATCTGCAAATTTGTACAACAAAAGCTGTAATTTGACATTTCGTCGCCATAGAGTTGGTTTGACGTAAACGCCAAAATGCACTTTTTTTTAGCTGTGCATGCAGTCTCACATTTTCACGTGTGCTCTATTCGAATATATCATCTGTTTCATTCTATCTGTAGCCAATCCTGAGATATCCAGTATCAGTTTTGACGTATATCCACCAAAATTAGCAAGTTGGAGTGTTATTTTAACGTAAACGCCATTTTTGTGAATATATGGTACGTCAAATGTCCCATACAATTCACATTATTTTTTTTTGTTTAGTATTGTTTTGCCATATGTCCATGGGCTTCAATCATACGTTATAAAAACTTAAAATAATATTCAGTATTGTGTTAACGTACGTGCATGTACATTACTAAGTAAATAAGCGTATTTAGTCGTATTCACGTTGCAATCGGCAGAAACAAAAAGATAAATAATTTTGGTTTGCTGTATGTGCATATGAGTTTTAACGGGCGATAAATGAAAATATAAATAATGTCAAACAAAAAGTTGGTTCCGTCGTTTGCTCAATATTAAGTCCCTTCTTAGACTTCTTCTCAGGTGCAGCCAGTTTATTTTAAGGCATACGAATACTCTTTAAAAGCAGGGTATTTAAGCTTTTGACATTAATGTGTCTAACCGCTTGATGTTTGTACTGAAAAATGTGCGCTAAAAAAGTGTTACCAGAGAAATATTGGATATTCATGTTTAAAGATGGGCAGTAGCTCGGTGTATGGTATGTCGGCTTCTCATTTCATAGGTTCCCAGTTCGTCTCCTGGCGGGGCACTTCTCTTTTTTTTGTTTTTTTTTTATTTCTTTGTTTCCTTTGGTTTTTTTTTGTGTCTTTTCTATTTATTTCTTTGGTTTAGTTGTTGTTATTGCTTACTTAATATTTTTTATTCGTGGAGATAGGACTTACTGTTCTGATAACATATATAAAAGTAAGTTTGCAACGGTTCTATTTGTCAATCGTGATGACAGAAAAGAAAGTTGTTTCCTTTGGTTTTGCTGTTGTTTTTTGTTTCTTTTCTATTTTTACCCGGCTATGGCAAAGCCAACAAACCCCTATACGGGAAGAGTCGACGAATAATAGTAACTCGGCATACAGACACTGCAGTCTTCGCTGATGGATCTAAAACTATTAAAGAAACGAGGACTGGTATATTTTGCATGAACATAGAGCTAAAAGTATCCTTAAGACTCCCGGATGCCGTCAGTCTCTTTCAGGCAGAAGTTCTAGCCATACTTAGGACTCCAGTGGTCCTGATAATGCAACGAATAGTCAGGAACTGCCGAATAATGCTAAGGCCATTGTGCAGAACCAGGTAAGACTATGTTGGGTGCCTGGTCAGTTTGTTGTAGAAAGCAACGAGTCTGCCGATGAGTTGGCAAGAAAAGTAGGGAAACTGCCGGCTATGGCCAAAACTAACTGAAAAGTACGGTACAATAGTAGCCCTGATCTCAATTTTTCTCAAAATCTTTTACGATTATTTTAATAAATGATTTTAAAGAAATAACTACAATGACATATTAATGTTCCTTACGCACTTCCGTGCAGCGGAGGTCTTTGTCGTTTTTAAAAGTATTCTTTACAAAAATAAAGTATATTAAATACCATAAGTCTGATTTACAAACATTGCATGGCAAAACAAATGGGGGGGGAGTTCAGGCCAGACTATAATCGTAGAAAGAGTGCGTACGTCGACGTACCTAACTGCGAAAATACAAGGAACTTAAACTATGACCAATACATTCGCTCTTTCATACGAAAATTTGACTTGAGCAATTCACAGCAGCTTCCGATTATTCGACTATTATAGTTGAGCCGTTAGAGTACCAAATGATCTCAATATTTAAAAAAAGCGTCAAGAAAAATTTCAGGAACACCGACAACCACAGAAAGACCAAATAAGAATGTTAATGATTTTTGAACTTGAGTAGTATTCGCTTCAAAAGCTAAATTGGACTACCACCTAATGAAATCCGATGTACGCTTATATCAATAAAACCTCTTCAAACCAGAAGAATTTATTTGCTTATCCCGTTTGCGAGGGATATTATAATTGGACATATTAATTGTGCTCCCTTGTGATCTCTGTTTAAGCTATATTCACCAGCTCGATCCTTGAAACCAAGGGCTTAGTTCTAAAAAAGTAAATTATATTTTGTTTACATTATTATTAAACGTACCTACCTATATATCTAAATGTGATGAAAGCGGGTGCTTGCTAAATTTGTTTTGCAGAGCTCTTCTTTTAAAAAATAACTCCCTTAACGATGCTCAGAGCCAGGCGACCAAGATTTTGTTCAGCCTGTCTACTGTTTTCAGTTTGAAAGATGAAATAAAAGTAATAACTCCAACTATTTGCATGTTTATTTCTTTATTTCATTCAATAGACTGCGATTATTTCTAGTTCGCCTCAGCCTTTTATACACTTGTGTATGAAAGCCTACTAATTATATGATACAATATTTTATATTTTTAAAGTTGTTTTCCAAAATCAGTGAATTACTTTACTTTACTTTACATTTAGTAAGCAATTAAAATTTATTATTACTAAAGGGTGATTTTTTAGCTGGTTTGGTTTTGGCAACACTGGTTTTGACAGCTGACGTGTGTTTAGTACCTTGTGTCATTGTCAAACAGCTTCAGTTTGGTTTGCAATTTAACCATGGATCGTCTTACAAATGAACAACGCTTGCAAATTATTGAATTTTACTATCAAAATTCGTGCTTGGTTCGAAATGTTCATCGCGCGCTGCTTCCATTTTATGATCGGCATTCTCGACCTTCTGAGCAGTCTATTCGGAAGATTGTGACCAAATTTCGCACCAAATTTACTTTGTTGGACATTAAACCACCAACACGTTTACGTACTGTGCGTAGTGAAGAAAATATTGCGGCCGTATCAGCTAGTGTGACAGAAGACCGCGAAATGTCGATTCGGCGCTACCGAGCGATGATAACAAACTTTTTTTTGCCCGAAATGGAAGTTCTTGACTTGCATGATATGTGGTTTCAACAAGACGGTGCCACATGCCACACAGCACGCGAAACAATGGCGCAATTGCGAGGCGAGTTTGGTGAACAGTTAATTTCACGTTTCGGGCCGGTCAATTGGCCGCCTAGATCGTGCGATTTGACACCATTAGATTATTTTTTGTGGGGGTATGTCAAGGCTAATGTCTATAGGGACAAGCCCGCTTCGATTGACGCACTGGAAGCCAACATCCATGCATTCATTCGTGAGATACCGGCCGATATGTGTGAAAGAGTATGCCAAAATTGGACTCAGCGGATGGGCTACCTGAGACGCAGCCGCGGTCAACATTTGCATGAAATTATCTTTAAACATTAAATTGCAAGGTTCAAACTATCGATTCAAATAAATATTTCATTCATTTTTTCGAATTTTTTGTGTTTTTTTTTTAAAAAAAGTTCTCAACCTCTTAAAAAATCACCCTTTATAAGTATGACTGTTTAAGATAGTTTAAGATATTTTTTTAGGATGGTTGTTCCAGTACTTGTTTATTTAAAGGAGAACCTACAATGGAAACATGTCTTATATTAAGTTGTTTATTATGGTAATGTTTTATTCAGAACCTATTCAAACTGAATTCGATCAAAATCTACACTTCTTATTATTGGAATGACGTGCGTGCATATTTTTGACGTACGTGTATGGGAGCTGGGACGACAAAAAATACGTGATTTGTGTGACGTAAACGGCAAAGCCATTCTGAGGAAAACTTTGAATTATTAAAAAACTAAAAGACACTGAGCTTTTCTTTAACTCTGAAAGTAAGTATTCTGAATAATATTTAGTAAAAAAATAAGAAAATGTTATCGACTAGTTTTATTTTTATTGAATCGTAAAATGCGATTTCCCAAAAAAGTGCAAATGGCATATACGTCAAACCAATTCTGGGGCGACGATTTATGAACACAAGTGATGCCGGAACGTTTGCAATGGTAATGCAGTTTTTTTTTACATCTGTGAACGCAATATATGTCTGCATTGCTGCGGTTTGTTTACAGTTATGAACTTACCCAAAGCTAAACGAATTCACTACTCCAAAGTGAAATAAGGCCAAACTTTTGCTTATTCCATATTTGTGTCTGCGACCATTGCGAATGCAATCCAAGAACTACCCGACGCACCCACCCGAAACTATCTTTTGGATGGCACCTTCAGTGTAGTGTCATCTTGCGGTGGCACTTTTCCCTTGACAACCACTGTAAGTGAACATTATTTATTTGAGTTTTGGACGACGTACACACATTTACGCATTTAGTTTTTCTTATTGAAAAAGATAATAGCAAACAATTCAAATAAATAAATTAAAGCTGCTTCCATCAGTGATTTCATAACTCAGATGACAAATGATCATAACAATCTGCTTATCGAAGATGCTACTAACACTCTGCCATGATAAAGATGAAGATTAAAGGACTTGACCAGAAGAATACGATAAGCTAATAGAAGTAATTTAAAATTCATTATGGCAGACGCACCAAGATGGTGGATTAGCGTTATCTGGTATGACCTCCCTAATATGAGTATCAAATGAAAGGGTTTGTAAAGTAGAACACGACATTGCTTTCCTACTTATGTACACTCTACATATTTTCTGAAACTTATAAGTTGTAAATAAAAAATTGAGTTAAAAAAATTAAACCCGACTGAGGGAAACACTTACTCAAAACTACGAAACAAAACGAAACAAAACGAAACAAAACGATGATTTTCAGAGTATAGTGGTCGCATGCATATATCAATATGTATGTCTGTATAATGGCATGTCGGGTTTTAGTTTTTTTTTTAACTTATTTTGATTAAATTTCAACTATTTCCTATTCCACATACTTGCATCTTTATAGGCATCTAGCAAGACACCTTTGATACGCCCAATGCCACACCAGAAGACATAAAATAAAAATGTACAAAAAATATTTGAAGTTTTATCATTTTGCCATCACCCGAATTACACAATCTAATCGCTAAGACTTTAATCGTCGACTTTTTTTTGTAATTACTCTTAAATCGTTAAAACGATTGCAGTAAATTGACCGTTAGGCGAGGTACAATAGCGAAGTAGACGAAGAAGCTATTAAGCTAAATAACAGCTGTGGTTTATTATTATTATTTTTTATTTCTAACGATAAAATTTTCTACAAATTAAAGTACTAAACCAAATGACAAGCGACAGTTTTTGTCAGCATGTCAAGGACACCTTCTGTGGCCATAATCAAATTAACAAATACCGCCGAAATGAATACCGCATCACTCAAGGGAATTTCCGGGCGCATATTCACCGGATTGGATTAGAGGGAATAATAATTATTAGAATTACTTTTTTTTTTTATTTCGTTTTATTCGAAAAATTCTGGTGGCAAGTGATCAATCTTAAATTTTCACCGCTTATGTCAGGGTAACAGAAGCTGACATGTACTCTCTTTCACTTCCTCTGGACTGTGTGCCGCCTGTGGGACATAAGTGAAGCGGATTGGAATATCAAAAGTTGTTGACATCTTTACCATGCCAAATTGTCCCATTCTCTGATGCCTGGTCTCGCACTCTACTGTTATTTGCCTAGCAATGGACAAAAACGTAAAATCCCACCTCAGGATGAAAGGCAACAAAAAAAAAAAAATATTATATTCCTTCGACGAAAAGTATCCCTAAAATTTTGTGCTAATGCTGGTCCTGGGAGAATTTGTGGTACTTTCACAAAAGTAGGCAGGTCCCCGTGAAGGACACTGTAAAAGATACACCTCATCCATCTTTCTGTCTGTCAAGTTTAGCGGGAGACGAGACCCTTTTTCCCATTGTTGTCGTCCGATGATGTGGACCATTGTACGTGGGTACTAAAATGCTGCGCTTTACATAGAAATTTACACGAATATGTCACAAAATTAAATGTATCTGCAGATATGGGATACACGCATGGCTTTCGTGTATATGGCAGCGGAGATGGACACATCACAGATGTCGATTGCTGACGAAGGTCTCAATGTGACGTATGTGATGAAATGAAACATCAAGATGAGCACTTTGGATAAGTTTTTGAAAAAAAAAATGGTTTCGTTCTAATTGAACTATTTACACGTGTGTGTGATTTTTTTAATGATTTTTCACTTACTGATATTGCTGTGATAAGTGGAGAGAAATAGCTATGAATTCAGGCATTTTTGTTTAAATTCAGGTTATTTTATTAAGAAGCTTATGAGAATTATTATCTGTCGATATAAGGGTGTTTCAATATGGCAACAATACTATTACATTTGGTTTCAACAGGATGCTGCCATATGTCATACTGCCGGCGAAACAATCGAGTTATTGAAGGAAGTGTTCGATGACAATATCATCTCCAGAAGATCCAAGATCGTGTGATCGACGCCGCTGAACTATTTTCTGTGGGAGTATGTATTTTAAGTTGTTGGTTCATGTGGGTAAGCCAATAATGATCCCAGACTTGGAAGCCAACACTGACCGCACCATGCATGAGATACGGCCTCAAATGCTCGAAAAAGTGGGCGAAAATTGGGGTTCCTGGATGCAGTTTATGAAATGCTTTCGTGGTAGCCATATTCCCAAAATCATATTTCATCGCTATCTATCGAAAAAATATACTTTGGGTCGTTTGCTCAACTTGTGCGTGTTATATTTTAATTTCAAATCGTGCAACTTGTATTTAACAGTTCTCGGAGTATGGCCCTTCGGTCTTAGGGTGTTTTTGTTATATTCTCACGTGGTTTGATATTTTGTCCATGTTTCGGAGTTGGATGTTCTCGACGGGATCCGTCCAATCTTGTTAGCTTTATAGCGACTTGATTAACCTTCGTCTCAGTATGCCCGAATTTGAGCCTTTTCCTCTTCATATTTTGTTTTTGGCATAGTTGTTTAATAGATAAACAAATGTCTTGAACTGTGTATTATTTCACATTTTGCAAGGATTCATTTTTTTTTTGGCGCTACTAGATTGGTTTTGATGTAGATTTTAACGACTAAGTAGCACATTTTAGTGTCAGAATTTTATCGTCGAGCAGAGCTGGTTCTGCATCCAGAAATTTTGCAATTACACACCCAGTTTGTTTTATTATTCTGATCTGATCCGGCTCAGATCACGGGTATAATAAAATACGGCTACCATCTCTCTTTATTTATTTGGTTCAGTCGATACTTAAATTTGACGATGTTATTTAGAATTCAGTTTAACAGATTACATTTCCAAAATACATATCCTGGAAAACGCGTTTGGATTGCGAGCCCTCTTATAGAGTAAGATGCTAATTACTGGTTATTCTTTCACTTCATGTAAGAAAACATGACCATTATGTATTGTTTACGAAAGACGTTTTGTGTCCGTAGTCTTATCTCGGGTGCCCATTTACATAATGTATGTTCCCAAAGGCGTCTAAGAGGTCGAAACGATACGTAGTACAAATTATAAAACTATGAACCAATTCAATTACCAGAGCTCTTGCTTCTAATGAATTCAGCAGATATGCACAAAGATTTTCATTAATTTATATTTATTTTTCATAATATGTACAGTGAAATCTCTCATTAGCGGACAACCTGTTTAGTAGACAACTCACAGTAACGGACACCATTTTGGGGAACCAATTTCTAATTTCTCGTACAAAATTCTATCTCATTAGCGGACAAAAAAGACAAAGACCTCCGCTGCACGGAAGTGCATAAGGAACATTAATATGTCATTGTAGTTATTTTTTTAAGATCATTTGTTAAAATAATCGTAAAAGATTTTGAGAAAAATTGAGATCGGGGTTACTATTGTGTCGTACTTTTCAGTTAGTTTTGGCCATAGTCGGCAGTTTCCCTACTTTCCTTGCCAACTCATCGGCAAACTCGTTGCTTTCTACAACAACTGACCAGGCACCCAACATGGTCTTACCTGGTTCTGCATAATGCCCTTAGCATTATCCGGCAGTTCCTGACTATTCATTGCATTATCAGGACCACTGGAGTCCTAAGTATGGCTAGAACTTTTGCCTGAAAGAGGCTGAAGGCATCCGGGAGTCTTAAGGATACTTTTAGCCCTGTGTTCATGCAAAATATACCAGTCCCCGTTTCTTGAACAGTTTTAGATCCGTCCGCGAAGACTGCAGTGTCTGTATGCCGAGTTACTATTATTCGTCCACTCTTCCCGTAGAGGGTTTTGTTGGCTTTGCCATAGCCGGGTAAAAATAGAAAAGAAACAAAAACAACAACAAAACCAAAGGAACTTTCTTTTCTGTCATCACGATTGAAAAATAGAAAAGACATACAAATTAGAACCTTTGCAAACTCACTTTTATATTTGTTATCAGAACAGTAAGTCCTATCTCCACGATTAAAAAATATTAAGTAAGCAATAACAAGAACTAAACCAAAGGAATAAATAGAAAAGACACACAAAAAACAAAGGAAACAACTTTCTTTTCTATCATCACGATTAAAAATAGAACAAAAAGAAACAAAAAAAAAAATAACAAAAACAAAAAAAAGAAGAAGTGCCCCCACCAGGAGACGAACCGGGAACCTATGACATGAGAAGCCGACATACCATACCCTGAGCTACTGCCCATCTCAAAATATATATATTATATATTTCTCTGGTAACACTTTTTTAGCGCACATTTTTCAGTACAAACATCAAGCGGTTAGACATATTAATGTCAATGTCAATGTGGCTGTCCAATAAGAGAGATTTCACTGTAATGTGTTTAGTAGATGTAATAAATAAATAAATAAATAAATAAACAAATAATTAATAATAGAAAAATAAAAATCAAACCATAACAAATAATCAAATTTATGAATAACTAGCGGATACCATGCGTGCGTTGCTACGCTTTATAAAAAATATACGAAGAAATCGATTTTCCGGAATTTTCTTTCTATCTTAACCTAAAATACAACAATATATGTACGAACAAATAAAAAAAAACATGAAAATCGGCAAAGCGGTAATCGAGTTTCACCCCGAAAGAATTATATATCCATATTATGTACTATACTGAACTAACGTATCAGGATTCGTTTAATCTTTTGGTTTGAGCCAAAAAAGACCATAAAAACGGATAAATGCTAGTATGTTCCACTGCGATGGAATTGTCTTCTTTTTTAGCTGATTGTTCTTAAGATTAACAAGGTAGCAGGTAGCAGAATTACGTTACGAAAATGGATTTTAAACTCAAGCTTTTTGCGATTTACGTAAATGTGGACCTGTAACGCGAACAATTGTAGTTATCTTTATAAATTTCGCGAACTCTTCGAACTGCTGCAGAGCTTTAAGTTTTTTTTATTGAATATTCGAACTGAAATTATTAATATAAATAAAATCAAACAGAACAACTATTCACCTATTGTACTTTTTTATTAGTTAAACCTAAACTATGATCACAAATTAGATTTTGTTCAATGGCCGAAACAGCGTTTGTAGTCTCCCAGCAGAAACATTTGCGATTCAATGTTTAATGATGAGTGACAGTGATTGCAGGAGCAGCAGGATACGCAACTGATGCAGATTTCAGCAAAGCTGGACCGGCCGCGTAAGCTACAGCTGGAGCTTTGATAAGAGTTGCAGCAGGAGCAGCGGAAGCAAGTGGAGCGTCCTTAACTATAGCTGCGGTTGCGGCAACAGTTTTCACCAATGGTTCACGATTGACGACAGCATTAAATCCGTTCACTGGATCGGCAGTGTACCGAACTGTACGGCGAAAGCCATCAGCATCGTTGAGTGAGTATTCACCCTGAACAACATCGCCGTCACGTGCTTCAACTTGTCTCTTCGAATCCCCAGAGATGACATCCTCGACATCATAGGCGAATTTATACTGCGGATGCGGATCATATTCATCCTCGGCCTTGGCCAACACCGGTTGGGCGACATTTTTCACCGTGGCTGGCACTAGGCCAGCACTGGCTAACGCGATGAAGGCGAAAAGTACAACAAACTATAGAGGAAAATATTTATTAATTGCAACGTTATATCCGTTATCCGAAATTTATGTCGACGGTACCTTGAATGCCATTTCGAACGCTTGGATTGTCCTCCTTTGACTCAACACAAAACACTGAATACCAGATCCGTAGCTAAGCACACGTATTTATACCCGCAGAGGAGTTGCATCGAGAATGCTGCTGCTTCCTTTATCCTTTTGTTGGCGGTGGTGCTGGATTTTTTTTTTTAATGCGAATGCATCTCATTTTTTCTCATCTTTTGTGCAGTTTTTTTTCCAAGATACTCGTACATATACGAGAACAGTGAGATCTGATCACCGACCTCAAAGAAAGGGAAACCTAAATTGCAGCATTTGTAGTGAACGAGTATGTGTGCGTAGGTACATGTAAGATGGATATGAAGAAATCATTCCCGGTGCAATTGCAGACCAGGTGTGGCCGTGATGATCATCATCGTCCGCGGTAGTAGCGGCAGCAGGACCACAAGAAGAACAAACAAACAATGCTGGTAGAAAAACAACAAATATACGAGCGAGTGGTCCAGCAAAAGATACGAACAAGAAAAAAAAAAGAAGAACTGTAGGGCGAAGAAGAAATTCATCAGAGTGTAGCTTTGAGTACAAGTACCAACGGCCTTGAATTTAATGGGACCCTAACTAGCTCTGTACACATTTTCCAGATCCATGTTAACCATCTTACAACCCAGGGGATCAATATCATCTGCTTTGAGTTATCAAAGAAGACATTGTGGTTGGGAAGAAAACACATACTCGTATCTAAATTATACCCTTCATGTTACCTATGTTGCTACCGTCATCAGAAAAAATCAGATAATCAGGGTGCTCAGAGACCCAAATCCTGCCACAGAAAATACTATCCTTACGTTATGTCATAATAAGTTTTTTGACATTAATATGTCTAACCGCTTGAGGTTTGTACTGAAAAATGTGCCCTAAAAAAGTGTTACCAGAGAAATATATACCAAATTGGATACTCGTGTTTTAACCCTTAACGGCCCAATTTTTTATTTTCTAATGAAATAAATGACTTGAAGATAACATAGCATCTAAAGTGATTCTGCGTACTTAATAATGTATTTCGTTGCATTGTTTACCTGTGGGGGTGGATATTGTGGTATATGTATATCAAATTCGATCAAACGGGTGCTAGGGCTACATTTTGAGCTTAAATACGAGATGTAAGGTTTACTACGAAAGAAAAAATATTTGTGAAAATGAAAACATAGTATTTATGTAGTATATTTTTGAAACCGGATTCATAAAATTTACTCAAATAACATTTTAAAGTAATTTCTGGTCTTTGTCGGATCTGCTAATATATGACACGACCAACTTTCAAATTACATATTTGAATATTAACATGAAATTGCATAGTCTTAGGCACATTTATATTGAAGAGGCTTGTATTAAATATGATACAATGGCCAATTATGATAAAATATGAAGTTTTTTGAATTTACAGCATTTTTACTAATATGTATCAAATTTGATACATTGGGCCGTTAAGGGTTAAAATGGGCGGTTGCTCAGTGTATGGTATGTCGGCTTCTCATCTCATAGGTTCCCGGTTCGTCTCCTGGTGGGGGCAACTCTTTTTTTTTATTTATTTTTTTTGTTTCTTTTTGTTCTATTTTGAATCGTGATGATAGATAAGAAAGCTGCTTCCTTTGGTTTTTTTTGTGTCTTTTCGATTTATTCCTTTGGTTAAGTTGTTGTTTTTGCTTACTTAATATTTTTTAATCGTGGAGATAGGACTTACTGTTCTGATAACAAATATAAAAGTAAGTTTGCAACGGAACACAGGTACACAGGGCTAAAGGTATCCTTAAGACTCCCGGATGCCTTCAGCCTCTTTCAGGCAGAAGTTCTAGCCATACTTAGGACTCCAGTGATCCTGATAATGCAACGAATAGTCAGGAACTGCCGAATAATGCTAAGGGCATTATGCAGAACCAGGTAAGACTATGTTGGGTGCCTGGTCAGTTTGTTGAAGAAAGCAACGAGTCTGCCAATGAGTTGGCAAGAAAAGTAGGGAAACTGCCGGCTATGGCCAAAACTAACTGAAAAGTACGGTACAATAGTAGCCCTGATCTCAATTTTTCTCAAAATCTTTTACGATTATTTTAATAAATGATTTTAAAAAAATAACTACAATGACATATTAATGTTCCTTATGCACTTCAGTGCAGCGGAGGTCTTTGTCTTTTTTTATAAATTGGACTGTATTTGTTTATGCCGCCATTACGTCAGGGTTAGGTTACGTAGCAATGGCTGCCAGTAACAAGTACCAGTACCAGGATCTTGGGGATATTTACCCCGTTACTCATGAGAACCATTTGGAGCTTTGTACAAAGCGAAAAAGGGTTCTCACGTCTTTTTGTGCTAGGTTACTAAGTTGATCGAAGATGTAGTTTTCTACTACGAGAAAGGTCTGGGCAAAAACAGAGGAGATGTGTTGGGCTATCCTCCTCTTCTTCGTCTCTGCAACTCCTGCAGAAGTCATTTGAAATTATGCCAATCCCAGTTGCATGCTTGCCTATAAGGCAGTGTCCTGTAATGACACCGATAGTCGTACTTAGTTAGTTAGAGCGGTTTAGATCTAGTCTAGTGGTATCTGTCTGGTGGCAAGGCAGGTAGTTCCACCTTCCCATCTAGCATTGGTTTTATTGACTGTGTCAAGTTTGAGCGTTAGCTTGTAAGTAGCGAAGGGCAAACCCATATTTTTCTTATCGGGTAGAATAGGTATTGCTGTTCCTAGTTTACCGAGCTCGTCAGCTTTGCAATTCCCTGGAATGTCTCTGTGCTCCGCCACCCAGCAAAGGTGAATATTAAACTGCTTAGCCATCTCTATAAAAGATGAACGGCAGTTGGAGGTAGTCTTAGAAGTGGATGAGACTGATGCCAGAGACTTCAATGCCGCCTAACTACCCCAGAAAATGCTAATATCGTTAGTGGATATAAGATTCCTGTTGATCCAGGATAGTGCTTCTGAAAACGTCATAATCTCCGCTTGAAACACGCTACAGTGATCAGGGAGGCGGAAGGAGTTTTAATTATTCTGAGAAAAGAAATCCTCCTACACAATCATTGGTTGTAGAGCCATCAATGTAGAAGTGTATCGACTTGTCTGTATAGCTCCTAAGTCATCCCAAAAGGACTTATCGGAAATGGTGACCTTAAAGTTTTTATCGTCATTTGTCATTATGTTACATTACGTAAAATTTAACTTCGAATGCAATATGCACTTTAAACATTCACTCAACGAAGTTTCTAATGGCGACTTGTGCGGTAAGCACACTTCACTTACCCGAACGTAAGCTATAATGTCATTATTGAACTAAAATAACGCCCGATTAAAAACATGGCATCGACTTTACTATTTTTGTTTTCTGTTAAATTTGGCATTTTCTTGTTAGACAGACTAAAACGCCTCAGATTGGAGATTGCAGTGGAAGAAACTAGTTCCACTCAGCTCCCGACTGCAACCGATTTAAGCCATACACATTTTATTTTACTGCCGCATGTTGCATCATAATGATGAGTACGAGCATGCATTATGTATATATGAAGAATGCGAAATTTGTTGTTGTAATTCGTTTCTTTTTATATTGTAATCGATCCAGGAGCCCCTTTGGACACCAATCAACCTCCAACAACAAGACAAAGGGAATAATATACTAAAGCATGTTTGGCTCGGTGAATGACAGAGGGTGCACTGGCGCAGGTGGTCGTTCTTGGAGACTGGTTGGTGGCTATAGTGAATATCAAGAACGCACTTAGTATACAATCGTCTGGGAAAATGTTATCCCCTCGATCTTGTAGAAACAACATTAAAGCTGAATGGGGGGCAACAGTGTATCCTTCTTTGTTTTGATTGTAATTCTTGGCTCTGCTGAGGTGGAATGTAGGTCAGTAGTTTTTGAGGATGCTACACAGCTTAACTAACGTGAGAATATTTTTGAAAAATAACTTTCTAAATACAAAAATATGTACTAACTATCTTCGAAAGGTTCCAAATTCCGCCCAGGACAAAAAAAAAAAAAATACAAATCCATCCGAAGGAGTATGCTCGGGTCAATGCACTTTCATCAAAACATTTGAAAATCATGTTTCGGCTGCAAAGGTATATAAGACGATCAGTCTGCGTTGCATTCGCATCGAAGGAAAAGAAAAAACTTGTTTTCGGGACCAAGGAAGTCTATGAACCTTATGAGTATTTTGCAAAAGAGGGTAAGTACCTTTATTTGTTTGTACCAACGACAACGACGATAACGTGATGGTTGTGCGTCTGTGGATTGCCTTGGTCAAACACAAACGAGTGCATGAATGGATGAGAACAATGTCGTCGGCAAGAGTTCCTTTTATTAAAGGTTATTGACATGTTTGCATGAAGTTGTACACCTCTTCGGTTATGAATATGTTTTTTTTTTGGTATTCCAGTTGATGGTATTAAGCGAGATTTTTACAAATACAAACGCGAACGACAGTTGAAAAGTGTGATTTATTTCTGAACAGATACTGTAAAATAGTCGCTGCCGATGCCGAGTTGAAAGAATGCAATTTTTTATATGGAATCTGTATCTCCAATGAATGAACTGTACATATTGTAACGGCTGTTTTTACAGGTTATTGGACTACCTTTGGTAGACGATGTGTACATTTTGGTACGACAGATGCAACTCAAACATTTGGATTTGATTCAACGATAAAGTTCGCCCAGTCTTGGGTCTGGGTATCAAAAGCGTCTGCAAGGTGTTACTGTCTGGAATAGTGCCGCAACATTGTCAATTTGTTTTCCAAAAAATAACAACAAAAAGACGCAAGTCATAAAGTTCTTGTTTCTTGTAGTTCTCAACCTGGGTTGCATAAAATGTTTGTACCCACTATGGAGAATATCCTCAAAGGCTAATGTCTCTGTCTTCTGAACAATTCAAATTTGTTGGCTTTCTTCAATGGTCACACTGAAAAAAAAGATGATTTTGTTTTACTTGGGACATAGTTATTTCTACAAAATTCATCAAGCCACGGTTTCATCTGCTGTGTGTCAGTCAGACACCATTCAGCGGCCGGAAACCTGTTGGGTAAATTAGTATTAGCATTGTAGGTATATAAAAGTTTCATATATGTACAATGGTATTAGTAAATTTTGAAGTCATTCACTTCATCTTCTGTCTCTGCTTAAAGTAGGCCTCTTGGTTTCGCATAATTTAAGCTATTTTTATCTTCTTCTTGTTTTCCAAAATTTCAACTTTGACTTTTCAACAAAAAATATTAATAATTTATTCATATACATAACTATTTCGAATGTGGAAGATAGCGTATTTGTCCAAACTACGCTTTTCTACATGGCAAAATAATAAATTGATAGTAATACACAATTTAATAAGCGCACCTCAGTCATTCGAAACTCTCGGATTGAAGTCAAGTCACTCATCTTCTAGGTTACTTTGAATTTAAATAAAAAACTGTTTACCCAGCGTTCTTGGAAACATCCGATTCGAAGTACATTCAAATTAACAATCTTTTAGCTTGCTGGTGCTAGGAAAAAATAATTGCTTACCACTGTTTTAGACCATGCACAAAAATGATCTAAGAAAAGTCTCTGGGGATGTGTCCCGTGCTGTGTTATGAGTGTAGAGATTAATGAAAAGTACTGGTTTCAATAAACACATCTGGATGACGAACTTTTTTAATTGTGACCTAAACTCCTCACATGTCCATAAGTATATTATGTACATAAACACACATATACACCCGTAGCTATGCGCAGGACCATTGAGCTAGGGTTGCAGGTCCGAGTCTCAGCAAAATCATGTTTTTTTCTCCTTTTTATATTTAAATGCAATTTTGGAAAGTCCATAATACTCCTGTGGTCGTCGTGGCCGTGGTGGTTAGTGCGTTGGACTACTACGCATGCTGCCCGGGTTCAATCCCAGCAAAACACCTAAAAGTTTTTTCACGATGCCACCTGTTTCGAATGTCTGACAAGCAATCAAAGAGTATCATTTGTCATGAGAAGCTTCTCAACTCGCCGTTCGGAGTCGGCAAAAAACTGTAGGTCCTTTCCAATTCGTGGAAAAAATAACACGCACACACAAATGGTTGCGAGAAGCTAGGCTTGGTTCTGTATATTTAGGACTGCTGACGCCGTATATTCATTTTTATTTTTCATAATACTCCTTAAGGAATAGTGATAATTTCATTAATTTCGCTCCAGTAGTTTACGAGTTAATAGATTGAAAAATTGATTTTTTCGACGTGAATTTCTCTAGAACTATACAACTTATGGGATGCGCTATAGATTTATATTTAGCTAATCATCTCCAAACTCTCTCTCATATTTGTGGCAAGCAGTGAAGTGATAAGGGGGGAATGGCATTGTATTGTATGTGTTTTTACACATTTTTGGCAATAGCTTCCAAAGTTTCTTATATAAAAAAATATGTGGGAAACTTTGCTTCGAGCCCTTTCGAATGATATCCCACATGATATATTTTTCAGATCTCCGAGTTTATGCCACCCTGTTTAGTTGTTTCACAATATGTTTGAGCGATAAGTTGTCTCAAATATTTCCGTTCTTTGAAATCTGTTTGCTTATAAGAGGTGTCCGGTTATGATAGGTGTCCGTAAGGAGAGAGTACACTGTATTTACTTTTTAATATTTAAAAAAATAAATCGCAAGTACGGTGCTTCTAGAAAGCACATCGCACATTTGTGTACCTTGGGTCGTTAGAGGAACATAGTATTTTATTATTTTCAAAACTATTTTGATTTTTAATCGCATCGCAGGATCGAGTAATATGGACCGAAAAGGGCTAGATGTAGGCATGTAAGAACATATCTATGTATATGGACCAGTCACTGCAGTTGCTACATGAAATTGTTCAATTGTTTACATACATGCTGCGTGCATAATGTAGATACATACATACATATTTAGATGGAAAATAACGAGCTTTACGAGTATTTATAAGAACACGATTTTTACCATTGCTATAAACAGTTTTTCGACTTAAATCTGATTTAATCGTTATATTCGGTATCGTTGTAACCGATTGTAAATTATATTGAGTTAAACGGAATTTGGCATAGACTTTGAAAATGTATCGTTATATCCGGTTCATCGCTATATCAGGTATTGTTATAACTGCTTTCTACTGTATCTTTAACTAACAACACTCTCATCACCAGTCAGCTCAAACCTCTAAGGTGTCTATTCTCGAATTTCCTGCACAATCCCCTTGTTGGTGGATTCAAAAACACTTAAGACTTACCCACTCAAATTTTAAAATATCGCTAACATCCTTGTGTTTAAGTAAGATTCTCAAACAAAAATACAATACAAGCCATTTATCGGTGTTGGGGATTTAAGTTACTGCGATGTAACCAACTAACACAATTAAAAAGGAGAACGTTAAAGCTGAAGAACATTATCTACTAATCGTTTGAATCCTTCGCGATGAAGCGTAAAAGTTGTCATGATCAAAACAGGATACAAGCCAGTCATTTTGTTTGAAAACTTGTCAAATGTATGGTATTCCATCGGTGCGGTGTCTATAAATAAAACAAACATATTAAAACCTCAAATGTAAACTTTGCAAAATAAATAATCAGTCTAATCCACTTTATCGCAATCTCATCTCGTTTATAAATATCCAACACTTAATTACTAATTTACTCTCTCTTAAGAGACTTTTAAGAAGCAATTTGTTAGGCAAACAAATTCAAATCAAATTTTGCTACACAAACTATAGGTACAGGTACTTCCCAGCCCAGTGTCTCAAGTGGATTGAGGCATAACTTGAAATCTCAATTCCCATAAATGACCGCATTGCATATCGCTTAACCGCCGCAATGCTATAAATACGCCTCTGAAGCAGAAAAAAACTCGTAAGCGACCATTTAAAAAAAATCCGTGATTAAAATATTTCATGTGATCTTGAAATCGTACGTCTGCTGTCACAAATTACTTCATTACGTGAACACGTAGCCGCACTCAAGCGATAACGTAAGCATTTGTCAGACTATTGTTTGGTGTGAAGTTGGCAGCCGCTCAACAAGTCAACCTACCAAATTGGCTTTTAATTCATTTCGATTATAAAACACTTTCTTTTGCACTACCTGAAGTGTCAACTGGAAACAAAGTTATTATGATACGTCCCGTGCTCTGACATTTATCAAACTAGCCTCGCACCTAACGGATCTGTAACAAAAAAAGGCGCGTTTAGGAACTCTGCCTACGGAGTGTCATTTTAGCGAATTTGATTTTTATTGACGCCAAAGTGTTTTTGCGTACATTCACATAGACGAATCTGGGTCAATCCGTTCGATTACGGCATAGTCTAAAATAATGCCTTTGCACAATGGACAGACACACCACAATGTCTGCTCGGAAATGCCATCGGAGGGGGTGGGTGGTTGGTGGGTCGATTTGAATTGTGCTCTACTAACGCGAAGAGAAATGATTAATTGATATTTGAAATTCAAGCACCGACTACTGCTCCGTTCAAGTGGTGCATTATTTAATTCAACGCGAAAGGTGATGCATGATGTTGTTATAGTCTGAAGTGTGTGTGTGTGGAAGCACGCGTGAGGTAAATCGAGAGTCATGAGTGACAATCGAATATATTGTTAGTTGGGAGATAGTATTTCATTCAGAATAATACATTATGACCGTGATTTGCATATGAACCTGTTACCGTTACGCACATTAAGTTGTTTAATTGTTTAATTTTGGGTTGCGTTGAACATACTCGTTTATTTGACTGTCTTTCGATCCCTTGTCTCCTCCTCAGTTGCTTAAAGGATCAACTTGAAACAATACGATGGTCGAGCCGTGTGGTGAAGGTAATTTACACTCCAGGTACAAAATCGGAAGATACAAGTACGACTATATGGGCGTTCATCCACAAAGGTTACAATCGTTCATACTTCATAGATAAGTATGAACGGGCGTGCGTTGTGACAGCTCACAGCTGTGTCGACATTATATTATTCGGTGGCCTGTTCGATTAAAGCTACAGCACTACACTCAATTTTTTAACATTTAATATGTGTGACAGACTTAAATTGCTAAATGATTTTTTTCAACACCAATTACAGTCGAACTTCCCTATAACGAACTTCTATATAACGAAGCTCTCCCTATTACGATTTTTTTCCAAGTACGCAGATTTTTCGTTCTACTTTTAGTGTGTTTTGATCTCCTTATAACGAATTTCTATACAGCGAATTTTTCTCTACAACGAACAAATTTTGAAGCTGGAAATCGAACTCTCGTGCGTTTTTGTCTCCATATAACGAATTTTTCAAATAATTATCTGTTTCGCACATTAATAAAACTTTGTACCGAGAAAAAAGTAAGACATAATTAGGGGATTCCCCAAAAGTAGAAATAACAACAGAATGCTGATAAAGTGTTACCTACATTGGGACGAATTTCTTCATCAATTGACGCATTTGTAACCTTTCTGGCGATTAGGATTAACGCACCGACTAATGTGTTTGAATCTCTAAATGTATTAGAAGATTTTGTTGAGGAAGAAAAATGGAAGAGTGTAATCCAAATTCAAATTACTGATTACTATTAATAAAAGTTGATAAGAAAAAAATTCCCAATTTCTGTATAACGAATTTTCTATATGTAGTCGTTCGGGGCAAGAGTGCGCATTTTGGAATTTCGGCTTATATTCTGAAAAATTTACAACATATAACAAACAAAAGAGCCTATTAGTTGGTAGCTCTATATTTTAGGAACAAATCAATACAAAAATATTTTATATTTTTTTCAATATTTCATATGTTTTGATCAAAAAACAAAAGTAAGTCAGGCTGCGCACTCTTGCCCCGAAGTCAGGGTAAGAGTGCACAGAAGTATGGGTAAGAGTGCGCAACCAGTTTAAGTCACAGTTTTCGTAGTTTAAATGGTTTGAAACTGTGCTTTCGCTCAAACCAAGTTCTTCGGTAGCCTTTCATGGACTGCTTCCATTTTAAATCAGCTCCCTAGCCTCGCAAATTGGCTTTTGGGTCACCAATTTCCTTTCCGTTTGTTTTTGGTAGATACAAGGCATTTTTCAGGACAAACAAAAACAGAAAGATAGAGCTGCAACTTACCACCTATGACTATGATGTGCTTGTTGCATCTGACGACAGACCGTAATAGCCTAAAAATTGTTATAATTACAAAAGGTTAAATATTGGGTAAGAAAGCAGTGCGCAATCTTACCCACAGAATGAATGCGCGCTCTTTCCCTAGACGCTACTTTTTTTCATTGTGTTGAAAATCTAAGAACGAATAATATTATCCACTAATACTGTATCTTGAATCAAACACACATATACACTGTTTATGCCTACATACTACTTATGGAGTATCGAGTTTCCTGCTTTCCTGACACACTTTTAAAAATTAACTTTTTTTTTTAACAAAGTCTGGCTTTTTTTCCTTGTTGATTTTCTTTGTACTGTTAATTGGAAAATTTTCGTAGAAGTTGTTTATCATTGGCGGTTAGTGAAGCACACATTTAGCGATTGCTGCTAATTCTTTCACATATGGAGAAAAGGTCACTGCGTACTCTTACCCGCTGCGCACTCTTACCCCAAACGACTCTAACGAAGTGATTTTCTGGTCCCGTGCGGATTCGCTAAAGGTAAGTTTGACTGTAATTGTATGGGATCTTTTTCTAATTTATAAATTCGTGCAATCTTGTCAGCAGAGTTATTTCTTACATTCTGTGTTTCCTAATCAAAAAATAAAAATAAAAAGGAATACATTTCAAATCTTTTTTTTATCATAAATTCGTGAATGGGAGATTTGAGGAAACAGAACATATTATTTGTCATACTCCTAACCTATGAACACCCGAAGCTTGAAGCATTATTAGTTTTGCGAATTTCGAGATCGTGCGTTGGACTGAAATTATCATAAAGCCGATATAAAGCTCTTTAACGCGAGATCGCGCGAACGCGACATTGTGATTTGGGCTTAAGGGTACACCATTTGTTCACATCGTTTATAATCAATATGTAAACGCGCGAGCGTCCGAACGTGGCGGTGTGATTTGGGTTTAATTGGATCCTGAATTGCCCATGGTTTGCCTATGTTTACTTGTGCCATGAAAATTGGAGTGTGTCGTTGACATTAAATTTGTAATTATTTGCCATGTAAGTTCGGTTTTCTATCGCTAGACATAGAAAATCTTCACAACATAACCTTTCATTCCTCTATGTCTATATTGATCGAAATTAAAACAGGGCTCAAAAAGTCCTGGCATTCATAAAAGACGTGCTCGACCGTCTCGACCTCCTCGAGACAGATTCGACAATCGGTCTCGCTAGACAGGTCTAACTTGTTTAGGTGGTATCGTAACTGGCAATGACCGGAGAGGATCCTTCTTAGATACCTAATATCCTTCTTATTGTATAGTTCCGAAGTTCCCTGTGATGGGTATAACGCTTAGTTAACAGTTTGGGTTGGAAGAGCCCTGGAACATTTCTCTAATAAGAGAGTCAAAGATTATGTTCCCCTTTGTTAATTGACGCTGAGATTGCTGCCCAGTTTATGCCACAAAAGGGTTCCGGGCCTGAAAATTTGGTAGTTCATCTGCAATCTCATTTCCTTCAATGCCTCTCTGACCAGGCGTAGACACCCACGAAAGTTTGACTTCATTGTAAGTGGGATTGGAGGGATTGGAGAGCATTGAAGCAATACTTTACCAGTCTTCAGTTCAAATAGTAGAGGGAAGACATGCATGTTGGTGCGTTTGATGCCTCTCTGTAGTTTAATCGAGTCGCAGATCTCAATGGCAAATACCTCTGCTGGAAATTTTCCAAGAGGCACGCAGATTCTAGCATTGGGCCCTATAATCCCAGCACCAACGTCAGAGGTCTTTTTTATCCATCCGTGTACCAAACTAGACGCTTTGGGTCTATGGTGGGTCCGCCGTTTGACCGTTCCCCAATATGAACTTCGAATTTTCTCCTAAAGCGATGGTGCACTATGCAAAGCATGTCCTGATCGGGGTGTGATGCCTGGTTTATACTTATGAGTAAGTTCTTGTTTAAAAGCGCTTCTAGTGGCTGACTTCCTGGTGAAGATCTGTAATAGCGAGATGCCAATTATAGTTTCTAGAGCTACTGAAGTGCAGGTGCGTATCCGTATAGCACCGGTAATACAAAGACAATCCAACCGTTGAAGCTCATCAAGCTTCTTTGCTGTAATCTTAAAAGTACCTACAAAGTGTGTATCAGCAGTGTTTCTGTATACCGTGAAGTTTTTAAGAGGTGACAGGGGGGCATTAGCACTTAAGGCTCTACCTGCGACACTTTCGTTCTGTGACCTTCTTATTTGCGACTTTTGCAAATTCTTCTACAGTCAAGGTTGTCGCATTTTAGGCAATCTGGTGTCTTAAATTTTTGTTAACTTACGTCTACAGTGGCCTTTATCAACCATAGCAAACAAACAAGCATTTGTATTAAATAATATATTTTTTTTATTTTTTACTTAAATTATCAGAAAATACTCATAAGTCATAACATTCTAGCATCATTTGCTTCAGTTCTTGCTTTCGTCTCGTTTAATGGTGGTATGCCAAAGCTGGACCGGCAGCATAAGCTGGAGCGGCAGCGTATGCAATGGGACCTGACCTAATCAACGATGGAGCAGCAGCATAAGCCAATGGAGCAGATTTGATGAGCGCTGGTGCAGCGTATGCAACTGGAGCTGCCTTGATCAGAGGAGCAGCGGCGACAGCCTTTACAGCAACACCAAGTGGTTCACGGTTGACAATGGCGTTGAATCCATGGATGGGATCAGCGGTATATTGGACAGTTCTCTTGTAACCATCAGCATCGATGAGGGAGTACTCGCCTTGAACGACATCTCCATCACGGGCCTCGATTTGGCTCTTGCTGTCACCGGTGATGCTGTCTTGAACATCATATGAGAACTTGTATTGTGGATGAGGATCATATTCTTCGGCATTCTTCGCCAACACTGGCTGAGCGACAGCAACAGCTGGACCGGCATGATATACCTGGGCAGCTGGAAGTAACCCGGCACTGGCTACAGCAACGAAAGCAAGAGCAACAATGAACTGTGGAAAGTCGGTTGGTTAGTCTGGAAAATCAAATCAAAGACCTGAAGTTCTCTTACCTTGAATGCCATTTTTTATTTTTGGGGAGTGCTGTGATTTGGATTACTCAACAGAAAAGAACTGAATGATGCTGATACAAAATTCGCAAGTAGCTTTTATACAGAACTGTACGCCACGCCACGCCGGTCAGCCTGACCTGACAACCAAATTGTATCAAACTGGATTTCTTTGTTGCCATTGCTACCATATTGTCTGTGAAAAGTACCGGCGAATTGCACTCAAAGTGAACAACGAAAATATTGACATATTGCTACACATGTGCTTTCCAAGAGCGCGAAATGTCTGTGGAAGTGAAAGGCACGGCACCACGTCTCTGGGCATATTCTGGACAAGGACATTTCTGTGCGCAATTATCCCTTCTCGGTGAATTTGGGTCATTCGTTGAAATGACCTTGACTCAGTTCTCAGTTTGAGTGGAATATATAATATTCGACATAATTACGTTGCCCTGGCTGTCTGCTGCAGCTGAGGTTGGCTTCAATTCGAAGTTGGAACAAAGGAAATAGACAAAACGAGCAGAAAATAATGTCTGAGTGGTGTCGGTGCAGATGCAGCGCGGACAGTTTGAAGGTTGAACGACGGACAGAAGATTTCCTTTACGTGAATTTTTAATAACGGGTCATAAATAAATGCATTTAATGGCCATAAAGTTAATTGATTTTTTTGAGTTGGTAAATTGAGCTGCATCAATCTTCATGACGCAAAAAAAATAAAACACAGCCAAGCGCAAGGATTGGCTTGCAGTTCGCATCATTTTCTGTTGCTTATGGTAATTTTTGTTTTAGCTAATTGATAAAGTTGTCATTCTAGTTAGGTATTTGGTAATACACACATATCATAAATAGAGTGAATTTTATCAAGAGTCTAGGGAGTTTCATTCCCCACTCTAATTTGCATAGAAAACTGCTTGCCCTCAGTTCCAAGTGAATGTAAAGGTGAAATCCATTCTATACTCGTCCGAGGTGGCCTAAGTGTCCAATATGCTTTGTTCCTTAGAATACAATCTAATGCCGTAGCATATATACGTTTCATAATTTTTTTCAGGATGTATGCATCTAATACAGTGAGCACCGCGGTGTTGTGGTAAATGCGTTGGACTACTACAATGCTGCCTGGGTTCAATCCCAGGAAAACACCTAAAAGTTTTTTCACGGTGCCACCTCTTTTGAATGTCTGACAAGCAATCAAAGAGTATCACTTGTCACAAGGAGCTTCTGAACTCACCATTCGAAGGCAGCAAAAAACTATAGGTCCCTTCCATTCGTGCAAAAAACTTAATATTCACGCACAAACGGTTGCGAGAAGCAGGCCTTGGTTCACCCCGAGCTGTAGCGCCACCTAAAGAAGTAGGAGAAAGAAGATTTACATATCTAATACGCGTCTCGTTGGTCTGATGCATACTGCATACACATATTTAGGTATGTAAGGGTTGTGGGTTCGATTCCCAACCAGGGCTTCATTCCTAAGGCTACCCTGTTTGGCGGCACAGTGCACCAGTATTGAGTTTGAGTGCTTCGATATACCCCGATGCTATGGAATTTTTTATTCGGGACTAGACTATTAACTTGCTTCCTTGCAGCACCAAAGTCAGCCCATCGCTACCTTCTTTCAAGTATGGTACCTAAATCGCCATAATTTCCATTTTATTACCCTGCAAAATTGTAGAACGAGTTTATGGTTGATTTGTCTATCTTCACCAGATTAATAAAGAAGTAGGAGCTTTAAATGTTCCTGTGACCGTGCCTTACGGCCGATTTCTTGACAGAGTACTAGCCCTAATACTGGGGTTTAGACCAAATGCTAATACTCAAATCGGTACTAAGTAATTTCTTCACCAGGCACTAACTGGATAGCTCCCTGAATTTGGTACCGAGTACTAGCTTATACTCGGTACCAGCTGGACCCTCAAAATTGCCGGACTAGTAGCGTTAATACCTGAAAAAAGTAAATTTCATTTCTTCACAAAAAAACAGTACTCGATTTTGATATTTTCTTGATTGTCATTTATAATTTGTTATTAATTTGTGTATTTCGTGTACATTGATAAAATGGATTTAATTTTTGGCGGCGAAAATTTATTTCGCGATTTCGATGACATCGAAAACGATGAAGGAATCGAAGTTCGTGGATTTAACCGCATCTACTATATGTCACAATGGAGTACAGTAAATAACTGGGACGATGTGCATTTTTTTCGGGGTTTCGGTTATCTAAAACTACATTTCACTTCGTTCTCCAATTGGTAGTGGACGAATTGCGGCACCCACAGCCACGGTAAAGAAGGGAATTCTATGTGTTTGGAAACGTCGATTTCCAGTTTTGGCATATGGTATGCGTATGAAGACCAGTACAGCGCAGAAAATAATAACAGTATGCGCGATCCTGCACAATATATGCATCGATACCAAGGAGTCACATCCACCAGAAAACGCAGAAGAGGAAGATCATTTGCGCCGCATCATATCAACTGGACAAATATGTTAAGTATCGATGAAATAACAGATGCATTCAATGGAAATAGAGAAAATCGACAGCGTACAGCAGTAGAGCAAATTCTTTTGTACTACGATAATAAAAAACTACTTATTTCAACTCGATTCCTCAGGTGAGAATGCTTGGCATTCCTTCGAATCAAAAACCTCTGCATGTTTTATAGCGAATGCGTTTATGTACATTCGATACTGCATCTAATGTAATAGCATTCGACACTGCATCTGATGGGTTTGTATTCGATGGCATGCTGTCGCAGTCATACGATGCCAAACCGGAAAGAAGATGGCCATAATATGGATAGATCTCCAACATAGCGCCGGATATTTCCATTTTTGGCACAGACGAAGAACCACCACCTGTTTGTTTGGCATTGCTTCACTCGAGAGCAAAACGATTTCGAAACAAAATAATAAAAAAAATGACATAAAACGGCCGAAATTATATAAAAATTTAATTTCACAAGTCAATGTATTGTCAAAATCGATTTTATACCAGTTTAGATGTATTAGGTTGCTAATACGCCTGCGTGAACCTAGTACCAGTACTAGCAATGTGAAGAAATGCACAAGTACTAGCTTTTCGTTGATACCGAGTAGTAGAGATAGCTCCAGAGCTAGCTGGTTCGGGTATTAAGTATTAGAAAAGGTTGGTAAGTCTAAAGTGCACTTTTACTTGCCAGTTGCCTCAAATGCAGATCGAGAGGCAGCAGGTAGAGGAACATGCCCACGCCCAGTGCCGCCGCCGCGTCGGTGTCATGCGAAGGGTACCTGTAATAGCAACACCAGTTGTTTTCGGTACCGCGCGCCGCCAGTCTTACCAGTGTCGCTCTTTTGCAAATAAAGAGTGCATTAAAAGCTTTCCTAATTCCTTCTTGTGTGTTAAGGTTCCAGCTTAGTTTCCAATCCAGAACAATGCCAAGACAGCTTGGTATCTGAATTACAGATATGTATGAGTGCAATAGCCAATAACTGAAATGAAGTTTCTATTTGCTCTAAACAGAAAGACTTGACTTCATGAACACTGACTTGGCACGATTGAATGGGATGTCGTACCATGTTTCACCAGAGTTGATTGTTTTATAGTTCAGTCGTCCGCCAGAAGTCCTGGTATAGTAGTACTTTGAGAACTTTCCGTGTTATGGCTTACTAAGTTTGCAATCTTTTTTGCATTTTTTCATTTAATGAATATATTTAGCAGCATTTATTGGCATTTGATATAACGAGCACGTTGTTTGGGTAAGATCACATTAGTTAGCATTTTGCTGCTCAGAGAGCTTAAGCACAACTTCAATTGACTGTTGCTGTCCGATTCCAAGACGTTCGACAGTGGGGCTAGGCTATTGATCTAGGGGCTGAAAAATCTATTTAGCTTTCATGGAATGTTAACTAAATTAAGCAAGTTTTCGTATGTTTTACCCCCCCTGTGTGATGTCAAAGTATTAAAAGTTTAAAAAATAACTACCGCAGGTACATTTTAACTGCAACAACTTGTTAGACATCAAAAGCTCAGGTCCAGTTCGAAATATTACGCATCGACCCAGATAATTGAGAGATAAACGAACATGCCTACTGATAATCGCATTAAATACCGTAATTGATTTGTTTTCTCTCTCTCTTTATATGACGAAGTACGAGTACCTTTCACATTCGTACTGAAGTTGCAAATTTCGCTGTCACTTTGCCTAACATTCGTTCATTAAAAAAAGAAACAAATCAAAAAAAGTTATGAATGTCCAATGGGACAGGAAATCCAGTTTGGCCAAATTCAACATTAAACCGTTTTGCATAAAAGGCGTAATTCACTTGACTAACAGTATCATTCAGCTTTCTACCGCCGATCAATTAAGCATATCACAAAAACAAACACCTTTTAAAATGGCATTCAAGGTACTTATCGCCAATTAAGGACATTTCTCGAAAAGGATATCATATTAACTTTTCCACTTTTATAGTTCATTGTCGCTCTTACCTTCGTCGCTGTTGCCAGCGCAGGACTTATACGAGCTCCGCAGGTATACCACGCCGCCCCTCAAGCAGTTGCAGTAGCCCAGCCTGTTTACACCAAAGCCGTGGAATTATACGACCCACACCCACAGTACCAATACTCCTATGCCGTCAAAGATGAACACACCGGTGATGTAAAGAGTCAAGTCGAGTCCCGTGATGGAGACCTTGTTAAAGGCGAATACTCACTGATCGATTCTGATGGATACAAGAGGACCGTTCAATATCAAGCTGATCACGATCATGGATTCAATGCTGTTGTCCACCGCGAACCACTTGGCTATGCTGTGAAGGCTGTTGCTGCCGCTCCATTGATCAAGGCTGCTCCAGTTGCTTATGCTGCTTCAGCTCTAATCAAGTCGGCTCCATTGGCCTATGCTGCTGCTCCTGCATCTTATGCCGCTGCACCAGCCTTGCAGTACGCACAGGCTCCTGCTCAAGCTGCTTATGCTTCCCAGTCTTATGGCTCTGCTCCAGCTTATTCGTACAGCCACTAAGAATATCGACTAACTTTAAAGAGACGCGACGATTGCCAAATATTTTAAAACTTATTCTATCAATAAAATAATTTTAGCCTTTTTTATTAAATTGTTGTTTTGGGAGTTTGTGGAAGAATTGCTTATTGGGAAGATGGTTATAACTTCCCGACGTGAGAACGCTGACATTATCTGGTTTGTAGAAGTGGTTCATATTCAAAGAATCGCCGATGGTGGTGTCAGCAATGAAAGGCTTCAACCGCAAAGAATTGGTAGACCATTTTATCGGTGTCACGCAATCTTTTGAAAGTAAAGTCCAATTCGCGTTTTTTTTTACCACTCGATGGCACTGTGATCAATAAGCGAACATATTACAACTACACCGCGGTCATGTTGTTCCATATGTAAATTCTATCTATATACTAAAGTCTTAACTGTTTTGTAGCTAAATGCATAATGGATTTACTTTTATGCGCCTACTTTTTGTACCTCATTTTAAGTTTGTTAATTAAGAATGATATTGCCGTCCTTTATCTTAATTCTTACTAATCTTGAAGAAATGAAGAAAGGAAGTGGTGAGTTTCCTTGTGGACTTGTTCATCGCTGCAGCCTTTGTACAGTTTATTTACGCTTAGTCTTAGCATATTGTGCGCAGTAATAATGCCGTCCTAGGCTGATAGAGAGCCCCTATACTTGAGTAGAATATTGTAAGTCATACTTTTGTCATAGAGTAGCCATAGCATTCTTGTAACGCAAGAGTTTAGGCCTTCTAATCTCTTGTTGGCTTCTAAACGGTGGACCGCCATGTTGAACTTCGAATTATGTCACTTAGCGTATTGTTTGTCTTCTTAAATCCTTTCATTTGATACCCATATTAAGTAGTGAAGATAACTGTAATCCGCCATCTTGATGGACCGCCATGTTTTGTATTTTATGGCTTTAATTTTATCACATGTAAAAAATATGTTACAAATGTGTAGTTTTTTCATAATATTGTTTGTAGTCTTTCAATATGTCCTAACGTGTTTCCGGCACTAGTGCTTCCGAAGCCCTGCCATCCGTCATCATGACGATGAGGCATCGAAGGTTTCACTTAGCACTTAACCTCACCGCCCGATGGTGCCAGTATCGCAAGTGAGATTTACTAACTTCTAGTACATTCTCTCAGACGGCTACTGTCAACATTTCAGCCAAATGGGACTCGTAGTTTTGTTTTGACCACGTGTGGAAGCCAGCTTGTCCGCGAATTTTCGAATGAGGAGGTCATCGCAGCCACGGAGGCCTACTTTGCAGACCTCGAGAAAACTTATTTTTTGAAAGGGATAAAGAAGCTGGAGCATCGCTGGATCAAGTGTATCGAGCTTAAAGGAGACTATGTTGAGAAATAAATTGCCACTTTTCCAAAATTTTTGTTTTTCTTTTGTAGGCTAAGTACTTATCGGACCGCCCACGTATATTGAAAATATGCAAACGATTTGAACATAACAAGTGCGATTATTTCATAGAATTATTTTTTAGAAAAGACTGAACTTAAACTGATTCAATATAATGCACCTTAAACCCACAAAGAATTGTTATTTCTATACAAAAAAAATCATATTCATTACATATGAGATATGAGTATTGGTATTCCTCTATTTTTTTTTTTTTTTTTTTCGAGGGTAGGTGAAAATCTTCCATAGACACTATGAGAATAGCAAGCGCGTGCTCATAGTAGGGTCAGATTCTTTTACTGACCAAAAACACCACCCTTCGATATAAATTTGTTAGATACTGCAACTAAGTTATACTACTTATCAAGCAATTTTTCTACCACGAAGTATAAACGTTTGGCAGGTTACTTTGCAATGAAAGGTCCTGCATGGTCCGCAATTTAGATGCGGTTAATCGTTATCTCGCCAAGTCGAAAGGTTTTGTCCTTTGTAGTCGGCGCAACAAATTGCTCTCATTCAAAATTAGTAGGACTGTATTGTTAACATGTCCGATTAGTCGGTTTCTATGTTTTAGCGCGAAGCTTCTAGTTTCAGCTTCGATTGTCGGAATTCCGAGATCGCTGTGGATATCGTCGTTTCTAGCATACCACGGTGATTGGACAATTTCTCTAAGCACTTTATTTTGAAATGCCTGTAAATAATCGGCATTTGTTTTCTAAGTACAACCCCACAGTTGTATAGCGTAGGTCCACACCGGCTTTAGCACTTGCTGTATAAAAGCAGTTTGTTCTCCGTACTAAGGTGGGAATGTTTCCCGATCAACCAGTACATTTCTCTATATTTGATATCTAGTTCTGTACGTTTCATTTTCACGTGCGAATTCCATTTCAGCCTTGTGTCGAGTGTCATTCCCAGGTATTTGGCTTCATTTGCCAGGGGAATTTATAAAAATTGGCAAGTCATTAATTTTCCTATAAGTGAAATTCACGTTAACAGACTTAGTTCCGTTAAGGGCGATCCGCCAGTCGTCCATTCATTTACTTTATTTAATGCGTTTTGCAGTTTGGCAGTCGTTTCCTCGATTGTTTTACCTACTGCTAGGATAGCGGTGTCGCCGGCAAACGTAGCAAGGACAGTTCCATCTTCTTTCCTCTTTCCTTCATTCCTCTATTGGCCAAAAATGCTAGCTATTTTAGATACATTAGAAATTTGACTTTTAACCACAAAATCGATGACTATTTCCCACTGCGCGCCGGTCAGCTTGACAACTTAATTGTATCAAACTGGATTTCTTTGTTGCCATGGCTACCATATTGTCTGTGAATTTACCGGCGAATTGTACTCAAAGTGGAGAATGAAAATATGGCTAGGCCGCTAGGCTACACAAACACAACACGTGCTTTCCGAGAGCACGAAATGTCTGTGGAAGTGAAAGGCACGGCACCACGTCTGTGGGCATATTCTGGACAAGGACATTTCTGTGCGTTCTTTTTTTTTTTGATTATCTGCGCAAGTATCCCTTCTCGGTGAATTTGGGTCATTCGTTGAAACGACCTTGACTCAGTTCTCAGTTTGAGTGGAATAAATAATGTTCGACATAATTATGTTGCCCTGGCTGGCTTCGATTCGAAGTTGAAACAAAGGAAATAGACAAAACGAGCAAGAGAAAGCCGAAAATAATGTCTGAGTGGTGCCGGTCCAGATGCAGCGCGGACAGTTTGAAGGTTGAACGACTGGACAGAAGATTTCCTTTACGTGAATTTTTAATAACGGGTCATAAATAAATGGCCCTTAAGTTAATGGATTTTTTTGAGTTGGCAAATTGAGCTCCATCAATCTTAATGACTCAAAAAATGAAACCAAACCAAGCGTAAGGATTGGTTTGCAGTTGCAACTATATTTTGTTGCTGATGCTTTCAGTTACTCATCTACGCTATTTATAATTATTATTTATTTATTATTATTGAAGAGTGAGATTAGGTGCATCTTAAGATCTTTTGTGCCCCTACAAATCTTAGACGAAGGAACATCCCTCTCGTCATTATTCCTATCGGAATTGGTCACACTTATCTCAGGTGAGAATTTTATAGGTCATAGCACTTCACCCAAATCAACTTCGCTGAGAAATCGCAGTAGGAGATTGGGTGCTATGAGTGGTAGTTCCTCTGCTGTTATTTGGCCCCACATTCCAGCATTATTTGTTCTGGAGTCTCACTGGACTCATTGGAAAATCTGTATGAGTTTTTATCTGATTGATCTAACTTCCTGGGATGTCCTTGAGTTTACAATGCCCTGTAAGGAACGCAGTCAGGATGTGGACTTTGCTTTTGTCCAGACCTGTCCACCTTTGAATCTATTTAGATTGTAATTATCTACGCAAGAGTTTCTTTGTCTGTCTTAGGACCTGAGTTTCTGTCCAGGACTTAGTCCTGTTTGCCTTCTCCAGTGTCCGGAGGTCCCCCTTTACGGTCTGTTCGGCTATACTACAAAAAGGCTCAGGAACAACGAATGGTGTAGCAGCTCATTTCATGGCAAGTTTGTCCGAACCCAAGTAGATTTTAGATTTAGATTAGATTAGATTAGATTTATTAATTCATGTAATTTTTTTCTTATAAATTTATAAAATCAAATGTTAGCATGGCTTTGCCGTCTGCCTGGTTGATTTATTCATACATACAAGTAAAAAAGTTAAATTAATTTCCATACAATGCCTACTACACAAAATAAAAAGGCCTGTCTAGGTTTATTTTTTGTTTTTAAAAGTTTTCATTTAAGATTTGCTGTCTATAGGATAGAGCAATTTTGCAATATCGGTATAATTTACATACATCCGCTTCATTAAGGAGGGATATCACTTGCACCTCCGTCAAGACGTCGAATCCAAATACATGTCTCCTTGTTTCTCGCAGGATCGGGCATCTTCCCATAAAATGGAACACATCTTCTCTCTCAACTAAATTGCACATGCTGCAAAAGATAGGTAAGTCCTCTCTGTGGGGTACATAGTTCAGCTTCAGGAGTTCTCCACGCAGTCTCAGTGTCATCGCTATTTCTTCTATTTTATAATTATCGTGGAAATAATTCCTTTGTTGCAGGTTGTGATTGAGTCTACTGTAGATATCTCTGTGTAATGATCCCACTGCTTCTTCAGCATATCTCATTCTACCCTGCTCGTCTAGCTTGCTAATAAGCTTATACAATTTAGGCTTCCAGTTGCCGATGTCGTCTCCGTTCAACTCGATTCCACATCCGGCAGCTAGATCCAGCCATTCCCTGTACCAGCCAGTTCCTGTTTGTACAGCATTCAGAACTGCTTTTCTTGGAAGGCGATGGGTTGGCATGTTTAAAGTTTTTAAAATATAATCAACCTGTAGCTTAAATGTCTTAATAAATAAAGGCGATAATCCTGTTTCAAGCATTAGCATGTAGTTCGGAGTATTCGACGGGAGGCGGAACATTCTCTTTACATAAAATCTAAGCAGCTTTTCTACGGTTTCATATTGTTTACCGCCCCATACTTGCGCCGCATATAGTAGAACTGATTCCGCCACAGCTTCAAAAACCCTGTATTTAGCGCTATGACTAATATATTTATTTTTGAAAATATTTTTCCAAGCTACGTTGATGGCCGTTTTAGATTTTACGAGTTTTTCTTTAAAGTGTCGTTCCATGTTCATATTTTTAGTTATGAATACCCCGAGATACTTGTATATCTTTACAACTTCGATTGCGTCCTCATTAAAGCGCCATTTTTCGTTGGAACAGTTTCGGCCTCCACCTTCCTTGAAAATCATAATTTTTGACTTGTTAAGGTTTACCACTAGCTTCCATAATCTGGTGTACTCATACAAACGATTGATCATGAGTTGCAGAGATTCCGGGGAGCATGCCAGAAGAACAACATCGTCTGCAAACAAAAGCGCTTTTATTAACATACCCGCATATTCCACACCTCCTGGCAGACAATCAGCTAGATCGTCAATGAACAGAGCAAAAAGATTGGGGCTCAGCGCACATCCCTGTCTTACTCCCGAGTACGTTTGGAACCATGCCGATAGTCCATCTCCGTCCCATACAGCAGCTTTAGTGTCAGCATATAAATTTCTTATTAATCGCCCAAATTTTAGCGACATTCCCAACCCGTATAGCTTATATAATAGGGCTGTCCGATCCACCGAGTCGAAGGCCGCCTTAAAATCAACAAAGAAGGCATAGAGCTTCTTGCCTTGCGAAAGAAAGGACTTTGCAATGCTACTTAGAACAAATATATGGTCAATTGTAGAGTATCCTGGCCTAAAACCAGCTTGAAATTCACTCAGCAGGTTATTGGCTCTTATCCATGCATTTAATCTTATTTGAAGTATCGCAGTAAAAATTTTATAGGATGCATTCAAAAAGGAAATACCACGATAATTCTCTGGATCCAGTGTAGAGCCCTTTTTGTGGATTGGAAAAATTAGGGCCTCCTTAAATCGCTGTGGGACACATCCATACTCCAAAATATTATTAAACAAGCCGGTCAGTCTGTCGCGAAGCAGGTTCGTACCATGCTTGTAAAACTCGGTAGGAATCCCATCCGATCCTGCTGCTTTACCATCTTTCAAACCACGCAATGCTTCGCTAACCTCTAGATGTGTTATTGGGCTGTCAAGAATATCATTCCCAAAACCAGGTGCTGCGTATTGAAAACTTACACCGTGCGTGACTGGGTTCAGTAAGCTTTTGAAGTGCTCTCGAAGAATGCTAGGCTCCAACTCCCTATCAATAACGTACCTTCCGCCATTGACATTTCTTATCTGTCTCCAGAAGTCAGCTGCATTCCTACAATCCACCAGCTTTTGAGCCTCTGTCTCGAAGTGTTTCTTCCTCTTTTGCACGCACAAGGCCTTAAACTTACGGTTGGCATCGATATACGAGTCGTGCACCACCCTTCCCTTACAGATTCTAAATAATTTAAGCCAGCAGAATGAGAGATTTCTGGCTCTTTCGCACTCATAATCAAACCATGTTTGTTTACCTTGCCTCTTTTGTCCGTTGCTTCTATTGGTAGATGGGTAAGAGTTCTTGATACCATTTTCAATCCCTTCAAGATTCGTTTCCTGCTGAGCTATTAGATTTTCGTCCAGAAGCCTCAGATACCTGGGTGCCTTCTCCAAACTCCACACCCAAGTATCTTAGATGGTGACGTTGTTTCGTTCGCCCAGTCTATCAAGTTTATCTAAGCATTCTCAGTAAATTCAAGATTTGATGATCTGAGTTCCGATTGCCTTGGTAGTGGCATTATTGCTATGTCGCGTCTGTTGTAGCGTTTTCAAGATTGAGTTGGGCACATCTGTCAATAGTAAAAAAAAAATCGAGTTCGACTGAAATTTCTGGAAACAAGAAATAACAATTCTGCCACTAAGCAAAGCTGTTGAGATCGTAGAATATCACCTTCAGATAGTACTAAGTCGGTTTTAAATATGTGCTTAGTTACATATATCCGCTTAGAAGGAAATGAAAAGGAAGGTATACTTAACAAACTTTTTATCCGGGATAATACTGTTAACTTGCTCTCTTACAGCATATTGCAGGCTAAGGAAAGATTTCTATGAAATATGGAGAGATTACAAAGCTGTTATTGTTGGTACGGGGTCTTAAATCAGGCTAACTATTACTGCAATTTTGTGAAAATTCACCCGGGTGCCAACACAAAGCTACTTACATTGTTTTAGACACACAACAGCAAATAGAGACTACATTGCTTGGTTACAGTTCTTCTGTCCGGTACAGGACTGTTTGTCCTATGCTACCTAATATGATAGTCATGGCACCACACGAAATCTCTGTGCAAATTTCTTCACTGGCTGCCACTGGTATCATCTTTTGTTGCCACGGTCTGCAAGAGATACATACATACCTGGCAATCATATTGGATATTCATGGTAGTCCATGTGTTAAGGTCGGAATTACAGATATAAGTGCATTAGCCAATAAGCGAACTGAAGTATCTGTTTGCTCTGCAACTGGATTGTTAGACGCCAGAAACTCAGCTCCAGTTCGATAGATAACGCTTCGACCTACATAATTGAGAGATAAACGAACATGCCTACTGATAATCGCATTAACTACCGTTATTGTTTTTTTTTTTCTCTCTTTATATGACGAAGTACGAGTACCTTTCACATTCGTACTGAAATTGCAAATTTCGCTGTCACTTTGGCTAACATTCGTTCATTAAAAAAGAAACAGATCAAAAAAAGTTATGAATATCTAATGGGCAGGAAATCCAGTTTGCCCGAATTCAACATTCAACCGTTTCGCATAAAAGGCGTTATTCGCCTGACTAACAGTATCATTCAGCTTTCTACCGCCGATCAATTTAGCATATCAAAAAAATATACACCTTTTAAAATGGCATTCAAGGTATGTATCGCCATTTAAGGACATTTCTCCAAAAGGATATCATATTCACTTTTCCACTTTTATAGTTCATTGTCGCTCTTACCTTCGTCGCTGTTGCCAGCGCAGGACTTATACCAGTTCCTCAGGTATACCACGCCGCCCCTCAAGCAGTTGCAGTAGCCCAGCCTGTTTACACCAAAGCCGTGGAATCATACGACCCACACCCACAGTACCAATACTCCTATGCCGTCAAAGATGAACACACCGGTGATGTAAAGAGTCAAGTCGAGTCCCGTGATGGAGACCTTGTTAAAGGCGAATACTCACTGATCGATTCTGATGGATACAAGAGGACCGTTCAATATCAAGCTGATCACGATCATGGATTCAATGCTGTTGTCCACCGCGAACCACTTGGCTATGCTGTGAAGGCTGTTGCTGCCGCTCCATTGATCAAGGCTGCTCCAGTTGCTTATGCTGCTCCAGCTCTAATCAAGTCGGCTCCATTGGCCTATGCTGCTGCTCCTGCATCCTATGCCGCTGCACCAGCCTTGCAGTACGCACAAGCTCCTGCTCAAGCTGCCTATGCTCCTCAGTCTTATATTAAGGCAGCTCCAGCTTACTCCTACAGCCACTAAGAAGGACAGTTAACTATTAAATGACGCGACGTTTGCCAAATATTTTAAAACTTATTCCATCAATAAAATATTTTTAGTCTTTTTTATTAAATTGTTGTTTTGAGATTTTATGGAAGAATGAGTGGCTTACCTTCTTCTAATTAGGAAGATGGTTATAACATCCCCGATGTAAGAACACTGAGATTTTCTGGTTTGCAGTACTGATTCATATTCAAAGAATCACCATAAAGAATTGGTAGATCATTTTGTTTACCAATCGGTGTCATGCAAACTTTTGAAAGTAAAGTGCGATTCGCGTTCAGCAAAGCGTTGGAATCGTCGGAACAAATTGTTAAACTTCAATCACAGCTGGTGCCGAAAATAACAGGAATCTGGATAAGACAGAAGGAGAAGAAATGATATCGAATTTTCGATGGGATGCCCACTGATGGCATTAAAATGTTCCTATTGGAAGCGATTTGTAAATGAACACTCTACCACTACACCGAATAACGGTGCGCCACATCCTGGAAAAGAATGTAAAAACTAAAGAGGTAACTGTTTTGTAGCTGAATTCAGTCCTGCATAAAGGATTTACTTTGGAGCGTGTAGTTTTTGGATGATATTCCCGTTCAGAATTTCCGCAGTTTGTAATGCAAACGTGATGCAAGCTTGCTGTTCCCAGTAATAGTTTAGGTAAGGTTAGGTTACAGTTACTAAAGCTACAGATAACCGGTATTCGTTTCAATCTTGGAAGAAATGTTTTCCCAGATTCTCAAAACAAGTGTCCCAGTCTACCGCTACCCTCTAAGCTGTAGAGGGCTTGATAATGACAAAGGAAGTAGAGTGTATCATTTTTCGTTGCCGCAGCCTCAGTACAGATCATTTACGCTTAGTATTGCTTTAATGGTGCGATACCGTAACATATTGTGCGCGGTAATTATACCCTCTTAACCCTATTCCTGCCACGCTGTGAGTCACTATTCAATTTCAATTCAATATAAATGATTTAAAACATGTTTTAACGTAAAATCAGTTTAATGTTTTTTTGTTTTTGGTCATTACGTTGCTGACATAAACAATTAATTTTCTTTTATGTTTTGGTAATGTTTACTTGTTACACAAAATATTCAAAATGAACATAAACTGCTACGTAGTGACTCTAAGACACTACAACGACGCACGGTGAATTTACATTCTTGTTAAAACACGATCCCTGGCAAATCAGATTACAGGACTATTGATTGATGCTAGATAATGCAGTGTGGCACGTCCTATGAAGACTTTTGAGATCCTCTATTTGGATGTTCAATTTATCCGACTTGTATGTCGAAAAATAGAATAGAAACTCTTGCGTCATTCGCGTTCTGATGACAAATCCACACGATCAACTCGCAGACCGCAAGATAAATTCGCGCCAATAAGGGATAGTTGGGGTATTTTTAACAGAAAATTGCGAACGCATTGCATGCCGGGTGTTGTAACTTGGCAATTGATGAACAACTAGAACCATTCAGAGGAAGGGTATGTTGCCCATGTATGCCTTCTAAACTGGATAAATATGGAATGAAAATTTAACCACTCAACCTAACCTAACCTATATGACATTCCGTACTCCGGAAAATAATTAACCTCTCAACCCAAGTTGTCGAGGTGCTATGTCAACCTTTTGAAAATTCAAACAAGGATATTTGACATCCATTGCAAACATTGCTATCGAAGGGGCTAACAACATGTGTCGGCACATTACGAAAAAATAAAAGATGCATTCCAGCAAACTTTCTACCTCATAGAATAAATGAGGTTGCAAACAACGTGTTTGGCTTTCGTCGAAGTGTGCCAATGGTAATCTCAGGTCTATACCGAAGCAGAGCAGTGCAGTTATACCTCTGTCAACTATCAAAATATAAATCCACAATAAATTTATATGTACTTATTCTTACAAAAGGAGACATGCTTTTACTGTAAAGTAACAAACGCGTAGATGGCCTTTCGCATAATTTTATAATATCGTTGATGTGTGTGGTATTGCGGAAAAAATTATTTGGTTGAATTTTAACCCTAACTGGAACCAGACAAAGCTAAATCTATCTTCGACTGTATTATCAGTACAATCGCATAAGAGACGACGCTGTTACTGCTGCCCTTATGAAAAAGGATGACCTTCTAAGCAATGCAAGTAATGGTGTTTGTCAGAAACACGAGTGTAACGAGCATTCACAGAAAAATGTAGTTTGCCTAAGATGTATAAATAAATAGTTAAATAACAATCGCCACATTATATGTATTAAATTTTCTTTTTTTTTCAATAAATTTAATTAATTATCTATGTATTTTGAATTTGTGTCTCTAAGTCACACCATGGCAGTTTACGTTAATCAGATAGCATGGCGGTAATAGGGTTAAGCAGCCCATACACAATTCAATGCAATTGTCAATTGAGTTTACAATTGAATTGATATTCGGTCACACGTTGCACCAACTGAGTTGAAGGACTTTGTATAAAATGCCACAAATATCTGGAATTTTCATTATGTGTGCGTTTAAAGTCATCTTACTGTTTACTCTTTTCGCTCACACACACTTTCACAGATTTCACAAGCCTAGTACAAATTCCCCTCAATTTGACAGTAAATCAAATGATTTCCCCACACACAGTTCAACTGAGTTGAAATCAACTTCCAAAAATCAAAATCTTTTAATTTTACCCCAACCAACTCGTCAACCGTCAAATCGATCACACACGGGTTGATGTCACCATGAACCGACTAAGTTGACGGTTAAGTTGAATGGTGAATGGTCAGCATTAGGCTGATAGAGAGCCCCTATCCTTGAGTTGGATACCGAAAGTCCTACGCATGTCATAGAGTGGCAAGCGTAAAGTCCTTTGGATCTATTGTTATCTTCTATGAGCGTTGCTTTTTTTATCTCTAGTTTGATGATGCATAATGGGCTTCTTATTGAATGATCAGCTTCATGATCTGAGTCTAACTCTGAGCAAAGAACTTGTGCAACTCTTCGCGAAAACAACACACAGGCAAACATCTTATTAAAGTGACAGAAATTGCACTGCAGCCTGGTTGTCAATGAAAAGGGATATGTCAATTCCCGGTATCATCTTTATAACGGTTTCATGGGGGCTAGTGATCTTCCAGTAATAAGATACCGTCCAGCTCATAACGGCCTATGATGTATTTCAAGCGACAAAAGCGGATTCGATTTCTCAAAAGTCTTCTTCCATTTATTCCTCAGCGTTCTCACATTGAGAAAAAGCTCACACTCGTAAGCCACTCATTCTTCCATAAAATCGCAAAACAACAATTTAATAAAAAAGACTAAAATTATTTTATTGATGGAATAAGTTTTAGAATATTTGGCTAACGTCGCGTCATTTAATAGTTAACTGTCCTTCTTAGTGGCTGTAGGAGTAAGCTGGAGCTGCCTTAATATAAGACTGAGAAGCATAGGCAGCTTGAGCAGGAGCTTGTGCGTACTGCAAGGCTGGTGTAGCGGCATAGGATGCAGGAGCAGCAGCATAGGCCAATGGAGCCGACTTGATTAGAGCTGGAGCAGCATAAGCAACTGGAGCAGCCTTGATCAATGGAGCGGCAGCAACAGCCTTCACAGCATAGCCAAGTGGTTCGCGGTGGACAACAGCATTGAATCCATGATCGTGATCAGCTTGATATTGAACGGTCCTCTTGTATCCATCAGAATCGATCAGTGAGTATTCGCCTTTAACAAGGTCTCCATCACGGGACTCGACTTGACTCTTAACATCACCGGTGTGTTCATCTTTGACGGCATAGGAGTATTGGTACTGTGGGTGTGGGTCGTATGATTCCACGGCTTTGGTGTAAACAGGCTGTGCTACTGCAATTGCTTGAGGGGCGGCGTGGTATACCTGAGGAGCTGGTAGAAGTCCTGCGCTGGCAACAGCGACGAAAGTAAGAGCGACAATGAACTATAAAAGTGGAAAAGTGAATATGATATCCTTTTTGAGAAATGTCCTTAAATGGCGATACGTACCTTGAATGCCATTTTAAAAGGCGTGTGTTTTTTTGATATGCTAAATTGATCGGCGGTAGAAAGCTGAATGATACTGTTAGTCAGGCGAATAGCCCCTTTTATGCAAAACGGTTGAATGTTGAATTCGGGCAAACTGGATTTCCTGCCCATTAGATATTCATAACTTTTTTTTGATTTGTTTCCCTTTTAATGAACGAATGTTAGCCAAAGTGACAGCGAAATTTGCAATTTCAGTACGAATGTGAAAGGTACTCGTACTTCGTGATATATAGAGAGAAAAAAAAACAATTACGGTAGTTAATGCGATTATCAGTAGGCATGTTTGTTTGTATCTCAATTATGTAGGTCGATGCGTTATCTATCGCACTGGAGCTGAGCTTTCGGCGTCTAACAAGTTGTTGCAGGTGAAATGTGTCTTTAATATTTTAATGAAATCTTTATTGCCATTCATATTTAAGCGTTCATTTGGTGGTAAAATATGCATACTTTTTGTCTGCTAATGAGGCTGGGTAGGAATTTGAATATTTTTGGATGTGAGGTTATATTGAAAAGATTTTCTTCCTTATTCAGCAGTCGGCAATGAGATCGCTGATGAACTAGCAAATCTGGTTTCGAAATCTAATTTACCTGAAACCAGTTATTGGTGTCAGTCTGGCGTGAGTCCTGCATTCGATGAGAAACCTTAAAAAAGATTGTCGGGTTTACCTTCATGCTAAACCACAAAGTGTTTCGGGCTAGATAAAGTCATTGCAGCATTCTGGGACGAAGTCTATATTCTCTATAAAACGCCTGTTACATGAGAAATATAGGTATCATCGATAACCTAACGTAGCGGATACTACAGAATACTCTAGAAAATCAGTATCATTCTTTTGAAAGGTCATGACATCACATTTTGGCATCCGGGCATCTGGGGATGAACACACTCTCTCTAGCTGAAATACTTAGTTTCATTAGAGGAACGAAGAAATTTGACTGTCTGTGCATAGATGACGAAGGAGAAAGCTCGCTCAAGGTCGATAATGACCTCACCGAGACCTTCGACGTCAAAAAAGGATTCAGACAAGGTGACGCGCTGTCATGCGACTTCTTCAACATCATACTTGAAAGAATTGTTCGAAACTCACAAGCCGACACACAAGGAACGATCTTTCAAAAGTCCGTTCAACTACTTGCATACGCCGACGATATTGACATCATTGGTAGAACACAGCGAGCTGTTACCGGTGTGTTCGTGAGTATGGAAATGGAAGCGGCTAAAATGGATTTAGCGGCAAACGAGGACAAAACAAAATATATATTTGACAACAGGACATCCAACATCGACGAATTGGACAGAACGCAGCTACAACTTCGAGGTAGTAAAGGACTTTGTCTACCTCGGCTCTGCCATACGATCACAAAATGACATCAATCAAACGAAGGATTACTCTTGCCAACCGCTGTTTCTTTGGTCCTTTCTCGATCGACTAAGGAGACTCTATATAAGACCCTTAATATCCCAGTCTTGCTATATGAAGCTGAAGCATGGACTTTATCGAAAGCGGATGAAGATATCCTTGGTCGCTTTGAGAGAAAAAACCATCATACGATATTCAGTTCCGTTTGCGTTGACGGGTTCTGGAGGAAAAGATTCAACCACGAACTGTACGAGCTGTACAGCGAAATCAACCTGGTCAAAAAACTGCACATTGGGCGTGTAAGATGGCTAGGACATGTAGAGCGTATGGATGTCAACGCTCTGGTTCGGAGAATATTCGACTCTTACCCGGAGGGTCAGCGCTGAAGAGGCGGCTTCGCCTAAGGTGGCGCGCACAAGTAGAACAAGACCTCAACCAACTTGAAGTGCGCAACTGGAGGCGGTTAGCTAAGGACCGGGTTAACTGGAAGAGGTTGTTTTTTGAAGCCTTGGTCCACCCCGGACTGTTGTAGCGCCACCTAAGTAAGTAAGTTAGTAAGTAACTAACAGTTCAGACAGTTTGTGTTTATTATGTGACGAAAATCAAAGCACTTGATATTGCACCAGCTATTCGACTTCTTTGTACGGGTATACCAGTCAGCATTACAAAGTGGCATCTAATAGGAGCGCTAACTCATCTTATTTCATCTACTCGTATGGAACTGACAAAAAAAGACACACACACTTTTATGAGCGGATTGACTGTGCTGCAAATTGGTGGGAATTTACAACCTTAAGTTTTCATTTGTAAATTTTAAATAACAATGGCAGTCATTAAGAATTTTTCTCTCACGATAGGCTGTGTTCTTGGTTCAAATATTAACATGCATCCTGGATGTATTTCCTATCAGAATTTACTGTGAAGCTTAAAATCACTCAGGGTCTGCACAAAAAACATTGACTGATAGACATCAGGTCAACGGAAGTACATACTTAGATACAGTAGATTTCGCTTTATTTGGACGGACGGTGGGACAAAGTCGGTCTGGACCGAAGTATCCCAAATAAGCGGAGTCCACTGTTTTTATTTATCAGTATCAGGAATCCGTGAAATGGTAGGTACAACAAATTTGCGGACACTGCATTTCTTGTAACCGGTTGATCGCATCAACATCCAGTTCTTCAGTAGTTTCTTGCTCAGCTATTTATTTCGACATCGTACTACGATTGAGCCTCTCGGCCTCTGCATTGTAACTCCGAGACGATTTATTAGTTAGTTCTCAAAACCAATTCTTCTTCTTTTTTTTTATGCAAAACTTTTATTCATAACAAAATAACTCAACAATACAAAATCACGTCATTCTTAATATTTAATGGTGGTAGGCGTAAGCTGGAGCTGTGGCATAAGCTGGGGCTGCAGCATAGGCGACTGGACCAGACCTAATAATGCTCTGGGTGGTGTATGCAGCTGGTCCAGCTGAGTAGGCGATTGGAGAAGGTCTAATTAAAGCTGGAGCAGCAGCAGCGTATGACTGGGTGTATGCTGGAGCAGCAGCAGCGTATGACTGGGTATATGCTGGAGCAGAAGCATAGCTGGCAAAGCCCAAAGGAGATGACCTGATCAAAGATGGAGCAGCAGCGTAAGCCAAAGGTGCTGACTTGATGAGAGTTGGGGCAGCGTAGGCAACTGGGGCAGCAGCAACGGTCTTCACAACCTGTCCAAGTGGTTCACGGTTCACAATAGCGTTGAATCCATGAACGGAATCAGCAGCATACTGAACGGTCCTCTTGTAACCATCGGCATCGATGAGGGAGTATTCGCCTTGGACGACATCTCCATCACGAGTTTCGGTTTGGCTCTTTGAGTCTCCAGTGTGAGCATCGTTGACGGAATATGAGAACTGGTACTGTGGATGTGGGTCATATGCATCTTCAGACTTGGCCAACACGGGTTGGGCAGCATGATACACTTGGGTGGCTGGAATGAGTCCGGCACTAGCGACAGCAACGAATGCAAGAGCGACGATGAACTGCAAAGATAATTGATATAAAAATGAATGATATCGAAACCACTTTAGTCACACAACTACCTTGTATGCCATTTTATTTTTATATTTTAGTGACTTTGGTGGTTCAACTGTGAAGAACTGAATGATATTAAGTGATAATCCGTAAAACCTTTTATACCAAAAATGATGGTGGACCAAATTGTAACAAACATGATTTTGCACCGGCGATGCAGTTTGGCTTTCCACGTACGAATCGTATGCAAAGGAGAAAGCACAAATGCCAACAACAAAATGTGAAGGGCACTACTGCATATCGTATGGTCAAGATCCAAGAAGGTTTTCGGTAATTAAGCAATGACCTTGGTATCAAAATACGTTTTATACCACAAGAACATCGTTTTAATGGGTTTTGATTTCGCGGATACATTTCGTTGTCAGTTGTTTTTTTTTATAGTTTATTGGGAACAAAGTCAAAATGCTGGGATTAACTTCTTAAGAAGATGAACACTAGGAGTATGTCAATTACTTACGATTTTTATTTATGTTGATGGGTTAAAAAACCATTAACAGTTTCCGGAGAATGCCAGCTCTCTAGGGTGATTTTTGATTGCTCTGTAATCAACTTAATTCGAGGTATTCAGAACACTAAACCAGATCCATTTCGAACAAGTTATGTATGTACAGGGCGTCCCAGTTAAGAGGTATAATCCTTTAACTAGAGATTCTTGAAGTTCATTACTATACTTTAGATGGCGCTACAGCTCGGGGTGAACATGGGCCTGCTTCTCGCAACCATTTGTGTGTACGTGTTGTATTTTTGTACGAATGGAAGGGACCTACAGTTTTTTTTGCCGACTCCGAACGCCGAGTAGAGAAGCTCATTGGCAAATGATACTCTTTGATAGCTTGTCAGACATTCGAAAGAGGTGGCACCGTGAAAAAACTTTTAGGTGTTGGACCCGAGCTGGGATTGAACCCCGGCAGCATTGCGTAGTAGTCCAGCGCACTTATTAGTACACCAAGGTGCTCTTGAAGTTATAGGGAACAAAAATTCACATTGGAGGGTGAGGGGTCTTTTTCACCGCGCTTCAAGTTATAGCCCATCGAATAAAGGCATCTCTGATTTGGTGGTTAGGCCACTTTAAATGATATAACTTCTGAACTACTATAGTTACAGAAAATATTTTATACATTTTGAAGAGGCAATCAGAGGCGCATAAAAGTTTATGTAATTTTATGCAGCCACAGAAAAGTTATGGCTACTTATAATAATGAAAATTTGTTATTCCAATTTTTTTTATAAAACTTTTATCTTTGACGAATTCTCTAAATAATATTTTAAGCAACTTTTCATGTACGATTAACAGAAGTTGAAGTAAAAGCCATTTTTTGTCAGAAGAAAATGATAAAAATCTATGCAAAATGAAGAATCATTGAATGAACGGTCGGTTGGTCGATTTAGCCCCAACCGTTAGCTGTTATAATTGTTCATTTTCCACGGACGCAAATTTCTCAAGGCTTGACCAAAAGTTGACTCTGCCAGCGTCTGCAGTCTGTGCTTCTATTGTCTTTTGTGTCTCCAGTAAATCCAATAGAGGATAGGCCAACTCACCTCGATGCAGGCAGGCCAAACAAATGGTCCACGCCATCCTGTGGGACATACATATGCAGCATGTTTGATATCACTCAGCAGAAAATACTGCTGAGAACTCACTGATGCCAAATACCTCAGCGGGGTCGGTTTAAGATTAAAGTGGAACACCCTGTCTGTGACTCCTGTGGAGAAGGCCACAACAAATTGTAATCAGGAGCTCCAATATCGTAGTACCGGTAAACAAAACATCTCCTAAAAATTAGCAGTGCCTACTTGCAGGTCCTCTTTTTTTTCGGTGTTCTAGTAAATTTTGGAAAACTTGTGGTAAGCAAGTTTCAGAGTACTAATTAGCAGTCTGACCAGTTCTAAGTGGGATGACGGCGACCATTTTCACCCCAGTGAAGTACATCGACATCATAGCTTTTGTCGCTGACTTTTGTTGTTTGGCCTTTACTGGAGGATTTACACATTCTGGGCTACATGTCATGGACTGCTGTTTGTTTTCCGGGTCGTACTTGTAAAACCAAGATTCATCACCTCTAACGATCTCCACTTTCAAACTTTCCAGGAAACATTGAGCAAAACGAACACGAGCCTCTTCTTGCTCTCCAGTAAACATTTTTGAAACCCATCGAGCTGACTTCTTCGAATATTTCAGGTGAATATTTAAAATTTGTGACACAGCCATGGCATTCAAGCCCAGATTATCCGCTATCATCTCCTGTGTCCTTCTGGCATCTTCGTCGATTTTAGCTTTCACTGGGGCCACATTTGTATCGTATCCACAGAAAAATTACCAATCTGGAATCTTCAAAACCACTTTGAAATAGTAACAAGAGATAGAATTTTGACTGGCGTGAGAGTTGACGTCGAAATCCAAAGAGAATGGCAAAACGTATTTCTTCCTGTGGCAGTGCTGTCGTTTGTACTACAATAGTAGTCTTGTACTACCCATCAGTAGTCCATATCCGTACTACCTTCATCCTAATTTATCCTACCCAAACATGCAAAAAAAAAACTACCCATGGAAATAGTTTGCAATATGCAATGCAACAAATAACAGTAGGGCACAAAGGGAATACGAAGAGTCGTTCGGTCAAAAATCCATTTGCGTAAAAGCAAACATAATAACTAAACGAAATGCAGTAGGTAGGTACTAGTGAAGTCTTGATGGCAATGGTGACGATGACGGTAATGACAAAATTTCAATAAATTGTGAAAAATTGAGTACAAAAAAAATCAGAAATTTCGCCCAGTCTGGCTGTAAAGTTTCAACGAAAAGATTGCGAAAACGTTGCAAGGCCGTATTGCAAATATTGTTAGGTCTTTATACCAAATAATATAACTCTATTGGTAATATATGTAAACTCCAATGGCCATGAAAAAATTATGCTCGGATTAAAACAACCAACCGGCAATCGATAAGAAAGAACTAGTGAGCTGCAGATAATTTTGTTTCTGATTCAACACAATTTACCATTTTCATAATTTTTCGTATATATGAATATTAGTACTTCCTATATTCGTAAAGTACTACCATGATAACAAAAACTGAGCACCCAAAAAAGTAACGAAACGACAGCTCTGGCTTGTCGGTGAAACCTCAAAGAGCTTACGTCACTAATTTTTCACTTTCTCGTCTTCAGTTTTACTTACTGGATAGTTATTTATTCTATATAGGCTAACAAAAAACACACCTATTGTTAGATTATAAGCTATAGAAATGCATCTCTTTTTTTACAAAAACTATTCAATTTCACACCAACTAAGCGAACTTTTGTTAGTCCCTACGTGTCGCATTTTATATCTCAAAGTATAATCGAACGTAGATTCGATTTTTGTATTTGGATGACTAGAGGAAGTTGCCAAATATCTAAAACTTACTTACTTAGTTGGCGCTACAGCTCGAGGTGAACTTGGGCCTGCTTCTCGTAACCATTTGTGTGTGCGTGTTATATTTTTGCACGAATGGAAGGGACCTATAGTTTTTTGCTGACTCCGAACGGCGAGTTGAGAAGCTCATTCGTGACAAATGATACTCTTTGATGCTTGTCAGACATTCGAAAGAGGTGGCACCGTGAAAAAACTCTTTTAGGTGTTAGACCCGGCCAGGAGTTGAACCCGGGCAGCATTGCGTGGTAGTCTAACGCACTAACCACCACGGCCACGGCGACCACTAATATCTTAAACACCACGAGGTATGTCCAATGGAAATTGCGATTATTAAAAGGAATTACGTTGACGTGACTTATACATTTAGACAGCAGGCAGCGAAGGACTTTAATTCAGCTGACAATCGCATCTAAAAGAAGGTAACATTTAAAACACAAGAAATGCTAGCAATATAAAAAAAATTGCTGCCGAATAAAGTTTAGGTTAAGTTAAGTTAGTGCGTTGACATTAATGGACTCATATGGCACCACACTACGATAAGTATAGATCCATTGAGCTACCCATAAAAGTCCAATGTGATGCCGTTTCCTTATTCATTTGGACGATGGCGACTATGGGGTGTTAAAGTAATCCGAAGCTCTAATGAAGCCGTAGATGTTTTTTTTCTATCGAGATTCTGGAAAGTTCTTCTAGATCTTGGAAGAAGTGCCTGCATATCTGTGGTAGATACTTGGGCAGGATTTAGGGTGTGCCCTCATGGTCTTCCTCGTGAACGTGTCCCCTTCAAAGATCGTTGGCGTTGAAGTCCTAATTTTTAAGTGTGATAGCAAATCATATTATGTTAGGTTAGTTTTCTTACCAGTTTAGAAAGCTCCTGTCCTCGTGATCTTAGGCATATGGTTTCTTTATAACCCAGCTTTCATATAAAGAGACCACTAAATTTATTTATTTATTTATTTATTTATTTATTTACATCAAACAGATACACATTTACATATAATATCTTATAGACTACAGAATAATAACATAGAATATAAGTGTAACAATTTAATAATCATAATAATACAAATTTAATTTTAATTTAATCTATTACTTGAGCAGTTATAATATTCAATACTTTAATTTTAAATGCATCCCTACTCAAATTTTGATGAAAACCAATAGAATTACAAACCAAGTTTGATTCTCTTAGGCATCTAGTAAGAGGTTCATTTAGTCCGTAGTTGACTCTGTGAAAGGGTTCACGGAATAGATTACGGAGTCGTAGATCTCTACCAGGAACATACAAATCTATTGATGATAATAGGAATAGACAGTTAATATGGGAATTTAATACATCCCGTATAAAAATTATTGAGAAATACTTGCGGCGTATGTCAAGTTGCTGAAGGCCAATTAATTTACATCTAGATAAGTAGGAAGGCATTCGGATATTCCAATGGAGCCTAAAAATAACAAATCGAGTAAAGCGCTTCTGGATCTTTTCAATCCGAACTGAGTGAATATTGTAGAACGGATTCCAAATAACGCAGCAGTATTCAAGAACTGATCTTACGTAAGAAGAAAAAAGTGTTTTGAGAGTGTAAGGATCAGTAAATTCCTTAGAGTTGCGCTTTATGAAACCGAGCATTGAGTTGGCTTTAGCAACAATTAAATCAATATGTAACACAAAACTTAGTTTGGCATCAAACATTACACCGAGATCCTTTTTGGAGGTTATCCTGGCAAGAGAAAGGTCCTCGATTTTATAAGAATAAATAACAAGGGAAAGGATACGGAAAAAAGACATTGTTTGACATTTAGAGACATTCAGATATAGTTTATTACAGTCACACCACTGTGACAACCTCTGTAAGTTTTCTTGAAGTAGAACACTATCAGATTCGGACTTGATGGTTCTGAATATTTTAATATCGTCCGCGAACATAAGGCAATCAGAGTTTTTAAGTATATTTGGAATGTTATTAACAAAAATTAGAAAAAACAGGGGACCAAGGTGGCTACCCTGTGGAACGCCAGATGTTGCATGAATAGGTTCAGATAAAATACCGTTTATACGAACAAACTGTGTCCGCCCATGTAAATAAGATTTACACCATTGTAGCATGTTAGAATGAAAGCCAATGAGGCTCATTTTTCTTATAAGAGAATCGTGGCTGACTCTGTCAAAGGCCTTGGCAAAGTCAGTGTAAATAACATCGCATTGATAACCATCTTCAATCGATTGTGATACAAGTTTACAGAAAATGGTTAGATTTGATGTCGTAGATCTACCTGACATGAAGCCGTGTTGATTGGGTGAAATGATTTCTTTTAAAAGAAAGCTCAACTTTTTAAAAATAATTTTTTCAAAAAGTTTAGGAATCGACGACATTTTAGATATTGGACGATAGTTACTTACTTCTTGCTTAGGTCCCGATTTATGAATTGGTGTAATAAATGAAACTTTCCAATCGCTAAGAAAAGTACCTCTTTCCAATGAAGCATTAAATAAATGTTTTAATGGTTCTGAAAGAGCAACAGCGCAGTTTTTCAAAACGATAGGTGGAATGCCATCTGGACCAGATTGTACCTCATCTCTCAAAGAGTTAAGGGCAGTCTCAACATCTGAGATACTTAAATATAAGCAACCGATATTAATGGAACTTTCGAATGAAACGCTGGAAGAGCTGTCGTCAGAAGGAGAAGAGGTATAAACCGATTGAAAAAAATTTGCAAAAAAATTACATACAGTTAGAATGTCAGACGAAGTAGTACCAGAATATTGCATACAATTTGGAATACCATTGGATTGCTTTTTGGCATTTATAAATTTCCAGAAACATTTACTATCCTTTTTCAAGTTTGATTCAGTGCGAAATACATAGTCTTTATAAAGAAAATTACTTAAAGCATCAAACTCCTTTTGAAGACGAGAATAATTGTCTAACAACAGAGCATTATTTTTCGATTTTCGGAAAAGCTTATATGCTTTGTTTTTGCGGTTACTCAAATTAATAAGCCTCTTACTAAACCAAATTGGCCTAGAACTCCGAATCCTTACTACCTTCGGTACAAAACGATCAACTGCCTCTTTCAGAGTATTCAAAAATAGACCATATGTAACGGAGAGATCATTCGATTCAAAAACAGAAACCCAAGAAGTTGAATTAATCATTTCAATAATAGAATTAAAATTAGCTTTTTTATAATCATAAATAGATAAATTAAAACTACTGCGTCTTTGAGTGGAGTTCTATGTTCAAGAACACATTCTTCTTTCAGCAACGAGTTGGTATAATTGAAAGTTTGTTTGATCTTTGTGACTGCATCCCTTTCACTGCCTTGGTGATCAGCATAGAATGATCGTATTGGTTATTGATACCTCGATTTTTCCCAGAGTAGTAGCATCTAGAGCCTTAACGACTGCTGGCTAGCAATGCTCGTCAAAAGAACCACTGACCCGCATAAAGGTATTATCCGCTCTTCCTGTAAGGCTCCTGTGCAGACAATGTACTTAATAACTACTAGGTATAAGGGCATTTAAGTTTTAATACGGCTTTGAAGACCAAGGTAGGTAGGTAGGTAGGTAGAAGTGGTGGTTTCGATGGAGGGAAACCCAAATAGCGCGTGGGGCGCCGTTTTGATACCACAGCCTCAGGTGACCCGTTTATTTGAAAGTAGAGTTGTGATATTTATATCCATCCTGTGGAATTTAGGAAGAGGATCAGCTCTCTAATACTTTTCCCAGATATATCTTTGAGGTCATCGAAGAATAGCTTGCCCAGTGTGCGTTGCCTGGCTCTCGCCAGAGCCGGACATTTGCACAGAAAGTGAATTAGAGATTCTTTTTCATTTTCATTTTTGCAGCTGCGACAGAAACTGTTGTGAGGGATCGCTAGTTTGGCTGCATGGTCTCCTATTGGCCAGTGTCCTGTACTGACTGCCACTACTCTAGTGATGTCTACGCGTGTTCTTAGTAGCAGTTCGTTTGTTTTAGACCTGTTGTAATTTGGCCATAACTTTCTGGATATGACACAGTTTGTCAGACTGGTCCACCTGAGACCGGCTAATTTTAAGAAGTATGAGAGTATATTGCCCTTAACAGCACCTATAGGAATATGAACGTTTTCCGCTAGTGAGCTGTTAAGGGCTGATCCTCGCCTGGCAAGTTCGTCGGCTCTCTCGTTACCCTCAATGGCGCTATGTCCTGGAACCCAGAGAAGCGTGACTCTAGCCTGGTTGCACAGGCGGCTGAGCTGTTCCTGGCAGCGATCTACTAATTTCGAAGAGGTGGTTGCCGAAATTATGGCTTTAATTGCGGCTTGGCTATCTGTAATAATAGCGATATTATGTTTGGGTGTTGGGTCATTTATTAGGTTGCGACAGGCTTCGAGGATCGCCAGTACTTCCGCTTGGTAGACGCTAGCGAAATTTGGAAGACGGTAGGACTTAGATATGCCGAGTTTTTCCGAGAAAATTCCCGCACCCACACCGCAGTCCATCTTTGACCCATCGGTGAATACCGTTGTATCAAAGCCTGTCACCACTCTCCCTCGCTTCCATTCTTCTCTACTTGGGAAGGTTGCGGCGAAGGGTTTCTTGAAGTTAAGATTGGGGATAATATAATCTGTAGGAGACACAACCAGGCCATTTGGTAGTGTATCCAGGATTTTACTGTGACCATACTTCTTAGCAGTCCAGCACTTGGATTCTTTGAGTCTGACTGCACTGCATAGTGCAGTGCTTTTCGTATGAAGATCGAGTGGCAGAAGGTGCAAAAGCACAGAGAGAGCATCAGTTGGGCATAACCTAATTGCACTTGTGATGCCTAAGCTTGCCGTTCTTTGGACTCTTCTGATTCGGTTGATATTGTACTTTTTGCTTAGGGCGGGCCACCACACTAAAGAACCGTATGTGAGAATTGGACGTACAACGGCTGTATACATCCATAATGTCATCTTAGGCTCCAATCCCCACTTTTTTCCGAATGTTTTGTTGCAGGCGTAGAAGGCTATGCATGCTTTCCTGACCCGTAGCTCAATATTCTTCTTCCAGCTAAGTTTAGAGTCAAGGACAATGCCCAAATACTTAGCACTGGAAGATAGTGAGAGTGTCTGACCGTTTAGTTTGGGAAGATCAAAAGTTTGTACTTTGGTTTTTGTGGTAAAAAGTATCATTTCAGTTTTGCTTGGATTAACCCCAAGGCCGCAGCTCGCCGCCCAGGAGCTAACTTTCTCCAAAGCATTCTCCATGACTTCGCTTATCACAGAGGGGAACTTTCCTGATACCAAAATTACTACATCATCCGCGTACGCTACCGCCTTGACCCCATCGTTGTCTAGACGCACTAAGATCTTGTTCATGACCATTAACCATAGTAGAGGCGAGATAACACCACCCTGAGGCGTTCCTCTGCTTACAAATTTGGTTAGATTGCTGTTTCCTAGGGATGACTGAATAATTCTGGTTTTTAGCATGGATACTATCCATTTGCCAATGAACCCCTCTACGCCTAGTTCAGCTAGAGATTGTTGAATTGATTCAGTGTGTACGTTGTTAAAGGCTCCTTCTATGTCTAAGAAGGTAGCTAGAGTGTAATCCTTATAGTGGATGGTGTGTTCTATTGTACGCACTACCTCGTGGATAGCTGTCTCTGTGGATCTACCTTTGAGGTATGCATGCTGAGATTTGGATAGAGGAGGTTCTTGTAGAACCTTCCGTATATGGGTATCGAGGATTCGTTCCAGGGTTTTTAGCACGAAAGACGTGAGGCTGATAGGTCTAAAATCCTTCGCAGATTCATGACCTCGTCTGCCGACTTTTGGGATGAAAACCACATGGATACGCCTCCACGACTGAGGGACATAGTTGAGGAAAAAACATCCTCTAAAAATAGGGACTAGCCACGGAATTGCTAGGTCGTGCACCTTCTGTAGCATAATGGGTATAATGCCATCAAGTCCAAGGGATTTATATGGGGAGAAGCTGTTAATAGCCCAAAAGGTTATTTCGTCGGTGACTATGGTTTTGATAGTGTTCCATGGTGCGGAAGAACTGCAGTCACGGAGGGCTGCCGTACTGTAATCTTTGCAACCAGGAAAGTGAGTGTTCATTAACATCTCTAGGGATTCCGCAGTTGAGTCTGTCCATCCACCATCCGCCTTTTTGAGAAGAGACGGGGGGGAGTGTTCTTTGGACAGGATCTTACTCAGTCGAGCAGACTCCTTAATGGTGTCAATGGATTGACAGTAGTCCATCCAGGATTGCTTCTTGGCCTTCCTGATGGATTTTTTGTAAAGTCTAAGACAGTCTTTGTAGGGCTGCCAGAAATTGTGGTTATAGCAAATGTTGAAAATCGCTCTGGTCATCCGCCTGAGGTTTGAGAGGTCTTCACTCCACCACGGTGGGAGCGACTTTTTACTATATCTGACTGGACACGAGACTTTGTAGGCGGTGTTCATTGCCTTCTCGAAAGTCTTAATCTTTGCATCCAATTCTGAGGGTGATACTATGAATTCTATTGGAGCATTGCCAAGTTTTGATCTCAGGACTTGGCCGAATTTGGTCCAGTCTGTTCTTTTGGGGTTTCTAAAGGGTTCTGGAAACGCTACTGTGAAGTTCACATTAAAGAGTATCCAATTATGGTCTGAAAAAAATTTTAAGTTGGATACTCTCCATTTTTCTACCTTTATGTTGTTATTGTTGGTGGTAAGGGTAATGTCAATAACTTCTTCCCACCCAATGAAACTATCCGTACTCGGAAACACAAAAGTTGGAGTGTTACCCGTGTTACATATAGAGAGATTGTTTGTAATAATGAAATCAAAGATGGACTCACCTCTTTCGTTATCCTCTGAGCTGCCCCAAAGCGTGTGTCTGGCGTTTGCATCGCAGCCCAAAAGTAGATTGGCTTTTTTGTTGTTTACGAAGGATGTTAGTGCTAAGACCTCTTCCGGCGGTGCTTGTCGGTTGTGAGCCATGTAGGCTGAGGCCAAGTACAGGCATTCCCTTCTTGTATCCAATTTAAGAACTGTTAAGTCTGGTGAGCTAAGATTGGGACATAGAAAGGCTTTAATATGTTTCCAAGCTAGAATACAAGTTCTGGGCTTACCGTTGTTATTTTTTGTGTCGTAGTAGAGATTGTATAGATTGTCTTTGAGACCTTTGATATTCGTATCTTTGATCCATGGTTCTTGGATAATGCTGACGTCAATGTTTTCCTCCCTGAGATAAACAAGGAGGTTATCTGATGCACATTTCGAGTGCTTCAGATTAATCTGCAAGACTTTCAGCATTATTGATTATTAGTGGGGTCGTTTTCGATGCTCATACCTTCCAACAGTTTGTTGGCGTCGTCGACTTCGTCTAAGTCGTCGCCCGGGTTTGAGGATCTGAATATCTTAGGTTTGGCGTGCCTGATACCAAACCTAAGCTTGTGGTCTGCCCTTTCTAGTGCCCCTAGGCACTCCTCATTTATGAGGAGAAGGAAGGACATGCTGTTTTTCTGGGGTTCTTCTGCCTTGATGACTCCCCAGTCGTCCATCGGGATCTCCGGATTATGGATCTTAAGACACTGGAGGAGCGTTTCATTATCTAAAGGCATAACGGGGAGCCAGATGCGGGCCTTTGGTCTCTTTGGTATGTCTGTTGCCTGGATAAGCTTGAGTTTCAAGCCATCCCATGCATTGCTGATCTTGGCAACACACTGGCTGAGGAACTCTTTAGAGTACCGATCGGAACATTTGATCACTCTATACCCTCTAACGACTTCGGCTGAGTAGAAACGGGGCAGAGGACCGTCTTTTTTGATAAGCAGATGATCTATCACCATCTGTGATAGTTTGGCCTCAATGCTATTCCAAATCTTCATCACCGCCTTGCCGCCTGTCGATAGCTCATCCACCAGTGCGACTTGGAGGTCGTCCCTTATGACCTCGCTAACGGTAGGTTGGGTAGCTTTAGCCGTTTGTTCATCCGCTGTTGTCTTAGACCTGGTTTGGGCAACTTTGCTCCTCTTGCTTGATCGAGCGGTCTCGTCCTGTGACCGATTGCGCTTTGGGGCCTCTGTCTTGGTTAGGTCGCGATTTTTCAGGTAATCGTTGTATTCGTCAACAATTACCTGATATTTTAGTTTGTCCGCCTGGTCCTGATCATGAACCGTACCGGCCGCCTCATTTTTAGCAATCTTGCCAAGAATGAAAACAGCCTTCTGGTACTGATTCTTTTTCAGGGCACCGACTGACAAATTCTTTCTTCTTTTCTTGGGGTCACTGTGGCTGGTGTCCCCAATTTTCGATGTATTGGCGGTTGTTGGTGGTTGAGACAAACTAGGAGTGCTATTGCTGACACTTCCTACGTTGTCGGGTTTTACTTGCGTCTCTTGGCTTGAGACAAGCAACTCCTCTTCCGATGAGGTGCCTATGGCATACTCATCATCATCCTCAGCTTTTTTTGTTATGTTTTCTTTTAAAGTTGTCATTTGGTCCCACGAGTGGCGGAGAAAAGAGGTCCACCTGCGCAGAGATCCGCAGTACGCAGGTAAGGCTTTATAATCCGGAGGGCACCAGGTATCCGGATACTCCGTTAAAGACTGAGCTATTTACAATGGGCCCTCAGCCAGGTTGATTATTGGCACGGGTCGTATAACACCTTAATCCAGCCCAGGGGAAGGGGAGGGGGAGGAGGCGTGGATGGGAGAGGGTATGACGGGGATGGCTATCCCTTAGCTTCTGATCTCCTCTGGGTGACCCGAGAGTCATTGACCGTACTAAGCCCCTACACCGCGACAAGGTGGATAGTCAGGTAGGAGTTGAAGACCAAACACTGTTAAACGTAACGCAACTTGAATCGGTCAAAGTCTTACGAGTAAAGGCTGAAGGCTCTGCTTTTTAAAGCAAAGACCTTTCACAGATTGGTTGTCAAAAACAAAGCATTTTACAAAGCATATCTTATGTATTTTAGAACGAATAAGATTAAATTTTCTAGATTTTTATTGAATTTACAAATAAATAAATAAGTCATCACTGTACATTTAGTGATGGTATGGGTAGACTGAACCGCTGTGAGCAACTGCAGCCTGGTTGACAACAGCCTGTGTGGCATAAGCAGCTGGTGCATAAGAGGACTTGATAACAGCTGGAGCGGCATAAGCAACTGGAGCGGCCTGGTATACTGGTGCAGCAACTACGGCTTTCACGAGTGGTTCACGATGAACAACAGCATTGAATCCATTGATTGGATCAGCAGTATACTTTACAATCCTTTTGTAACCATCGGCATCGTTTAGGGAGTATTCTCCATGGACAATGTCTCCATCGCGGCTCTCTGTTTGGCTCTTCGAATCTCCACTGATGGCATCATTAACTCCATAGGAAAAGGTGTATTGTGGATGAGGATCATACTCATCGACCGCTTTGGTCAAAATTGGCTGAGAGACTCCTTGATAGACTTGATGAGGCGATTGAATATATCCTGCACTGGCAACAGCAGCACAAGCGAGAGCAATGAGGATCTGTAAAGGATTTACATATTTTCATAGTCCTTTAAGATTGCACACCATCCACAAGACTTACTTTGAATGCCATTTTTGTTTTTGTAATTACGAGCAATTGTTATTATTTGCAGAAGGAACGGTAAGGTGTGAATATACTCTGGACCAGTTGGTGCTTTTATAGGCAATAAAACCGCAAGTTTATAGGTAATAGTTGTTTCCGGTACTTTAATTAGAGCAACAACAGGTGTACAATTTGATAGCATCGTTTGCCGGGTGGTGGCGTTAAGATTTAAATTATATTTGTGGCCTTGAAAACTGTTTAAGTGATCAATGAGGAATTGAAAGACACGCCGCGCCGGTCGTGCCGTGTCATTCATGCTACGAGCTTCGAGGTGAATGTTCTGAATGCTATGTCGACGGATATTGTTGCCAGCTGTGCTGTGGGCTGTCGTTTTCGTATTGGCTTATCGGATAAAAGATTAACTGTGCTATAATTATTCTTTGGCAATTGTGTTCGGTCAGATGGTTCTTCTTGATAATGATATCTCAGTTTTGAAAGCAATCAGTCATTCAATATTAGGTAAGTGAAATATTTTGGAGAATGTTTAAGTACCGACTGACAAGTTGGAGAAAATAATTAATATCCGTTAACCGGATATGTGTATTTATTTAATCCTAGGTATCTTATAAACGGATCTTACTTTTGAAGTGACGGGGTTAGCTGGTTACAATCAGATCGGGGAAAATCGCGCATAGGAAACTGGTCCCAAATATAATTAAGTTCACAGTTACCGTCATACATAGAGAACAGGAAAGTCATTTGGGGTGGATGTACGATTAAACAGAAAATTTAAAAGAAAAATCAAGCAGCTGGTTAGAATGGACTGTACGAACAGCAACAGGCACATGGAGCATGCACTCTATGATCATGCGATCAAACAAAACCTACATACATACTCGTCCCTAACACTATACACTCCACAATACATGTTTTCGTAAAGGATGTAAAGGGTGTATGTACATAATTCAGTTACATTTAAAAAATATGCGAATTACCAAACTATCGGCTCTCCAAAATCATTGTAACGCACCTTCTCTGTCAAAAACTGCAATTTTTAACGAATCGGTGAGATTAAGTGGCGAGCATGATGTTCCAGTGCTGGAAGAGAAGAACTTAAAGCGCTCTGCAGGCTTAGTGGATTTAGACCGATGGTTCCATTCGTCATAAATATACAGGGTGGTCCGGGCTTTGATACAGATATTTTGGCAGCTGATTCATTCATGTTATTAAAAAAATGCTATGGGATGGGAATCTATCTGCAAAACCCACTGGTTACAGGTAGGGCTACCAAACGTCAGGATTTGGCCGGATGCATCAGGCTTTTTAGTTTTCTGTTTATTTTTAAATAACTGAATGCCCCCTGAAACTCCGATTGAATTTTGATTTCTTCCATTTGGTAAACTTGAATCTCATGGAAACACCTTTCACTTCAAGTAAAAAATCAGATAATGCAATCACAGCTGATTTGGACATTTCTCACAAATCTGTTCTACCTCAAGAGTAGGTGCAAAAAAGTTGTCCAGCTCAGAGTCATTGAACACAAAGCAGATCAGTCTCGGACAGACACTTCTCTCATTAAATAACAAAACGTTGTACTTTTCTGTTCTTTTCTGCCCAGAATAGCTTCTTTACAGCCCCCATACACGGTCCGACAAATCGGTCAAACATTGAAGTCTGTCAGACAAAATTAACAGTGGATGGCGTTGTTTGATAATCAATGTTTGATATTTTGGGGGTGGAGTCAAGCATGTCGGCTGACAGATCTGAACGTGGATGCCCTTCTTTATGCAAACTTGTCCAGTAATACATCATCAGTATAGAAATTAAGTTTATGATTGTTAATTTGTTTTAAATAAAAACTTTCGCCAAAACAAAATTCCATTTGTTTTAGTCAAACTTTTTGCTCCGAAATCAGACTTTTCTCTCTTAACAGTCCTGCTTTTGGAATTATTTTAAAGGTAACTAGGGTTACTTACTTAGTTGGCGCCACAGCTCGAGGTGAACCGGGGCCTGCTTCTCGCAACCATTTGTGTGTGCGTGTTATATTTTTGCTCGAATGGAAGTAACCCTAGTTACAGGGTGCTTAAGAAAGTTCCTGCAGAGAAGTAGGTACCAACATTTATTCAATTACAACTTCCAGTTTATTAAACCTATAGTAACCAAAATGGGCTCGTTCGATAGATAATTGATTAATGTTTTTTTTTAAAAAATATTACCATCCGTGCTTTAATTTTCGAATTATTTGTCTTCAAACACAATTTAAAAAAAAAACGTTCAACCAATTTTAGTGAATATTGCATTTATCTCCGGAAAGTGTGCTTATTTTAATTTTTTTATTTTGGTGCGCCCGAATTTTACCTATAAATTCATCATACAAAGTCCTTAAAGGTGGCCTACAGTTTTCCAGGTACAAAGTTAAATTACAAGATCCAGCATTAGCTTGTATGACACTGCATACAAGCTAATGCTCGTTTTTGAATGGTTCTTGTAACAGAATTAACGTATCTGTTTAGCAATACCCTTACATCTCGAAATTATAACCCCATTGGGTTCTGTATAGCTAATTCAAGAAAGCTGTAAATAACATTTAAAAGAATAGAAATTAGAATTATTTTAAGTCTTTAATTTATTTACAAGAAAATAATAAAAATAACAAAGTTCAAAAAACTACTTAATGGTGGTAAGAATAAGCTGGGGCAGCAGCATATGCGATCGGGGCAGACCTGAGAAGGCTCTGAGTGGCATAGGCAGCTGGGCCATGTGCGTAGGCAATTGGAGCAGCAGCGGTAGCGTATGACTGAGTGTACGCATTTGGAGCAGCATAACTAAGAGATGGTGCAGCAGCATAGGCCAAAGGTGCTGACTTGATGAGAGTTGGTGCAGCATAGGCAACTGGAGCAGCAGCAACGGTCTTCACAACTTGTCCAAGTGGTTGACGGTTCACAACGGCGTTGAATCCATGGATGGGATCAGCGGTGTACTGGACGGTCCTCTTGTAGCCATCGGCGTCGATGAGGGAGTATTCACCTTGGACAACATCTCCATCACGTGTTTCAATTTGGTTCTTTGAGTCACCAGTGTGGGCATCGTTGACGGCGTACGAGAATTGGTACTGTGGGTGTGGGTCATATGCATCCTCAGACTTGGCCAATACGGGTTGGGCAGCGTGATACACCTGAGTAGCTGGAATGAGTCCGGCACTAGCAACAGCAACGAATGCGAGAGCGACAATGAACTGCAAGAAGTTAATCCAATTTAATGAATGAGCCTAGATTACTTTATCCTTCGAATACTTACTTTGAATGCCATGTTAAGATTGTGTGTAGGGATATTCCTTGTTCAACGAAAGAGTTGTGAATGATATCAAGTGAGAAAGAGGCCTGGCTTTT